>CM060922.1:477464455-479864455 GCA_030737875.1 Allium sativum
ACTGGAGTATACAGTTCAGGTTCACTAAATGATACAGTCCTCCAGCTTCAGGAAGTAGACATTCACAATGCTGACTTCATGCTTCCTGCAAAGCCGGCATATTACATGAAATTTGAGTAGAAAGGGGTGTGCGTAAGTAGGGAAGAGAGAAAGAGGGGGGGGGGGGGGGGGGGGTAATGGATTGGGGGTACGGTTTGACCTTAGTCCCCATTAAGTTTTAAAATACATCAAACATCCTTGCCAAAAGAAACAGGTAAATTAGATCCTTAGAATTAAGTTAGCATCCTTGCCAAAAGAAATACGTAAATTAGATCCTTAGAATTAAGTTAGCGAATAATTGTATAAGTTTAAGCAATTATTCAATGAATAATTGCTGACATATTTATGCAATTACAACCAAAAGCTATAAACATCTCCGCAATTATTCAATAATTTTTTTTGAAAATTTCCACAAATAATTTACCAAAAAATTGCAAAAATATCCGCAATTATTCACTGGATAATTGTAGACATTTATGTAATTTTTGGATATAATTGTATAAACGTCTACAGTTATTCACTGAATAATAGGTAATTAAATTCTAAGAACATAATTTATTAAAAAAAAATTGGAAATGAATTTTCGTACATTAAATTTGATTTTAAGGACCTAAGACTGATATTCAGCAAACCTAAACCTATAGGCCAAATTCTTTCAAATCTTTATTGGTCTTCATTTCATGATCTCAGTCACTAAACACTTGTAACAGCAAAGTCTATGAATGTGCTCCTTTTCGTAGGCAAAAGGAAATAAAGAAACATGAAATAAATATTTACATAGATACCAAAATGTTAGGTGCACATGGGATATGAGATTTAAATAGCAACAATAAACTTTACTTACCTGCCCTCCTCAAATTGGAAAGAGCAAGTGCAATTTTTGCACCAACACATGCATTGTTCTTTACAAGTGCTATATCTGTAACTCAAGTTAAGGATACACATGGAGCTACAACCATGAATAACTTACTAGAACTCAAAAAATATGTCTAGAGGTGACTTGTGCGTATATATCCTCTGGTAAAATAATAAAAGGATACTAGCAACTAGTGATGCCCCTCCAGTAAGCTCGCTTACTCTTGCAAGTAAAAATGGAGTCGCAGCATTGCCTATCACATTCTTTTCTCTGAATTTTGAAATAGAATCAGACTTGATATAACAATTTGGATGCATATATAGTAAACATATAAGCAGGCAAAGGCAAGCACATCAATTGCTAGTTATAACCATTTCAATTATCAGCCATAACTAAAATCTAAAAATATAGAGCAGATATGATTATTATCAGATTATAGTGAATGTATTTAGCTTGCAAGAAATATTTACATGTTTGGTAAACTTTATATCATATCATGCAATGGTCCGTCTAGAGATGAGATGTGAAACTAACAGGAATTGATATTCCAGGCGTGTTTATCATAATCCTACAGCTAAACATGCCTAAAAAACAATTTTTATTTAACCAGCCATGTGTTTCATATGCCATCAAAATTACCTGGGTTCTCCCTAAAATAATCATTTCATGTACTAGTGATTAGCGTAATACTTTGTCAAATTTTATATTTCACAAAATAATCATAAAAAACTCTTCAGATCAGCCTATTGAGTCTACAATTATACATTTATAGTGCTTAACTAACTAGATCTTGTTTGGACAAGTAGTTCATCAGTTTTGCAGAAGTCCCCCAATATACTGATATATATTGCTGCTTTAGTGCATATATTGTGATGCTAAATTTCGTGGTGCAAAATTAATTAATTATATTACTCATCCATTGCTAGACCATTGTCAATTCACTTATATGACATTTCCTTTGATACAAAATGATCATGTAAATGCACAGTGTAGGTAGAAATGTTTATCAAACTGCAAGGTTAGTACATGTTAGCACTTGCACGTATTTGGTATTCCAATCTTGTTTGTCCTTCAACATACACAAAAGAAACATTGTAGCTATTATTATCCAACAGTTCCAACCAAAGGGTCAATAAAGAAGACACGTTAACGAAAAAGTACAGGAATATAATAGAGTCGAACATTTTTTATATGAGCAAAATACTATTCGATGGAATATAATTGTTTAGCTACACTAGATTTCAGCCCGTTTACTAGGATATGTGTACTATCTTAAATTGAAATTAATGAGGAAATATTGGAACAACGTAATATTCTGATGCCATAAATCAAATGCCTATTTTAGAGTGTAATAATAATACCAATACCAATAGTAACAGGAATAGTAATAGAGTGCATAGATGAAGGATGGACTTATCCGATGCTTACTCTGCTTCTTTTAAGGCTGTTTGTATCGCAGATTCTATCATCTTACCAGAAGCTGAAAACTCTTTTGGGATAGGCACGGCAATCAGCATTCCAGATTCTAAATTTAATTTCCTATTTGAATCTACATTGGACAGTATGGAAAGATTTAACTGTTAAGATGTTATTATATAATACAACTGGATGATGTAAAAAAATTTAAGTAATCTGTTCCACACACATATGATCCTAGCACATTCCTCTGGGCTATCAAGACGACAAGGGGCCTGCGCTCAAACATTATGAAATAGTATTGAAAAAGGTATGTCAAAGACCTATCATCATAGTAAATATTGCTATATTCAACCTAACAGCTTAGAAATTTAGAGTTGAAAAGTATAAGAACCATATTCCGTGCAATCAAGCCTAAAGTTTCAAGTTTTGACATCCAATTTGGAAAAAAAAAAAAGGAAATAAGTTTTCAATTATTTGCACAAGTTTGAAAACTGAAACTTCAATCCCTTAGTCCAGAGAAGCCATGTACGTTCCAGTAGTAGGTAATGTCTCAGTACCAGCGTCATTAAGTATATATTCAATGTCAATAAGAGAATTCAAAGATCCATTACCTTGCAACCACTATATTCGGTGAAAAATGCAGGAAATTCATTTGTCTTGTAAGCAACAACAGTCACTCCTTGGGTTTCCTGAAATCACAATAGGATCTCCTAATAAATGAAATTTATTAGTGAATAAAAATGTTCGTTACCATTTCTATTTACACAGTGCTTTCAAATAGAAGTTCAGAAAATTCAATTGTCAACTGTCACCTATCACCTGTCACATAACCTATTAACATATCTCACATGTTCATTTGTTATACTTCTACTCTAGAACAATTATACTAGTAAAAAAAAGTTCAGATTAAATATTTTCTATGTATACCACCGTACTCACAACGTAATGGACTTCGTATGAACTAAATATAATGGGTACAGATTCTATTGTAAAGTAACATCATTAAATATTAATATGTAACAGAAACTTAGAGTACTATATCTGAATGCATACCAAGAACTCCAAAGTTCTTGGTATATCCAAAATAGATTTTACTCCAGCAGAAATTACTGCTACAGGAGTCCTCCCAAGTTCAGTGAGATCCGATGAAATATCTAGCGCTGCAAGCCAAGATAAGAAAAATATACCAAGTCAATAACGGTAAAATCCTTCAGATATTACAGTGTATAGGCAATTATCAACCATATATTACAGAATGAAATTTGAAAATTGACATGAGTTTTTGAACCAATTCAACAGTATATTATATGTAACTCCTCTTAACACTTTCTCATAGTTGTGCCCAACTCAATCTAAACAACCTGCTTGAAGTTAAATCCATATACATCTATAGAAGTAGAACAAAATGAGAAATAAGCATAGTGTCGATTAATAATTGGTAACATTGACTGTATGGCAAGGAGATGAGAACTAGTAAAAATACTAGCTGTTGTGCTTGCATTTATCCAACCTGAGGTAAAGAAAACTTCTAATGCTTTTGCTGCTGTTTACCCGAAAATTGGATCAACACTCAGAAAGCCAAATGAAAGCATCAATCCAGATGAAAAGTAAACAAACAAACAGACAGGAAGAAAAAGACATGGAATTTTGGTAGTGGTTAGGCCATTTCAATCAGTTTTATTATAGATTGCCAGTTGCTATATCTCTGCATTACAACTAGGTTTTTTTTTAAACCTAAATATAAGGGGTTTAAATAAATTCCGAGAAGATAAAAAATGAAGAAGGTGAAGAGAATTACCCCCTTGGGGGGGGGGGGGTCAATGGCCCTTTCTCTAGCTGTAAGTAGACTGACATTTATACGAAAATTAGACAGCATAGAGCCAAAATCCCGACAATAGCAAAGTCCAAAAGATAGGTCGAAATCCCAAGTCAGGCCAAGCTATCAATATAACTTGGACCTGACCTACAGCTATAGGCCAGGTTCTGAGTTAAAATACTAAATGGAATTTTAGTCATTCCACTTGCATGCCCATTCTAACCTCTAGTCGAGTGGTTCGAGCTATTTCCTAATCGTCTTTGACTCGAGTCTTGTGATTCCTTGATTATTCATCTTCCTAGCTTACTTTAGTCAATCCTTAGATTAGTCCTTCAAATCCTTACACAGTCACTTGGGCATGGAGTACCCGAATAGTGCGCATTAAATCTGAGCGCTTCGATTGTTGGCCCCGAGGTTGAATGGTTGAGCCAAATCAATTTTGCATTTTTCCAAGCCTTTTCTTACGATTTTAAGTGCAAATGTCTAGTGCCAAGTCATTCTGATTCCGTTGAATTCTCCAAGTCCGGTTAGAACTGTTCTGATTCAAAGACGGGTTAACACTTACCCCCTCATAGTACGTCTTTCGAATGTAATATGTGTTTTACTCAAGAACAAATTTTGATAATTCATAATCCAATTCTGATAATTGAGCGCCCCAGCTATTTCCAATCAAGCTTTCCGACTTATCCAATAAAGAACTCTGGTAGATCCAATCAAAAATCAAGCACTTTGGCAAATTCGAATCAAAATCAAGGTCTCCGGCCGATTCAATCAAGGTTAAGCTTTTCAATTGCACCACTCAATTTTTTTGTTTATCCAATTTTAAGTAAATTTTCTGAAGCTTCCATTTTTTGATCCAAGTCATCATGTGTTTGCGTAGGACTCATCCTTCTTTATCCCGTTTCAAGGTACCCAAATCCTTCTTTGTCCAGTTTCTCGTGCAATCTGATACAGGGTACGGTCTTGTCGGACTGTCCGTCTTTTAATTTGAGTCTCGATTTCTTCAGATCGCTCTTCATCCGCTCATGGTTGCATCCTTGGTAGTCACACGTCAACTACAGTTCTTTTGCTCTCCGGTAAGGGCAATAACCCTAAGACGACCATATGTACAAGCTCGTCCATTCATCCTCTGGTGACGTGAGCTACACCATCATGCACTCCAACCTCACCTTTTCGGGCAGTAGTTCTAAGGCGACCATACATACAAGCTCATTCATTCACTCCCCGGTGACGTGACTAGCATCATGCACTCCGACCCCCCCCCCCCCTCTTCTGGTGGTAGCTCTAAAGCGATCTAACATCGTTATCACTTTTCGGTGGAATTTCGAGATTCAAATATCCAAATTCAAGCAAACAAACAGTAATCCTAATAATTATGCCAAACATCCAACTTAGGGCATGCCTAGGATCCAATCCAGATCATATATACACAAACAGTTCAAGATTATTGTTATTTTAAGTAGTCATCTCAAATATCCAACTTTGTTCATGACTGGAAAATCAATCTATGCTCAAATTACGTCTGAGCAGTTTGAGGTTATCATCATAAGTTCATAACTATGGACAGTAAGAAAAAGCAAATTGCACGAGAGGAACATGTACCACATCCATCCCAATGATGTGATTATGGGGCTCGAATCAAATCTCTGATTGTTTCTCCAAGGAATTTCTACATACGGTGATTGTTTTGTTTGCATCATCGCATTTGGATTTAAAACGTATTGCTACATCTAATTATTTCGAACCGGCTCCTCAATTAGGTTGCATAGACGTCTGCAATCATTTGTGTTGTGTTCATCCAGCTTATGGAATATGCTGTATTTTTCATATCTCTTTTCCCGATCAATGTGATCCCGCCTAATTGGTTTCTGATTGAGGATGTGCTCCTAGTTTTCAAGTAGATCCTCACTAAGGTCTTTGTCAACTCGGTGCAAATAGAAAACTTTGATCCCCTTCTTATCCGTTTTAATTCAAGGATATCATTGTCGGCTTTTCTTTTCCTGTTATCCTCCCAAATCCAACTATTGACGGTTCACATCAAAAGTTCAGTTTCTTCAGCCTCAACGTCTTCTTGCAGCAAGTACCTTTCAGCTTTATGATACACGAGATCCATCGGTGGATCTCTTTCCAAAGCAATATTTAAAGTAAATTTTTCTTGCAACTCCTCAAACAGTCGTCATCGGGATTATTGGCATATCCGATCTATCCACCACAACGGGCATCGTAATAAATTTCGTCAAGTAACTCCTTATGCTCTCTGCGCCTTTGCTTCCTAGCTGACAGCGTCATCATGTTCTTCAATCTTGAGTCATGCACTTTGAATTGCCCCAAGAACTGATCCAAAATCTCAGCCCATGTATGGATAGATCCATCTTCTAATTCTTCAAACAACACTGCAGCCAAATCAGACAAGTAAAATGGAAAACATCATCTCATCACCTCCTCTGAAGTATCCATGCTTTAATATGTCTAATGCATCTCACTGGATGAACCGTTGGATCCGACTTTCCATCATACATCTTCAACGACGAAAGCTTGAAATCAAAGTAATTACTTACGTTTTGAATATCAGCAGTGAACGGATTCTTGCTCATGTTTTTCAAGCTTTGATTTGGTGGTCCACCTCTCGCTATTTTGGCAATCATCTCGTCCATCTGGTTTTTGTTGGTAGACAAAAATCTCTAATCCAACGCAACACTCTACCCCTCAGCTCAACCAGTACATAGTTTAATACATACTCCTTCGGCCGTTGTCTGTTATCATTATGGCATGCATCTCTTACTCCATCCCGCTCATCGTTCACATGAGAGAACTTTGGCACATACTCTATTGTCAATTGCACTCTAGCATCCAAATTAGTGTTTATAGCTCTAGTACCATCGATTATTGTGTTTCTACAGTCACTCCAACGTTGCCCCAAAGTAAGGTTCTCTCTGTATCACGTTGAGTCGGGTTAGTTCCAAGTTGTCCGGATCTTAGGGAACCACTGCATCTTGCTCCGCACCAATTCCAAAAGTTGTTGCATTTGTTTCCTGAAGTTTGATTCCAGATTCTTGCAATTTCAGCTATTTTTCGTTGTTCATCTTTGGAAGAAGTTATCTAACATCTTATGTTGTCTAGCCATGATCTCATCCAGCATATCATTTATCATCCTCTTTGTCTCATCTGTGATGACATACTTAGATCTTTTAGAATTTAAGGACAACTTCTAGCTCCCCTCTTGTTGTGATTGATTTCCTCTAGCTCCAGATCTGATTTTAGGCTTTCTCATCTTCTCCAAATCCAAAATCCAAGTTGTTATCAACAAAATATCAACCTAAAAATTGGATCAACACCAAAAATCAAAATGAACGCACCAAACTAGACGAGAAGCAAACGAAAAAAGCAGAAATCAAGAAAAAAAATAAAGAATTTTTATAGGAATTCGACGTACTCCGACCCAAGTCCATTTCAATCGGTTTTAATATTGAATGCTAGTAACATCTGAGTTACAACTAGTTTTACCCTAGATATAAATTAAAATGGAGTTTGAATAAGTTCAAAGGAGATTAAAAAGAATGGAAAAAGATGAATAGAATCTGATAGGGTAATGGCAAAGTCTTTGAAAAAGTCAGTAGTCTTTTATCTAGTTGTAGGTAAGTAACTATTTATGGAAGAATTAGGTAGCACAGAGCTAGAGGTCCGATAGTAGTGAAGTTCAAGAGATAAGTCGGAGTCCCACCAGAAATCTCAAGTCAAATCGAGCTATCAATATAACTTGAACCCGACCTATAACCATAAGTCCGTTCCAAGTTTAAATATTTAGTTGAAGTATGGCCATTCCACTTGTAGTCCCCTTTTAACCTCTGCTCCAGTTGTTCAAGCCATTTTACAATAGTCTTCAAGTCGGGTCTTGTGATTCCTTGGTTATCCATCTTCTTAGCTTTTTGTACTTAGCCAGTCCTTCGAGTAGTTCGTCAAATCTTTGCACAATCATTTGGGTATGAAGTACTAAAATAGTATGAGTAGTGCATGAACTCCGTGAATTAATTTGATGAGCCACCATAGGTCGGACTCGACCTACAGGTATGACTCGGGCCCAAGTTTAAATAGTTGAGCCAAATCACTTCAAACTTTTTCCAAGTCCTTTTGCTTTTGCAAGTGCACATGTTAAGTTTCACGTCATTTCAACGTCGTTTGAAACATCTAAGTCTAGTTAAAGCCGCTTCGGTCCAAAGATGGGTTAATACATCATATGTCATAGAGCTGCATTTTTAAGCCATAGATGTTCCAATTTTTTCTTCATGTTTTCTGATTTATCGTCATTCTCAGCTTAGCTTTTACATTAGATGGTCATACGCATGATTGTACACTTCACGAGGCTTATGTGAGGGGAATGTAATGCTTAGTTTGATGAATGATCATGTAATGGTTAAAGTCGATTTATTATTACATCCACATTGAAAAAGATTATTGATAACAAGCTTACTTTGTTCCCCATGTCGGTGAACTCCTCCGATACCACCAGTTACAAAGACTGATATTCCAATCTGCAGTCATTTTATAAAATGGCTAAGCTAACAAATAATAACAAATCAGCCAAAACATTCATGTGTATCATATGTGGAGCCAGCTCTTTGGATAGAAAATAAAATACAATTGGTGACACGAAAGACCTGAACAAATAAATCTTTTTATCTTTTCATGAAAGGTGGAATTCAAGTGAGAATCCAATGATGGAGATCCACTATGCCACCGATTGTGTCAAACTTATTCAAATAGACTTTCCTTTTATATATTTATTTTTAGCAAGTTATCCGACTAATTTGAAGTATTTCTTAAAATCTGAGGACCAGTTATCCGATTATAAGAAGCTGCAGCAACAGGAAGTAATATAGAAGAAGTTGGGTTTCTAAGTGTCATACAAATCAAAATAATAATCGCAGGACAAACTTATTTTCAATATAAGAAGATGCAATTTACTAAGTCCATTAATCACTGATTCCTACCTTGTTAGCTAAAAACATGGTTGCAGAAACTGTAGTAGCACCATTTCCTCCTGCAGCTACCTGAAATTATATTCAATCATGCCCGCAAAATGTGTAACAAATTCAAGTTTGATTGGAGAATCTCAAGAAATAAATATCGCATGGTACTTTTCAATATCAATAGCTCAAGCGTATTTTTACTTTATTTTGACCATGCACATACCATATATTGTACAAGAAAGCTAATTTGAATAAGAAACCAATGGTAACACCTATAACCATAGTCAAATTCTCAACATGCTGAATTCAAAAAAGAAATTAATTACTAATCTAGCAAAATCATGTCATAATTAAATTAATCAAGAAGTTGATGAAGAGAGAAGGATTCAAGAGTAACTGACAACATATGCGATGTCCCTCCTAGCAGTTTTCTGAGCTTTTGTTCCAAGCACTGCTAGCCTCTCCAGTTGATCGTCACTCAAGCCTAATATTATATCATATAGCAAGGTTTTCAAAATGAGATTCAAATCGTAAATCGAAACGGGATTTAAATCGTAAATCATGGATTCAAAAAACATTTTGCACACACTTTGAAGTTAATTTTGATGTTTAAACTTTTACATCTAAACCTAAAACATCATTTTCTCTCTTCTTCCAATTTTAATTTGTTTTAAAATGATTAAAATTGGAATTACAGACTCAGATAAGTATATAGAATATATTAATTTAAATTGAATTATATTTCTAACGTGTAGTAGCTTGTTTTGAATCGGAATACAAATCGGATCGTAAAGGGAGAGATTCGATTTAAAACGGGATTCAAATCGTAGGATTTTAAGATTTTTGACGATAGTGTCATATGGTAAATTAAATTAAATGCATTTATGGCTGGATCATGTCATCGTTCATTACTTAGGAATACAGCTGCATTATCCAAAATGAACAAACAAAAGAAATAACATAGCAATACTCCTAAACGTAAGTTATGATTATCTGCAACATAAAGACAGGTAAAACATTGAAGTAAAAATGCAAAAATGAACCAAGAAGCAAAATTTTAGCATCCCTGCATAGGATAGAATTTAAAAAGTACTTTGAGAAACCAGTTAGACAAAAATAACCTTAGCATTAACTAACAGTACAATAATTGCATTCAGCATTGTGAGGTAGAAGGCCATGAATAAAAAAGTTAACACATCCTATGAGCAAGCAACTCTAGTATAGACGTCAACGAGGGTCAGTGTGGTCTTCAGAAACTTTTCAGTCTGATAACAGTTTGCATTAAAAAAAAATGCATCTTCAAACCTTTCCAATTTCACATAAAAACAATTTTTCACTAGTGATTTTGTATATCTTCCCTTCAGAAAAATTAAATCATAATGTGGACTTTGGGTGTGCGTGCGCGCAGTGTGTGCAGTGTCGGATGGATGCCACAACACCCCTCCCCCCCCCCCCCCCCCCCCCGTTTTTTTTCTTTTTTCCCTACTGTTTTGAATGACAGGAAAAGGTTTCTTGATTATACATATGTGCTTATATGATACAACCTATCAACTATGAATACAATGAGGTTGAAATGGTGTACCTATACAGGGAACACCATCTAATATAGCAATTGTCGCTGGGGTTGCACCATTCTCCCGCACAATAGCCTCAACCTCCTTGGCAGTTTCAAGATTCTGTGGATAGGGCATACCTAAGATATTAAAAGCTTTAAATTAATACACGAATGTTAAAAGAATTGTGTGCGATATCAAATTATCAGTGATTAAGCAGTATTCCAACGTTCAGCAAGCATAATAAAAGCATTCAGTGTGGTCTTCAGAAACTTTTTAGTCTGATAACAGTTTGCATTAAAAAAATGCATCTTCAAACCTTTCCAATTTCACATAAAAACAAATTTTCACTAGTGATTTTGTATATCTTCCCCCTTCAGAAAAAATAAATCATAATGTGGACTTTGGGTGTGTGTGCGCGCAGTGTGTGTAGTGTCAGATGGACTCCCCACACCTCTCTTTGTAATCCCTTTTCACGTCATTGGCACATTTTTCATCTATGTTATTTTGAATGTTACAAGATTATGTATTATGTTCACATCATACTTAATGTTCTGAATTATGTTTATATACCATATTTAAAATCATCTGTATAAAAATTCGGCTAATCCGACTGTTTCTAACCAAATTAGAATGTGCGCGTATATATGTACATATGTATGTATGCATTTGCATGTGTAGGTTTGTTTTCATATCCCCTAGCTTCAATCCTCGTTATTCCACCATATTATTATTATTATTTATGTCAAAATCGAGCTAATTGTCTAGCATGCTTTCTAAGTAAGATTATGGGATAAGTTTGAGCTAAAAATCATCTCCCTATATAAAAGCAAAACATGGAGCAGCGATATTGAAGATATTGCAAATCAATAATTAAAAAAGTCCACTTAAATTAAAAAAAGTCCACTTATTGTATATTAGAAAACTTGATTTTGTGCAATGACAGTAAACAAACCGCCAACGGTTGGTTTGATCATAAACAAGTAATAATGCATTCAATCCTGCAGTACACCGAGACTGGGACCTCACCATGTGAAATAATCGTTGATTCTAAAGCAACGACTGCATAGCCACGGGACAGGGCTTCCTGGACGTCCTTGGAGACCTGCAGAAACACGAAACAATATAAATTCTCATCCATGCGATCATAAAATTACTAAGGCTGAGTTGCCCCCCTTTAGTCAAAAATTTCAATGACGAGATTGCCCTTTTCTTGTTACTTTTTTTCATGTCCTCATGTTACCTCGGAGTCCAACTGCGTGGTTACTTCACGTACCACGCAGTGGGACTACGTGGTACCCTAAGTAACCTCGTAGAGCCTCTACGAGGTTACTTAGGGTGGTACGTGAAAGAACCACGCAGTTGAACTGCATGGAAGGGCATTTTCGACTTTTTTTTTAAAACCGGGGGAAACTCAGTAAAATTTTGAAGGAGGGGGGGTGGGGGGTCTTTTTTTTTCAAAATTAAGAGGGGGGGTTGGGGGGTCTTTTTTTTTTCAAAATTAAGAGGGGGGGTGGGGGGTCTTTTTTTTTCAAAATTAAGAGGGGGGGGGTCTCAGCATTTCAGGCGATTTAAATAGAATTTGCCAATTACTTATCATTTATGACGACTATTTCTATTGCCCACCGGTTTCCTCCTTACACATCCCTTTTATCAAAATTAAATCACAGCACCCCCACTTTCTTCCGTTCCCATCCCGTTATTTTAGCCTATTTTATTGTTGAAACCGAAAAATAATCCATGGGGGTGGACGGCAAATATTGGGGGTGGTAATAGAAATAGTCTTTATCGATTCGCTGATCATGACGGAATCAACTAACAACAAACAACAGCATGATCACTAAATAACTGAAAAAAGAAAAGAGAAATCATGCATTCGAATCATATTGAGGATGACAAAATTCCAATACTTAATAAGATCCTAGTCACTCTAAACAAAATCTAAGAATGAAAATTGATCAGAAAATAGTAAACCAAAGTTATTTAAAAGGAAGAATACCCACCTGAAACATGAGTGTAGTTACCACAGTTGCTCCGCAATCGATGATGCGGCCGATAATTTCCCTACGACAAAGGGAGAAGTGTGAAAGATAAATGGAGATACGCTCATTCACGAAGGAAAAATGGGTCGAGGTTCGGGGGCTTGAAAATTGACTTCTAAGACGAGAAATTTCCAATGGAAAGCTACAGGCCCATCTGACTTTTTATTTTCATTTTTTATTTTGTGTTTTCTTTTAAACAACATTACATATCTGTTGACCATCTTTTTGACTCAAGATCAAGACTCCCTCGGATACCAACCTAGCTTCTAGAAAAACGAGGACCGATCTTAATTATGGATCGATCGAATATGATTCGACCCGAATCAATCCCTCAGCAGACAAAGTATCCTCTCTCGGATTTGGCATGAATTCCCAAAGTCAATCCAATTGATCGATCGAATCATCCTTGGAAGATCGGATAGAGCCTAGAATACCGAATCAAAATATCAGACTAAATTATATATTACAAGACGAAGTCCTATTGTCAAGGCTACAGACCCGGTCAGCTTTATCACGCATTACTTTTTATGGACCAGATCTCAAGCTCCGTATATGCCACAATTCTCGAGGAGAACTGTCATTCAGCAGGAGACCGGGTCCATCCGCCTACAACTACTTTTTGTGATCAAGTTACATGTGACCGACCCCGAAAAAGATGCATGTCACGTTGCACTCAACTCGGCCTACCTTCCCACCTATAAATACATCAGTTTCCAAAAATAGAAGGCATCTAAAAAATATTGGATTCTCTACGTATAAAAGCTCATGCTCGGCACTCCAAAAAGGGACGGCCGAATACTTCAAATATAACACAAGGATTTTGTGTATAAACCACTTCTTTCTTTACTTTCTTTCAATTAAAACAACTGTAACATGTAATCGACGGTATAAATATAGATTATAAAGTGGACGTATGTTTGGTTGAAGCTGAACCACTATAAAAATATTGTGTATCCTATGTTCACTTTCTTTTTCTTGCACTCTGTGATTATTTTTGTGTGTGGTTACGCACTTTGGGGATTGATTGTCATTAGACCTACTTTTGACGTCAACACTTTGGCGCGCCAGGCAGGGGAGGAACACCGTTAACCTTCGACCACCTTCAGCAATATACAATAGCAAAGCAGAAAAAGGATGCAACATCTTCACATGTTCAAGTCGTTGGTGCAGCAAACGCACCAACAACGGAGGTAAGCTAGGGGCTTCCTCCCACGAAGACACGTCCCAATACTTAACTACAGACGAGATGGATATAGTTCTGGCCGAACTCAGAACTCAGTTGGCACTCCAGGATGGACTCCTCAGAAAGCGATAGGAAATGATGAACGATTTCCTCACTCGGATGGACGGAAGACCGAGCAACCAAGCATCACTTTCTGCACCAAGCGAAGCTAGGGCAACAGCTAATCTTCTGAGACGACCCCAAATCCCGTTCCGACGGAGACAAGGGTTATCTTTGGAAATATAACACAGAAACTGATAATAGCAGAACAGAAATAAATAAATACACCAGATAATGAACAATAGAATATACTGGATAAAAGTAATCATCAGAGTTACACAGTATACAGGATCATACTTAGTACTAATACAGTTCAGCTATACATAAATGTCTACAGCGGAAAACAAACAAAATATGTACAATAGGAGCTGAACAGCATAAAAAGAGATAAATGATAGAATCCATCTTCAACTCCAGCTATCCAGAAAGAACCAGCTAAACCTGAATACAAGGCTGCCCGTGTAGAAAAAGGGGCACCCGAGTTTGAAAGTGAAACAAACTACGATTCAGTCATGGGACTGGTATGAGAAATCTATTCAACACATATATATAATTTGGCTAATCACAGAACCACGCCACTTTCGTGGAACGGGTTTACTCCATTGGATTGCCAGTGCTTTAAAACAAATCTTTCTTTTAAACATCGCTATGCTTTTTATAAAAATGAAGCCGTTATAAGACTCAGTTCCCATCACACAATGCAACGCAAACCGAAGGATAGAGTTTTACCTTATAATGGCCAAAAATATGATTGATACGAATAAAACAAAAGCATTTGATATTATGACTAGTGTTTATATGTTTCAAAAACAATTTCAATCATAACTATCAATTATAGACGGCATGGGTACCATATATCATGTCGCCATATATATATATATATATATATATATATATATATATATATATATATACAATCAAAACCGCACGATGTCGTATTTGGGAATTGGATTTCCGTCACGAACCAAGGCAAAAGATAGTCCTTACCGACTTCGAGACAATCTAGCCCATGTCTCCGGAACAACCGCAACTGCCCCTTGGAGCGACAGGGCCGGTCCACACGGAGTGGATTATAGTGCCTGAACAATACGTTTCACCGCCCTTTGGGGCGTAAATGAGCCAACGAATGACTCCATCGGACCCGGATCGTCCGATCAAACCGAGGCGCCTCGCAACAGCAACAACCACATAGGTGAAAAGTATATAAATGTAAGGGCTGGTAGGTCACTGACACCACCCTAGCTAGAAAGAAACACATGTCCTCCCTGAGGTCCTTCTCCCGTTTCTGGTTCGTACCGGGGTGTGAGGCTCGCGAATTTACGTTATACACAAAGCTATGTCACACTGGCGGTGCTTTGATCATCACCACAAGACTTTGCTTTTCAACAGAAGCCCTGATCACGGCATCTTAGCATGCCACACAGGCAATTCATGCCATGCGACTGATGTCCATCAATACACAACCTCTGAGCTCGTGCGTTTCAGAGAAGGGCGTTAAGCAAAAGAATAAATTCTCCGCCGCCAAACAGATGTATATTTAATAGAGATCAATCAACACAGAATAAAATCCAATGTCAGACACACAGTCCATTTACAAGTCCGTTCTGGGTCTGAACGAAACCGGAGGCACTAAATACCTCGCAAACCCATTGATCACCACGTACGTCGGGACGATCACCACTCATTATCCATATTTCGGGATGCCTCCCAATCAGGACCTCGGTTACCATCCAAACGAGGTGAAGATCTCCGGTCTTCGACCATCGTCTTCATCTTCGAATTTCAACCATCGGTCAATTATTTGAAATGAGAATTAACTCGGCCCTTTCAAATAATTCACGTATATTTAGAATTTCAAATCAATTTATTTCAATGGTTAAATTATTCGACAACACCAATTTTGTTCTTTAATGTAATTTTCACACCAAACACATTCAACCATCAAATACTACATAAATCGAGCTAATTCAGTGTATTTCTATTCCATATCGTTTATGATATTTTATAACGATTTATCGCTATTTTTATTTATTTTAACATAGCCAATTTATTCAAAACGACGCTTCGGGCCATAACGCGGCCGTGGCGCTGTTTTTCTTCAGAATTGATTTACACATATCTGAAAATTTAACCGTTGGATCTTCACAAAATTTTCATCATTAGAAAGGTCTTTTCAAAACGAATCCAACGGTTCCAGTTTCGGGAAAATCCGACGGTCGGATCTCCCGGTACAATCGTTTGAAGTTTCGATTTCAAAATACGAACTGCAGCGTCGTTATTCGATTAAATATAATTATATTTATATATATATAAATATAATCGTTTCTAGCGCTGTTTTTCTTCAGATTCGAATTAAACATTCCAGACTATCCAACCGTTGGATTTTTACAAAGTTGGTGCCGTTGGGAAGATATTTCCAAGGCGAACCCGACGGTTGCGGTTTCGGGAAAATCCGATGGTCGGATTCCTCATACCAATCGTTTCAAATTACGATTCCGAAACACGAACTGCACGGCTTCGATTCCTTTTAATTATATTTATATTTATATATATAAATATTGTTTATTCTATAATTTCAACTATAGTTCGTTCTATATTTTCAACTTCGTTTCACTTCAAATATTTCACTAACGCCTTAATATTTCGAAAAATTTCGCCATAACCACCTTTGTACGGGGAGGGGTTTGGAAATTTATTGGGCCGTGTTAGGTACCCAATAAATCCTAAAAAGCATTCACATATTTATAGTGATATATTCTGGTGTTTTCGGGGGAGCATGTATAGATAATCACTCCAGAGAATAAATTCTCGTCACCCCGTTTCCGTGTGGAAATAAATAGTCCATGTGCCGTATCTAATAACTAGAGAGACGTGATTATTGTCAACTCCAGACCCGTGTGGGGTTTTTATTAATCTGGCAATTTATCGTTATATTTTATAGAGTCCATATCAGTCATCAGTTCAACCTGTAGTATATAATCATCGCCATACAAGCCTCTCGCTCGTATGGTAAATCTTCCACCTCGTCACACAAGCTCCAATTGCTTATGTGGAATATGATGAAGTATGCCTATCGTCAAGAAGTATGCCATGTAGCGTAGTTCAAATTTAATTGTTACTATCCTATGGCGATATTTATTATTTCACACAGAATAACCAGCACTCCGCATCCAATGGCATTCACAGGAGTTGATATAAAAATAAAATTGCGCAGCCAACTCATCAAGGCTTACCTATTTGTCGGGCACGCAAATAATTTCTTTACTCTACAGCTAATCCATTTTTCCTGTTCAACACATGTATATATATATGCAGAACAAAGCCAATAATAATATTCCTAGCAAACTATTATTTATTTCAACACGTGTGTATTTTTATCAAAGCATATACATGATAAAAGAAATATTTTTATCATCAAAATATTTATTCAACACGTGAATGTTTTTAACACTTCATATTCACAATAAAAATGTAGTTTTTATTGTCTATTCATCTTATTTTAAAATACGATAACATTCAACACATGAATTTCAACTCGACGAACGAATTTCAATTCAACACACGAATATTCTCTATAGTTTGTATATATATAAAAATGTGATTTTCATCGCTAAAACTATTTGTTTAAATTCAAATAATATTCAACACATGAATTTCAACTCAACGAATGAATTGCAACTCAACACATGAATATTCTTTCAACCTATGTAATTTATTTCAACGAATGAAAATTATTCTAACACATGTATATTTCAGAAAATTTCGGCAGCATAACGGCAGGGTAGTTAAAACCGGGACCGTCCCTAGTACGGCTCCTCGCTCTACCTTAAAACCTCGCGGTTTTTGACAATGGGGATCATGCATCTAGTTCGCACGCAGGCGGCATGTATGTATTTCTTTCATTTCCACAAACTAATCCTATGTGGTTTCAACCAAATATTTCTCAACCACAAACGGGTATTTTTCAATCACAATCAATCAATATCAACCACAAACAATCCCAAACAACCATTCGCTATCAATCAATTTGCACACCAATCACAACCAATAAATATCGTCCATGGTTTGTGGACGAGGGGCGTATATATATATATTTATATATAGCAATTCACTTTTATTTCAACACATATATAATTTTTACAACGCATATATAACTTATACATCGAACGTACAACTTATACAACGCTTATACAAGAGGTGTACAACGCTTATATAACTCATACATCGACTATATAATTTATACATCGTCGTTTTCCATATTGTTTATAAATTAGAAATCTCACATTGGGTTCCACTCCACCAAAAATAGCAGAAGGCTCAGAAAAATATGCGGTCTCTTCTAAAATGTAGAAGGCGTCCACATGAGTCCACTGTTTCTTGTTTCACTGAATTTCGTTAAAGAAGCAAAAAGATATGATTTTTCAAAGTTTGCAACGGTTTTAAACTGTTAAAATCAGTTTAAAATAAAAACAGTCGATACCTCCGTGAAATCTTCGAAACTAGGTTTCGATTTTTTGTTCAATCCGTGCAATGGTTCCACGATCGGGTTGCGCAGGGTCGAAGAGCTACGTGAGGCGCACGTGCGCCAGGGAGGAGGGTCAACTCGGTGGCTTCTGGTGACGGCGGCGGCGATTTTAAAGTCGAAACTTCACGGAGGTGGTTCGGGCGATTTACACAACTATAATTGCTGCTCCCTATATGGATTTGAAGATCTCTCTAAGCTCTACAAAATCCTCAACAGGAGGGAGGTGTAATATTGCTTGCAGGAGGAGAAACGGAGGAGAGAAGGCACGGGGTGGTTTCCGCCGTATATCGCGATCGGGGAGAGAGAAAATTTAAAGAATTTTTTTTTTATATAAAAATTTTGATTGGCCGATGGGTTTTATAAGGGGTTTTCTTGGACGAACTCGAAATCCAACCCAACGACTGTCGTCCGTAGCGTTTTATCCCCATTCCGAACACAATGGGATATGTTTCGTAGGCCCATTTGACTGTTTCAGTCAGTTTCCATTCAAATCAAAATATAAAACATTCAATATTTAATTTGAACGTGTATTTCAATTTGCCAGGGCCACAAATTGATTCGAAAAATTCCAGAAAAACAAATCTAGCTATGTTTTGACAATACGGTCCCAACAAAACTAGTTTCATCGAATTCTGAGACCGTTTGCAAAAAGGCCCATTTTTGGTCGATCCAATTTAACTGTAACTGACCAAAACACATTTTCCTTTGCCACGCTCACATACTAGCTTCAAAAATTATGAAATTTGAAACCTAGCAATAACTTTACATCCCGGATCCAACAAAAGTGGTTTCGTCGAATTCCGAGGTCATATGCAAAATGGCCATTTTCACGGGCTATATAAATTCCATAGCGACCGTTCTGAAAATTCATTCGGCCATAACTTTTGCTTTCCGCTATGAAAATTCGATTTATCAGATTCGTTAGAAAGGTATTCACTAACAGATTTAAATATTTTTGGTTTCACTAAAATCCGGATTGCTTTGCACCCGGTACAGTCCGACAAAGTTTGAATTCAATTTTTGAAACTGCAGCGCCATTTCAGGCCTTGTTTATAATTATAATTAATTATATTCGTTTTCAATTGTCGATTCAAACTCCCTCTTCATCTTACTTATTTAAAATATTTATTTCAGATATTTAAAATCCCTTATTTTAGCCAATTTAAAATTTTTAAATTGGTTCAGATTTTCTGGGTCGTTACAATCTCCCCCACTTAAAACTTTTCGTCCCCGAAAAGGAACAAAGTCGAAAGTGGTTTGAAAAATCTCCAATCACACAATACAACAACCAATTTGTTTTTTAACCTTCCAAAAATATACTAGTCAAATCCTATATCCCTAAAAAAAAATCATTCAGAGTATAGAATAAATAGTGCACATCCATGGGAAGAAAATAACAACAGAATAGGGAATTACATGGTAATGCAAAGTATGGTAAATGTACCTTGCACCGGAGTCAATCAGAGATATCTACTCGGCATCTAGGATAAGCTTTCTGAATGCTCTCCTTAGTTTCCCAAGTACAATCTCGCGGATCTCCACTCCATTGCACTTTGACTAAGTGAACCTTCTTGTTCCTCAACTCTTTGGTTTCTTTGCCGATAATCTTTAACGGCTCTCTTCTCACAGCTAATTCGGGAGTAATTTCAATGTCATGTTGAGCTGCTTCTTCCACGATCAAGTCTGGATCATGAACGTGCTTTCGAAGTTGGGATATGTGAAATACATCATGAACTCCAGGCAACCAATTAGGCAGTTTGACTCTATAAGCGAGAGTTCCGATCCGTTCCAGGATAGGAAACGGACCAATGAATTTGGGCGCCAACTTTCCAGTTTTACCGAACCTGATAACTCCTCTCATCGGCGATACTTTCAAATATACATAGTCGCCAACTTCAAAGGATATATCTCTTCTTCTTCTATCGGCATAGCTCTTTTGTCGGCTTTGAGCGGCGAGCAACCGCTTTTTGATAAAATCAACTTTGTCGGCAGCTTCTCGAATCATATCAGGACCCAACACAAGTCTATTTCCGGGTTCGACCCAACAAGCAGGGGATCGGCACGGTCTACCATACAATGCTTCGAATGGCGACATTGTCAGACTCGCCTGGTAGCTGTTGTTATAAGAGAATTCAGCCAAATGCAGATGGTCTTCCCATGATCCACCGAAATCTAGAACACAAGCCCGCAATAGATCTTCTAAAATGCGATTCACCCTCTCAGTCTGACCGTCTGTCTGAGGATGATAAGCGGTGCTCAAGTTCAACTTCGTTCCCAGCTCGACTTGAAATGCTTCCCAGAATTTGCTAGTGAATATTGTATCTCTATCACTGACTATGCTGAGCGGCACTCCATGTAGTCTAACTATTTCCCTGAAGTAAATCTGCGCCAGACTCTGAGCGGTTCTATTTGATCTGACAGGTATGAAATGGGCGGTCTTCGTGAAGCGATCTACGATCACCCAAATACTGTCATTCCCTTTTCTGGTTCTGGGCAGACCATCAATGAAATCCATAGAAATATGTTCCCACTTCCAACCAGGAACTTCTAGCGGCTGTAACAATCCAGCCAATTTCTGTTGGTCGCTCTTGACTAGCTGGCAAGTAGGGCATCGGCTAACATATAAGGAAATGTCCCTTTTCATCGACTTCCACCAGAAAGTGTGTTTGATGTCATTATACATTTTTCTTACTCCCGGATGGATACTGAGTTTTGACTTGTGGCATTCATCCAGAACTTCTTTTCGAAGCTCAGGAATGTTAGGGACACAGATTCGACCTTTGAGCCTTAAAATCCCATCATTGTCTACTTGAAAACTCGAGGGTTCGCCTTGTTGAATTATCTCTCTGATCTTCTGAATGAAGTGATCATTTTCCTGAAGAGCAGATATTTTATCTATCAATGAAGTCGTGATAATAAAACCGGCGATCATTTCATTCTTTCGGCTTAACGCATCGGCCACGACATTGGCTTTTCCTGGAGTATATATAATTTCAAAGTCATAAGCTGCAAGAAACTCCAGCCAACGTTGCTGCCTCAGATTCAGGTCTTTCTGAGTGAACAGATACTTTAACGACTGGTGGTCTGTAAACAGTTCAAATCTCTCACCCAGAAGATAGTGCCTCCAGATTTTCAAAGCGAACACAATAGCCAATAACTCAAGATCATGAGTTACGTAGTTCTTCTCGTGCGGCTTCAGCTGACGGCTAGCATAAGCAATCACTTGCCCCCTTTGCATTATCACTGCGCCAAGGCCTTCTCTAGAAGCATCAGTCCAGACTTTTAAATCTTGGTTGCCATCGATGATGGTTAACACTGGAGCTGTCGTTAATCTTAACTTTTGCTCTTCGAAGGCCTCCTCACTTTTCGGAGTCCATTTGAATTTAGAACGCTTCTTCGTAAGCTTCGTTAAGTGACCAGATATCTTCGAAAAGTCTTTAACGAACTTTCGGTAATAGCTAGCCAATCCGAGAAAACTGCGGACTTCAGTGGGGGTACTGGGTTGTTTCCAATTTTGAATGGCTATGATTTTGCTTGGGTCTACAGCAATTCCTTCCTTTGATACGACGTGGCCCAGAATTTTCACTTCATCTTGCCAGAATATACATTTGGAAATTTTGGCTTTTAATACATTCCGTCTCAGAATTTCTAGAACCTGTTCCAGATGCTTTTCATGTTCAGCCTTTGATTTAGAGAAGATTAGAATATCGTCAATGAAAACCAGAACAAATTTATTCAAAACCCCTCCGAACACTCTATTCATCAGATCGACGAAGTAAGCTGGAGCGTTACATAAGCCGAACGGCATTACTAACCACTCGTAGAATAAGTCGGGGCCTCTGAACGCTGTCATTGGAACACACTCTTCGGCAATTCGAAGTTGATGGAAGCCCATAGCTAGGTCCATTCGTGAGAATACCTCTGCACCATTTAATCGATCCAATAAATCATCAATCCGCAGCAATGGATACTTGTTCTTTATTGTCTGTTTGTTCAAATCACGATAATCCACACATAGCCGTAGAGTACCGTCAGATTTCGGGACAAACACCACTGCTGCACCCCAATCAGAGAAACTAGGCCTGATCAGACCTTTCCATACTAGCTGTCGTGTTTGATTGTCTAATTCCTCCTTCTCTTTCAAGGACATTCTTCGAATAGCGTGAACTACCGGCCTTGCATTGGGAATCAAAGCAATCTTGAAATCTATTTCTCTCTGTGGAGGTAAGCGAACAACTTCTTCGAACACATCCGCATAGTTTTTGACGACAGGAATGTCTTTGATGAGGTCAGGAATATTCTCTGTGACCTCAGGGACATTTTCTATTTGAGCTGGAGAAACATCGAGAGCTGACCAGAAATCTTTTCTATTTGAAGTCGGGCCTTCACATGGTATGGTTATATAATTCCCTGATTGGGCCTTTGCTTTAACCACTCTCTCGGCGCATTTAACTTCAGCTACATATCTAGTTAGCCAATCCAATCCCAGAATGATATCGAATTCGTAAAAATTCATGACGATAGAGATAATAGGGAATTTATAGTAAGAAAAGGAGACAGGTACTGGACAAATCCAACCGAGATTGATAGAACCCCCGACCGGATTCTGGACAGTCATTGGTTCCTTGAGCTTCCTCAAGTTCAAATCTAGTTTTTTAGCGGCACTCTTTGAAATAAAGCTTCGCGACGCGCCTGTGTCAAACAGTACTTTAACTGGAATATTTTTGACAGTAAGCGTGCCTTCTAAAACGTCAGACCTTCCCTGACTATCTGAGGGTGCCGAGGTTTCTGCTACTTCATTTATTTGAGCCTCCTTGGTTGCATTTAGCAGCCGGCAATCCTGTTTTACATGGCCAAAACGATGGCAAATGCTGCATTCTTTGGTCTCTTGAAACTTTTTCTTTGACTTCGGTTCACTCTTCTTTAGTTTCTTTAAAGATCTGCATTTTCCTTGCAAATGCCCTTGCTTATGGCAGTTATTGCATATGGCGGTCGTTACTAGTTCTTTTTCGGATCTGGCCCTTTTTCGATTGGCCTTGGGCTCCTTACTGACCTCAGACCTCTTCCTGGCTTCTGGAATATCAGTTTCCGACTCTTCCTTGTCACTAGAACAGACTTCTTTTTCGTCGCACAACATCCCTTTCTTATGGAGATCTTCATACTGATAAGCCATATAAATCATTTCTGAAAAAGGGAGCATCACATGCCCCATTACTTTATTCTGATATTTCCTTTGAAGCCCGTGAATAAATCTCAGATTTTTCCTCTTTGGGTCTTTAATCAAATGAGGAACAAAATGAGAAAGTTCGTTGAATTTCTTATGATATTCTGGGATGGTCATATCACCTTGTATCAAATAAGAAAATTCATCACAAAGGCGCTCAATCGCTTCGGGAGGGGTAAATCTTTCCAGAAAAATCACTTTGAATCTATCCCAGGTGATATCGCCTTCTGGATTATCCTTAATAACTGAATCCCACTAGAACAAAGCTTCGTCTTCGAGGGCCCAGGAGGCCAGTAATCTTTTCTGGTCATCCCTCAGCTTTAATGCTTCGAAGATTTTCTCAGCCGAACGAATCCAAGCTTGTGTTTTCATAATTGCTTCTTCACCCGTAAAGGGTTTTCCACCCAGATTTTTATATTTCATGAATAGAGCTTCTATATCCGGGTCAGTATTACTTCTTCTGTTTCTGGCACTCATTTTCTAGTTCTTCTGCAAATAGCAGATCAAGTGTCAGGTCAACAGAAAAGATATTTCAAAATATAGAGACAAATACTTGAATGTAAATGTGTCTATTGAGGTGTAATTTCATTCTGCTTTACTTATACTAGGATATTACTGATCCTATCTGTATTGAGTTACCCGTCCTAGAACACTACTGGTTCTATTTCTAACGAGTTCGTTCAAATGTTATATTCCAGAACTAAGCTTAACCAAAGCTCTGGTACCACGTTGAGACGACCCCAAATCCCGTTCCGACGGAGACAAGGGTTATCTTTGGAAATATAACACAGAAACTGATAATAGCAGAACAGAAATAAATAAATACACCAGATAATGAACAATAGAATATACTGGATAAAAGTAATCATCAGAGTTACACAGTATACAGGATCATACTTAGTACAAATACAGTTCAGCTATACATAAATGTTTACAGCGGAAAACAAACAAAATATGTACAATAGGAGCTGAACAGCATAAAAAAAGATAAATGATAGAATCCATCTTCAGCTCCAGCTATCCAGAAAGAACCAGCTAAACCTGAATACAAGGTTGCCCGTGTAGAAAAAGGGGCACCCGAGTTTGAAAGTGAAACAAACTACGAGTCAGTCATGGGACTGGTATGAGAAATCTATTCAACACATATATATAATCTGGCTAATCACAGGACCACGCCACTTTCGTGGAACGGGTTTACTCCATTGGATTGCCAGTGCTTTAAAACAAATCTTTCTTTTAAACATCGCTATGCTTTTTATAAAAATGAAGCCATTATAAGACTCAGTTCCCATCACACAATGCAACGCAAACCGGAGGATAGAGTTTTACCTTATAATGGCCAAAAATATGATTGATACGAATAAAACAAAAGCATTTGATATTATGACCAGTGTTTATATGTTTCAAAAACAATTTCAATCATAACTATCAATCATAGACGGCATGGGTACCATATATCATGTCGCCATATATATATACAATCAAAACCGCACGATGTCGTATTTGGGAATTGGATTTCCGTCACGAACCAAGGCAAAAGATAGTCCTTACCGACTTCGAGACAATCTAGCCCATGTCTCCGGAACAGCCGCAACTGCCCCTTGGAGCGACAGGGCCGGTCCACACGGAGTGGATTATAGTGCCTGAACAATACGTTTCTCCGCCCTTTGGGGCGTAAATGAGCCAACGAATGACTCCATCGGACCCGGATCGTCCGATCAAACCGAGGCGCCTCGCAACAGCAACAACTACATAGGTGAAAAGTATATAAATGTCAGGGCTGGTAGGTCACTGACACCACCCTAGCTAGAAAGAAACGCATGTCCTCCCTGAGGTCCTTCTCCCGTTTCTGGTTCGTACCGGGGTGTGAGGCTCGCGAATTTACGTTATACACAAAGCTACGTCACACTGGCGGTGCTTTGATCATCACCACAAGACTTTGCTTTTCAACAGAAGCCCTGATCATTGCATCTTAGCATGCCACACAGGCAATTCATGCCATGCGACTGATGTCCATCAATACACAACCTCTGAGCTCGTGCGTTTCAGAGAAGGGCGTTAAGCAAAAGAATAAATTCTCCGCCGCCAAACAGATGTATATTTAATAGAGATCAATCAACACAGAATAAAATCCAATGTCAGACACACAGTCCATTTACAAGTCCGTTCTGGGTCTGAACGAAACCGGAGGCACTAAATACCTCGCAAACCCATCGATCACCACGTACGTCGGGACGATCACCACTCATTATCCATATTTCGGGATGCCTCCCAATCAGGACCTCGGTTACCATCCAAACGAGGTGAAGATCTCCGGTCTTCGACCATCGTCTTCATCTTCGAATTTCAACCGTCGGTCAATTATTTGAAATGAGAATTAACTCGGCCCTTTCAAATAATTCACGTATATTTAGAATTTCAAATCAATTTATTTCAATGGTTAAATTATTCGACAACACCAATTTTGTTCTTTAATGTAATTTTCACACCAAACACATTCTACCATCAAATACTACATAAATCGAGCTAATTCAGTGTATTTCTATTCCATATCGTTTATGATATTTTATAACGATTTATCGCTATTTTTATTTATTTTAACATAGCCAATTTATTCAAAACGACGCTTCGGGCCATAACGCGGCCGTGGCGCTGTTTTTCTTCAGAATTGATTTACACATATCTGAAAATCTAACCGTTGGATCTTCACAAAATTTTCATCATTAGAAAGGTCTTTTCAAAACGAATCCAACGGTTCCAGTTTCGGGAAAATCCGACGGTCGGATCTCCCGGTACAATCGTTTGAAGTTTCGATTTCAAAATACGAACTGCAGCGTCGTTATTCGATTAAATATAATTATATTTATTTTTATATATATAAATATAATCGTTTCTAGCGCTGTTTTTCTTCAGATTCGAATTAAACATTCCAGACTATCCAACCGTTGGATTTTTACAAAGTTGGTGCCGTTGGGAAGATATTTCCAAGGCGAACCCGACGGTTGCGGTTTCGGGAAAATCCGATGGTCGGATTCCTCATACCAATCGTTTCAAATTACGATTCCGAAACACGAACTGCACGGCTTCGATTCCTTTTAATTATATTTATATATATAAATATAGTTCATTCTATAATTTCAACTATAGTTCGGTCTATATTTTCAACTTCGTTTTCACTTCAAATATTTCACTAACGCCTTAATATTTCGAAAAATTTCGCCACAACCTCCTTTGTACGGGGAGGGGTTTGGAAATTTATTGGGCCGTGTTAGGTACCCAATAAATCCTAAAAAGCATTCACATATTTATAGTGATATATTCTGGTGTTTTCGGGGGAGCATGTATAGATAATCACTCCAGAGAATAAATTCTCGTCACCCCGTTTCCGTGTGGAAATAAATAGTCCATGTGCCGTATCTAATAACTAGAGAGACGTGATTATTGTCAACTCCAGACCCGTGTGGGGTTTTTATTAATCTGGCAATTTATCGTTATATTTTATAGAGTCCATATCAGTCATCAGTTCAACCTGTAGTATATAATCATCGCCATACAAGCCTCTCGCTCGTATGGTAAATCTTCCACCTCGTCACACAAGCTCCAATTGCTTATGTAGAATATGATGAAGTATGCCTATCGTCAAGAAGTATGCCATGTAGCGTAGTTCAAATTTAATTGTTACTATCCTATGGCGATATTTATTATTTCACACAGAATAACCAGCACTCCGCATCCAATGGCATTCACAGGAGTTGATATAAAAATAAAATTGCGCAGCCAACTCATCAAGGCTTACCTATTTGTCGGGCACGCCAATAATTTCTTTACTCTACAGCTAATCCATTTTTCCTGTTCAACACATGTATATATATGCAGAACAAAGCCAATAATAATATTCCTAGCAAACTATTATTTATTTCAACACGTGTGTATTTTTATCAAAGCGTATACATGATAAAAGAAATATTTTTATCATAAAAATATTTATTCAACACGTGAATGTTTTTAACACTTCATATTCACAATAAAAATGTAGTTTTTATTGTCTATTCATCTTATTTTAAAATACGATAACATTCAACACATGAATTTCAACTCGACGAACGAATTTCAATTCAACACATGAATATTCTCTATAGTTTGTATATATATAAAAATGTGATTTTCATCGCTAAAACTATATGTTTAAATTCAAATAATATTCAACACATGAATTTCAACTCAACGAATGAATTGCAACTCAACACATGAATATTCTTTCAACCTATGTAATTTATTTCAACGAATGAAAATTATTCTAACACATGTATATTTCAGAAAATTTCGGCAGCATAACGGCAGGGTTGTTAAAACCGGGACCGTCCCTAGTACGGCTCCTCGCTCTACCTTAAAACCTCGCGGTTTTTGACAATGGGGATCATGCATCTAGTTCGCACGCAGGCGGCATGTATATATTTCTTTCATTTCAACAAACTAATCCTATGTGGTTTCAACCAAATATTTCTCAACCACAAACGGGTATTTTTCAATCACAATCAATCAATATCAACCACAAACAATCCCAAACAACCATTCGCTATCAATCAATTTGCACACCAATCACAACCAATAAATATCGTCCATGGTTTGTGGACGAGGGGCGTATATATATATATATATATATATATATATTTATATTTATATATAGCAATTCACTTTTATTTCAACACATATATAATTTTTACAACGCATATATAACTTATACATCGAACGTACAACTTATACAACGCTTATACAAGAGGTGTACAACGCTTATATAACTCATACATCGACTATATAATTTATACATCGTTGTTTTCCATATTGTTTATAAATTAGAAATCTCACATTGGGTTCCACTCCACCAAAAATAGCAGAAGGCTCAGAAAAATATGCGGTCTCTTCTAAAATGTAGAAGGCGTCCACACGAGTCCACTGTTTCTTGTTTCACTGAATTTCGTTAACGAAGCAAAAAGATATGATTTTTCAAAGTTTGCAACGGTTTTAAACTGTTAAAATCAGTTTAAAATAAAAACTGTCGATACCTGCGTGAAATCTTCGAAACTAGGTTTCGATTTTTCGATCAATCCGTGCAATGGTTCCACGATCGGGTTGCGCAGGGTCGAAGAGCTACGTGAGGCGCACGTGCGCCAGGGAGGAGGGTCAACTCGGTGGCTTCTGGTGACGGCGGCGGCGATTTTAAAGTCGAAACTTCACGGAGGTGGTTCGGGCGATTTACACAACTATAATTGCTGCTCCCTATATGGATTTGAAGATCTCTCCAAGTTCTACAAAATCCTCAACAGGAGGGAGGCGTAATATTGCTTGCAGGAGGAGAAACGGAGGAGAGAAGGCACGGGGTGGTTTTCGCCGTATATCGCGATCGGGGAGAGAGAAAATTTAAAGAATTTTCTTTTTTTTTTTATAAAAATTTTGATTGGCCGATGGGTTTTATAAGGGGTTTTCTTGGACGAACTCGAAATCCAACCCAACGACTGTCGTCCCTAGCGTTTTACACCCATTCCGAACACAATGGGATATGTTTCGTAGGCCCATTTGACTGTTTCAGTCAGTTTCCATTCAAATCAAAATATAAAACATTCAATATTTAATTTGAAAGTGTATTTCAATTTGCCAGGGCCACAAATTGATTCGAAAAATTCCAGAAAAACAAATCTAGCTATGTTTTGACAATACGGTCCCAACAAAACTAGTTTCGTCGAATTCTGAGACCGTTTGCAAAAAGGCCCATTTTTTGGTCGATCCAATTTAACTGTAATTGACCAAAACACATTTTCCTTTGCCACGCTCACATACTAGCTTCAAAAATTATGAAATTTGAAACCTAGCAATAACTTTACATCCCGGATCCAACAAAAGTGGTTTCGTCGAATTCCGAGGTCATATGCAAAATGGCCATTTTCACGGGCTATATAAATTCCATAGCGACCGTTCTGAAAATTCATTCGGCCATAACTTTTGCTTTCCGCTATGAAAATTCGATTTTTCAGATTCGTTAGAAAGGTATTCACTAACAGATTTAAATATTTTTGGTTTCACTAAAATCTGTATTGCTTTACACCCGGTACAGTCCGACAAAGTTTGGATTCAATTTTTGAAACTGCAGCGCCATTTCAGGCCTTGTTTATAATTATAATTAATTATATTCGTTTTCAATTGTCGATTCAAACTCCCTCTTCATCTTACTTATTTAAAATATTTATTTTAAATATATAAAATCCCTTATTTTAGCCAATTTAAAAATTTTAAATTGGTTCAGATTTTCTGGGTCGTTACAATATCCCCCACTTAAAACTTTTCGTCCCCGAAAAGGAACAAAGTCGAAAGTGGTTTGAAAAATCTCCAATCACACAATACAACAACCAATTTGTTTTTTAACCTTCCAAAAATATACTAGTCAAATCCTATATCCCTAAAAAAAATCATTCAGAGTATAGAATAAATAGTGCACATCCATGGGAAGAAAATAACAACAGAATAGGGAATTACATGGTAATGCAAAGTATGGTAAATGTACCTTGCACCGGAGTCAATCAGAGATATCTACTCGGCATCTAGGATAAGCTTTCTGAATGCTCTCCTTACTTTCCCAAGTACAATCTCGCGGATCTCCACTCCATTGCACTTTGACTAAGTGAACCTTCTTGTTCCTCAACTCTTTGGTTTCTTTGCCGATAATCTTTAGCGGCTCTCTTCTCACAGCTAATTCGGGAGTAATTTCAATGTCATGTTGAGCTGCTTCTTCCACGATCAAGTCTGGATCATGAACGTGCTTTCGAAGTTGGGATATGTGAAATACATCATGAACTCCAGGCAACCAATTAGGCAGTTTGACTCTATAAGCGAGAATTCCGATCCGTTCCAGAATAGGAAACAGACCAATGAATTTGGGCGCCAACTTTCCAGTTTTACCGAACCGGATAACTCCTCTCATCGGCGATACTTTCAAATATACATAGTCGCCAACTTCAAAGGATATATCTCTTCTTCTTCTATCGGCATAGCTCTTTTGTCGGCTTTGAGCGGCGAGCAACCGCTTTTTGATAAAATCAACTTTGTCGGCAGCTTCTCGAATCATATCAGGACCCAACACAAGTCTATTTCCGGGTTCGACCCAACAAGCAGGGGATCGGCACGGTCTACCATACAATGCTTCGAATGGCGACATTGTCAGACTCTCCTGGTAGCTGTTGTTATAAGAGAATTCAGCCAAATGTAGATGGTCTTCCCATGATCCACCGAAATCTAGAACACAAGCCCGCAATAGATCTTCTAAAATGCGATTCACCCTCTCAGTCTGACCGTCTGTCTGAGGATGATAAGCGGTGCTCAAGTTCAACTTCGTTCCCAGCTCAACTTGAAATGCTTCCCAGAATTTGCTAGTGAATATTGTATCTCTATCACTGACTATGCTGAGCGGCACTCCATGTAGTCTAACTATTTCCCTGAAGTAAATCTGCGCCAGACTCTGAGCGGTTCTATTTGATCTGACAGGTATGAAATGGGCGGTCTTCGTGAAGCGATCTACGATCACCCAAATATTGTCATTCCCTTTTCTGGTTCTGGGCATACCATCAATGAAATCCATAGAAATATGTTCCCACTTCCAACCAGGAACTTCTAGCGGCTGTAACAATCCAGCCAATTTCTGTTGGTCGCTCTTGACTAGCTGGCAAGTAGGGCATCGGCTAACATATAAGGAAATGTCCCTTTTCATCGACTTCCACCAGAAAGTGCGTTTGATGTCATTGTACATTTTTCTTACTCCCGGATGGATACTGAGTTTTGACTTGTGGCATTCATCCAGAACTTCTTTTCGAAGCTCAGGAATGTTAGGGACACAGATTCGACCTTTGAGCCTTAAAATCCCATCATTGTCTACTTGAAAACTCGAGGGTTCGCCTTGTTGAATTATCTCTCTGATCTTCTGAATGAAGTGATCATTTTCCTGAAGAGCAGATATTTTATCTATCAATGAAGTCGTGATAATAAAACTGGCGATCATTTCATTCTTTCGGCTTAACGCATCGGCCACGACATTGGCTTTTCCTGGAGTATATATAATTTCAAAGTCATAAGCTACAAGAAACTCCAGCCAACGTTGCTGCCTCAGATTCAGGTCTTTCTGAGTGAACAGATACTTTAACGACTGGTGATCTGTAAACAGTTCAAATCTCTCACCCAGAAGATAGTGCCTCCAGATTTTCAAAGTGAACACAATAGCCAATAACTCAAGATCATGAGTTACGTAGTTCTTCTCGTGCGGCTTCAGCTGACGGCTAGCATAAGCAATCACTTGCCCCCTTTGCGTTATCACTACGCCAAGGCCTTCTCTAGAAGCATCAGTCCAGACTTTTAAATCTTGGTTGCCATCGATGATGGTTAACACTGGAGCTGTCGTTAATCTTAACTTTAGCTCTTCGAAAGCCTCCTCACTTTCTGGAGTCCATTTGAATTTAGAACGCTTCTTCGTAAGCTTCGTTAAGTGACCAGATATCTTCGAAAAGTCTTTAACGAACTTTCGGTAATAGCTAGCCAATCCGAGAAAACTGCGGACTTCAGTGGGGGTACTGGGATGTTTCCAATTTTGAATGGCTGTGATTTTGCTTGGGTCTACAGCAATTCCTTCCTTTGATATGACGTGGCCCAGAATTTTCACTTCATCTTGCCAGAATATACATTTGGAAAATTTGGCTTTTAATACATTCCGTCTCAGAATTTCTAGAACCTATTCCAGATGCTTTTCATGTTCAGCCTTTGATTTAGAGAAGATTAGAATATCGTCAATGAAAACCAGAACAAATTTATTCAAAACACCTCTGAACACTCTATTCATCAGATCGACGAAGTAAGCTGGAGCGTTACATAAGCCGAACGACATTACTAACCACTCGTAGAATAAGTCGGGGCCTCTGAACGCTGTCATTGGAACACACTCTTCGGCAATTCGAAGTTGATGGAAGCCCGTAGCTAGGTCCATTCGTGAGAATACCTCTGCACCATTTAATCGATCCAACAAATCATCAATCCGCGGCAATGGATACTTGTTCTTTATTGTCTGTTTGTTCAAATCACGATAATTCACACATAGCCGTAGAGTACCGTCAGATTTTGGGACAAACACCACTGCTGCACCCCAATCAGAGAAACTAAGCCTGATCAGACCTTTCCATACTAGCTGTCGTGTTTGATTGTCTAATTCCTCCTTCTCTTTCAAGGACATTCTTCGAATAGCGTGAACTACCGGCCTTGCATTGGGAATCAAAGCAATCTTGAAATCTACTTCTCTCTGCGGAGGTAAGCGAACAACTTCTTCGAACACATCCGCATAGTTTTTGACGACAGGAATGTCTTTGATGAGGTCAGGAATATTCTCTTTGACCTCAAGGACATTTTCTATTTGAGCTGGAGAAACATCGAGAGCTGACCAGAAATCTTTTCTATTTGAAGTCGGGCCTTCACATGGTATGGTTATATAATTCCCCAATTGGGCCTTTGCTTTAACCACTCTCTCGGCGCATTTAACTTCAGCTACATATCTAGTTAGCCAATCCAATCCCAGAATGATATCGAATTCGTAAAAATTCATGACGATAGAGATAATAGGGAATTTATAGCAAGAAAAGGAGACAGGTACTGCACAAATCCAACCGAGATTGATAGAACCCCCGACCGGATTCTGGACAGTCATTGGTTCCTTGAGCTTCCTCAAGTTCAAATCTAGTTTCTTAGCGGCACTCTTTGAAATAAAGCTTCGCGACGTGCCTGTGTCAAACAGTACTTTAACTGAAATATTTTTGACAGTAAGCGTGCCTTCTAAAACGTCAGACCTTCCCTGACTATCTGAGGGTGCTGAGGTTTCTGCTACTTCATTTATTTGAGCCTCCTTGGTTGCCTTTAGCAGCCGGTAATCCTATTTTACATGGCCAAAACGATGGCAAATGCTGCATTCTCTGGTATCTTGAAACATTTTCTTTGACTTCGGTTCACTCTTCTTTAGTTTCTTTAAAGATCTGCATTTTCCTTGCAAATGCCCTTGCTTATGGAAGTTATTGCATATGGCGGTCGTTACTAGTTCTTTTTCGGATCTGGCCCTTTTTCGATTGGCCTTGGGCTCCTAACTGACCTCAGACCTCTTACTAACTTCTGGAATATCAGTTTCTGACTCTTCCTTGTCACTAGAACAGACTTCTTCTTCGTCGCGCAACATCCCTTTCTTATGGAGATCTTCATACTGATAAACCATATAAATCATTTCTGAAAAAGGGAGCTTCACATGCCCCATTACTTTATTCTGATATTTCCTTTGAAGCCCGTGAATAAATCTCAGATTTTTCCTCTTTGGGTCTTTAATCAGATGAGGAGCAAAATGAGAAAGTTCATTGAATTTCTTATGATATTCTGGGATGGTCATATCACCTTGTATCAAATAAGAAAATTCATCACAAAGGCGCTCAGTCGCTTCGGGAGGGGTAAATCTTTCCAGAAAAATCACTTTGAATCTATCCCAGGTGATATCGCCTTCTGGATTATCCTTAATAACTGAATCCCACCAGAACAAAGCTTCGTCTTCGAGGGCCCAAGAGGCCAGTAATCTTTTCTGGTCATCCCTCAGCTTTAATGCTTCGAAGATTTTCTCAGCCGAACGAATCCAAGCTTGTGTTTTCATAATTGCTTCTTCACCCGTAAAGGGTTTTCCACCCAGATTTCTATATTTCATGAATAGAGCTTCTATATCCGGGTCAGTATTACTTCTTCTGTTTCTGGCACTCATTTTCTAGTTCTTCTGCAAATAGTAGATCAAGTGTCAGGTCAACAGAAAAGATATTTCAAAATATAGAGACAAATACTTGAATGTAAATGTGTCTATTGAGGTGTAATTTCATTCTGCTTTACTTATACTAGGATATTACTGATCCTATCTGTATTGAGTTACCCATCCTAGAACACTACTGGTTCTATTTCTGACGAGTTCGTTCAAATGTTATATTCCAGAACTAAGCTTAACCAAAGCTCTGGTACCACGTTGAGACGACCCCAAATCCCGTTCCGACGGAGACAAGGGTTATCTTTGGAAATATAACACAGAAACAGATAATAACAGAACAGAAATAAATAAATACACCAGATAATGAACAATAGAATATACTGGATAAAAGTAATCATCAGAGTTACACAGTATACAGGATCATACTTAGTACAAATAAAGTTCAGCTATACATAAATGTCTACAGCGGAAAACAAACAAAATATGTACAATAGGAGCTGAACAGCATAAAAAGAGATAAATGATAGAATCCATCTTCAGCTCCAGCTATCCAGAAAGAACCATCTAAACCTGAATACAAGGCTGCCCGTGTAGAAAAAGGTGCACCCGAGTTTGAAAGTGAAACAAACTACGAGTCAGTCATGGGACTGGTATGAGAAATCTATTCAACACACATATATAATTTGGCTAATCACAGGACCACGCCACTTTCGTGGAACGGGTTTACTCCATTGGATTGCCAGTGCTTTAAAACAAATCTTTCTTTTAAACATCGCTATGCTTTTTATAAAAATGAAGCCGTTATAAGACTCAGTTCCCATCACACAATGCAACGCAAACCGGAGGATAGAGTTTTACCTTATAATGGCCAAAAATATGATTGATACGAATAAAACAAAAGCATTTGATATTATGACTAGTGTTTATATGTTTCAAAAACAATTTCAATCATAACTATCAATCATAGACGGCATGGGTACCATATATCATGTCGCAATATATATATACAATCAAAACCGCACGATGTCGTATTTCGGAATTGGATTTCCGCCACGAACCAAGGCAAAAGATAGTCCTTACCGACTTCGAGACAATCTAGCCCATGTCTCCGGAACAGCCGCAACTGCCCCTTGGAGCGACAGGGCCGGTCCACACGGAGTGGATTATAGTGCCTGAACAATACGTTTCTCCGCCCTTTGGGGCGTAAATGAGCCAACGAATGACTCCATCGGACCCGGATCGTCCGATCAAACCGAGGCGCCTCGCAACAGCAACAACCACATAGGTGAACAGTATATAAATGTCAGGGCTGGTAGGTCACTGACACCACCCTAGCTAGAAAGAAACGCATGTCCTCCCTGAGGTCCTTCTCCCGTTTCTGGTTCGTACCGGGGTGTGAGGCTCGCGAATTTACGTTATACACAAAACTACGTCACACTGGCGGTGCTTTGATCATCACCACAAGACTTTGCTTTTAAACAGAAGCCCTGATCACTGCATCTTAGCATGCCACACAGGCAATTCATGCCATGCGACTGATGTCCATCAATACACAACCTCTGAGCTCGTGCGTTTCATAGAAGGGCTTTAAGCAAAAGAATAAATTCTCCGTCGCCAAACAAATGTATATTTAATAGAGATCAATCAACACAGAATAAAATCCAATGTCAGACACACAGTCCATTTACAAGTCCGTTCTGGGTCTGAACGAAACCGGAGGCACTAAATACCTCGCAAACCCATCGATCACCACGTACGTCGGGACGATCACCACTCATTATCCATATTTCGGGATGCCTCCCAATCAGGACCTCGGTTACCATCCAAACGAGGTGAAGATCTCCGGTCTTCGACCATCGTCTTCATCTTCGAATTTCAACCGTCGGTCAATTATTTGAAATGAGAATTAACTCGGCCCTTTCAAATAATTCACGTATATTTAGAATTTCAAATCAATTTATTTCAATGGTTAAATTATTCGACAACACCAATTTTGTTCTTTAATGTAATTTTCACACCAAACACATTCAACCATCAAATACTACATAAATCGAGCTAATTCAGTGTATTTCTATTCCATATCGTTTATGATATTTTATAACGATTTATCGCTATTTTTATTTATTTTAACATAGCCAATTTATTCAAAACGACGCTTCGGGCCATAACGCGGCCGTGGCGCTGTTTTTCTTCAGAATTGATTTACAAATATCTGAAAATCTAACCGTTGGATCTTCACAAAATTTTCATCATTAGAAAGGTCTTTTCAAAACGAATCCAACGGTTCCAGTTTCGGGAAAATCCGACGGTCGGATCTCCCGGTACAATCGTTTGAAGTTTCGATTTCAAAATACGAACTGCAGCGTCGTTATTCGATTAAATATAATTATATATATATATATATATATATATAAATATAATCGTTTCTAGCGCTGTTTTTCTTCAGATTCGAATTAAACATTCCAGACTATCCAACCATTGGATTTTTACAAAGTTGGTGCCGTTGGGAAGATATTTCCAAGGCGAACCCGACGGTTGCGGTTTCGGGAAAATCCGATGGTCGGATTCCTCATACCAATCGTTTCAAATTACGATTCCGAAACACGAACTGCACGGCTTCGATTCATTTTAATTATATTTATATTTATATATATAAATATAGTTCATTCTATAATTTCAACTATAGTTCGTTCTATATTTTCAACTTCGTTTTCACTTCAAATATTTCACTAACGCCTTAATATTTCGAAAAATTTCTCCATAACCTCCTTTGTACGGGGAGGGGTTTGGAAATTTACTGGGCCGTGTTAGGTACCCAATAAATCCTAAAAAGCATTCACATATTTATAGTGATATATTCTGGTGTTTTCGGGGGAGCATGTATAGATAATCACTCCAGAGAATAAATTCTCGTCACCCCGTTTCCGTGTGGAAATAAATAGTCCATGTGCCGTATCTAATAACTAGAGAGACGTGATTATTGTCAACTCCAGACCCGTGTGGGGTTTTTATTAATCTGGCAATTTATCGTTATATTTTATAGAGTCCATATCAGTCATCAGTTCAACCTGTAGTATATAATCATCGCCATACAAGCCTCTCGCTCATATGGTAAATCTTCCACCTCGTCACACAAGCTCCAATTGCTTATGTGGAATATGATGAAGTATGCCTATCGTCAAGAAGTATGCCATGTAGCGTAGTTCAAATTTAATTGTTACTATCCTATGGCGATATTTATTATTTCACACAGAATAACCAGCACTCCGCATCCAATGGCATTCACAGGAGTTGATATAAAAATAAAATTGCGCAGCCAACTCATCAAGGCTTACCTATTTGTCGGGCACGCAAATAATTTCTTTACTCTACAGCTAATCCATTTTTCCTGTTCAACACATGTATATATATGCAGAACAAAGCCAATAATAATATTCCTAGCAAACTATTATTTATTTCAACACGTGTGTATTTTTATCAAAGCGTATACATGATAAAAAAAATATTTTTATCATCAAAATATTTATTCAGCACGTGAATGTTTTTAACACTTCATATTCACAATAAAAATGTAGTTTTTATTGTCTTTTCATCTTATTTTAAAATACGATAACATTCAACACATGAATTTCAACTCGACGAACGAATTTCAATTCAACACATGAATATTCTCTATAGTTTGTATATATATAAAAATATGATTTTCATCGCTAAAACTATTTGTTTAAATTCAAATAATATTCAACACATGAATTTCAACTCAACGAATGAATTGCAACTCAACACATGAATATTCTTTCAACCTATGTAATTTATTTCAACGAATGAAAATTATTCTAACACATGTATATTTCAGAAAATTTCGGCAGCATAACGGCAGGGTAGTTAAAACCGGGACCGTCCCTAGTACGTCTCCTCGCTCTACCTTAAAACCTCGCGGTTTTTGACAATGGGGATCATGCATCTAGTTCGCACGCAGGCGACATGTATATATTTCTTTCATTTCCACAAACTAATCCTATGTGGTTTCAACCAAATATTTCTCAACCACAAACGGGTATTTTTCAATCACAATCAATCAATATCAGCCACAAACAATCCCAAACAACCATTCGCTATCAATCAATTTGCACACCAATCACAACCAATAAATATCGTCCATGGTTTGTGGACGAGGGGCGTATATATATATATATATATATATATATATATATATATATATATATATATATATATATATATATATATAGCAACTCACTTTTATTTCAACACATATATAATTTTTACAACGCATATATAACTTATACATCGAACGTACAACTTATACAACGCTTATACAAGAGGTGTACAACGCTTATATAACTCATACATCGACTATATAACTTATACATCGTCGTTTTCCATATTGTTTATAAATTAGAAATCTCACATTGGGTTCCACTCCACCAAAAATAGCAGAAGGCTCAGAAAAATATGCGGTCTCTTCTAAAATGTAGAATGCGTCCACACGAGTCCACTGTTTCTTGTTTCACTGAATTTCGTTAACGAAGCAAAAAGATATGATTTTTCAAAGTTTGCAACGGTTTTAAACTGTTAAAATCAGTTTAAAATAAAACAGTCGATACCTGCGTGAAATCTTCGAAACTAGGTTTCGATTTTTCGATCAATCCGTGCAATGGTTCCACGATCGGGTTGCGCAGGGTCGAAGAGCTACGTGAGGCGCACGTGCGCCAGGGAGGAGGGTCAACTCGGTGGCTTCTGGTGACGGCGGCAGCGATTTTAAAGTCGAAACTTCACGGAGGTGGTTCGGGCGATTTACACAACTATAATTGCTGCTCCCTATATGGATTTGAAGATCTCTCCAAGCTCTACAAAATCCTCAACAGGAGGGAGGCGTAATATTGCTTGCAGGAGGAGAAACGGAGGAGAGAAGGCACGGGGTGGTTTCCGCCGTATATCGCGATCGGGGAGAGAGAAAATTTAAAGAATTTTCTTTTTTTTTTTTTATAAAAATTTTGATTGGCCGATGGGTTTTATAAGGGGTTTTCTTGGACGAACTCGAAATCCAACCCAACGACTGTCGTCCCTAGCGTTTTACCCCCATTCCGAACACAATGGGATATGTTTCGTAGGCCCATTTGACTGTTTCAGTCAGTTTCCATTCAAATCAAAATATAAAACATTCAATATTTAATTTGAACGTGTATTTCAATTTGCCAGGGCCACAAATTGATTCGAAAAATTCCAGAAAAACAAATCTAGCTATGTTTTGACAATACGGTCCCAACAAAACAAGTTTCGTCGAATTCTGAGACCGTTTGCAAAAAGGCCCATTTTTGGTCGATCCAATTTAACTGTAATTGACCAAAACACATTTTCCTTTGCCACGCTCACATTCTAGCTTAAAAAATTATGAAATTTGAAACCTAGCAATAACTTTACATCCCGGATCCAACAAAAGTGGTTTCGTCGAATTCCGAGGTCATATGCAAAATGACCATTTTCACGGGCTATATAAATTCCATAGCGACCGTTCTGAAAATTCATTCGGCCATAACTTTTGCTTTCCGCTATGAAAATTCGATTTTTCAGATTCGTTAGAAAGGTATTCACTAACAGATTTAAATATTTTTGGTTTCACTAAAATCCGGATTGCTTTGCACCCGGTACAGTCCGACAAAGTTTGAATTCAATTTTTGAAACTGCAGCGCCATTTCAGGCCTTGTTTATAATTATAATTAATTATATTCGTTTTCAATTGTCGATTCAAACTCCCTCTTCATCTTACTTATTTAAAATATTTATTTTAAATATTTAAAATCCCTTATTTTAGCCAATTTAAAAATTTTAAATTGGTTCAGATTTTCTGGGTAGTTACATCTTCAATATAATGAAATCCAAGCCCAGATCGGTCTATAGCTTTACCTCCACTTGGTTCAACTTCACTTCCCGATCGGTCAGATCTTAGGTCATAGCTACCTACAACCAACGAAGCTGGAATGACTGCACAACCTCTAGTCGGTCGAAGCCAAACCCCGATAGGTCGACCATTTTGCCTCTAGTCCAGGATTTGACTCAACTCCCTGGACAAGCAGTTCTTAAATCAGTGCAACTACTGGGTCGACCAGAACATGGATCGATGCAACCTTCGGTCTGACCTAGTATCTTACCGCGAACCTGTCTTATGCAGCCTCCCACCCAGCCTTTCCAACATGCCGATCCAAGTAGGGATGGGGGCAGTAATCCTCCGTCTCACCAAGACCACCTATCATACCAGTTCCCAGCAGGACGGAAGAAAACGCTACTAAAAATCATCATGATATCTCCTTGAGCGGGGGCAGTGCCGAACCTTGAACTGATAACGCTTTCCCAGACCGGTCTAATCCTACCGGCACGAATATGGTTCAGCCTAATACGCATTCGACCCAAGCAGCTCTCGTCAATCCCGAACCAACATCTGAAGCTGGGGATTACCTCCATCCATCACTCGTGGGCCATACTGAACTGGCCCCAAGATGTAACACCCCTCTCGAAAAGCTAACACAAAGATCTTTCAGCACAGTGGTTAGCCCAACGTCCTCGTTGGCTCATATCACTCACCACCCAGGCATTGTGCATGTAACCCGCATCAGTACCACACCGACTGACATCCATAGCATTACACACACAATTCCGGCCGGGTATAGGCTCTGATACCAAAAGTGACATCCATGGGATTCGAACCCCCGACCTCCCGGAAAGCAACACCACGCACTAACCACTGTGCTAAAATATCTTTGTGTTAGCTTTTCGAGAGGGGTGTTACACAAGAGCTCATGGCATGCTTCCACACCCCCCTAACGGGATTATCACCAACATCCATGGCGCTGAATTGGATTCATGGCAACAACTCCTTGGGGATGGAACACAGATTACTAGCATCATTAAGCGCTTCACCAGAGGCGCCTCTTCTCAACAAGACGTGGATAATGTCTATTGCAGTCCATTCATACAGGAAATCAGGAATTCCCGAAATCCACCTAACTACAAGCTTCCAGTCCTGGAACCCTACAACTATAAGACCGACCTGACCATACATCTCATACAACACATGCGTCACACGGAAGTACTATCAGCATCGATTAATGTTATGGCCAAGTGTTTCCCTCTCTTTCTATCTGATATAGCTGGTATGTGGTTTCGACTACTAACAACTGAATCGATCAACAACTAAAATATGTTAATCGCCCGCTTCATTAAACAGATCAGAGTTCATATATCTCGACCAAAGAGTGTCATGTTCCTCACATCCATCAAGTGGCGGTCCGGTGAGACCCTACGCTCCTTCTTAGAAAGATTCAACGCGTCTATAGCATCATTCGATCGACCCGAGCCATCGATGGTGCTTATAGCTGCTATGGTCGGTGTTCTGGACCGAGCTGATTTCAAGATCTCCTTTCAGATGGACCCTCCTAGAGACATTACAGACTTCTACTCCGAAGCCGATAGATTCCTTCGGCAAGAGGATGCTAATATCGAGATGGAAAATCTCGAGGTGCTTGCTACAAAAGACGGAGGACAACCCATCGTTGGCCAAAACAAAGAAAAGGGGAAGCCTCAGAAAAGAACGACAGGAATGTGGGTTTCGGAAAGAACCCAAATATGATCGATATACTGAGCTCAATTCCTCCTTACTGGATATATACCTCGATGTACGAGGATCTCTACCTTTTCTCAAGCCTCCCGGGGGGAGCTGACCCAAAGAGAACGTGAGTTAGGAAAGCACTGCATGTATCATGATATGGTAGGTCATGGCACCGACGACCACTTACATGATCTCATCGAAGAACGGGTTAGATGTGGAGAGGTACTCAAGTATGTCAAGAAATCTGCAGCAAACGCACCTCCACAGCTACCCTCTCATGCTTCTCAGAATGACTCCCATGCTCCTCGAAATGGGAAGTGTAACGACCCGTATTTTTATCACTTAAATTTTGAATAGTTGAATTAGTTAATATATTGAATTCTAATATAAATGGATTTTTATATTTATTAAAATGAAGTTTGAAACATAAATATATATATATATATATAATTAAAATGAGCTTGTAATAAAGCGGTAGTTGGTAATTTGAGTTTTGAACTTCAATTGAGTATATGGGATTCGTTATAAATCTGAATTCGCTAAAACAAGAAATATTTGAATCTGCTGAACTATAATTTTGTAATGAAAGAGAAAAAACATAATTTGTATTTTATATTGAGAGTTATGGCCAAATCAAATTTCAAATAGTCGCTATAGAATTATTTATAAACTGTAACGATTTATTTAATAAAATAAATCGATTTTAAATCAATAGAATATTGGTTTAACAGGAAAGTGAAATATCGAGTTTAGATTTTCGAGTTAATTTATTTTGGAATTTATATAATTCAGTTTGTAAATATATATGATAATGAGAATTTATTTTAAATAGAATTGTTCATATTTGAGTCAATTTATAATAAATCGAATTTAAGGTTAAATCATTAATTTAATTTAATATCTTCAGTATATAGTCAAATTAGACCATGGAAACTATTCCAGTGTGTTCAAAGCAGTGGTAAAATCCTAGAAATATCATTCGTTGCGCTCAAATAGGGGTTCGAATTCGTGGGATATTTTAAGGGAAATCACACAGGCTAAACAAATAAAATAATCAGTAAATAGGAGATGACCTAACAGGCTACTCTGTAATGCTACCCTCCCGTATTTTCTTTTCACCATCTCGTCAAAACTTTTCCTTCTCCACGAAGGTCTCAGAAATGGTACATTGAGCCTAATCTACCTACTCGCTATTGGATTTGATGTCGTTCTAATCCTTACATCGCTCCTTTATAAATTACCTACTAAGTTTGTTATTCTGCCATCCCAAACCATGAATCAATTTGCTTTTTCTTCATTTCTTGTTCCCACTAAATCGCGAATCCATCCTCATATAAACAAAAAAAAGGAAGATGTGAAATAGAAAACAAAAGCCGCAACCGAAGGAACTTGGATCATGATTCAAATCTGATGCTCGACTCGCTCCGAGTTCGCTCGCGAAATGGGAATACGACAATGGTGATTTAGGGGGTTCGACTGAGTTGGAGTACTTCGATTTTGTTTGAGATGGACAATGTGGTTTTGCTCGCTACAGTGGAGTTCGAACTGAGTTCGTTCATTTTCTATAATAATGATTTGGGGGGAGAGGCCAACGCTGGTGATGGTGGTGTGGTTTACTGAGACGAATTCGATTTCCTGAATTGGAGTAAGGCATGCGATTTGGGAAGTGCGACGTTGGGGGGGAGTGTTGCGGTACGACATGGTGATTGGAAGAGTTCAAAATGGTAGTGTGATGTATTGAGGTAGTGATGAAAATTCAACAGTATGCATCTAAGAGGGGTTGTTTGGTTATTGAATTGAACCGGAGTTCTCGAGTAATGAACATTAGAGAGATATGGGAGTTTTTGAATGCATAGAAGTTGATCTACAAGGAATGGTTTATATTGAGGTTGGGCAGATTTGTGAACTAAGGTGAATGGGTTTAGCAGGAAGATGTTTGGGAATGTCGATGATAGCTTTAAATGGTGGAGGCTCATCTAGGAAGGAAGGTTGATCAGTTTGAGGCCATGAATGTGATGTTGGGAGATAGTAACAGATAATAACGGATTGATGAGCTCGATGGTTTGTTGAAGGGCTAATGGCAAATTTGGAGCCGGTTCAGGATTTGTTTCAGAAATTTACCAAGACCGCAAGGCAATAAGGTATACCATTTTTGCGAAAATTAAATTACATACAAATAATTTAATTATTCATTAATATTTGATATAAATAAATAGTTAATCGTCAAATTTAAATTTAATTATCGAAGGTGCCAATAAATTTTATTCGAGACAAACAAAGTAGCCGCATAACTAAGACGATATGGAATTTTAAATGGATATTCATCAAAAAGAATCGAGGTGAGTTAATCTCACTCAGTTAAACTATTGGGAACTATTTTTAATAGTTCATATTTAATTTATTGCTTGATGGTTGATAAATTAATTAACATATAGTGATAATAGTATATAATAATAATATTAGTGATTGGATAATTCCCGTAGCACCATTAGCGGATGATTTCCCTATGCGCCTGACAATATATATAGTGGATGACCTTTTATAACGCGATATCCTATCTCGAAGCAAGATGGGTATTATTATTGTTGACTAACATCTGTGGATGCAGGAAAAACAGGTTGGAGGGATCTAACTGGATCCGTCAACATTTATAATTTATGGTTATTTATTTTCACATATATGCTGATATGATCCATAACCTGTGATATTTTAATGGAGTGTTTGGATGTGTAAATAGAGCTAGATCTTGGTTGTGGATAATTTGAATGCAATCAATAATATATGAATTTCATAATAGAAAATTAAAATATAAAAAGAGTTTAAAGAAAATATTTATTTTCAAATAGAAATATTCATTTGAAATCTAAATTATAAAGTATTTAAAAAGGTAAATATTTGTTTAAACCAAATATTTTGAAAAGGCTATTTTATAAGTGACAATTATAATTAGTGAAAACCAATATTTTTGGAGTAGTTAAAAAGATATAATTTGAGCATGGATTTGGAAAAGAAAGTGGAAATGTGTTTTAAACTAATATTTTAAATACGTGGGATGTTTCAATTGCAAATGGGAATTTTATTTTCAAATAGAATATTTATCTAGTAACTAAATTGTAAATAGAATTGGACGACAAAGATTTATTTTAACAAATAAGATGAGTTAATTTATAAGTACCGTTGGATAACTTGGAAAAAATGTATATTTTAAATGTGAATTGTGAAGAAAGATAGAAATCAGGTTTGAAACCAATAACTTAAATAGATTTGGATTTTCCAATTGACAGGGAAATATAAAGAAGAAGATTTTATAACTCTATACTTAAAAGTTATAATGGGATTGAAAACTTGATATTTGATTTGAAATCAAGCCTAGTATGATTTGTATTGTAATTATTATTCACGATTAAGGTGAATAAAGAGAATAAAGTAAGTTATGTGAAAAATAGGAATTTATAAAGGGTTTTTGAAATATTATACTCTAATTGAATTTAGGTAGAATTAATTTGAATAATATAATATAGATTAGATTAAAGAATCTTACATATGGTTTACAAATAGCAAACATTATTAGAATCTGCGAATGATAGGTAAATACGAATATTATAGAATAGAAGTTATAAATAAAATGGAATGAAGTTTTAAATATATATAAATGTTTATAAAAAAAATTATGGAATAAAGACTTGATATAGAGCTTGGTTTATGAAGATTAAAATGAAAAGGAATTGGATAATAAAAGTATATCACTATAAGAAAAATCTTGTTTTAGTATAGAAATAAATATTTAGCAAACGTTTTGCAAATCAAATCCGTAAAGGAATACTATATAAAGGTTGTAGTAATGTTTTGTAAATATTATTTTTAAGTTAAATATTTGAAAGGTCATAAATTTGAGATAAACGTCTCATATAGAAAAGGATAATTAAATTAGAAATTTAGAAATGAAGTTAAGGGAAATTAGGAACTGGACGGAGGTTGGTAAGTTGAATGGTTTTCTGAGTGTTGATTTGATGTTGGTTTCGACCTTCAGGGTTGATACTTAGGGAGTTATTCTCTTACTAGTTTACGGTTAGAGACTAATGACCGAGATGAGAAATACGTGCTTAATGGGATTTTAAAACGAAAGCGATTTTAGAATATTCTTATTTATATATAAATATAAGAAGAAGAAACGAGTATTCCAATTATTGGAAAATAGAGAAGTTTAAAATTTATGAATGGTTAATCAAAAGGGGCTAAAATGATAATGAATATCAAATCAGTAAATTTAGTTTTCATTTATAGTTGAATGGTTGTTTTTATTTGATGGTTAAATAACCGACTATCAAATCTGACCCATACGGTTGTTAGTACGGAAAGACCGGGATCAAATTTAATCGAAAACTATTTCGAACTAACTAATACGTAATATACGGATTGAAGATGGAGCAGTGAAGACCGTGGATCTTCATAAGCGAAAGGACTACTTGTCAAATTCTCTGTTGTACCGCCTGGAGATATTTTGATGATGATCCTGTCGTGGTTGAAATCGACGGATTGCAAGGACTACTCGCTACTGATTCATAGGGTAATTCATAGGAAGCGATAGGAGAGTGCCTTCGGTTTATCCAGTCCCATGACAACTTGTATGGACGAATGTCTGACAAAGTATTTTTCAAAGGACCATGTACATTGATTTCCTCAAATGTATTTCGGTTGATGGAGGAGAAGGGCAATTCTCTTAGCTTAACACTAGAATATTTTTGTGGACGTCAACTAGTGATATCTAGCGGACTTGACGATGTGGCATTCAAAGTGAATGATGACCAGATGATCTGAAATGGTAATTTTAAACCTCACAACCGGAAAATGAAAAAAATCGGCCAGACAACATGGCTACGTGGGTCGCCCCCTTTAGGGTGTATTGTTACCATCCAGAGAATATTCATATTTGTTCTTTTCACTTCTGTATCTCCCGGGAACTGTTACGTTGGATCCAACCATAGGTGATAATATATTCGATGCACTTAAGAGAAATGTTGATAGTCTAAATAGAGCTCGACACATACAGTTTGAATGTATCGAGTGAATAAGAATTGAATAGCAGTAAATCCAATTCAAGTAGATGACTGAATATGACTTAGAATATTATTCGGTTAAGCCTTGAATAGATGTGAATGTGTATATTGAATAGTGAATATAAACTTAGATTATATAAACCTGAGTTGAATAAAATAATGAAGCATAAATCAAATTGAGTACAATTAAATTTGGAACTCATTTGTAATTGGAGATAAAACCTGTAACTTGAATTATAAATGAAACTTGACTCGTTATATGAAAATCTATACATATCTGAACATATTGGTTTCAAACTATCACAAGGGAAGTAAGGGAACCAATTAATGGATAAATTGGAAAATTAGAAGTAAAATGTTGAATTGATTTTAATCGAACAGGAATATAGATGTATATGATTATACAGGTTTATTGGATAGAAGCAAGTGTGAGGAATAAATATGAGATGCTCGACAAAAAGGTACATGTTTAATTCAATATGGGATTTTATGAGCCTATTTGGCAAGCCGCTTGGCTTTTTAATTTTCTTTCTGATAGGGGAAGGCCCAAAGAGGCATTTTGTAGTTCTACCGATCAACCCGTACAAAGGAGGTGCCGGCGAAATTTTCTGAAAATTTAGGGAGTTAGAAAAAAATTCAACAGTTTTGAAAATTTTGTTAACAAAAAGTTAATCAAAGTTAAGGATTTCTGAGTGGAGTTGAAAACTAGTGAGTTGGTTGGGTAGTAAGGATGTTGAGGTAAGCGTTGAGTTGCATGAGTGGATTGGAGAGGTTAATGAGATATAGCTATTTTTCCTACTTAGTAATTTCGGGACGAAATTCTTTTAAAGGGGAAGGAATGTAACGACCCGTATTTTTATCACTTAAGTTTTGAATAGTTGAATTAGTTTATATATTGAATTCTAATATAAATGGATTTTTATATTTATTAAAACAAAGTTTTGAAACATATACATATATATATATAATTAAAACGAGCTCGTAATAATGCAGTAGTTCATAATATGAGTTTTGAACTTCAATTGAGTGCATGGGATTCGTTATAAATCGGAATTCGCTGAAACAAGAAATATTTGAATCTGTTGAACTATAATTTTGTAATGAAAGAGAAAAATCAGAATTTCATATTTTTTATTGAGAGTTATGGCCAAATAAAATTTTCAAATAGTCACTATAGAATAATTTATAAACCGTAACGATTTATTTAATAAAATAAATCGATTTTAAATCAATAGAATATTGGTTTAACTGGAAAGTGAAATATTGAGTTTAGATTTTTGAGTTAATTTATTTTGGAATTTATATAATTCAGTTTGTAAATATACATGATAATGAGAATTTATTTTTAAATAGAATTGTTCATATTTGAGTCAATTTATAATAAATTGAATTTAAGGTTAAATCATTAATTTAATTTAATATCTTCAGTATATGGTCAAATTAGACATAGAAACTGTTCTAGTTATTTCAGAATGGTGGTAGAATCCTAGAAATGTCATTCGTTGCGCTCAAATAGGGGTTCAAATTCGCGGGATATCTTAAGGTAAATCACACTGGCTAAACAAATAAAATAATCAGTAAATAGGAGACGACCTAATAGGCTACTCTGTAATGCTACCCTCCCATATTTTCTTTTCACCATCTCGTCATAAATTTTCTTTCTCCACGAAGGTCTCAGAAATGGTACACTAAGCCTATCTAACTACTCGATATTGGATTCAACGTCGTTCTAATCCTTACATCGCTCGTCTATAAATTGCCTACTGCGTTTGTCATTTTGCCATCCCAAACCACAAATCAGTTCACTTTTTCTTCATTTCTTGTTCCCACTATATTGCGAATCCATCCTCGAACAAAAAAAAGGGAAGATGCGAAATCGAGAACAAAAGCCACAATTGAAGGAACTTGGATCACGATACAAATCAGATGCTCGACTCGCTCCGAGTTCGCTCGCGAAATGGGAATATGACATGGTGATTTAGGGGGTTCGACTGAGTTGGAGTAGTTCGATTTTGTTTGAGATGGACGATGTGGTTTTGCTCGCTACAGTGGAGTTCGAACTGAGTTCGTTCGATTTCTATGATAATGATTTGGGGGGATAGGCCAATGTTGGTGATGATGGTGTGGTTTACTGAGAGAAGTTCGATTTTCTGAATCGGAGTAAGGCATGCGATTTGGGGAGTGCGATGTTGAGGGGAGTGCTGCAGTACGACGTGATGATTGGAAGAGTTCAAAATGGTAGCGCGATGTATTGAGGTGGTGATGGAAATTCGACAATAGGCATCTAATGGGGGTTGTTTGGTTATTGAATTGAACTGGAGTTCTTGAGTAATGAATAGTGGAGAGATATGGGAGTTTTTGGATGTGTGGAAGTTGTTCTGTAGGGAATGGTTTATATTGGGGTTGGGCATATTTGTGAACTAAGGTGAATGGGTTTAGTTGGAAGATGTTTGGGAATGTCGACAATAGCTTTAAATGGTGGAGGTTCGTCTGGGAAGGAAGGTTGATCAGTTTGAGGCCATGAATGTGATGTTGGGAGATAGTAACGGATAATAATGGACTGGTGAGCTCGATGATTTGCTGAAGGGATTATAGCAAATTTGGAGCGGGTTCAGGATTTGTTTCAAAATTTTACCAAAACTGCAAGGCAATAAGGTATACTATTTTTGTGAAAATTAAATTACATAGAATTAATTCAATTATTCGATAATAATTAAAATAAATAAATAAATAATCGTCAAATTTAATTTTATTATCGTCGGTGCCAATAAATTTTATTCGAGACAAATGAAATAGCCGCGTAACTAAGACAATATGGAATTTTAAACGGATATTCATCAGAAAGAATCGAGGTGAGTTAAACTCGCTTAGTTAAATTATTGGTAACTATTTTTAATAGTTCATATTTAATTTATTGCTTGATGGTTGACAAATTGATTGATATATATTGATAATAGTATATAATAATAATATATAATAATAATATTGGTGATTGGATAATTCTTGCAGTACCATTAGCGGATGATTTCCCTATGCGCCCCCACAATATATATAGTGGATGACATTTTATACCACGATATATTGCCTCAAAGCAGGATGGGTATTATTATTGTTGACTAACATCTGTGGATGCATGAAAAACGGGTTGGAGGGATCCAAATGGATCCCTCAACATTTATAATTTATGGTTATTTATTTTCACATGTATGCTGATATGATCCATAACCTGCGATATATTAATGGAGTGTTTGGATGTGTAAATAGAGCTAGACCTTGGTTGTGGATAATTTGAATGTCGTTAATAATATATGAATTTCATAATAGAAAATTAAAATATAAAAAGAGTTTAAAGAAAATATTAATTTTTAAATATAAATGTTCGTTTGAAATCCGAATTATAAATAGTATTTAAAAAGGAAAATATTTGTTTAAACAAAATATTTTGAAAAGGCGATTTTATAGGTGACAATTATAAGAAGTGAAAACAAATATTTTTGGAGTAGATAGAAAAATATAATTTGAGCATGGATTTAGAAAAGAAAGTGGAAATATGTTTTAAACTAATATTTAAATAAGTGGGATGTTGCAATTGCAAAAGGGAATTTTTTTTCAAATAGAATATTTATCTCGTAACTAAATTATAAATATAATTTGACGACAAAGATTTATTTTAACAAATAAGATGAGGAGTTAATTTTATAAGTACCGTTAGATAATTTGGAAAAAAATGTAAATTTTGAATGTGAATTGTGAAGGAAAATAGAAATCGAGTATGAAACCAATAACTTAAAAAGATTTGCATTTTCCAATTGACAGGGAAATATAAAGAATAAGATTTTATAACTCTATACTTAGAAGTGACAACGGGATTGAAAACTTGAAATTTGATTTATGAAATCAAGTCTAGTATGATTTGTATTGAAATTATTATTCACGATTAAGGTGAATAAAGAGAACAAAGTAAGTAGTGTGAAAAATAGGAATTTATAAAGGGTTTTTTAAATATTATATTATAATTGAATTTAGGTAGAATTAATTTGAATAATATAATATAGATTGGATTAAAGAAACTTACTTATGGTTTATAAATAGTAAATATTATTAGAATTTGTGAATGATAGGTAAATACAAATATTGTTGAATAGAAGTTATAAATAAAATGGAATGAAGTTTTAAACATATATAAATGTTTATAAAAAAAACTATTGAATAAAGACTTGATATAGAGCTTGGTTTATGAAGATTAAAATGAAAAGGAATTGGATAATGAAAGTATATCACGATAAGAAAAATCCTGTTTTAGTTTAGAAATAAATATTTAGCAAATGTTTTGCAAATCAAATCCATAAAGGAATATTGTATAAAGGTTATAGTAATGTTTTGTAAATATTATTTTTAAGTTAAATATTTGAATGGTCATAAATTCGAGATAAACGTCTCATATAGAAAAGGGTAATTAATATTGGAAATTTAGAAATGAAGTTAAGGGAAATTAGGAACTGAACAGAGATTGGTGAGTTGAATGATTTTCTGAGTGTTGATCTGATGTTGGTTTCGACCTTCGGAGTTGATACTTAGGGAATTATTCTCTTACTAGTTTACGGTTAGAGACTAATGATCAAGATGAGAAATACGTGCTTAATGGGATTTTAAAACGAAAGCGATTTTAGAATATTCTTATTTGTATATAAATATAAGAAGAAGAAATGAGTATTCCAATTATTGGAAAATAGAGAAGTTTAAAGTTTATGAATGGTTAATCAAAATAGGCTAAAATGATAATGAATATCAAATCAGTAAATTCAGTTTTCTTTTATAGTTGAATGGTTGTTTTTATTTGATAGTTAAATAACCGACCATCAAATCTGACCCATATGATTGTTAGTACGGAAAGACCGAGATCGAATTTATTCGAAAACCATTTCGAACTAACTAATACGTAATATACAGATTAAAGATGGAGCAGTGAAGACTGTGGATCTTCATAAGCGAAAGGACTACTTGTCGAATTCTCTGGAGCTGCGCTCGGAGATATTTTGATGGTGATCCTATCGTGGTTGAAATCGATGGATTGCAAGAACTACTCACTACCGATCTATAAGGTGATTCCTAGGATGCGATAGGAGAGTGCCTTCGGTTAGTCCGGTCCCAGGAAAACTTATATGGACGAATGTCTGACTGAGTATTTTCAAAAGACCACGTAAGTTGATTCCCTCAAACGTATTTCGGTTGATGGTGGAGAAGGACACTTCTCTTAGCGTAACACTAAAATATTTTCATGGACGTCAATTAGTGATATATGGCGGATTTGATGATGTGGCATTCAAAGTGAATGATGACCAGACGATCTGAAACGGTGATTTTAAACCTCAAGCCTCACAACCGGAAAATGACAAAAATCGAGCAGGCGGCATGGCTATGTGGGTCGCCCCCATTAGGGTGTATTATCACCATCGAGAGAGTATTCATATTTGTTCTTTTTTTCGCTTCTGTATCTCCCGGGAACGGTTATGTTGGATCCAACCTTAGGAGCCAATATATTCGATACACTCAAGAGAAGTGAGGCCGGTCATATGTGGGTTGGGTTGCAAGACGTTCTTGTTGAACCCAGTGTATTTCCCTCTAGAGATACACTGTCGGTAGGTGGTTCCAAACCTTCTCATAGTTGGAATCTAATCTCCAATAAGCGCCCGCGGTTTTGATTGTATATTATATATGTAGAGCATGAGATGCAAGCGTTCTGCTAGATTGATATTTATTTGTATTTAGACACTATTATAATACCAGAAAAGATATGGGTTTCAAAAATGTTTTAGGTTATCGTAAGGTAAAAACCGTCCGTGTTTATGTGTGGATTGCTCTTACGATTATCTTTTTCTTCGAAATAATTTTTAACTTTAAAATCAATATGGATGCTACCAATAATTTAGTGGGATTTTCTCATGCTGGTTTACCAGACTGACCTATGGCGTTTGTAATGCTCGGGTCAGACCCATTTGGGTCAGACCGAGTTGTACATGTTTAGGGTAAGACGAAACAAATTCCAGTAGACGAGCTGGAGAAGATCAGACATATGATATATATAGTATTCCGCTGTGGTTCTAAATGAGGACAGGGTTTTATAACTGTCCAGATGTATTCTGATAATTGTAAGTACTATTTCAAGTTTTTAAAATAAAGATTTATTTCTATATTATATTTTATTCCGCTGCGATGTGAGACTCTGTGTATTGCTTATGGCAGCTTCTGTAAGGATTATGATTTTAAAGTTTTGTACTCTGATGATTTTCTGAACAAGACTGATATTTATGTACTTGAGTTTTTGGTAAAGATGTAACCAAACTGATTTCTGTTTTCCGCTGTAATAAAGTTATAATTTCTCAATTATTGTTTATCTGTCTTGAGATTTTCTATTCTGTTTACTAAAATGCTCCATCAAAGTTAAGGCATTCCCTTTGTGAGTGTGCTTAACAGAGGTGGGGTGTTACACTTAGTATCAGAGCTGAAGGTTACCAGATTGGGTAAAGTTTTTGAAAACTATTTTCAAAAAGGTTTTAATAGGAAGTATTTTCAAAAATAAAGTTTATTTTGAAAAACATAATCCCCAAAAAGCCATATATCTATCTTTTCAGTTCTCCGTTTTAATCTTTTTCTTTCATTCCAGCATGTCTGGGAATCTTAACTTTCCAGAGGGCGTGCCAATGCCTGGCTGGTTCAGGAGATACCTAGAGGCTAGGGCCAACGATGCAGGCCCAGCAAATATTTGTAACAACCCGTATTTTCAATAACCTGTTATAACGTAAATCGAGGCAGAATTTAATTTATAAATCTGAATCAAGGGAAACGGGCTATGCCATTGTGTTCATCTCGGAAAAATACGCGAAATAGAGTTCGAGTTTTCGAAAATCGGAGTCTGTATGACCCGATTAAGGCCCAATGAAGTTTTCAGAAAATTTCAAGTTCAAAACAGATTTGAATTTCAAGTTCAAATTTCGGATTTCGGGCCTGGAAGGCTAGACGGGAAATTTCCCGCCAAGCCAACCAAGTCGACAGGCCTGTCGACTTGGCAGTCGACTTGGTTGGACCCAAGTCGACAGCCCTGTCGACTTGGCTGTCGACTTGGTTCAGCCGGGCAGTTTTGCCTGGTGCACCATTTTGGGGTTTTGGTTAGGTTTTGGGGCCAGATTCGGTTTTAAGGGCTGAGATTGGAATTAGGGTTTAATCCTAAGGTTGAAACTAATCCTAATCTCTATAAATAAGACCCTAACCTAACCCTAAATCATCATTATTCATTCATACAACTAAACTATGGCAAAATCATTCCTCTCATGGCCTCCACTCTCTTCATAAAATTCCTAAGTCATTTCTATGAGAAATTTTCCATGCATACAAGTGTTTTCAAGCTTGTATGAGTGTCATTAGCTTGCATTCAAGTCAAGTTTCCATATTTATATCATAAAGCAAGGGTTTTGATCATTTTGGCTCAAGGGTTTTTCTATTGGAGCTTGCATTTTGGGTTTATTTGATTGCATAAGGGCTTTGTCTCAATCTATATATATTTTTGTGTCTTCATAAGCATTGTAAGCCCTTTTCTACTTTCATATTTAAACTCTAAAGTTAAATGAATGATGCAAGTTGGGTTGATCATTATGATATGCAAGTTTACCATGATATGCAAGTTTACTATGTCATGTTATGCAAGTTTGATATGTTATAATATGCAAGTTTGCCATGTTATGTTATGCAAGTTGCCATGTTATGATATGCAAGTTGTCATGTTATGTATGCAAGTTTGGGTGGATCATTTACTCATGTTATCATGTTATGCAAGCTTACCTTGAGTATATGAACATAAAGCTTCAAGCTTTATGCTAAAGGTTGCATTTTGGCAACATGTAAGTTATCATATCTCTTATGATAACTTGCATGTGAGGCTAAATGCGAACTTATGGCCATTTCTACATGTCATTTATCACCATGTATCACAAATATGCTAAGTTTGGTTTTATGCATGCTTTTGAGGCCTAAAAATGTAATATGCAAGTATATGAACATATGTACATTTCTTATGTCACCATGTTAAACTTGTGGCTTATACACCTTTATGTCATGATTATGCCAAGTTCCCTCTTTCTATCCTTTATGCGCTATTGCGATATGTAAGCGATGGGATTGCGTTTGGGGTTGGGTAAACTTAAAAGACATAAAAACATAAGATTGGGAATTTACCTATTAAGTTAGGTCTACCCATTGGGAATTTACCTATTAAGTTAGGTCTACCCAAATGCTTGAAAACTTGTAATATGTTTTGTAAACATAATGGACATGACACTTAGAAAATATAAGTGTGACCAACTCGAGGTTGGGTTGAGTTTGTAGCGTAAACCTACCCGGAACCGACCGGCTTAACTAGTTGCTACAAACAATAGGACCCAATGTGAGAAGTTGGTCATGTTGTACCTTGAACCCGAGGTTAGACCAAGTTGTGGTGTAAAGCTACCCGGAACCAACCGGCTTAACTAGTAACCGCAACAAAGTCTAATGTGAGAGGTTAAGGCACATTAATTAATTAATGCCTCATGATTAGGGTTAAGTCATGGTCCACTTAATACTTAACCAATTTGGGCTTGGTAGATTAATCAGGGTCAAGTCGTGAACTCATCGTTACACTTAACCAAGTTAATCCATGATTAGCAAGAGGGTTAAACCGTACTTAACCCACTAGAAAATCCTAGCAATGGGGTCCACTCCAGCAGTAATCCCAAGTTTGTATCATTATGACCCTAGGGACTAGGCTAGGGTGGGGCACGATTACTGGACTTGAGGTAAGTGACCAAAAACGACGGCAGAGTGGTACGCCGGTGTAGTTCCGGACGGACTATGGTCGTGCACATAATCTGTAGCCGGAGAAAACATGCACGGGTACCAGTAGATCGAGACTGTGCAATTATGTTTATGGTGTCCAGGGGTTTACACCCTAGGGCTTGATACACCCGAAGGGTGGACCCGGCACAGTCCGACTACAATTATGTTTGGGCCGTATTGACACCAACACGTGACGAGTTAGGCTTAAGGAGCCGATCGATTAGACCGTTTGGTTGGACCTCGTATTAGGGTCACTTCATGTTATTGGACCTCGTATTAGGGTCACTCCATGTTATTGGACCTCGTATTAGGGTCACTTCATGTTATTGGACCTCGTATTAGGGTCACTTCATGTGATTGGACCTCGTATTAGGGTCACTTCATGTTATTGGACCTCGTATTAGGGTCATTTCATATTATTGGGCCAAAGCTTGGGCCAAGGGATCAATACTTGTTTATTCAAGTCATGTTAGCTTGCTAGTACACCTGTGGTGCAAAAACCTTAAACCTGATTATGCGATGACACCTTTATCTACCTTGTTAGTTAATCATCATGCTAGTATGTTGTTATCCTTATGTTCATCCCTGCTTCTCATGCCAGTTAACTTTATCAGTTTACATTGATTGTAGTAGGGCTTACTCAGTCTTTTTGACTGACCTGTTTTTCTTTCGCCTCTTTTCTTCCGTTTCCCCCCCAGGTTCTCAGGGTGGGAATATTGGAGCTTAGCTTGGATTTCTGATCGCTTGCTTGTGGGATTTTAGCTCATGTACGGTCTTGACATGAAGCTAGCTATGGTTATCACTTATTTTGGGGATAGTACTTATGTATTTCAGTTTTTCAGTGATGTTGTTTTTATCTAGACTTGTGTATTTGGAAAGTTGACATTATGTTGTACCAGACTTGGTTTGAAATAGTTTGAAATCTTCCGTTGTTTTACTTATCTTATTTACTCTGTTTACATATATACATATGTTCTTGTTCTGCCTTGATATATCATTATGCATGTTTACCCGGTACAAACGCCCCTCCAAAGTCAGAGTGCTTGCAAGAGCCACCCTAGCGGAGGTGGGGTGTTACATTTGGTATCAGAGCATATGGTTTACGAGAAGGAACAAAAAGGTTTTTAGAAAACTTTTGGAAAACTATTTTCAAAACCAAGTATAAAGTTTTTTCCAAAGAAAATTCTAGTTTATTTTAAAGGCTATTCCCCAAAAAGCCATTAGCAAAATTCCTTCGTTTTTCTCCATTCTGAATCTTTCTTTTTCTTCGTTTTCAGTATGTCCAATAACTTTGCCATTCCGGAGGGAATACACGTACCTGTTTGGTATAGGAGACTTTTGGAGGCTAGGGCGACCGAAGCTGGCCCCGCCGATGTTCCTCCTCCTCCTCCGGTAGTTAATGTTCCTCATCCTCCTGTCGCTGAGGTTCCTCTTCCTCCTCCCCCTCAGCATCCACAAGAGGATTTCGCGGAGATTTGCAAAGACTTTAAGGCGATGGGTTGCAAGAATTTCATTGGAACCGAGACTTATGTAGAGGCATGGAATTGGTTGAAAGAAACCGAAGATCTTTTTGCCTTCTTTGATATAGATGACCGTAGGAAGGTTTTATTGGCAGTGTGGTTGCTAAAGGAAGAAGCTGCACGTTGGTGGGTGGTCACCACCGCTACTAGGCCAATTGAGACTTGGGATGACTTTCGGGGAAAGTTTGGACTAAGGTTCCTATCACTGAAGCAAGGGGACATGACTATTAGGGAATACATAGATAAGTTTAATCAACTGGCTCGGGTCGGTTTAGACTTGGTTAACACAGCTCAGAAGAAGGCCCTATACTTTGCTCTAGGATTAAACGAGCCATTACATGGTTTAGCCATGACTCATATACCCTTGGGGGCAACTTTCGAGAGTTTGGTGAATATGGCCCTACTCAATGAAGAGAATAGGAGTGACAAGAAAGAGATCAAGATGAATGATACTCAAGCCAAGAAGACTGATTCCCAATGGAAAGGAAATCAGGGTAATCCAAGTGGTCAGAGCAGTCAAGGCAATCAGAACAAGAACAAGAGTCAAGGCAACAAGGGGAACAATAGCAAGGGCAAAAACGACAAGAGGAAGTGCCATTATTGCGGTTCAGTTGGGCATCTTATTAAGGATTGTAGGAAGAGAAAATGGAAGAGTGGTGAATGCTTTCATTGTGGTGAGTTTGGACATTTCAGCAAAGATTGCCCGAAGAAGCAAGGGCAAGGTCAGACTCAGTGTGCAAGACCATCTGGAGGGCGAGTTCATCCCCTCAACATCGTTCTTTCAGCTCATGATCGAGGTAGTGTTTCTGTTGGAAGTCTTGTTTACATTTCTGATTTTCCTGTTTGTACTTTGTTTGATTCTGGCACATCGCATAGTTTATTTCATCTGATCTAGTTGAAAGTTTGCACCTAAGTACTAGTCTAGTTAATGATCCCGTGTGTGTTTCAAATCCAATTGGGGTTTCCGCCCATTTGTCTATTATCTACGTGGATTTGAAAATCTCTATCTTTAGTGTAGAGTTCTCATGTGATGCTTATATTCTCGGTTTCATGGGGTATGGGTTGATTTTGGGCATGGATTAATTGTCCAGTTTTGGAGCCATCCTTGATTTTTGAGCATAGGGTTGTGAGGCTCATGACTCGCCTCGGTAATACCCTAAAAATTTCTTGTAACCTTATGGGTCCCGTCATGTTGTGTTATCTTGAATCCCTCAACTCGTCTATCGATAGTTTGCAATCGGTAAGGGTGGTCCGAGAATATCCTGATATCTTGGGTGAAGTGAAGGGGGGTTACCCCTAAACGAGAGATAGATTTCCGCATATATCTGGTTGATAATGCCAAGCCAGTTACGTGGCCGGTTAGGCACATGGTCCCGCAAGATGAAAGTTAAGAAAGCAAGTCAAGGAGTTGCTTGAGAAGAACTTCATACAATGAAGCATTTCCGAGGAGGGTGCTCTAGTAGTATTCGCTAGTAAGGTGGACAGTTCGCTTCGCCCGTGTGTTGATTTTCGTGAGTAGAACAAGGAGAATAGACAACCATTGCCAAGGATCGATGATTTGTTTGATCAGCTTGTAGGAACATCTGTTTTCCATCAGCTCAGAGTAGCTGAGGATAGTATAGACAAAACTGCGTTCAGAACTCCAGATGGATTCTTAGAATGGCTGGTCATGCCATTCGGTTTGACTAATGCACCCGCCTACTTCGTGGACTTGATGAGTAGGGTGCCTAGGGAGTTCCTGAACAAGTTTGTGGTAATCTTTGTAGAAGATATCCTGACTTTCTTAAAGAACGAGGAAGAACATGCTAGACATCTCAAGGAGGTGATGGATACGCTTAGAGCGCATCAGTTGAAAGCCAAGTCCTCCAAATGTCATTTTGGAGAAAAAGGAGATAGATTTCTTGGGCACATAGTTTCTAAGCAAGGCTTAGTGGTGGGTCCTGCTAAAGTGGTCGCGGTTCAAAACCGAAAAGCTCCGACGAGGACAATTGAAGTAAGAAGTTCTCTCAGTTTAATTAGTTAGTTAGCGTCCCTTGAGCTTAGACCTACCCTTCTGGATCAAGTAGGGACTTCACAGAAAGAGGACCCGCAGTTAGCCGAGATCATGGACAAGTTGATTCGAGGCGAGATGTTAAGTCACCTCGCTATAGATGACAAGGGATGGCTAAGACGCGATGAGAGAAAGAAAGTTCTTGAGGAAGCGCATCGCTCTAAGTTGACTATACATCTGGGCAGAGATAAGATGTATAAAGATAGGAAGCGCATTTTCTTTTGGCCTAGGATAAAGAAGGATGTGGCGGAGTTTTCTCTAGATGTATCATTTGCCAGCAAGTTAAGGCCGAGTCGAAGAAGCCCGGTGGGCAATTGCATCCTCTAGACGTTCCACTATGGAAGTGGAAGAGTATTCCCATGGATTTTATCGATGGATTACCAAGGTCAAGGAAAGAGAATACGAGCATGTGGGTCATAGTAGGTAAACTCACGAAGAGTGCTCATTTCACTCCGGTAAAGAGCGAAAGGACTGCATTATAGCTAGCAACGGATTACTTTCAAGAAATAAAGCGGTTGCACGAGGTTCCCTAAAGGATAGTTGGTAACCATGACTCAATTTTCACTAGCCAGTTTTGGAACAGTCTACAGGAAGTCATGGGCAAGCACTGAATCTAAGTACGGCCTATCATTCGCAGGCGGATGGTTCATTTCGTTCAAGCATGAGTTATAGAAAATCACGTTAGTAAGAGCAATTGGCAACGTGGATTGGTATTTTCAAGAAAAGTTCTGCTGCGTGGAATACTTTATAGTAAGTAAACGAGATCCAGGATTCACTGGTGAATTTTGGAGAGCTTGCATGAAACCATGAGGTCATAGTTATGTTTAAGCCAAGAATGATAGAAGAGTAAGTGAAAGAGGAAGACGAGAGGCGACAATGAAATGGGTTCCAACTCATATTTGGAAATAAGAGTTAAGAAGCCAAGAAATCATAAAGTAAAAGACGGTCAAAGCACAATGGAGTTAAACTCAAGGAAACGTGACTTAGAAGATTGAAGGCTAGATACGCGCATCATATCTCTTTTTAAGAGCATATCCTTGATCCTTGTTTTCCGGTGGAACTTACTCGCATGTTATCTTTTTACGTATATCCTCTCGGTCCCATTCTCGGTCCTATTTCTGTCGGGAGGTATGACTTATTGGCTAGTAATACATGTCAGGGTTTGAAGGGGTCCGTTAGGTTGACTAAACCTTTTGGGCTTTTATAGAATATGGGTTGGGTTAGTAAGGGATTTCTTGTAATCCGAAAAGAGTATATCTTGCTTATCTTCCCGATCTCTTTGTAGCATATCTTTTGCTATCCATGTGTCTTGATTATCTAGTTTATCATGTTAATCTTGTCATGAGAACCTTAGGTAGAAACCCTTTGGATGAAACATGTGTTTGAAAGATGTTATGCTTGATGGTTGCAAGTGGTTGCAAGTGTTTGCAAGTGGTTACTCGTGGATGCATTATACACATTAGGCACTAGATCGGCTCACATACTCCTCATATTGCATATGCATGAGTGTTTATGCTTATTCATGGATGAAAATTTTTGTGTTATCACATGGATGTTGCATATGGATGTATGTTATGTGCACACATATAGATGTTATACATTATGTTAGGAATTGCATACATATGGATTCATTTCACTAACATAATTTGCATTGATGATATTTGCATTAGAAAAGTACATATACACACACCTTTGCATATGTTCATACAACATTTAGAATCTTGTAAGGACAATGATTGCTCGTGGATGATGTTTTGAGTAGATGGATGTTGGATGGTAGGATACGTTCTTCCTAACTTGAAAATTTCGGGGACGAAATCCTTTAAGGAGGGGAGAATGTAACAACCCGTATTTTCAATAACCTGTTATAACGTAAATCGAGGCAGAATTTAATTTATAAATCTGAATCAAGGGAAACGGGCTATGCCATTGCGTTCGTCTCGGAAAAATACGCGAAATAGAGTCCGAGTTTTCGAAAATCGGAGTCCGTATGACCCGATTAAGGCCCAATGGAGTTTTCAGAAAATTTCAAGTTCAAAACAGATTTGAATTTCAAGTTCAAATTTCGGATTTCGGGCCTGGAAGGCTAGGCGGGGAATTTCCCGCCAAGCCAACCAAGTCGACAGGCCTGTCGACTTGGCAGTCGACTTGGTTGGACCCAAGTCGACAGCCCTGTCGACTTGGCTGTCGACTTGGTTCAGCCGGGCAGTTTTGCCTGGTGCACCATTTTGGGGTTTTGGTTAGGTTTTGGGGCCAGATTCGGTTTTAAGGGCTGAGATTGGAATTAGGGTTTAATCCTAAGGTTGAAACTAATCCTAATTTCTATAAATAAGACCCTAACCTAACCCTAAATCATCATTATTCATTCATACAACTAAACTATGGCAAAATCATTCCTCTCATGGCCTCCACTCTCTTCATAAAATTCCTAAGTCATTTCTATGAGAAATTTTCCATGCATACAAGTGTTTTCAATCTTGTATGAGTGTCATTAGCTTGCATTCAAGTCAAGTTTCCATATTTATATCATAAAGCAAGGGGTTTGATCATTTTGGCTCAAGGGTTTTTCTATTGGAGCATGCATTTTGGGTTTATTTGATTGCATAAGGGCTTTGTCTCAATCTATATATATTTTTGTGTCTTCATAAGCATTGTAAGCCCTTTTCTACTTTCATATTTAAACTCTAAAGTTAAATGAATGATGCAAGTTGGGTTGATCATTATGATATGCAAGTTTACCATGATATGCAAGTTTACTATGTCATGTTATGCAAGTTTGATATGTTACGATATGCAAGTTTGCCATGTTATGTTATGCAAGTTGCCATGTTATGATATGCAAGTTGTCATGTTATGTATGCAAGTTTGGGTGGATCATTTACTCATGTTATCATGTTATGCAAGCTTACCTTGAGTATATGAACATAAAGCTTCAAGCTTTATACTAAAGGTTGCATTTTGGCAACATGTAAGTTATCATATCTCTTATGATAACTTGCATGTGAGGCTAAATGCGAACTTATGGCCATTTCTACATGTCATTTATCACCATGTATCACCAATATGCTAAGTTTGGTTTTATGCATGCTTTTGAGGCCTAAAAATGTAATATGCAAGTATATGAACATATGTACATTTCATATGTCACCATGTTAAACTTGTGGCTTCAACACCTTTATGTCATGATTATGCCTAGTTCCCTCTTTCTATCCTTTATGCGCTATTGCAATATGTAAGCGATGGGATTGCGTTTGGGGTTGGGTAAACTTAAAAGACATAAAAACATAAGATTGGGAATTTACCTATTAAGTTAGGTCTACCCATTGGGAATTTACCTATTAAGTTAGGTCTACCCAAATGCTTGAAAACTTGTAATATGTTTTGTAAACATAATGGACATGACACTTAGAAAATATAAGTGTGACCAACTCGCGGTTGGGTTGAGTTTGTAGCGTAAACCTACCCGGAACCGACCGGCTTAACTAGTTGCTACAAACAATAGGACCCAATGTGAGAAGTTGGTCATGTTGTACCTTGAACCCGAGGTTAGACCAAGTTGTGGTGTAAAGCTACCCGGAACCGACCGGCTTAACTAGTAACCGCAACAAAGTCTAATGTGAGAGGTTAAGGCACATTAATTAATTAATGCCTCATGATTAGGGTTAAGTCATGGTCCACTTAATACTTAACCAATTTGGGCTTGGTAGATTAATCAGGGTTAAGTCGTGAACTCATCGTTACACTTAACCAAGTTAATCCATAATTAGCAAGAGGGTTAAATACTTAACCCACTAGAAAATCCTAGCAATGGGGGTCCACTCCAGCAGTAATCCCAAGTTTGTATCATTATGACCCTAGGGACTAGGCTAGGGTGGGGCACGATTACTGGACTTGAGGTAAGTGACCAAAAACGACGGCAGAGTGGTACGCCGGTGTAGTTCCGGACGGACTATGGTCGTGCACATAGTCCGTAGCCGGAGAAAACATGCACGGGTACCAGTAGATCGAGACTGTGCAATTATGTTTATGGTGTCCAGGGGTTTACACCCTAGGGCTTGATACACCCGAAGGGTGGACCCGGCACAGTCCGACTACAATTATGTTTGGGCCGTATTGACACCAACACGTGACGAGTTAGGCTTAGGGAGCCGATCGATTAGACCGTTTGGTTGGACCTCGTATTAGGGTCACTTCATGTTATTGGACCTCGTATTAGGGTCACTCCATGTTATTGGACCTCGTATTAGGGTCACTTCATGTTATTGGACCTCGTATTAGGGTCACTTCATGTTATTGGACCTCGTATTAGGGTCACTTCATGTTATTGGACCTCGTATTAGGGTCATTTCGTATTATTGGGCCAAAGCTTGGGCCAAGGGATCAATACTTGTTTATTCAAGTCATGTTAGCTTGCTAGTACACCTGTGGTGCAAAAACCTTAAACCTGATTATGCGATGACACCTTTATCTACCTTGTTAGTTAATCATCATGCTAGTATGTTGTTATCCTTATGTTCATCCCTGCTTCTCATGCCAGTTAACTTTATCAGTTTACATTGATTGTAGTAGGGCTTACTCAGTCTTTTTGACTGACCTGTTTTTCTTTCGCCTCTTTTCTTCCGTTCCCCCCCCCCCCCAGGTTCTCAGGGTGGGAATATTGGAGCTTAGCTTGGAATTCTGATCACTTGCTTGTGGGATTTTAGCTCATGTACGGTCTTGACATTAAGCTAGCTATGGTTATCACTTATTTTGGGGATAGTACTTATGTATTTCAGTTTTTCAGTGATGTTGTTTTTATCTAGACTTGTGTATTTGGAAAGTTGACATTATGTTGTACCAGACTTGTTTTGAAATAGTTTGAAATCTTCCGCTGTTTTACTTATCTTATTTACTCTGTTTACATATATACATATGTTCTTGTTCTGCCTTGATATATCATTATGCATGTTTACCCGGTACAAACGCCCCTCCAAAGTCAGAGTGCTTGCAAGAGCCACCCTGGCGGAGGTGGGGTGTTACAATATTCCTCCTCCAGCTGCAGTGATTCCTCCTCCTCCGCCCCCTCCTCATGCAATTGCTTTTTCAAAAATCTGTAAAGATTTTAGGGCCATAGGTGGAAAGGATTTCAAGGGAACTGAATCATTCGTAGAAGCAAGGAACTGGCTCAAAGAAACTGAGGATCTGTTCGAGGTGAACGATAGGCAGAAGGTACAATTGGCGGTATGGTTGCTCAAGGACGAAACTTCCTATTGGTAGGAAGTCACTAACGCCGAGAGACCGGTTGAAACATGGATGGATTTCAGAATAAGGTTTGAGACGAAATTCCTCTCGCAAGCTGAACGAAGTCTACAACTGGAAAAGTTCTTATCTCTTAAGCAAGGAAGTATGACGGTCAGGGAATATGTTAATCGGTTCAACCAACTGGCCAGGTTCGGGCTAGATTTACTCAACACCCAACATAAAAAGGCTCTCCGCTTTGTTAAAGGATTGAACGAGCCACTGCACAGCCTAGCCATGACCCATGTACCCACGGGAGCGACTTACGAGACATTGGTGGACATGGCACTACTACACGAGGAAGACAAGGGCAAGAAGGAGGCAAACAAGGAAGAACCACAGAACAAGAAAGCATGGCCCAAAAAGGAAAAACAAAAGAAGGATGAAAAGTCTGAAAATAAGAAGGAGAAAAAGTGTTTTACTTGTGGAAGCTCAACTCATCCAAACAAGGATTGCAGAAAAAGAAAGGGCACTTGCTTCAACTGTGGTGAGATGGGACACTTCACTAGGGACTGCCCGAAGAAATGGGGGCAAGGGCAGAGGGCAGGAGAACACTCTCGAGGCTAGTGGATAGGATAGAAATAGGTAAACTTTCTGTAGGAGGTTTAATTTCTTTATCTGATTTTTGAGTTAAAACTCATTTCTGATTCTTGCATTTCGATTCTGTAATCGATACTCTGCACTTGAATACTAGTATTGTTTCTGATTCCGCTGTAGACTCAGACCCATAAGGGTTATGACTCATCCAATTGTGATAAGTTGGGTATCTGTGTTGAGCGTTAAGTTGACTATGATGCATACATTCTGGGTTTTTATCATGCTTAGTTTCTAAGAATCATTTAGTAATCTGATCTGTACCGGTAATCTGTAAATATCTGAATATTTCTGATAAGGTTGAGATTTCCAGTTTTGACATTGTCTAAAGAGGGTAATCCTCTGGGTGTCGATCTGATGTTGATTTCAGTCTTCGGGGTTGATACTTAGGGGAATTTGTCTCTCAACCAAGGTCTAATGGAAACCAAGTTTTTGTTTATCTGCACTCGCTCCCATCACTCGACTGTATCCTATCAATCGAGTTTTCAACCTACAGATAGGAATCCTATGGATGTAAACATGTGTTTGAGACATGTTATGTTTGATGGTTGCAAGTGGATGCAAGTGGTTGCTAGTGGTTGCTCGTGGATGCATATACACACACTAGGCACTAGATCGGCTCGAAAACACTCCCATACTGCATATGGATGTGTGAGCATTTTCAATTTCTGTGGATGCAAAATGATTGACTCTTCACATGGATGTTGCATATGAATGAATGGTTTTCACTCATATAAGAATAATATGTATCAAATAGGAAAATTGCATACATGTTGGACTCATGACACTGACATAGTTTGCATTAAGGAGGTCAACTGAATCAGTGGACCGCCTGATCTTTGCATTAGATAAGGAACACATACACACACACTTTTGCATATGTTCATACAACATTAGAAGTTTTCTAAGGACAATGGATGCTTGTGGATGATGGTTGAGTAGATGGATGACTGGATGGTAGGAAACATTCTTCTTAACTTGAAGATTTCGGGACGAAATCCTTTAAGGAGGGAAGAATGTAACACCCCATATTTTCTATGAACGTATAAGTAACTAATCAGTGAATAATTAATTTTTAAAATAAGAATCAAGGGAAACGGGTTGTGCCATTGCGTTCGTCTCGAAATTCTGCTTGAAAATGAGTCTGAGTTTTCGAAAAACGGAGTCCGTATGACCAAGTTATGACCCTCCGAAGTTTCAGGAATTTAAATAAAATAAAACAGCTCAAAAATAAAGCCAGAAATTCGAATTCAAACCCAGAGAAGGCTGGCGGGAAAATTCCCGCCCATATACCCAGGTCGACTGGGGAGTCGACCCCCCCCCCCCCCCCCGCAACCAGGTCGACTAGGGAGTCGACTGGGGTGTCGACCTCCCTATGACCAGGTCGACTGGGGAGTCGACCTGGGGGTCGACCTGCTCCCAAAACCAAGTTTTTGAACCAGGTTCATTCTGATGTATCCGGTCTCGTTTTCTGTCTAGATTCGTCCGCCTAATCCTATATAAACAGCCCCCTAGCCTCATTTTCTCTACACAATTGCATTCTGTCTATATTCTGCCTCTATTCTAATTAAAAATAAAAAATGGCGTCGCTCCTCTGCTGGAATCAAAACTTGGACTGATGCATCTTCTTCCAACCTGAATAGAATTAAAAGCTAAATCAAATCTCAAATCAAAGTTTAGAGCTACAACAACAATTAAAGAGGAGTAATTCAACATTTCTGCATCAACAACAGTTTATTATCATTTCTTAAATCCACGAAAGGCAAGTACCGTTATTTTCCTCTATAAATTGAAATTATAATTGTGACATGATTGTAAATCTGAATTTGAGGTTGTGTACGTTCTGTTCTGATATATTTTATTCTGTATCTTTTTCTTCTTTCTGTTCTATAGCTAGGCTACTACGAGCCTGCACCGAATCTCATAAGAGATTAACGCACGAACGCTAAATTTTGGAACAAATAATGAATAATGCATAATTGGACATGAAAACTGTTGCCTATGAGACTATTGCCTATGACTATAATTCACGCCTATGAGACTATTGCCTATGACTATGATTCATAACTATGAGACTATTGCCTATGACATTGAATAAGAAACTATTGTAATTAGTCGCCCATGACTATTGTGGTTAGTTGCCTATAACTATTGTAGTTAATTTCTTATGCCTAGTCCTTTAATGATGTTAGATCTCATATTTAGTATGTAACTTTGCTAGTTTATTCCTATTCACTGTTATGTACATCGAGCCTAGAGGGGCTATTATCATTGTATTTGGTTCATTATTGCATGCCTATTCTTTCTTGTGTTTATCCCCTATTCCTTTTGCTAGGGCCATCTCATGAGTATTTAGAGAACTTGTGGAAACATGTTATACGGGGATTGGGCGTAGCTTAATTAGGTAAATCTGGCATAGCAAATATGTTGGCATAATCTGAATTGGCTATAATAGAGAATGATTTACATGTGTATTAGTCTTGGACATAAATGGTGAACTAGAATATTAAATCTAATTTTGACATGAACTGTAAATGGGAATATTAAGGCTAAAATTTGGGGCATATATTGTATTATGAATTATGACCTTGATTTAGGCATGTAAGTTTAGGCTAACTTTATGATTAGGCAAGATATGTAAATAGAGTTTTAGATATATATAATCTGCTAAATTTGTTACCTGCTAAATCTGTTAAATTGCCTAATCCGTTATCTGCTAAAACTGTTGAATTGCCTAAACTGCTAAATCTGTTATCCGCTAAATCTGTTGAATTGTTTAAACTGCTAGATCTGCTACCTGTTGAAGTGTCTGATCTGTTGAAAACTAGATAATGGTAATCTGGGTATGGAAATCCGTAGGCTCGACCTAAGATTTAGTAAACCATGGAAATTTGATTAATCTGTTGTATCCTATAAAGAAGTTTAATCTGTTAAATAAACAGAATTAGTCTGATATCTAAAAAATCTGTATTGGAATGAATTGGCTCTGACACGAGGTTAGGCTCTGTTTGCGGTAGAAGCCTGCCCGGAACCAACCGGCTTAACCAGCGACCGCAAACTGTCAGTCCAATGTGAGAGGTCGCAGGCATAACTAAAATATGCTTAGACACGAGGTTAGGTCTGGCTTGTGGCAGAAGTCTTCCCGGAACCGCCCGGCATATCCAGCGGCCACAAGCTACCGACCTAATGTGAGAGGTCTGTGCATTAATATTTAATTAATGCAAATCTGGGATAAATATGATGTCTAAAACGTGTTGGGTGGATAGGGTTAAACCAATTGGACTAATGAATTTAACAAACCCGTTTTGTGAATCTATAGGCCCAATTACAAAGTTAGACAAATCTGTAAATCTGTTAAATCCGTATATCTGATCCGTTAGTCTGAAAACTTGTCTGATCTGTGAACTAGTTGATCTGAACTCTGTATGTCTGAACTTGTAAACAAGTTAATCTGAAATCTGTTAGTCCGGGGACACGGTTAGGAGGGAAATTACTTGTGTCATCTGTTGTTTGGGACCCATATTAGTCAGTAACCCTTTCTGGTATCAAAACTTTGACCCAACAGTAGGTAGGGTCCGGGCACGCTTACTGAACTAATTATAAGCGGTTCATTCTGATAATGGCGAGGGGTGTTGATGGTGCGTTCCAACCGGGTCATGTGCGTGCATGGATCTCGGTCTGCCTCTGAGGATGTAAGACGCCGTGACATCTGTAAATAGGTCTATGCCAATTAGCTGTCACTTTAGGGAGTGATACACCCTACTGTGGGGCCGACACAGGGTATTTATGTATTAGGGAGCCGATCGCTTGGGGTACGGTTTTAGGGTACACTTAGTTCTGTCTGTTTCTGTTGGGTGGCAACACCTGTCTGTTTCTGCGTGGTACCGTCTGTTTGGGTGGTAAAGGCCCATTTACTAGTGTACACCTAATTCTACATTCTGTTTCCGTAGGGATTGATCGGTTTCTTTTTCTATACCTTCTGTTCGGGTGGTAAAGGCCCATTATTAGCATTCTGTTTCTGTCTGTTTCTGTTGGGGAGGTAAAGGCCCATTACTAGCATTCTCTTCTGTGGAAATTATTCTGTTCGCGTTTCTGGTTCAGTTTAAACATTGGGGTAACACCTAATCCTGTTATACTAGTATTAGTGCAGAGAAATGAAAAGTAATATTATTCTGTTTCTTCTGTTTAACCTAAGTACATCTGCTGCTCCTGTTACTGTTATCTCTTATCCAGCTTATTTTCATTTCATGATTATTATTATTATCTGTTCATATGTTGAAAGTCACTGGACTTGCCAGACTTTATGTCTGACCTTGCTTGTTTTCGCCCCTTTTTCTTCCGTTTCCCCCCTCCGCCCCCCCCCCCCCAGGTTTTCCAAGGAGGGAACACTTTAGCTTGATCCGGATTTCTTCTGCTTGAAGTACTTAGAGTGCTTAAAGTATGGGTTGACTCCTTATGGCAGCTTCTTTGGGGATTATGATTTTAAAGTTTTGTACTCTGATGATTTTCTGAACAAGACTGATATTTATGTACTTGAGTTTTTGGTAAAGATGTAACCAAACTGATTTCTGTTTTCAGCTGTAATAAAGTTATAATTTCTCAAGTATTGTTTATTTGTCTTGAGATTTTATTTTCTGTTTACTAAAATGCTCCATCAAAGTTAAGGCATTCCCTTTGTGAGTGTCCTTAACGGAGGTGGGGTGTTACATACCGCCTCTTGCAAGCTCTTCCAAAATTCGCTAGTAGAGATAGGATCGCGGTTGCTCACTATGCTAGAAGGAACACCGTGCAAACGAACTATTTCTCGAATGTATACGGAGGCTAACCATGGAGCAGTCCTCTTACTCTTCACGGGAATGAAATGGGCGCTCTTGGTAAGTCTGTCTACCACGACCCAAATGCCCATATTACCCTTCCTCGATCTCGGTAACCTGTCAACAAAATCCATCGAGACGCTTTCCTACTTCCATTGTAGGACCTCCAATGGGTGAAGCAATCCACCGGGCTTCTTTTGCTCTGCTTTTACTTGTCACACCAAGCATCTAGCGACAAACTCATCCACGTCCCTCTTCATGCCGGCCCAAAAGTAAACTCGTCTCATGTCCATGTACATCTTGTCCCCGCCGGGATGGATGGTCATCTTCGTACGATGTGCATCATCAAGAATGGTCTTCCTAAGGTCCTCGTCTTTTGGTACACAAAGTCTACCGTCCCTACGTAACCAACCCTTATCATCTAGAGTATACCTACGGAGATGGCTCAATGACTCCCCTCCTTTGAGCTTTTCTACTAACTCAACCAACTGTGGGTCATCTCGTTGTGCCTCACCAATCCGTCCCAAAAGCGTAGGTATGACCTCCAAGGATGCTAGCAAACTGGGTACAAAGTCAACGGAAGGTTTAAAGTCAAATGTAGAGATGAACTCTAAGCTTCTCCGCTCAACAAACAACGGACTCAAAGATAACCTCTTCCTACTTAAGGCATCTGCCACCACGTTACCCTTGCCAGGGGTATATGCTATCGAGAAATCGTAGGATGTTAAGAATTCCACCCACCTTTGCTGCCTTAAGTTCAAGTCCTTCTGAGAGAATAAGTATTTTAGTGACTTATGGTCAGTGAACAATTCGAATTTCTCGCCAAGAAGATAATGACGCCAAGACTTAAGCGCAAAGACAATAGCGGCCAACTCTAGGTCATGTGTAGGGTAATTTCTCTCATGTACTCTCAACTGTCTTCCACCATAGGCTATTACCCTTCCCTCTTGCATTAAGACTGCGCCTAGTCCTGTCCCACAAGCATCGGTATAAACAGTAAATGGCTTACTCCCATCTGGCAACATTAAGACTGGGGCTGTGGTCAAAGCTCTCTTTAAACGTTGGAACGCATCATCATAATCTACGTCCCATGTGAAAACTAGGTTCTTCTTCGTCAAGCGTGTTAATGGGGTTGATATTTTTGCGAAGTCTTTGATAAACTTCCTATAGTAGCCAGCCAACCCTAAGAAACTCCTCACCTCGGTAGCATTTTTAGGAACCTTCCAATCTTGGATGGCCACTACCTTTGCGGGATCCACGGCTATCACTTCTTTGGAAACCACATGTCCTAAGAATCACACTTCCTTCCTCCAAAAAAGATATTTAGAAAATTTAGCTTTAAGGCTATGCGCTCGAAGAGTCTCCAACACTTCCCTAAGATGTAGGGCATGCTTTTCCTCGTTCTTAGAAAAGATCAAGATGTCGTCCACAAAGACTACCACGAATTTATTAAGGTACTCCCTAAACACCCTACTCATCAGGTCAACAAAGTATGCGGGGGCGTTTGTCAAACCGAAGGGCATCACAAGCCACTTGAAGAAACCGTCCAGAGTCCTAAAGGCAGTCTTGTCTGTGCTATCCTCAGCCTCTCTCAACTGATGGAAACTCGTGGCTAAGTCCAACTGCGAAAACACTGAGGCGCCAACTAACTGATCGAAGAGATTGTCAATCCTCGGCAGTGGGTGTCTATTCTTCTTAGTAAGCTTATTAAGTTCTGTATAGTCCACACAAAGTCTAAGGGACCCATCTGCCTTCGTGGAAAATACTACCGGAGCACCCCATTCCGATATACTACTTTGATGAACCCCTTCTCAAGCAATTCTTTCACTTGGTTACTGAGTTCTCTTCTCTCTCTTGGAGCCATGTGGCGCACCGGCAATGCAACTGGCTTTGCATTATCTACTAGATATATTCGAAAGTTTATCTCACGTTTTGAGGTTAAACCCCTCACCTCATTGAAGACATCAACATATTCATGGACTATGGGAACAAAATGTAAATCATCATCAGATGCGTCAAGTGATTCTAGGTAGCTAAGCATTACTGGACCTCTAGAGTCACAAGAAATATCAAGGGTCTTTCCACAACGGGTCAACAATCTAACTACCCTTCTTTCACAATCTATGATGACCCCATATCTAGTTAGCCAATCCATACCTAGAATTAACCGTAGCCCATGAAGCCAAGAACAAAGGCATTGCATTCGAACTCAACGCCCAAGATAAACACTCTCAAATCCCAACAAATCATAGAAAGATGAGTCGAACCACCAATAGGATTTGAGACTACTAAGGGATCAGTAACAAGACTAGTATCTAGGTGCAGTGTTTCAACTAATGATGTAGAGATAAACGAATGTGATGCGCCAGAAACGAATAAAGTATAGACAAGATGATCAAACAGAAAAACTAAACTTTCAACGGAAATTGCTCTACCTCGTTCTTGCAGCGGTGGGATCACGACAGCCTGAACTTGTCCCCTTGCCTGTCCTGGTGCAATAAGAGCATGTACCTGTCCTCCCGAGGTAGACCCTGCCCTCTGCCCTTTCCTTGGGCAATCCTTAATCAGATGTCCTGCTTCGCCATAGTGGAAACAGCCAGTCTTCTTTTTCTTCCTACAATCTTTGCTTAGATGGTCTGGTGTCCTACAGTTAAAGCATGTCTTCTTCCCCTTAGCATTGTTGCCTTTACCACCTTTCTTGTTCTGTTGTTGCTATTGCGGTTTCTTTTGATCCCCTTTCTTCTTGGGTGCCTTATTAGCGTTGGCGCCCTTCTCTTCTTCATGCATAAGCGTCATGTCAACTAGTCTCTCAAAGGTAGCTCCCATGGGGATGTGGGTCATAGCTAACCCATGAAGCGGCTCGTTCAAACCCTTAACAAACCTCAGGGCCTTCTTTTCTAGTGTATTCACCAAGTCCAAGCCAAATCCTGCCAATTGATTGAATTTGTTGACATACTCTTTCACCGATAGATTCCCTTGCTTCAGTGCTAGAAACCTTTCCATGTATAGATTCTCTTCAGCCCGTGAGAGAAACTTCGCCTCAAACCTCTTCCTAAAATCTGGCCATGTATCGACAGGACGTCCTCCATTAGTGACCTCCCACCAAAACGAGGCCTCATCCTTCATTAGCCAGGCAGTTAGCTGGAATTTTCTTCCATCATCCACTTCAAAGATTCCAAACAATTCTTCCACCTCCTTTAGCCAGTTTCGAGCTTCAACAAATGTCTCTGTTCCATGAAAAGGTCTTCCACCCATTACCCTAAAGTCCTTACATATCTTTGCGAAAGTATCGATGCGAGGAGGAGGAGGAGCATTTGTTGGACCTGCGGTGGCGGCCCTAGCCCCGAGATATTGACGAAACCAACCGGGTATATGAACACCCTCTGGTATCTCAGATGCTTCAGACATGCTAATACGAAAAAGGAAAGATTCAATACAAAAGAACCGAAGGAAAGATATATGGCCAGTGGGGTTATGCTTTCTAAAATAAGCATTTCTCATCAAAATACTTTCCTTAAAACATACTTTTGAAGGTACTTCTTTATAAAAATTGTTTTTGAAAAACAGCTTTTCAAAATTTATATCTGTTCTAGTAACCTTCAGCTCTGATACCACGTGTAACACCCCACATCCATTAATGTCACTCACAAAGGGAATGCATTAACTTTTATGGAGCGTTTTAAGTGAGTATAGAACAGAAACTTAACAACAAGACATATATAAACAGTACTTGAAAAATTAAAACTTTATTTCAATGCAGCGGAAAATACATAAGTTTGATTACGTCATCAAAACCAGAGTCAAAGTACATAATATCCATCTTGACCAACTCAAAGTACATAAACTGAAAGACATAACCCCCCAATACAAAATAGCCATAAATAAAAGAGAGGCTGAACTTTACTTCAACGATCCAAGCAATCTTCTAAAAGCAAGTGATACAGCTGTCCAAAATCAAGCTCCACTGGTGCTAGTTCCAACCTGAGCACGTGGGGAGGAAAGGAAGAAAAGAGGAGGAAACAAAGGGGGTCAGACATAAAGTCTGGCGAGTGCGATAACTTTAACAATATAATTACCAAAGTAACTAGGCTAAGGCATAAGTTGGAAAATCAGGAAATGATCATGAACCATTGAGCATGGCAGAGTAAACAAGGAAACAAGATGAACAACGATATCGTTAAAGCGCACCTAAACCACTATAAGATAATTACTAAACTACACCAACACTATAAGATAATTGCTATACTGCACCACCACTAGTCACCCTAAGGTTGATCCCGCCTACAGACTTAATAATGATATTGGTAGTTTCGTGCACCCCTAGCTGCCTTCATAGGTGCCGTCTGCCCCTATCTCCACTAGGTGTACCTACTACCCCCAAGCGATCGGCTCCTTAACTCGTAGATACCCATGCTGGCCCCACAGTGGGGCGTATCACTCCCCAAAGTGGCAACCCGATACCACAAATAATGCACGGCTTATACCTACACGATGCAACAACGTCTTACCTACCAGCCCGGGTCCACACATGCATATGAAACCGTTGGACTTGCGTTGCCACCGCTAATCCGTTTTGGCCTCTTACAGTCAAGCCCAGTACGCGTGTCCCGTCCTCGACTTGGGTCGAGCCCACAAAGATACGTATGGGTTACTGGTTGAAATGGGCCCTCATTACTTGACACAAGCTATCCACCTAAGCTTGGTCCCCTCTAGTACATCCCACTTAACCCACTTCTTATTCATGTTTACTTACATGTTTCAATTTTGGTTAAGTATTTCTAATTGTATTTCAAATGCCACCCAAGGCACCCACTAGATTCCACATGCCACCCAAGGCACCCACTTAACCCCCTCACGTCCCACTACATGTTTATCCGATTAAGTGTTTCTTAACTCATTAAGACCGTGACCTCATAAAGACCTCTCACATTAGACTGGCATTTGTGGCAGCTGGATTTGCCGGGCGGGTCCGGGCAGTCTTACACCACAAACGAGCCTAACCTCGTGTCTTTACAATTGTTACGTATTTAATTTGTGCTAAGACCTCCCACATTAGACTGGCATTTGTGGCAGCTGGATTTGCCGGGCGGGTTCGGGCAGTCTTACACCACAAAAGAGCCTAACCTCGTGTCTTAGACGATTAATTACTCCTAATTAATCATCCCCCAATTTGAATTACTTTCCCTATTCAAATTATCAATTAATTCCAAATTTAACTATGGCCATAATTGACTCAATTATGTCCATCTATTTATGGTATGTTAAATCATACCAATTTCATCACAAATTTATTTTATGCCTTTTAAGGCATTTATGCCAATTAAATCTTTTAATATTATCCCCTTTTACCCTACGTTGTACGTTCGTTCTTTTAACGTAAAATATACGTTATACTCGAATAGTCTAACTCATGGAATAAAGAGAAAACATCACAACATACATATAATTAAAACTAGATCTAAACATAAGGGGTGAACTTGCATGTGTGAATGATGTTCTACATCTAAAACTTGCATAGCCCAAAGTTACAACTTGCATAAAATTACATATGTCATAAATCCAAATCTAAAGGTGTGAACTTGTTTAGATAATGGTCACAAACTTGCATAAATCATGTATGTCATAGATCTACATCTAAAGGTGTAATGTTTCATAGACAGTAACCACAAACTTGCATAACATGATTCATTTTCAAACACATGTATTCATATAAACTAGCATATGTGATTTATGCAACATAATAATGGTATAAACTTACATCTAAACATGTAAAAAAGCATGTAGAATTTGGCATATAACTCACACATGTCATAGCCTAACTTTAGATTTAAAATAGATGTCATGAAGCATATAAGGTTATATATAATTTTCCCCAACTTGCATATGATTCATGTCTTAATAAAAATCTAAGCTTGCATACATACTTATGATTTATCATATGAATCAGCATACCCAAACTAACATATGAACAACATGGTGATTCGATTATACATAAGATGATCATAAAATTACCACACAGATGATCACAACTTTACAAGATAGCATCATAGAATTTACAACATAAACATCACAATTTACTACATGAATAATAACATGCGGTCAATAATTCACATCATAGCCAAATAGTCCACATCATAACTCAATCCAATTAATTTACTAATTATTTTATTAAAACTATCGAACTCACAATTCAGAGAAGGTCTTGAATTCTGAATTCTGAGTTCTGAAGTTGTAATAGATTTCCCTTGAAGAAGATTCATTGTTAAAGTTGAAAAGAAATGAATTAGATTAGCTTTCTTCCTCTCTAATTGGTGGCGGATATGTTGAGTTGCTAGGTGACGGCATGGAGGCCGTGAATCTAATTTTGTTTTGATTTTAGGGTTTGAGTCTACATGTCTTTTTATAGAGTTTAGGATTAGTTTAAGCCGTTCGATCAACCCAGAATTAATCCCAGCCAACCAGAGCATATCAGAAACCCTAATGAGTCAGCGTCTAGTCATTAACAGGTCATAATTCAAATCTGCCCCGGGAGGGGGGGGGCAGGTCGACCCTATGGTCGACCTGGTTAGGGCAGGTCGTCCCCCAGGTCGACCCTATGGTCGACTTGGCCCTGGCGGGAAAATTCCCGCCTAGCCCATCCGACTCTGAATTTTCAAATTTTGAAATCTGTTTTGAATTTTCTGATACTTCCGATGGCCATAACTCCTTCACACGAAGTCCAATTCACGCAAACTCGGACTCTATCTTAACCAGAATTCCGAGACGAACACAATGGCGCAACCCGTTTCCATTAATTCTCACGTCTGAGATTAGTTATTCTTTAAATTGTGAACATTAGTGTTAACAGAAATATGGGGTTTTACAGAGTATTTCCAATGATCGCGTATGTTGGTCTGTATAAATATATATGGTGGCGGAGAATTTATTCTCTTAGCATAATATCCAGAATATATTTGTGTAAATCAATTAGTGATTAATGGATCTAACAATGTGGCATTCAAAGTGATTGTGCTATTAATGAATGGAAAGTAATCATAGCCTCAGGCCTCAACAACCGGGAAATGACAAAAATCGGGCAGGCAGCATGGCTATGTGGGTCGCTCCCATTAGGGTGTATAATCACCTATCTAGAGAAATTCATTTTACTTCTTTAATCTATCGATGTTGTCCCTTTTCGGGAAATGGTTGCTGATCCCAACCGTTGGTGATATACATTCGATACACTCAAGCGAAATGAGTGGTCGGTCATGTATTGGCTGGGTTGCAAGATGTTCTTGTTGAACCCAGTGTATTCACCTCTAGAGATACACTATCGGCAGGTGGTTCCATACCTTGTCATAGTCGGAATCCAATCTCCAATAAGCGCCCCACGGTTTTTGATTTTATATTATATATATATATGGAGCGTGAGATGCAAGCGTTCCACTAGATTGTTATTTATTTGATTTAGACACTATTATAATATCACTGGATTTTCGTATCAAAGTGTTTTGGGTTATAGTAAGGTAAAAACCGTCCATGTTTATGTGTGGGGGTTGTCTTACTATTATCCTTTCTTTCGAAAGGATTTTGAAGGTTAAACAAATGGTTGGAGTTTACTCACACCAGTCCCATGACTGACCCAAAGTTTATTTTGTTTGTTTTCCCTAAACTCTTGGGTGCCCAAATTTGTACGGGCAGTCAAGTAGTCGGGATTTTACAGATTCACTTGGAGGAGTTTGAAGCATGAGGCTTCACTAGTTAGCTATAGACTATCATATATTTCGCTGTGTACCATGTTTGTATCTGGAAACGGGTGTTTATAACTGTTCCAGGAATAACTGTTGTGCTTTGATAATGGTATGCATATACAGTTACTAATTTGTATTTCAAAAGTTATGTTATTTAATATATTTTATTCATTCCGTTGTGAGTTTGTGATCTTCGTTTTCTTCTATTCTAATATTTCTTTCTTTCTATTTCTCATCATTTAATTTCTTTCTAATAATGATTCGTATTTCTGTGCAATTTGGGTTGGACGTGTGGTGTTATTAGTCAACTTAGATAGTGTAACGACCTGCATTCTACGCATCAAAGGATCGTAGAATATTTCTTTCTCTCACATACAAAGTCGAATGGTCATGTAACTTTGGGAGATGACTATTGGGGTCATTTCCCATGTTCATGATTTTTACCGATTTTTAAATGATCGTTTTGCCCTAGCTGATCTTGTTTCGGCCATAACTTTTGATTGGTAAGGAGTTTTGACCTGAAACCACTTCCATTAGATCCGGATGATGGTTTACCTTTCCGTAGATGGTCACATTAGCCAAATGGACTCACTGTTTGGGAGATATGGCTGAAACAGGGTTTAGAAGGTGAAAAACAGCTTAACCGGGCCTAATTAGGGTGACTAGCAAGAGGGCCCATAACCATTTCGGGATTAGGGTTATGGGGAGGCTGAGAACAATACAAAAACAAATTTTATTTCATTTTTCAGCCGCCTCAAACATTTCTCTAACCCTAGCCGTGGCCTCCACCTTCTAATTTCATCCCAAATCGCTCTCTAATCAAGTTTTATCCTAATCTACATCAAATCAAGGAGAAATAACACCAAATCAGAGCTGGAGCTGCTGTGTTGCATAGAGATTCAACCCAAATCAGAGATAGTTTCATATCTAATGTTAATTTGTGGCTAAGGTGAGTGATTTGCATTGTTTTTCACTAATTACGGCTAATTAGGGGTGATTAGTGATAATTAGCGAAATTATGAGTCAGAAAATTCTGGAAAAATTTGTAGAATTCTAAAATATTATTTTATGTCTCTGATAAAAATTTGAGTTAATTTCGACTAAATTTGCTAATCCTATTGTTAAAACATGCTTAAGTGGATTAAGGGGAAACATGGATTTTTGGGGTATGTTTGATCTTATATGACCTATATGCTTGGTGTTTTGACCTTGTTGATTCATCCTATATGTTACTACCACTGTTTGGATGGTTGTATGATTGATTAGTAAAGTTAGAATGGTTGAAAATGTTGTCGTATGGTGAGAATGGACGATATAAGCTCGTTGGAAAAACTGTAGGGATTCGGATCGGATCGGATGTGGGAAAGGGGTTCGGATCGGATAGGATTGGTTGAACCGAACAAACACCAGAGACATGGAATCCGAACCGAATCGGGGTCCAGGCAGAAGAAGAGTATGGCAACAAGGTAGGTCGCTAGCTTGGAGTTGGAGTTGGAGTGAAGATCCGAACCGAACCAAGATCCATGAGCACCGAACCGAACAGGGGACGTTGGACTGGAATGAGGTGAAGTACAAGAGCCGAACCAAGAGATACGAATTGAACCCAGGCAGAAGACATCTGAACCGAACCGAGCCAGAAGGGGAGCACCGAACCGAACCGCACCCGGGAGCATACCAGGAAGCATTGGACCAAACCAAACCGATGATGACTGGAGCACTATGCATATTCGAACCGAACCAAACGTGTGCTATTACTTCTACGCGATGACTTTTCTGAAGACCAACTCCAATTCGACCAAAACCCGAGATGCAAAGGTAGTCCAAATGAGAGGTTGTAGCTCAGGACCAGACGGGAACTAATGAGTTAACTTCATGCTGCAGAACGTGTGCTAAGGGGTTATCGATGTCTATAACTTTGGATCACTATAGAGTAGGGGGTATGTGGACGGATTTGGGGCCACAGTGGCCTAGGTAGGACTATTGTCTATCTACCAATGAAGTGGGGTCATTTGTAAGGATGTAGTCATGACTCCATTGGACAAGCTTGGTAGTAGCAATAGTTATACAAGTCGGACTCTGTCACTACCTCGATGGGTCTAGTGATCAAAGTGGTAGATATCGTATGCTTTACGCACTGAGTGAGAGATGAGAGGATGATTGTTTGACATCACTATGACATGCACACCCTACCCCGTATCTTTACACCATATGTTAGTGTCACCTTAGAGTATTGTACGTCTTGTCGTGCTAACTCTTTGGTTGCAGGTCCAGGTTAAGGTATGGTTTAGTATACCTGTTATTGTTCTGGTTTGCTGCTTATCGCTCATACAAGACTTTTGTCTGACCCAGAGTTTTATGTCTCTTCTTATTACTTTGGGTGCTCTTAAACGGGCAGACTAGAGACAGGTCTGGTGATTATGCATGAGTAGCTGTACCGGAGACAAGCAGGAGGCTTCCACGTATGATATATATAGATATTCTCCCTATGTTGCTGCTGGTCACTACTTTGGGCATTAGTAGTGTACCTTTCTTATTTTTTCTTTAGAGACAGTTTGAAAAGCTGTAATAATGATGATGTGGGACATAAGCTGTATTTTGAATTCTCTACTGCTAGCCTGCTATCATGGTTTAGTTTTCAGCTTATGCACTGTCTCGCCTGTTTTATGTGAAGTATGTTATTATTATATTTTATTCCGTGCGTTGTGAGATATTCTACAGGTCCCTTGCTAGTTCAAATTCCCTTCTTTCCTTTCTTTGGCGACCGTCCCATGCTAGTTGGACATCGGCACAATGCACTTTCATTGGAAATGTTGGCTGGTGCGGGGCGGGCCGTCACATTTGGTATCAGAGCTCTAGGTTGCGTAGTTAACCTAGGGAAGATACCAGGGAGAGATAGTGTACATATATGAGAGTGTGTATTTGTGATATTTTGGTTTTCAAAAGCTATATACACACACTATTAGTATAGCTAAGGATGAAGTCACACTGCATTGGCACCACTAAGGAGATGGTAAATCGTTTTCTCTTTACAGATTGAACGATGAATTGAAATACGGGAAAGGCGGTGAGGAACTCCGCATCGGGAGTTGAAGAAGAAGCGGGTTCAGGGGCCAACAATGGGAATGTCCCTGACATAAGGGAGATGTTTACTTCCTTCATACGAGAGATGGTGAGGGATGCTCTGGGAGCAGTTCCTAATGCTACTAATTGTGGTGGTGTAGTAGTGCAGGCGCCTAGAATTGGTCTTGCCAAGATTAACGAGGAGTCCCAGAAAAAGAGGAAACAAAACCAAGCTAAGGATGGCCAGAAAAAGAAGAACAAGAAAGATGCAGAGTGCTTTAGCTGTGGCAAGAAGGGCCACTATGCCAAAGAATGTCGAGCGACGCCAGGGGAAAGGAAGTGCTTCAATTGCGGCCAGGTGGGACATCTCAAGAAAGAATGCCCGCAACCCCCTAAGAAGAAGCAGAGTATGGAAGTGTATGCTATCAACGTTGTTCCTTCTTCATCGAATGCCCCAACTGCGACAGAGAAGGGAAAGGGTGTTGTTATTCAAGGTACGCTTTCCATTTATGAGGTTCCAGTTCTAGTTTTGTTTGATATCGGGGTTTCCCTTTCCTTCATATCTAGTGACCTGGTAGATAGGTTGGGATTGGAACCCGAGATAGTCGATAGACCTTTAGCGGTGACAAACCCGATTAGTGGTTCCACTAGCCTTAGCATGATTTGTCGTAATTTGGTTTTATCGAGTCATATATGTATGTTTGCTTGTGATTGCTTTATTTTGGGCTTTATTGGGTTTGGCATTATTTTGAGAGTCGATTGGCTCCAAAGATACGGGGTGGTGGTAGATTGTGAGGGCTTTTTGGTGACAGTTAGAGCAGATGATGGGCGGAGGTAGTGTTTGGTGGTCCACTTAGTGATGGGGTAATGGCTAGTTTTCTAAATTCCCTCGACATCCCGCATGATGGGTTGTCATATGTGCCCATGGCCGGCCAATATCCGGACGTCTTCGAGGAAGTGACCGGACTTCCACCACACCAAGAGATTGAGTTCCGTATTGATTTAGTGAAAGATGCCACTTAGTCGTATGGCACCAAGGGAGCAGCGAGAGCTCGGGGTGCAAGTAAGCGAACTTTTGAAGAAGGGATTTATCAAAAGAAGTGTTTCTGAGTGGGGAGCACCAGTTGTGTTTGCTACCAAGGCAGATGTAAAACCCCACATCCTTTAGTGTCACTCACAAAGGGAATGCACTAAGTTCTGCGGAGCATTTAGGGTAAAAGATGCAGATAAATTACAAGACAGAACAAATTAAAATAGCGGAAAATAAAACTTTACTTTATTGATAAAATAGTTTGTACAACAATTGTTTTCCAATATCAGAGTATCATCTGTCTTACAAAATAAAGAAGCATAAAATAACATTTATATTCCCCAATGTAGCACAAGCCAGCCATAGCAGCAGAAAAAGAGAGTCCAAAGCACTTTGTCAAAGAATCTTCGAGCTTGGAAAGAGTGATGGTCCAATCTAACCTGAGCTATACTATTCCCTCCTTAACTACCGGGGGAACGGAAAAAAAGAAGACGAAAGAAAACTGGGTCAGACATAAAGTCTGGTAAGTTCAGTTACTTCTAGCATGTGAACAAGGAAAAACAAAACGACATGAATTAAGTGAATACAAGACAATACCATGATGATAGGGCCAACAAGATAGGATAAGATTAACACAAGATATGCTAAGACAAGATAAACTGGATATGCTTTAATACTTTCTCCGCTTCGCTATTAATCTGTTATTATGGTTTCTATGTCTCTGCACCACCTATCTAGTGTCCCAACTAGTAATTTGTCTAAAATGATAACGCGATCCCAATCCCAGTAATTGTGGTTGCCTTTAGGCGTACATTTATTATTTATTACCTAGATCTAATCTAGGGTTTTATATCAAAGTACTTCCTAGATTCCACTCGGGTTTATGCGGCTTATCTAATGCTTCACAGATTCAGGATTTATGCCACCTAGGTCCAACTAGGGATTTCGCTACCTGTCGAACGATGCCCCTAGTCTAGGACACACTACCTAGAGCGGTATATGTTCCTAGACTTTCCCCACGTATGTGTCGTGAATCGTTATCGCTGTCTAGATGCACATGTCCTCTATATGTGCGACCCGAGTCCCGTGGCAGGGCAAATCAAGAAACACGGAACTCGGTCGGGAGCTTTAAGTTATCTGCCGATGCAGATGCTAAGGTCTGTTTTTTCCAGTGGCTATGGTCCCACTTGACCCCTCCATCAACTACTGGAAGGCACACCTTGAAAAATGAGAACTATACGCAGGCCCCCCTATGCCCCACTAACCTATGGCCATCCGCAACCATAACTAGATAGCAAGTATATGGTCTTTTGGAGTTCTCCGCCTTTCCGTATCTCGATTGACTCAAGATGGTAGGTAGACGACGGGTCGCTATCACAGGGCCATTTGTCCCGCCGAATCACGCTGGTCCATCCTAGTCTTTAGGTTGCCTTATATTGCAACCAAGGCATACCCTTGGTTCTCCTGACGCAGACCTTAACCTCTGTGAGCCCAGGAGGATCATCTTCCACCTCACAGAGGGATACCAAGAGTACCCTCACGTCCCCTCGAAGCCACGGGCTTCGTAACCCAATTCGTTGGAGCCTTCTTTAAGATCGTTCGCTCCTCCTCGTGTTATACTAAGAATTACTACTTAGTTTTCCTAACTAAAGTTTACCACTTAGTTTCCTGAATCGTCGTTTTCTTAACTAAGGTTTACCACTTAGTCCTTTTAACTAAGGTTTACTACTTAGTTCTCTTTCTCGTCAAGTTGGATTGGTTAAGTGTCATTAGTCGATACAAGTTAACTTAACCTATTCGTTTGTCATGTTAAACTGGTTAAGTGTTACCAGTAATTCACGTTGACTTAACCCTACCAGCATCAAGTTATATTGGTTAAGTATTTACTTAACCCTACCCATTCATCTTGTATTGGTTAAGTGTTCCTTTTTAACTTAACCTTGCCTATCTGTTTTAACTAACATGTTATAACGGTTAAGTGTTCCCTTAGTTAACTTAACCCTAACATTGGTTTGATTAACATGTTCTAATGGTTAAGTATTGTCCCTTCATGTTTTTAACTTAACCCTATTCATTTATCACACTCTGATGGTTAAGTGTTCAAACTTACTTAACCCTACGGTCTAGTCCAGCTAACATATTAAATTGGCTAAGTGTATTAAATTTACTTAACCCCAACCTCTAGTTTAGTTAGCAAGTTAAATTGGCTAAGTGTATTAACTTTACTTATCCCCAACCTCTAGTCTAGTTAACATGTTAAATTGGCTAAGTGTATTGAATTTACTTAACCCCCACTTTCTAGTCTGGTTAACATATTAAATTGGCTAAGTGTTTTTCTTAGTTACTTAACCCCTACAAATCTTGTCTTGTTACCATGTTAAGTTGGTTAAGTGTTCTAGTTAACTTAACCCTATCATTCTAACTTAACTGTGTTAAGTTGGTTAAGTGTTCTTATGGGCTTAACCCTCCCATTCTAGCTTAACTTTAATTGTCTTATTAAAGCACCAGCCACTCACATTAGACAGGTATTGTTGTGGCTGCCGGTATGCCGATTGATTCCAGGCAGTCTTACGCCACAACTCAGTCTAACCTCGGGCCTTTATCACGCTCAATGCCTTAACCTCCCACATTGGATAGGTATTGTTGTGATCACTGGACAGCCGGGCAGGTTTACATCACAACTCAATCCAACCTCGGGTTAAGCATGTTCGTATTGTCTAAATTTACTTTTCTCATTTAGGATAAATTCTATAAGTAAATTTTCCCTAATTTACTTATTCCATTATTACTCTTTTAATGTACATTGTCAACATTTATTATTATGGCCCATTTCCCCTATATATCATATTTATAGTTTTTGGTATGTAAATTATACCAAATTAAGTGTCACTAACCATGATTATTCTAAACATGACAATTACTCACAATTATGACTAAATTCAAAATTTGTGCTAATATACTTATTATGCCAAATTAATTTTAATTGACCCAATTCTGATTTAACATCCTAATTTACAGTTTATGGCAAGACTAGAATTATTATTCTAGTTTACCGTTTACGCCTAAAACTTAGCTTACTTGCCAATACTAAATTTAATATGTCAAATTACATATTCCATAATTCATGTCAAATTTTCAAATTTGTGTTCTAATAAACATGCCATAATACATGTTCTAAATTATGTCAATCATAATTATGTTCATGTTCCGCATTATGCCAATTTCCAAGTTTACAACCATGTTTAAGTCAAATTTATGATTTGCCCAAATCGTATTCCCATCGTTCATGTAATCGTGATTTCATCCTAGATTATAGATAAATCTAGATTCCTGGATAAAAAGGGAATGAACTAAAATGCCATGAAAAGATAGACATAATGACTGGCAGAAGATGATAATTCACTAATCACAGATCTAACAAATTACACTTAATAAATTGATTAAAGCATCGAAGGCCTATAGATCTGATAATATTATGACATAAAAAGGGTTGAACAAATAACATAGGTTCAAGTATATGGGTAGATCTAACTTAATAGATAAATTCCCATAATCAAGATCCAAGGATAATTAAGAATAAACTGAATATATAATCAAGTTTAGATCCAATCTCACAGTCATAATCCTAGGCAATAATATCATGTTCATGAATCATAGGTAATTATCCACTATTGTCCTTGTCATAGTCGTAGGCATTGGTTTATGCTCCTAGTCAAAGGCTTATGTTCATAGTCAAAGGCTTATGTTCATAGTCAAAGGCTTATGGTTTCAAAGGTCACAGTTCCATAGTCATAATCTTAAGCATTGGCAATTTAGTCACAATGTGTTCTAGGCCATAATCAAGTATCAGATCCAAAGTCATAAACAAGCACAGATTCAATGAAATGATAAGGCATATTTCTTATATTCTTTTAATTTCATGTCACAAATAGAAAAGGCGTTCAAATCTAAAAAGTAACCGACTTACATTGATTGGATCTAGAAAGGAATAGAAAGATAGCGTTGCTTGAAGCCGTTGAATCTTCACTTGAATCCTAACTTGTTTTGAATCTTCTCTTGAAAGACTAGAGCAGCATATCCTCGTCTTGATTTATATTTTATTTTAATCTATTTATTTAGATTTAGAGGAAGAAGAAGAAGCCATGTCCATCAAGAATTTGTGCAACATAAGGTTAGAGAAGAATGGTGCAAAGAGAAGGAGACTAGGGGGCTGTTTATATAGGATTGCAAGTTAATTTGAGCCGTCGATGAAGCCAAGGTTAATCAAAGCCATCAGTTCTAAAGAGAAGCCAATTATGTTCACAATTACTTTCTTAATGTACTTTATTAACATTTATTATTAAATTTGTATGCACATTAGATGCATCCCCCCTTTACACATTTATTATTAAATTTGTATGCACATTAGATACATCTCCCCTTTACACATTTATTATTAAATTTGTATGCACACTAGATACATCTCCCCTTTACACATTTATTATTAAATTTGTATGCACATTAGATACATCTCCCCTTTACACATTTATTATTAAATTTGTATGCACATTAGATACATCTCCCCTTTACACATTTATTATATTAAGCATTGGTTATTCTTAAATTAGTAACTTTAGTGTTAACAGAAATACGGGGTGTTACATTCTCCCCTCCTTAAAGGATTTCGACCCCGAAATCTTCAAGTCAAGAAGAATGTAAATCCTACCATCCATTCATCCATCTACTCAACCATCAAACACAGGCATCCATTGTCCTTAAAGACTTCTAATGCTTGTATGTTCATATGCATAGTGTGTGTACATGTCTTTATCTAATGCAAAATCAGGCGGTCTACTGATTCAGTTGACCTCCTTAATGCAAATCATGTCAGTGCCATGCGTCCAACATGTATGCAAATCCTAATGATAATATTATTTCTATATGAGTGCACAATCATTCACTCAAATGCGGCATCCATATGATAACACATTAAGTTCAATTCATAAACAAATACATATATGTAAATGAAATATGAAGGCGTCTGAGCTGATCTAGTGCCTAATACGTGTGTATATGCATTCACGAGCAAGCACTAGCAACCATTCACAACCATAACATGTTTCAAATACATGTTTACATCCAAAAGGGTTTCTACCTAAGGATCGATGATACGTCCTAGAGGATATACCTTAAAAGCTAGAAATTAGTATGCATAGAATTCCTAAAAAAAGGAATCAAGGATGTACCCTTAAGGAAAAAGGGTATGAGGCATGTATGCCTTGTCTTCAATCTCCCGTATCACGTATTCTTGAGCTTTACTCAACTGTACCTTAACAGATTCAACTTCACGATTGCGAAGTTTCTTGACCTCCATTTCCAAAATAAACAAATGTCAACCATGATACTGAGTGTATATACTAGGATGATCAGAGGTCTCTCCTCTTAGCTTATCCATCATGCCATAACTATGAGGGTCAAAAGGTCACTACGTACTTTTTACCTCTCTTAAGGTTAGTCCTTCTCTATATAGAGCGCCTGCCACAACTATTCATCTCTCAAGCAAACCATCCTAGTCGAACTCGGCATCCCTCAAGTACAAGCCCCAAAGGCCTAAACCAATATCAGACAAGCACCCAAGGAATATCTCCTCCGAATTTGGACGATCTACGTCAGATGATCTAAGCAAAAACAACCAAACACTTGAGCACTAGTTGGGATCTTTTACTATACAAGTACTAAGGTGCAGAGACTCAACTATGGAAGCAAATATGAACAAATGCGAAGTGCTAAAACCAAAAGAAAGAGTAAAAACAGAAAAGCTAGACTCTTCCAACAGAACTTTACTACCTTTCTCCTAGGTACGCTTAGTGGTGAAAGCATGTACTTGCCCTTCTGAAAATCTTGTCCTTTGTTTTTAATTATATGCCCTATTCTGCCATAGTAAAGATACTTCCTCTTGTCTTAGGTTTTATAATCCCTTCCTCCTTCGTGAGCCAAGTCTACATCCATGAATTCCTCATCCTTGGGTTGTGCTCCTTAGCCAAACTCCTCTTCCTCTTTCGTGTGTAATCATGTTGACAAATCTCTCGAAAGCTGCCCCCATCGTACAGAAAACCCTATTAAGTTTGAAAGAAAACTAGCCGCAGGTGAAACTACTACGGTTATAGATGGAAGTCGGGCACTACTTCGCCCTTCGATGAGGTTACCTCCCAGAAAGCCAGGAGCCCCAGAGACTCTAGAAAGAAGGGGACAAGAATTCAAACAGAGAATCAGAAGATAGTGCGTATGGCTTTTGGGGAATATGCCTTTAAAACAAAACTTTTCTTTTGAAAATGTTTCTTTTAAAACTGTTTGAAAATAATAATTTTTTTCAAATCTTTTATCTGATCCGGTAACCTTCAGCTCTGATACCAAGTGTAACACCCTACATCCTTTAGTGTCACTCACAAACGGAATGCACTAAGTTCTGTGGAGCATTTGGGGTAAAAGATGCAGATAAATTACAAGACAGACAAAATTAAAACAGCGGAAAATAAAACTTTACTTTATTGATAAAATAGTTTGTACAACAATTGTTTTCCAATATCAGAGTATCATCTGTCTTACAAAATAAAGAAGCATAAAATAACATTCATATTCCCCAATGTAGCATAAGCCAGCCATAGCAGTAGAAAAAGAGAGTCCAAAGCACTTTGTCAAAGAATCTTCAAGCTTGGGAAGAGTGACGGTCCAATCTAACCTGAGCTATACTATTCCCTCCTTAACTACCGGGGGGGGGGGACGGATGAAAAGAAGACGAAAGAAAACTGGGTCAGACATAAAGTCTGGTAAGTTCAGTTACTTCTAGCATGTGAACAAGGAAAAACAAAACGACATGAATTAAGTGAATACAAGACAATACCATGATGATAGGGCCAACAAGATAGGATAAGATTAACACAAGATATGCTAAGACAAGATAAACTGGATATGCTTTAATACTTTCTCCGCTTCGCTATTAACCTGTTATTATGGTTTCTATGTCTCTGCACCACCTATCTAGTGTCCCAACTAGTAATCTGTCTAAAATGATAACACGATCCCAATCCCAGTAATTGTGGTTGCCTTTAGGCGTACATTTATTATTTATTACCTAGATCTAATCTAGGGTTTTATATCAAAGTACTTCCTAGATTCCACTCGGGTTTAGGCGGCTTATCTAATGCTTCACAGATTCAGGGTTTATGCCACCTAGGTCCAACTAGGGATTACGTTACCTGTCGAACGATGCCCCTAGTCTAGGACACACTACCTAGAGCGGTATATGTTCCTAGACTTTCCCCACGTATGTGTCGTGAATCGTTATCGCTGTCTAGGTGCACATGTCCTTTATATGTGCGACCCGAGTCCCGTGGCAGGGCAAATCAAGAAACACGGAACTCGGTCGGGAGCTTTAAGTTATCTGCCGATGCAGATGCTAAGGTTTGTTTTTTCCAGTGGCTATGGTCCCACTTGACCCCTCCCTCAACAATTGAAAGGCACACCTTGAAAAATGAGAACTATACGCAGGCCCCCCTATGCCCCACTAACCTATGGCCATCTGCAACCATAACTAGATAGCAAGTATATGGTCTTTTGGAGTTCTCCGCCTTTCCGTATCTCGACTGACTCAAGATGGTAGGTAGACGATGGATCGCTATCACAGGGCCATTTGTCCCGCCGAATCACGCTGGTCCATCCTAGTCTTTAGGTTGTCGTATATTGCAACCAAGACATACCCTTGGTTCTCCTAACGCATACCTTAACCTCTGTGAGCCCAGGAGGATCATCTGCCACCTCACAGGGGGATACCAAGAGTACCCTCACGTCCCCTCGAAGCCTCGGGCTTCGTAACCCAATTCGTTGGAGCCTTCTTTAAGATCGTTTGCTCCTCCTCGTGTTATACTAATAATTACTACTTAGTTTTCCTAACTAAGGTTTACACCTTGGTTTCCTGAATCGTCGTTTTCTTAACTAAGGTTTACCACTTAGTCCTTTTAACTAAGGTTTACTACTTAGTTCTCTTTCTCGTCAAGTTGGATTGGTTAAGTGTCATTAGTCGATACAAGTTAACTTAACCTATTCATTTGTCATGTTAAACTGGTTAAGTGTTACCAGTAATTCATGTTGACTTAACCCTATCAGCATCAAGTTATATTGGTTAAGTATTTACTTAACCCTACCCATTCATCTTGTATTGGTTAAGTGTTCCTTTTTAACTTAACCTTGCCTATCTGTTTTAACTAACATGTTATAACGGTTAAGTGTTCCCTTAGTTAACTTAACCCTAACATTGGTTTGATTAACATGTTCTAATGGTTAAGTATTGTCCCTTCATGTTTTTAACTTAACCCTATTCATTTATCACACTCTGATGGTTAAGTATTCAAGCTTACTTAACCCTACGGTCTAGTCCAGCTAACATATTAAATTGGCTAAGTGTATTAAATTTACTTAACCCCAACCTCTAGTATAGTTAGCATGTTAAATTGGCTAAGTGTATTAACTTTACTTATCCCCAACCTCTAGTCTAGTTAACATGTTAAATTGGCTAAGTGTATTGAATTTACTTAACCCCCACTTTCTAGTCTGGTTAACATATTAAATTGGCTAAGTGTTTTTCTTAGTTACTTAACCCCTACAAATCTTGTCTTGTTACCATGTTAAGTTGGTTAAGTGTTCTAGTTAACTTAACCCTATCGTTCTAACTTAACTGTGTTAAGTTTGTTAAGTGTTCTTATGGGCTTAACCCTCCCATTCTAGCTTAACTTTAATTGTTTTATTAAAGCACCAGCCACTCACATTAGACAGGTATTGTTGTGGCTGCCGGTATGCCGGTTGGTTCCGGGCAGTCTTACGCCACAACTCAGTCTAATCTCGGGCCTTTATCGCGCTCAATGCCTTAACCTCCCACATTGGATAGGTATTGTTGTGATCACTGGACAGCCGGGCAGGTTTACATCACAACTCAATCCAACCTCGGGTTAAGCATGTTCGTATTGTCTAAATTTACTTTTCTCATTTAGGATAAATTCTATAAGTAAATTTTCCCTAATTTACTTATTCCATTATTACTCTTTTAATGTACATTGTCAACATTTATTATTATGGCCCATTTCCCTATATATCATATTTATAGTTTTTGGTATGTAAATTACACCAAATTAAGTGTCACTAACCATGATTATTCTAAACATGACAATTACTCACAATTATGACTAAATTCAAAATTTGTGCTAATATACTTATTATGCCAAATTAACTTTAATTGACCCGATTCTGATTTAACATCCTAATTTACAGTTTATGTCAAGACTAGAATTATTATTCTAGTTTACCGTTTAGCCTAAAACTTAGCTTACTTGCCAATACTAAATTTAATATGTCAAATTACATATTCCATAATTCATGTCAAATTTTCATATTTGCGTTCTAATAAACATGCCATAATACATGTTCTAAATTATGTCAATCATAATTATGTTCATGTTCCACATTATGCTAATTTCCAAGTTTACAACCATGTTTAAGTCAAATTTATGATTTACCCAAATCGTATTCCCATCGTTCGTGTAATCGTGATTTCATCCTAGATTATAGATAAATCTAGATTCCTGGATAAAAAGGGAATGAACCAAAATGCCATGAAAAGATAGGCATAATGACTGGCAGAAGATGATAATTCACTAATCACAGATCTAACAAATTACACTGAATAAATTGATTAAAGCATCGAAGGCCTATAGATCTGATAATATTATGACATAAAAAGGGTTGAACAAATAACATAGGTTCAAGTATATGGGTAGATCAAACTTAATAGATAAAATCCCATAATCAAGATCCAAGGATAATTAAGAATAAACTGAATAGATAATCAAGTTTAGATCCAATCTCACAGTGATAATCCTAGGCAATAATATCATGTTCATGAATCATAGGTAATTATCCACTATTGTCGTTGTCATAGTCATAGGCATTGGTTTATGCTCCTAGTCAAAGGCTTATGTTTATAGTCAAAGGCTTATGTTCATAGTCAAAGGCTTATGTTCATAGTCAAAGGCTTATGGTTTCAAAGGCCACAGTTCCATAGTCATAATCTTAAGCATTGGCAATTTAATCACAATGTGTTCTAGGCCATAATCAAGAATCAGATCCAAAGTCATAAACAAGCACAGATTCAATGAAATGATAAGGCATATTTCTTATATTCTTTTAATTTCATGTCACAAATAGAAAAGGCGTTCAAATCTAAAAAGTAACCGACTTACATTGATTGGATCTAGAAAAGAATAGAAAGATAGCGTTGCTTGAAGCCGTTGAATCTTTACATGAATCCTAACTTGTTTTGAATCTTCTCTTGAAAGACTAGAGCAGCATATCCTCGTCTTGATTTATATTTTATTTTAATCTATTTATTTAGATTTAGAGGAAGAAGAAGAAGAAGAAGCCATGGCCGTCAAGAATTTGTGCAGCATAAGGTTAGAGAAGAATGGTGCAAAGGGAAGGAGATAGGGGGCTGTTTATATAGGATTGCAAGTTAATTTGAGCCGTCGATGAAGCCAAGGTTAATCAAAGCCATCCGTTCTAAAGAGAAGCCAATTATGTTCACAATTACTTTCTTAATGTACATTATCAACATTTATTATTAAATTTGTGTGCACATTAGATACATCCCCCCTTTACACATTTATTATTAAATTTGTATGCACATTAGATACATCTCCCCTTTACACATTTATTATTAAATTTGTATGCACACTAGATACATCTCCCCTTTACACATTTATTATTAAATTTATATGCACATCAGATACATCTCCCCTTTACACATTTATTATTAAATTTGTATGCACATTAGATACATCTCCCCTTTACACATTTATTATATTAAGCAATGGTTATTCTTAAATTAGTAACTTTAGTGTTAACAGAAATACGAGGTGTAACAGCAGATGGTTCCCTTCGCTCATATGTGGACTCGAGTTAAAGATGGAGTTAAGGGTAGCTCTTCTGATGGAGTGCCAAGGAGTCGTTGATAGTTTGGAGTGTTCTAGTCGGACTCGAAGCAGGGGTATCTGAGGACGCCCACTTACTTTGGATCCGTTGACGTGATCTAGTTATCCTTGGAGGATAAACGTGCGTTGGACGTGCGGTAGCCCGTTTGGAGCTGGGGCTTCCATTAGCCCTTGATACTAGTTGGACCAGTCATTCGAGTATTGACGTATTCATGGTTTTAGCGGATGATGGACGGGACTTGTTCGATGAATGCTATGGATTGTTTAGGACCTTACATTGATGTTCTCTTTGGTTCAAAAATGGTAATAACTTCGAAGTGAGATTCTTGGGCCATGTTGTTTCAAAGAATGGTATTGCCGTGAACCCTGCAAAGGTGGCTATGGTACAAGATTGGTCTACGCCCAAGAAAGCAACAGACGTAAGACGTTTAATGGGATTAGCTGGATATTATCATAAGTTTATCCAAGACTTCTCCAAGATAGCAGCACCGTTGACTCTGTTGACCAAGAAGAATCAAGCTTTCGTCCGGGACGAAAAGTGCGAGAATGCATTTAAGACTAGTGGATTTTGGAGGAGCTTACAAGAGGCGTTAGGATCAGATTACATCTCAGTACCGCGTACCATCCTCAAACCGACGGTCAGACAGAGAGTCTGAATCGAATGTTGGAGGATCTCTTGAGAGCTTGTATATTGGACTTTGGTGGATCATGGGATGACCATTTACGTCTAGTGGAGTTCGCATATAATAATAGTTATCAATCCAGTATTGGTATGGCTCCATTTGAAGCTTTGTACGGAAGACCGTGCAACTCACCGTCATGTTGGTTAGAAACCGGTGAGAAATTTGTGCTTGGGCCAGATGTGATAAGGGAAACCTCAGATAAGATCAAAGTTATCCGACAACGAATGAAGGCTGCCCAAGATAGGCAGAAGAGTTATGTTGATAAGAGGAGAAGAGATTTAAAATTCTCCATTGGTGACTTCGTTTTTGTCAAGATTTCTCCATTATATAGCGTGATACGATTTGGAGAGGCAAGTTAACACCAAGATTTGTTGGTCCATTCCCAGTTCTCGAGCAAGTTGGGAATTTAGCATATAAAGTTGAATTACCAGAGAAGATGGCAGGAGTTCATAATATATTTCATGTTTCCCAGTCAAGGAAATTAGTGCACGATCCCGATATGACTATTTCAGCTGATCAGTTGGATGATATAGAAGTAGAACCCGAGGCGGTTGGGAACCGCAAGCCGATACGTATTGTCGAGCACGATACGAAGCAACTTCGAAGGAAACCGGTGAATCTAGTCAAAGTTCAGTGGGGGCGAGAATGAGAATGACTGTACTTGGGAGACAGAGGAGAACATTAAGAAGACGTATCCAGAACTCTTTGCCTGGTAAAATTTTAATTGCGACTTAGTTTTCCGCATGCTAAGATAGGCTTGTTTGTTGTTTTGTATGTTAGATTGTTGTGAATGGTTGGTAGGCATGCGGGATCCTTTGCTTGTTTCTTGGTTAAGGTATTTTGGGGGCGAAATTTCTTAAAGGGGGGGTGGGGGAAGAATGTAACGACCCACATTCTATGCATCGAAGGATCGTAGAATATTTATTTCTCTCACATACGAAGTCGTATGGTCATGCAACTTTGGGAGACGACTATTGGGGTCATTTCCCATGTTCATGATTTTTGCCGATTTTTAAATGACCGTTTTGCCCCTAGCTGATCTTGTTTCGGCCATAACTTTTGATTGGTAAGGAGTTTTGACCTGAAACCATTTCTATTATATCTGGATGATGGTTTACCCTTGCGTCATTTGGGAGATATGGCTGAAACAGGGTTTAGAAGGTGAAAAACAGCTTAACCGGGCCTAATTAGTTTGATTAACAAGAGGGCCCGTAACCCATTTTGGGATTAGGGTTATGGGGAGGCTGAGAATAGTAGGAAAATGAATTTTATTTCATTTTTCAACCGCCTCAAACATTTCTCTAACCCTAGCCATGGCCTCCACCTTCTAATTTCATCCCAAATCGCTCTCTAATCAAGTTTTAGCCTAATCTACGTCAAATCAAAGAGAAATGGCACCAAATCAAAGTTGGAGCTGCTGTGTTGCATAGGGATTCAACCCAAATCAGAGATAGTTTCAGATCTAAAGTTAATTTGTGGCTAAGGTGAGTGATTTGCATTGTTTTTCACTAATTACGGATAATTAGGGGTGATTAGTGATAATTAGCGAAATTATGGCTCAGAAAATTCTAGAAAAATTCTAAAATATTATTTTATGGCTCTGATAAAAATTTGAGTTAATTTCAACAAAATTTGCTAATCCTATTGTTAAAACATGCTTAAGGGGATTAAGGGAAAACAAGAGTTTTTGGGGTATGTTTGATCTTAAATGACCTATATGCTTGGTGTTTTGACCTTGTTGATTTATCCTATATGTTACTACCACTGTTTGGATGGTTGTATGATTGATTAGTAAAGTTAGAATGGTTGAAAACGTCGTCGTATGGCGAGAATGGACGATATAAGCTCGCTGGAAAAACTGCAAGGATCCAGATCAGATCGGATGTGGGAAAGGGGTTCGGATCGGATAGGATTGGTCGAACCAAACCAACACCAGAGACATGGAATCCGAACCGAATCAGGGTCCAGATAAAAGAAGAGTATGGCAACAAAGGAAGGTCGCTAGCTTGGAGTTGGAGTTGGATTTGGAGTGAAGATCTGAACCGAACTGAGATCCCTGAGCACCGAACCGAACAAGGGACGTTGGACTGGAATGTGGTGAAGTACAAGAGCCGAACCAAGAGATACGAACCGAACCCAGGCAGAAAACATCCGAACCGAGCCAAGCCAGAAGGGGAGCACTGAACCGAACCACACCCAGGAGCATACTAGGAAGCATTGGACCGAACCAAACCGATGATGACTGGAGAACTATGCATATTTTAACCGAACCGGGCGTGTGCTATTACTGCTACGTGACGACTTTTCTGAAGACCAACTCCAATTCGACCAAAACCCAAGATGCAAAGGTTGTCCAAATGAGAGGTTGTAGCTCAATATCCAGACGGGAACCAATGAGTTAACTTCATGAGTTGGGCTTTTCTGCGGGACGTGTGCTAAGGGGTTATCGATGTCTATAACTTTGGATCACTATGGAGTAGGGGGTATGTGGACGGATTTAGGGACACAGTGGCCTAGGTAGGACTATTGTCTATCTACCAATAAAGTGGGGTCATTTATAAGGATGTAGTCATGACTCCATGGGACAAGCTTGGTGGTAGAAATAGTTATACAAGTCGGACTCTGTCACTACCTCGATGAGTCTAGTGATCAAAGTGGTAGATATCGTAGCAATAGTTCTGTTTTGCTGCTTATCGCTCATACAAGACTTTTGTCTGACCCAGAGTTTTATGTCTCTTATTATTACTCTTGGTGCTCTTAAACGGGCAGACTAGGGACAGGTCAGGTGATTATGCACGAGTAGCTGTACCGGAGAAAAGCAGGAGGCTTCCATGTATGACATATATAGATATTCTCCCTGTGTCGCTGCTGGTCACTACTTTGGGCATTAGTAGTGTACCTTTCTTATTTTTGCTTTAGAGACATTTAGAAAAGTTGTAATAATGATGATGTGGGACATAAGCTGTATTTTGAATTCTCCGCTGCTATCATGGTTTAGTTTTCAACTTATGCACTGTCTCGCTTGTTTTATGTCAAGTATGTTATTATTATATTTTATTCTGTGCGTTGTGAGACATTCTACAGGTTCCTTGCTAGTTCAAATTTCCTTCTTTCCTTTCTTTGGCGACCGTCCCGTGCTAGTTGGACATTGGCACAACGCACTTTCATTGGAAATGTCGGCTGGTGCGGGGCGGGCCATCACAGATAGCTCGGATTTGCGGGTCGTTACAACCAAAGTCAAAAGTTATTCCCTGTACAAGGCTGAGAGGGGCAAAATGGTCCCAAACAAAATTGGTAAAAATTATGGACATGTCTCGCATCCCCATAAGCAACATATTAAAATATGAGAATGATCCAACCCTCAGGGAATAAAATAAAAATATTTTACAATCTTCCGATAAGTAAAATGCGGCCTGTTACAGAGGAGGGATAAGAATTCTTTTCGATCGGACAATCATTGAATTTTGTCACTCGAGACGAGTCTTCAATGACTGAACTAAGGAACTTACTTCTCATTTAGAATAAACGGAAGAACATTTCCGTTGATAGGAATCCATTATGGACACTCTTCTCGCCCGACTCGAAGGATTTATGAGGCAATCGGGCCAAGGCAACATGATTGAAACAAATGCTAGTGTTCCGCAAGGATTAGCTCGGGACTTAGGGGCAATTCCCGAAGCATAACCCCATGTCGACACCAATCCACAGGCAACTGCGGGATTGGCTAGGCTTGGAGTCAGTGCCCCCAATCCTATTCAAGGTTCAGCTCAGGCTGTCGTAATCAGATCTCAGGATCAGGTATCGAAAATATCTCTCGAGAGCCGGTGCATGCAATTTTGGACACAGGGACTCCCGTAGTTTCGAATGTCGAATTTGTGATCATCGAGGCACCTGAAGTCAGGATTGAGCCAGCTTTGCTTGGCGCTCGACCTTTCATTAATGTTGGACTTGATGCTGGGGGCACCAACGTCAATTTGCATAATCTGAATCAGTTTCTCGGCATGGGAAATGAAAGTCAAGTCATCGATGTCATTCGATGTTTCGCCCATGGAGGGGCACCCCATGTCATCTTGGACTGTGATACTCGTAACCCCTTCACTCAAGATATCAGGAATTCTCAAAACTCACCGGACTTCAAATTGCCGGTGTTAGAAGTTTTCGATGGTAGGAAGGATACTACAGTTCATCTCATGCGCTACATGCACCATATGGTAGTACATTCAACTTCAGACAACGTGATGGCAAAGTGCTACCCGCTTTATCTTACATACATTGTTGCTTTAAGGTTCAGACAGTTAGAACCAGAATCTATTAGCAGCTGGAACGTCTTGGTTGGAAAATTAATTGAGTAATTCAGAGTTCACATTGCCAAACTACGGAACGTCATGAGCTTGAAATCAGTCAGGCAGAGATCGGGTGAGACTCTTCGTAAATTTCTTGAACGATTCACCGTGGCGGTGGCCTCCGTCAATAGGTCGGATTTGTCTATGGTCCTAAAGGTCGTCGTCTCTAGCATTCTTGATAAGATAGACTTCAAAGTTTCATTGCGATGAGACTCACCAAGGGATTTAGCTAAATTCTACTTTGAGGCTGAAAGGTTTCTTAGGGAGGAGGACGCTCGCGATGGAAAAACCCGTGCACCAAACCAACTCTATAACAGGCACAGGGACATCAATGCTCAAAAAAAGGGAAGGGAAAAATCTTAGGACAACCGGAACTCACGACCTCGCTTCGAGCCAAAGTTCCCAGCTTACACCGAACTCAATTAAGGCTTGGAAAGGATTTATCTCGACATTCACGAAACTGCACCTTTCCAAAAGCCTCCCAAGTGGGACCCGACTTCGAAACAAGCAAACTCTAACAGATACTGCCATTTCCATGAGCTGTCAAGTCATGACACTGACCATTGCAGGTAGTTTCGTGATCTCTTCGAGGCCTGCATCAGGCGCGGCGAATTACCGTAGTATGTCAACAATCTTCCAACAACAACGCCTCCCGCTCAACCTCCAACCGCATCTCGGGATAGGGGAAGAACTGGTCTCCCTTAGGGCATTGTCATCAATTAATCCGGCCCTACGGATTTCTCTTGGCTTGTCCGGATCCCGGTCCGATGCTTATGTTTGTTCTTGTTATTGGCGACTCCTCGCCCTTTTTTACTTTCCTCGTACGCAATCAAAGTGGTAACGTCAGCCCACGCATGGAATCAGCTTGTGGTCTCGACCAGTAAAGGATAAAATTCGAGCTCTGGATCCCACTAGATCAGTCTAGTATAATATTTGGTCCTCGGCCCTACGCTCGACCAATCGAGGATAAAATTCAGACTCTGGCTCCCACTGGATCAGTCCAGTATAATATTCGGGCTCCGCTCCATGCTCGACCAGTTAAGGATAAAATTTGGTTCCGTCTCCCACTGGATTAGTCCATTATAATATTCGAGATCCGACTCCACGCTCGACCAGTCGAGGATAAAATTCAGAATCCGACCTCCCCTCCCTCTTTTGAAGGTACATATTCGCTCTAGCAGGCCTTAGAAAGCCCTAGGCTTTTTATTTTTTGGATCTCACAAATCTTGGGCTCAGTATCCCGCTCTAAGTATGATCCCATTGATCAAAAGATTCTCATTCTAATACTATCTCATCAATCATCGAATTTCTATTTTATTATGATCTCAGTGATCGTCGATCTTCTGCTTAAACACATCCTCGGTGGTCGTTGGACAATTCTAGCTATCTTGGTTATTCTGGTTATCTTTAAATGATCTATGGCGATTGTCAGTTTTAGGCTTTCTTGATCTAGATTAATACAATCCGACATGATCATGGCTCTTTAGTTTTTTGGTTATAGAAGTTCGTTTCGGACTTCTCCCGGCTTTGGTTTCTGGATTTCTTGCTTTCTCGCAAAACACGTCTTTCTTCGATCAAGCAAGACATGTTTTTTAGGGCAAAATGTTGACACGCTTTTTGTTCAAAGCTATCACACATCAAGATTTAGGTTAGCAACATGCTGGAGTCAAGAGAACGTCATTAGAAAACACAAACTAATTCGGTCGAAGTCGTAGTGCGTTCGGAAAAGGTTGGAAATGATGTCGATTCGTAAAATCATCGTCGATGGACTTGGAAAAAACCGACATGGTAAAAATATGTGATCGACTCTGTCCGATCAGCTCAAAACGCTTGAGCGTGTCAGTCCAATCAGCGGCAAAAATTGCCATGGAAATTTTTTTGGATTCTGGCGAATTCTGGTATTGCACACTCAAAAACAGCTGATCGACATGGCACAATCACGAAAAATGGCTTGCGCAACTCACGGCACAATCAAACTTGGTAAAATCGAGATTTGAAAAAATCATGTGTTGATCACCCAAAAATAGCTGATCGGTATAGCACGATCACCAAAAATGGCTTGCGCAACTCACGGCACGATCAAACTTGGTAAAATCGGGATTTGGCAAAATCATGTGTCAATCACCCAAAAACAGCTGATCGGCATGGCACGATCACGAAAATGGCTTGTGCAACTCACGACGCGATCAAACTTGGTAAAATAGGAATTTAGAAAAATCATGTGTTGATTATCCAAAAACAGCTGATCGACATGACACAATCACGAAAAATGGCTTGCGTGACTCATGGCATCAAAATCTGGCACTTGGCAAAATTCTGGTTTGGTACGTTCAAAAACAGGTTATTGACATGTGAAAATCATCAAAAACCACGTGTTCATGCTTGTTTTATCACATCTGATGAAGTGGTCGATTATCTGATTTGGCACAAAAAAAATATAGTGATCGATGCAAGAAAATTGGCAAAAACCACGTCTCCAGCACATGCCGATCACTTTGAAATTTTGGCTTGGCAAACTTGGTAATTTCGCATTGCAAATTTCGTATCCGAGAAGGGATACGAAATTTCCAAGCGCATCACTGTCGTGGCAAGCATTTTACCATATCTGGCATGTGATTGAGGGATGCGAAATTTTGGCTGACCATGGGATGCGAAATGTTGACTTTTGCTCGGTCGCTTTTGGCAAATTGGATTTTCACATGCTGATCATGTATTTTCACGTGATCAACACGGGCTTGCCAACTTTTATTAGGATATGAAACATCAAAAATGGCAAAGCACAAGGATTATTGACCACTCGTTTTTACTGTGTAGATCACGTGTTTTGGGCTGATCGACACACGTTTTCACCCATTTTTCTAGGATGCGGGATTTTGAACCCGAAAAGTGGCAGATCACATGACCACTTGATTCTACCATGTTGATCACACATTTTGGGCTGCCCAATACGCATTTTCACCCTTTTTTAAGGACGCGAGATTTTCAACCTAGAATGTGGCAGATCACTTGACCACTTGATTTTACCATGTTGATCACAAATTTTAGGCCATGCAACATGCGTTTTCATCCATTTTTTTTATATGAGATTTTTTGACTTCAGGATGCGATTTTTTGTCATCGCTTTGGTTTTTTGAATTCATTTTTGGTATGCGAATTTCGCATCCCCCAAGGATATAAAATTCTGGCAGTTGGTCCCAAAACTCACCTATAAATACCCGCAAGTTTGGCATTCAAAGGGGTTAGCTCATTTGCACTCTTCCTACACATTGGCATAAGGGATTCATGCTCTCAAGCAACATTAATGGTTGTCTTCATCTTCTCTGTGGATTGTGGACTTCTAAACATTGTACAAATGTTTTCCTACAACATTTTGGACATTTTCTTGAACATTTACACTGTTTTTGATATCTTTGGAATTTCTTGGACATTAAAGCTACTTTTTGGACATTGCTCCAAATTTTTTTTCAACGAAGAAGAAAGGTAATTTGGTCAAAGTTTATAATTAACAAATATTTTGTTATTCTATTATATAACTTTGTACACAAATATTGTCCAAACTTGTACTACTTTTGTAATCAACTATTATATGATGAATGATTACTACAAAATGGACGTAGGCGTTAGTACCGAACCACTATAAAAATTGTGCTCTCCCTGCATTTCATTATTTTGAATTTGAATTATCGTTTTTCTGGAAAACTGACACTCGGGCATTGGTGTGCGTGAATAGCGACAGTTCCCCACGTCAACAAAAGACAAAAGAAAACCTTTAATAGAAATGATTGGAATACTCAACAATAGAGAGAATCTGAGGTCCCTTCGTATACGAATCTTAATGCATCTCTGGATGAGATAAAGAATATTCTCCATTTAGAAATCCTTTTAAAAGGGAGCTAACTGAATAGGAAAAGGAAACCAGTAAAAGTCGTTTATTCCATGACCTGGGCGGCTATAACATAAATGAGTGCCAGCATGTCCGGGATATGATTGAAGAACGAGTTAGATGCAGAGAGGTGGCAAAATACATCAGGAAAAGGACTGCGTTATGGGAACAGGTGCAACCGCCTACCATTCGAAATAGGAGTAAGTCGTGACCTAGCTCTCGTGGGGCTAAGCAGTTAAAGCCCCGCTAATTCCCGGCAACATCCCCGCTATACCTCATAGCGCTCTTCAACTACTACATTATTCCAGTTTAGCGCTGATGAATAGTAGATCCGCTTCTATCCCCGTTATTTCCCACTGCATCTTCTAAATCAAGGCTTTTTAGCTTTCGCTTTAGGAAAATTAATATATAGAGGTTGATTTGACTAGTTTGATTTTTAAAAGATCCAGTAAAGTTAGTGTAAAGAGCTAAATTTAAGGCATAAGTGCCTAATATATGGTAACAACCAATTACACTCATCAAATTTAGCATACATAACTATGATATCCCGTGATTTTGTTATATAAGATTGATTAATATTAGTTTCTTCTACACATATAATGTGATAAAGATGATAAATTAATTTTTAAATATTTGTTTTTACATCTAATGAACCCTTTTGCGCTTCCGTTATATCCCCGCTACACCTTTTTGCACATCCACTGCTGTAGAATCGCTAAGCGCTTTAACTACACAGTCATGAGGGTAATTATTAACTAATCTGGATTTTGGATGGTTAAGTCGGCCTACCCGTGTATGTGATTAGGACTTAATCCACAGGCATGCTCTATACCCGACGACGAACCATCTAACACTGCGTAATAAATTTGTAGTAAAAAACGCCTAAGTTGTCCAACCTAGGTATGAGATTAGGATTTAATCCCTAAGCATGCACTTTACCCACCGATAAACCATTGGTTTTCTTCTGGATTGTGTAATAACGTAGGATTTTGGAACGTTAATAAATTTACCTCACTTGTGCTAATTACGCTTGTGGAGTATGTATTTGAAAATTGGAATTTTAAACTTCAATAACTAGTCTCCAAGTATGGATTATGCTTGGGATAAGTCACACCGTCTTGTCAGGACTAGGTAGTCCACGAGTATGAACTACACTCAGGAAGGTTCGGGTTGTCTTATCAAGATTTGTTAATGCCGCTAGAATGGATTTTGCAAATGTGAATTATATCCATGTTGGTTAGTTCTGGAGAGGCCACGGATTTTGGTTTTATATCCCGCAATATTGGACTTGGATATTTTGGATTTTAGATTATTCAAGTTTTATGGATGCATCGGATTTCTTAGTTTTCTGGATTCTCAAATTTACCGGATTTGGATTTTTGGATTTTGGATTTGGTCTTCTATTATAATTACAATTCAGAGTGATCGTAGGATTTATGGATTTCACTTACAATATTATCCGGAGAGTGGTGGGATTCTATTGACTTTCAGATATGGATCAGCTATTTGGCATTTACCACATCAGATTGTATCAGCACTAAAATTCAAAGGATCGGATCGGCTTGATCACCATTTAGCCTCGGATCAGACAAGTCTCCTGAGATCAGATCAGTCTCATTGCAAGCTGGATCAGTTCAGAGAGTTTGGCTTGGATTTGGCCTATATTCGTGGATCAACACGGGCTTAACTTCAAATTCACTCAAGATCCAAGTGCCAAAACTTGGTACTTTAGCGGATCGGGCACCATCAGATTGGTACCAATCCCAATCTCGGATTAGTATCGATCTCAATGTATTTTGGGGGACCCGATCCGATTACTTGCTCTCTGGTTTGGTGTTCTTCGTGATGCTATTTTTGCTCTGGAATTTTAGGCTGATCCAAGCTTCTGTACAGTTATAAATACACCACCTGATGACTCATTTGGGGATCTCCTCTTGGCTTTTGAGCTCTACTACGAAGGGATTTTGTCATTGTCAAACTACAATATCTTTTTCGTCACATTCTTGTAATCAAATCAGGACTGTATTGTAATCAAATTATAAACAAGAGAGTACCTTAAAGTGGACGTTGGCACATTATCAAACCACTATAAATTTGTGTGTTCATTTTCTTTTTACGCACTTTATGTAGGGCTGCACACGACCCATATCCAATTCGACCCAACCCACCAACCCACATAAACCCAACCCAACCCATCCTAGTTCGGATCGGATATGGGATACAATTTGTAACCCATACTATATACAGGTCGGGTTTAATATTTTATTCAACGCAATCTTATTTTAACCCAACCTAGCCTTATATTAAAAAAATAATTTAATATCAGCCCAATTGAAATTAGAATAGTATAATTCTAGAATAATGTTCATGTAATCCATAGTAAATATACAAAAAAGCATATTTCATGTCAATCCAAGCTAGATAGAATTTGACAAATATATATTAAAGAGAATTTTAATGTATTTTAAAATGAAATATGTTTTCTTCTATATAGTAAATTAATTTTATATGATGTATTTTACAATGAAATTTTAATAAAATGCATCTTATAATGAATTAGTTATTTTAAATGCACTATGCTAGCTAAAATCTGATATATTATGCTGAATATTTTAATATTATTTTTTGAATAAAATCACTCATATTCTCATTTTTTATTATATTTAAGCAACCCAACCTAACTCATACTTCAACCCAACCTATATCCAACCTCATATATGGTCGAATGCGGGTTGAACTACCTTAAACTCGTACATATGCAGGTCGGATGAAGTATTTGGTCTAACCCGACCTAACCCATACTTTGTGCAGCCCTAACTCTATGTACAGACCTGTGTTGATTTTTTATGACTGTTATCTGGATATTATTTGTTTGGACTGTTAGGCAAGAAGTGACCAGATTTCCATCTAACAGGTAGACCTATAGGTCTTTGGCTTCTTTTTTTCCTATATACACACGCACATACACTGATGCACACACAGCTGTATGATCCTCGAATTATATATTCTTTTTATCAAAAAAATATAGTAAACTCTCAGTTGATTAAAGATTGATATTTTCAAAATTTTCTATTCAGACTTATGCATGTTCTTTAACAATAAGCGACGTTGGTTAAGATATTTGAATATTGTGTTTTCGTAAATTTACTTCAATTTATTCTTCAATGTGAGTCATTGTTCGATTGACTATATTAATAGTTTGCAAATTAGGTACTTGGACTATGTTATTCCAACTCGGCAAATGTAACACCTCTAAGTCCCACATCGTGGAAGCCTGTGTGAAGTGGATACTTATATAGTATATCTCATCTCTTACTAACGCCGAAGCCTTTTGAGGAACAAAACCCTACACCTATATGATGGCTAAGTTGGGGACAATATCTTGCGCGGACGGAGGTGCGGGTTGTTACAGTGGTATCAGAGCCAATACCCAGCCGGAATTGTGGCTCCTGTGTGGACCGCAACGCCTGGATGAGGTGTTTGTGAGCCAACGGGGACGTTGGACTCTGTAGGAGGGGAGAATGTAACACTCCTAAGTCCCACATCGTGGAAGCCTGTGTGAAGTGGGTACTTATATAGTAGATCTCATCTCTTACTAACGCCGATGCCTTTTGAGAAACAAAACCCCACACCTATATGGTGGCTAAATTGGGGACAATATCTTGCGTGAACGGAGGTGCGGGCTGTTACAGCAAATTCTTTGACTTATAGATTTGAGAGACTTGAGTGAGTTAATTATAAACATTAATATGGATTAGAATGTGCAAAATACAAAAGATTGAGGATATGCAAGTAATTTTTATTTAATGTTTAAAATAAGAACGTATGCTATAAGTTCAAGTGGGAGAGAATTAGAGCTAATTATTTTCAATTATCAAGGCGTGGACCAAAAAATTTCCCTTTTTCTAAATAGTTTTACAACATTTTAAAGCCTGCATTGAAGATACTGTAATTATTGCACAACTGTAATGTCATGATTTGGCTTCAAAATGAATGTTAAGTAGTTTGTTTTCAATTTGCATTTCAAACGGTGTGGAAGAAGAGCAAAGCACAAACAGGAGAAAATGCAAAAGAGTAGAAGAAATCACGCATTACTGAAAACAAATTTTCCTCATCTTTCACTTTTAAAGTAATGGAAAATCGAACGATCATTTCCTTTCATATGTTCCCTCGAGTCAAAATTCATCTTGAAACCAAAAGCAGCCAAGCATAATATTCCGAAAGTTTAAACAATTTGAAGACATTATTAATTTGTTTTTATAATTCAGATTGTATCCTTTAATTTATGTCAATCTTTGTGTGCGAATAAACTTTCCTTTTAAGATAATATTAAAGAGTTTTGTGTTTGCATGATAAATACAGATCATTAATTCTACTTTCCTGTCAAAATTATCAAATTTCAGATAAAAATAACTTTCAGAATTTAGTTTTTATCTTCTTCTTACCACTAGTATAAAACGCAAGTATACTATGTATTTCTAAAGGGATAGTCTATTTAAACACAACGGAATCTGTTTCTCTCAATTTGTATCAAAAGCAAATCAATGACATTTTTTCACATCAGCAAGACATCCCCTTTTCTATCAGATTCTTCTCATCTTCTAAACGAAGATGCAGTACTCCAAATTCCAAAATTTTGATATCTGGATCAACTTATAACATAAAACCCACACATTCAATATTACAAATTGCCATCATATCAAATTTAAGGTACAAGGAATTTGAATTGCATCGAAACAAACAAACCAGATCGCCCCCAAAGAATGAAGATTGCCTGATGGCATTTATTTCAGAACATTTCAGCATACATAAGTACACTTAGAAGCCCATTAAGTTTTAGACTGCAAATTAAACCACAAGTGAGGGTCAAAGCAAAAAACTAAACCACCGCATCAGCAGCATACATATACACACAAACATGCAAATACAGCTTTATAGTAAACCTCAAAGTTCAAAATTATTCACCAAAGAAAAAAAACATCTCTTACCCGATGAATGGGTAAATAAGAATGATGGCAAGGAAGGAAAAAAATATATCCTAATATGGATAGTTGATTGGGTCCGGCTGTAAAGCCTTTTTGACAAGGCCGGTTTGCTCCTGTACATGTACAGAGTAAAAGCCAGTGGCAGTGGCAGCCGACGGAGCTCTTCCTACGTACTTTATGTCCTCAATGGTTCCTCTATTTACCGATTTCATGGCAGTCAAGAGCCTAGGATTGATGTAACTGTATGCCCCCATGTTCATTGGTTCCTCTTGACACCATACTATTTCTGCATCTGTGTTTTGTAGATGACATATCTCAGTTTTTGCTAACATGGTAGTGTAGATGATAAACAAATTTTATTAGCATCTCTTGTGGCTTAAGCAAACCCTTTCAAAATGGGATTGATGTCATAAATTCTGTATTACAAATTTTGCTTAAATACATGACATCCTTTTCTCATTATTCTATATTTTTTTAAAATTGGTGTTGATGATTGAATTTCTATCTCTAAACCTAAAAGGTCCATCTTAGATGCTTACGTCTTTCCGAAAATAACACACTTGGAAAGTAGATTCAAAGTGCATCTTAGTTAATTTCATCTTGAATGAATTATTCTTTACTTAAGAGTTGAATTTAGCTTATCTGGAATATGAGAATGTGATTTTAAAAAAATGTGAAAATTTTGATCTAAAGCGTGATTTGAATAGTTAGGACTTCAAAAATCGACTGATCTCTTACTTGGATATCTCTTCAGCTCTCTCTGAACAAGATCATAAGGGAATGGACAAAGTTGTTCGACTCTGCAAATAGCTACATCCTTGCGTCCACTGTTCTTCCTTTCTTCATCTAACTCATAGTATACCTGCAAGCCAGAAATGTAGATGACTGATGAATGCTTGTCGGTTTCAAGTACATTTGTTATTTGGTATTTGATATATTCTTTTTTGTGATAAGAATCAAGTTTTTCAACATAAAAAACTTAACTAATAAATGGTTCTATCCAGCATTAAGCTTTTTTTTGATTGAATACCAAACGAATCATTTGAAAAATGCATTGTACCTTTCCGGAACACAGGACCAATCTACTGATGCCATCTTCAACATCTTTATGATTGTTCTGATCTTTAATTAAACGTTTGAAACGAGTTCCTTGTTTATCAAATCCAGGATGGCCAACCACATCATCAAATTCTGATAAATTTGATTTGCAATCCTTGTGTCGAAGCAGATTTTTAGGTGACATTACTATCAAAGGTTTACGGAAGTCCCTGTGAATCTAAAAATAAAAATACAGCAGTTCATTCAGAATTTAAATTGGTGTTGTTACCAATAGCAGAAATGACAAACATATGTGTATTCTAACCTGACGCCGCAGAACATGAAAATAATTAGCAGGTGTTGTGACATTCACAACTTGCCAATTGCACTCCTGGATTTGTTTACGAAGAGTTGGTTCCATCTCAGGAATCACATAAGGGTTGTCGTCACTCATCTGAAAATAAGGCAATTAGAAAGGAAGAAACCGTTAAAAAGCAGCAGTGGATTCATGGTTTTTTTTTTTTTTTTTAAAAAACAAAAAGAAAAAGAAAAAAGAGAGAGAGAACAAAACAATATCATTATAATTATTTCTAATACAAAAGTATGAGCTGACAAACTTAGAATATGCCATAAAGTCTACAAGCCATATAGGAGTAAATGGCTACTAAAGAAATTCTATAGTTCGCTTGCCAATTCAATATCAATATACAGGTATTCGTACAAGAAACATCAGGGCAATTAATCCCGCCTCAACTAATAGACATTCTGCTACAAACCAAGTACAGCAGATTTAACAGAAGAAAAAATATACCAGAGATATAGTGGCAAAGCAAATATTTTGACATATACATTCATTTAGATATGTTTAAGTTACCTGTAGAAAACGTTCTAATCGTCCACTTGAATGTTCAGGCCCTTGACCATCGTAACCATGAGGAAGCAATACCACAAGTCCGGTCTGACGAAGCCATTTTGACTCTCCACTGCTCAAGAACTGATCAAATATTACTTGTGCGCCATTTGCAAAGTCACCGAACTGTGCTTCCCATAAGACCAATGAGTTTGGATTTTCCATAGAATAGCCCAACTCAAATCCAAGTACAGCAAATTCAGAAAGTGAGCTGTAAGTTATACCGATTGTTAGCTCAGCGAAGGTAAGTTGGAGGTGCTGACAGAAAGAATAGCTATACTTTTGAATTTGGATGACTGGTAATTTGGTGATAGAATTTATACAGAACTTTCAATGTAACTTTGGTAGAAATGTTTTTGTACATAAAAAGCAGTATACTTGAATTGCTATGGCAGACATGAATGAAAAATAAATTGCACAATGTTTTGCTACAGGATGTAACGGTATGGTGATTGGTGCATTACGTTTTGTTATTATTCGTGAAGAAGCCATTCAAATTGAAATATATATAATAATTACAACAAGCCGGGTATGTAAATGGATTCCATCATCATATGGCCTAATGGAGCCGCAATAGACGATGCCCCCAACAAGATTATGCAAATCAATCTCTCTTTGAAGGCAATGTTATAAATATTAGATGTCAGACTAAAGATGTTGTATGATGGACCGGAAAACTTCGAGCCACACAATGGGATATAAATGGCAGTATTAAACGTTCGTACCTAAGGGTTGTGCATTTAAATTGTTTAGCAGTTCTATGGCAGGGAAGTTACAGCGAAAGATGTAGTGGGGGTAAAACGGGGAAATAGCGGGATATAGCGAAGGAGCAAAAATGTTCACTAGATGTAAAACCAAATATTTAAAATTAATTAGTTATTATTCTCACGTCATCTGTGCAGAATAAACTAATATTAATTAATTTATATAACAAAATTTAAGAATATCATGGTCACGCATATTAGATTTGACACTATAATAATTTCTACTGTATATTAGACACTTATGTCATAAAATTAGCTCTTTACACTAACTTTATTGATGTCTTTTAAAAGAAAGCTGGTCAAATCAAGCTCTCTCTCTCTCTCCATATATATATATATATATATATATATATATATATATATATATATATATATATATATATATATATATATAGACACACACACACGTGTGTGTGTGTGTGTGTATGAAAGCTATCGTGTGCAGTGATTCTTGAAGCTATCATGAGATGATAAATAAAGTTGCGATGATTTTTAAAGCCATCATTGGGTCGAGTATAGAAGCTATCATGTAGTGATTCTTAAAGCTATCGTGAGATGATATATAGAAGTTGTTGTGCGATGATTTTTGAAGCAATTGAATGACAAAATGACTGAACCGTCGCTTGGTGACCTAATTCGTGTTATGAACATCAAATTCCTTGTATGAAGTTGAGCCTCCACCTTCCATCTATTTTGAGTGACATCTGGCTCAAATCCGAAGGATATAGTTTATATAAATAGACAAGTACTCTTCCTAGAAATGGGTGAATTTCAAATGTATATTTTCCTCTTTTTTATTTTATTCTTGCACAATAAAAAAACCTTAAGAGATGACTTTAATATCCGGTTAATCCATCTTCATGACTTTGTAACAAAGGATTATAACAAATGACAATTTGCATAATGACTTCTTGTGGACCAAAGTGTAGCATACTTAACTGAATTTTATCTTATTCAAGCATCTTCGACCTCTTGAATCAAAGCATATGAGGTTGACCCAAATCTAATACTAACGGTGTTACATACAGCATAAAAACCATATGACAGATACGGTTTAATTTGGAAGAGTGTTGCGGATATCTACAAACAGTCGACCAAATATTATCTAACTTAACTTGACAATTGACTCTATTTCAACACATTTTTCTCCAAACCCACACTTGCCCTTTGCAATGAAAACACAATGCATTTCTATTGAAGCTTCCCACAGACAATGGATATTTAAGTTTTCAAGGTAGTTTGGGTGTGTATTTAGCCATTTTTACTAGTTTTGATGAGCAAGTTATGTTGGAAAATACACATCATTATTCTATAAAAAAAAATTGAAATTTCACAAAAAGAGATATCTAAGCAATAGGTAAACACCCTCTTAGCAACATAGATTCAGTTCTATTCCTTATTCTTACTAAATTAGTACAACTCATATTTCCATCAAGCAATCTCGATAAAAGATGTTCTATGGAAAATTTATTTGACATATACAGGCAAATAAAGTTCAATAAATTATGCCAACTTCACTTAATGAACCCAAATGCATACAAACTCCCAAAAAGCATAATTCCATGTTGTAGTGATTCCCATGTAAATGTCAGTAAGTTATTTCATACCTGTTACTAACAGTAAACAGCTCCTCATCTTGATTCATGACAAGATGATCCAATGGACAATATTTTTGTCCAGTCTCTTGATCATGGATAACTGCGTGCCTATGACTGAAAGTGCCCCTTTCCACATCTTGACCACTCAATCGCACGTGATTACCTTCCACAACAAGGGTTGCAAAAGCAAGTGCCTCCCCAACTGCCCAATCGATTCCTTCTCCAGTTTCAATCATCTGTGCACGTTGCTCAAAAATTTTCTTAACTGCTCGGTGAGGTTTGAAGCTTTCAGGAATGGCTGTGATCGCTTTGCCAACAGTTTTCAGTATTTCAGGTTTGACTCTGAGAAAAGAAAGCATTAGAAAGCAAACATACAAAGTTGTGAGAAATATGGGTAAAGGGTTGTAAAGTTTGAAAATAATCTATGGTACCCCGTGTTGCGGATACGTGATATTTGTTCAGGAGATTTGAATCCAGCCCAATAAGCTGAAAGCCAGTCCCTTTTCTTAGGAACATAGTCCTTGCTGTTGTTGAATTCCTCATTCAGAATGGAAAGAACTTTGTTGTTCAACCTATCGATATCTTCTTTGGAGATTTGCCCTGATTTTAAGAGCTTGTCTTGGTATATATCAATTGATCTTGGATGGTTACGGATAATCTGCATTAAAAACTACAGTAGTCAGTGTTTGATAACATAACGTTGCACTTGCACATCGGTCATCCAGTTCATTTAAACATATGACAAAAGCAAAGGCCAACGCAAAAGATAATTTAACTTGCATACTGTTTTAAATGGAGAAATCATCAATATTGAAAATTATGTTCTTTCCACTGCACACTTAAACTACTTATTTAAATTTACTAAAACAGTAAAATAAATCCAAGGCGCAATAAGCAACCTAGAACTACGTTAGATTCATATATCTGCTCTCAAGCCTGAGCATATAAAGAGAAAAAGTGTATTTTTTTGGTACCAAACGTTCAAAAAACACTCATTTCAAAATGTATTGACGTCCCAGTTTTCAAAAAATGGATCTGGACCAAATGATGTTTACTTCTACAGCATGCTTCAAAACAGCTTTACCTTCATTTAGCTCAAAAGCAACTACATACCATAAGTGTTACTAGATTCCTTATAAAATTTTGGTTTATAAGTGGATTTGTTAATTTGGGAGACATCCATTAATTGCTTTTGATTTATAATATAAGTAACAGTTTAATGAACTTATTTTAAGTCATTATCTACAGATTATTCCCAGGCTTTTCCTTAAGCTTGTAAAGTGAAAAAGCGCTCCAAAGACGACTATATTGGTTGAAACATACCTTGTACATCTTAGGCTGTGTAAATGAGGGTTCATCAATCTCATTATGACCAAACCTACGATAACAAACAATATCTACCACAACATCTGAATGAAAAGTCTGCCTCCACTCAGCAGCAAGCTCACAAACATGAACCACAGCCTCAATGTCATCTCCATTCACATGAAAAATGGGAGCATCCAAAGCCTTAGCAACATCAGTACAATATTGTGATGACCTCCCCGCCCTTGGATCTGTAGTAAAAGCAACTTGATTGTTCACCACAATGTGAATAGTCCCACCAGTAGTATAATTCGGAAGCCCGCTCAAATGAAGAGTCTCGTAAACCACTCCTTGTCCAGCAAAACTTCCATCTCCATGAATCAAAATCCCTAAATTCTTAACCCTCTCACTATCTTTCGAGTAATATTGCTTCGCCCTAGTTTTTCCAACCACAACAGGATCCACTGCCTCCAAATGACTTGGATTAGCAACTAAGGACAAATGTATCCTCTTCCCACCTCTAGTGGGTCTATCATATGAAGTTCCCAAATGGTACTTCACATCACCTGTACCCGTATACAAACCAACCTCGTCTACAGGTTTGGTTCCCCCACTAAATTCGCTAAATATCTGCCTTAATGGTTTCCTAACCACATTGCCCAACACATTCAGCCTTCCTCTATGGGACATACCTATAACTATACTCTCGACTCCCAAATCTGCTGCTCTGTCAAACATCTCCTTCATACCTGGAATCAAAGTCTCTCCACCTTCAAGACCGAACCTTTTTGCAGCAGTCCATTTTGTAGCTAAAAAGTTTTCAAATTGGGTGCTCCAAATCAACCTATCAAGGATAACCAACTGTCTATCCGGACTATATGCCCTAGGCTTTACTGTTTCTATCCTATCTCTCAACCAATTACACTTCTCCCTATCGGGAATATGCATGTATTCGTATCCGATACTTCCACAATATGCCCTTTCTAACCTATTCAAAATCTCTCTTAATGTTTGCACAGGTCGATTCTCTGACAAAAATCCAGCCATTCTCCAAACCCCAAGGAAAAACTCCCTATCCAAATCAGCCTCGGTGAACCCATAAAGAGCAGGATCCAAATCATCAGGTATGACTCGCTCCTCTAACCCTAATGGGTCTATTTTGGCCTTCATATGACCGCTAACTTGGTATGCCCGAACAAGTAAAAGTAACCTCATACTCTCCTGGATAGTCTGGCCGGAAATTCCGGGAGACGTGCTTGCTTGACCTACAAAGTTCCGAAAGAAATTGTCCCATGATTCGTCTACAGAGTTCGGATCGTTTTCCCAAGCCCTTTGTAGCTCTTCGAGATAGACGCTGCTTGTACCATCAAGGAAGGAATCGGTTAATCGCGATAGAGGAACGGCACGCGGAACTGGGGCGTTCGATTCCGCTGCTTTGAACTTTACGGGAGAAGAATGGATGAACCTAGGGTTTATTCGAGATCTAGTGATGTGATGAGTGGATTGAGCAAGGCTTCTTCTTAAGGCTTGCCTTGTTATGCCTGTTGCTGCTCTGAACCAAGCCATCAATTAACAAACTTTGAATCAAACACTACTATATTTTCTGCAAGGAAAATGAACTGATTTTTAATCTACCAGCTATACAGATTTAGCAGAATAATACAAATCAATACAGAATAGTGAACCTTGGTCAAAGGTTGCGAATAATCAATTGAAAAATGGGAAAATTACTTGAGACAATAGAAGATTGGGCGAGAAGCAACTAGTGGGATGTTCTCATTGTAGATTGTGACAGATAAATGGAAAATTGAGAACAAATAAGAGAAACAAATTAAATCTGGGTGCACACATCAAATGTGCTCGAATATTACAGATTAAATAAATGCAATTTAATGCAATAAAACTCGTGTAATACAGTATACATATGTATAGACATGGATTTATACAATAAATGCAGGCAATGAAGATAAGTAAAATGAATATAAAATCAGAATCTAGCTTTTAATAAGAAAATTTGTGTAAATAATAAAATAGAGTAAATTGAACAAAGTATGTTACCGTGATATCTAGAAATTTATTTCTAAGTTTCAAAACTAGATTCATGTTCAATTCTACGGATTTTCACCACCAATTGTTATTTTATTTTAAATGAGACATCCGAACATTTTAATACATACAAGTTTCCTCTTTTATTTTTTAAAGTAGATATAAATCTCTTCAAAATATAACAAAAATCACATAAAATATATGAAAAGTCAGTTGTAAGGTAATAAAATTTAATTTTTCGACGGTTTGGGATGAACTATTTGTTTTATATAACTTACATGATCGAATAAAAAATATCTCCAAATTAAATTACATGCTTTTGAAGCATCTGATTATAATATGTTCACTATCAAATGCGATAAGTGCACTTTTATTTTATTGTAATTGATATCCATTATTTACAATTAAAAAGAGAAAAATAAAGGAAAATATATCGTAAATGTTGTATAGTAAACTTAGACTAAGAATTTATATTACAACCAATTTGTAAAAAATTGTTAGGGGCAATGGATTAATTGCTAATGCGGGGATTTATTGATGTTAGGCATTTTGGATAAAATATTAGTATTTTGTTTAGTATTAACTGCTGTAAGGAAACAAAATCGCTAGAAACAAATAATTTGATGCTTATAACAGGCAACAAATCTGATTGGTAAGACTGGCCTAGTGTAGCCTAAAAGGATTTTTACGGCACTGGTTACAACCTCACAAAAGGTTATATCCTCCGAAATTGTGTTAGCAGCGGGACCATTAAACTCATCTTAAAAGAACAATGTAACAACCTGAAATTTTGGAACCAATTTAAAATTTTCGAGTTTAAATAATTTATGTAAGGATTTATTGTCAATTTAAAATTCGACAATTTAATATTATTTTAATAGCCTAAAAATAGACATTTTGCAAACGATCTCAGATTTCGACGAAACCAGTTTTATCGGATCCGGAACGTTAAATTATTATAAGATTTCAAATTTTGCGTCAACCAGAGTTAGTATGTGGCCATGCGAAATTAAAATGTGAACCTATCAATAATTTGAACTCAAACTGGAGCTTTTTGAGCAAACGATCTTGGAATTCCACGAGATCAGTTCCATTGGAACCATATCTAAAAAACATAGCAGGATTTCAAATTTCGTAACAATCGGAATCAGTATGTGGTCGTACGAGTAGAAAACGCGTTGGTAGATTTGACGTAATCTAAGTCAACACTACACCATAGGTGGTCTATTGCAACGAAAATTCAAGATGTTGCTATCTATAATGTAACCAAAGCTATGCTGATTTTTGTCTATTGCAACACACGCTTCAAGGTGTTAGCATAGATATCAAACTGTGTTGCAGTAGCTATAGATATATTTTAAATTAAAAGATTAATAAAATTATCAATCAGCGTGAATACGATCCAACAGTGCACGTTAACTATCCGCGTCAGTCTAATTTTCTTTTACCGCCTCAGCTCCTTTGTCTCCAAATTTTCGTTTTCCCACTGCAACATAATTCACGCTATTTTCATTTCCAGGTGAAACAAAGAGCTTCGACACAACCAAAGCTCACTCAAAATCGCCAGCCTCATGTCGAAATCGCCAGCCTCGTGTCTCGCAACCAACTACTCCGGCTCAAACACGACGTCTTCCAAATCGAAGGAGCTCCTAAACCTAGTTGTTTCTGAATCGATCGATTACGTACACTCGATCACGCAATTTATTTGTGGATTTAGCCAGGGAGGTAAATTCTAATTGGAGAAACTTTGAAAATGATTACTTTATCGTAAATGTCACTAATTTGTGTATGTTATTTAAACTGGTTTTGATTTCTACAAGTGCCTTGACACTAGCAAGTGTATTACTTTATCCAAGAAAATTTGGAGGTGGTGCAATTTTTAGCGGATGGCTTCCTTTTAACCCTTCTTCAATCGTAGAAAAGACATCTCAGGAAGCAAAAAGGATGGTAACAATTTGGCACTAACCGGAACAGGTTATTTAATTATTTGTAATAATTTCCTGATTAGGCGAAATAAAAGGCAGAGCGCTACAACACCAGTCATAGCCTTTTAGAGTGGCCTTTAGCCAAGAGTTAAGTTATAAATCTTCTATATATTTGGTATTAAAGATGTGTTGTTGGGCCATAAATTTGAACATTGAGAGTATATATTGATCTATGATCCTGATTTCTTAAGACCGAGGAAAAAACACTGATTTAGCGTCAAAAATTATAGAAGCGGATATTTCCATCGCTAACTTACGACGGATTTCCAGGCGATCTACAAGGGATTGTTTTTTGTTTTTTCAACTTTTTTTTTGTTATTTATTACCGTCGTCTGCTATCATCCCTCACTAAACCGTCGCAAATTGCGTCAAATTACCAACAGAAAATTTCTACCACTATTTTCCGTTGCAAATCCAGGTAGAATACTGACGAATATTTATCTAAGCAGTGCTTCACCTATGATTTTGTGATTTCCTGCAAACTTAGCAATCTGCGTCATCTGTACATACAGAATCTGCACCGTTTAACTTATATAATCCAACGATGATTAGTTAGCAATCCATTGTTCACTCTTAAAAAAATCTGGACCATCAATTAATAATCTAACATTTAGCTAAAATTTGTTCCTTAAACCCGATTTCAAATTAAGCGTATTTCTTTTATCGTTTCAGTATCTTAATTTTTTATTTTCCCCAATTCATACCCTTAATTTACAACTTCTCGTTTACCCTAATTCATACCCTTAATTAATGTCATGAAAACCTCTAACCAAATCCGTTCTCCCTATTCCAAATCTTACATGCTTCTCTCACCATCTCATTGCTGAAGCGTGGAAGAAACAAAGAGATGATGGTTGGCTGTAGGCGCTAAAGTGGAAGCGGTTGTGCGATTTCAGGCGTTCGAAAGTTGATTGGTTTTGGTTTGCTACATAGATAATGATGTCGGCCGAAGGGATGAGGTGAGGTTGGTTTGTGATTTGAAAGTTACAGGAGAAATTTGTGGCGGTCCGGGTTCTGTTTCTGGTGGCGAAGTGGAGCAGGTGCTGTAAGTGATTGTTGTAGTGACAGCAGGCCAAGGAGAGTGGGTTGCTGATTTAGGGTTTTCGAGTGACTTTAGATGAAGAAGGAGCAGTGGACTGTAGATTCACGACAAGGAGAAGTGGAGTCAACTTGTGTTCTAGTGTGAAGGTGATAAAAAGGGAGTTATGGACAGTGTAGATGGAAAATGGGTGGAGTAGCAGTAGGTTCTTGAGTTAATGATAATGTATCATGTGTTTGTGTTGTTTGGTGGATGGTTAAGTGCAGAGATAGGAGGTAGAGTGAAGATGGTTACTTGGAGGAGTTCTTGGTTTCGGAAGCTCTGGTTTGTGGTCGGGTGTCAGTGACGAAAAGTTGAAGTAGCAGAGCGGTGGCTGTAACGACCCGTATTCTACGTATCGGAGGATTGTAGAATATTTATTTTATTTTCATATGAAGTCGTATGGTCGTGTAACTTTGGGAGATGACTATTGGGGTCATTTCCCATGTTGACGATTTTTGTCGAATTTTAAATGACCATTTTGCCCCTGGCGAATCTTGTTTCGCCTATAACTTTTGATTAGTAAGGAGTTTTGACCTGAAACCACTTCCATTGGATTCATATGATGGTTTACCTTTCCATAGAGTGGTCACATTAATCAAACGGACTTACCATTTGGGAGATATGGTTAAAACAAGTGTTGGAAGGTGAAAAACAGCTTAATCGGGCTTAATTAGGTGATTAGTGGTTAGGCCCATAACCCATTTCGGGGTTAGGGTTATCGGAAGGCTGATAGGGTTTGGGAAATCAGTTTTATTCATTTTTTTTAGCCGCCACTTATCATCTCTTCAAACCTGGTAATGGTTTCCACCTTCTAAATTCATCTTTAATCACTTTCTAATCACATATTAGCCAAATCTACATCAAATTAAGGCGGATTAGCAAAGAAATCAAGATAGAGCTGCTGGAATACATTGGGATCCATGTCAAATCAGTTAGAGTTTCATATGTGAAATTTATTTGTGGCTAAGGTGAGTGATTTGCACTTTTATTCACTAATTACAATTAATTAGGTGTGATTAGTATAATTAACGAAATTATGCATAATAAAAATTTGGAAAAATATGTAGAAATTGTTAAATATTATTTTATGCCTTTGTTAGAAATTTGGATTAAGTTTGTTAACACTATTGCTAAATATAGTTAAACATGATTAAGGGGAAAACATGGGTTTTGGTTACGTTTAATCCATATTTACATGATTATTCACTGTTTTGATGTTTATGGTTGATTCTATATGTTGCTATTACTGTTTGGTATGGTTTGTGATTGTGTAGAAAAGTTCAAATGGTCGAAAACGTCGCCGTGTAGCGTAAATAGCTCGCTGGAAAAGTTGCAGAAAAATGGTCAGACCCGATCGTGGAGTACCACCGCGAGCCGAACCCCCACTCGTAAACCCCCCCTTCACGAACCGACCCGCTCTAGCACCACGGACCGAACTACGACCAGGAGAAGAAGCCACGAATCGTGCTCACCACGAACCGACCCCACCTGTGAAGCACGAACCGTGATCACGAACCGAACAAGAGAACCGTGATGGTGACGAAGACCGCGACCCAAACCCTGATGGAGCACTCATGAACCGTGGACCAAATGGGACCCACGAGCCGACCCCGATCACGACCTAAATGGGGTCACAAGCCGAGCATACTCCGAACCGTGAGTTGCTGCGTATTGCGAACTGAATGGAAACTGAACTACAAACCGAGATGATGACTAAAAACCCGAGATGCAAAGGTAGTCCAAATAAGAAGTTAGAACTCAAGATCCAGATGGGAACCAACGAGTTAACTTCATGAGTTGGGCTTTGCTGCGGGACGTGTGCAAAGGGGTTATCGATATCTATATCTTTGGTTCACCGCTGAAAGATGGATTAGTGGCTATGGATCAGCGCAATGGGGTCATTAAGACTCATAAGGGCAAGTGGTCGTAGCAAAGGATTTGGTGATCAAAGTGGTGGATATCGTATGCTTTACGCACTGAGTGAGAGATGTGAAGATGGTTGCTATGTTTGATGTTTGCTATTACCATGACATGCACACTTCCATTTTTACACTTTATGTTAGTGTTACCGTGGAATACTGTACATCTTGTTGTGCTAACTTTTTGGTTGCAGGTCCAGGTTCAGGTATGGTTATTTATACCTGTTATTGTTTTATTTTGCTATTATCGCTCATACCAGACTTTTGTCTGACCCAGAGTTTTATGTCTCTTCTTATTACTTTGGGTTCTCTTAAACGAGCAGACCAGAGACAGGTTAGGTGATATGCACGAGTAGCTGTCCAGAGACGAGCAGGAGGCTTCCACGTATTATTTACTTATATTCTCCCTGTATTGTTGTTGGTCACTACTCTGGGCATTAGTAGTGTACCTTTTCTATTTTTCTTTAGAGGCAGTATCTTGAAGTTGCAATAATGGTTTGGATCATAAGCAGTATTTTGGATTTCGCTACTACGATGGTTTAGTTTTCAGCTTATGCATTGTCTCGTCTGTTTTATGTCAAGTTATGTTATTATTATATTTTATTCCATGCGTTGTGAGATATAGTACAGGTTCTTTGGTAATTCATAGTTACAAATCCCTTTCTTTTGACGACCGTCCCGTGCTAGTTGGACTTTAGTACAACGCATTTCTAGGGAAGTGTCGGCTGGTGCGGGGCGGGCTGTCACACTTGGTATCAGAGCCTAGGTTGCATAGTTAACCTAGGGGAAGACATCAGGGAGAGATAGTATATGTGTATGAGAGCGCCTATTTGTGATATTTTGGTTTTCAAAAGCTATACATATATATATACTATTAGTATATCTGAGGATGAAGTCGCACTGCACTGGCACCACTATGGAGATGGTTAGTCGTTTTCTCTTTACAGATTGAACGATGAGCCGATATACGAGGAGTACGAGTTCAAGGGCCAATGATAGGAATGTCACTGATATGTGGACGATGTTTACTACCTTCATGCGAGAGATGCTTAGGGATGTTCAAGGAGTAGTTCCTAATGCTACTAACGGTGGTGGTGCAGCGGTGCAGGCACCTAGAGCCGATTTCGCCAAGCTTAACAAGGATTATACTAGTCTTGGTGGGAATCTGTTCCATGGAACGAAATCAGCTGCGGTGGTTCAAGATTGGCTGGATAGTTATGAGCGCATCTTCGAGGACTTAGGGATCGATGATGCAATGAAGAGAAAGCTAGCATCGCGTCAGCTTCAAGGACGGGCAATGAATTGGTGGGATGCCATTAAAGTAGCTACTCCCGAGGATCAAGTTACTTGGAATCAGTTTAAAACTCGTTTCAGTGACAAGTTTATTTTGGCTGCTCAGAAATCAGAATTGTTTAGGAAATTCTTAGAGCTTAAGCAGAATGGTAGGGCAGTCTCGGAATATATTGCTGAGTTCGATACTTTGTCAAAGTATGGATTATCTCTTATCGATACTGCCGAGAATAAGAACGAGAAGTTCATAACGGGCTTAGATGAGTACTTAGGGGAAAGACTTATAAACCACATCGATGAGACCTTCGAATCTATAGTGGGAAAGGCATTGAAATCAGAGAGCCTTTACCCCAAGTCGAAGATTGAGGTTGCTATTACATCTTCAGAGGATCCAAAGCCACAGGCAAGCAGTGGAGGCAAGAATAATTCCCAGAATAAGAGGAAACAGAATAAGACCAAGGATGGTCAGAAAAAGAAGGACAAGAAAGATATCGAGTGCTATAGCTGTGGCAAGAAGGACCACTATGCCAAAGATTGTCGAGCAAAGCCAACGGACGAGAAGTGCTTCAACTTTGTCCAAATGGGACATCTCAAGGATAAATGTCCACAACCCCCTAAAGAGAAGCAGATCGTGAAAGCATATGCTATCAACGCTGCTCCTTCTTCGTCGAATGCCGCAACTGTGGCGTAGAAGGGAAAGGGCGTCGTTATTCAAGGTATGCTTTCTATTTATGATATTCAAGGTATGCTTTCTATTTATGATATTCAAGGTATGCTTTCTATTTATGATGTTCCTGTTCGAGTGTTGTTTGATACCGGGGCTTCCGATTCCTTCGTACCTAGTGAACTGGTAGATAGGTTGGAATTGGAACCCGAGATAGTCGACAGACCTTTAGTTGTGACAAACCCGAACGGTGGTTCGACTAGCCTCTACATGATTTGTCGTAATTTCGTCTTATCGAGCCATGGATGTATGTTTGCTTGTGATTGCTTTGTTTTGGGCTTTACTGGGTTTGACATTATTTTGGGAGTCGATTGGCTCCAAAGGTATGGGGTGGTGGTGGATTGTGAGGGGTCTTCGGTGACCATTAGAGCGGATGATGGGTGGAGGATACTGTTTGGTAGCCTACCTAGTGATGGGGGTGATGGCTAGTTTTCTAAATTCCCTTGACATCCTGCATGATGAGTTGTCAGATGTGCCTATTGCTAGCGAGTATCCAGACATCTTCGGGGAAGTGACCGAACTTCCACCACACCGAGAGATCGAGTTCCGTATTGATTTAGTGAAAGATGTCAGGCCTATAGTGATGCCTCTTCGTCGTATGGCGCCAAGGGAGCAGCGAGTGCTCGGGATGCAAGTAAGCGATCTTTTGAAGAAGGGATTTATCCAAAGAAGTGTTTCCAAGTGGGGAGCACCAGTTGTATTTGCTACCAAGGCCGATGGTTCCCTTCGCTTATGTGTAGACCATCGTGAGCTGAGGTGACTAGGAAGAATATGCATCCGCTTCCGCGGATAGATGATTTGTTTGATTAGTTGAATGGAACGAGAGTGTTCTCTCATTTAGATCTCGCGACAGATTTTCATCAGCTCCAAGTAGCAGCTAAGAGTATACCTAAAACAACATTTCAGATGCTGTCTGGACTTTATGAGTGGTTGGTCATGCCATTCGAGTTAACCAATGCTCCCACATATTTTGTGGATCTTATGAATAGGGTATTCAGGGATCGATTGAATAAGTTTGTTCTTGTGTTCGTGGACGATATCTTAGTTTACTCGAGGACAGAGGAAGAACACAAGGAACATTTGAGGATAGCAATGGAGGTGTTGAGGAAACACCAATTGAAAGCGAAGTTTTCTAAATGTCACTTCTGAAGGAGGGAAGTGAGGTTCTTGGGCTATGTTGTTTCAGAGAATGGTATTGTCGTGGACCCTACGAAGGTGGCTACAGTGCAAGATTGGTCTACGCCCAAGAATGCAACCGACACGAGAAGTTTCTTGGCGATTAGCTGGATACTATCGTAAGTTTATCCAAGACTTCTTCAAGATAGCAGCACCGTTAACTCAGTTGACCAAGAAGAATCAAGCTTTCGTCTGGGACGAAAGATGCGAGTATGCATTTAAGAGTCTAAAGGAGAAGTTGATGTGTGCACCAGTGTTAGATATTCCTAATGGGAACTAAGAGATGATGGTATACACGGATGCCTGTGGTACCGGACTAGGTGCTGTACTGATGCAAGGAGGTAGGGTTGTAGCTTATGCTAGTCGGCAACTGAAACCGCATGAGAAAAGTTATCCTACCTATGATTTGGAATTGGCAGCGATCGTGTTCGCGTTTAAGATGTGGAAACATTATATCTTGGGAGAAAGATTTGAATTGTTTACCGATCGTAAGTCATTAGTATATTTTCTCTCAAAAGGATTTAAATCTTCGTCAGTAGAGATGGTTAGAGTTCTTGGCTTTATACGATTTCAATATCGCATACACACCCGGGAAAGGCATGAACTTCAAGCTAGTTAAAGCCGAGCAAAAGAAGCCTAGTGGTTTGTTACAACCATTAGAAATTCCCGAATGGAAATGGTAACAAGTCTCAATGGATTTCATTGATGGTTTACAGAGGACTAGATCAGGTCATGATAGCATTTGGGTGATTGTGGATCGATTGACCAAAAGTGCAAGGTTTATACCAGTCAAGTCGAATAGAACAACAGCTAAACTAGTGGAACTATATATGAAGTGGGTAGTGAGATTTCATGGAGTACCTAAAGGTATTGTGAGTGACCATGATCCATTATTTACTAATGGGTTTTGGAAGAGCTTACAAGAGGCTTTAGGGTCAGAGTTACATCTCAGTACCGCGTACCATCCCCAAACTAATGGTCAAACAGAGAGGGTGAATCGTGTATTAGAGGATCTCTTGAGAGCTTATATATTGGATTTTGGAGGTTCATGGGATGACCATTTGCATTTGGTTGAGTTCGCATATAATAATAGTTATCAGTCTAGTATTGGTATGGCTCCATTTTAAGTTTTGTATGGAAGACCGTGCAACTCACCATCATGTTGGTTGGAAACCGGTGAGAAATTCGTGCTTGGGTTGGATGTAATAAGAGAAACTTCAGATAAGATCAAGGTTATTCAACAGCGAATGAAGGCTGCCCAAGATAGGCAGAAAAATTATGCAGATAAAAGACGAAGAGATTTGAAATTCTCCGTTGGCGACTTCGTATTCATCAAGATTTCTCCGAAGAGTGTGATTCGATTTGGTTGGAGAGGCAAATTGGCACCAAGATTTGTTGGTCCATTTTCCATTCTTGAACAAGTTGGGAATTTAGCGTATAAAGTTGCGTTGCCTGACAAGATGGTGGGAGTTCACGGCGTATTTCATGTTTCCTAGTTAAGGAAGTTCGTGCACGATTCTGATATGACTATTTCACCAGATCAGTTGGATGATATTGAGGTAGAATCCGAGGCATTTGAAAGCCGCAGGATGATTCGTATTGTCGGACACGATACGAAATAACTTCGGAGAAAGATGGTGGAACTAGTCAAGGTCCAGTGGGGAGATAATGAGAATGACTGTACTTGGGAAACAGAGGAGAGCATAAGGAAGTCGTATTCAGAACACTTTTCCTGATAAGGTTTTAAATCACGATATAGTTATTACCTTGTTAGTAAATCGCATGCTAGGATAAGCTTGTTGTATATGTTTGATTGTTTGTAAATGGTTGATAGGCATGCGGGACACCTTTGTATGTTTCTTGGTTAAGGAATTTCGGTGGCGAAATTTCTTAAGAGGGGGAGAGTGTAGCGACCCATATTCTACGTATCGAAGGATCGTAGAATATATATTTTATTTTCATATGAAGTCGTATGGCCGTGTATGAAGTCGTATGGTCGTGTAACTTTGGGAGACGACTATTGGGGCCATTTGCCATGTTCACGATTTTTTCCGAATTTTAAATGATCATTTTGCCCCTGGCGAATTTTATTTCTCCTATAACTTTTGATTGGTAAGGAGTTCGGACCTGAAACCACTTCCATTTGATTTGGATGATGGTTTACCTTTCCGTAGGGTGGTCATATTAATCAAACGGACTTACCATTTGGGAGATATGGCTGAAACAAGGTTTGGAAGGTGAAAACAGTTTAATCGGGCTTAATTAGGTGATTAGTGGTTAGGCTCATAACCTATTTCGGGATTAGGGTTATCGGAAGGCTGATAGGGTTTGGGAAATCAATTTTATTCATTTTTCAGCCGCCACTTATCATCTCTTCAAACCTAGTAATGGCCTCCACCTTCTAAATCCATCTTTAATCACTTTCTAATCACATATTAGCCAAATCTACATCAAATTAAGGCGGATTAGCAAAGAAATCGAGATAGAGCTACTGAAATACATTGGGATCTATGTCAAATCAGTTAGAGTTTCAGATCTGAAATTATTTGTGGATAAAGTGAGTGATTTGCACTTTTATTCACTAATTACAGCTAATTAGGGATGATTAGTGATAATTAACGAGATTATGCATCATAAAATTTTGGAAAAATATGTAGAAATTCTTAAATATTATTTTATGCCTCTGTTCGAAATTTGGGTTAATTTGGATTAAGTCTGTTAACCCTATTGCTAAATATAGTTAAACATGATTAAGGGGAAAACATGGATTTTAGGTACGTTTAATCCATGTTTGCATGATTATTCACTATTTTGATGTTTATGGTTGATTCTATATGTTGTTATTACTGTTTGGTATGGTTTGTGATTGTATAGAAAAGTTAGAATGGTCGAAAATACCACTGTGTGGCGTAAATAGCTCGCTGGAAAAGTTGCAGGAAATTGGTCAGACCCGATCGTGGAGTACCACTGCGAGCCGAACCCTCACTCAGGAACCCCCCTTCACGAACCGACCCGCTCCAGCACCACAGACCGAACTACAAACAGGAGAACAAGCCACGACTCGTGCTCACCACGAACCGACCCCCACCCGTGAAGCACGAACCGTGATCACGAACCATACAAGAGAACCGTGATGGTGATGAAGACCGCGACCCGAACCCTGATGGAGCACTCACGAACCGTGGACCAAATGGGACCCACAAGCCAACCCCAGATCACGACCCAATTGGGGTCACGAGCCGAGCATACTTCGAACCGCGAGTTGCTGCGTATTGCGATTTGAATGGAAACTGAACTACAAACCAAGATGATGACTAAAAACCCGAGATGCAAAGGTAGTCCAAATAAGAAGTTAGAACTCAGGATCCAGATGGGAACCAACAAGTTAACTTCATTAGTTGGACTTTGCTACGGGACGTGTGCAAAGGGGTTATCAATATCTATAGCTTTGGTTCACCGCTGAGAGATGGATTAGTGGTTATGGATCAGTGCAATGGGGTCATTAAGACTCCCAAGGGCAAGTGGTCGTAGCAAAGGAGTTGGTGATCAAAGTGGTGGATATCGTATGCGTTACGCACTAAGTGAGAGATGTACGGATAATTGCTATGGTTGATGTTTGCTATTACCGTGACATGCACACTCCCATTTTTACAATTTATGTTAGTGTTACCTTGGAGTACTGTATATCTTGTTGTGCTATCTTTTTGGTTGTAGGTCCAGGTTCAGGTATGGTTATTTATACCTATTATTGTTTTATTTTACTGCTATCGCTCATACCAGACTTTTGTCTGACCCAGAGTTTTATGTCTCTTCTTATTACTGTGGGTGCTCCTAAACGAGCAGACTAGAGACAAGTTAGTTGGTATGCACGAGTAGCTGTCCGGAGACGAGCATGAGGCTTTCACGTACTATTTACATATATTCTCCCTATGTTGTTGCTAGTCACTACTTTGGGCATTAGTAGTGTACCTTTTCTATTTTTCTGTAGAGGCAGTATCTTGAAGTTGCAATAATGGTTTGGATCATAAGCTGTATTTTGGATTCTGCTGCTATAATGGTTTAGTTTTCAGCTTATGCACTATCTCGCTCGTTTTATGTCAAGTTATGTTATTATTATATTTTATTCCATGCGCTGTGAGATATACTACAGGTTCTTTGGTGATTCATAGTTTCAAATCCCTTTCTTTTGACGACCGTCCCATGCTAGTTGGACATTTGTACAACGCATTTCTAGGGAAATGTCGGCTGGTGCGGGGCGGGCCGTCACAGTGGCCTTGTTGTGTTTGGTGAATATGAGGTTAATTGGATGTTAAGGATTATGTTGTAATGGAGATTGCAGTCTTGGTTGAAAGTGGATGAAGCAGCGATATATTTTGGTTTTGTGATGCAGTTGGAGTTGCTGAAAAGGTTAAGGGAGGGTGGTACGTTATAGTGGGTTGGTGACTGTCAAGAACTTGATGATTGTGGTGTTTCATAATTTGGACTAGCAGTTTGAGGGTTGTTAGTTGGTGCTCGGATGTTGCAGTTTGCACAGATTTATTAGATTATGGTTTACAATTGGAACAAATTTATGATTTTAACAGTAGCTTGCACAAATTGGGGGAGGAGCAGTCACTAATTTTGGGGATTGTGGACTCTGCATTTGGTTAAAGGGACTCCGCATTTGGTGGCAAGTGTCAGATAAGAAGTTTTGAAGCATGGTCTCGTGTTGCTGCGCCGTCCGTTGTCATGAATCTCATTAGTCATGTGTGTCGATTTACTTGTGTTTTTAATGCACATTGTATTAATAGTTTCTTTCTGCAGGATTGCCTCCACGCTACCGTTATTCGGTCCGGGCAATAACTCCAGGTTTGCCTCTATTTCTTTATAATTACACTACACATCAGCTTTATGGGATATTCGAGGTTCGTATATTCGTACAATTTATCTCTCAATTTCTAATCAAATGTCTAATGTGACCTTAGAAGAGGATAATCACTTAACTGTATTTAATTCAAGTATTATTGTTCCCATTTTATACCCTATAATTAACATTTCTGTTTGAATACAATATATATATATATGTATATATATATGCATATATATAATCAATTAACCATAGATAGTTTGTTAATAAGATATTCATTGTGGATAATGATAAAGTATCAATAAGTTGTATATTGAATTAAGATGTAAAATAAAATCGCAAGGAATGAATATTAAAAGATGAATGTACTGATAATGTGAACAGAAAAAACATGAATAATGCAAGTAGAAAAGCATGAAAAACGTATATATGTGCATGTGTGTGTATACACATATAGATACACACACGAACCTATGGCAGGCGATTTTGTGTGTGTGCATATTTTCGCATCTCATGTGTTAGCTCATTTTCTTGTGCTAAAAATAGCTAGGAATTTTGAAAATTGCGTTTGCATTAAATATAAATGTTTTAGTTACATAAACAAGTAGTATATAGGTATATCATTAGTTGAATTTTTTTAGTGTGTGATTATTCTTTATAGTTATTTACAAACTGTCTATACCATGCTTTTTATGGATAATATATGTACAAGTTGTTTATCTTCACCTAGGCTGTTACTAGAAGCCGTCCGGTCTTCGTTTTAGTCCCTAAGGCATTTTGGCACCTCTCTGAAAAGAAAAAAATGAATATAAATATGTCTTAATTTGTATATGTCTACATACTGAAACTGGCATGTCTGCTTATTGTAGTTGCTAGAATTCATGATTGATATCTAAGAAAAGTGAGATGGTCGCATCTTGTATAACCAGGCTTTTATTGCCTACAGATAATATTTCTCATAAGGTTTGGGAAGACCCATCTATTTATAAGTGGAGAAAACGTGATTCCCACGTGCCACTGTATTCTCATGATTCAGTTGAAGGTATAATGTTTTTACTAGTTGATTACTCAAAATATGATAATTCATTCATGCATGCATGAGAAGCATTCCTTTGGCTCTTTGCTTTCAACATTTGAAGTTAAAAATAAAAAGAAAGAAAGTCTCAACTATACACAAGTAGCAATTGACATTTTTAAGACAGACTAATTAAGCAATATGCTTATCTTTAATGTACTGTGATTGTGCGAATCATTTGCCCTCTGACAATCTTAAAACCAATCAATCCAACCGAAATCACTCCCAAAGTTATCAAAAAGTTCCAACCTTTTCTCAGTTTGAATCTGTGTTATTTTATAAAATTAGGACCTCCATGCTATAAATGCTATACTTGAAGCAGCCGGAAAGTGATCAATGGGTTGCAAAGCTTCTTTCTAACCAGTTTCGGTTTCCTGCTTCGGATGCGCAACTGATAAATTATACCCGAGCCGGATAAGCTCGGGTTGGATTTAAATTTGGATAAGTAATGGGTGCGGAAGTGTGACACGTCGATTGTAGCTTGTATTTGCAAAAGCTTTAGCTTTACGAGAAAAGATCGAAATTTTATTTAATAGGAAGAGATAAGAATAAAGCAATATGGAGAGTACTAAAGATTGAGAGGGATGAACCTTCAGAGCTAAATATATCCGAAGATCATACAAACTACACTGAAAGAGAGTGTTATGAATTGCTTAAGAGAATACACGATGGAAACATAGCTAGTCGTGGCCTTAAATTTGTCATAAGCTGCTATGGAATTGCTGGTTTGGTAAAGTTCTTAGGACCATATTATTTACTTCAAATTACCAAGAGGAGGAAAATTGGTACTTTATGTGGTCATGTTGTGTATGATATTTCTAAAAGCACCATGATTGCGTTAAACTCCACTAAGATGTCAAACTCGGCATGTTCTAAGGCTGAGAACAGATACAAGCGGCTCCTGTGCACTGTTGATCTCACAAAAGATTTCTTTTACAACTACTCATACCACATAATGTGTAGTCTTCAAAGGAATATTTGTGATGGTGAGAGCGGGAGTATTTACGAAACAATGTTTGTGTGGAACGAGTATTTGACTCGGGATATTCGCACTTGTCTTTAGAATACATTATGGACAGTTGCATTGGTATATGGGTTCTTCAAACAAGCCAAGATTTCCATATCTGGGAAGGATTTCATTCTAACACTCATTGCTAGACGCTTACGTCATTTTGTTGGAACCAGGTACTTAAAACGTGGCATCAATGATAAGGGTAGAGTAGCCAAGATGTTGAGACTGAACAAATTGTATTTGAAAACACTTCTGAAGTAGATCCTGTTGAAATAAGTTCTATTGTGCAAATTAGGGGCTATATCCCTCTCCTTTGGTCCCAGGAAAGTTCATGGCATAACATGAAGCCTGACATCATATTGCGTAAGGATCAAAACTATGAATCTACTCGACGTCATTTTGATAATCTTGTACGGCGATATGGAAATCCAATTATTGTTTTGAACTTGATCAAGAAAAAAGAGAAAAAGCCTCGAGAGTCGATTCTCCTTGAAGAACTTGAGAAGGCTATAGATTACATAAATGAAATCTTGACAAAAGTGAGTCGTTTGAAGTTTTTACATTGGGATCTTAATAAATATGCTCGAAAAAAATCCATAAATGTATTATTCTTATTGTGGAAGGTTGCAGCCTACGCATTGGATTTGACTGGTTTCTTTTATTGCGAGGTTCCACCAATTCTAAGACTTCAGAATCCGCTTACGTTGACTATTCGTAAGAGAAACAGTGCTCGTAAGTTTGACAAAACACATGACAAAATCCAGTCCCACATAAACATAATAGGATAACCTGTTGTGTTCCAAACTGAACCTTGCATGAACAGAACATGTAATGGAGAAGTACATCTTGTGAAACCATGAATAGTGCAAAAAGGTGTTCTTCGCACGAATTGCATAGACCGCACAAATGTTGCCCAATATGCATATGGTTTAGCTGCTCTTGGTAAACAACTTTGTGCTTTAGGAATTATCGATAACCCAAAAATTGACCTTGTTACTGCCTTGGTTGATGAACTTATCCACTTCTATGAGAGTATGGGAGACACTCTTGCTCTGCAATATGGTGGTTCTGCCGCACATAATAAGATATTCTTTGAGCGGAAGGGTCAATGGAAGGCAGCAACTCACTCTCAAGAGTTCTTAAGAACTCTTCAACGATATTATAGCAATGCCTACATTAATGCAGAGAAGCAGGATGCTATCAACATATTCTAGGGGCACTTCCAACCTCAGCCTGGGAAACCTTCACTCTGGGAATTACATTCAGATCAAAACTACAATATTACTAGACATGGGCATTTTCTTATTGATGACATTTCGAGGTCATTCATTAGAAGATCATTTTCAGATGGAAATTTTATAAATAATGAATTCAGTGTTGCATTATCCAGTCACAATACTGGGGGGAGAGCCGAACCAAATTTGGAAACCAATCAAAAAGAGGACGCTGATGACATTTTGGATTCTCAACAAGGAGGTTTAAAATATGAAGATAAATTATCATTTACCAGATGCACACCTTCTGACTCTCACGGTCAGCTTGTTACTAACCATGAATTCAACATGATAATGAAGCCATGTTGGATGGATCAAACTGGTCAAACTTTTTGGACTTTGATTGGATATCATCTTGCGCTACCTCTGTTGAAGATGAAGCTGAGAGGTCACCTATCAACTTTCCAGTTGAGGTTTGTTCTGCTGAAAATTTCATCATGCCTGTAACAATCAGTAGCCCAAGTGCAGCTAGCATTAAGTTGAACCAAGCAACTGATAAATCTGAGTTAGTGAGTAGGCTAGCAAAAATCCCTAATCTCAGCAATTATTCTCAAAATTTTATCAACTGGGTTGAATATGGAGAAGGCCTCTATTATTAACACACTACAAATAACATCATCTTCAGAGGTAGTTAAGAAGCTCAGCTGAACTTTATAGAAGTGTAAAATGGAACTGAAGTCTGTTCGATTTAACATAACTTTGTTCAGGGTCGCTTAAGTTTTGGTATGAACGAAGCAAGGTAGATTATTTGACGTCTAATTTGGCTGAGTGGAACGATGATGTTGTTTCTATTTCACTTGAAAGCGCAACTTTTTGGGTCAAAGGTCTACCTTTTATTGAGTCTCTTAGTGGTTACTGGAAATTTCTTTTAACTGAATCTCCTGAACGTATCCCGGAAAAGTTTCAAGATATTGCTTTTGACGATTCAAGTTGGGATTCATTAGCAGGTAAGTTTATACAACTTCATTTGTTTACAATTTAATTATGTTCTAGTTTCTATTTCCAAAACTAAAAGTTCTTGTAACATTTATTATCAGATTATAAACTTTTATTTGGCAGCATACACCGAATGCTGCCATCATTGTTGAAAGCTTCGTCTAATATACATCAAGTCAGGTTTGAAAATCCGGTAAAATATAAGGTAGGTTGCATTTGTTTCCAACAAAATGTTGTTGGATGCTGATTACTTTGTTGTGTTTTTACGACGTAATCAACATAGGAGTTTCAGTAAGCATTGTATAATTATAATAATTAATAACTGTGATGGTAGCCAAATGTCTTTAACTTAATTTAAATTAGAATTTAAACGTCATTAAACACTTCTACTTAGAAGCCACTTTATTCAAAATCACATAAAAGTTATTATTTAAACTCTTGTTAAGGAAATTCATAAGTAAGTCGCTACCAAACGAGGCCTTAAAACATTTAAGATTTAAACAAGTTAACATACATTCTTTAGCTGTGTGGCTGTGCTTCCTAGGAAATTTAATTTATTGAACCCCAATTCATCGTAATTCACAAAATATGTGAATGTTTGATGCTTGAATATATTCTTATAAAATGTTAGTATTATTATATTGATTAACCAGTAGTGTGTTACATCACAAAATGTTTGATGCTGATATAGTCTTTAGTACTTGGTTTATTTTTGAGTGTACCTGTATTTCATGTGAGATATCAAACAGCTCTAACTACTTTAATATTGTTGCTATTGTTCTTCTTTGAATAATATGTTTCTTCTCAGAGTATGGTTATTTCTCCAGGAACAAAATTTGTTATAGAACAACTATACTGATGCTTGGGGTGTAGCTTCAATGTTGTACTTCACTATTTGGGTAGGTAAACATTTTATGTTATCTTCCCAGTGGCAGTGACACATCTAATTAATAATTTTCAATACATTTGGAATGATTACCTCATAGATCATTTCATAGTTATTGGAACCATTAAATTACATTTATGCCTATAATTTTATAGGTGGAGCAGAGGTTTAGACAGGGTATTGATAGAGCGGAGACAGAGAGCTTTAAAATTCATCCTCCACAAAGTATACATTGTAGTTTGTGTCAATTATCAAACAACTCTTAACAGCTGCCATAAGAAATTTAAGCAATATATTCTAGAGCCGTAATATTGACTATTAGAGTATATGAGTATTGAAATGTCAACGATATAATTATTATGCAGCAGATTCAACAATTATTTCATTGTTAGCATTTGCAATAAAAACATGATTAAATTTTTTAACAAATGATAGCGTTAAAATATGCAACTTATAACCTCCAAGAACGCTCATCAAAGTCCAAGAACGCCCAGGACACTGGGTGCACAAAGACATGCTTATTTTGTCCTGTGTAAGTTTATTGTTGCATATGTTAACTAATTGGTTTTTCTGCAATTTCAGGATAAATTCTATGGAGAGATGGTAAAGGTTTTGTGGTGGGCATGTGTAACACCCCACCTCCATTAAGGTCACTCACAGAGGGAATGCCTTAAATTTGGTGGAGCGTTTTTGGTAAAAGATGCAGATAAATTACAAGACAGACAAATAAAGCAGCGGAAAATAAAGTCATTTTATAAACAATGTGGTTTAGTCAAGCTTTTACAACAATTGTCTCAATCATACTTAAAAGTAACACATAGAACTTCTGTCTTGATTCAAAAACTTCCAAGTATAAAAGAAGCATAAAAATAACAATGATATTCCCTAATAAAGCATAAACTAGCCAGAGCAGTGGAAGAGAGAGTCCAAACCAATACATCGACTATCTCCTTGCTTGGAAAGAAAACTGAGCAAAGTGGTAACATTTCCTCCCTGCGAACCAGGGGGGACGGATGGAAAAAGGCGAAACAAACTAAGTCAGATATAAGTCTGGTAAGTCCAGTGACTTTCAGCATGTAAATAGGCAAAAGCATCATGACATGAATAAACTGAATATAAGACAATATCATGAGAACAAGGATAACAAGATAACATACGATTAGTACAGATATAATAAGGCAAGATAAACTGAATGCACTTCTACTCTTTCTCTGCTTTGCTACTACCTTGTTATTCTGATTTCTATATCTCTGCACCCCCTAACTAGTGTCCCAACTAGAAATCTGTGTAAAATGATAATATGATAACGTGATCCCAGTCCTCACAATTATGGTAGCCTTCAGGTGTACATCTAGTATGAGGATCTTACCTCAATCAGCCTAATTGCCATGAAGATGTTAGATATACCCTTACTACCATATCGATCGGCTCCTTACTCGTATTAATTTTCCTTGTGTCTGCGTCAGTCGGCCCTCTCTTGCATGCCGATACTCTGTGCTGGTCCCACCAAAAGGTGTATCAATCCTTATGATAGCAACCCGACACGATTCAAGATGCACAGTGTATAACTACTGGTACCCAGTGCCTGCTTTTTCCCACTACGGAGTACTTGCACGCCCGTAATCCGTCGGAACCTACACTGACGTACCCCATGACACTATTTTGACCGCTTATAATCAGCCCAGTAATCGTGCCCCACCCTGCCTAGTTTCAGGGTGCCTTGTTACATCTATGTGGGTTACTACTGAAATGGGTCCCCGTTACTAGGGTTTCTTATTGGTTAAGTTTGTGAGCCTATATTTACTAATATTACCCACCAACCCGATAAGTACTTAACCCTCCCACTGATTCAAACATGTTTACTTAATGGTTAAGTTTGTGGGCCTATATTTACTAATATTACCCACCAACCTGATATGTACTTAACCCTCCCACACATTATGTCATATTGGTTAAGTGTTGTCCATTCGTGTTAACTTAACCCACCCGCTCATCATGTTGGTTAAGTGTTTCTTATTAACCCTTCTCACTCGTCATGTTGGATTGGCTAAGTGTTTCCTATTAACTTAACCCCGTTCATTCATCATGTTATATTGGTTAAATATTTCCCATTAACTTAACCCCATTCCTTCATCAAGTTAAATTGGTTAAGTGTTACTTATTAACTTAACCCCACGTGTTCATCATGCTGTATTGGTTAAGTGTCATCAATCAATTCAAGTTAACTTAACCCACCCACCTGTCGTGTTGCATTAGTTAAGTGTTGCCTTCTTTTGTTAACTTAACCCTTCCACGCATCCTGTTATATTGGTTAAGTGTTGCTCTCTTGTTTAACTTAACCCTACCCATTCATCATGTCATATTGGTTAAGTGTTTCTTATTAACTTAACCCAACTCATTCATCATGTCATATTGGTTAAGTGTTTCTTATTAACTTAACCCTTCTCATTCATCATGTTGTACTGGTTAACTTAACCCTGCTCACTTGTCTAATTAACATGTTATAACGGTTAAGTGTTCTAAATTTACTTAACCACCCCTTCTTGTCTAATTAACATGTTATAACAGTTAAGTGTTCTAAATTTTTCTTAACCTTACCATTCTAAGCATGTCTGTTTATTGGCATTAATTAATTTATTAATGCCCCAACCTCTCACATTAGAACTGTTGTTTGCGGTGGCTGGATGTGCCGGATGGTTCCGGGCAGACTTCTACCGCAAACTAATTCTAACCTCGGGTTTTGGGCTAAATGCGCTAACCTCTCACATTAGATCTGTGTTGTTGCGGTTACTGGATGTGCTGGGCGGTTCCGGGCAGTATTACACCGCAACTCAATTTAACCTCGGGTTAGGCATGTTTATCATTTAGCATATTTACCATACATGTCCAAATCTAGATTTTATATCCTAATCATCCCAAATTCACAAAACTAGTCATGTTCCAATTCTCAAGTTATACCCCAACAAAGCTGATTGCAAGTTATACCCCACAAATTCAAATTTCAAGTTATTACTCCAAACAGGTTACACCCAATTTTCCCAAATTTGCAATAATAATCATGCCCCAAAAATCACAATATAACACATGCCCTAAGGTTTAGTCATATTGTACAGTCCAGAATATTCTCCGAAAACCCCCAATCATGATTCATAGTATAAACTATGCCAAATTATAGCCTTTAATTACAGTGCATGCCAATTACCCAAAATCCCAATTTAGGCGTGTTCACACTTAACAGTTATCCCTATCTCACTAAAGGTTTTCATGCCTAAGCCATATATTACTATACACAATAATCTCCTTCTTCTAAGTCATAAACTATCATATATAATATGCCCCAATTTTAGGTCTTAAACCACAACATGTACTATGCCTTACATGTTTACAGTTCAATTTACGCCCCAAATCCCAAGTCATATGTCCAATATACTTTATGCCTCAAATCTCAAGTCATATGTTTGATACACTTTATGTTTTAAATACAACATGTGTTATGTCCTCAAATCAGTAAAAAATCAGTTATGCCCAATTTTACATAATTTAATATTTTTCCCAATTTTAGCGCTGGCCATGTCCCACCCTGCCTAGTTTCAGGGTACCTTGATACATCTATGTGGGTTACTGCTGAAATGGGTCCCCGTTACTAGGGTTTCTTACTAGTTAAGTTTATGGGCCTATATTTACTAATATTACCCACCAACCCGATATGTACTTAACCCTCCCACTGATTCAAACATGTTTACTTAATGGTTAAGTTTGTGGGCCCATATCTACTAATATTACCCACCAACCCGATATGTACTTAACCCTCCCACTGATTCAAACATGTTTACTTAATGGTTAAGTTTGTGGACCTATATTTACTAATATTACCCACCAACCCGATATGTACTTAATCCTCCCACACATTATGTCATATTGGTTAAGTGTTGTCCATTCATGTTAACTTAACCCACCCGCTCATCATGTCATGTTGGTTAAGTGTTTCTTATTAACCCTTCTCACTCGTCATGTTGGATTGGCTAAGTGTTTCCTATTAACTTAACCTCGTTCATTCATCATGTTATATTGGTTAAGTATTTCCCATTAACTTAACCCCATTCGTTCATCAAGTTAAATTGGTTAAGTGTTTCTTATTAACTTAACCCCACGCGTTCATCATGCTGTATTGGTTAAGTGTCATCAATTCAAGTTAACTTAACCCACCCACCCACCTGTCGTGTTACATTAGTTAAGTGTTTCCTTCTTGTGTTAACTCAACCCTTCCATGCATCCTGTTATATTGGTTAAGTGTTGCTTTCTTGTTTAACTTAACCCTACCCATTCATCATGTCATATTGGTTAAGTGTTTCTTATTAACTTAACCCTACTCATTCATCATGTCATATTGGTTAAGTGTTTCTTATTAACTTAACCCTTCGCATTCATCATGTTGTACTGGTTAACTTAACCCTGCTCACTTGTCTAATTAACATGTTATGACGGTTAAGTGTTCTAAATTTACTTAACCCCACCTTCTTGTCTAATTAACATGTTATAACGGTTAAGTGTTCTAAAATTTTCTTAACCTTACCATTCTTAACATGTCTGTTTATTGGCATTAATTAATTTATTAATGCCCCAACCTCTCATATTAGAACTGTTGTTTGCAGTTGCTGGATGTGCCAGGCGGTTCTGGGCAGACTTCTACCGCAAACTCATTCTAACCTTGGGTTTTAGGCTAAATGCGCTAACCTCTCACATTAGATCTGTGTTGTTGCGGTTACTGGATATGCCGGGCGGTTCCAGGCAGTTTTACATCGCAACTCAATCTGACCTCGGGTTAGGCATGTTTATCATTTAGCATATTTACCATACATGTCCAAGTCTAGATTTTATATGCTAATCATCCCAAATTCACAAAACTAGTCATGTTCTAATTCTCAAGTTATACCCCAACAAAGCTGATTGCAAGTTATGCCCCACAAATTCAAATTTCAAGTTATTACTCCAAACAGATTACACCCAATTTTCCCAAATTTGCAATAATAATCGTGCCCCAAAAATAACAATATAACACATGCCATAAGTTTTAGTCATATTGCACCGTCCAGAATATTCTCCAAAAACCCCCAATCATGATTCACAATATAAACTATGCCAAATTATAGCCTTTTATTACAGTGCATGCCAATTACCCAAAATCCCAATTTAGGCATTTTCACACTTAACGGTTATCCCTATCTTATAAAGGTTTTCATGCCTAATCCATATATCACTATACACAATAATCTCCTTCTTCTAAGTCATAAACTATCATATATAATATGCCCCAATTTTAGGTTTTAAACCACAACATGTACTATGCCTTACATGTTTACAGTTCAATTTACGCCCCAAATCCCAAGTCATATGTCCAATATACTTTATGCCTCAAATCTCAAGTCATATGTTTGATACACTTTATGTTTTAAATACAACATGTGTTATGTCCTCAAATCGGTTACAAATCAGTTATGCCCAATTTTACATAATTTAATATTTTTCTCAGTTTTAGCGCTGGTCATGTCCAAATCATATTTTATGTCCATTTTTTTCCCAATGTACGTTCATCTCTTATGAGATTTGGCTTAGGCTCGCAGTAGCCCGGCTATAAAAACAAAAAAAGGAAGAAGGAAATAAGAGGTAAAGAATGGACATAATAATATCAATGAGATAGATCCAATGGATATAGAAAGACAGATAGAAATAGGAATAATCTCAGATTCAGATTTATTACAGTGTTAGAATTACAATTTAAATTTTATTTCTGAAAGTAATGTGAACTTACAAATTATAGAACGGTCTTGAATTCTGGGATCTGATTTCTGAATTTGATTAGTCATTCCTTTGATGTAGACTTTGATTGTTAACTTGAAAACTCTAATTTGATTGATTAAGGTGGAGGCTAGGCCACTTCAGTTTTAGCAGCATATAAACGCCTATGAATTCATGTGGAGAAAACAATAGGTTCGGGGGTCTTTTTATAAGTGTATAGGGAGATTTAGAGCCTTCGGATCAGTCTAGAAGTCATCAGAATCGTCCAGAGCAGAATACCATGTCACACAGCGAATCAGAAAGCGACACGTGGCGAAACATGTCATCGGCCAGATCTGGGCCAACAGGGGTCTACTCCCCTATAGGGGGGTTGACACCTATGTCAACACCCCTATAGGGTGGTCGACACCTATGTCGACACCCCCTGGGGTGGTCGACACCTCTGAGCGGGAAATTTCCCGCTCAGTCTGCTTTGACCCAAATTCGAGATTTGAACCCTGTTTTGACTTCTGGAATTATTTTATATGTATACATATACTTCCTTGGGCGTATACAAACTTCTAAGGCTTATAACTTCTTCATACGGTGTCTGATTTACGCAAACTCGGACTCTATCTCAAGCAGAATTCCGAGAAGAATGCAACGGCATAACCCGTTCCCTTAATTCTCACTTTTAAAATTAAGTATTCTTTAATTCGTTACTTTAATGAACATAGAAAATACATGGTGTTACATTCTCCTCTCCTTTAAAAGATTTCATCCCCGAAATCTCCAAGTCAAGAGAATGTATCCTAACATCCAATATCCATCTACTCAACCATTCAATCACAGGCGTCCATTGTCCTTAAAAAGATTTCTAATGCTTTCATGATTATATGCATAGTGTGTGTACATGTCCTTATCTAATGCAAAATCAGGCGGTCTACCGATTCAGTTGTCCTCCTTAATGTGAATTATGTCAGTGTCATGTGTCCATCATGTATGCAATTATTCCTAATCGTACTTTATAACTTCTACATGAGTGCACAATCATTCATACAAATGCAACATCCATATGATAACACATCAAGTTTCAATTCATATACAAATACATATATGCATATGCAATATGAAAGTGACTGAGCCGATCTAGTACCTAATGTGTGTGTTTGCATCCACGAGCAACCACTAGCAAACATTTGCAACCGATTGCAACCATCAATCATAACATGTTTCAAACACATGTTTACATCCATTGGTTTCTACCTAAGGATCAAGGATAGGATCGAGAGGATATACTTAAAAGATAAAGACTAGCAAATAAACTTTACAGAAAAAGAGAGATCAAGGATATACCCTCAAAAAGGGTATGATGCGCGTATCTAGTCTTCTAAGTCTCATCTTCTTGAGCTTCGCTTCATTGTGCTCTGGCTGTCTTGACTTCACGATTGCGTAGCTCCTTAATTTCTGTTTCCAAAATTTGAGTTGGAACTCATTTCAATGTCGCCTCTCGTTTCACCTCTTCTTCTTCCAGTATTCTCGGCACTACAACTTTTGTTGTGTCATGTTAACCTTTCCTCAAAAGGTCTTCCAAAATCCTATTCACCCTTTCTGTCAGAGGATGATAAACATAACTGCGTACTCATGGCTTCTTGCAATCCATGTAGAAGAACTATCACTTGAAAGTAAATAAATGCTAACCATGTTACCAAGTGTATATACGAAGATGATTAGATTCTTCTTCGTCAATCTAGTAAGTGGGGCTAATGCCTTCGCAAAGTCCTTAATGAACTTCCTATATTAGCCCGCTAGTCCTAGAAAACTTCTTACTTCCGTTGCGTTCTTAGGAATCTTCCAATCTTGGACTTCCACCACCTTTTCAGGATCCACTGCTATAACCTCCTTAGAGACCACGTGTCTTAAGAACCTCACCTCTTTCCTCCAAAAATGACATTTGGAGAACTTAGCTTTGAGTTGATGTGCTCAGAGGATATCCGAGACTTCCCTTAGATGCAAAGCATGTTCTTCCTCACTCTTAGAGAAAACCAAAATATCATCTATGCACAAGCGAAGTGAACCATCCGCCTTTGTAGCGAAAACAACTGGAGCACCCCAATTCATAAATACTTCGCCTTATGAACCCTTTCCCAAGTAACTCTTTTACTTGTTTACTGAGCCCTTCCTTTCCCTTGGAGCCATGTGTCGTACAGGTAATGCAATTGGCTTTGCATTGTCAACTAGATATATAGGGAAGTCTATCTCACGTTTTAGGGGACAAACCCCTAACTTGATTAAAAATATCTGCGTACTCATGGACTATTCTAACGGATCGCAAATCGTCGATAGATGCATCAAGAAATTCTAGGTAGCTAAGCCTAACTGATCCCTTAAGATCGCACGAAATCCCAAGGGTATTCCCGAACCAAGTCAAAAGTCTAACTACCCTCCTTTTACAATTACTAGCTAACCAATCCATGCCTAGAATCAACCCATAGCCCATGAAACCAAAAACATAAGCATTATACTTAAACTCAATACTTAACATAGCTATTCTCAAATCCTTACAAACCAAAGATAAACGAGCCGAACCACCAACCGAATTTGAGACAATAATGGGATCTTATATTGTACAAGTACTAAGGTGCAGAGACTCAACAATGGAAGCAGATATAAATGAATGTGAAGCGCTAAAATCAAAAAGAGTACTAACAGGACAATCAAAAAGAAAAACTAGACTCTTTCAACAGAAACTTTACTACTTCTCTCTCAGGTACGCTAGCGTTGAGAGCATGCACTTGCCCTCCTGAAAATCTTGTCCTTTGTTCTTGCCCTTGTCCTTAATTATATGACCTATTATAAAGACACTTCCTCTTGTCTTAGGTTTTCCTATTCTTCCTTCCCTCCTAGTCCTGTGATTCTTCCACTTACACCTCTTTCTTTTTACCTCCTTTGTGAACCAAGTCTATATCCATGAGTTCCTCATCCTTGGGTTGTGCTCCTTAGCCAAACTCCCTCATTCTCATCTTTGTCATCCTTGTGTAACTTGTTGACAGGTCTCTTGAAAGCTGCCTCCATCGCACGAAAATCCCTATAAAGCTTGAAAGAAAATTAGTCGCAAGTGAAACTATTGCGGCTATAGATGGAAGTTGGGCACTTCTTTGCCCTTTGACAGATGTCTTAGTCTAATCAAGCCTACGGAACCGTGCCGCGATGAGGTTACCTCCCAGAAGGCCAGGAGCCCCAGAGACTCAGGAAAGAAGGAAACAAGGATTCAAACAGAGGATCAAAAGATACTGCATATGGCTTTGGGGAATATGCCTTTAAAACAAAACATTTCTTTTGAAAATGCTTCTTTTAAAACCGTTTTGAAAATAATTTTTCAAATCTTTTATCTGATCCGGTAACCTTCGGTTCTGATACCAAGTGTAACACCCCACCTCCATTAAGGTCACTCACAAAGGGAATGTCTTAACTTCGGTGGAGCATTTTTAGTAAAAGATGTAGATAAATTACAAGACAAACAAATAAAGCAGCAGAAAATAAAGTCATTTTTATAGACAATGTGGTTTAGTCAAGCTTTTACAACAATTGTATCAATCATACTTAAAAGTAATACATAGAACTTCTATCTTGATTCAAAAACTTCCAAGTATAAAAGAAGCATAAAAATAACAATGATATTCCCCAATAAAGCATGAACTAGCCAGAGCAGTGGAAGAGAGAGTCCAAAGCAATACATCGACTATATACGTGCTTGGAAAGAAAACTGAGCTAAGTGGTAACATTTCCTCCCTGTGAACCTGGTGGGGGGCGGGGGAACGGAAGAAAAGAGGCGAAATAAACTAGGTCAGACATAAGTCTGATAAGTCCAGTGACTTTCAGCATGTAAATAGGCAAAAACATCATGACATGAATAAACTGAATATAAGACAATACCGTGAGAACAAGGATAACAAGGTAACATACGATTAGTATATATATGATAAGGCAAGATAAAATGAATGCGCTTCTACTCTTTCTCTGTTTCGCTACTATCTTGTTATTTTGATTTCTATATCTTTGCACCCCCTGACTAGTGTCCCAACTAGAAATCTATGTAAAATGATAATGTGATAATGTGATCCCAATCCCCGTAATTATGGTAGCCTTCAGATGTACATCTAGTATGAGGATCTTACCTCATTCAGCCTAATTGCCATGAAGATGTTAGATGTACCCTTACTACCCTATCAATCGGCTCCTTACTTGTATTAATTTTCCTTGTGTCTGTGTTAATCGTCCCTCTCTTGCGTGTAGATACCCTGTGCTGGTCCCACCATAAGGTGTATCAATCCTTATGATAGCAACCCGACACAATTCAAGATGCACAGTGTATAACTACTGGTACCCAGTGCCTGCTTTTTCCCACTCCGGAGTATGTGCACGCCCATAATCCATCGGAACCTACACTGACGTACCCCTGCCACTATTTTGACTGCCTATAATCAGCCCAGTAATCGTGCCCCACCCTGCCTAGTTTCAGGGTACCTTGATACATCTATGTGGGTTACTGCTGAAATGGGTCCCCGTTACTAGGGTTTCTTACTAGTTAAGTTTATGGGCCTATATTTACTAATATTACCCACCAACCCGATATGTACTTAACCCTCCCACTGATTCAAACATGTTTACTTAATGGTTAAGTTTGTGGGCCCATATCTACTAATATTACCCACCAACTCGATATGTACTTAACCCTCCCACTGATTCAAACATGTTTACTTAATGGTTAAGTTTGTGGACCTATATTTACTAATATTACCCACCAACCCGATATGTACTTAACCCTCCCACACATTATGTCATATTGGTTAAGTGTTGTCCATTCATGTTAACTTAACCCACCCGCTCATCATGTCATGTTGGTTAAGTGTTTCTTATTAACCCTTCTCACTCGTCATGTTGGATTGGCTAAGTGTTTCCTATTAACTTAACCTCGTTCATTCATCATGTTATATTGGTTAAGTATTTCCCATTAACTTAACCCCATTCGTTCATCAAGTTAAATTGGTTAAGTGTTTCTTATTAACTTAACCCCACGCGTTCATCATGCTGTATTGGTTAAGTGTCATCAATTCAAGTTAACTTAACCCACCCACCCACCTGTCGTGTTACATTAGTTAAGTGTTTCCTTCTTGTGTTAACTCAACCCTTCCATGCATCCTGTTATATTGGTTAAGTGTTGCTTTCTTGTTTAACTTAACCCTACCCATTCATCATGTCATATTGGTTAAGTGTTTCTTATTAACTTAACCCTACTCATTCATCATGTCATATTGGTTAAGTGTTTCTTATTAACTTAACCCTTCGCATTCATCATGTTGTACTGGTTAACTTAACCCTGCTCACTTGTCTAATTAACATGTTATGACGGTTAAGTGTTCTAAATTTACTTAACCCCACCTTCTTGTCTAATTAACATGTTATAACGGTTAAGTGTTCTAAATTTTTCTTAACCTTACCATTCTTAACATGTCTGTTTATTGGCATTAATTAATTTATTAATGCCCCAACCTCTCATATTAGAACTATTGTTTGCAGTTGCTGGATGTGCCAGGCGGTTCTGGGCAGACTTCTACCGCAAACTCATTCTAACCTTGGGTTTTAGGCTAAATGCGCTAACCTCTCACATTAGATCTGTGTTGTTGCGGTTACTGGATATGCCGGGCGGTTCCAGGCAGTTTTACATCGCAACTCAATCTGACCTCGGGTTAGGCATGTTTATCATTTAGCATATTTACCATACATGTCCAAGTCTAGATTTTATATGCTAATCATCCCAAATTCACAAAACTAGTCATGTTCTAATTCTCAAGTTATACCCCAACAAAGCTGATTGCAAGTTATGCCCCACAAATTCAAATTTCAAGTTATTACTCCAAACAGATTACACCCAATTTTCCCAAATTTGCAATAATAATCGTGCCCCAAAAATAACAATATAACACATGCCATAAGTTTTAGTCATATTGCACCGTCCAGAATATTCTCCAAAAACCCCCAATCATGATTCACAATATAAACTATGCCAAATTATAGCCTTTTATTACAGTGCATGCCAATTACCCAAAATCCCAATTTAGGCATTTTCACACTTAACGGTTATCCCTATCTTATAAAGGTTTTCATGCCTAATCCATATATCACTATACACAATAATCTCCTTCTTCTAAGTCATAAACTATCATATATAATATGCCCCAATTTTAGGTTTTAAACCACAACATGTACTATGCCTTACATGTTTACAGTTCAATTTACGCCCCAAATCCCAAGTCATATGTCCAATATACTTTATGCCTCAAATCTCAAGTCATATGTTTGATACACTTTATGTTTTAAATACAACATGTGTTATGTCCTCAAATCGGTTACAAATCAGTTATGCCCAATTTTACATAATTTAATATTTTTCTCAGTTTTAGCGCTGGTCATGTCCAAATCATATTTTATGTCCATTTTTTTCCCAATGTACGTTCATCTCTTATGAGATTTGGCTTAGGCTCGCAGTAGCCCGGCTATAAAAACAAAAAAAGGAAGAAGGAAATAAGAGGTAAAGAATGGACATAATAATATCAATGAGATAGATCCAATGGATATAGAAAGACAGATAGAAATAGGAATAATCTCAGATTCAGATTTATTACAGTGTCAGAATTACAATTTAAATTTTATTTCTGAAAGTAATGTGAACTTACAAATTATAGAACGGTCTTGAATTCTGGGATCTGATTTCTGAATTTGATTAGTCATTCCTTTGATGTAGACTTTGATTGTTAACTTGAAAACTCTAATTTGATTGATTAAGGTGGAGGCTAGGCCACTTCAGTTTTAGCAGCATATAAACGCCTATGAATTCATGTGGAGAAAACAATAGGTTCGGGGGTCTTTTTATAAGTGTATAGGGAGATTTAGAGCCTTCGGATCAGTCTAGAAGTCATCAGAATCGTCCAGAGCAGAATACCATGTCACACAGCGAATCAGAAAGCGACACGTGGCGAAACATGTCATCGGCCAGATCTGGGCCAACAGGGGTCTACTCCCCTATAGGGGGGTTGACACCTATGTCAACACCCCTATAGGGTGGTCGACACCTATGTCGACACCCCCTGGGGTGGTCGACACCTCTGAGCGGGAAATTTCCCGCTCAGTCTGCTTTGACCCAAATTCGAGATTTGAACCCTGTTTTGACTTCTGGAATTATTTTATATGTATACATATACTTCCTTGGGCGTATACAAACTTCTAAGGCTTATAACTTCTTCATACGGTGTCTGATTTACGCAAACTCGGACTCTATCTCAAGCAGAATTCCGAGAAGAATGCAACGGCATAACCCGTTCCCTTAATTCTCACTTTTAAAATTAAGTATTCTTTAATTCGTTACTTTAATGAACATAGAAAATACATGGTGTTACATTCTCCTCTCCTTTAAAAGATTTCATCCCCGAAATCTCCAAGTCAAGAGAATGTATCCTAACATCCAATATCCATCTACTCAACCATTCAATCACAGGCGTCCATTGTCCTTAAAAAGATTTCTAATGCTTTCATGATTATATGCATAGTGTGTGTACATGTCCTTATCTAATGCAAAATCAGGCGGTCTACCGATTCAGTTGTCCTCCTTAATGTGAATTATGTCAGTGTCATGTGTCCATCATGTATGCAATTATTCCTAATCGTACTTTATAACTTCTACATGAGTGCACAATCATTCATACAAATGCAACATCCATATGATAACACATCAAGTTTCAATTCATATACAAATACATATATGCATATGCAATATGAAAGTGACTGAGCCGATCTAGTACCTAATGTGTGTGTTTGCATCCACGAGCAACCACTAGCAAACATTTGCAACCGATTGCAACCATCAATCATAACATGTTTCAAACACATGTTTACATCCATTGGTTTCTACCTAAGGATCAAGGATAGGATCGAGAGGATATACTTAAAAGATAAAGACTAGCAAATAAACTTTACAGAAAAAGAGAGATCAAGGATATACCCTCAAAAAGGGTATGATGCGCGTATCTAGTCTTCAGTCTTCTAAGTCTCGTCTTCTTGAGCTTCGCTTCATTGTGCTCTGGCTGTCTTGACTTCACGATTGCGTAGCTCCTTAATTTCTGTTTCCAAAATTTGAGTTGGAACTCATTTCAATGTCGCCTCTCGTTTCACCTCTTCTTCTTCCAGTATTCTCGGCACTACAACTTTTGTTGTGTCATGTTAACCTTTCCTCAAAAGGTCTTCCAAAATCCTATTCACCCTTTCTGTCAGAGGATGATAAACATAACTGCGTACTCATGGCTTCTTGCAATCCATGTAGAAGAACTATCTCTTGAAAGTAAATAAATGCTAACCATGTTACCAAGTGTATATACTAAGATGATTAGATTATTCTTCGTCAATCTAGTAAGTGGGGCTAATGCCTTCGCAAAGTCCTTACTGAACTTCCTATATTAGCCTGCTAGTCCTAGAAAACTTCTTACTTCCGTTGCGTTCTTAGGAATCTTCCAATCTTGGACTTCCACCAACTTTTCAGGATCCACTGCTATAACCTCCTTAGAGACCACGTGTCTTAAGAACCTCACCTCTTTCCTCCAAAAATGACATTTGGAGAACTTAGCTTTGAGTTGATGTGCTCAGAGGATATCCGAGACTTCCCTTAGATGCAAAGCATGTTCTTCCTCACTCTTAGAGAAAACCAAAATATCATCTATGCACAAGCGAAGTGAACCATCCGCCTTTGTAGCGAAAACAACTGGAGCACCCCTATTCATAAATACTTCGCCTTATGAACCCTTTCCCAAGTAAATCTTTTACTTGTTTACTGAGCCCTTCCATTCCCTTGGAGCCATGTGTCGTACAGGTAATGCAATTGGCTTTGCATTGTCAACTAGATATTTGGGGAAGTCTATCTCACGTTTTAGGGGACAAACCCCTAACTTGATTAAAAATATCTGCGTACTCATGGACTATTCTAACGGATCGCAAATCATCGATAGATGCATCAAGAAATTCTAGGTAGCTAAGCCTAACTGATCCCTTAAGATCGCACGAAATCCCAAGGGTATTCCCGAACCAAGTCAAAAGTCTAACTACCCTCCTTTTACAATTATTAGCTAACCAATCCATGCCTAGAATCAACCCATAGCCCATGAAACCAAAAACATAAGCATTATACTTAAACTCAATACTTAACATAGCTATTCTCAAATCCTTACAAACCAAAGATAAACGAGCCGAACCACCAACCGAATTTGAGACAATAATGGGATCTTATATTGTACAAGTACTAAGGTGCAGAGACTCAACAATGGAAGCAGATATAAATGAATGTGAAGCGCTAAAATCAAAAAGAGTACTAACAGGACAATCAAAAAGAAAAACTAGACTTTTTCAACAGAAACTTTACTACTTCTCTCTCAGGTACGCTAGCGTTGAGAGAATGCACTTGCCCTCCTGAAAATCTTGTCCTTTGTTCTTGCCCTTGTCCTTAATTATATGACCCATTATAAAGACACTTCCTCTTGTCTTAGGTTTTCCTATTCTTCCTTCCCTCCTTGTCCTGTGATTCTTCCACTTACACCTCTTTCTTTTTACCTCCTTTGTGAACCAAGTCTATATCCATGAGTTCCTCATCCTTGGGTTGTGCTCCTTAGCCAAACTCCCTCATTCTCATCTTTGTCATCCTTGTGTAACTTGTTGACAGGTCTCTTGAAAGCTGCCTCCATCGCACGAAAATCCCTATAAAGCTTGAAAGAAAATTAGCCGCAGGTGAAACTATTGCGGCTATAGATGGAAGTTGGGCACTTCTTTGCCCTTTGACAGATGTCTTAGTCTCATCAAGCCTACGGAACCGTGCCGCGATGAGGTTACCTCCCAGAAGGCCAGGAGCCCCAGAGACTCAGGAAAGAAGGAAACAAGGATTCAAACAGAGGATCAAAAGATACTGCATATGGCTTTGGGGAATATGCCTTTAAAACAAAACATTTCTTTTGAAAATGCTTCTTTTAAAACCGTTTTGAAAATAATTTTTCAAATCTTTTATCTGATCCGGTAACCTTCGATTCTGATACCAAGTGTAACACCCCACCTCCATTAAGGTCACTCACAAAGGGAATGTCTTAACTTTGGTGGAGCATTTTTAGTAAAAGATGTAGATAAATTACAAGACAAACCAATAAAGTAGCAGAAAATAAAGTCATTTTTATAGACAATGTGGTTTAGTCAAGCTTTTACAACAATTGTATCAATCATACTTAAAAGTAATACATAGAACTTCTATCTTTATTCAAAACTTCCAAGTATAAAAGAAGCATAAAAATAACAATGATATTCCCCAATAAAGCATGAACTAGCCAGAGCAGTGGAAGAGAGAGTCCAAAGCAATACATCGACTATATACGTGCTTGGAAAGAAAACTGAGCTAAGTGGTAACATTTCCTCCCTGTGAACCTGGTGGGAGGCGGGGGGAACGGAAGAAAAGAGGCGAAATAAACTAGGTCAGACATAAGTCTGATAAGTCCAGTGACTTTCAGCATGTAAATAGGCAAAAACATCATGACATAAATAAACTGAATATAAGACAATACCGTGAGAACAAGGATAACAAGATAACATACGATTAGTATAGATATGATAAGGCAAGATAAAATGAATGCGCTTCTACTCTTTCTCTGCTTCGCTACTATCTTGTTATTTTGATTTCTATATCTTTGCACCCCCTGACTAGTGTCCCAACTAGAAATCTATGTAAAATGATAATGTGATAATGTGATCCCAATCCCCGTAATTATGGTAGCCTTCAGGTGTACATCTAGTATGAGGATCTTACCTCATTCAGCCTAATTGCCATGAAGATGTTAGATGTACCCTTACTACCCTATCAATCGGCTCCTTACTCGTATTAATTTTCCTTGTGTCTGTGTTAATCGTCCCTCTCTTGCGTGTAGATACCCTGTGCTGGTCCCACCATAAGGTGTATCAATCCTTATGATAGCAACCCGACACAATTCAAGATGCACAGTGTATAACTACTGGTACCCAGTGCCTGCTTTTTCCCACTCCGGAGTATGTGCACGCCCGTAATCCATCGGAACCTACACTGACGTACCCCTGCCACTATTTTGACTGCATATAATCAGCCCAGTAATCGTGCCCCACCCTGCCTAGTTTCAGGGTACCTTGATACATCTATGTGGGTTACTGCTGAAATGGGTCCCCGTTACTAGGGTTTCTTACTGGTTAAGTTTATGGGCCTATATTTACTAATATTACCCACCAACCCGATATGTACTTAACCCTCCCACTGATTCAAACATGTTTACTTAATGGTTAAGTTTGTGGGCCCATATCTACTAATATTACCCACCAACCCGATATGTACTTAACCCTCCCACTGATTCAAACATGTTTACTTAATGGTTAAGTTTGTGGACCTATATTTACTAATATTACCCACCAACCCGATATGTACTTAACCCTCCCACACATTATGTCATATTGGTTAAGTGTTGTCCATTCATGTTAACTTAACCCACCCGCTCATCATGTCATGTTGGTTAAGTGTTTCTTATTAACCCTTCTCACTCGTCATGTTGGATTGGCTAAGTGTTTCCTATTAACTTAACCTCGTTCATTCATCATGTTATATTGGTTAAGTATTTCCCATTAACTTAACCCCATTCGTTCATCAAGTTAAATTGGTTAAGTGTTTCTTATTAACTTAACCCCACGCGTTCATCATGCTGTATTGGTTAAGTGTCATCAATTCAAGTTAACTTAACCCACCCACCCACCTGTCGTGTTACATTAGTTAAGTGTTTCCTTCTTGTGTTAACTCAACCCTTCCATGCATCCTGTTATATTGGTTAAATGTTGCTCTCTTGTTTAACTTAACCCTACCCATTCATCATGTCATATTGGTTAAGTGTTTCTTATTAACTTAACCCTACTCATTCATCATGTCATATTGGTTAAGTGTTTCTTATTAACTTAACCCTTCGCATTCATCATGTTGTACTGGTTAACTTAACCCTGCTCACTTGTCTAATTAACATGTTATGACGGTTAAGTGTTCTAAATTTACTTAGCCCCACCTTCTTGTCTAAATAACATGTTATAACGGTTAAGTGTTCTAAATTTTTCTTAACCTTACCATTCTTAACATGTCTGTTTATTGGCATTAATTAATTTATTAATGCCCCAACCTCTCATATTAGAACTGTTGTTTGCAGTTGCTGGATGTGCCAGGCGGTTCTGGGCAGACTTCTACCGCAAACTCATTCTAACCTTGGGTTTTAGGCTAAATGCGCTAACCTCTCACATTAGATCTGTGTTGTTGCGGTTACTGGATATGCCGGGCGGTTCCAGGCAGTTTTACATCGCAACTCAATCTGACCTCGGGTTAGGCATGTTTATCATTTAGCATATTTACCATACATGTCCAAGTCTAGATTTTATATGCTAATCATCCCAAATTCACAAAACTAGTCATGTTCTAATTCTCAAGTTATACCCCAACAAAGCTGATTGCAAGTTATGCCCCACAAATTCAAATTTCAAGTTATTACTCCAAACAGATTACACCCAATTTTCCCAAATTTGCAATAATAATCGTGCCCCAAAAATAACAATATAACACATGCCATAAGTTTTAGTCATATTGCACCGTCCAGAATATTCTCCAAAAACCCCCAATCATGATTCACAATATAAACTATGCCAAATTATAGCCTTTAATTACAGTGCATGCCAATTACCCAAAATCCCAATTTAGGCATTTTCACACTTAACGGTTATCCCTATCTTATAAAGGTTTTCATGCCTAATCCATATATCACTATACACAATATTCTCCTTCTTCTAAGTCATAAACTATCATATATAATATGCCCCAATTTTAGGTTTTAAACCACAACATGTACTATGCCTTACATGTTTACAGTTCAATTTACGCCCCAAATCCCAAGTCATATGTCCAATATACTTTATGCCTCAAATCTCAAGTCATATGTTTGATACACTTTATGTTTTAAATACAACATGTGTTATGTCCTCAAATCGGTTACAAATCAGTTATGCCCAATTTTACATAATTTAATATTTTTCTCAGTTTTAGCGCTGGTCATGTCCAAATCATATTTTATGTCCATTTTTTTCCCAATGTACGTTCTTCTCTTATGAGATTTGGCTCAGGCTCGCAATAGCCTGGCTATAAAAACAAAAAAAGGAAGAAGGAAATAAGAGGTAAAGAATGGACATAATAATATCAATGAGATAGATCCAGTGGATATAGAAAGACAAATAGAAATAGGCATCATCTCAAATTCAGATTTATTACAATGTCTGAATCACAATTTAAATTTTATTTCTGAAAGTAACATGAACTTACAAATTACAGAACGGTCTTGAATTCTAGGATCTGATTTCTGAATTTGATTAGCTATTCCTTTGATGTAGACTTTGATTGTTAATTTGAAAACTCTAATTTGATTGATTAAGGTGGAGGCTAGGTCATTTCAGGTTTTAGCAGCATATAAACACCTGTGAATTCGTGTGGAGAAAACAATAGGTTCAGGGGTCTTTTTATAGGTGTATAGGGAGATTTAGAGCCTTCAAATCAGTCTAGAAGTCATCAGAATCGTCCAGAGCAGAATACCACGTCACACAGCGAATCAGAAAGCGACACGTGGCGAAACACGTCATCGGCCAGATCTGGGCCAACAGCGGTCGACTCCCCTATAGAGGGGTCGACATTTATGTCGACTCCCCCTGGCGGGAAGGGGGGTCGACACCTCTGAGCAGGAAATTTCTCGCTCAGCCCGCTTTGACCCAAATTCGAGATTTGAACCTTGTTTTGACTTCTGGAATTATTTTATATGTATATATATACTTCCTTGGGCGTATACAAACTTCTAAGGCTTATAACTTCTTCATACGGTGTCCGATTTACGCAAACTCGGACTCTATCTCAAGAAGAATTCCTAGACGAATGCAATGACGTAACCCGTTCCCTTAATTCTCACTTTTAAAATTAAGTATTCTTTAATTTGTTACTTTAATGAACATAGAAAATACTGGGTGTTACAGCATGGCTTCGGTGAGTTCTGAGTACTTATTGAAACAATAATAGTCACATAATTATTTTTATGTTTTCCCTTCTTTTTCCTTGTCTTCCAATTGACACTTCTCGAAGAAATTAGCAACAAACGGATGGATGAAAGTTTCTTCCTTTTACATAATTTGTTAATTGCTTAACTTCTGCTCAAATGTTATGTCCAAACTTATTTTTTTTCATTTTTAATCCTCTTTCTATGTAATAAAAAGCAACACTTACTGCAATGAAAAGGCTGTGTTTGTTGATAAACCTTGGAGGACATGTGAAGAAGGGTGAGGAAGAGTAAGTTTACAAATATTATTGATATGTTATGATATTATGTTAACATAGGGCAATAAAAAATGGTACTTGACAAGGGTACTCAATACGTTTGGGTCGGTCCTGAAATCAAGTTAGTCTACTCCATAAAAAAAAATTAGGAGCATCAACATGTCTGCTGGTTGAAGAGGGAGTTGCTGCTAATAGCTTGGCCTAGACACCCATGTTGTGTAAGTTAATGAGAGTGTATTTGCTTGTACTATGCAAGTATATGCATCAATCATGATAGTTTAGTTGTAACATGAAGCTTTATTTCGCTGTTTTGATGTATTGTTTGAACATGGTTTGCAAGTTAATGAGTGTGTACATTTACTCTTGTTCATTGTGTGGCACCAATAGATCCGACTATGTCAGATAAGTACTCCAGAATGATAGAGCAAAGCGAATTAGGATTGAGGCCGAGAGGGAGCATGAGCGAGCTAATTGCTAAAGACTTGAGGAAGAGCAGGCAAGGCTTGCACAAAAAAAAGAAGACAGAGAAAACTTTCGAGCACAAATGAAATAAGTGATGGCAATGCTTCAGAGAAATGATGAATCTGATTATGAAGATCCTTCGTCATTGTCATCTTCATGAGTTACTCGGGTATGGTAGTTGGATATACTTTGTTGATGCTTCCTTTATGTGGTTTTTTCTATGGGTATTATTAGTAAGGATGATGTTTTTGTATGGAATAGCACTAGCATTAGCTGAATAGTTTTGTTAGTTATAATTCAGTCTAGTGTATGTATGAATTGATGGATGATTGTGGACGGTATTGTTTTTTGTATGGAATATTAGCTCTAATAAAAAAATATTGATGTGATAAAAAAACTAACGATTGCATTTCCTTTTTTGTTAATGTTGCTCATTTATGTGCATGTGTGTGTGTGTATATTTTGAAAATGGGTTCTTTATTCAATAAACGCGTGTCTGTACAGTACACGCCTATATACAATAAAAGTACACAGCACCACCTCAGACTACTCGCTGTAACAACCCGGAAAATCCGAACCAATTTATAAATTTTATTTTGGCAATTTTAATGAATTTTGAATATTTAAAATGATTTATTTTCAATAATAACGACGAGAAATTTATTTTGAATGGAATTATAATGTATATATTTATTTGAATCGACATTAGAATATAAATATTTATTTTAATTATAAAAGGAATGGAAAATAACGCGGTAGTTTGAAAATTCGATTCCAAATTTCAAATGAATGTACAGGATTCAAAATAAACCGGATTTTAGCGAAACCAAAAGTATTAGAATCTATTTGAAAATATCTTTCCAACGAATCCCCAAAAATTGAAATTTCATAGCAGGAATAAAAAGTTATGCGCAGTCGAAAATTCAGAATAGTCGCTATGGAAATATAGCCATTTTGCAAACGACCTCCGTTTTCGACGAAACCACTTTTGTTGGATCCAGGATGTCAAATTATTGCTAGATTCCAAAATTCATAATTTTTGAAATCAATATGTGAGCGTGGCAAAGGAAAACGTGTTTTGTTAGTTTCAGTCAATTTGGATCGACTAGAAAATGACCATTTTTCAAACAGTCTCCAAATTCGATGAAATTAGTATTGTTAGGGCCATATCATCAAAACATAGCCAGATTTATTTTTCTGGGATTTTCGGAGTCCGTATGTGGCCCCAATAAATTGAAATGTATTAAACTAAATATATATTGATTTATATTGTAATTTAAATGAAAACTAATTGAAACAGTAAAAATCAGCTTACGATACATATCTCATTATGTTAAAAATGGGGGTAATTAGCTAGGGATGACAGTCGTTGGGTCCAATTTAAAGTTCGATTTAAAAAGCAACTTTTTGGTGAAAATAAATAAATAAATATATAATATTAACATATAACACCCCCTTTCTAGTCAGTTTCTTTAAAAGAAATAAAAAAAACCATCAATCATCACAACAGTCCATCGCCGCCTCCTCAGGGGCCAGCGCCGTTGCCGCGCCCAAGCCGATCCGCCTCCCCAGCTCCGCCTCCGATCACTCCTCCGCCCCCTTTCTCCGCTCGAACCCGTAGCCCCTTCAAACCCTATCTCCACCAAATCGGCCACCGCAAACCTCCCATTGACCACCGTCGCCATTTGTAACTCCACCTCAAGCGCAGCAACGACCCCCCCATTAAGCGACAGTAAGTTTTTCTTTTTACTTATTTGTTATTTTACTTTCTTGTATGTAATTAGTTTAGTAATTAAAAATTATTTTAAAATAAAACTAGCACGAGTTTGACAACTGAAATTTTTATATATGTTATTGTTTAAAAGATACGATTCTTGAAAATATGTAGAGTTATAATTTTCACATAAAAATATGATTTTTATATTATAGAGATAATAAAAATATGATTTTTATGTTGCAACGGTACAATTTTTAAATATATAAAATTTCGATTTTTATATATGAAGTAGCGATGTAAAAGTTGGATTTTTATTAATGAAGCTAGGGAAATAAAAATATGATTTTTATTGTTTAATTAGCAATATAAAAGTATGGTTTTTATTATATGAATAACAATATAGAAATACAATTTTTATATATATAATAGCGATATAAAATTATGATTTTTAAAATATGAACTTCATATTAAAATATGATCTTTACTATGAACAACGTGAAAAGGACTGCGTTGGAATTTCGGATAAATCCAAATCGTTCAGAAATAAAGAATGGAAGAGTGGATCCCAAAGGTGAGAACTCTCTCACTGAATTTATCTATACAGTTATTTATTTTATAACTGCATATATGAACTGTTCCCCGTCGTCCACAGACCATGGACGACTTGTTTTATTGTTTGGTTGATTAGCTTATTTGGTTGAATTTGGTCGTTTGAGTGAAATGAATTGATTAGGATTGTTATGTATGTATGGCGCGAGCCAATATCAGGAGAGGGGTAATGCTAGACATTACTCGATTTTGATATCGCGTCGTTATGCCGCCAAAATTTTCTAAAATATGTTAGAACAATAAAAATATCATTTTTATTGTATAAATGAACTGAATAGAATTTTCATACGTTGAATAAAATATTTTATCACTAAAAATATAATTTTTAACGTTGATATGAATAAAATAAATATTCATTTACAAATCAGACGATTTGTTTATGAACACCCATTTTACTGATATGGATTGGGACGATATATTTTACACATCGCCCAACTCTACAAACAATATTCAGTATTTGTTGGTTGAAACCCCACACGGGTGTTGGGATGATATTTGATGTACACTAATCCCAATTGTTTAGTTGTATGTTGATCGACGGGTTGACAGGCTGTTGTAAACGTTAAATATTTATATCTAAAGCTTATGCAGTATAGAATGCACTCTGGATGATGGTTGACTGTGTCTGGTTGTTGTGTGTACATGTGTTGTGTGAAATTCATATAAATAACATTATATGGTAATTGACTGTGTCTGATTCCAGTTCAGAAATAACGAATATTTTAAAATAACGAATATTTTAAAATTATATTCAGAAAAGAATCAAAATCCGATTTTGATGTCCCATTTGGGATGGACATGAATGTATATAAATATATAAAGCCGTGTTGATTAGATTAACGCCATTTTGACGTGAATGATATTTATATTGATTTTATTCATTTTTATAATGAATATCAAAAAGGAATTGATTTCAAAATCTAATGTTTTGAAAATATTATCATTTATATATTAATGATATGGAATATTCAATTTTGATTTGAAATTGAATATGAAGTTGAAATCGTTTTGAAAACGAATTTAAAACGATTTATAAAATACGTTTTAAATGGAAATCGACGAAATATATATAATATATATAATATAATGGTCTGAATAGAACGCGCCGCGCTGCGGCAGTTCGCGAATTTCGACCATTGACTTCGAATGGACATTACGGGAGTTCCGACCTTCGGATTCTTCTAAAACCGGAACCGTTGGGTTCGTATCGAAAAGAGCTTTCTAATGAATATTAGAGATTTAAAATTTAACGGTTGGATTTGGAATTATGTCCAAATTAAATTTGGAAAAGATCGTTGTAAGTGCAGTTCGATGGCCGTTTATGGAAATCAATTGTACGGGCCTTGATAAAATTATTATAAATATCAATAGTTAGTGTGAAATCATAAGAAATAATTTAGAAAGAATTGGGATGAAAAATTCCATATTTGAAAAGATAAAAATAGATTTTTGTCGAAATGAACTAGTTATTAACTAGAATTATAATCCAATATTTTTAAATAAATAAATTGGATTTGAAATAGTTTTAAAAATAACCAGGATTTCCAATATATAAACTGGAATGGATTTGAATCGAAATTGTCTTCGGAATATTTCGATGTTGGGTGTAACGACCAGGAATTTTGGGCCAAATTTAAAATTTTTATTTTAATTGTTTTAATGGGTTTTTAATATTTAAAATAATTTATTTTATATAATAACGACTACAAATTTATTTTAATCAAAGTTAAAATGAATAAATTTTATTTAAATTATAAAAGGAGTTAGAAATAGCACGACAATTTGAAATTTTGAATTTTAACTTTGATTGAATATACAGGATGCGAAATAAATCGGATTTTAGCAAAACCAATAATATTAGAATCTATTTAAAAATATCTTTCCAACGAATCCGAAAATTTTAAATTTCATAGCGGGAATCAAAAGTTATGTCCAAATCAAGATATCAGAAAAATACGGGAAAGTTTATATATATAATATATATGGCCCAAACAGCTACTTTTTGCATATGAATGAATTTGGACTCGAAACCACTTCCATTGAGTTCAAAAAGACATTTCTGAATCCGAAAAGTATAAACATCGATATATTCCGAGATTCGGAAATTATTCATTTAAATATGTATTTTTAATATTAAATAGAGTTAATTAGTTTAAAGGACAAACATATAATAAACTTTAAAAATTCGGATGTAACTTTACGAAATTAAGCGGAAGGACAGTCGTCATCTTCTTCTTTTATTTCCTCCATCATCGATTATCAACAGCCGCCGCCGGCCATGATTATCACTAGCCGAGTCACTGCCCACCCAAGACTAGTTGTCGCCATCCAATCCGCCGCCGCCGCTCCAAGCCGCCACCTTCGCGTTCGCCTTCTTCTCATCACGATTTCGCCTTCTTCTACCAACATCCTTTCGAATTCCTCCAAAACTGAAGTTGCCGCCATCGTTTGAAGCTGCTACCGCCGACGCTTGAAGATGCCGCTGCCGTCGCCTGAAGCTGTCGCCGCTGCCAACACCCGAAGCTGCTGTTGTTGTCTGAATTCAGTCAATTCGAAGCAATTCTCCATCTACTCATGTTTTCTACTGAAAATCCCAATTTTTTTTCTCGTATATGTGGTATATACAGATTGGAATAATGATACTAATCATTTCAACATATGCTCTGTTTCGTAGTCTTGAGCAGGTCCTCTTTTAAATTTCAATTTGCTTCTGCTGAGTAAGAATAATGCTATATTCAGCTATCATTTAGCATATTCTATACATGCTAGTTCACTTTAAAAATACGATGTTGAAATCAACTATCATTTATTTTGTTTTGTACATTCTAGTTTACTTTAAAATACAATACTATATTGACTATCATTTAGCATATTTAAACATTCTACTTTCTTTTAAAAGATACAATGCTAAATTCAACTATCATTTATTCTATTCTATTCATGCTAGTTCATTTTACGAATAAATAATACATTCAAACAATATTTTGCAAACTCTACACATGCTAACTCACTATAAAAATACAAATGATAAATTCAACTATCATTTATTAAATTTTATACATGGTAGCTCACATTAAAAATACAATGCTATATTCAACTATCATTTAGCATATTGTACATCTTATTTCACTTTAAAAAATACAATTCTAAATTCAACCATCATTTACCACTTCAAAAATGTAATGCTATATTCAGATATCATTCATCATGTTATATACATGCTAGTTCACTTTGAAAACATAACGCTACATTCATTTATCATTTATCATATTTTATAATGTTAGTCACTCTAATATAGCATTTGAGTAATGATAGACATACATAACATTAATTTAGCATCCATCTGTATTTAGTGCAGAATATGTTAGGTTAATTAAGTGCAGAATATTCTAGATAAATTTAGCATTATAGCATTGATCGGTATTTAATGGATTGATTTGTATTTATAGCATTAATTTAACATCCATTTGTATTTAGTCTACAAAAATGCCAGGTTAACCTAGCATTGTAACAAATGACCAAACCCTTGAATATTGTATGAAAATGCTAGGTTAACCTAGTATTATAGCGTATGAATGAACCTTAGAACAGTGTCCGGAAATGCAAGATTAACCTAGCACTATAGCGAATGACCGAGCCCTTGAAAATCATATGAAAACGCTAGGTTAACCTAGCATTATAGAGCATGACCGAGCCCTTAACCAGTATATGAAAATGCCAAGTTAACCTAGCACTATAGAGAATGACCGAGCCCTTGAAAATTGTATGAAAATGCTAGGTTAACCTAGCATTATAGGGCATGACCGAGCCCTTAACCAGTATATGGAAATGTCAGGTTGACCTAACACTATAGCGAATGACCGAGCCCTTGAAAATTGTATGAAAATGCTAGGTTAACCTAGAATTATAGGGCATGACCGAGCCTGTAACACCCTGCCTCCGCTAGGGTCACTCGCAAAGGAATGCACTAGCTTTAGAGGGGCATTATTGGTAAACATGCACAGAAATATCACAAGACAGAACATATAACATAGCGGAAGTAAAATCAAACTTTCATAAACATTAATAATTAAGGTCTAAAGCCATTTACATCAGAGTACATCAAAACCTGTCTTGCAATAATAAAGAAGCATAAAGACTTTTTCATAAATTATTCCCCAAGTAAAAACAGTAAAGTAGCCATAGCCAAGGAAAGTCCAAGCCATCCATGATGACCTTCAAGCAGAAGAAGTCCGAACTAAACAGCAGTATTTCCTCCCTGTAACCTGGGGGGGAAACGAAAGAAAAGAGGCGAAACAAAACGGGTCAGTCAAAAAGACTGAGTAAGCCCTATCTACTATTAGCATAAAAACTAGTAAAGTTAACTGACATGAGAAACTGAGATGAACATAAGCATGATAACAAGATAGATAAGCTAAATCAAAATAACAGGATGAACTACTGAACTCAGATAAACTAAGGTGTCATGATAAATTACGATGTCAAGATAAAACAAGGTATCACATCGTCAGGTTTCTATCAAGTATAATATCCCCAAGATATCTATCACGTATAACGTCCCATGGTATCTATCCTGTACATCTGCTCTGCACCTACCGTACTAGTATCCCAACTGTATCATGTGTTATCCGTGAATGACCCTTACTCAAAAGTCGTATAATGGTCCATGTCAACCTAATATATCGCATATATAGGTTACTCAACTCGTATGTTTTATTCCATGAAAGTGTTCAGTCCCTTGCCGTAGACCATACGGGCTTTCCCATGAGGTTCTATACTACTTTAACATAGTTCCAGGATCCTTAAGATCGGTTTGGACTATTACCCTAAACCTAGCTAGGGTCTTCCAGCATGAATTATCGTTTGTACAACTAGGACTTATGCTACCTAGGGCTACTAGGGATTACGCTTACCTATTGCACGTTTTCGTATCTCGGTTCTGGTTCAACCACCCAGGGCCACTGGGATTTACGCTAACCGTTAACCGCGCCCTTTTTCCCACGCATTCATCGTGAATCGTTTTCCATGACTGTATGCACATGTATCACATCGTGCCATCCGAGTCCTGTCACAGGGCAGACCAGGAAATACAGGACTCGGTCGGGAGCTTTCGATTTATTTGCCGATGCAGATGCTAAGGTCTGTTTTTCTATACGTGGCTATGGTCCCACGCGACCCCTCCCTCAACTAGTGAAAGACAAGACAGGATAAATCCTGTATGAGGACACAACACTGGCCAACCCACATCCAAGCCTTACCGCAACTATAATTAGATAGCAATTATGGTCTATTGGGTGTTCTCTGCCTTTCCGTACGTACACGCTTGACCAAAGATGGTAGGTAGCCTGACGAAAATGCTATCTAGGGTACGACCGTGTATCGTCGACTATCCCCTATCCATCCCCGTCTTTAGGTTGCTCGTATAGCAACCAAGGCATACTCTTGGTTCTTCTAACGCAGACCTTAACCTCTCATGAGCCTAGTATGATCACCTGGCAGCTCACAGAGGGATCCCAAGAATATCCTCACGTTCCCCCGAAGCCGCTGCTTCGCTACCCAGTTCGTTGGAGCCTTTATCTAAATCAGATACTTGCTCCTACTCGTATACTTAAACGATGACCTACCGTATCAGGTTACTCATTTATCTATGAACTGGTCCAAATTTCCTTGACTAAGAATCATTACTTAGTTATTCTTCAACTAAGGTTTACCACTTAGCCTTATTCCCGTTATCCTTGTTAACTACGGTTACCCACCTAATCCTCCGAATTAGGGTTTATATAACAGATTAAGTGTCACTTAAGTTCATGACTTAATCCCGTCTACAAATCATGTCAAAATTGGCTAAGTATCCAAGTTCGAGACTTAACCCGTCTACAAATCATGTCAAAATTGGCTAAGTATCCAAGTTCAAGACTTAACCCTACAAACCATGCTCAAGTTGGTTAAGTATATATTAACTTGACCCTATCAAATTACTTAGTCAAACCGGTCAAGTGTATTCAAGCGATTCATGACTTAGCCTTATCATGTTTTCACGTTATATTGGTTAAGTATGGGTTAACTTAACCTCAATAAATTCACGAGTTAGATTGGTTAAGTATAGATCACTTAACCACATCAAATTAACGAGTTAGATTGGTTAAGTTTAGGTCACTTAACCACATCAAATTAACGGGTTAGATTGGTTAAGTATAGGTCACTTAACCACATCAAATTAACGAGTTAGATTAGTTAAGTGTTTAACTTAACCCCATTAAACTACCAAGTGGGATTAATTAAGTCTAGGCTAACTTAGCCCCATCCGATTATCATGTTTAGACTAATTGAGTCTAATCTTAACCCCATCCATTAACTGTATCTTTCGGTTAAGTGTCATTAAGAAAACTTACTTAACCTTACCAAAATTATCGTGTTGGATTGATTAAGTGTTGGTTAACTTAACCCCGTCCACTAGTCGTATAAAAATGGTTAAGTGTCATTAGGCAAATCAAGTTACTTAACCTACCCAACCTTGTCATGTTTTGTTAAGTATCATTAGCCTAATCAATTTACTTAACCCCTTTGTCCATGTCATATTTGGTTAAGAGTCATTAATCAAATTAACTTAACCCTATCATGTGGCATTAATTACTTAATGCACCCCAACCTCTCACATTAGACTTTGTTGTGGTTACTAGTTAAGCCGGTCGGTTCCGGGTAGCTTTACACCACAACTTGGTCTAACCTCGGGTTCAAGCACAACATGACCAACTTCTCACATTGGGTCTTATTGTTTGCAACTACTAGTTAGGCCGGTCGGTTCCGGGTAGTTTTACGTTGCAAACTCAACCCAACCTCGAGTTGGCCACACTTATATTATCTAAGTGTCATGTTCATCATGTTTCCAAAACATGTTACAAGTTTTTCAAGCATTTGGGTAGACCTAACTTAATAGGTAAATTCCCAAAGGGTAGACCTAACTTAATAGGTAAATTCCCAAGCTTGTGTTTTTATGCATACTTACATGTCAACTTCCATGTTATATTTCAAGTCATGTTATCAAGTATAAACACATGTCATATTTAACGTTACATGTTGTCATGTTTATACCCATTTACCCACATCATGTTCATGTCATTATGTTTTCCCATAATGTGACCCCAACGCTTTTAAACTCGCATATACGTTCGCAACAACGTAATGGATTAAAAGAAGAGACTTGACAAAGGCATGACAAAAATGGATATTAAGCCACAAGTTAATCATGGTGGAAAATGAGGCACAAATGTGTTCATTAGCTTGCATGTTACATTCTTAAGCCTCAAAAACATGCATAAACCCAAACTTGGCACATAAACGAATCATGGTGACAAAAGACATGGAATGATGACTAGTAACTCGCATATATCACCATATAAGGGTTATGACTTCATATGCAAGTTGACATAAAGATTATGAAGGTTCTCATGTTGCATAATGCAACATTTCAACATAAAGGTTGTAGCTTTTAGCTCATGAGATCAAGATAATGACTTCATAAACTTGCATGACATGATAGCATGTATCATTCTCAATGATCAAACCCAAACTTGCAACATGAACATTTAACTTCATAGTTAATATCTAAGAGTAGGGAAAGGGCTTACATTGCTATGAAGGCACAAATCGATTAGATGAAAGATTGAGACAAAGCCTATGCATGTCATCATCCTAAAACCCAAAAATGAAAGCTCCAAAACAATCAAAACCCCATCTTTATGAACAAAGATCAAAGCTTTAGCCTTGAAATCAACTTGAGAGGCTCTCATACTAACATAGAAACTCTCTAACACTCTCATGATCATGAAACCTCTCATAGAAATGAAGTGGAGGCTAGGATTTTGAGTGGAGGCCATGAGAGGAGCAATTTTGCCATAGTTTAGTTGCATGAATGAATAATGAGGATTTAGGATAGGTTAGGGTCTTATTTATAGATTAGGCAAGTGTTTTAGGCCATAGGATTAAACCTAGATTCAATCCAAGCCATCAAAGCATGTCTTGGGGAAGAAGTCAAGTGTAGGAACCATCTAGGGCCTTTAGATTAAAGATGAACCATGAGAACCATTCAAATGCAAAATCTGCATTTGAGCGAATCGGCCCACGGGTTGACAGCCAAACACCCTGAATTAACCCCTAGTCGACCCAGCGGGCTCGGGTCGACCTCAAAAATCGGCCGGTTCGGTTATTCCCCTCTCCCAATTCGCTGTTTTGAACATTTTTGCATATTTATTTATTTAATTTTCAATTATATATATATATATATATATCAATACATATATATTTCTCTGTGCAACCCATTTCACTTAATTAAGTATACTTTAATTTGGGAATTTTTCGTGAAATTTCGCGAGGCCATATCTTGGTCATACGGACTCCGATTTTCGAAAACTCGGACTCTATTTCGCGTATTTTTCCGAGATGAACGCAATGGCATAGCCCGTTTCCCTTGATTCAGATTTTACAGTTTAATTCTGCCTCCATTTATGTTATAACAGGTTATTGAAAATACGGTTTGTTACATTCTCCCCACCTTTTAGGATTTCGTCCCCGAAATCTCCAAGTTAGGAAGAACATATCCTACCATCCATCATCCATCTACTCAAATCATCATCCACAAGCAACCATTGTCCTTAGATGATTTCTAATGCTGTATGAATATATGCAAAATGTGTGTGTACATGTTCCTTAGCTAATGCTAATAATCAGGCCTGAATAATCTTTCTAATGCAAAATATGTATAGTGCCATGAATCCAACATGTATGCAAATAGTCCTAGCCATATAGATACTATATGCGTGCACAATCATTCATTCATATGCGACAACCGCATGATAATACATTCGATTTCATCCATAAACAAGTATAAATACTCGTGCATATGCAATATGAAATGTGACCGAGTCGAGCTAGTATCTAATGTGTATTCGCGCATCCACGAGCAACCACTTGCAACCATATCAATCATAATTTGTTTCAAATACATGTTTACATCCATAGGGTTCTACCTAGGTTTCCCTGAAACAGGGTCGAGAAGATAAACAGGACAAACTCCTTACGGGGTTTGTAACAGAAAATAGGACTGAGAGGATGTCCACAAAAGATAGCCTACAAGTAAGCTCTACAGAAAACAGGGATCAAGGATATACTCCCAAAAAGAGATATCATGCGCGTATCTAGTCTTTGACCATCAAAGTCGTCTTTTAACTTCGCGATTTTGTAGCTTCTTATTTCTGTTTCCATAACATGAGCTGGAACTCATTTCTTCGTCGCCTCTCGTTCCACTTGCACTTATCCTTTTCCTAGAATACTTGACGCAAATATGACTGCGTACTCATGATCTCATGCAAGCTTTCCAAAATTCACTAGTGAATCTCGGACCTCGTACCACAGGGTATTTCTCGTAGAAGAACTTCCTCTTGAAAGTAAACAGATGCCAACCAGGTTATCAAGCGCACTTACTAGGGTGATCTCTATAACCCATGCATAAATGAAGTAAACCATCCGTCTTATCGGCGAACACCACTCGATCGGGCTTCAAATTTCCAATAAAGGCATCAAGGGATTCTAAGTTACTAGTCATGACAGAACCTCAAAAAGGTTACACGATACTTCGAGGGTATTACCAAGGCTAGTCAAATGGTCTAACTACCCTCCTATCAAAAACCGAGAGTGGCACCCCCTACTGGATAACCACTTCATCCCTAGAATCCATCCATAGCTTATAAACATAAGCATTATTTCCAAACTCAACACTTGGCATAGACATTCCCAAATCCAAACAAGTCATGTATAAATGGACTGATTCTCCAATAGGACTTTGAGACAAAAATGGGTCTATTACGCTAGTACTTAAGGTGCAGAGACTCAACTATCGAAGCAGACTTAAATGATACGAACAACGAAGTCCTAACGGGATGATAGAGAAGAAAAGCTAAACCTTTAACAAGATCGTTACCCTCCTTCCGAGGTACTCTAGAAATGAGAGCATACTACTGCCCTCCCGATGATCTTGTCCTTGTCCCATAATACTTAACTATCCACCCCGTTTTACCATGCCAAAGGTACTCTCTCGTCATGGGTTTCGTTGTTCATCTTTCTCCCTCCTTTTAGGACTAAGCCATACCAACAAGTTGCTCATCCTTAAGCCCGTATCCTTTATCCTCTTTCTCACTATTTTTCCTTATAACGCGGCCACTGGTCTCCCGAGAACCACCTCCATCGCATGGAAAGCACTTTCGTAGATAGAAAAGACTAGTCGCAGTTAAAACCACTGTGACTACGGATGGAGGAAAGAAAGGAAAAGAGATTCAATTAAGGAAACGAGGATAGTGCTAATGGCCTTTGGGGAATAGCCTTTTCCTTTTAAAAGAAAATTTTCTTGAAAAATGCTTCTTTGTAAACGATTTTCAAATAGTTTTCAGAAGGTCTTTAAAAACTTTTGCCCAGTCTGGTAACCTTCTGCTCTGATACCAAATGTAACACCCCGCCTCCGCTAGGGTCAATCGCAAAGGAATGCACTAGCTTTAGAGGGGCATTATTGGTAAACATGCACAGAAATATCACAAGACAGAACATATAACATAGCGGAAGTAAAATCAAACTTTCATAAACATTAATAATTAAGGTCTAAAGCCTTTTACATCAGAGTACATCAAAACCTGTCTTGCAATAATAAAGAAGCGTAAAGACTTTTTCATAAATTATTCCCCAAGTAAAAACAGTAAAGTAGCCATAGCCAAGGAAAGTCCAAGCCATCCATGATGACCTTCAAGCAGAAGAAGTCCGAACTAAACAGCAGTATTTCCTCCCTGTAACCTGGGGGGGGGGGGGGAAACGGAAGAAAAGAGGCGAAACAAAACGGGTCAGTCAAAAAGACTGAGTAAGCCCTATCTACTATTAGCATAAAAACTAGTAAAGTTAACTGACATGAGAAACTGAGATGAACATAAGCATGATAACAAGATAGATAAGCTAAATCAAAATAACAGGATGAACTACTGAACTCAGATAAACTAAGGTGTCATGATAAATTACGATGTCAAGATAAAACAAGGTATCACATCGTCAGGTTTCTATCAAGTATAATATCCCCAAGATATCTATCACGTATAACGTCCCATGGTATCTATCCTGTACATCTGCTCTGCACCTACCGTACTAGTATCCCAACTGTATCATGTGTTATCCGTGAATGACCCTTACTCAAAAGTCGTATAATGGTCCATGTCAACCTAATATATCGCATATATAGGTTACTCAACTCGTATGTTTTATTCCATGAAAGTGTTCAGTCCCTTGCCGTAGACCATACGGGCTTTCCCATGAGGTTCTATACTACTTTAACATAGTTCCAGGATCCTTAAGATCGGTTTGGACTGTTACCCTAAACCTAGCTAGGGTCTTCCAGCATGAATTATCGTTTGTACAACTAGGACTTATGCTACCTAGGGCTACTAGGGATTACGCTTACCTATTGCACGTTTTCGTATCTCGGTTCTGGTTCAACCACCCAGGGCCAGTGGGATTTACGCTAACCGTCAACCGCGCCCTTTTTCCCACGCATTCATCGTGAATCGTTTTCCATGACTGTATGCACATGTATCACATCGTGCCATCCGAGTCTTGTCACAGGGCAGACCAGGAAATACAGGACTCGGTCGGGAGCTTTCGATTTATCTGCCGATGCAGATGCTAAGGTCTGTTTTTCTATACGTGGCTATGGTCCCACGCGACCCCTCCCTCAACTAGTGAAAGACAAGACAGGATAAATCCTGTATGAGGACACAACACTGGCCAACCCACATCCAAGCCTTACCGCAACCATAATTAGATAGCAATTATGGTCTATTGGGTGTTCTCTGCCTTTCCGTACGTACACGCTTGACCAAAGATGGTAGGTAGCCTGACGAAAATGCTATTTAGGGTACGACCGTGTATCGTCGACTATCCCCTATCCATCCCCGTCTTTAGGTTGCTCGTATAGCAACCAAGGCATACTCTTGGTTCTTCTAACGCAGACCTTAACCTCTCATGAGCCTAGTATGATCACCTGGCAGCTCACAGAGGGATCCCAAGAATATCCTCACGTTCCCCCGAAGCCGCTGCTTCGCTACCCAGTTCGTTGGAGCCTTTATCTAAATCAGATACTTGCTCCTACTCGTATACTTAAACGATGACCTACCGTATCAGGTTACTCATTTATCTATGAACTGGTCCAAATTTCCTTGACTAAGAATCATCACTTAGTTATTCTTCAACTAAGGTTTACCACTTAGCCTTATTCCCGTTATCCTTGTTAACTACGGTTACCCACCTAATCCTCCGAATTAGGGTTTATATAACAGATTAAGTGTCACTTAAGTTCATGACTTAATCCCGTCTACAAATCATGTCAAAATTGGCTAAGTATCCAAGTTCGAGACTTAACCCGTCTACAAATCATGTCAAAATTGGCTAAGTATCCAAGTTCAAGACTTAACCCTACAAACCATGCTCAAGTTGGTTAAGTATATATTAACTTGACCCTATCAAATTACTTAGTCAAACCGGTCAAGTGTATTCAAGCGATTCATGACTTAGCCTTATCATGTTTTCACGTTATATTGGTTAAGTATGGGTTAACTTAACCTCAATAAATTCACGAGTTAGATTGGTTAAGTATAGATCACTTAACCACATCAAATTAACGAGTTAGATTGGTTAAGTTTAGGTCACTTAACCACATCAAATTAACGGGTTAGATTGGTTAAGTATAGGTCACTTAACCACATCAAATTAACGAGTTAGATTAGTTAAGTCTTTAACTTAACCCCATTAAACTACCAAGTGGGATTAATTAAGTCTAGGCTAACTTAGCCCCATCCGATTATCATGTTTAGACTAGTTGAGTCTAATCTTAACCCCATCCATTAACTGTATCTTTCGGTTAAGTGTCATTAAGAAAACTTACTTAACCTTACCAAAATTATCGTGTTGGATTGATTAAGTGTTGGTTAACTTAACCCCGTCCACTAGTCGTATAAAAATGGTTAAGTGTCATTAGGCAAATCAAGTTACTTAACCTACCCAACCTTGTCATGTTTTGTTAAGTATCATTAGCCTAATCAATTTACTTAACCCCTTTGTCCATGTCATATTTGGTTAAGAGTCATTAATCAAATTAACTTAACCCTATCATGTGGCATTAATTACTTAATGCACCCCAACCTCTCACATTAGACTTTGTTGTGGTTACTAGTTAAGCCGGTCGGTTCCGGGTAGCTTTACACCACAACTTGGTCTAACCTCGGGTTCAAGCACAACATGACCAACTTCTCACATTGGGTCTTATTGTTTGCAACTACTAGTTAGGCCGGTCGGTTCCGGGTAGTTTTACGTTGCAAACTCAACCCAACCTCGAGTTGGCCACACTTATATTATCTAAGTGTCATGTTCATCATGTTTCCAAAACATGTTACAAGTTTTTCAAGCATTTGGGTAGACCTAACTTAATAGGTAAATTCCCAAAGGGTAGACCTAACTTAATAGGTAAATTCCCAAGCTTGTGTTTTTATGCATACTTACATGTCAACTTCCATGTTATATTTCAAGTCATGTTTTCAAGTATAAACACATCTCATATTTAACGTTACACGTTGTCATGTTTATACCCATTTACCCACATCATGTTCATGTCATTATGTTTTCCCATAATGTGACCCCAACGCTTTTAAACTCGCATATACGTTCGCAACAACGTAATGGATTAAAAGAAGAGACTTGACAAAGGCATGACAAAAATGGATATTAAGCCACAAGTTAATCATGGTGGCAAATGAGGCACAAATGTATTCATTAGCTTGCATGTTACATTCTTAAGCCTCAAAAACATGCATAAACCCAAACTTGGCACATAAACGAATCATGGTGACAAAAGACATGGAATGATGACTAGTAACTCGCATATATCACCATATAAGGGTTATGACTTCATATGCAAGTTGACATAAAGATTATGAAGGTTCTCATGTTGCATAATGCAACATTTCAACATAAAGATTGTAGCTTTTAGCTCATGAGATCAAGATAATGACTTCATAAACTTGCATGACATGATAGCATGTATCATTCTCAATGATCAAACCCAAACTTGCAACATGAACATTTAACTTCATAGTTAATATCTAAGAGTAGGGAAAGGGCTTACATTGCTATGAAGGCACAAATCGATTAGATGAAAGATTGAGACAAAGCCTATGCATGTCATCATCCTAAAACCCAAAAATGAAAGCTCCAAATCAATCAAAACCCCATCTTTATGAACAAAGATCAAAGCTTTAGCCTTGAAATCAACTTGAGAGGCTCTCATACTAACATAGAAACTCTCTAACACTCTCATGATCATGAAACCTCTCATAGAAATGAAGTGGAGGCTAGGATTTTGAGTGGAGGCCCTGAGAGGAGCAATTTTGCCATAGTTTAGTCGCATTAATGAATAATGAGGATTTAGGATAGGTTAGGGTCTTATTTATAGATTAGGCAAGTGTTTTAGGCCATAGGATTAAACCTAGATTCAATCCAAGCCATCAAAGCATGTCTTGGGGAAGAAGTCAAGTGTAGGAACCATCTAGGGCCTTTAGATTAAAGATGAACCATGAGAACCATCCAAATGCAAAATATGCATTTGAGCTAATCGGCCCACGGGTTGACAGCCAAACACCCTGAATTAACCCCTAGTCGACCCAGCGAGCTCGGGTCGACCTCAAAAATCGGCCGGTTCGGTTATTCCCCTCTCCCAATTCGCTGTTTTGAACATTTTTGCATATTTATTTATTTAATTTTCAATTATATATATATATATATATATATCAATATATATATATATATATTTCTCTGCGCAACCCATTTCACTTAATTAAGTATACTTTAATTTGGGAATTTTTCGTGAAACTTCGTGAGGCCATATCTTGGTCATACGGACTCCGATTTTCGAAAACTCGGACTCTATTTCGCGTATTTTTCCGAGACGAACGCAATGGCATGGCCTGTTTCCCTTGATTTAGATTTTACAGTTTAATTCTGCCTCCATTTATGTTATAACAGGTTATTGAAAATACGGGTTGTTACAGAGCCCTTAACCAGTATATGAAAATGTCAGGTTAATCTAATCCTATTTTAATGGTGGAAAATACAGTTCGATTTCCTCAAACTCGATCTGAATTTCAATCCACAAAATCTAATCCTATTCAATCTTCTGTTACAGATCCACAAATTAATCGATTTAATCATACATTTCCATTATCATCTAATCCTATTTCTACAGGATCCATTGATCGAAATCTGGAATTTATAGATCCTGGATCTGACTGCATTTTTATTCCTGAGCAAGTCTTCAATGAATCTGATAAAGTATGGATCCATACTATAGCTTTGGTGCCGATTAACTTCAAACTTTCAATCGTGAAGCTCAAGGACTATATCCAAAAAGTCTGGAGACCTCTGAATGGATTCAACGTGCATATTACTCCTCATTATGATTTTGCAGTTCAATTTGAAGCCATTGAAGATTTATCTCGAGTACTGGAAGGATCCACCTATTCATACTTTGGACGATTGCTTTTAGTTGATGAATGGCATCCTGGGTATGATTTTTCAAAAAAACAGAGTGATGTTATTCAGATCTGGGTAAGACTACATGGACTTCCAATGGAATTATGGACAAAAAATGCTATACAAAGAGTTGCTAGCTATATTTCAAAACCAGTTCTTATTGATTCAAATACTGCTGAAAGGAAATTCACAAAATATGCTAGGGTTTTAATATCTATTGACATTTTAACTGAGATGAAAACTATTATTCCTATATCATTACATACTGGACAAAAAGTAGAAGTTACTGTTGAATATGAATTTGTTCCAGTGAAGTGCCTGAAATGTAAATTATTTGGGCATGATGATGAGGAACATGAAACCACTCTTGATCCCTCTTGGAAGCAAAATGATGTAGAAGAAGAAAATACAATTGAAAATGAAATCAATCCTCTGTCAGAATAAGAAAAAGCTAATGAATCTACTGGAAAACAAGGAGATGATTTAGATTTTCTTAATTCTAAATTACCTGAAGATATAATGCCTGATGTGTTGAACAATGTGGCTGATAGAATGGAGGAAAATGCTCATCCTAAAGAACCTGATAAAGGAAAACAGGTTGATGTTTCAAATCTTATTAATAAAAATAAAAATTATATGCAAAGCACTAAATCCTCTACGTCAAGTTCACTGCCTCATAATACTCCTGCTAAAAGATTTACAAGGAGTTCATCTACCATTAAATGACAATATTATCATGGAATGTAAGGGGAATGAACACTCTTTTTCGTATGAAAGAAGTGATCAAACTCCTTAATCAAGCTAAGCCAACCATTGTTGGTTTACTTGAAAATAAGTTGTCTGTATCTAATCTGAAAAAAAAAATAGCTTTACTTCCTAGTTCATGGAAATACTTGACTAATAATTCAAATTCAGTTAATGGTAGAATCCTTATGGTTTGGGATGCAAAGGTTTGGGATATTGTGTATTTAGCATCATCATTTCAACATATTACTGTATCTGCCACAAATAAAGGAGGATTCTCAATGATTTTTTCTTTGATCTATGCAAGCAACTTTTTCTCTGAAAGAATGGATTTATGGCAATTACTCATCAATGATTCTGGATTAGTAAACAATGCATGGATCCTCTTGGGTGATTTTAATAATGCCTTATCTCCTATGGATAAAAAGGGAGGTCGTTCAATTCCTCATCAATATATAAGAGAATTCCAGAAATTCATTTTGCAAGCTTCCATATCAGAATTAAAGCCTCTTGGTTTTCTTTTCACATGGCGTAGAAGAGTAATTGCAAGTCATATTGACAAAGTTTTAGTTAATAATTTCTGCTTGCAAAATTTTCTTAATATGAAGCCTTTGTCTTTGTCTCAACACTCTAGTGATCATAATCCTATATTATTGGACCTTATTCCTACTCCTGTATTAAAAGGTTTTCCTTTTAGATTTAAGAATGAGTGGCCAAACTTGCCTGGATACATGAATGCATTTGAAAAAGGTTTGAATGTATCTACTTGGGGTTTTCAAAGTTATAAATTCATGTATAAGCTTAAGAGATGTAAAGCAGAATTGAAACTTTGGAATAAAATTAGAGTCAGGAATAATGCAAACCTGATGACAGCAGAACAGCTGCTGATTTGGATCCAGAAGACATTGCTTTATATGATGATTATCTCTTTGCCAAACAAGAATATCAAAATCTGCAGAAAATTTATTTTCAAGGTTTTAAACAGCAGGCAATGGTGTCATGGCTACATCAAGGTGATACTATTTCAAAATTCTTCTATTCTTGCATGTCAAATAGGAGATATTATAATCATATTAGAGCTCTTATTGATCAAGAGGGAATCTAATGTTTAAAGCTGAAGAGATTGAAAAGGAAGCCATAAAATATTATTCAGAATTATTTAATGGACCTTCTAATGTTCCTGCATTTAATTTCCAGCCAATTTGCACTATTAATACTCATGGTCAAGAATTTCTTTTATCTAAAATATCCTTAACTGAAATCAGAGAGGCTCTGTTCTCAATTCAGGATGATACTAGTCCTGGTCCAGATGGGATTAATTCAAAGTTTATGAAATTTCACTGGGATTTGTTAAAGCAAGATTTACTTGAAGCTGTTCAAGATATTTTTAAATCTGGAAAACTGCCTAAGTCTATCAACCATACATTCATAACTTTGATCCCAAAAAATGATAGACCTACACAGATATCTCATTACAGGCCTATTTCTTGTTGTAATGTGTATTACAAAATATTTGCAAAAGTCCTATGTAATAGATTGAAACCATTTTTGCCTCATTTAGTTTCAGAAAATCAGAGTGCTTTTGTTATGGATAGATACATTGGTGACAATATTCTACTAGCACATGAGTTGTTGAGGGATTTTAAGAAAAAAGGAATGGCTAAAATGTGTGTCAAGGTGGACTTGCAAAAGGCTTATGACAGCATAAATAGGAAATTCATTTGCCAAGTCATGTCTTTAATGGATTTTCCTAATCATTTTATTAGCTTGATTTATGAGTGTATGTCAACAGCTACTTTCTCTATCTTAATTCAAGGAATTCCAAAAGGATTTATTACATCAACTAGAGGGATCAGACAAGGAGATCCTCTATCTCCTTATCTTTTTGCTTTAGCAATGCAGTTTTTCACTTATCAAATGGATGAAGCAGTTTCAAATAAATCCTTTCAGTCAAGCAGTGCAGTGCAACCAAATATTTCTCGTCTTCTTTATGCAGATGATTTAATGATTTTTGGGAAGAGTTCAAGGCAAAATGCAATTACATTGTCACAAATTTTTCAGAAATTGAGAATTTGTGCAGGTTTGAAAGTGAATGCAGACAAAACAAAAGTGTTTTTCAGTAGTTCAGTGGTAAATGATCAAGAAATATTGGATATTCTGGGTTTTGATAGAGGTGTTTTACCTATCAAGTATTTGGGTGTTCCACTATCATCTAACTTTTTGCATTATTCTGAGTGTAATGCATTGATTCAAAGAATTCAAGGATAAATTCAAGGTTGGGAGAATAAAATGCTATCTTATGCTGGTAGAGCTGAGCTGATTAATGGAGTGTTGACTCCAATTATTCTTTACTGGTTATTTATTTACCAAATTCCAGAGTTCACCCTGGATAAATTGCAATCAATGTGTTCTGATTTTTTCTGGGGTGGTGCTGGACACAAAATAGCATGGAATGCTTTGTGTAAGCCTAAAAGTGAAGGGGGTACTGGATTGAAATTTTTTTCTGATTTAAAAAAGGCAGCATGTATTAAATTGCTATGGAAATATTTGTCAGACAGTTCTTTATGGAGCAAGTGGATGAAGAACAAATATTGCAAAGGTAATTTTTTCTGGTCTATGTCTGAGGACAATAATTCTTCATCTACATGGACATGCATGCTTAGATTAAGAACTCACTCAAAACAGTTTTTCAATAGAATTATTGCAAATGGAAATGATACTTTTTTGTGGCATGATCATTGGATAAACTGTCAGTGTTTAGTGGATATACTTGGTTATGATAGACTTCATATGATAGGTAATTCAAACCAGAAAGTAAGCTCTATTATAAATGAAGATAGGTTGAATCCTCTTATTCATCCAACAACTAGAGAGTTGATAGATGAAATAAGTATTCAACCTAATCTCAGTGAGGATAAGCATGAGTGGTGTTCTGGTGGAAAATTCCCCTATCATATAGCATGGAATTCTGTGAGAACTCATGAGGAAATTGACCCTATTTTCTCAGTTACTTGGCATAATAAAAACAGCAGGAAAATGTCTTTTATAACATACTTAGCAAGCATGGGAAGATTGAACACGAAAGACAATTGTAAGATTTGGGAACATTTCAAATACCTTATGCCCTCTTTGCGAACTTCATCCAGAATCAATTGAACATCTCTTTTTTCAGTGCGATTACTCCTCCTTTATTTGGTTGTCTCTAAAGCAAAAATTGGGCATGTCTTTGACAACAGATCTACAATTAAGAAGTGAATTGAGAGAAATTAATCATCTTTTCAAAACTAAAGATCAAATTAGGGATCTTGCATGTGGAGCAATCACTTCAGCAGTGTATTTTATATGGAAAGAACGAAATGAAAGAATTTTTCAAAACCGACGTACCTCGATGATGTCCAAGCTTAATCAAATTGTAAGGGAGATCCAATTCTTGGTTAGAAACAACGGAAGCAAATCTGAAAGAAGCTCGAGAAATTTTCAACTGTTGGAGATCTGGGGAGTTGACTTAGCCGACACTGGATAGAGGAAGAAGACCATCGGGTTTTGTAGTTTGATGTTGGGTTGGGCTTTGATGGGCCGGCAGAGAGACATGTTTCTTGCTTTTATTTAGCTTGTCTTTTATTTTCAGACTTTGTATTCTTCTTGTATGGTTAATGTTTGCTTTGTTTTCACCAAATTTATATGTACTCTTTTTCCCTGTAAGGCACCCATCTAGGTTAGGGGGATTGCAGGGTTTTAACGAGGCATATAAAGGAGGTTTTTAATTGGTATTAGCAATAAAGAGTACCAATTTTCAAAATAAAAATAAAAATATACGCCTTAAAAATGGGAATTTTGCCAACGACCTCCGAATTTGACAAAACCACTTTCTATGGATCCAGAATATTAAATTATTGCTAGATTCCAAAATTCATAATTTTTGGAGCTAGTATGTGGTCGTTATTAATTTTTAAGTGTAAAACAGTCAATTTTCAATCGTTAAAATTTCACTATTTATTCATACGGACTCGGAATTCAATGAAACCAGTTTCTTTGGATTTGTAATGTCAAATAATATTTGTGTTCCAATTTTCATCGAAATTGGAATCCATATGTGTTCGCAAGAATTTTAAAACCGTTAAAAGGATTAAAAATTGAATAACTTTAATTGCAAAAGGGCTATAATTATAAAGTTAAACAAGGATTAAAACATAATTACCCAGCCCATATATAATATCTCCAACGGCTCCTAAACCTAAGAGAAAACACTAGCCACCTTCTTCTTCACTTTCATGGCCTCCACTCTAAATTATTCTTTGCAAATAAGACCCTGATTCTTCAAAAATTTATATCTCTCAAATGAAACAAAATCAGACCAAACCCTTTCTGGGTTTTGTGCATCTCTATCGTCTCTACCACCCATGAAAAATCCATGGCCTAACATCGCACGGATTCGTTGGGATCTGAGTTCAACGGCAGAAAACTGTTATTGGAAATTTGGGTTTTCTGGTCAATCCGTGAAGAATTAGGCGATGGCCTAGTTGGGGAAGTTGTAGAGGGGAGATAGATGCACAACTTTGTCGAAGGAAGTTCGGTCTGAAAGTGTACGGTTTGGCGAGAAAATGACGAAAACAGCAAAACAGCAATTTCGAAACTGAAAATAAAAACGATTTTTTTCCCGTCGATCCGTTCATTTTCTGACGAAGTGACCTGAACGAAAGTTGTTCGGGAGGTCGAGATCTAGCTACTGACAAAAATTGGTGGCATTTGGAGCACCGAGGCGGCCGCTGCACTAAGATTAACGAAAACTGCACTTTTATGTTCATCTACGGATCGTGGGCCCCACATGGCGAATGGTGGGGGGGGACCACCCGTCGTTAAAAGAGGGGGAGAAGCCGGAGAGATTGGCGCTGGTTTCGTGCAATTCCGACTTAAGGTTTGGCCGTGGCGAGCATTTTAAGTTGAGGGTGTCGTTTGGAGAAGAAGGTAAATAGTGATTTTAATATATATAAATAATATTCCGTGTTCGTATATTAATATCTTTCTGCCACGAACTTAGAATCATGCAAAACTAGATCCGCCGCGATCGTGGCGACGAGACCTTCGAGTGGACACCAATTTCGTCCAGTTTGGAGGAAGTTGAAATTTTGGGTAATTTTTACAAATTCAAATATTATTTAAATCGATTTGTTAACTTCGCAAGTGCATAACTCTTTGTCATGTTATTGAAATTACATGGAACTGAATCCGCTGAGTTCGCTATGTCGAGAGCTTTGAGCGAGCAGTAATTTTGTCCAATTCTGAGCAAGTTGAAAATTTCGGTAATTTTCATATTTTAAATTAATTATTAAATTAATTATTCATATCTTTTTGATACGAACTCAAAATTGCGCAAAACAGGATTTGCCATGATCGTTGAGTCGTAAGCTCCACGTAGACACCAAATTTGTCAATTTTGGAGCATGTTGGATTTTGGGCCAAAATTGGGCCTGAACCGTCAATTAAAGCCCGGAAAAGGTGAGAACTTTTATCTCACTCAAGCTTTTGAACAGTTAATTATTTTTATTATTAAATATTAATTAATTTTCTGTGTTGGAATTATTGTTTGTTGGATAAATGTTGATTTGGACGACTGTTGTGAATTGTTTGAAATTTGAAATATGTAACATGTTGTTATGACATTTATGATATTTAAAACATGTTTACACTGCCATTTACAAGTTGCGTGACTTATTTATGTTGATTGGACGATAAATTTTCACACATCGTCCAAAAGCACAATTAATAATATATTATTTGAATTTGTGTTGGTTGAAACCCCACACGGGTCTTGGGTTGATATTCTGACTACACATCGCCCTTTGATTAGTTTAACATGCACTTCCGCTGTTATTGGATGTTTTATCATTATTATGAAATTAATGCGATGTTTGAAACCCCATATAATTAAAATTATATGGTAATGGATTGGGTCTCATTCCAATTTTGAATTAAAAGAATATTTTAATTTAATATTCAGTTAATGGAATTAATTGACGTATGAATTAGAAAGATCATATCTTTATTATTTAAAAGTTATAATAAAAAGGATTCAATTAAAAAGATTACATCTTTACGGTTAGTATGTTAAGATAAGAAGGTTTGATTTCAAAAATTTGAACATTTTGAAGAGATTATTATTATAATATAATATTAATATAGAAAGTTCAATTTTTCATTAAAAAATTGAAATGTCAGTTAGGATATTCGGAAACAAAGGGTTTTATAAAAGTAGTAAAAATTTAATGTAAAGATCATATCTTTATTTTAAAAGAATATTTTAAAATAATTTTTTCAGTAAATTAATTATAATTGTACTTGGACACGAGGTTAGGTTACATTTGTGGTATAAGTCTGCCCGGACCCGCCCGGCATATCCAGCAGCCACAAATGTTGAACCTAATGTGAGAGGTCCAAGTGCGCAAATACGAATTGAGCCACGATACGAGGTTAAGCCCAACTAGTGGGATAAGTCTTCCCGGAACCAACCGACATATCCAGCATTCGCAAGTTGTAGGCTTAATGTGAGAGGTCTGACCCATAATAAAATATAAATGGATAAGATAATGGATTAAGCTTTTTAGTCCAGTAACGCCATTTTAACTCGAACGTATTTATCGATTTACGTTATTCATTTAATTATGAATATTAAGAGAGAAATTTCAAAATTAATATTTTGGAAAATAATATTATTCAAAAAGGATAATATATAGAATATTCAACTCATTTTTTTTAATTTAAATAAAAGTTGGAATCGTTTTATAAACAAATTTATAAACATTTTAGAATATGTTTAGAAAGGAGATCGACGATATATATATATATATATATATATATATTATACATTTACAATGGTTTGAATAGATCGTTTCGCGCAGCGACCGTTCGCGAATTTCGACCATCAACTTTAAGATGGCGTAACGGGAGATCCGACCGTCGGATTCTCCTAAAACCGGAACCGTTGGGTTCGTATCGAAAAGAGCTTTCCAATGAATATAAGATATTTAAAATTTAACGGTTAGATTTGTAGATATGTCCAAATCAATTTCAAAAAAGGCCGTTGTAAGTGCAGTTCGGTGGCCGTTATTGGAAACCGACTGTACGAGCAATAATAGAATTATCAAAAATATGGAAAATTATGTAAAATCATAATAAATGATTTAAAAAGGTTTTTGATGAAAAATTCCAAGTTTATAGAGATAAAAGATATCTTTGTCTTAATTAGTGATTTATTTATTTTAAATAAATTAATTAAAATAAGTGAAAGGATTTAAATGGTTTTAATAAAACCAAGATTTTCCAATACATATATTGGAATGAATTTGAATGGAAATAATCTTCGGATTATTTCAGTATTGGATGCTGTGATTATACGGATAGTATTGTGGGAATTTGGAAGATATTACTATTTTTATTCCCGATTTGGTATACGTTAGTTTTCAGAATTTGATATTGAACATAAATCGATATAATTTCTAGTCAAAGCACGATATTTAATATCTGATTAGAATTTGGGTTTGTCGTGAGTAGTGTCTTAAATAACACTGTTCTTAAACCCATTTGAGAAACAATAAATCTTTTAATTAAGATTTAAATAAGATTTCCAATTATTAAACATAATTGAAAATTAAGTGAAACTGATTTTTGGGTCGATTGTGAACAATGTTTTTAAATGACATTAGTTCTTAAAACCCGATTGACAGTGAAATTTAGATTGATAATTCATAAATCTTTTAATTAAAATTTGATGAAATATTCTAAAGAGAAGTTTTCAATTTAGTTTATTAAGTTGGAATATGATTTTGGTGGTTTATTGTTAACGATGTTTTTAAGCAACATTTGTTCTTTAACCCAGTTAAAGGCAAGATTATTTCTTGAAAGTTAAATAATCATTAAATAATGATTCTTGAAGATTAAAACTAAATATAGTTTTAATTAATCTTTAATTGGATTGAATGAGGATAAAAGTAATTAAATTTACTTAATTCAAGAAATGAACGATAATGGAGTACCACCAGTTTTACTCCAAGCGATAGTTAAATCTTTAATTAGATTTGAACGATTAAACAGTAATTAAGTTTACCGTAACACATTGGGTGTTAAATATGGAGTACCACCAGTTTTACTCCATGGGTTGTATAGGTTGGGAATGGGATATTAATAAATGATTATGTCGGTAAGGTGTTAATCCCGACTAGTTGGATAAACCTTAATTTGGTTTAAATTAAAATCAAAGAATATTCTTGATTGGAATGAGGCGTTGGTTGCGTTTTAAAGCACATGATTTTAAATTGCGCAAATTATTCAGAAAGACCGGGTTTAACCCATTTTGAATAATTCATACGACGATTGAAGATCGATGATGAAGACTGTTATTGAAGACCGGGAAAGTTCCATATTGAATGAATGATTATTGATATCTTGATTGGACCGTACACCCAAGATGAGGGAAAAATTGGTGATCATTCAGACGTATTTGGAGATCTACCGGATATGGTTTCGTTCGGACCTAGAACGGACTTATAAATGGATGGTATGTCTAACGTTGTATTCCGTTATGCTGTATTCATTGATCTCTGCTAAATATGTATCTGTTTGGTGTTGGAGAATTTATTCTCTTGTTTAACACCCTTCTCTGAGTCGCACGAGCTTAGAGGTTATATATTGGCAGAAATCAATGGTATGGTATGGACTGACAATGTGGCATGCTAAGACGCAAATGATCAAGGCTTTTGTTGAAAAGCAGAGCCTTGTGGTTGATGATCAAAGCATAGCCTATTTCGGCGTAGCTTTGTGTACAGCGTGACTTCGCGAGCTTCACACCCCGGTATGAGTCAAAAACGGGATTAGGACTGCAGGGAGTGCACACGTTTCCTTCTAGCTAGAGTAGTGTCAGCGACCTACCAGCCCTGACATTTTTACTTATGTGGATGTTGGTTTATGAGGTACCTCGGTTTTATAGGTCGTTAGTGGCCATATAGAGGTTCAAAAGAACCGGGAAGCGTGTGTTCAGGCATAACTAATCCACTAAGCGTTGAAGTGTGGACCGGCCCTGAAGATCCAAGGGTTCACTGCGGGGAATCCTGAGGCATTTGCTAGAGTGTCTCGAATCAGAGAGGACGATTTCTAACCTCGATTTCATGATGGAAAACCAATTTCCAATCCGACATTACGGTTTTGATTGTAAACCCTATATATGGCGACATAGTGGGATGAGGCGCTCATGCTGTCTATGATTAATACATTTACTTTCGAAATTGATTTCTGCACTATGCACTTATAGTAATATTAAAAGATAAATTTCGTGTACCAAGCATATTTGACTATTATAAGGTAAAACTCTATCCTTCGACTTGCGTTGCATTGCGTGATGGGACCTGAGTCTTATAATAGCTTCATTTTCCTTTATTTAGCATTGCGCTGTTTATTTTTATGCACTGGTATTCTTGGGGGTAAACTCGTTCCGTGTTATACGACGTGGTCCCTTGATTTACCTTACTTTAAAATCAACTTAACAACGGTTTTGAGTTCTCATACCAGTCCCGTGACTGACCTGGAGTTTATTGTTTTAACCTAAACTCTGGGTGCCCATATTTTCCACACGGGCAGCTAGTAGTTTTGGTTTTGCAGATATTATATTCACAGGATCCTGGTTTACAGCTGAAGCGATATTCGGAAAGCTCTGTATCCGTGTATTCCTTTCGGTTGTATTTTGTATTATTATTCCGCTGCTATTTAAATGTAATTTAAACTCTGTTATTGTATTTCCATTGTATATTATTCATTCATACTCTGGAATATTCTTGTACTCTGATGTAATTGTTGTAACAGCAATAAAATGTTCTCATGTTTGTGTTCTGATGTGTGTTGTTCTCAAAACAATCCGGGCTTTCCTTTATTGGGAAGTTTGGGTCTTCACATCTGGTATCAGAGCTTTGGTTTACAGAGCTCGAGAACAAGACGCATTAGTACCGAACAGTTGAATTCATCAGGGATTGGATTAGTAATATCCAATAAGAATAACTCGTTAGAGATGGGATCAGTAGTATCCTAGAATGAGTGTTAAAAGTATTATTTATATTAAAAAAACAAATTTAGTTTTGAAGATTTAATCTAATAATACGTATTTGAGTATATTATTTTATTTTAATTGGGATAATCGAGTATATAAAGATTTTGAATATATGAGTAATTAACGGATATTCGAAGTTTTAATATACTGGATAGATATAGAATCATAGTCTAGTCGGCCGGAGATGATTCTGAAGATTGAGGCCTCATCATCAGTATCTATGTTCGAGTATTCGAAAGTGGTATATCTATATATTCCCATTGACTGGTGTGAGAACCAAAACTAGATAGGGTTCATTGCTATGATTTGTACTAAAAATATGATTTTTGACTATATATAAAAAAGTTATATATATTTGAAAAGTTAATCACCTAATTGATTGCTGGTTGTGATGTGTGATAATTAGTTTAAATAATTAAAATATTGAAATGAAAATTAATTTAACCAATATGAGAAAGAATGATAAATTTAGCTTAATCGAATTTAACATTGAATTGAAGTGAAAATTGATTAGAATTGAAAGTTGAGTTGGTTATTTAAACAACTTTTAACTTCTTTCCTTTTCGAGGACGAAAAATTCTTAAGTGGGGGAGATTGTAACGACCCGGAATTTTGGGCCGAATTTAAAATTTTTATTTTAATTATTTTAATGGGTTTTTAATATTTAAAATAATTTATTTTATATAATAACGACTACAAATTTATTTTAATCGAAGTTAAAACGAATAAATTTTATTTAAATTATAAAAGGAGTTAGAAATAGCGCGGTAGTTTGAAATTTTGAATTTTAACTGTAACACCCCGTGTATTCTATAACTGTGAAATTCACAAATTAAAGTATAACTAATTTCAAATCAAAGAATTAAGGGAAATGGGATATGTCATTGACTCGAAATTTTGCTTGGGATAGAGTCCGAGTTTGCGTAAAACGGACTCCGTATGAAGAAGATATGGCCTCCGGAAGTTTCAAAATTCAGTTTAAAATTCAAACAGACCAAAACAGCTCAGAAAAACCAGTTTAAAATTCAAAATCGGGCCCAATTGGCCAGGGCAGGAATTTTCCCGCCCAAGGCACCCAGGTCGACTTGGTAGTCGACCTGGGGCTATCCAGGTCGACTGGGCAGTCGACCTGGGTCACCCGTGTCGACTGCCAAATCCACACGGTGTCGACTGGCGTGTCGACCTGGCCCCTGAGCCAGGTCGAACCCAGCCCCCTGGCTGGCCTGGTATGTGTTTGGTCGTTTTTCTGAGCCTTGCCTTGTCACTAGGGCTAGGTGTCAGCTCCTGGTTGGTCTCTCCTTCAAACGAACGGCTATTATTATACCAAGCTCCATCGACGGTCTTAATCAACTCACAAACTCTATAAAAAGGACCTAAGACTCACCCTAATTCACACAAACAAAAATGGAGATGAGACCGTCATGCTGCTGAGGAGAGACTAGAGATAGCCATCAGAAACTGAGAGACAATTAGGAGATAAATCGAAAGCTTAAAACAACGTTAATTAAATCAAAGCAACGCCTACAACAAAGGATAGCATCTCCAAATTCAGAATTCAGATTCCTGAATTGAAGATTCGTCATACGTTGTAAGTAGAGTGCTATTCCGATGTGAATTAAATAATTGTGTTGATTTGTGTAAAGTGATAAATGGAATTGTGGCGATAATAATCTATATTGTATGTTGCTTTGATTCTAAACGATTTGGAAATGTTATGGTATACGATTGGATATTTGCAAGTATGTGGTTCATGTTAACAACTATATGTTGTGGTATTTTATTTGGGGTGCATACAAGTATATGATTCATGTTAGCAACCATATGTTATGGTATTTTATTTGGGATTCATGTAAGTATATGATTCATGTTAGCAACCATATGTTATGGTATTTTATTTGGGATTCACGCAAGTATATGATCCACTATTATGCCAATATGATGTACATACTTTTATGATCACTTTTAGTGTGTAATTGGACTCGACTAAGTACTATGGTTTATATGAATCTATGTTGGAATTGGCAAATCATACTTTTGTATTAGAAACAAAAGTAAGCATTTTTATGAACATGATCAAACTATGTTTGGTGTTATGCCTAGTTGAAACCATATCAAACTATGTTTGGTGTTATGCCTAGTTCAAATCATGTTTAGGCCTATGTTGTTATAAAAATCATATGGTGATATAGGTAGCACATAAATTAAGTTAGATTTACATTCCAATTGCAAGCTTACATGAATAAATTAAAAACCATGATTCGGGCTTAGGTATGTTTATGCCATGATTATATGAATAGAATGATTCATGTTTATGCCATGATTATATGCTATTACAATGCAAGTTCACATATGCCTAATTCATGTTAATTGAATCGTTATGTTGCAAGTTCATGCGTTCACACTCCCCTTTTTATGTTACCTTATAAACATCATGTTATAAGCCTCCCCTATTCATATGGCTAAGTTGGGCTTAAATGTTAAACCCAATATATCTTATATTGTAGCGAATGTATAAAACGGGGGTAATGACGTTTGGGTTAAAATATAGAACATATGTGTTGGCATGTTTGACGCATGCCAACAACTTTGAAAAACAATTAAGTGGTGTAAATTAATTTCACCCAATAAAGATGAATTTGAATAATGGGCCGCAAATATTTACATATAAAAAGAAAAGAGACAAAATATGTAAATGTAGAAAATACGATGTGTTTAACCCGAGGTTGGATTGAGTTGTGATGTAAACCTGCCCGGAACCGCCCGGTTGTCCAGTAGTCACAACAATACCTATCCAATGTGGGTGGTTAAACACAGAGCCCAATAAGGACCCGAGGTTAGACTGAGTTGTGGCGTAAGACTGCCCGGACCCAACCGGCAACAGGCAGCCACAACAATACCTGTCTAATGTGAGAGATCAAGGCTTTAATAAGACAATTAAGGCTGAGTCAGGATTGATAGGATTAAGTAAATTAAATTAATACTTAATCAAAATGGAACATGCTAAAACTATACAGACTGATTGGGGGTTAGGTTTATAAAACACTTAACCAACTTAGCATGTTGGCTAGAAATAGAAAACCTAGTAGCGAGGGACCCTTTTCAGCAGTAACCCTACAAGGTGTATCAGGATACCCTGAACTAGGCAGGGTGGGGCACGATTACTGGGCTGACCGTAAGAGGTCAAATCGACGGCGGTGGTGCAGCAGTGTAGGTTCTAACGGGGTGCGGGCGTGCACACACTCCGGCGCAGAAAAATAAGGCACTGGGCACCAGTATCATACCTGTGCATCCTAGGATTGTGTCGGGCCGCCACCATGGGACTTGATACACCCCATGGTGGGACCAGCACAGGTAACTACAACATCGGGGGCCGTAAGACACATGTAACGACGCGAGTACGATCTGATCATAAGAAATGGATCACTTCACCCTGATTATGGGGTGCCTGTTGGGAACTAGTTTATATGGGTACAGAGATTAATATGGGGTACGATAGTATATTCGACTCTAGGCAACTTAACTTAGTTATAGGGTGCTTTCCCATTTCCAGTTTATACCTATCATACCCAGTTCTTTATTCATAGACTGAATAGTCCTAGACTTACTCAGGCTTTATGTCTGACTCTACTTTTCTTTCGTCCCCCCCCCAGGTCCACAGGGAGGGAATACCGCAGCTTGACCAGCTTTCACATCCAGCTTGAAGAGAAAGAATGTATAGCTTGGATCTTTTTCGTTTTGGACTATGGCTTTGGATAGCAACTATGGGACTTATGCAGTTTATTTATGTTTTCTTTATGCTTCTTTAAATAATGTAATCAAGGCAGTTATGAAGATGTTATGTTTTTGGAAGTATTGTAAGACAAATTATGACATGGTTTGTGTAACACGTATTTTGTTGAAATAAAAGTTGTTATTGTTTTCCGCTGTTCAAAAATATGTCTTCTTATATCTGTCTTGTATATCTGTGACTTATACTTATAAACCTCCACCAAAATTAGGGCATTCCCTTTGAGAGTGACCATAACGGAGGTGGGGTGTTTCACTTGGTATCAGAGCATAGGTCTACCAGATAAGATGAAAAGTTTTGAAAATTTATTTTCAAAAGAAAATTTAAAGAAGCATTTTTAAAGATAAAATGTTATTTTATTTTAAAAAAGGCATAGTCCCCCCAAAGCCATAGGTACTATCTTTTATCCTTCGTTTTGAATCTATCCTTTTTGTTTCAGCATGTCCGAAGAACTTAACTTGCCAGAGGGTGTACCAATACCTGGTTGGTTTAGACGATTCTTAGAAGCGAGGGCCACTCAGCCAGGTCCTACCGTTCCCCCTCCCCCAGCTGCGGGAAATCATCCAGCTGCAGCAGCACCTCTTCCTCCACCTCCTCCGCGGGGTAATACTTTTGCTAAAATATGTAAAGATTTTAAAGCTATGGGAGGAAAGGACTTTCTTGGAACTGAGTCCTTCGTGGCAGCCAGGAATTGGCTGAAGGAAACCGAGGACTTATTCGTCATCTTTGAGGTAGAAGATAGGCAGAAGGTACAACTGGCAGTATGGCTACTTAAAGGCGAGGCTTCCTACTGGTGGGAAGTCACCAATGCAGAAAGGCCAGTGGAAACATGGGAGGACTTTAGGGCAAGGTTTGAAGCTAAATTTCTCTCAGAAGCTGAAAGGAGTCTTCAGTTGGAAAAATTCTTATTTCTTAAGCAAGGGAACATGGCAGTCAAAGAGTATGTTAATCAGTTCGATCAACTGGCTAGGTTCGGACTGGACCTAGTCAACACCCCGCACAAGAAGGCTCTCCGCTTTGTCAAAGGGTTGAATGAGCCATTACACAGTTTGGTCATGACCCATATACCCATGGGAGCTACGTATGAAAGGTTGGTGCAGATGGCATTGCTGAACGAAGAGGATAAGGGCAAGAAGGAGACAAAGGCAGAAAACTCTCAAGGAAAGAAAGAGGGTTTACAGCCTAAGAAGACAGACTTTAAGAAGGGCGGGAAAGACAACAAAGAGAAGAGGAAGTGTAATTTCTATGGCAAAGTGGGGCACTTGGTGAAAGATTGCCGGAAAAAGAAGGCCAAGATGAATGGTGGGTGCTTTTCTTGCGGTGAGACATGCCACATGGCTAAGGATTGCCCGAAGAAACGAGGACAAGGTCAGAGGGCTGGATCCACCTCAGGGGCACAGGTTCATGTGCTAGAGGCGCCACCTCTACAACAGCGAGGTATAAATACTTCTGTAGAAAGTGTAGTTTATCTTTATGATCACCCCGTTTGCACTTTATTTGATTCTGGCGCATCACTCTCCTTTATCTCGTCTACTTTAGTAGAATCTCTGCACCTAGAAACTAGTATGGTAGAGGACCCCTTAATGGTTTCAAACCCAATTGGGGGCCCAGCTCATTTGTCTATGATCTGTGTGGGATTGAAAATTTCTATTCTAAGCGTAGAATTTAGATGTAGTGCCTTTGTTTTGGGCTTCTCGGGATATGGTTTGATTTTGGGCATGGATTGGCTGTCCAGTAATGAGGCCATCCTTGATTGTGAGAAAAGGGTGGTTAGGCTCCTGACCCAACTCGGTAATACTTTGGAAATTACTTGTAATCCCTCGTATGCGGTTATGCTTAGTTATCTTGAATCGCTAGATGCCTCTGTTGAAAGTTTGCAATCGGTTAGAGTGGTCCGGGAATATCCGGATGTCTTCGAAGAGGTGAAGGGCTTGCCCCCGAAGCGGGAGATAGACTTCCGCATATATCTTGTAGATAATGAAAAGCCCGTTGCATTGCCCGTTAGACACATGGCTCCACGGGAAAGGAAGGAGCTCAGTAAGCAGATTAAAGAGCTTTTAGAAAAGGGGTTCATTAGAAGGAGCATTTTAGAATGGGGCGCTCCAGTGGTGTTCGCTACAAAGGCAGATGGTTCACTCCGTCTGTGTGTTGATTATAGGGAGCTCAACAAGCTAACGAAAAAGAATAGGCACCCTCTCCCCAGAATTGATGATCTGTTTGATCAGCTTGTAGGAGCGTCTGTTTTCTCCCAACTCGATTTAGCGACCGGTTTTCATCAACTAAGGGTGGCTGAAGATAGCATCGATAAAACGACATTCAGAACCCCAGACGGCTTCTTTGAATGGCTTGTCATGCCTTTCGGCTTGACAAACGCACCTGCTTATTTAGTGGACTTGATGAGTAGGGTGTTCAGAGAATTCCTCAACAAGTTCGTAGTGGTCTTCGTAGACGATATCCTTATCTTCTCAAAGAGTGAAGAGGAACATGCTCAGCACTTAAGGGCAATCATGGAAACTCTGCGAGTCCATCAGCTAAAAGCCAAATTCTCCAAATGCCACTTTTGGAGAGAGGAAGTAAGGTTTCTTGGGCACATAGTATCCAAAGATGGGTTAGCTGTGGACCCTGCTAAAGTAGTAGCGGTGCAGGATTGGAAGACACCAAGAAACGCAACTGAGGTCCGAAGCTTTCTCGAGCTAGCAGGCTTCTATCGGAAATTCATCAAAGACTTTGCAAAGATATCAGCTCCGCTCACAAAGTTGACCAAGAATAATTTAGTGTTCAATTGGGATTTGGATTGAGAGTTTGCTTTCCAACGACTGAAAAGGGCTCTTACAACAGCTCCAGTTTTAACGTTGCCTGATGGAAGCAAGATGTTCATAGTTTATACAGATGCATGTGGGACAGGGCTAGGCGCCGTCTTAATGCAAGAAGGAAGGGTAGTAGCTTATGGCGGGAGGCAATTGAAAGTGCATGAAAAGAACTACCCGACCCACGATCTTGAGTTAGCCGCCATCGTCTTTGCACTCAAGTCTTGGCGACACTATCTCCTAGGTGAGAAGTTAGAACTTTACACTGACCATAAATCGTTGAAATATCTTTTCTCGCAGAAAGATCTTAACTTGAGGCAACAGAGTTGGATGGATTTTCTTGCCTCGTACGATTTCGAGATCTCCTACACTCCGGGCAAAGGCAACGTAGTGGCAGACGCGTTGAGTCGAAAGAAACTGACCCTAAGCCCGCTGTTTGTTGAAAGACAAAGCCTAGAGTTTATAGCCAGTTTTGACTTTAGGCCCTCCTTCGATTTTATACCAGGCTTGCTAGCATCTCTCGAAGTACGCCCGACTTTAGTGGACTCAATAGGGACAGCACAACGCGAAGACCCTCAGCTTGTGGAGACGATTGATAGGTTAATTAGGGGTGAGACTTCAAGTCACCTCAGCAGATACTCCATCGACGATAAGGGTTGGCTAAGGCGAGACGGAAGACTATGCGTCCCACAGACAAGGGATTTAGTAAAGAAGGTTCTCGAGGAAGCACACCACTCCAAGATGACAATACATCCGGGCGAGGATAAAATGTACAAGGACATAAAGAGGACTTTCTTTTGGAACGGCATGAAGAAGGACGTGGCAGATTTCGTTTCTAAGTGTATGGTGTGCCAACAGGTTAAGGCGGAACAGAAAAAGCCTGGCGGTCTGCTCCATCCTCTAGAGGTCCCGCAATGGAAGTGGGATAGCATCTCAATGGACTTCATTGATGGTCTGCCTAGGTCTAGGAGAGGCAACACTAGCATTTGGGTAATAGTGGATAGGCTTACTAAAAGCGCCCACTTTTTACCTCTCAAAAGTAAAAGAACTGCCTCATCCATAGCATCTCTTTACCTCAAGGAAATTGTTTGACTCCATGGAATACCATCCAGCATTATTAGTGACCGAGACCTATCTTCACAAGTGAGTTTTGGCGGAGTCTGCAAGAAGCGGTAGACACACAGTTATGCTTGAGCACAGCCTATCATCCCCAAACCGACGGCCAAACAGAAAGGGTGAACAGAGTTTTGGAGGTCCTTTTAAGACTGTGCGTCCTTGACTTCAGAGGGACGTGGGAAGACCATCTTCCTTTGGTGGAATTTGCCTACAACAACAACTACCAAGCAACCATCGGAATGGCGCCCTTCGAAGCTTTATACGGAAGACCGTGCCGATCACCCACTTGTTGGTGGGAGTCTACTGATAAGTTCATACTTGGACCAGATATGATCCGAGAGACTTCAAAGAAAGTAGACTTAATACGAAGGAGGATGAAGATGGCCCAAGACAGACAAAAGTCCTACGCCGACAAGAGGAGGACCGACCTTGAATTTAAGGTTGGGGACAGAGTTTTTCTTAAGGTATCTCCGCTAAGGAACGTTGTTCGTTTTGGAACCACAGGAAAGCTAGCACCAAGGTTCGTAGGGCCATTTCCTATCATTGAGAAAATTAGGAAAATGGCCTATAGATTAGAGCTACCCGAAAAATTGGCCGGAGTTCACAACGTCTTTCACGTTTCACATCTCCGAAAATGTCTACATGAATCTGCTGAAGTGGTAGAGCCAAATATCCTAGAAGAAGCTGAAGTGGAACGCAAAGCAACCGTGAGGAAAGTTCCAACCCGCATATTAGGAACAGAAGTGAAGAAGCTACGCAACCGCGAAGTCAAGCTCGTCAAAGTTCAGTGGAGCGACGCCGAGGGAGACGCAACTTGGGAAACTGAAGCTAGAATACGCGCTGCCTACCCTTTTCTTTTCGAGGGTACATATTTGATCTTTCTTTTTCCGTAAGTTGCGCTTTTATCTATATTTTTAGGTATATCTCCTCGACCTTATCTTTTAGGTAGAAACTCTTTGGATGAAAACATGTAATTGAAACATGTTATGGATGATGGTTGCAAGTGGTTGCAAGTGATTGCTAGTGGTTGCTCGTGGTTGCATGTACACACACGATTTAGGTTTTTAGAACGGCTCAGTAACTTCATATTGCATATGCATATATATATGTTTGCAATCGTACATGGTTGAAGTTTAATGTGTTGTCATATGGATGTTGCATTTGTATGAATGATTGTGCACTCATGTAGAATCATGAATAGGAAAATTTGCATACATAATGGATTCATGACACTTACATACCTTGCATTAAGGAGGTCAACTGAATCAGTAGACCGACTGATTTTGCATTAGATAAGTACATGTACACATACACACTTCGCATACGATCATGAAGCATTAGAAGTCTTTTAAGGACAATGGATGCTCGTGTTTGATGGATGAGTAGATGGATGTTTGGATGTTAGGATGTACATTCTTCATGAACTTGAAGATTTCGGGGACGAAATCCTTTTAAGTGGGGGAGAATGTAACACTCCGTGTATTCTATAACTGTGAAATTCACAAATTAAAGTATAACTAATTTCAAATCAAAGAATTAAGGGAAACGGGATACGCCATTGCGTTCGTCTCGGAATTCTGCTTGGGATAGAGTTCGAGTTTGCGTAAAACGGACTCCGTATGAAGAAGATATGGCCTCCGGAAGTTTCAGAATTCAGTTTAAAATTCAAACAGACCAAAACAGCTCAGAAAAACCAGTTTAAAATTCAAAATCGGGCCCAATTGGCCAGGGCGGGAATTTTCCCACCCAAGGCACCCAGGTCGACTTGGTAGTCGACCCGGGGCTATCCAGGTCGACTGGGCAGTCGACCTGGGTCACCCGTGTTGACTGGGCAGTCGACCTGGGTCACCCGTGTCGACTGCCAAGTCGACACAGTGTCGACTGGCGTGTCGACCTGGCCCCTGAGCCAGGTCGAACCCAGGCCCCCTGGCTGGCCTGGTCTGTGTTTGGTCGATTTTCTGAGCCTTGCCTTGTCACTAGGGCTAGGTGTCAGCTCCTGGTTGGTCTCTCCTTCAAACGAACGGCTATTATTAAACCAAGCTCCATCGACGGTCTTAATCAACTCACAAACTCTATAAAAATGACCTAAGACTCACCCTAATTCACATAAACAAAAATGGAGATGAGACCGTCATGCTGCTGAGGAGAGACTAGAGATAGCCGTCAGAAATTGAGAGACAATTAGGAGATAAATCGAAAGCTTAAAGCAACGTTAATTAAATCAAAGCAACGCCTACAACAAAGGATAGCATCTCCAAATTCAGAATTCAGATTCCTGAATTGAAGATTCGTCATACGTTGTAAGTAGAGTGCTATTCCGATGTGAATTAAATAATTGTGTTGATTTGTGTAAAGTGAGAAATGGAATTGTGGCGATAATAATCTATATTTGTATGTTGCTTTGATTCTAAACGATTTGGAAATGTTATGGTATATGATTGGATATTTGCAAGTATGTGGTTCATGTTAACAACTATATGTTGTGGTATTTTATTTGGGGTTCATACAAGTATATGATTCATGTTAGCAACCATATGTTATGGTATTTTATTTGGGATTCATGTAAGTATATGATTCATGTTAGCAACCATATGTTATGGTATTTTATTTGGGATTCACGCAAGTATATGATTCACTATTATGCCAATATGATGTACATACTTTTATGATCACTTTTAGTGTGTAATTGGACTCGACTAAGTACTATGGTTTATATGAATCATATGGTGATATAGGTAGCACATAAATTAAGTTAGATTTACATTCCAATTGCAAGCTTACATGAATAAATTAAAAACCATGATTCGGGCTTAGGTATGTTTATGCCATGATTATATAAATAGAATGATTCATGTTTATGCCATGATTATATGCTATTACAATGCAAGTTCACATATGCCTAATTCATGTTAATTGAATCGTTATGTTGCAAGTTCATGCGTTCACACTCCCCTTTTTATGTTACCTTATAAACACCATGTTATAAGCCTCCCCTATTCATATGGCTAAGTTGGGTTTAAATGTTAAACCCAATATATCTTATATTGTAGCGAATGTGTAAAACGGGTGTAATGACGTTTGGGTTAAAATATAGAACATATGTGTTGGCATGTTTGACGCATGCCAACGACTTTGAAAAACAATTAAGTGGTGTAAATTAATTTCACCCAATAAAGATGAATTTGAATAATGGGCCGCAAATATTTACATATAAAAAGAAAAGAGACAAAATATGTAAATGTAGAAAATACGATGTGTTTAACCCGAGGTTGGATTGAGTTGTGATGTAAACCTGCCCGGAACCGCCCGGTTGTCCAGTTGTCACAACAATACCTATCCAATGTGGGTGGTTAAACACAGAGCCCAATAAGGACCCGAGGTTAGACTGGGTTGTGGCGTAAGACTGCCCGGATCCAACCGGCAACAGGCAGCCACAACAATACCTGTCTAATGTGAGAGGTCAAGGCTTTAATAAGACAATTAAGGCTGAGTCAGGATTGATAGGATTAAGTAAATTAAATTAAATTAATACTTAATCAAAATGGAACATGCTAAAACTATACAGACTGATTGGGGGTTAGGTTTATAAAACACTTAACCAACTTAGCATGTTGGCTAGAAATAGAAAACCTAGTAGCGGGGGACCCTTTTCAGCAGTAACCCTACAAGGTGTATCAGGATACCCTGAACTAGGCAGGGTGGGGCACGATTACTGAGCTGACTGTAAGAGGTCAAATCGACGGCGGTGGTGCAGCAGTGTAGGTTCTAACGGGGTGCGGGCGTGCACACACTCCGGCACAGAAAAATAAGGCACTGGGCACCAGTATCATACCTGTGCATCCTAGGATTGTGTCGGGCCGCCACCATGGGACTTGATACACCCCATGGTGGGACCAGCACAGGTAACTACAACATCGGGGGCCGTAAGACACATGTAACTACGCGAGTAGGAGCCGATCATCAGAAATGGATCACTTCACCCTGATTATGGGGTGCCTGTTGGGAACTAGTTTATATGGGTGCAGAGATTAATATGGGGTACGATAGTATATTCGACTCTAGACAACTTAACTTAGTTATAGGGTGCTTTCCCATTTCCAGTTTATACTTATCATACCCAGTTCTTTATTCATAGACTGAATAGTCCTAGACTTACTCAGGCTTTATGTCTGACTCTACTTTTCTTTCGTCTTCTTTTCTTTCGTTTCCCCCCCAGGTCCACAGGGAGGGAATACCGCAGCTTGACCAGCTTTCACATCCAGCTTGAAGAGAAAGAATGTACTGCTTGGATCTTTTTCGTTTTGGACTATGGCTTTGGACAGCAACTATGGGACTTATGCAGTTTATTTATGTTTTCTTTATGCTTCTTTAAATAATGTAATCAAGACAGTTATGAAGATGTTATGTTTTTGGAAGTATTGTAAGACAAATTATGACATGGTTTGCGTAACACGTATTTTGTTGAAATAAAAGTTGTTGTTATTTTCCGCTGTTCAAAAATATGTGTTCTTATATCTATCTTGTATATCTGTGACTTATACTTATAAACCTCCACCAAAATTAGGGCATTCCCTTTGAGAGTGACCCTAACGGAGGTGGGGTGTTTCATTAACTTTGACTGACTGTACAGGATGCGAAATAAATCGGATTTTAGCGAAACCAAAAATATTAGAATCTATTTAAAAATATCTTTCCAATGAATCCGAAAAATTGAAATTTTATAGCGGGAATCAAAAGTTATGTCCAAATCAAGATATCAGAAAAATACGGGAAAGTTTATATATATAATATATATTGCGCAAACAGCTACTTTTTGCATATGAATGAATTTGGACTCGAAACCACTTCCATTGAGTTCAAAATGACATTTCTGAATCCGAAAAGTATGAACATCGATATATTCCGAGATTCGGAAATTATTCATTCAAATATGTATTTTTAATATTAAATATATATGCCTTAAAAATGAGAATTTTGCAAACGACCTCCGAATTCGACAAAACCACTTTCTATGGATCCGGAATATTAAATTATTTCTAGATCCCAAAATTCGTAATTTTTGGAGCTAGTATATGGTCGTTATTAATTTTTAAGTGGAAAACAGTCAATTTTCTATCGTTAAAATTTCACTATTTATTCATACGGACTTGGAATTCAACGAAACCAGTTTCCTTGGATTCGTAATGTCAAATAATATTTGTGTTCCAATTTCCATCGAAATTGGAATCCGTGTGTGTTCGCAAGAATTTTTAAACCGTTAAAAGGATTGAAAATTGAATAACTTTAATTGCAAAAGGGCTATAATTATGAAGTTAAACAAGGATTAAAACATAATTACCCATCCCATATATAATATCTCCAACAGCTCCTAAACCTATAAGAAAACACTAGCCACATTCCTCTTCACTTTCATGGCCTCCACTCTAAATTCTTCTTTGCAAATAAGACCCTGATTCTTCAAAAATTTATATCTCTCAAACGAAACAAAATCAGACCAAACCCTTTCTGGGTTTTGTGCATCTCTATCGTCTCTACCTCCCATGAAAAATCCATGGCCTAATGTCGCACGGATTCGTCGGGATCTGAGTTCAACGGCAGAAAACTACTGTTGGAAATTTGGATTTTCTGGCCAATCCGTGAAGCATTAGGCGATGGCCTAGTTGGAGAAGTTGTAGAGGGGAGATAGATGAACAACTTTGTCGAAGGAAGTTCGGTATGAAAGTGTACGGTTTGGCGAGAAAATGACGAAAACAACAAAGCAGCAATTTCGAAACTGAAAAAAAAACGATTTTTTCCCATCGATCCGTGCATTTTCAGGCAAAATGACCTTAACGAAAGTTGTTCGGGAGGCCGAGATCTAGCTACTGACAAAAATTAGTGGCATTTGGAGCACCGAGGCGACCGCAGCACTAAGATGAACGAAAACTGCACTTTTCCGTTCATCTACAGATCGTGGGCCCCACGTGACGAATGGGAGGGGGGACCACCCAGCGTGGAAAGAGGGGGAGAAGCCGGAGAGATTGGCGCTGGTTTCGTGCAATTCCGACTTACGGTTTGGCCATGGCGAGCTTTTTAAGTTGAGGTGTCGTTTGGAGAAGAAGATGAATAGTGATTTTATTATATAAATAACATTCCATGTTCGTATATTAATATCTTTCTGCCACGAACTCAGAATCACGCAAAACTAGATCCGCCGCGATCGTGGCGACGAGACCTTCGAGTGGACGCCAATTTCGTCCAGTTTGGAGGAAGTTGAAATTTTGGGTAATTTTTACAAATTCAAATATTATTTAAATCGATTTGTTAATTTCGCAAGTGCATTACTCTTTGTAACGTTATCGAAATTGCATGGAACTGAATCCGCTGAGTTCGATATGTCGAGAGTTTCGAGCGAGCAGTAATTTTGTCCAATTCTGAGCAAGTTGAAAATTTCGGTAATTTCCGCATTTTAAATTAGGGTCCGTTTTTCACAGGTCCCAATTAAGTTTCAAAATTAGGCTCACATCCGGTGCTATACTTATTGTAAATTAAGTCCCTATTTTATGAAAATTCATTAAAAAAATATATGAAAAAATCACGAAAATTCATTATTAAATAAAACACGTACACGCCAAAAAATTCAGGTGTTAAACAATCGAAAACCACGTCAAAACCCAATACACAAAAACAGCGAAACAATGGGTTTTTGCATGAAAAGATGCACATATTCATAAATAGTTGCATACACTCGTGCTTATATTTTAGTGTTGCGCCCAAACTGCAGTATAAATGCATACATGTATGCAGCTAAACTGCATTACATGCATCCTTTTATGCATATATTCAAATTTGACATGTTTTTTCAAGCATTCGCCGTTTTCAGACATTGTTGCACACATTTATGCTCTTGTGCAGAAAAAATGCATGCATTCATGCGTATATTCACAAGCCATCGCCCCTTTTAAATTTGTTGCACACATGCATGCATTTATACAAAAAGTTGCATTCATGTATGCATCTTTTCGTAATACGTGAATCTCAGCTCAACTTCCCTTCTTAATTTGATGCGCACATGCATGCATATATACAGAATAGTTGCATTCATGTATGCAACTTTTCGTTACACGTGAATCTCAGTTCAACTTTGTATGCATACATGTATGAAGTTATTTGCTAATAGTTGCATACATGTATGTGTATATTGATCCAGATTTTCAACATAAATACACTACATGAGTATATGCATACATGTATGCTACTATAGGCAATAGTTGTACAGAAGTATGCAAGAAAAATTTCAATTTGCGTGGACTGCTGGGATTGTTTCCAGATTTTAGAAATAATTTTTTTTATGCATGAGCGCATTTTTTTGGGGTCCAAAACGGGAAAAGGCGAAGGTGGAGCAGCAGGAGCGGAAGGGACAAAAAATTTTGAGCAGCCGCTTCATTTTAGGGACCGGATATACATGAAACTCTGGGGTGGATGTGGCGTGAATTAAGTTTGATTTTAGGGATGTGAGCCTAATTTTCACTTTAAATTAAATATTAAATTGTTACAAACTTCGAAAATTCATATCTTTTTGATACGAACTCGCAATTGCACAAAACAGGATTTGCCATGATCGTTGAGTCATAAGCTCCGCGTAGACACCAAATTTGTCAATTTTGGAGCATGTTGGATTGTGGGCCAAAATTGGGCGAACCATCAATTAAATCCCGGAAAAGGTGAGAACTTTTATCTCACTCAAGCTTTTGAACAGTTAATTATTTTTATTATTAAATATTAACCAGTACATTAGGCACGTCCGTTGGACGTGTGCAAAGAAAACCGTGAGCAAATTTATATATTGCGAAACAATGGTCGTGTGCATAAATGAAAACCTTATTGCTTACATATGTACGTTATCCTACTTCGGTAACTTAAAACATTATTTATCAGACAAAGTGTCTGTAACTTGTATAGGTAATATTGATTTTCTTTCGATCTATATTATTCCTAATCTTAAACTATATAAATGTGTATGTGTGACCTTTTGATTATCTTCCAAATAACATCATGATCAAGGTAATTAAAAATAAATATATAAATCGTACGGTGACGTCGATAATTATATATGTATGTTTGTTTGACATGTGCAAAGAAAGAAGTGAAGCAAATCTAAATTATCGTCAAAAAATGGATTTATGCATAGATAATATCTAACATCCATAATTTATTTGAATGGAAGTATGATGAAATAAAATGGTAACTTCGTTAAGATACCTAAAGCGGGCATGGTAAAAATAGTACTCAAATCAATTATAATTTCTACCTTTCACAATCAAATACGCTTCTGCTCAAATATGTATTTATTTCTTGATTAGTTTTAGATAATTGTTATAATTCCTGAAAGCTACGATGCGGGAGTGATGACAATTGTTGGATCAAAACCTGAAAGCTCTTCGCTTCGTTTAAGTTCATACCCTAGATACGCTACGTATTTTGTATTTTATTTTACTGTTTTTTGTCTAAGACACACAAGCATGTGTGGGAGTTCCATAGCATAAAAAAAGGCAATGGTCTCGTGAAGATAGGTGCATTTGTATCGATGATGATAAGCCTTACTAAAAATATACTTAGATTCTATTCCTATTACAATGATGAATAATATGTAAAATACATCTTTTTTCGGTTCAGTTTCCCTATATTTATCATTGTTAAATATCAAACATTTAGACAACAATAAAACAAATTAATGCCTACTAATTTTCATTAACTTCCTCATATTACTTGGAAATAAAGCAAAACTAATAGGCAGCCAATTGAAAATCATTAAGGGAAACTTCATTAAATATTAGCAAATAGACAAATCTAAAATATCTTAAACATTTCAAGTATCATCTCAATAGCGAATCAAATCCACCAACGATGCCTTATTTTCCAAGGTTTTGATAGCACCAAAACGTCCTTTTATAGTTACAAATTTAAAAAAATATACATATATTCATTGGTTTACTGTCAAACCCAACAGCCACTCATCCAGTTACTCCTTCAGGCAAGCATTCTCAAATAGCTTCTCATTCGCAAGCAGCAGTTACAATTTTAAAATACGAAGCTTTTTTATTACTTACGTAACTCTCATATACTTATCATTTACAAATCAATCATCTTTTGAAATAATCTTTTTGCGTTTCCTGGACTCTGCGACATTTATATGAATAGGCATTGTTGATCTAAGTGCTGCCGTCCTATTGGAGGACCACTCTTTTACTTGAAAGTAAAAATAAATAAATGTTGATAAAATCAAGGTTGTTTGGTTTACTTTTCTGCTAAGCGCAACTACTGCATAACTAAATAAAAATGTAAAATTATGGAAGAAAACATTATTTTGTACATAAGCAGGAATATATGTGTCTATATATAGAAAAGTACACAACAGACCCCTTTAAGTAATTTTTTTTAACAGGTCAGGGGCTTCCTTCAGTAAAGGAATGATGCCCATGCCACATGTCATGCTTGCACTTTGTTATAGTCCAAGGCTCATGTGCTTTATTCCTAAGCTACATGAAGCTACTCAGGCGGACGAAATTTTCCATGTGATAATTCTCTGCTGTCTGCTTTAATACACTGCATGCTCCCACTCTTCTTTGTGTTGTGCTTCACTTGAAGGGCTCCAGGCTGCATCTCACCTGCTACAATAGTGAGGAAACATTAACTGCCTCGTTTTCTCAACATTTGATAGCTCATAGCTTGATGTCAATCAGGCTTGCATCACCATCTCCTTCTATAATTCACTGGCATCTGTTATTCGAATTCAAGCCAGCAGGTTCATTTCTGTATTGACATGCTCAACCATAATGAAGACTCTACACATGGCAAACAGAAAAAAATAAAAATAAAAAACTCTACTTCAATGTAACCTGGCAGTGTGCACTGTTAAGGTGATGTAGCAATTGAAATTAGATGAAATAATCAACATCTATACAACTTCAACTGTTTGTTATAGTCTAATAGAAATGGTATTTCCTATTTTATTATTGTAATCAGCACAATCTAAACACTCATCATTACAGTTAGTGCATCTATATTATTTGAAGGGGAACTTGGGAGAGTGAAGCTTTAACAAATATGCATGTTTGGTTTAAGAACAGTTTATGCCGAAGAGTAAATAAATAAATTTAAAGGTCTGAAAGATTTAAATTAGTAAGAAACATTTTGAATTTCAGTATCGTATAAGTTTGGATACAAACCAAGGCTGCCCCAAACCTTTAAATTTATATTTTGCATACCTCATAAATTTGGAAGTCAACATCCGTATATTTTTCAAATAAAGTATATCACTAAGCTTTAGAATGATAAGTCAATTATGAAAGATCTATAAATTATGCCTCTCAATTTTTTACAAATAAAAGAAGGCAAGCCATGACCTCAATAACTTTTTCCATGAATGTTTATCCTTACTCGATATACATTTAAATAACATAATTTAGAGCCAATTCAGTAATTATATTATTAATATTTATACTGTAGTAAGCTTTTTTCATTTAGAATACCACTAAATTTCACAAATGTATTAGTATAATTTGATTACACATATTAATAAGATTATATCATATGACCAAAACATATATTTCCTAAATAAACTGATTTGAATGGGATGAAAAATTCAATAGATGGCTAATTTTTAATCTTGCGGTTTGACTAAATATCATCATTCTATTTTGCTCTTGAAGGGAATGTATGTGAAAACAACAACCAAGGTAGGCAACAAATAGTATAATAAAACAGATAAATTAGCGAAATAAAATAAATAAATCAGGACATAAAGGACATACCTGTTTACATATCAACGACAATTTTTTTACAACTGGACAATAAAGGTAAGGATGGGGATTAGAATCAAAGTCAGTGGAATTCTTCCAAAATTCAGAAACAAAACCAAAAATAGAAAGTGTGTGCACACCTATAAGCGGCAACTCTTATTCAACTTCTCACAAAATTTAATAAACAAATGTGAAGGATGAGATTGAGTCAATCATGGTAAAATGATTAAAATTGACAGCTAATAAATTTTGAGTCTAAAAGTGAAGTATCTACATGTTTTTTCTTGTGTTCTATTTTTCTAAAATCATAAGGGAAAATAGACAATATTTTCTTAGTTTAGAAATAAAAAGGTAAAGTTTTATTTTCATGTACCATTTCTTTTTCCATAATTCTTTTTTTTAATCCAATCTTACCACCCACTTATTGGTAACAGTGAATATGATCCAATTTACTTATTTGGATAAAGAGCGTACTTTACACGGTATGAGATAACAAATGTGCATAAGTATACCAATGTACACTGAGGAATTTACCCGAATGGCCTTAATATTTTCAAGAATCTTTGGTTTTCAATTCGTATAGGTTTTCTACCACTCTTAGCTACTTGACCTGCAAATTCATTGTTTCATTTGTCAATTTTTCAAAATTCAATAAATAACTAAGAGAACTGAAACTGATCAGTCACACATGAGTCATGCATTTGTTTATCACAATCTACTTAACAATCTTGTTTGTATAAAACTAAAATAATATTAGTTTCAATTCAATCAAATATTCACAGATGGGTTAAGTTAATTAACATTCCAACAAAACATGATTATTTGCATTTTGACTGAATTTGCATGGCAATAATTTTCTAAAAAATTGCCAGTCAGTCAATATATCGGCAAATCAAAGAATTGAAAAAAAAATCTTTAAAGCTTGGATGTTTACCAGTATACGAAAAAAGGAGATTACAGATGAGCTTTTGCCAAAACAGATATTTGACTTGCAGAAATCGTAAAGGGAAATAAAAGTGTACCTATTATTTTCTTATATTCTATTTTTTTCGAAATCGTAAGGAAAAAACATTTGAACTTTTTTTAGTTTAGAAACAAATAAGTCTCGTATTGTGTTCATTTAGTAAAAATTTTTCAATGATTCAAAATGTCTATCCATTTCCAATCTTACTAACCACTTACCGATAACATTGAATATAATCATATTTCCTTATTTGGCAAAAGAACATTGTTAACATGATATGGAATATTAAATGAGCATAATTATGCCAATCTATATAGAGGAATTTACAATAAAAGCCTTAATCCTTCCATGTATTTTAGGTTACGTATTCGTACAGCTTTTCTTCCTTGCTCTTAGCCACTTGCCTGCAAATTTGCTGTTTCACCTTTCAATTATTAGTTTTTTGAAATAGTTAACATAAAATAATAATTCTGAAATTCAATAAATAACTAAGAGAATTGAAACTGATTAACCATTCAAGAGCCATGCATTTGTTGTTAGCACAATATACGTAATGATGTTCTTTGAATAAAACTTATATAATATTGATTTCAATTCAATCAAACATTCGTAGTATACCTAGGAAAAAAGTGTGATGTTAAAGATTCCAGCAAAAAGAGATGGCTTGCATTAAGAATGAATTTGCATGGAAATAATTATTCAAATAATTGAACAGATAAATTAGAAAAATAAAATCAATAAATCATGACATACAGGACATACATGTTTGCGATGTGTGATTAATTCTTCTAGAACTTTTTTATTGTTTCTAATCATCTTATTACTTAATAAACAAATAAAATGATTAATTAGTCATATGAAAAGCGACATAATATCATTAATAATCAAGCACTGGTCAATACATAAAGGTGTAATGCATATTTAAATAGGAATGTAAAATGGAGTAGATAGCTAACCCAATTTGAACACATACAAAAGGGGAAGAGCCTCCTGATTTGGAGGTGAGGTAAAAGGAGATCAAGATTAGATTTGGAAGTCCGAGAGGCCGAAGTGGTTTGCAAAGCATTGCTCAGACCTTCACTTATACGAAAAAAAAACTGAAGTTCCTCAGACCTTTTACTCTCATCAACACATTTTTTTCCATCATCCATCTATTGCGAACAAAAAAAATGAAAAGCGGTTCTTTTTTCACTTTGCACACATAAAATTGGAATTCATAATAAAAGATGATAAACTCTTACCTCTTGAATTACATTTTTCCTGTAAGAAAGCTCAAAAGAAATGACTCAGCTTCAATCAAAAATCTGTAAAATATGAAATAAATTGTAGATCCAATGTCAAATTTCTGAAAAATAAATACAATTTGTGCTACAAACTTGTATGAATTCCATTACGCATCTGAAGAGAAACGAACAAATACTAAAGTAGATATTAAATTATCGCTTAAATTACTTCTTGAAAGTAGTAAATGCTAATAAACTCTTACCTATTGACAAATAACCGAGCTTTCTTCCGTTCTTCTTAATTTCAATAATTGAGGACTTGGAGCTTTTGCTTGATCTTCACTGCTGCAAATAAAAGAACCCGATTAAGAAGGGTAATGGAGTTGAGTTATTTGCTTTGTCCAGATTTTGATAGAAGAAGAAGGACTGATATTATTAATTTCAAAGAAAATATGGGCCAGAGGGTTGAGGAGGAGACTTCTGCGAGGAAGATGGTTGGATGGTAAAATGGCATTTCAGATATTCGAGTTCGTGCAAGAGACGTGTGGAACTGTCCCATGAATGAGAAATGGCAAAATTGCCTCAACCACACAATATAAATCTAGAAGGGTATTTTAGTTATTTCAAAAGCTTCATTTTAAGGTATTATAATATATATATATATATATATATATATATATATATATATATATATAGAGCAGTTTTACAAATATTTTTGTTTACCTCTGAACCCATAGGTCAATTAGTTTAGTAAATTTTTATGGCCAATACCACATAAAGAAATAGTATAAGAATGAGCATTATTACCGATCAAAAACAAATAGTAAAACATGAAGTATTTAACCCAAGGATTTTATTTTCATGATATAACATGCCCATCCAAATTGGAGAAAATTTTAAACATATATAATACATACTGCACAGACAGCAAAACATTCAATCAGAGCCTCAAAAATGCAAGAACTAATACTTCAATCAAAGTTGAGAACCAAAATAAACTTTATTATTTACCAATGTTGGAAAATAAAAATAAGTTTACCTTCTGTTTATATTATCCCATTGCATATTTCTGTGTCCAGGAGCGAGAAGTAAGTTCATACTTGGCTTTATCAGTCTTGTAGATGTGAGCTATTTCAGGAACCAAAGGATCATCAGGGTCGGGGTCTGTAAGAAGCGAGCATATCGACAGCAAAACCTTAGAAAATTTTAAGGCGGGACTCCATCATTCCTTGAGAATGTCAAGGCATATACTGCCATTACCGTTAATGTTTGGGTGGAAAAATAAATGGAGATATAATATCGTACAAAAGAGGAACCATGCAATGGAGTAAGGAACTAATATTTTCATTTAGGTGCTTTAGACATAATTTGTCAAACATTCATTATAATATAAATATAATAATCCAAAACATAAGTATTTCAGTGTTCATGATTGAAGGATCATGTACGGTACAATTTTGAACTAAATCAAAATGCCTATGGTTGTGTAAGTAGCCCCAGAACCTCCTGAACTTCCTATTACTGCTGTAGAACTTCCCGTATTATGCTCAATGTTGCTTAACGCACTAATTATGTTGAGCAAGTTCGCTGTTTATACCAAAAATGACCCGAAATCCCAGGAACACCATTGAAAGAATTGAATCTCTAATTCCTGGCAATTTCAGTTTGAATAAATTGTCGTTACAAACTCAAATCTGTAAATATTAGGTAAATTTGTAAGCGTTTATATTACAAACAATAGCTAAAAATCCAGAGCATGAACTTACGTATGACAACCGAAAGTATACTTTAGAATCAAATAGAGCAGATGCAAGACAAATGAATAATCTTCATCGCTTCACGAAAAAATTAAACTGTAAGTTCTTCATCGCTGTAGAAAAAAAAATGAATTGGGAATTTGTAGAGAAATAAAATAAAATGAAAGTCGATAATAAATTATCAAATAAAGCACCTGTTACAAATAATTGACGCCGGTTAACTAAGTAAATATGCTGGATCTTCGTCACTCTGCAGAAGAAAGTAAGTCGATTGGGAAATTGTGGAAAGATAAATTAAAAAGAAAGTAGATACTAAATTACCGATGTTGGAGTTTTTTCTTTCGTCCATCTTCATCGCTGCAGGAAAGTGGGAGTTTTTGCTTTTGTCGATCTTCATCGGTGGAGAAAAAAGAGACGGAGCTTTGAGAGAAGAACGAAGAGGAGTATTTTGCACTGACGGAAATGAGGAGTTGAGTGCGTGGAGAAAGTGGAAGCGTGGTACCGGTCTTACCGGAACACAATTAAAAGAAATTACAAAACTGCCCTATTAAAATAGCATAAATTTAAAAGGGTATTTTAGTTATTTCAAAAGCTTCATTTTAAGGTATTCTCATTATAATATAGATTAATTATCTGTGTTGGAATTATTGTTTGTTGGATAAATGTTGATTTGGATGACTGTTGTGAATTGTTTGAAATTTGAAATATGTAACATGTTGTTATGACATTTATGACATTTAAAACATGTTTACACTGCCATTTACAAGTTTCCTGACTTGTTTATGTTGATTGGACGAAAAAATTTCACACATCATCCAAAAGCACAATTAATAATATATTATTTGAATTTGTGTTGGTTGAAACCCCACACGGGTCTTGGTTTGATATTCTGACTACACATCGCCCGTGTGATTAGTTTAAAATGCACTTTGGTTGTTATTGGATGTTTTATCATTATTATGGAATTAATGCGATGTTTGAAACCCCATATAATTAAAATTATATGGTAATGGATTGGGACTCATTCCAATTTTGAATTAAAGGAATATTTTAATTTAATATTCAGTTAATGGAATTAATTGACGTATGAATTAGAAAGATCATATCTTTATTGTTTAAAAGTTATAATAAAAAGGATTCAATTAAAAAGATCACATTTTTACGGTCAGTATGTTAAGATAAGAAGGTTTGATTTCAAAAATTTGAACATTTTGAAAAGATTATATTATAATATAATAATAATATAGAAAGTTTAATTTTTCATTAAAAAATTGAAATGTCAGTTAGGATATTCGGAAACAAAGGGTTTTATAAAAGTAATAACAATTTAATGTAAAGATCATATCTTTATTTTAAAAGAATATTTTAAAATATTTTTTTCAGTAAATTAATTATAATTATTAATTATAATTGTACTTGGACAGGAGGTTAGGTTACATTTATGGTATAAGTCTACCCCGACCCGCCCGGCATATCCAGCAGCCACAAATGTTGAACCTAATGTGAGAGGTCCAAGTGCGCAAATACGAATTGAGCCATTACACGAGGTTAAGCCCAACTTGTGGGATAAGTTTGCCCGGAACCAACCGGCATATCCAGCATTCGCAAGTTGTAGGCCTAATGTGAGAGGTCTGGCCCATAATAAATTATAAATGGATAAGATAATGGATTGAGCATTTTAGTCCAGTAACGCCATTTTAACTCGAACGTATTTATCGATTTGCGTTATCCATTTAATTAGGAACATTAAAAGAGAAATTTCAAAATTAATATTTTCTAAATAAATATTATTTAAAAAGGATAATATATAGAATATTTAACTTTCTTTTATTTAAATAAAAGTTGGAATCGTTTTATAAACGAATTTATAAACATTTTAGAATATGTTTAGAAAGGAAATGGATGATATATATATATTATACACTTATAATGGTTTGAATAGAACGTTTCGCGTAGCGACCGTTCGCGAATTTCGACCATTAACTTTAAATTGGCGAACAAGAGATCCGACCGTAAGATTCTCCTAAAACCGGAACCGTTGGGTTTGTATCGAAAAGAGCTTCCAATGAATATAAGAGATTTGAAATCTAATGGTTAGATTTGGAGATATGTCGAAATCAATTTCATAAAAGGTCGTTGTAAGTGCAGTTCGGTGGCCATTATTGGAAACAGACTGTACGAGCAATAATAGAATTATCAAAAGTATGGAAAATTATGTAAAATCATAATAAATGATTTAAAAAGGTTTTTGATGAAAAATTCCAAGTTTATAAAGATAAAAGATATCTTTATCAGAATTAGTGATTTATTTATTTTAAATAAATAAATAAAAATAAGTAAAAAGGATTTAAATGGTTTTAATAAAACCAAGATTTTCCAATACATATGTTGGAATGGATTTGAATGGAAATAATCTTCGGATTATTTCAGTATTGGATGCTGTGATTATATGGATTGTATTGTGGGAATTTGGAAGATATTAATATTGTTATTCCCGATTTGGTATACGTTAGTTTTCAGAATTTGATATTGAACATAAATCGATATAATTTCTAGTTAAAGCACTATATTTAATATCTGATTAGAATTCTGGTTTGTCGTGAGTAGTGTCTTAAATAACACTGTTCTTAAACCCATTTGAGAAAGAATAAATCTTTTAATTAAGATTTAAATAAGATTTCCAATTATTAAACATAATTGAAAATTAAGTGAAACTGACTTTTGGGTTGATTGTGAACAATGTTTTTAAATGACATTAGTTCTTAAAACCCGATTGACAGTGAAATTTAGATTGGTAATTCATAAATCTTTTAATTAAGATTTGACGAAATATTCTAAAGAGAAGTTTTCAATTTAGTATATTAAGTTGGAATATGATTTTGGGTTTATTGTGAACGATGTTTTTAAGCAACATTTGTTCTTTAACCGAGTTAAAGGCAAGATTATTTCTTGAAAGTTAAATAATCATTAAATAATGATTCTTGAAGATTAAAACTAAATATAGTTTTAATAAATCTTTAATTGGATTGAATGAGGATAAAAGTAATTAAATTTACTTAATTCAAGAAATGAACGATAATGGAGTACCACCAGTTTTACTCCAAGCGATAGTTAAATCTTTAATTAGATTTGAACTATTAAACGGTAATTAAGTTTACCGTAACACATTGGGTGTTAAATATGGAGTACCACCAGTTTTACTCCATGGGTTGTATAGGTTGGGAATGGGATATTAATAAATGATTACGTCGGTAAGGTGTTAATCCCGAATAGTTGGATAAACCTTAATTTGGTTTAAATTAAAATCAAAGAATATTCTTGATTGGAATGAGGCGTTGGTTGTGTTTTAAAGCACATGATTTTAAATTGCGCAAATTATTCAGAAAGACTGGGTTTAACCCATTTTGAATAATTCATACGACGATTGAAGATCGATGATGAAGACTGTTATTGAAGACCGGGAAAGTTCCATATCGAATGAATGATTATTGATATCTTGATTGGACCGTACACCCAAGATGAGAGAAAAATTGGTGATCATTCAGACGTATTTGGAGATCTACCGGATATGGTTTCGTTCAGATCCAGAACGGACTTGTAAATGGATGGTATGTCTGACGTTGTATTCCGTTATGCTGTATTCATTGATCTCTGCTAAATATGTATCTGTTTGTTGTCGGAGAATTTATTCTCTTGTTTAACACCCTTCTCTGAGACGCACAAGCTTAGAGGTTATATATTGGCAGAAATCAATGGTATGGTATGGACTGACAATGTGGCATGCTAAGATGCAAATGATTAAGGCTTTTGTTGAAAAGCAGAGCCTTGTGGTTGATGATCACAGCATAGCCTATTTCGGCGTAGCTTTGTGTATCGCATGACTTCGCGAGCCTCACACCCCGGTATGAGTCAAAAACAGGATTAGGACTGAAGGGAGTGCACATGTTTCCTTCTAGCTAGAGTAGTTTCAGCGACCTACCAGCCCTGACATTTTTTACTTATGTGGATGTTGGATTATGAGGTATCTCGGTTTTATAGGTTGTTAGTGTCCATATAGAGGTTCAAAAGAACAGGGAAGCGTGTGTTCAGGCATTACTAATCCACTAAGTGTTATAGTGTGGACCGGCCTTGAAGATCCAAGGGTTCACTGCGGGGAATCCTGAGGCATTTGCTAGAGTGCCTCGAATCGGAGAGGACGATCCCTAGCCTCGATTTCATGATGGAAAACCAATTTCCAATACGACATTACGGTTTTGATTGTAAACCCTATATATGGCGACATAGTGGGATGTGGCGCTCATGCCGTCTATGATTAATACATTTACTTTCGAAATTGATTTCTGCACTATGCACTTATAGTAATATTAAAAGATAAATTTCACGTACCAAGCATATTTGGCTATTATAAGGTAAAACTCTATCCTCCGGCTTGCGTTGCATTGTGTGATGGGACCTGAGTCTTATAATAGCTTCATTTTCCTTTATTTAGCATTGCGCTGTTTATTTTTATGCACTGATATTCTTGGGGGTAAACCCGTTCCGTGTTATATGGCGTGGTCCCTTGATTTACCTAACTTTAAAATCAACTTAACAACGGTTTTGAGTTCTCATACCAGTCTCATGACTGACCTGGAGTTTATTGTTTTAACCTAAACTATGGGTGCCCATATTTTCCACACGGGCAGTTAGTAGTTTTGGTTTTGCAGATATTATATTCACATGATCCTAGTTTACAGCTGAAGCGATATTCGGAAAGCTCTGTATCCGTGTATTCCTTTCGGTTATATTTTGTATTATTTGTCCGCTGCTATTTAAATGTAATTTAAATTCTGATATTGTATTTCCATTGTATATTATTCATTCATACTCTGGAATATTCTTGTACTCTGATGTGATTGTTGTAACAGCAATAAAATGTTCTCATGTTTGTGTTCTGATGTGTGTTATTCTCAAAACAATCTGGGCTTTCCTTTACTGGGAAGTTTGGGTCTTCACATTGGATTTCGTGATTATATATATATTGTTATGGAAATTTGAAAGATATATTTGTATCGTTATTTCCAATACGATATTTGTTGGTTGTAGTATTTGATATTGAATATAAGCCGGTATATTTTCTATTCAGAGCCTTGTATTTAAGATCAAATGGGATTTTGGGTTTGTCATGAACAGTGTCTTCAGTAACATTGTTCTTGAACCCCATGTGAAAAGAATGAATCTTTTAATTAAGATTGTTAGAGTTTCCAATTATATTTAATAATTGGAATAAAATGGAATGTGAATTGTGTTTATCGTGAACTATGTTTTTAAAGACATCCGTTCTTTAACCCGATTTACAGTGAAATGTGATTTGGAATTTATAAATCTTTTGTTAAGTTTTAAAGGAAATTTTCCAAAGTGATTTTTTCCAATTTAATAAAATAAATTGGAATGGAATGGAATTCGATTTGGTAATAATCGAAGTGAACTTCTGTGGAGGAAGACTGTTACTATATATGGAATTTAAGAGGCTTTGCCGTTATTCCATTTATAGTATCGGTTGGATATGGAAGTTCATATCGATATATATTGATCTTTTTTCCATGAAGATTCCATTGTTAATGGAATGTGATTTTGGGTTTATCATGAGCTGTGTTTTAAATGACATTTAATTCTTTAACCTAGTTAAAGATAAGATTAATTTCTTAACTTGGAATAATCATTAAGTAATGATTTTCGAGATTAAAAATGAAATAGAGTTTTAATGAATCTTTAAATAGATTGAAAGGTGAATTTGATAACTAAGATTATCAAATCCAAGAAATGATCGAGAATGGGGTTTCACCAGTTTTGCTCCAAGCGTTAGTTAAATCTTTAATTATATTTGAACGTGAAATGGTAATTAATCTTACCGATAACACCGTGATGTTAGATATGAAGTATTACCAGTTTTACTTCATGGGATGAATAGGTTGGGATTGGGAAATTAAAACAAATGATTATTTTGATAAGGTTCGCTAATCCCGACTAGTTTGGATAAACCATAATTTGGTATGGATTGATTTCCAAAGGAAGATTAAAGAATAAATTTAAAGAATTTATCTTTGATAAAATTAATGGGAACCTTTCCCAAAAGATATGAATATTTAAATAAAAGAATATTCTGGATTGGAATGAGGCGTATGTTGTGTTTTTATAACGCTTTTTTATAAGATACGCGAGTTATTCAGAAAGACCGGGTTTGTCCCATTCCGAATAACTAAATCGGCGATGAGTCGACGATGAAGGCAGTGGTTGAAGACTGAAGGTCTTTACATCGTTTGGACGATTACTGATGTCTTGATTGGGCTGTGCACCCAAGACAAGGTAATAAGTGGTGATTGTCCAGACATACTTGGAGATCGACCGGATATGCGATGACCTCTCTCTTGTATTGGACATATGGGTCGAGGAATAAGGTACCTCCGGTTTCGTTCAAACCCAGAACGAACTTGTAGATGGATGTGTTCTGACATCGAATTTCATTCTGTGTGATTGATAGACATCGGTTGCATAGCGTGAATTGCCAGTGTGGCATGCTGAGATGCAAATGATCAAGACTTCTGTTTAAAAGCAGAGTCTTTTGGTTGATGATCAAAGCACGACTTTAATATAGCATAGCTTTGTATAGCATTAATTCGCGAGCCTCGCACCCTGGTGTGAACCAGAAATGGGAGAGGACTTCAGGGAGGACATGCGTTTCCTTCTAGCTTGGAGTGGTGTCAGCGTTTTGCAAGACCCGACGTTTTACTTATGTGGATGATGGATAGCAAGGCACCTCGGTTATTTCAGTCTCCGCGGAGCCGATGGATGGTCTTTATACAGACCAGATTTACGCCCCATAGGGCGGGAAAACATAGTTTTCAGGAATTTTAATCTACATCGAGTGGACCGGCCCTGACGATCTAAGGGCCCACCTGTGTCTGGGTCCTAAGACATGGGCTAGATTGTCTCGAAGCTATAAGGACGATCCCTTGCCTTGGTTCACAGACGGAAATCCAACTTCCAATTCGTGACATTTCGGTTTTGATTGTAGAGCCTAGTATTGGCGACATGATATATGGTACCCATGTCGTCTATGATTGATACATTTATATTTGAAGTTGTTTTATACACTATGCACTTATAATAGTATCAAAGGATTTGTTTTAAACGTACCAAGCATGTTTGGCTATTATAAGGGAAAACCCTATCCTCCGGCTTGCATTGCATTGTGTGATGGGATCTGGGTCTTATAATAGTCTCATTTTTCCAAAAAGCATTGCGCTATTTTGTTATATGCACTGGTATTCTTAGGAGGAAACCCGTTCCGCGTTATACGGCATGGTCCCTTGATATATCTGATTTAAAGTAATGTTTTAAATAACCGTTTTAGTTCTCACACCAGTCACATGACTGACCTAGAGTTTATTGTTTTAACTTAAACTCTGGGTGCCCCTATTTTCCACACGGGCAGCTTGTAGTTTTGGTTTTGCAGATTTACATTCATAGGATCCTGGTTTACAGCTGGAATGATATTCGGAAAGCTCTGTATCCGTATATTCTTTTCAGTTGTGTTTTGTATTATTTTCCGCTGCATTGTAACTTGTAAATCTCTGTTATTTAGTAAATGTGTAATGTTTATTCATACCCTGTATATTCTTATATTCTGATGAAATTGTTGTAATAAGCAATGAAATGTTCTTCTGTTTGCGTTCTGATTTGTCGTGTTCTCAATTCAATCCGGGCTTTCCTTTACGGGGAAGTTTGGGTCGTTATAACTCGCCCTATAACATCTACATTCCACCAAATCAACCACAAAAAATAGAAATGAAAAATATAGAAAATAAAAAGAAATAGCGGTTGTAACCCATAGCAGACTGCACTAGTACCAATGCAAACGTAACCTAATGCATTGCACTATCCTTGCGACCAAGTGTGGTGCAGTATCTCCTGGTTTACGTGGACGAAAATGTAGCATCAACATTGCCATATATAACCACCGTATAGTTTCTACAATGGTCTACATGAAAGTGGCACCAAAATCTATTCTTCAAGCTACACATAAAAGCTGAAGATGTATGCCCAACACTGGAACCATGCAGCACATAATTCATCAAATACATTAAAACTAAAACCATCCTCTATGTAAACATCTACCAGTTTCAAAACTCCTGATCGCGATGCATGTATCCTTGATCAAGTCAGTCACTTTTCATACCCTCTCCATTAGGCATTTTAGACTGCTAACTGCATATCTGCATGTGCTAATAATCCAATCCCCGCATCTGCTAGGTATAATTACAGCTTTCCATAGGACAAACGAACTGAAACATAAAACTCTTATGTACATAGGACAAAAGTATAGGAGACCCAAACCAACCCACATAAGAGTTAGGAAGGTCGAATTGAGGAGTGTGAATGCATACGCATTCATACCCCTTCACATGTCCAAAATTCAGGTGATGTTCATTGAGCTCCGTGCCTTCTTTTAGGAGGAGCCGCGAGTTGTTTTGAAGGGTTCACACTTTGTTTCTAAGCATAAGCAGGATTGGCAGTTAAAAAGACGCGAAATCCACAGCGAGCCATTGGGACTTCTTTGATATGTGCGGCAATATTATCTATGAATTGTTGATCATGCGCACCAAAATAGGAATCTGCTTCATCTTCAGAACTTGAACTATCATTAACATCCTCCACGATCACCTTACCTTGGTCGAAACTGCTAGCATCTTTTTTCTGCGTCGAATCTTTGTTCTCCGTACTTGAAAGTGATGTATTTGACAATGTATCATCCGTCTGCAAATAGTCATAAGGATTAGCCATTGGAATGTTGGTAACTCTTTTAGCATTTTTAACAGTCTGAGCCGGTTCCTTCCTTTAATTTCTGACAGTAGTCCATTGTTCTGGAGAAGTGTCAATGACGACCGCACCTATGCCTACCTCCTTCGTTTATGCTATGTCTGTTTGAGAATTTATGCTTAGATGGTCAGCCTGTGGAGCAGTTGCACTTAGGAATGCCGCAGAACGTGTGTAATTCTGTCCAGTGTGAAGAGCATCTGCTCCTTGCACATTATCCTTATGCTGCACTGGCTGTCTTGACTGCCATGTCTTTTTGAACTGAATCCTACAGTTTGTAGTACTATGACCGAAGACTCGGCTGTTTACATATGGAGTAAGGGTGTACTCATAGGATAACAAAATGTCAACAACACTGCCATCCTTCAACAGTCTTCGGTTAGGCGAAGTTAGAATCTCCTTCTATCAGAACTGTAGCATAGTGCAAGCGATTTTCTGTAACAGCAGTAGTATCCATTTTAATAGGCCTTCCAATTGTACTTGCAATCCGGCTTATAGCTTATCGATTCCAAAAATCAAGATTTAAATCCTCTAATTTGACCAAGATCGGGATGGAAGAGAAGTAATCCCTCGCTAAGTTTAACCCAGGTTTCCATATTTTTATTATAATAATTCTTGAATTAAAAGTAAAAGGTCCGCTTTTAATAATTCTTACACAGTCTTCTTCCAAAGCGAAATGGACGATGATGAAACCACTAGTTTTATAGAAGATTTCATAATTACCTAATGGCTTCCACATACTTTTCACATAATTCGAGAACTGGTTATACAACGGTCTGCTTCCGATCACATATGCCATAATTGTGTTTCTCCATTTTGCCTAGCAATCTTCTTGTTTGATTCTGGAATTCGAGATTTACATTTCCCATTCTCGATTTCCGGTGGGATAAACTGTAAGTCCATATCATTGGGTTCATCGTTGTTGTTGCTTACCACTTTAACGACATCCGCCCACGTCCTATTCCACGTAGCTATTGAAGACGACTTTGATTTTGGGGGTGACTCTTCCACGATAACCGTTCCCTCCGAAGTCTCCTTGTCCGCCATTTTCACTTTTTGGTTATCCTTTATACACACACACACAATTATCTATTGGTAGTAATGGCAGGAAAAATAACAAATAAAAAACAATATATAACCATAATAGAAAGGGAATACCAATGGAATATTTATCAAAATTGACACTAAACTGTCGCTAAGCAGAAACTGATATTTTAAAGATAGCGATGGTTTACCGACGGATTACAGGAATGCAAAAATGTTTGCTATATATTTTCATCGGTAATCCCTCACTAAATTGTGTGCATTTAGCGATGGAAAAATATTTACTGATTTTAATATGTTATATATATCCATCAGTAAAACGTCGGTGAAATATTTAAAAATGAAATGATAATATATTAGAAAATGACGATGAAGTGATGGAGAATCGATGTTAATTTCCATCGCAAAATCGTGCCTAAAATACCGACGTGTTTTTTAGCGACAGCCGTATTCTACTGCAAATCCATCGCTAACAGGCCTTTAACGAGGGTTTAGCGATGGATTTTCCACTGCAAAATCAGTGTTTTCTTGTGGTCAAAGTCAAAAAAGAAAATAAGAAAACCGAAATCCCAATGGGATTGCTGAACATTATAAAATCACGTCAAATATTTAATTAGTCATAGAAACCATGTTAGCTCAAATCTTGAATCCGCTTTTGAGGGTCGTGATATGCGAGTCTTTCGTTTTGTTCATGATTAAGATTTGGTAGAAAAAAATTTGTGAGAACTGTGCTAATATTTTTTGTCTTGTTATATACTATTTAGTAGGTAAAGGTAACCCGAATTTAAATATATTGATTGATAACATTTTTTCTTCAAATATTTCTCTATTTAATTAATAGGGGTTAGCTTACTCCATAATCTGGCCATTCTATTAGAAAGACCACAGTATTATAAAAGCTAGAAATTTGTTAGTTACTAATTCATCCTTCGCTGCAAATTCAATAATAAATTTTGGTGTATATTTACTATGTATTCAATGAATTTCGTTTGGGGTCACATAATTAGCAGGATTCAGACCATTGAAGCTTCCAGATGTTTTAATTGTGGGTCCTACAGCCATTCATTAAAGGAATGCCCAAAGCCTCGTGATAATGTTGCATTCAACAGCGCCCGGAGATGGCATAATGCAAGTCGTAAATTTAGTTCTCTTTCTCTAGGATACAATTGATATTATTTGGAACCGAAAGCTAAAGGAAAATATCATGGTTTGATACCTAGAGCCCTTAGTTCTGAAACAAGAGAATCCCTCAGAATCGGGGTAGGTTTTTTCAACTTATAATTTCTAATTTGTGATAGCTTCTCTCAGCAGCTTATAAATGATTGGATCAGTTCATATGATCGAGATCATTGTTAAATTAATGGAGTTCTGAGTGTTGGCCTCATTGGTTTATGTTTATCCTTTGGGCTCACCTATCGTACACACACACACACGCATGCACACGTGCAAACACACACTCTTGCACGCCCACACGCGCGCATACACGCACACACTCTATGCGAGATGTGTGGATTTACATTACTAGATTTATCAACTCCTCAAAATCTTCTACCTCTTTTGCATCATTAGTATCATTGATTAATCTAATTTAATGGACTAGATTTAGTTGCAAAAAGGGTGCTTAATTTCTATTTTGAGTGTTGCTTCATAGCTCATATACGTACACATGTATTGAAAGAAGTACAAATTCAAGACAGGTTTTGAGGTCTGTATCTCAGGCATCTATATTATTGGCATGTCATCTTTATAAACATCACACAGCTAATCAAAAGAATGTTATTAATGGGTAGTTCTGATTTATTTGAATGCAGAAACTCGATCCACCTCCATGGCTAAACAGGATGCACCAACTAAACAAGATCCACCACCATGTTAGCGGTTCCCGACATCATCCGAGTTCATCTGGAAACCATGGTCAAGATCAACATTACAATGACAAATGGCATCATAGTAGCTGATATTTCCGTAGAGTTGTTCTTTGTTAAATATGAAGGTGATTTGTATCTCATGCACAATTTGATCATTTCCTACGAGTACATGCACACTTATAGTAGCAGATTGTACAAGGGGTTAATTCTATTATGGGATTGTCATCAACGTAAGCTATTTAGCTCATGCTATTATCATTCATTAAGTTAAAATTCAATTAAAATAAGTTCATGTGAAACAGATTTCAGGTAAATCGGTCTTTTTTCCAGTTTTTGTTTTTTGTTTAGCTTGAAAAAAATTGAATATGTATCTGAAAATATAAACTTAGGATTGATAAAATGCTTTTTAAGGAGCTATACAGTCTGTGTTAAGAACTCAGGAGTTTGTGATGGAGATCAACAAATACTTGCATGAGATAACGAGGTTTCTTTTCCTTTTCTTAAACAAAAAACGGATGACTAATGAACCAACAACAGGTCAACCATGCAGTGGGATTCTGCCGTTAACTTTGGAGCTATTTTAAAATAACGGGGAATGCAAGTATGCAGCAAATGCCATACATTTAAAATATCGGGGAATGCAACTATTAAGTTTGTTGTAAGGTGACTGGACTGATGTTCTTTCCTAGTTATTGCCTTCACATATTTGGTGTGTTTGGCATGTTCTCCAAATCACCGGTTTGGGTGTTTCCAGGTACTGCCATGGCATGGCTGGTGTAACTTGTTGTTGTTTATTGGGGGATTATGAAAAATAACAATGTTATAATTGATCATAAGCTAACTAGTCACCTCAAGAGGGAGAATCTTTCATAAATCCGAGCCCATTGGTAACAAGAAAACTATTGTCTACTACCATGGGCGGACACCAAAAGGACAACGCATTGATTGGGCGATGTATGAGTATTCACTAGATAAGCAAGCGCTTATCAATTAGAAAATGTGCAGGTACTAAAATAGTTGTTAAATTTCACTTGTAATGCTAATCAGTAGAACTATTGTCAGCATTTAGCCTCACAATTAACATTCTACCTGTATGAATGACATCTTTGAACAATGGAATGTTGAACAGTTATATGCATGTTTGTATGTGAGATAAAAGGGATGAATAATTGAATTGGGGGGCATAAAACCACAGTGGCATAGGACTAGTGTAGGGGAGGAGGGTGAATTCCTATGTATCATTGTATAGACTCATAAATATTGCCTCTTACATGCATATCTTACTTTTGCAGGATTATTTTGCTCTACTTAAGCTTTTTGGGAAGAGTGGGTCTGGTGCGAAAAATGGAGAGCAATATGGTGCACCATTTAGAGAATGTAGCAACTTCCATTATGGGATTGGAGAAGAAATCGAATGCGATGTTCATGAACTCGTTCCTGAACACAGAAACATGAACGTAAATGTTGGTCGACTGCAATCTAGAAACCACTTTAGTTTTACGACAACAAGGTAAGCAGTCTAAGTTTTTAATATAAATTGGTGCAGAACAAAGAGCATTTTGAAGAAAGCATAGTACTTTTTCAGGTTAATATAATATCTTGTGATGTTTGTTCAGATATGGAAGCAGTTGGAGTCTGTGTGTGTCAGTGAGTCTGTATATGAGTGAATCGAGTGACAATGTAGTGAGGAATGTATGTAAATACGAATGACTGTGTAATGTACCAGTGAATGTACAATAGTGGAGTCACAAAATTTGTACTATTTGAAATGCTGAAATAAAATATTTATTCAATAAATATCGTTATATTCAAGAAAATGTTGCAGTATGCGATGTAATGTTGCCATAGCTATGATATAATGTTGTAGTATGTGATGTTAAATGTTGCCATAGCTATGATATATTGTTGCCATTAGATGGTAAAAGTGTTGCCATAGATTAAAGCATGTGTGCCCCACAACAGGATTCTGCGAACCCCGGCTACAACCACAACAGGATTCTGTGAACCAGGGCTACAACTTTTAGCGGGCCCCGCATTTTAGTAAATTTAGTACATGTGGCAACACGTGTAACGATGTTGCCTTAGGGTCGCAAAGATATTGCCTTTGACTGTAAGGCAACGCGGAAAACTGCAACACTGAGAAAGTGTTGCCATAGATCATTTTTGGCCTATAGCAACATTTTTTGGCACTTCCTACATCAGTTCTCTAGTGTTCCAGTATTCAATCTATAGCGTAGTGTAAGCAGTCACACGTAACTAGTTAAATGAAGTTGTACTTTCTTTGAGTTGTCACCCCATGAAGCATCCAATGTGTATTTTCTCCCCTTCCATCTCATGCCAACACCTCACCAATCCAAGGCCTTTCAAAGCCTATAAGTAGAAGACCTCATCTCCACTTTTTCACTTTGCTTCCCTTCATTTTCTTTTCCTCTCCCCTCCGTTTCTTAGCTCCACCGAGCCCACCCCAAAGCCCACCGCCGCTGCCACCCTCCCCCACGCCGTTGCCAACCTCCTCTAACCACACATCACCAACCCGGTGGCCCCATCCTCCCTAAAAGTACCCTACCCCCTTTAAAAACCCTAAACCATTATCTCCTCCTCATTTAAACCACCAACATGCGCCCCTCTTACCTCCTACAACCGCGCCTAAGCCTCATCAGACCCGCTACTGACCCCACCAGCCAAGATCGTGGGCCCCACATCCAAATTGAGCCCCTTAGCACCCCGAAATCCCTCCCTGTTTACTCCTCGGACCAAAAACATGTCCACTTATACACCCATTAATTTCTAGAACCCCATAGCATCGAACCCATGCCCGTTTATTTTTCATAAAACTCCGGTGATGCTAGGAGGCTGCTGAAATGATCCAAAATTGCTAGGACGTCCTATGTATAAAATTAGGAGGAATGAAGTGATAGGTGAGAAACATTGAACTGAATAAGGGCTAGTTAACTATTAACTATTGTTTGTGTACTCGATTGAATGTATAATAACCTATAATGGTTAATATGAGTTCAGGGTATAGTCTGGAAATGTCTGGTGTAGAAAAGATATGATTTTTAAGTGGTAATTATATAATCACTTAAGTATGTAACACTTAGAAATAATGGTGTTGATATTAGAATGGTTTTGAACCTTAAACGGTTATTGGGAGGGAAATTAACTTGATATTAGTTAGTGGATATGGGTATGAACCACATTTGGTATTGAATGCTTAGGTTGGTTGATGATTATGTATTGCAGTTAATTTGTTGATTGACAAAAACATATAAGCGTTAATTGTTTAATGCTTATATGTTTTTGTCAATCAATAGATTAACCGTAGTACATAATCATCAACCGATAAGAGTTAATTGTTTAATGCCTATATGTTATCAACTATATCACGATATGTGTGAATGAATGTTATATTGGTTGTTGATGATGTGGTATGTGATTACAATAGTTAATATGGCCAAAAGGTATAATTATTGGCTCATTGGTTAAGTCTCCATTCATTAAAACAATTTAAATGAATATTTTATTAATATAAATAATGGGAAAAAAATAAAAGTCCAAATTTGATATCTAACTTTTCATAAACGCGAAGTTAAAGTCATTTTGATTAACTTTTGCAAGAGAAAGAAATGGTTTCGGAGAAATTAAAAGCAGGTTATGACTTATCGAAGTTTTTATTTAAAAATGAGTAGTAACGGGAAAAAGTGAAGTTTGATTAAGGTATTTGGAAAATGTTTTAGCAAGATTTTCTTTTTAAATCTATCTTATTTATTTTTATAATAGATGTTAGGAAAGTTTGGATTTAAAATAATAAAGTTTGAAAAATAATATTATTTTGATGATTTAAATAATATTATAATATTTAAATAATAGAATATTTGAAGTTGAATATTGAAAATATAGTTTAAAAAATTATTATATATAATTAATAAATTATTTTAGAAGCAATTCAACATAATTTATTATATAAATCGAAGTTTAGTCAGAATAGAAATCGTCGCGCAATGGTAATTCGCGAATTTCAACCATTGACTTCAAACTGACATACCGGGAGATCTGACTGTCGGATTTTCCTAAAACAAAAAACATTTGGTTTGAAATGAAAAGAGCTTTCAAATGATATGTAAAGTTTTGAAATGAAATGGTTAGACTTTGAAACAACTTCAAATCAAATTTGAATAAAAACAACGTTAGTGCTGTTAATGACCTGAAATGGGATCGGACGGAAATGGACTATTTTTAAATTATTAAAAATAGAGGGAAATTATTCTAAATTATAATAAATGATTTGTTAGAGGTTTGGACCAAATATATATGGTTTTGAATGATAAAAACTTGTTGGGTAGAAAGAGGCTATTTTGCAATGCCTTTTATAACAGTTTTTAAGAAACGTTTTAATATAAGAGTTTTAAATTCCCGAATCTAATCTAACCCTTTGGTAAACCTTTTTATAAGTTGAAAAGAGTTGTAAATATGATTTTGGAAGCCGAACGGCTTGATTAAATTTGAGAATAAGATTTAATCTTATGAAATGAATTCCAATTAGTGGATACTTTATTGTAGGATTAATAATCCAAAAGGAATTTTTTTTTAATGCTAATTATTTCGAAAAGACCAGGTTCAACCCATTTCGAATAATTATACAATGAGTTAAAAGTTGAAGATGGTGGAAGACCAGAAATCTTCACATCGAATGGACTGCTTACTGATGCCTTGGGTATGGGCAGCTCCCGTTAAAGGGTTAAAGTGGCAACAGTCTGGATGTACTTGTTGATTGTCTGAATGTGCAAGGGATTCTCTCCTTTATTGGATGATGAATAAGGTGCCTTCGGTTTCGTTCAAACCCAAAACGAACTTGTAAATGGATGTGCGTCAGACGTTGTAATTTACAACATAACCAATTGGTTTCTATTATTGTTATATCAGTTGGCAGTGGGGAATTTATTCTTTTAGCATAACACCCTCCTCCGAAACTTATGTACTCAGAGGGTTATATATTAATAGACATTGGTTGTATGTTGTGAATTGACAATGTGGCATAAGTACTGATGGCAGATAGATCAAAGCTTTTGTTGAAAAGTAGAGCTTTGTGGAATGTTGACTCTAGGGCCTCACACCCCGAAATGAGCCGAAAACAGGATGATGGATGGTAGAGATAAGGACATACATTTCCTTCTAGTGAAAAGTGATGCCATGGTACGGTGCCCTTGCAGGTTTATGTATGTGGATGATAAATCGAGGCACCTCGAATGACAGTGAGTTATGATCAAGGAACGTTATATTCAGGAAAGGTACCAATCAGTCCGTTAGTGCTGACCGGCTCTGTCTCTCCAGAGGATCACATGCGTGTGAGTCTTGGGACATCCCGCTAAAGGTGTTCCGAATAGTTAAGGAAGATCCTTTGTCTTAGTTCATTGATGTAATCCAATTTCCAATAAGTGCCTTTGCGTTTTTCTGATGTAAATTATATAGTCAACATAATGGGATGAGGCATCATGCGAGCTAAGATTTATATATTTATTTTTGAAAGTGATTTCCACACTTAGACACTAATATAATATCATTTTCAAATCTGTTTTTATGTATCAAGCATGTTTGGCTATTATAAGGTAAAACTCTCTCCTCCGATATGCATTGCATTGACTGATGGGACGTATGTTTTATAATGGCTTCGTTTTTCTAAAAGCATTGCGAAGTTTTGTGCATTGCTATTCATGTGGAGGAAACCCTTTCGTTACTACACGACATGGTCCCGTGATATGCCTTACTTTTAAATAAGTTAAGAATAACTGCTTAGAGTTTCTCATACCAGTCTCATGACCGACTCGTAGTTTGTTTTCTCTGCAAACTCGGGTTCCCTTACTTCCACACGGTCAGGCCAATAAATAGGTTATTAATTAAGACTACTTTTGGAAGCTATGTCTGTATATATTGGAAGCTATCTAGGAAAGTTGATTTTGGATCTGGAGCAGGAGTAGGATTAGGATGTTCTTTTGGACTCTCTCTAAGACTCTGTCATGTTAAAATATCGTTATTTCCGTTGTGCATCTATTTACTTATTTTCGCTTTTATATATGATATTTGGATCCGATAGAATGTATTAACTTTGATGGAATAACTGATGTAGTATGATACACATTTTAATGTTTAATGTATGACTACTTTCTGCTGTTTTATAATGTGTTATATCCTAAAGGCCATCTGTTCTTCCGGGGAATGGGAGAATGGTTCGTCACACGTGGTATCCGAGCTAAGGGTTAACCTTAGTTCTGGAGTATAACGCTTTAAAGGACTCATCAGAGATAGAATCAGTAGTATCCTAGGATAAGTGACTCATTAGAGATAGGGTTAGCAATACCCTAGAATAAGTACAATCAGAAGAACACACACTTGATATACACCTTTCTATTCATATATGTCTCTATGCTTTTACAAATTCTTTAAGTTATCTTTCCTGCTTTCCTAACTCTTTTCTTGCTATGCAGATATAGTGGAAAATGAGTGGCAGAAGAGGAAGAGGAGGAGGAAGGGGTAATGCTGAGTTTGAACATCAAAGTCCAGTAGGAGCAGTCAATGAGGTAGTTATGCGACCACAACCGAAGCCAGATTTGGAAGTATTAGCAAAGAAATATAAAAATATGGGAGGGCAACCATTCTTGGGAAAGGAGTCAATTATAGAAATGCAAGTATGGCTACATTTTAGTGAAAGAATTTTCATAGACTTAAGACTGAATAGAGAACAAAAAAGGTATTTGGCTTCTTGGTTATTGAAAGACGAAGCTTTGATTTGGTGGGAGACGATTACGATGACAAATCCGGAGTGAAATTTTACTTGGGAACACTATAAAGAGGTCTTAGAAGAAATATTCATAGCATCTGAAGCAATAGCCCGCTTGTATTATGAATTCTCTAATCTGAAACAAGGGGACATGACTATTCAGGAATATCGGAGTAAGTTCAATGAGCTTTCCCGCTTCGGCACAGAGGTTATTCAAGTTCCGATTAAGAAGAACGTAAGGTTTATCGATGGTCCGCAGAGGAGGTACAAAAGCAGGGTGACTGCTCACCTAAAGCTTCCATTTGCAGAGATGGAGGAAATGGCATGCCGCTACGAATCTGTAGATAGACAAAATGCCTTAGAAGACGAAGAAAAAGGCAATTTTGGAAAGAAGAGGAAGTTTAGAAGTAAGAAACCGGAAGTAAGTAATGAAGAAAATAAATCCAAGGAGGAATGGTTAAAGAATGTCATATGCTTCAATTGTAATAAAAAGGGGTACTTGTTAATAGACTATAGACTTCCAAAGAAACATAAGAAGAACGAATCTAAACCCAGCAGGAAGTATAAGGATACCAGGGAATGCTACAACTACCACAGGATTGGCCATACAAAACCAGTCCGCTATTGAAGAAGACTGATGTAACGTCCCGTATTTTTGGTAGTTGAATATTTAATATATTTTATTATTTTAAATATTGATTTGAAATTACAAATGGATTTATAATATAGAATTCGTTTATATAATGAACTTTGAATGTTAAATTTATATTTAATATAAATCGAGCTCGTAACGTCATGGTAATTCGTAATTTACGATTTGAACTTCAATTGAATATACAGTATCCGATATAAGTTGGAATTCCATGAAACAAAAAATGTTTGAATTTATTTGATTATAATTTTTTAACATAAAAGAAAATAGGAGAATTCATATTATATATTGTTGGTTATGTCCAATTCAAATTTTTGAATAGTCGTTATGGAATTCGTTAATAAACGGTAACATTTATTAAATAAATATTAAGGAATTTCTATATATATATATATTGAATATCGTTTAACTCGAATTTTAAATATTTAGTTTAAAATCAATATTGGTATATTTTGAAGTTGTATAAGATTTTATTTGGAAATATAGGATAATAATTTATTATTATTTAAATAGATTAGTTTTGGATTTAATTATATTTTATCGATATTATATAGGCCTTAGAAATAGCTGATTTTCAAACGACCTCTGTTTTTGATAAACAAGTTTTATTAGAATACGTATAGCTAATTATTGCTATATTTCTAGTTTGGATCCAATCAGAGTTGTTTTATTTGTGTGTGCAATTTAAAGGTGACCCGATAAATAAATCGAAATTAAAATAATGCCGTTGTGCAAACAGAGTCGGTTTTTAACGAAACGAATTTCATTGGGATAGGAATGTCAAGACATAGCAGTGTGGCCATTTTCATTTCATTTAGAGCTCGCGTGTTGTAACTGCCCACAAATCCGTACAATTTGAGTTGACTAAATATCACACACGTACAACCCAAATAACACAGAATTATGAATCATTATGGGTTAAAGAAATTGATAGAAGATAAAACACAAGAAAAACAACAGAATCCCACAATGGAACTAAACAAAATATAGTATAATATATCATAACTTTGAAATACAAATCTATATTGTTTATATATACGATACTAGAGTACAAGATATATACATCGCAACGGAAATAACTCTAAATAACTAACGGTGAAGCCTCCTGCTTCAAGCTCCTCCAAGTGTATTTGTAAAAGTCTAAAACACTTGACTGCTCGTACAAATTTGGACACCCAATAGTTTAGGGTAAAACAAAAAAAAAATAAACTTTGGGTCAGTCATGGGACTGGTGTGAGTAAACTCCAACCATTTTGTTTAACTTTGAAAAACCTTTTAAAGGAAAGGATAATCGTAATACGGATCCACGCATAAATATGGATGGGTTTTACCTTACGATAACCCAAAATATTTTTTTATATCAAAATCCAATGATATTATAATAGTGTTTAATCAAATAAATAACCATCTATTAGAACGCTTGCATCTCACGCTCCACATATATAATATAAAATAAAAAACCGCAGGGCGCTTATTGGAGATTGGATTCCAACTATGACAAGGTATATGACCACCTAATGATCAATGTACTCTAGAGGGGATACACTGGGCTTCAACAAGAACATCTTGCAACCCGCCACACATGACCGATCACTCATTTAGCTTAAGTGGACTGAAAATATTATCACCCACGACTGTCGGCCCTCCAACCGTAATCAGTAAGATACGGAATCGAAAGAAGAACAAATGAATTTTCTCTAGATGGTGATAATACACCATGCTTGGGTGCGACCCAACTAGGCATGCTACATGCCTGATTTGTGTCATTTCCCAGTTGTGATGCTTAAGGCTACGTTTACCTTTTTAGAACACCAGACCACCACTTACTTTGAATGCCACATCGTCAAACCCGTCAAATCACTAGTTGATCTTCCCGAAAATATTATGAGTATAAAAAAATATAAGAAAAGAATTCCTCCGCTACCAAATGTAATACCTTGAAAAGATCGTCTTATGTGATCTGTTAGGCATACCCTGTCAAACATTCGTCCATACAAGTTGTCCTGGGACTGGACAAACCGAAGGCACTATCCTGTAAATAGAACAACCCTTGCACTTTACTCTGTCTTTGGTTATCTTCAAATAATCTAATTCTCAACGCCTATCCCTATATATAGTGGTTTTCGGATAATAAATCCAACTGGTCTCTCCATATTGACAACGATGGTCAAAAACTTCGATAGTCGGTTATTTTACTATCGAAGTAAAACAAACATCCATCCAAATTTCCAAATGGAAATATTATTGACTAACATTAAACGATCACTGACCCTTTCTAATATTTCATTTATTAAATCACTTCCCAGATTTTTCCAATATCTTTACCCCTAATATTTCCAAAACGCTTTAGCCTCTTACGATATTTGGAAAACGTTCCATATCCCATCTTCTTCTTTTTCTATACTTAGAAATTACCTTCTATTTATTATTGGATTCATTTCCGATTACTTCTCTGTTTCATGACCATTCATTTCTATACTTAGGAAATATCTATTATTATATTTCCAAAATTCCACTTATTTGGGTTAAAATGAATGTTGTGCAAAATATCGTTACAACAACCCGAAATATTACATTCAACTAAATCTTATTTAAACATTGATCTTTGAGACTGAATCTTCCTATTTATTAGTTAATAATGAAATCAATCAAGTTGGGGTATAATTACCTCTCAGACCTTGATTGAATAACATTCTTAACTTCAAAACGGACAAGACTACGTTTTGCAAATAATCAACGTCATATAAACCAATTATCCATTTTTAAACGTGTATACGTTTCTCTTTCTATTCTTACCAGATTTAAATTTATAGATTTCCTTTTTTGTTTATAACATTTTATTATAAGTTCGTTTCCTTATCGAATTATATATATATATTTATTTCTAGTTATCAAATTTCTTAAAAATATTCTTACTCCTTAAATTTTTGGAAAATTTCGCCAGCGTCTCCTTTGTATGGCTCAATCGGTACAACTACAACTCGCCTCTCTAGGCCCTTTCCAGTCAAAAATAAAATAAAAAAGCCAAGCGGCTTGCCCAATAGGCTCATAAAATCTCATATGGAATTTAAACATGTACCTTTTTGTCGGGCACTCAAATTATAATCTTCATTCTCTTCATTCCATACATGTTCAACATATATACGCTCATTCCCAATTTATTTCAATCAATTCAATCCTTTTTATTAAAGCATGTTCCATTTTGCTAATTAGTTTCCTAATTAGTTCATTTTTTTGATTCACTTCATTTTAAATCCATCATCTTTACCCACATCTCACTTACTTATAAACAAGCCAAACAAAATTTTTTAACTCGAGTTCCATATTCGATTACGAATTGGAATTTACAAATTCGATTTACTTAACAAAGATTAAATTCGAGCCAAAAACTTCTTTAACAAATTACCTTTTTGATTAGTTAACTTCTTTCAATACCTAAATCTGATTTTTGTTCCAAAAATCACTTCATCCGTTCCACATGAGTTTATATTTATTTATTAACTCAAGTCTAGTTTTTTCTTATGGAAATTCAGAATTTTTTTCACTCAAAATCCTTTTAATTTATTAATTAAATCGTTATGGTTTATAAACTATTTTACAACGACTTTTCTGAAATCTGATTTTGATATAACTCAAAACCTATAAGACGAAATCCAGATTTTTCTCATTCATTAGAAAACTATCATTCAATAGGTCCGAGCGTTTCTTGTTTCATCGTATTCCGACTTATATTGAGTTTTATATACTCAATTAAAGTTCGAATCGTCAAATTACGAACTACCGTGCTGCGGCCAGTTCGTTTAAATTAAATGTAAACGTTTATACTTCATTTATTAAATCAAACCTAATTTTATTTCAACATAAACTAAGCTAGTTTTCCATATCTAACTTGCAACTCTGATTATCCAAATATGTTGATTATTTCATTTAAATTCATAACTCAGTTGTAAATTTATTTTCAACTTAGTTTTTACATTAAATTTTCAATATTTTTTTAAAATTCGCTATAATCGAATTCAACTCATAAATTCCTTGGATTCATCTCAATTCAATTCACAATCCGAATTTTAGAATAAAATCTATCGTTTGCTTTTTGAAACGATTTCTAATTCATTTTTAAATTCACATTTGGATTTAAACTAACAAATTATCCAATGATAATGACTTCGCTACATTAAAAACATTGTTTATAAATTTACTTACTTGTTTCCAACAAGTTCCCATTTCAAAATCCATTCAAAATTCAAATCCTACTTTGGAAAAATAATTACCCTTTTAAGTCCCACATTTCCTTTTTATTTTACATTCGAGAATATTCGATTATTGTAAACCTACATGTATAAACATAGAATCTATTTCTAATTATATTTTCTATTTTAATACCATTTCTAAAATCCTTTTTGAAAATAAATTATCTTTATAAATTCAACATTGTTAAATTCCAATTATAATTTGTTACGGATTTATTCTAATTCCACTTACATTCTGAACATCGGATTAAATTACATCATTTCCTTTGAAAATGATTCATACTTGCATTTTAAATTATAAATTAACAAATGATAAATTTTCTCTTCTATTTATAAGCGTCGTTTATAAATTTTACTTCTTGTTTTAAATATTAAAACAAGTTTCTATTTCACACTCCATTTGAAATCCAATTTCCACTTTGGAAAATAAATTTTCCCTTTTAAATTCATACTTGAATTCTGTAACAACCCGAAAATCTGGGCCAGTTTAAAATTTTTATTTTGGCAATTTTAGCGAATTTTGATTATTTAAAATGGATTATTTTAAATAATATCGACGAGAAATTTATTTTGAATAGAATTCGAACGTATATATTATATACGCCGTCGTTAGAATATAAATAATTATATATAATTATAAAAGGAATTGAAAATGGCGCGGTAGTTCGATAATTTGATTTCAAACTTCAATTGAATGTACCAGATGCAAAACAATCCGGATTTTAATGAAACCAAAAACGTAGTGTTCAGGCATAATAATCCACATCGGTGGACCGGCCCTGACGATCCAAGGCCCACCTGAGTCTGGGTCCTAAGGCTCGGACTAGACAGTCTCGAATCGGTGAGGATCTTGCCCCTAGCCTCGGTTCATACCATAAATGATAACCCAACTTCCAATACGACATTGCGGTTTTGATTGTAAACTTATATGTGGCGACATAGTGTTATGGGGCATTCATGCCGCCTATGATTGATACTTATGATTTGAAGTTGTTTTATACACTATACACTTATAATAGTATCAAATGATTTGTTTTAAACGTATCAAGCATTCTTTGGCTGTTATAAGGGAAAACCCTATCCTCGGCTGCGTTGCATTGTGTGATGGGACCTGGGTCTTATAACAGCTTCATTTTTCTTTATTTAGCATTGCGTTGTTTGTTTTATGCACTGGTATTCTTGGGAGGAAACCCGTTCCGTGTTATACGGCGTGGTCCCTTGATTTACCTAAATTTAAAATAAAGATTAATAACTGTTTTAGTTCTCACACCAGTCCCATGACTGACCTGGAGTTTATTGTTTTAACCTAAACTTTGGGTGCCCCTATTTTCGACACGGGCAGCTAGTAGTTTTGGTTTTGCAGATTTATATTCACAGGATCCTGGTTTACAGCTGGAATGATATCCGGAAAGCTTTGTATCTGTATATCTCTTCTAGTTGTGTATTGTATTATTTTCCGCTGCTATGTATTTAAATGTAATTTAAATCTCTGATATTTCTGTGTAATATTCATTTATACTCTGTATATTCTTGTAATCTGATGCATTGTTGTAAAATACAATGAAATGTTCTTCTGTATGAGTTCTGTTGTGGCTTGTTCTCGAACTATCCGACGCTTTCCTTTATGGGAAAGTTACGGGTTTTCACAGTTGGTATCAGAGCTTTGGTTTACCAAGCTCAGAGAACAAGACACATTAGAACCATACGAAAGAATTCATCAGATATTGGATTAGAAATATCCAATGAGAATGACTCGTTAGAGATGGGATCAGTAGTATCCTAGAACGAGAGTGGAGAGTATATTTTTCAAATGAAAACAATTCTGTTTTGAAATTTAGATCGTTTTACACGTATTTGAATAATTTATTTATATTGATTTTGGACAATTCAGTATATAAAGAATTTGCATATACGCCTTGCAAATGTATATCCAAAGTTTTAATATATTGGATAGATATAGCGTCGCACTCTAGTCGCCCGAAGATGATATTGATGATAGCGATCGCATCATCAACATTTATGTTCGAGTTAAGAAGGTGTGATTTTCTATATATTTCCATTAGACTGGTGTGAGAACCAAAACTAATATAGCTAGAATACATTGTTGTGATTTGGCATCAAAACATGATTTTCTGTATATATATCAAGATTATGAATTTGAAACGTTAATCCACCAATTGATTGATGTTTGTGTTGTTTGCCTATTTGTTTGATAATTTTGAACCATTATGCCTAACTGAATCAAATATTGAATTGTATTGAAAATTGGTCGCATATGCTTGCATATATATGTACTTACCTTGAACAGGTCATAGCAAGGAGGCTAGAGCTGAGAATAAAATTTGTTTGCCCGACAAATAGGTACATGTTTACTACATAATTTACTGTTTTGTTTGGGTGATGATGATTTTATGAGCCTATTGGCTAGCCGCTTGGCTTTTTCTTTTTCTTTTTGAGATCTGAAGGACCGGGGAAGCTATTTTAAATTCCCCGATGCTCCCGGTGCAGGGGAGGTTATGGCGAAATTTTTCGAAAATTTAGGGTGTTAGCCAAATTTTAGAAAATTCTCAGAAACTGAAAAGTTGGAGAATGGAAGCCAGATCGAACGTAGAACTGAATAATCAAACCACTTTCGACTTTGTTCCTTTTCGGGGACGAAAAGTTTTAAGTGGGGGAGATTGTAACAACCCGAAAATTTGGGCCAGTTTAAAATTTTTATTTTGGCAATTTTAGCGAATTTTGATTATTTAAAATGGATTATTTTAAATAATATCGACGAGAAATTTATTTTGAATAGAATTCGAACGTATATATTATATACGCCGTCGTTAGAATATAAATAATTATATATAATTATAAAAGGAATTGAAAATGGCGCGGTAGTTCGATAATTCGATTTCAAACTTCAATTGAATGTACCAGGTGCAAAACAATCCGGATTTTAATGAAACCAAAAACAATAGGATCTATTTGGGAATATCTTTCCAACGAATCCGAATAATCAAAATTTCATAGCGGGAATCAAAAGATATGTCCAGTTGAAAATTCTGAATAGTCGCTATGGAATTCAGGCCCTTAAAAATGGACATTTTGCAAACGACCTCGGATTTCGACGAAACCAGTTTTGTTGGATCCGCAGTGTCAAATTATTGCTAGGTTCCAAATTTCATAATTTTTCGAAACAATATGTGAGCGTGGCGAAGGAAAACGCGTTTGACCAGTTTCAGTTGATTTTAATCGACTGGAAATTGGCCATTTTTCAAACGGTCTCAGAATTCGACGAAACTAGTTTTGTTAGGACCGTATCGTCAATACGAAGTTAGAAATAATTTTTCTGTAATTTTTCGAGTCTGTATGTGACCCCGGTAAATTGAAATGTACGTTTAAAATTCAATATAATGATTTAATTGTAAACTTAACGGAAACTGATTGTAGCGATCGAATCAGCTTACGATACATATCCCATTGTGTTCGGAATGAGGGTAAAACGCTAGGGACGATAGTCGGTGGGTCTCGTTTCGAGTTCGAATTAAAAACTTACCATTTAAGGAAATTAAAAATTATTATAAATACCCCGGGCCAATGAAATTTCAGTCAAACCATAATTAAATTACCCCGTGGTCAAACCGATACCCAACGTTTCAACGGCGCCCTCTTTCAATTCTTCCCATCCGATTTTCGTGAATTCTGTTCAATGATTTTGCCAACTCCAAATACGAAATTCAAGAACTATCCGAGCTCTTCAAATCCATTTGTGAATCACCTCCCATCGCTGCGCCATCATCGGGATATAGTCCTCGATTTCCGCGCCGTTCGAAGGCCCGATGCTCCCCCCACAGGCGATCGAACGGAGGGAGGCTGGTGGCGTTGGGAAGCTTGCTCGACGCTCTTCGATGTGGAACCAGGCGATTGTCGTCTCGTGCCTTGATCTGCATGCCAGAAGCAACCCTAGGTTGCGAGCTGTGTTCGACGAGCACCTGCCAAGGCTTATCAGTGAATAAGGTAATTTATTGTTAACTAATTACCTTGCTGATTTAATTAAAAGTGTTGTTAACCTATATATAAATAAAATTTTGTTTTAAAAGTCTAATTTCTTTTATATAAATTAAATTGTTTTACAAATCTTTTTTTTTATATAGGAGTAAAATTGTTTTAAATTAAAGATTTTTATATAATAAAATTGTTTAGAAAAATATAAATATACTTTGTTTTGAAAAAAATAGAATTGTTTTCAAATAAAATTTGAATTGTTTTATAATATAAATTCGAATTGTTTTGAAAATATAAAGACCTCGCTTTTGAAATATAAAATACCGAATTTTTGAAATAGAAAAGAACAGATTTTTAAATCGGAAAAGATGTGATTTATTTTTGTGAAGTAACGATATAAAAAGTTGGTTTGTATATGTATAATAGCGAGGTAAAAATATAATTTTTATCTATATGGTAGCAATGTAAAAATAGAATTTTTATCCATATAGCGTGATAGTAGAAATTCGATTTTTAAATGTATGAAGCGATTATAAAAATATGATTTTTATATATTGAACTTCGGAATAAAAATATGATTTGTATATATTGAATAGCGAAGTAAAAATATGATTTTTATATATTGAATAGCGAAGTAAAAATATGATTTTTATATATTGAATAGCGAAGTAAAAATTCGATTTTTATATATTGAATAACGAAGTAAAAATTCGATTTTTATATATTGAATAGCGAAGTAAAAATTCGATTTTTATATATTGAATAGCGAAGTAAAAATTCGATTTTTATATATTGAATAGCGAAGTAAAAATTCGATTTTTACATATGTAGTGGCTACGGGCGACGAAGCTGACGAAGATTCGAAAAAGACGAAGATTTTTATCAAAGAAGAGTCAAGATGATTGGATAGCTATCTGTGAGAATTTCTCACTCTTCAATTTCTTTTCTAGTTATATATATATACTAGGATGCAGACGGTGCTTAGTAGCACCCGACACAATCGTCCACAGACCATGGACTTGTTTGTTTGATTTCAAAAATTAGTTAGATGATTTGGTTTGAATTGAATTGTTTGGTGAATTGAATGAATTTGATTGATGTGTGAATGGCGTGGGCCTTCACTAGACCGGGGATAAGGCTAGGCCTCGTCCCGTTTCTAGTATCGTGCCGTTATGCCGCCGAAATTTTCTAAAATATGTTAGAAAAATAAAAATATCATTTTATTTAAAGAATGAACTGAATAGAAATTCATATGTCAAAATAAAATGTTTTATCGTTAAAAATATAATTTTTAACGTGAAGTGAATAAAATATTCATTTACAAACCGGACGGTTTGTTTATGTACACTTATTTGAATGACATTGATTGGGACGATAAATTTTACACATCGCCCAACTGCACAACTAAAATCTGTGTTTGATTGTTTGAAACCCCACACGGGTGTTAGGATGAAATTTGAAGTTCACTCATCCTGATTGATTAAATATGTCGATCGATTGATTGACAGGCTGTTATAAGCGTTAGATATCTATATTTGATGCTTATACAGTGTAGTGCACTTTGGTTGATGGTTGATTATTTTTCAATGCTATTATACATGTGTTGTATGAAAATCCATATAATTAACTTTATATGGTAATTGATTGGGCCTCATTCCAATTTGAAAAATAAAGAACAATATAAAATAAAGATTCATGTGTTGACAGTACTCATTCATTGAGATTGGTCATGTGTTGAACGAAATATTTTAGTAATAAAATTTACATCTTTATCAATACAAAATAAAGGTTCATGTGTTGACAGTACTCATCCATTGAGATTGGTCATGTGTTGAACGAAATATTTTGATAATAACAACTATTTTGAAAAAGAAATATTTGAAATAGAATATTTGAAAATAGAAATTTATGAAGCCGTGTTGATTAGATTGACTCCATTTTGATGTAAACGATTTATATCGATTCTATTCATTTCGAAATGAATTGAATATAAAACGATTTCGAAATGAATTGAATTGAAAACGATTTCGAAATGAATTGAATTGAAAACGATTTCGAAATGAATTGAATTGAAAACGATTTCGAAATGAATTGAATTGAAAACGATTTCGAAATGAATTGAATTGAAAACGATTTCGAAATGAATTGAATTGAAAACGATTTCGAAATGAATTGAATTGAAAACGATTTCGAAATGAATTGAATTGAAAACGATTTCTAAATGAATTGAATTGAAAACGATTTCGAAATGAATTGAATTGAAAACGATTTCGAAATGAATTGAATTGAAAACGATTTCGAAATGAATTGAATTGAAAACGATTTCGAAATGAATTGAATATAAAACGATTTCGAAATGAATTGAATTGAAAACGAATTCAAATTGAATTGAAATGAATTCAAATTGAATTGAAATTTGAATTGAATAGAAATGAATTTTAAAACGAATTTATAAAGAAGAATTCAATTTTGATTTGAACTGAAAAGAAAGTTGAAATTGCTTTTGAAAACGATTTTAAAACTATTTATATAATTCGTTTTTAAATAGAAATCGACGAAATATATATTATATATATAATATAATGGCCTGAATAGAACGCGCCGCGGCAGTTCGTGAATTTCGACCATTTATTTCAAACGGACATTACGGGAGATCCGACCGTCGGATTCTCCTAAAACCGGAACCGTTGGGTTCGTATCGAAAAGAGCTTTCTAATGAATATTAGAAATTTGAAATCTAACGGTTGGATTTGGAATTATGTCCAAATCAAATTTGAAAAAGGTCGCTGTAAGTGCAGTTCGATGGCCGTTAATGGAAATCGACTGTACAGGCCTTGATAAAATTATTAAAAATAGTAATAATTTGTGTAAAATCATAAGAAATGATTTAGAAAGATTTGGGATGAAAAACTCCATATTTGAAAAGATAAAAATAGATTTTTATCGAAATGAACTAGTTTTGAACTAGAAATATAATTCTATTTATTTTTAAATAAATAAATTGAATTTAAAAAGGGTTTTAAAAATAACCAGAATATCCAATGATTGCATTGGAGTGGATTTGAATCGAAATTGTCTTCGGAATATTTCGATGTTGGAATTTGTGATTATACAGGGGTTGTTATGGAAATTTGAAAGATATATATTTATATCGTTGTTTCCAATACGACATTTGTTAGTCGTAGAATTTGATATTGAATATAAGCCGATATATTTTCTATTCAGAGCCTTGTATTGAATATCGAATGTGTTTTGGGTTTATCGTGAACAGTGTTTTAAATAACACTTGTTCTTTAACCCGATAATTAATGGAATGATTTTTGGGTTTATCGTGAACAGTGTTTTAAATAACACTTGTTCTTTAACCCGATAATTAATGGAATGATTTTTGGGTTTATCGTGAACAGTGTTTTAAATAACACTTGTTCTTTAACCCGATAATTAATGGAATGATTTTTGGGTCTATCGTGAACAGTGTTTTAAATAACACTTGTTCTTTAACCCGATAATTAATGGAATGTGATTTTGGGTTTATCGTGAACCGTGTTTTAAATGACACTGATTCTTTAACCCAGTCGAAGATTAAAACTAAGTGGAGTTTTAATGAATCTTTAATTAGATTGAAATGATCGAAAATGGAGTATCACCAGTTTTGCTCCAGGCGATAGTTAAATCTTTAATTAGATTTGAACGTGAAATGGTAATTGAATTTACCGATAACACTGTGGTGTTAGATATGAAGTATTACCAGTTTTACTTCATGGGATGAATAGGTTGGGATGGGGAAATTAAAACAAATGATTACTTCGGTAAGGTTCGCTAATCCCGACTAGTTTGAATTGAGATTCAAAAATAGAATAAAGAATAAATTCAAGGAATTTATCTTGGATAAAATTAATGGGAACCTTTCCCTATAAATGTGAAATTTAGAAACTAACTGTCGGTTAGCCAAGCATAATGGTTTTCTGGATATTGATCTGATGTTGGTTTCGGCCTTCGGGGTTAATATTTGGGAAATTATTCTCTTGATTAATTTACGGTTAGTGTCTGATGAATTGGAATGAGGCGTATGTTGTGTTTATGTAACACTTATTTAAAATATACGTGAGTTATTCGGAAAGACCGGGTTTATCCCATTCTGAATAACTGATACGACGATAAGTCGAAGATGAAGACGATGGTCGAAGACCGGAGGTCTTCACGTCGTTTGGGTAATTACTGATGATCTTGATTGGGCTGTACACCCAAGAAGATGGAAACAGTTAGTGATCGTCCAGACGTACTTGGAGATCGATGGATATGCGGGGTACTAGGTGCCTCCGGTTTCGTTCAGACCCAGAATGGACTTGTAAATGGACTGTGTGTCTGACATTGGATTTTAGTCCGTGTGATTGATCTCTATTAAATATATATTTGTTTGGCGGCGGAGAATTTATTCTCTTGCTTAACGCCCTTCTCTGAGACGTACGAGCTCAGGGGTTATATATTGATGGATATCAATCGCATGGAGTGAATTGCCTGTGTGGCATGCTAAGATGCAAATGATCAAGGCTTCTGTTGAAAAGCAAAGTCTTGTGGTTGATGATCGAAGCACGGCCTTTGTGGCGTAGCTTTGTGTAACGTTGATTCGCGAGTATCACACCCGGTATGAATCAAAAACGGGAGACGGACATCAGGGAGGACATGCGTTTCTTTCTAGTTAGGAGTGGCGTCAGTGCTTGAACTGGCTGACGAGTTTGACTCATGTGGATGTTACTTATTATTACTTGCTGAAAAGCGAGGCGCCTCGTGATATCGGTTTCGGCCGATGCTTCTGGTCGGCTGACGGGCCAGATTTACGCCCCAAAGGGCGGAGAAACGTAGTGTTCAGGCATAATAATCCACATCGGTGGACCGGCCCTGACGATCTAAGGCCCACCTGAGTCTGGGTCCTAAGGCTCGGACTAGACAGTCTCGAATCGGTGAGGATCTTGCCCCTAGCCTCGGTTCATACCATAAATGATAACCCAACTTCCAATACGACATTGCGGTTTTGATTGTAAACTTATATGTGGCGACATAGTGTTATGGGGCATTCATGCCGCCTATGATTGATACTTATGATTTGAAGTTGTTTTATACACTATACACTTATAATAGTATCAAATGATTTGTTTTAAACGTATCAAGCATTCTTTGGCTGTTATAAGGGAAAACCCTATCCTCGGCTGCGTTGAATTGTGTGATGGGACCTGGGTCTTATAACAGCTTCATTTTTCTTTATTTAGCATTGCGCTGTTTGTTTTATGCACTGGTATTCTTGGGAGGAAACCCGTTCCGTGTTATACGGCGTGGTCCCTTGATTTACCTAAATTTAAAATAAAGATTAATAACTGTTTTAGTTCTCACACCAGTCCCATGACTGACCTGGAGTTTATTGTTTTAACCTAAACTCTGGGTGCCCCTATTTTCGACACGGGCAGCTAGTAGTTTTGGTTTTGCAGATTTATATTCACAGGATCCTGGTTTACAGCTGGAATGATATCCGGAAAGCTTTGTATCCGTATATCTCTTCTAGTTGTGTATTGTATTATTTTCCGCTGCTATGTATTTAAATGTAATTTAAATCTCTGATATTTCTGTGTAATATTCATTTATACTCTGTATATTCTTGTAATATGATGCATTGTTGTAAAATACAATGAAATGTTCTTCTGTATGAGTTCTGTTGTGGCTTGTTCTCGAACTATCCGACGCTTTCCTTTACGGGGAAGTTACGGGTTTTCACAAATTCATACTTGAAATCCAAGTTTATTTCCATTTATAAACATTGTTTATATATTCAATTACTTATTTTTATTATTGAAAACAAGTCACTATGCCATAAATGACCTAACATAATGGAAAAAAATTGTTGGCACAGGCCCAAAAAATGTTGGCATAGGTCTTTGGTAACATTTTTAGGGGATGCAATTTTCACCATTGCTGCAGAGCTCAAAGGCAACATTTTGACTATCTATGGCAACATAACAAATATTGTTACAATAGAACCCAATTTAGGTCTATAGAAACATCCTTAGGTGTCTGTAGAAACATCCAAAAATGTTTCTACAGATATTAAATTTATGAATTTGTTTGGGTGAGCTACTTGCATAATACCACATACAAAAGTATGACAACTACTTGCATAATACCACATACAATAGTACTACAACTACTTGCATAAAATCACATACACCACTTGCATAGAACACCATTCGTAAATTCGTTTCAAAACATACAACAATACACATCATAATTCATCATCAACAACTCCAAAAAGACGAAACATGAAAAAAATTATGAAGAAAAACTGTCCATACATGCTATTTTACTTGGATGGTACTTCACCGCACTACATTGCCATAAGTATACCCAAAACAATCCCAAACATGATCCAGGACATAGCTAAAGCTCGTGCAAAGAATTTTTCTCCTTTCTCATGCTTTCCATATTTAACGCGCATTAAGGCCGACTCTACCTTCATATCAGCCACAAATTCATCGGATTTTCCCCTCTTTTGCTTTTGCTTCAGCAGCTTGTCTTCATGTGACTTCCTTTCCACGAGCAATTGCGATATAATATTTTCTTTTTCCATCAGTTTTATAGTAGTATCTTCCATTTTTGCATTGCTATTGATTTCAAACACTTCGTCATGCCACATAAAATACACATAATCGCCATTCTGCACATATGTTAAATTCTCCACTAAAACATCACTGTAAAATACGATAATCGACAAAGCAACCAAAAAATATCTAATTTATACTTACAGGCCACATGGAGCAAACAAAAACCTTCTTCCCCGCATTCGACTTGCCTTCACAGTCCTCATGTTCGCTGGGATTTTGTGGTGGCAATGTTTACTTCCCGCCGCTGTTGTTGAAGTTGAAGTAGAAATTGATTGAGTGGTCATTGAAATCGAAGATGGACAGATCAACTACATATATATACACATACATGTGAATATGAATATATCCATGTATATTTGTGTGTATGAATCAATTTTTTAGCAACTATACATGTTCATGATGATGGACAGATCAATTACACAAGCACTCAAACAAGAAATAGGGCAATGGACAAACATCGTATATCCGAATATGTTCACCACAATCATCATAATATCCACGAACTAACAACATATATCCACGAACAAGATTCAGATCATAATAAATACAGTTCGAGTTAAAACCCACATACGAAATTAAATCCCCAATCCATACAACAACATTGAACTGATACCAATCATTACAACAACATTTTAAGGATTGTGACTGTTATTACCAACAAACCCACAAACGAAATTAAAGCCCAATTCTAACTATTTAAATCCAACAACAAAATTCTTACCCTATGCATAATGATCAAAAGCTGCGGTAATAACAAATCCATTCTATCGGAGATCAGTTGGGTGAAATGGAATCCAACAGGAATTTGAAACTTGAATATGCTGAATAACTCAATTTCTCTAATGCCTTGACCCCGATTTTATTTTCAAAACAACGATTGAATAACTAGAAACCCATATCTGATTTCGCTAAGGACCGATTGGAGATGGGTGCCCCCCAGATCGAAGAATCTTGTATAGAGATAAAAGTAGATTTATGAATTTTAGTGTATGGGTGAGAACAAGAAAATTAGGTATTGATTAAACAACTGGTGAATTAAAATTAGGGATTGAAGATTTTAAAATTTTGGGGGTCAGAACGAAATGAAAAAGAAAGTGAGCGAATGAAAATAAAAGCGAGAAATGGAAATAAGTGAGATGTGGATTGATAATGTGGATGGACGGCTGAGATATTGTTTTAACTAATGGTGTAGATCGCCACGTAGGACATGGAAAGGTCTGCTATAGCAACACTGTTCAAAATGTTGCATAGTGTTACACTTGTTTATCTAGAGCAACACACTTTTATGGCTAAGGTAACACTAAAAATAAAACATTGCAGTAGGACCAAAATAGTATAACTATCGGAACATTTTGGCTGGTAACACCTTGCAAATTCGTTGCATTAGGACGTTTATGGCGTGGTGAGTAAATATTATCTAACCCATTCAAAATTCAATTTCTATTTCAAAAAAAAAAAAATCCCTTTTAAATAAAAAATCCCTTTTATGATATTTTTAAATATCAATATCTAGGGCTAGTGTTATTCAAACATCCAAACACACAAACCATCAATTTAATTCAACACATCACACATATATAAATATGTAAACAACAATAAATAAATTTTGAAGAATCCATTTGGATCCCTCCAACCTGTTTCTCTGCATCCACACATGTTAGTCAACATAAATAATACCAATCCTGCTTCAAGACAGGGTATCATGGTATGAAAGTCATCCACTTTATATATTGTGGGGCACATATGGTCATCCGCTAATGGTATGGCGGGAATCCAATATATATATATATATATATATATATAATAGCGACAACTACCAAGCCTAGATATAACTAATATATATATAATAGCCGCAATTATTCAATGCATCCAAGCAGTCAACAAAAAACATATAAAAATTATTTAAAATAAAAATTCATTTATAATAAAATTGTAAACGAACCAGAGAGTGAGTTTACGCACCTTAATTCATAATTCGATCCATTTTGATTTCGAATTTAATTCCAGTTTATGTAATCCGCAACTATAAACCCAACGTGATTTACGGCGTTCGCATATGATTTTTATATGAATAACATATTGCTTTTATAAACAAATAATTGAACTAAACATACTTAAATAAATTTAAATTAGTTAAAGATAATTATTAACATTAATTACCTTTATAATCCACTCTAAATCCTTCTATGACATCAGCTGAAAATCAATTCAATGCAACAATGTGCAAACTGCAATATGGCACTTAATCACTGGTCCAGTATGGACCTAACTAAGATAGGAATTAAACCATCTGATCATGCCTCCTTCATCTCACTTACCCACTGCCTTTCCTCGAAAGCTTAAACTGCACGTTTCCTTAAAACCTGTAACTAGCTACAGTGCCTTCACCAAACTGAACTCAGCGCCTCTCACTCTCTTCAATGGTCACTGCTACCCCAAACTCACACCTTACTTCGCAGTTTCGTCCTCTTCCATGGCACCGTGTTCCTACAGTAATGGTACGAAAATAAATTGTACGAAGTCCCACCAAATTTCCCCCATCAACGTACCTTGCCACCCTTAATACATTACGCCATCCAATTAGCCTTCGACCTCCTAAATCGCGACCCCCAATTTACCCACTAAATCCTCTTCGAACAACGCTTAGATCCGATCGCGTCCATGCCGATAAATCCCCTTCGAACGCATGCCTCATACCAACGGTGAGCATCGTCCTCGTGATTATAAATGGAATCGCTATCCTTGATTTTTTTAATTGGAGGTTTCGATTTGGTTTTCGAATAACTTTGAAATAGAAACGAAGGAGGAGGTAGAGAACTTGAGTGTTGTTCATTCGATTTAGAATGCCCAAGAAATGAAGGCAAAGCTTGTTTATATAGGCGCGAATGGGATCAATCGTACCCACTGCCACTAAAATCATGTTTCCTAGATATTGAAGGAGGAGATAAAATTTCTATTCGAGAAAGTAGGTTGTGCTGTAGCTCGACTTCGTTTAGGTCGACTGATATATACTGATTAGATTTAAGGACATATATATATATATATTCCAAAATATCTCATTGCCCATAACTTGCAATCTCGAACTGCCATTTTAACGTAACAACCGACATTACAAGGTTATAACACTATTTTGAACAGGTTAATTTGATCATATATATGTGATATCAATATTAAATTGATGTTTTAAATTGATTTCAATTTAATTGTACCAAGGAGTTTTCTAACCATACGATCAAAAGATAAATCCAAACGTTACCAAATTTGAAATCCGATAATAATACACTATTACAGACCCAATGGAATTGGTTTCGTCAGATTCTAAGGTCGTTTGAAAATTAGCTACTTTTATGTATTAAATTAAATCGATTAAAATATAAATTGATTTCAAAACAATTAAATTCATCGATAATAAATAATTATTGTCGTTCTAATTCAATATAGAATTTATATTAATCGATAGAATCATTTTGATTCAATTTTAACTTCGAATTCAATTATTTTTATTTTTGATCATGATAATCCGGTATCTTCGATATTAAATCGTATATCGATTTATAAATTCAATATAAAATCCACTTATTATTCCAGTTTAATTTTTAACATAAATTTAAATATTCAATATTAAATGGCTAAAAATCCGGGATGTTACACATGTGGTGGTACGAATATAACGATTAACGGTGAACAACGATAAATAAGTGATAGAATTAAATATCGTGTAAAAATAAAATAAAATAAAAATATTATAACTTCACACTTAAGAATTAAATGGTACACACACCTACCCTATAAATTAAATAAGCACAACCTAACTAAAATAAAAGGGCACCCTAAACATGCCGACCTATTTTGTTGAGGAACACAGATCTAGATGTTAACATATCAACATGCAGATCCTTAGAAAATCAAAACGTAGACCTAAGCATGAAACCGCACAGGCCAAACTTTTCGTAGCGCACCTACCTTAAGGTTCATACAAGCTGCTAACCTACCTTCTATCCTATATATACAACTCGCACATGCCTCCATCCTGAATGTCTAAGTAAACTCATCTAAACTAGAATGTACAACCTAACACTACATAGGAAAAGAATACACGCTGCATGCCTAAGCTCTACCTATGATGTACCATTCATGCGTGATTGACATTGATCCAATCCTCATTTGTTCTGCTATATATAACGCATGCCTGCCTTTATTTTTGTTTTGAAACATTTCATTCCGCCCAGATTCTGAGAACCGATGGCGCCTCTTCTTTCTTCTATCTGTGGCTCTTCATCACAATCGACCAAAAAAGATTTTTTTTTATATATATTTATATATTAAGTCGGCATGCTGAATGAGCATGGGTAGATGGAGTGTGTTCATGAAAAAGGTAACATGTTTTCGAATTATAATGGGGAAGATGAACAGTAGGGAGGTGGGGAAGAAATAATATGTGTAGGGAAGAAAGCTCTGTTGGAACCAAAGTAGGCGGCTTGCGTTAGTTTCAGCAGAGGGCGTATTTCATGGAACGAGAGCAATTTGGAGCTGATGTTGATCGGTTGAAGGCATTGTTCGAGATGAGTGGTCAGTAGCAGCCGAAGGAGGTCGAGTCTGGTGGTCGGAGTTCGGGAGCGGCAGTTCATCAGGTGGTGCATGAGAAAAAAGAGAAGAATTAGTCGATTAACATTAAGAAGAAATGTTAGAAGCAAGTGGGAAGAAGCTTACGTGGATAATTTATATAATACGAAGGCAACAAGGAAGAAATATGAAGTTGGGTCTAAGAAATAAGGGAGTTAAGCATTTTCGAACGAAGCAAAATATAAATCAGCCTGATTTAATATAAGTTCTGCTTGCTTTGGTTTTAAACGAAAGAGTATAAGTCGGCTTGATGACTTAACCAACATAATTTTTTTAATTAAGGGTTTAATAATTTAAATTATAATCGTGAACTTATATAATTGTATAACTCTCACCCATGTTGACAGAATCTAACAAAACAAGTTGCGACAGAATCGTGGTAACGAGCACAATGTTTTGGAGCTAGTCGGGACAAATTTGGAAACAACAGGAATTTACAGTTAAATTAAAGGACTGTCAATTTAACTATAACCGAACCGCTTTAGAAATAAATGGACTCAAAGTGAGTATAGCTCACTTAGTTTTTAACCCACTTGTATTTTATATAAGTCGGGATTTATTTTGTGTGCTATGGTTGATAATTGTTTGTTGTATACTGAATATTCATATATATTGGATGAATTTGTTGAATTACACATTAGTTAGTTTAAATGAAATCTAATCGTTATTTTAACGATTTTTACCAAACGAGGTAACTTACCTTGTTGGTTACATTTTTAATAATATAAACGTATCAAATTGAAAAATGAATGCTTAAATTTTTGTAATTGGTTGATTGTTGAATATTAAATCCGTTTATTGAATTGAATGATATTATTTTGTTGTAACCTATTTGGATGCACGAAATGATTGGTTGGAGGGATCCAACTGGATTCCTCACCAATATTGATAATGTTTATCTTATGTGTTGAATATATTTGATTGGATTGAAATGCGAAATTGAATGTGAAAACCCTTATTTCACAAGTTTGGTATTTTTGCAGTAGTTCGGCTTTTTAATGCCATTATAAGAATTGTTGGAATCGATTTTAAATTGAGTTGAAATATTTTAAGATTATATATATGTATATATATATATATATGTGTGTGTGTGTGTGTGTGTGTAATTAGATCTCGTCGTTTAAACAATACAAGAAGAATTTATTCTCTTATGAGACAAACTCGTGTTTTGGTTTTTAAGATTGACCTAAGTCAATTATTTTAATAGAAGTTGGGTATTAAATTAATTTGTTTTAATTAATCTAACGAAATAGTTTAGCGAATAATTATTTAAACTTTAATAAGTTTTTTTAAAAAATTATTTCAGTTAATAATAAAGTGTTATAATTTAATAATAATTTAATATATTACTTTTAAAATGAAGTTCATTTAAGTAAATATTCGAGTTGTAATGGAATTTAGTTGAATTTTGTAAAGAGGTTATGAACGGGTTTTATATCAACCCGAGTTTTATAAACCAAATTATAAAGGGGTTTTAAGCGAATATGATGGTTTAAAATAAATGTTTGCTGGACATTTGAATAAAGTAAAAAAGAAATTGAGATAAAACGGGTTTATATTAAACCCGAGGCTTATAAATAAGGTTTACAAAAGAGGTGTGAAGTTAAAACGTTGATTTTAAATTATCGTTACTTAATAATGAAATTAAGTGAAATGAATGGAATATAAACGATATTTTGAAAGAGGAAAATGGTTGAATGGTTTAGAAGTGGAATAATATGGCTTGATAAGGAGTTAAGATAAAAAATTAAAGAATTGGAACCTAACTAGAGATCGATTGAGTTGAGTAATTCTCTGAGTGTTTGTCTGATGTTGATTTCAGTCTACGGGGTTGATACTTAGGGAATTATTTTCTTACCAATTTATGGTCAGGGACTAATTGAGTGTTGAAGTATAGAAATGCATGAATAAGAAATAGGAATGTTTCCGACTATAAAAAAAGATTTGAGAATATAAAATGATGTTTCCAAATTAATGGAAACAAAAAGAGATTTTGTGAAAATATACAATATTTTCGAGATTAAAGAAAATAAAGAGATAAGTTGAATAGGTTTATTTAAAAGGGAATAAGTGCTAGTTTTTTTTGGTTTTCAAGCAATGAAACAAAAGATATTGCATAACAATGTTTTACGAGAAATTAGTTAAAATCGAAGTTAGTAATATATGTATAATTTAAATTATGAAGTATTAAAATAGTTTTAAGAATACTCTTATAATAAAACAAGAAGTAAGTACCGTGTTAAAAATATTGAAAGATTTAGAAGTTTTAAATTAACCATTCATTCAATATTTTAATTAAAGAAGCCAAGTGACGCTGAATGCTGAACTAGTGAATTTATTTTATTTTTATGGTTGTTTATTTTGATAGTTAAATAACCTACTATCAAATCTAGCCTATATGATTGTTTGTGCGGAAAGACCGAAATTGAATTTATATTCAAATACCATTCTAACCAAGAATATGAAAATACGGAAGATATCAGAAGCTGATCGAGATGGAGCAATTTAAGACCGTTGATCTTCGTAAAACGTAAGAACCACTTATAATCTCTAACATGCATTTGGAGATATAATAGGGTTCTGTTGTGGTTGAAATCTACGGATTGTAAGGACTATATGCTACTGATCTATAGGGTTATACCTAGGATGTGGTAGGAGAGTACCTTCGGTTTTCCCAGTCCTAGGACAACTTGCATGGACGGATGTCTGATAGAGTATTTCCAAAAAGGGTCATGTACGTTGATTTCCTCAAATGTATATTTGTTGGTGGCGAAGAAGACACCTTCTCTTAGCTTAACACCCTGAGTATTTTTGTGGATGTCAATTAGTGATTTCTTGCGGATTTGACGATGTGGCATTCAAAGTGAATGAAGACATGATATGTTCTAAAAGTTAATAGTAACCTCAAGACTCTTCAATCGGGAAATAACAAAAATCGGGCAGGCATCATGACTAAATGGGTCGCTTCCAATTAGGGTGTATTATCACATATCTAGAGAAAATCCATTTCCTTCTTTATTCTATCGATGTTGTCCCTTTCGGGAAAGGATTGTTGATCCCAACCGTTGGTGATATAAATTTGATACTCTCAAGCGAAATGAGTGGTCGGTCATATGTGGCCTGGTTATAAGATGTTCTTGTTGAACCCAGTGTATTCCTCTCTAGAGGTACACTATCGGAAGGTGGTTCCATACCTTGTTATAGTCGGAATCCAATCTCTAATACGTGCCCGCGGTTTTGATTGTATACAATGTATATGGAGCGTGAGATGCATGTGTTCCGTTAGATTGCTATTTATTTGATATAGACGCTATTATAATATCAGAATAAATATGATTTCAAATCAGTTTGGGTTATCGTAAGGTAAAAACCATCCATATTTATGTGTGGATTGGGCTTACAATATCCTCTTCTTTCAAAAAAAAAGTTTTGACTTTAAAATTAAGTTGGATGATACCTATAAACTTAGTGAGTTTTCTCACTCCGGTTCACCAGACTGATCCTGGCGTTTGCAATGCTCCGGTCGGATCGAGTTTTACAGGTTCAGGTTAGGATGCTATGAACTTTAGAAGACATGCTCGAGGAGTTCAGACGTATTGATATTTATTCCGTTGTGTGTTGTATATGAGGACAGATTGTTATAACTGTCCATATGTGTTGACTGTAAGTTGTACTTTAATGATTGTAAGTTTTATTTCAAGCTCTCAATAAAGTTTTATTTCTATATTATATTTTATTACGCTGCGATGTGAGACTTTGTGTAGTTAGCTTGGTTCTTTTTCTTTTTCTTCTATTATAATATTTATTTCTTTCTTATCTCACCCTCTAATTTCTTTCTATTAACTATCTGGTGTTTTCGATACTTGGGTTTTGGCAAATAATACGGGTTTATTTATAATCGTCGAAATTCGAGCGTCGAATTTCCAATGTGTTGATACCTTAGGTATTGATTTTGATGACAACAACCATATAAACATTACTACTAATATATTCTCAAGTTGTGAAGTGACATCAGATATATTATGAAGATATTTATAAAGATAAACAAGAATACAAAAGAGGAACTACAGAGTAAGGATAATCAAAGCAATTGAAGACCAAAGCCTACTAAAGAATAAAGATAAATGCTAAAGAACAGAGGTGTTTGAAGTGATGAGGAGTTGGTTGAACCTTAGGAAATATTTTTAAAGATCCCATGGCAATTATACTTGAAGATAATCAACCATTGACCTCAACCGAGTTACTAAAATCCACAAATATAAGGAAATCTGAAGTGTTGAATATTTGCGACACTTATAAGTGTCTTTTGCAACACTAAGTATGTCGACATACATCTTTTTACATGTTGACAGATAACGGTTTTTCAGATTTTCAAATTCAAATTAAGAAGTTTTTCCTTCCATCTCTTCACCAAAAGACAAATCCTTTCAAACACTATTTAAAGGCTCCTGGTAATGAATTTTAACATCATCTTTTCACATTTTATTCTACTCATTCTTCTCCATACATTCTCTACACAAATCCATTGAATACTATCCTATTATTCTTGCAAATCCACTCTTTTTTATTCCAATTATTCATTGATTTTCAAGCCACACAATATCAGAGGGTTGTACTTGAATTCATATCATTCTCTCTCTGTTTTTATCCTATTTCCTCAAATATATATTGCCATTGGAGGTCAATAGGATTATTGTACCAAACCTACAAGAATCTGTATTGAAGATACCACTACTTGCCATTGTTTGTTGCTATTGATAAAGAGAAGGTGTCCATTTAAACTTGGTATGCTTCTTAGTCAGCTTCGCCAATGGGCAAGATAATCTCGAGAAATCCTTAACGAATTTTTGATAGTAACCAGCCAGACCTAAGAAACTTCTGACTTCAGTGGGCGTAGTAGGCTGCTTCCAATCTTTGATGGCCGAGATATTTCCTGGATCTACTGAGATGCCTTCCTTAGATGCAACATGGCCGAGGAATTTCACCTCTTCTTACCAGAATATGCACTTGGAGAATTTGGCTTTTAGCACATTTCTACGCAAAATCTCCAAGACTTCTTTCAGATGTTTTTCGTGTTCATTAGTGGACTTAGAGAGATAAGGATATCATTAGTGAACACCAGCACAAATTTATTTAGAACATCGCGGAAGACTCTATTCATCAAATCAACGAAGTATGCTGGAGCATTGCATAGGCCGAAGGGCATTACTAGCCATTCATAAAATATATCTGGTCCTCTGAAAGCCGTCAAAGGCACGCATTCTTTGGCAATGCGTAGTTGGTGGAAACCTATAGCTAGGTCCATCCTAGAAAATACTCGTGCTCCGTTCAAGCGGTCTAGCAGATCATCAATGCTGGGCAACAGGTATTTATTTTTCAGAGTCTGCTTATTTAGATACGGTAGTCCACACATAGCCTGAGGGTACCTTCTGACTTTGGGACGGAAACCACTGCTGCACCCCAGCTTGAGAAACTAGGTCTGATTAGAGCCTTCCACAAAAGCTTCTTTGTTTGATTGCTCAGCTCCTCTTTTTATTTCAGTGACATCCTTCGGATAAGTTGTACAACTGTCCTTGCATTGGGAGCTAACTCAATTCTGAAATCGATTTCTCTGCGCGGAGGTAAGCTGTCTACTTCTTCGAACACATCCGCATAGTCTCTGATGATAGGAATATCTTCAATAGAAGTAGGAGTGAGTTATAGAGAAGACCAGAATTGTAACACCCCGAGAATTCTATAACTGTGAAATTAACAAATTAAAGTACAATTAATCTGAAATCAAAGAACTAAGGGAAACGGGATACGCCATTGCGTTCGTCTCGGAAAAATACGCGAAATAGAGTCCGAGTTTTCGAAAAACGGAGTCCGTATGAAGAAGATATGGCCTTCAGAAGTTTTGAATTAAATTTAAAATTCAAACAGAATAAAATAATTAAAAATCGGGCCCAATGGGCCAGGGCGGATAAACACCCGCCTAGGCCACCCAGGTCGACTGGGCTGTCGACCTGGGCTACCCATGTCGACAGGGCTGTCGACAGCCCTGTCGACAGGGGTGTCGACCTGGTCGAGCCCAGTCAACCTGGCTGGCCAGGTCTGTGTTTGGCCGATTCTCTGTGGTCTGCTTTGTCATTAGGGCTAGGTGGCAAGTTTTAATTGGCCTCTCTTCCTAATGAATGGCTATGATCAATCCAAGAAACATCAAGGGTCCTAATCAGTTCCTAACCTCTATATAAACAACCCTAGACTAAACCCTAATCTATTCATTCAAAATTAAGAACATAGCCGCCATGTTGCTGAGGAACGACTAAGAATAGCCGCCAACTAGAGAGGGAATTAGGAAGAAAGTTCTAAAGCCTAAAGCAATTCAAGCAACCTAAAGCCAATCAATTCAACAAAGGAATCATATCTCTTAATTAGAGAATTCGCCGCAACCATTGTAAGTAGAGTATTACTTTGGTATGAATAAACAACTGTATTGATTTGTATGCTTGAATTGGGATAATAAAGTAGTTCATATTTGTGAAAAATTATGTTATTCATTATAAAGAACTACATGCGGTAGTTCTATGCAAGTATACGTTTGGAATATTGCGCAAATTATGTAATCTATGTTGAAGCTACATGTATGTAGTTGATTGAAATTCATGCAAGTTTGGGGCTTTGTTATTATGCCATCATGATGTATATTTCTGTGCATAAATCATTTTACAAGTAATTGAAACAAGTTTGGTTGTTATAGTTCATAAGAAACTATGTTGGAATTTTGACACCATAATCCATGTATTAAGTAATGCTTTTGCAAACTTATGAATATGGTTAGGCTATGAATGATATTTGGCATAATTGAAATCCATGATCAAGTCTATCTTGTTTACAAGAATTATATGATGACATATGTGAGACATGGCTAGGTTAGACTCAAAAACCCCTTTTTGCAAGTTTAAAGCAAACACCATGTTTAGGAATATTTATGCATAAGTATGTTTATACCATCGTTATGTGATTAGACTTAAATCATGATTAAGTTGAACTATGCTTTTGTGTTAGTAACAAAGTATCCCCTTTGTAAACATGTAGAAACCTTATGAACATGACTTGTTTATGTTTGACATTATGCCTAAATAAGAACATAGGTCTATGTTGTAGTTAAGGCTATGTGACACCTAATTTAGATTCTTGTCGTAAGTTTACATGGTTTGGTTCATGTCACCTATGCTTTATGACCAAAGTATATATATGAAAGTACACCAGTTTCTATTATGTATTTCCAACGTCATATGCAAGTTCATGCGCTCACCTTCCCCTCTTTGTGTATGTAATCACGCTTTAAGCCTCCCCTTTTCGCATGGCTAAATTGGGCTTTAAAAGGCTAAGCCCAATATATATAAACGGACGTGTAAAATGGGGGAAAATAACGTTGGGTTAAAAATTACTAATGAATGAAAATATAAAATAGAAGGGCCCAAGTTCAAGTATGGGTTGGGCCCGTGGTTGGTGTAACCTTTACACCATTAACTTAATAATGGGCCGCAAATATTTACATATAAGAAATAAAGAAGAATGACAAGATATGTAAATGTAGAACATACGATGTGTTTAACTCGAGGTTGGATTGAGTTGTGATGTAAACCTGCCCGGAACCGCCCGGCTGTCCAGTAGTCACAACAATACCTATCCAATGTGGGAGGTTAAACATGGAGCCCAGCAAGGACCCGAGGTTAGACTGAGTTGTGGCGTAAGACTGCCCGGAACCAACCGGCAACAGGCAGCCACAACAATACCTGTCTAATGTGAGAGGTCAGGGCCTTAATAAGACAATTAAGGCTGAGTCAGGATTGTTAGGATTAAGTGAACTAAAGACTTAATCAAAAATGGAACATGCTAAACTAAACGGACTGGTGGGGGTTAGGTAGGAAACACTTAACCAACTTAGCATGTTGGCTAGAGATAGAAAGCCTAGTAACGGGGGACCCTTTTCAGCAGTAACCCTAGAAGGTGTATCAGGATACCCTGAAACTAGGCAGGGTGGGGCACGATTACTGGGCTGATTGTAAGAGGTCAAAGCGACGGCGGTGGTGTAGCAGTGTAGGTTCTAACGGAGTGCGGGCGTGCACACACTCCGGCGCAGAAAAATAAGACACTGGACACCGGTAGCATACCTGTGCACTCTAAGGTTGTGTCGGGCCGCCACCATGGGACTTGATACACCCCATGGTGGGACCAGCATAGGTAACTACAGACATCGGGGGCCGTAAGACACATGTAACTATGCGAGTAGGAGCCGATCATCATAGAATGGATCACATCACCCTGATTATGGGGTGCAAATTGGAAACTAGTTTATATGGGTTCAGAGATTACATGGGGTACGATAGTATATTCGACCCTAGACAACTTAACCAAGTTTATTGTGCTTGCCCATTTCTTGTTTATACTTATCATACCCAGTTCTTTATTCATAGACAAAATAGTACTAGACTTACTCAGGCTTTATGTCTGACTCTACTTTTCTTTCGTCTTCTTTCTTCCGTTTCCCCCCCAGGTCCTCAGGGAGGGAACACAGCAGCTTGACCAACCTCAACATCCAGCTTGAAGAAGAGAAATGTATTGCTTGGACTTTCCTGTTTTGAACTATGGCTTTGGACAATCCACTATGGGGCTTTTGCAGTTTATCTATGTTTTATTTATGCTTCTTTAAATAATGTACTCAAGACAGATTATGAAAGTGTTATGATATGTTTTTGGGAAAGGATGTTGTTGTAACACGTATTTGACTTTATGAAATAAAGTTTGTTGTTCTTCCGCTGTTTACAAATATGTGTTCTTATATCTGTCATGTATATCTGTGACTTATACTTATAAACCTCCACCAAAATTAGGGCATTCCCTTTGAGAGTGACCCTAACGGAGGTGGGGTGTTTCACTTTGGTATCAGAGCATAGGTTTACCAGATAAGATAAAAAGTTTTGAAAAATTATTTTCAAAAAAGGAAATTTAAAGAAGCATTTTTAAAAGAAAAATATTATTTTATTTTAAAAAGGCAAAGTCCACTCCCCAAAGCCGTAGGTACTATCTCTTATCCTTCGTTTTGAATCTATCCTTTTTGTTTCAGCATGTCCCAAGAACTTAACTTGCCTGAAGGGGTGCCAATACCTGGTTGGTTTAGACGGTTCTTAGAAGCAAGGGCCACTCAGCCAGGTCCTACCGTTCCTCCTCCCCCAGCTGAAGGAAATCATCCAGCTGCAGCAGCACCTTTTCCTCCACCTCCTCCTTGGGGAAACAATTTTGCTAAGATATGTAAAGATTTTAAAGCTATGGGAGGAAGGGATTTCCATGGAACTGAGTCCTTCGTGGCAGCTAGAAACTGGCTGAAGGAAACTGAGGACCTATTCATCATCTTTGAGGTAGAAGATAGACAAAAAGTACAACTGGCGGTATGGCTATTGAAGGGCGAGGCTTCCTACTGGTGGGAAGTCACTAATGCTGAAAGACCAGTGGAGACATGGGAGGACTTTAAGGCAAGGTTTGAGACTAAATTTCTCTCAGATGCAGAAAGAAGTTTGCAGTTGGAAAAATTCTTATTTCTTAAACAAGGGGACAAGACAGTCAGAGAATATGTGAATCAGTTCGATGAGCTGGCTAGGTTTGGGCTTGACCTAGTCAACACCCCGCACAAGAAGGCTCTCCGGTTCGTCAAAGGGTTGAATGAGCCATTACACAGTTTGGCCATGACCCATATACCCATGGGAGCCACGTATGAAAGATTGGTGCAAATGGCATTGCTGAATGAAGAGGATAAGGGCAAGAAGGAGACAAAGGCAGAAAGCTCTCAAGGGAAGAAAGAGGGTTTGCAGCCCAAGAAGATAGACTTTAAGAAGGGCGGGAAAGGCAACAAAGAGAAGAGGAAGTGTAATTTCTGTGGCAAAGTGGGGCACTTAGTAAAGGACTGCCGGAAAAAGAAGGCCAAGGAGAATGGTGGGTGCTTTTCTTGCGGTGAGACAGGCCATAGGGCTAAGGACTGCCCAAAGAAACGAGGACAGGGGCAGAGGGCTGGATCCACCCCAGGGGCACAGGTCCATGTGCTAGAAGCGCCACCTCTGCAACAGCGAGGTATAAATACTTCTGTAGAAAGTGTAGTTTATCTTTATGATCACCCCGTTCGCACTTTCTTTGATTCTGGCGCATCACACTCCTTTATCTCGTCTGCTTTAGTAGAATCTCTGCACCTAAAAACTAGTATGGTAGAGGACCCCTTAATTGTTTCAAACCCAATTGGGGGCCCAGCTCATTTGTCTATGATCTGTGGGGGATTGAAAATTTCTATTCTAAGTGTAGAATTTCAATGTAGTGCCTTTGTTTTGGGCTTTTCGGGGTATGGTTTGATTTTGGGTATGGATTGGCTATCCCGTAATGGGGCCATCCTTGATTGTGAGAAAAGGGTTGTTAGGCTCCTAACCCAGCTCGGTAATACTTTGGAAATTTCTTGTAATCCCTCGTATGCGGTTATGCTTAGTTATCTTGAATCGCTAGATGCCTCTGTTGAAAATTTGCAATCAGTTAGAGTGGTCCGGGAATATCCGGATGTCTTTGAAGAGGTGAAAGGCTTGCCTCCGAAGCGGGAAATAGACTTCCGCATATATCTTGTAGATAATGCAAAGCCCGTTGCGTTGCCCGTTAGACATATGGCTCCACGAGAAAGGAAAGAGCTCAGTAAACAGATTAAAGAGCTTCTAGAAAAGGGGTTCATTAGGAGGAGCATTTCAGAATGGGGCGCTCCGGTGGTGTTCGCTACAAAGGCGGATGGTTCACTCCGTCTATGTGTTGACTATAGGGAGCTCAACAAGCTAACGAAAAAGAATAGGCATCCTCTCCCTAGAATTGACGATTTATTTGACCAGCTTGTAGGAGCGTCTGTTTTCTCCCAACTCGATTTAGCAACCGGTTTTCATCAGCTAAGGGTGGCTGAAGATAGCATCGATAAAACGGCGTTCAGAACCCCAGACGGCTTCTTTGAATGGCTTGTCATGCCTTTCGGCTTGACAAATGCACCTGCTTACTTCGTGGACCTGATGAGTAGGGTATTTAGAGATTTCCTCAACAAATTCGTAGTGGTCTTCGTAGATGATATCCTTATCTTCTCAAAGAATGAAGAGGAACATGCTCAGCACTTAAGGGCAATCATGGAAACTTTGCGAGTCCATCAACTAAAAGCCAAATTCTCCAAATGCCACTTTTGGAGAGAAGAGGTGAGGTTCCTTGGGCACATAGTATCCAAACAAGGGTTGGCAGTGGACCCCGCTAAGGTAATGGCGGTACAAGATTGGAAGACACCAAGGAATGCGACTGAGGTCCGAAGCTTTCTAGGACTAGCGGGTTTCTATCGAAAGTTCATAAGGGATTTTGCGAAAATCTCAGCTCCGCTCACGAAATTAACTAAGAAGAATCTAGTGTTCAATTGGGATTTGGATTGCGAATTTGCTTTCCAACGACTGAAAAGGGCTCTTACAACAGCCCCAGTTTTGACGCTGCCAGATGGGAGCAAGATGTTCACTGTTTATACGGATGCATGTGGGACAGGGCTAGGCGCCGTCTTAATGCAAGAAGGAAGGGTAGTAGCTTATGGCGGGAGGCAGTTGAAGGTGCACGAAAAGAACTACCCAACCCACGATCTCGAGTTAGCCGCCATCGTCTTTGCACTCAAGTCTTGGCGACACTATCTCCTAGGTGAGAAGTTCGAACTTTACACTGACCATAAATCATTGAAATATCTTTTCTCGCAGAAGGATCTTAACTTGAGGCAACAAAGATGGATGGAGTTTCTTGCCTCGTACGATTTCGAAATCTCCTACACTCCGGGCAAAGGCAACGTAGTGGCAGACGCGTTGAGCCGAAAGAAATTGACCCTAAGCCCGTTGTTTGTTGAAAGACAAAGCCTAGAGTTTATAGCCAGCTTCGACTTTAGGCCCTCCTCCGATCTCGTACCAGGTTTGTTAGCATCTCTCGAAGTGCGCCCAACTTTAGTGGATTCAGTAGGGGCAGCACAACGCGAAGACCCTCAGCTTGTGGAAATAATTGATAGGCTAATTAGGGGTGAGACTTCAAGTCACCTCAACAGATACTCCATTGTAACAACCCGAAAATCTGGGCCAGTTTAAAATTTTTATTTTGGCCATTATAGCGAATTTTGAATATTTAAAATAGATTATTTTAAATATAATCGACGAGAAATTTATTTTGAATAGAATTCGAACGTATATATTATACGCGTCGTCGTTAGAATATAAAATAATTATATATAATTATAAAAGGAATTGAAAATGGCGCGGTAGTTCGAAAATTCGATTTCTAATTTCAAATGAATATACAGAATTCAATATAGGTCAGAATTGAACGAAACAAGAAATATTTGAATCTGTATAACTATATCTTTGTAACGAAGTTAACAAACTGAGATTTCATCTTAGGAATGATAAGATATGTCCAGTTTAAAATTAGAAATAGTCGCTGTGGAATTTATATATATTTTTATATATATAAGGCCCTTAAAAATAGCAATTTTGCAAATGACCTCGGATCTCGACGAAACCAGTTTTGTTGGGTCCGCAGTGTCAAGTTATTGCTAGGTTTCAAATTTCATAATTTTTCGAATCAATATGTGAGCGTGGCAAAGGAAAACGCGTTTGACCAGTTTCAGTTGATTTTAATCGACTGGAAATTGGCCATTTTTCTAACGGTCTCAGAATTCGACGAAACTAGTTTTGTTAGGACCGTATCGTCAATACGAAGCTAGAAAATATTTTTCTGGGATTTTTCGTGTTCGTATGTGGCCCCGGTAATTTAAAATGTACGTTTAAAATCCAATATAATGATTTAAATGTAAATTCAGCAGAAACTGATTGTAACGATCGAATCAGCTTGCAGTGCATATCCCATTGTGTTCGGAATGGGGGTAATTCGCTATGGACGGCAGGCGGTGGACCTCGTTTAGAGGTCGTATGTAAAAGTCAACTTTTTGGCCAAATTAAATAATAATAATAATAAAAAAAAAAATATCTCCCCTTTTATCCTCCAGGTCCCCCCCCCCCGTTCAAAACAAAAAATGAAATTTCAGAATAAAAAAAAAAAAAAAAAAAAAAAGAGAAAACCAAATCGGAATCGCTCCCCGTCGCCCAGGCGCCCTCCGCCGTCGCTCGCGAGTGAAGACCACCCTCGATCTTCCCCCCCCCCCTCGTCCATCGATCTCTTCCGTCTTCCCCCCTTCCCTCTGGCGCTCCTCTCTCCTCTAATTAAACCGCCGACCGCACCCTCCTCACCCCGCAGCCTCCGCCTCCACCTCGAAACCCTCGAACACCCCCAGTCGAATCACATCGCGACACCTCGAAGCTCGCGAAGACGTCGCGCCACCCCCCCCCCCCCCTCGAAGCACCTCCACGCTGCCACCACCGTTCGAACCCTGCCGCCGACGAACTGCGAAGTTCTTCCCCCCCCAGTAAGTATTTCCTTTTATTTTTATTATTATTTTATTTTTATTTTATTTAAACGTAATTTAAAAACTGAATTTATAAAATTAGGTTTAAAAACTGAAAATTAAAAACCGATTTTATAAAAGCAAGTTAAAACAGATTTTTTTTAAAAAAGTATAGAAAAACTGAAAATGTTTAAAAGTTAAAAACTGGATTTTTAAGAATTTAAAAACTGAATTTTTGAATATAGAAAACTGATTTTTGTTTTAAGTTTTTAAAACAGAATTTTTAAAAGAAGTAAGTTATAAAAACTGTTTTTAAAAAGAAATTAAAAACTGATTAAAGATTTAGATTTTAAAAAGAGAAAAGATTTAAACTTGAAAAGGTAAAAGAAAAGATTTGATCTTTAAAATGGAAAAGGCGGGATCTATATTTTTGTAAAAATATGATCTTTATATTTTTAAAGTATTAAAAATATGATTTTTATATTTTTAAAGTATTGAAAATATAATCTTTATAGGATAGAGAATATAAAGATATCATCTTTGTGTATGTAACGAAATAAAAATCTGATTTTTATTTTATATATGAAGCGACAGAGAAGATTGAACTTCGATAGAAAAATGGAATTTTTATATATTGAACTTCGATAGAAAAATATGATTTTTATATATTGAATAGCGAACTAAAAATTCGATTTTTATATATTGAATAGCGAACTAAAAATTCGATTTTTATATATTGAATAGCGAACTAAAAATTCGATTTTTATATATTGAATAGCGAACTAAAAATTCGATTTTTATATATTGAATAGCGAACTAAAAATTCGATTTTTATATATTGAATAGCGAACTAAAAATTCGATTTTTATATATTGAATAACGAACTAAAAATTCGATTTTTACATATGTAAAGGATCCGGGCAACGAAGGTGACAAAGATGCGATAGCGATGAAGATTTCTATCAATGAAGTGCCGTGGAGCTGGATAGCTATATGTGAGAATTTCTCACCTTTCAATTTATTTTTCTAGTTATATATATATACTAGGATGCAGACGGTGCTTAGTAGCACCCGACACAATCGTCCACAGACCATGGACTTGTTTGTTTGATTGTTTGGTGATTGATTGCGATATTGGTTTGAATGTGGTTTGTGATGTGAAAAATCGAATCGATAAATTGGTTAGGATTAGACGTGCGCCGTTATAAGGCGAAGGAGTAAGGCTAGGTTAGACCCTTACTCCAAATTTTGTGGTTTGCAAAATGAAATTGATTTGATTGATGAGTGAATGGCGTGGGCCTTCACTAGACCGGGGATAAGGCTAGGCCTTGTCCCGTTTCTAGTATCGTGCCGTTATGCCGCCGAAATTTTCTAAAATAAGTTAGAAAAATAAAAATAGCATTTTATTTAAAGAATGAATTGAATAGAAATTCATAGGTTGAAATAAAATGTTTTATCGTTAAAAATATAATTTTTAACGTGAAGTGAATAAAATAAATATTCATTTACAAACCAGACGGTTTGTTTATGTACACTTATTTGAATGACATTGATTGGGACGATAAATTTTACACATCGCCCAACTGCACAACTAAAAAAAAATCAGTGTTTGATTGTTTGAAACCCCACACGGGTGTTAGGATGAAATTTGAAGCTCACTCATCCTGATTGATTAAACATGTCGATCGATTGATTGACAGGCTGTTATAAGCGTTGAATATCTATATTTGATGCTTATACAGTGTAGTGCACTTTGGTTGATGGTTGATTATTTTCAATGCTATTATATACATGTGTTGTATGAAAATCCATATAATTAATTTTATATGGTAATTGATTGGGCCTCATTCCAGTTTTGAAAAAGAAATATTTGAAAAAGAAATATTCGAAATAGAATATTTGAAAATAAAGGAATATATGAAGCCGTGTTGATTAGATTGACGCCATTTTGACGTGAACGATATTTATATCGATTTTAGAAAACGATTTCGAAATGAATTGAATTGAAAACGATTTCGAAATGAATTGAATTGAAAACGAATTCGAAATGAATTGAATTGAAAACGATTTCGAAATGAATTGAATTGAAAACGATTTCGAAATGAATTGAATTGAATATGAATTCAAATTGAATTGAAATTTGAATTGAACAGAAATGAATTTTGAAACGAATTTATAAAGAAGAATTCAATTTTGCTTTGAATTGAAATGGAAGTTGAAATAGATTTTGAAATGAATTTAAAACTATTTATATAATTCGTTTTAAATAGAAATCGACGAAATATATATTATATATATTATATATATAATATAATGGCCTGAATAGAACGCGCCGCGCCGCGGCAGTTCGCGAATTTCGACCATTTATTTCAAACGGACATTACGGGAGATCCGACCGTCGGATTCTCCTAAAACCGGAACCGTTGGGTTCGTATCGAAAAGAGCTTTCTAACGAATATTAGAAATTTGAAATCTAACGGTTGGATTTGGAGATACGTCCAAATCAAATTCGAAAAAGGTCGCTGTAAGTGCAGTTCGATGGCCATTGTTGGAAATCGACTGTACGGGCCTTGATAAAATTATTAAAAATAATAATAATTTGTGTAAAATCATAAGAAATGATTTAGAAAGAATTAGGATGAAAAACTCCCTATTTGAAAAGATAAAAATAGATTTTTATCGAAATGAACTAGTTTTGAACTAGAATTATAATTCTATTTATTTTTAAATAAATAAATTGAATTTGAAATGGTTTTGAAAATAACCAAAATTTCCAATGATTGCATTGGAGTGGATTTGAATCGAAATTGTCTTCGGAATATTTCGATGTTGGAATTCGTGATTATACAGGTGTTGTTATGGAAATTTGAAAGATATATATTTATATCGTTATTTCCAATACGACATTTGTTAGTCGTAGAATTCGATATTGAATATAAGCCGATATATTTTCTATTCAGAGCCTTGTATTGAATATCGAATGTGATTTGGGTTTGTCGTGAATGGTGTCTTCACTAACACTGTTCTTGAACCCAGTTGAGAAAAGATTAAATCTTTTTATTTAGATTTAATGAAGTGTACCAATTAAATGATATTTAATTGGAATTGAATTGGTATTGATTTTTGGGTTTATCGTGAACAGTGTTTTAAATAACACTTGTTCTTTAACCCGATAATTAATCGAATGTGATTTGGGTTTGTCGTGAATGGTGTCTTCACTAACACTGTTCTTGAACCCAGTTGAGAAAAGATTAAATCTTTTTATTTAGATTTAATGAAGTGTACCAATTAAATGATATTTAATTGGAATTGAATTGGTATTGATTTTTGGGTTTATCGTGAACAGTGTTTTAAATAACACTTGTTCTTTAACCCGATAATTAATCGAATGTGATTTGGGTTTGTCGTGAATGGTGTCTTCACTAACACTGTTCTTGAACCCAGTTGAGAAAAGATTAAATCTTTTTATTTAGATTTAATGAAGTGTACCAATTAAATAATATTTAATTGGAATTGAATGGATATTGATTTTTGGGTTTATCGTGAACAGTGTTTTAAATAACACTTGTTCTTTAACCCGATAATTAATGGGATGTGACTTTGGGTTTATCGTGAACCGTGTTTTAAATGACACTGATTCTTTAACCCAGTCACAGATTAAAACTAAGTGGAGTTTTAATGAATCTTTAATTAGATTGAAAAGATCGAGAATGGAGTATCACCAGTTTTGCTCCAGGCGATAGTTAAATCTTTAATTAGATTTGAACGTGAAATTTAGAAACTAACTGTCGGTTAGCCAAGCAGAAGGGTTTTCTGGATATTGATCTGATGTTGGTTTCGGCCTTCGGGGTTAATATTTGGGGAATTATTCTCTTGATTAATTTACGGTTAGTGACTAATGAATTGGAATGAGGCGTATGTTGTGTTTGTGTAACACTTTTATAAAATATACGCGAGTTATTCGGGAAGTCCGGGTTCATCCCATTCTGAATAACTGATACGACGATAAGTCGAAGATGAAGACGATGGTCGAAGACCGGAAGTCTTCACGTCGTTTGGGGGATAACTGATGATCTTGATTGGGCTGTACACCCAAGAAGATGGAAACAGTTAGTGATCGTCCAGACGTACTTGGAGATCGATGGATATGCGGGGTACTAGGTGCCTCCGGTTTCGTTCAGACCCAGGACGGACTTGTAAATGGACTGTGTGTCTGACATCGGATTTCATTCTGTGTGACTGATATCGGTTGCATAGGATGGTTTGCCTGTGTGGCATGCTAAGATGCAAATGATCAAGGCTTCTGTTGAAAAGCAAAGTCTTGTGGTGATGATCAAAGCACGGCCTTTGTGGCGTAGCTTTGTGTAACGTTTACCTCGCGTGTTTCACACCCGGTATGAACCAAAAACGGGAGACGGACCTCAGGGAGGGCCTGCGTTTCCTCCTAGCTAGAAGTGGCGTCAGTGGTTTTACACGCCCTGACGAGTTTGACTTATGTGGTTGTTGCTGTTGCGAGGCGCCTCGGTTAGATCGGACGATCCGGGTCCGATGGAGTCATTCGTTGGCTCGCTTACGCCCCAAAGGGCGGCGAAACGTAGTGCTCAGGTATAATAATCCACATCGGTGGACCGGCCCTGTCGCTCCAAGGCTTGCCTGCGCGCTTGCCTGAGACTCGGGCTAGGCAGTCTCGAATCGGTTGAGGACTATCTTTTGCCTCGGTTCATAGAAGGAAATCCAATTTCCAAATACGTGACTTTGCGGTTTTATTTGTAAACCTATATATGGCGACATGATATATGGTACCCATGCCGCCTATGATTGATACTTATGATTTGAAGTTGTTTTATACACTATGCACTTATAATAGTATCAAATGATTTGTTTTAAACGTATCCAGCATTCTTTGGCTGTTATAAGGGAAACCCCTATCCCCCGGCTTGCGTTTGCATTGTGTGATAGGACCTGGGTCTTATAACAGCTTCATTTTTCTTTATTTAGCATTGCGCTGTTTGTTTTATGCACTGGTATTCTTGGGAGGAAACTCGTTCCGTGTTATACGGCGTGGTCCCTTGATTTACCTAAGCTTTAAAATAAAGATTTATAACTGTTTTAGTTCTCACACCAGTCACATGACTGACCTGGAGTTTATTGTTTTAACCTAAACTCTGGGTGCCCTTATTTTGACACGGGCAGCTAGTAGTTTGGTTTTGCAGATTTATATTCACAGGATCCTGGTTTACAGCTGGAACGATATCCGGAAAGCTTTGTATCCGTATATCTCATTCTAGTTGTGTATTGTATTATTTTCCGCTGCTATGTATTTAAATGTAATTTAAATCTCTGATATTTCTGTGTAATATTGATTTATACTCTGTATATTCTTGTAATCTGATGCATTGTTGTAATATACAATGAAATGTTCTTCTGTATGCGTTCTGCTGTGGTTTGTTCTCGAACTATCCGACGCTTTCCCTTACGGGGAGGTTGCGGGTCTTTACACCCATCGACAATAAGGGTGTACTAAGGCGAGACGGAAGACTATGCGTCCCACAGACAAAAGATTTAGTAAAGAAGGTTCTAGAGGAAGCGCATCACTCCAAGATGACAATACACCCAGGCGGAGATAAAATGTACAAAGATATAAAAAGGACTTTCTTCTGGAACGGCATGAAAAAGGACGTGGCAGAATTCGTTTCTAAATGTATGGTGTGCCAACAGGTTAAGGCGGAACAGAAAAAGCCTGGCGGACTACTACATCCTCTGGAGGTCCCGCAGTGGAAGTGGGATAGCATCTCAATGGACTTCATCGATGGGCTGCCTAGGTCTAGGAGAGGCAACACTAGCATTTGGGTAATAGTGGATAGGCTTACTAAAAGCGCCCACTTTTTACCTGTCAAAAGTAAAAGAACTGCCTCATCCCTAGCATCACTTTACCTCAAGGAAATCGTTCGACTCCATGGAATACCATCTAGCATTGTTAGTGACCGAGACCCCATCTTCACCAGCGAATTTTGGCGGAGTCTGCAAGAAGCAGTAGGAACGCAGTTATGCTTGAGCACAGCCTATCATCCCCAAACCGACGGCCAAACAGAGAGAGTGAACAGAGTTTTGGAAGACCTTTTAAGGCTATGCGTCCTCGACTTCGGAGGGACATGGGAAGACCACCTTCCTTTGGTGGAATTTGCCTACAACAACAGCTATCAAGCAACCATAGGAATGGCGCCCTTCGAAGCTTTATATGGAAGACCGTGCCGATCACCCACTTGTTGGTGGGAGTCTACTGATAAGCTTATACTTGGACCAGATATGATCCGAGAGACTTCAGAGAAAGTAGACTTAATACGAAGAAGGATGAAGACGGCCCAAGACAGACAAAAGTCCTATGCCGACAAGAGGAGGACCGACCTTGAATTTGAGGTTGGAGACAGAGTTTTTCTCAAGGTATCACCGCTAAGAAACGTTGTTCGTTTTGGAACCACAGGAAAGCTAGCGCCAAGATTCGTAGGGCCATTCCCTATTATCGAGAAGGTTGGGAAAATGGCCTATAGATTAGAGCTACCCGAGAAGTTGGCTGGAGTCCACAACGTCTTTCACGTTTCACATCTCCGAAAATGTCTACATGAGTCTGCTGAAGTGGTAGAGCCAAATATCCTCGAAGAGGCCGAAGTGGAGCGCGAAGCAACCATAAGGAGAGTTCCAACCCGCATCTTAGGAACGGAAGTGAAGAGGCTACGCAACCGCGAAGTCAAGCTCGTCAAAGTCCAGTGGAGCGACGCCGAGGGAGACGCGACTTGGGAAACTGAAGCTAGAATCCGCACTGCCTACCCTTTTCTGTTCGAGGGTACATCCTTGATCTTTCTCTTTCCTTAAGTTGCGCTTTTATCTATCTTTTTAGGTATATTTCCTCGACCGTATCTTTTAGGTAGAATCTTTTTGGATGGAAACATGTAGTTGAAACATGTTATGGATGATGGTTGCAAGTGGTTGCAAGTGATTGCTAGTGGTTGCTCGTGGTTTCATATACACACACAATCTAGGTTTTAGATCGGCTCAGTCACTTCATATTGCATATGCATATATGTTTGTATTCGTATATGGTTGAACTTTAATGTGTTGTCATATGGATGTTGCATTTGTATTGAATGATTGTGCACTCATGTAGAATCAAGAATAGGAAAATTTGCATACATAATGGATTCATGGCACTTACATAATTCGCATTAAGGAGGTCAACTGAATCAGTAGACCGCCTGATTTTGCATTAGATAAGTTCATGTACACACACACTTCGCATATGATCATGAAGCATTAGAAGACTTTTAAGGACAATGGATGCTCGTATTTGATGGATGAGTAGATGGATGATTGGATGTTAGGATATACATTCCTCCTAACTTGAAGATTTCGGGGACGAAATCCTTTTAAGTGGGGGAGAATGTAACACCCCGAGAATTCTATAACTGTGAAATTAACAAATTAAAGTACAATTAATCTGAAATCAAAGAACTAAGGGAAACGGGATACGCCATTGCGTTCGTCTCGGAAAAATACGCGAAATAGAGTCCGAGTTTTCGAAAAACGGAGTCCGTATGAAGAAGATATGGCCTTCGGAAGTTTTGAATTAAATTTAAAATTCAAACAGAATAAAATAATTAAAAATCGGGCCCAATGGGCCAGGGCGGATAAACACCCGCCTAGGCCACCCAGGTCGACTGGGCTGTCGACCTGGGCTACCCATGTCGACAGGGCTGTCGACAGCCCTGTCGACAGGGGTTTTGACCTGGTCGAGCCCAGTCAACCTGGCTGGCCAGGTCTGTGTTTGGCCGATTCTCTGTGGTCTGCTTTGTCATTAGGGCTAGGTGGCAAGTTTTAATTGGTCTCTCTTCCTAGTGAATGGCTATGATCAATCCAAGCAACATCAAGGGTCCTAATCAGTTCCTAACCTCTATATAAACAACCCTAGACTAAACCCTAATCTATTCATTCAAAATTAAGAACATAGCCGCCATGTTGCTGAGGAACGACTAAGAATAGCCGCCAACTAGAGAGGGAATTAGGAAGAAAGTTCTAAAGCCTAAAGCAATTCAAGCAACCTAAAGCCAATCAATTCAACAAAGGAATCATATCTCTTAATTAGAGAATTCGCCGCAACCATTGTAAGTAGAGTATTACTTTGGTATGAATAAACAATTGTATTGATTTGTATGCTTGAATTGGGATAATAAAGTAGTTCATATTTGTGAAAAATTATGTTATTCATTATAAAGAACTACATGCGGTAGTTCTATGCAAGTATACGTTTGGAATATTGCGCAAATTATGTAATCTATGTTGAAGCTACATGTACGTAGTTGATTGAAATTCATGCAAGTTTGGGGCTTTGTTATTATGCCATCATGATGTATATTTCTGTGCATAAATCATTTTGCAAGTAATTGAAACAAGTTTGGTTGTTATAGTTCATAAGAAACTATGTTGGAATTTTGACACCATAATCCATGTATTAAGTAACGCTTTTGCAAACTTATAAATATGGTTAGGCTATGAATGATATTTGGCATAATTGAAATCCATGATCAAGTCTATCTTGTTTACAAGAATTATATGATGACATATGTGAGACATGGCTAGGTTAGACTCAAAAACCCCTTTTTGCAAGTTTAAAGCAAACACCATGTTTAGGAATATTTATGCATAAGTATGTTTATACCATCGTTATGTGATTAGACTTAAATCATGATTAAGTTGAACTATGCTTTTGTGTTAGTAACAAAGTATCCCCTTTGTAAACATGTAGAAACCTTATGAACATGACTTGTTTATGTTTGACATTATGCCTAAATAAGAACATAGGTCTATGTTGTAGTTAAGGCTATGTGACACCTAATTTAGATTCTTGTCGTAAGTTTACATGGTTTGGTTCATGTCACCTATGCTTTATGACCAAAGTATATATATGCAAGTACACCAGTTTCTATTATGTATTTCCAACGTCATATGCAAGTTCATGCGCTCACCTTCCCCTCTTTGTGTATGTAATCACGCTTTAAGCCTCCCCTTTTCGCATGGCTAAATTGGGCTTTAAAAGGCTAAGCCCAATATATATAAACGGACGTGTAAAACGGGGGAAAATAACGTTGGGTTAAAAATTACTAATGAATGAAAATATAAAATAGAAGGGCCCAAGTTCAAGTATGGGTTGGGCCCGTGGTTGGTGTAACCTTTACACCATTAACTTAATAATGGGCCGCAAATATTTACATATAAGAAATAAAGAAGAATGACAAGATATGTAAATGTAGAACATACGATGTGTTTAACCCGAGGTTGGATTGAGTTGTGATGTAAACCTGCCCGGAACCGCCCGGCTGTCCAGTAGTCACAACAATACCTATCCAATGTGGGAGGTTAAACATGGAGCCCAGCAAGGACCCGAGGTTAGACTGAGTTGTGGCGTAAGACTGCCCGGAACCAACCGGCAACAGGCAGCCACAACAATACCTGTGTAATGTGAGAGGTCAGGGCCTTAATAAGACAATTAAGGCTGAGTCAGGATTGTTAGGATTAAGTGAACTAAAGACTTAATCAAAAATGGAACATGCTAAACTAAACGGACTGGTGGGGGTTAGGTAGGAAACACTTAACCAACTTAGCATGTTGGCTAGAGATAGAAAACCTAGTAACGGGGGACCCTTTTCAGCAGTAACCCTAGAAGGTGTATCAGGATACCCTGAAACTAGGCAGGGTGGGGCACGATTACTGGGCTGATTGTAAGAGGTCAAAGCGACGGCGGTGGTGTAGCAGTGTAGGTTCTAACGGAGTGCGGGCGTGCACACACTCCGGCGCAGAAAAATAAGGCACTGGACACCGGTAGCATACCTGTGCACTCTAAGGTTGTGTCGGGCCGCCACCATGGGACTTGATACACCCCATGGTGGGACCAGCATAGGTAACTACAGACATCGGGGGCCGTAAGACACATGTAACTATGCGAGTAGGAGCCGATCATCATAGAATGGATCACATCACCCTGAATATGGGGTGCAAATTGGAAACTAGTTTATATGGGTTCAGAGATTAACATGGGGTACGATAGTATATTCGACCCTAGACAACTTAACCAAGTTTATTGTGCTTGCCCATTTCTTGTTTATACTTATCATACCCAGTTCTTTATTCATAGACAAAATAGTACTAGACTTACTCAGGCTTTATGTCTGACTCTACTTTTCTTTCGTCTTCTTTCTTCCGTTTCCCCCCCCCCCCAAGGTCCTCAGGGAGGGAACACAACAGCTTGACCAACCTCAACATCCAGCTTGAAGAAGAGAAATATATTGCTTGGACTTTCCTGTTTTGAACTATGGCTTTGGACAATCCACTATGGGGCTTTTGCAGTTTATCTATGTTTTATTTATGCTTCTTTAAATAATGTACTCAAGACAGATTATGAAAGTGTTATGATATGTTTTTGGGAAAGGATGTTGTTGTAACACGTATTTGACTTTATGAAATAAAGTTTGTTGTTCTTCCGCTGTTTACAAATATGTGTTCTTACATCTGTCTTGTATATCTGTGACTTATACTTATAAACCTCCACCAAAATTAGGGCATTCCCTTTGAGAGTGACCCTAACGGAGGTGGGGTGTTTCAAGAATTCTCTCCTATTTGTGGTTGAGCCATGGCATGGTATAATCATCATATTTCCGAATTTGGTTTTAATTCTGACTACTTTTTCAGCACAAAGTAACTCAGCCTCATATTTTGTTAGCCAGTCTAGCCCAAGTATGATATCGTATCCAGAAAAACTCACAATGATCAAGTCAAAAGGGAATTGGAAGTGAGAGTAAGAAACATGCATTCTACAATATTGATCGAGAATAAGCGAACCTCCTATCGGACTGTGGGCTCTAATTAGTTCTTTGAGTTTTCTAGGTTTCAATTTAAGCTTTTTAATTGTGTCAACAGATATAAAACTTCTACATGCACCCATGTCAAACAAACAGTAATAGGAATGTTTTTAATGTTAAGTGTACCTCCTAAAACATCAGGCGTACCTGCTTCAGAAGAAGCTGGTGCAGCCGCTCTGTCATAGATATGTGCCACCTGAGAACTCTTCAGCAGTGGGCAGTTAAGCTTGATGTGACCCCTCTGGTGGCAGTTATAGCACTCCCTCCTATCCTGAGAATTTTGGCTGGACCCCGAGTCATTCCTCTTTGGTCTCGTGGGAGCTCGGCATTCATAGTCGAAGTGCGCCATTTTTTGGCAGTTGAAGCATTTCACCTTTGATTTATCCCTTTTCTTCTTTTTCTCTTGGGGCTGGGCAGTGGAAGAGCTGCCTGCCTCAGGTTTTTTGTCCGCCTCCTTCTTGTTGTTGTTGGCTTGATTCTTTTCTTTCTCTTGTTGGGAACCCTTCTGATCAATCTCTTCAAATCTGCAGGCCATCTCGATTACCTTAGAAAATGGGCGCTCGATGTGTGCAGTCACCCTTTTATGGTACCCCCTCGCCAGACCATTGATAAACCTTTTATTTTTCTATAGCGGGTCTTGGACTAATTCTGAGCGTATCTGGAAAGCTCATCAAATTTCTTAACATACTGTGAAATAGTCTTGCTCCCTTGTTGGAGGTGGGCGAACTCATCATGGAGGCGCTCAACTTCGTGGTGTGGAATGAATTTCTCATTGAATAGCTCCTTGAATTTTCCCCAAGTCACATCGGCCTCATTACCCGCAACCATAGCTGTTTCCCACCAAATTTGGGCCTGGTCTTTCAGAAGATAAGTTGCCATAAATCGATTTCTGTGGTCCTCGAGCTCTAATCCTACCACAATCTTTTCTAGGGTCTTAAGCCATGCTTGCGACTCCATCACCGTCTCTTGGCCTGTATAATGCACGCCCCCTAGATTCTTTATCTTCTATGCCACGTTGTCAAGATTGAAAGCATGAGGGGGAGGTGGTGGTGGTGTCTCAACCTCCGGGGTAGTCTCTCTCTGTGCAACCAGAGTCTCTTCTCTAGCGGGCCCTCTAGCCCCACCTCTACCACGGGCTCTTGTACGTGCTCTGGTACTCATTTATCAATCAGTCTATATCATCAAGGAAAGAGTCAGACTAAGAGAAATGATAATTCTTAGAGGAAAGATTTTTAAAATAGAGACATGTGATGACATGATAATGATATAATGACTAATTAATATGTGTTATTCTGCTGTGCTCATTCTAGGACATTGTTAATCCTATCTCTAATGAGTCACTCATCTTAGAATATTACTGATTCTATTTAGACGAATTGTTCTAAAAATGTCATACTCCTTAGCTAAGGTTAACCTTTAGCTCCGATACCAAATGTGACGATCCAAACTTCCATAGAACGAAAGTAAGGATAATCATAGGAGTATAACATAAATAAAACAATAACAGATCACAGATACATAGCAGAACATATAAATCCTTGCAGCGAAAATGAATTGTCATCACAAACATCATCACAGAACATCCGAGTATGCAGTACACGATACACTTAGCAATACAAATGTCTCAAACAGGGAAAGAAATAAAGTCTCAATCCCCCAAAATACATCAATATCCAATACTGTCTCAAATCTCAAGAAGAAAATAAATGATAAAAAGAAAAGATCTTCCAACATCTTCAGCAGCAAGCTTGAGTCCAGAAAACATCCCTACCTGAAATCTATCAATTGGCTGCCCGTGTAGAAAGAAGGCATCCGAGTTTGCAAAGTGAAACAAACTACGAGTCAGCCATGGGACTGGTATGAGAAATCTTACTAGACTAATAATATGGATAATCACTGGACCACGCCGCTAACGCGGAACATGTTTAATTATTTAATTCCATTGGATTGCCCGTGCATAAGTTTTATAAATTTTAAAGTCAAAAACAGCGCAATACTTTTTTTTGAAAATGAAATCATTATAAGACTCAAGTCCCGTCACACAATGCAACGCAAACGGAGGATAGAGTTTCACCTTATAATGATAAAAAATGCTTGATACGTAGAAAATAATATTTTTAATATTATTATTAGTGTATAGTATGTTTCAAAAATACTTCAAAGTAAATGTATCAATCCCAAGTGGCATATCTACCATATACTATGTCACCGTATATAGGTTTACATTCAAAACCGTAATATCGTATTGGAGTTTGGTTTCCATCATGAGTTAAGGCTAGGGACGATCTCCTAACTGATTCGAGACACTCTAGCAATGTCTCAGAATTCCCCGCAGTGAGCCCTTGGATACAGCAGGACCGATCCACAAATAACGCTAGTGGATTGGCAATTCCTGAACACACGCTTCCCGATCCTATCGGACCTATAAATTGGCCATTGGCGACCAATTAAAATATCCGAGGTGCCTCAATCCATCAACCACATAAGTAAAAATGTCGGGCCTTGTAAAAACCCAAACGCCACTTCTAGCTAGAAAGAAACGTGTGCACTCCCTGCGTTCCCTTGTCCCGTTTTTGACTCTACCGAGGTGTGAGGCTCGCGAGGTAACGAAATACACAAAGCTATGCCTAAATAGGCTATGCTTTGATCATCATCCACAGGGCTCTGCTTTTTAACAAAAGCCCCGATCAATTGCATCTTGGCATGCCACGTTGACAACCCATACCATGCGATCGATAACTACCAATATATAACCTTCGAGCTCGTACGTCTCAAAGAAGGGTGTTTAGCAAGAGGATAAATCCTCCGCCACCTCAGAAATATATAAGTAAATACCAATTAATTTACATGGCACGAAATTCAATGTCGGACACGCATCCATTTACAAGTCCATTCTAGGTCTGAACGAAACCGGAGTCACCTAGGAGCTCGCGTTTCCGGACGATCAACAAGTGCGTCCGGACAACTACCACTTAAACCCTTTATTGGTTGCTAGCCAATGCCTGACATTAGTAGTTATCCTTTCGACGTGAAGATCGCCGGTCTTCAATCACCGTCTTTGGTATCTTCATTTTTAAATCGCCGTAAAATTATTTGAAATGAGTTGAACTCGGTCTTTTCAAATAATTTTTCGAATTTTTATCATGTAAACCATTAATATCGTTAATACTAATTTATAATGATTTATTGCTATTTTTATTTATTTAAAAATAGCTCAATATAATTAAACGACGCTTCGGGTCAATGGGCGGCTTTCGCGCTGTTTTTACCAAAATTTGTTTTACACATATCTTAAAATCTAACCATTCGATTTTGATAAAGTTTATATCATCGGGAATATCTTCCCAAAACGGTCCTAACGGTTCCATTTTTGAGAAAATCCGACGGTTGGATCTTATGGTATAATCGTTTGAAGTTACAATTGCCGAAACGCGAACTACCATGCGCGATTCGTTTAAAATTTTAATTTATATTTATATATAAATATAAATATAAATCATTTGGCGATTCCTACTATTTTTAATGTATATAAAGTAACAATAAACAATTTAACATCTAAATCAATTCTTTTATTACGCATGAAATGTCGATAAAAATGTGACTCTTAAAATACTAGCCTTTATTTACATCTAAAATGTAAATAAAAGTGCGACACTATAATCTATTCTTTTATTTAGATCTAGAATGTAAATAAAAGTATGACTTTTAATTCCTATGTTTTTATTTACATCAAAATTACAAATAAAAATGCAACCTTTTAATTCATGTTCTTATTTACATCTAAAACGTAAACAACGTGTAATCTTTATTATAATGTTTTGTTTGCACTAAATTTATGAACAAAAATGTAACCTTTTACCTATGACGTATATTCATATCTAAATAAGCGAACAAAAATGTAATCCTTTAACTACGATGTTTATTTGCATCTAAATATGCAAATAAAAATGTAATCTTTTAACTTTAGTGTTTTGTTTGCATCTAAAATTGCAAACAAAAATATGATTTTTATTCTAATGTTTTGTTTGCATCTAAAATTGCAAACAAAAATATGATTTTAATTCTAATGTTTTGTTTGCATATAAAATTGCAAAAAAATATATGATTTTAATTCTAATGTTTTGTTTGCATCTAAAATTGCAAACAAAAATATGATTTTAATTCTAATGTTTTGTTTCAACGGAGAAGGCAAATAAAGAATATTTTTATTTCAATGCATATTTGCATTGGAGAATGCAAATAAAAGAATAATTTTATATTTCTAAATATATTTGTATTAGAGAATGCAAATAAAAGAACATTTTTATTTTTCTAAATATATTTGCATTAGAGAATGCAAATAAAAGAACATTTTTATATTTCTAAATATATTGCATTAGAGAATGCAAATAAAAGAACATTTTATATTGCAATGTATATTTGCATTAGCGAATGCAAATAAAAGAACAATCTTTATTTCAATGTATATTTGCATTAGCGAATGCAAATAAAAGAATAATCTTTAACTCAATATCGGAGAATGCAAATAAAAGAACAATTTTATTTCAATATTGTAACAACCCGTATTTTTCGATAACATGTTAAAACGATAATCAAGGCAGAATTTAATTTTAAATTCTGAATCAAGTAAAACGGGCTATGCCATTGCGTTCGTCTCGGAAAAATACGCGAAATAGAGTCCGAGTTTTCGAAAATCGGAGTCCGTATGACCCGGTTAAGGCCCAAAGAAGTTTTCGGGAAATCTGAATTTCGAAACATGCAGAAATGGGGCCAGGCGGGAAAATTCCCGCCCAGACAAGTCGACAGGCATGTCGACAGGCATGTCGACAGGCATGTCGACATGCATGTCGACAGGGCTGTCGACTTGCCCTGTCGGCTGATTCTGATCAGATGCACCTGGATGCAGTCTTGGTCTAGTCTGATGGGCCTGTGACGATTTCTGTGGTCCTGATCTATCCTAGGGTTAATCTAAGGGCCTAAAACTATCCTAATCTCTATAAAAAGACCCTAAACCTACCCCTAAACCCTCATTATTCACTCATGTAACTAAACTATGGCCAAATTTCTACTCTCATGGCCTCCATCTCAAATCCCTAGAGCCTATGCATCCAAATCAAGTTCAAATCAAAAGGTGCAAGCTTGCTACACCAAATCAAGGCCAAATCAACATTGCTATGCGATTTCCATGACGATTCTTCTACAAAGGAGGCACCTTTCTTAGCCAAGATGATTCATGCTCCTTTCCCTAGGCCTAACTATGTAAGTTCTAGCTACTTTTGGATCAAAACGGTATTTTTAATGTTGACATGGGATAAAATGAGGCTAAACATGATTATGCGAACCTATATGAACCTTACCTTGCCTCTTGTGTTCATGATTATGATTTTAGGCCATGTGAGTGACTTAATCATGCCTCTCATGCTATGCATAACCTAGTTTAACTTGCAAGTTTGGATCTTTATGCATGAAATGCTAGCATGAACCTTTAGGAACCACTTTATGTGTGAAACATTGGCTAAGACAAGATTTTGGGGCTTATGCATGTTTATGAACCCAAACCCCTTATGCTAACATGCAAGTTTGTGGCCAAATCCTTTTATGAGAATATGCATGCTCATGGTCAATCCCCTCTTTTAAGTTGTGCATGTTTATGGCCAAACCCCTTTTGATAATATGCATGTTTGTGGCCAAATTACCTTATGACACTATGCATGTTTATGGCTAATCCCTTTATGATGTTATGCATGTGGAAGCCAATCCCTTTTTGGCATCATGCATGTCTTGAGACCAATATGTGACATAGTATTCTTACTATGTTGACTCGCTTTTGTTTGCGTTGGGAAAATACGATTTTTGGGTAGTTAGATAAACATGAACATGTCGCGAAACCTTAACTTGATTATGACATGTGTTTATACTTGAAAATATGACTTGAAAGATAACATGGAAGATGACATGTAAGTATGCATAAAAACATGAGCTTGGGAATTTACCTATTAAGTTAGGTCTACCCTTTGGGAATTTACCTATTAAGTTAGGTCTACCCAAATGCTTGAAAAACTTGTAACATGTTTTGGAAACATGATGAACTTAGATAATATAAGTATGGCCAACTCGAGGTTGGGTTGAGTTTGCAACGTAAAACTACCCGGAACCGACCGGCCTAACTAGTAGTTGCAAACAATAGGACCCAATGTGAGAAGTTGGTCATGTCGCGCTTAAGACCCGAGGTTAGACTAGGTTGTGGTGTAAATCTACCCGGACCCGCCCGGCTTAACTAGTAACCACAACAAGGTCTAATGTGAGAGGTTGAGGGTGCATTAATTAAATTAATGCCACATAATAGAGTTAAGTTAATTTGATTAATGAGGCTTAACCAAATATGATATGGACAAATGGGTTAAGTAATTTGATTAGGCTAATGATACTTAACAAAACATGATAAGCTTGGGTAGGTTAAGTAACTTGATTTGCCTAATGACACTTGACCATTTTTATACGACTAGTGGACGGGATTAAGTTAACCAACACTTAATCAATCCAATACGATAACGTGATAAGGTTAAGTAAATTTTCTTAATGACACTTAACCGTATAATACAGTTAATGGATGGGGTTAAGATTAGGCTTAACTAATCTAAACATGGTAATCGGATGGGGTTAAGTTAGTCTAGACTTAATTAATCCCACTAGGTAATTTAATGGGGTTAAGTTAAACACTTAACTAATTTAACACGATGATTTGATGAGGTTAAGTGACCTATACTTAACCAATCTAACTCGTTAATTTGATGAGGTTAAGTTAATCTATACTTAACCAATCTAACGTGAAAACATGATAAGGCTAAGTCACGAATCACTTGAATACGCTTGACCGACTTGACTCCGTAAATTTGACAAGGTCAAGTTAATTTATATAATTAACCAATCTAAAATGATAATTAGACGAGGTTAAGTTATGGATTGCTTAATATACTTAGCCAACTTGACACATGGTTTGTAGGGTTAAGTCTTGGACTTGGATACTTAGCCAATTTTGACATGGGTTGTAGACGGGCTAGGTTATGAACTTAAGTGACACTTAACCCATTAGATAAACCCTAATTCGGAGGATTAGGTAAATAACCATAGTTAACAAGGGTAATGGAAATAAGGCTAAGTGGTAAACCTTAGTTAAGGGAAACTAAGTAATAATTCTTAGTCAAGGAAATCTGGACCACTTCTTAGATAGATGAGTAACCCGATACGGTAGGTCATCGTTTAAGTATACGCGTAGGAGCAGGCTATCTGATTTAGATAAAGGCTCCAACGAACTGGGTAACGAAGCAGCGGCTTCGGGGAACGTGAGGATATTCTTGGGATCCCTCTGTGAGCTGTCAGGTCATTATACTAGGCTCACGAGAGGTTGAGGTCTGCGGTAGAAGAACTAAGAATATGCCTTGGTTGCTATGCGAGCGACCTAAAGACTGGGGTGGATAGCAGTGAGTCGGCGAATACATAAGGTGCCTGAGATAGCAAGTTCGTCGATCATCTACCATCTTGAGTCAAGCGTGTACCTATGGAAAGGCAGGGAACACCCAACAGACCATAATTTACTATCTAATTATGGGTGAGGTAGGCCGTAGGATGTGGGCTGGCCGGAGTGTAGTTCTCATGCAAGATTTTCTCTTGTGTTGCCTTTCACTAGTTGAGGGAGGGGTCTCGTGGGACCATAGCCACGTGTAGAAAAGCAGACCTTAGTATCTGCATCGGCAGATAAATCTAAAGCTCCTGACCGAGTCCTGTATTTCTTGTTTTGCCCTGTGACAGGACTCGGATGGCACGATGTGATACATGTGCATACAGTTATAGAAAAACGATTCACGATGAATGCGTGGGAAAAAGGGCGCGGTTGAGGGTTAGCATAATCCCTAGTGGCCTAGGTGGTTTAACCCAACCCGAAATACGAAAGCGTGCAATAGGTAAGCGTAATCCCTAGTGGTGCTAGGTGGCGTAAGTCCTAGTAGTTCAAACGATGATTCATATGGAAGAGCCTAGCTAGAACAAGGGTGACAGTCCAAACGATTTCAAGGAAAATACGACATGAGGAAGCCCGTACGAGGTACGGCAAAGGACTGAACTTATATACATGGAAAGAAACATATGATTTTGAGTAACCTATATATGCGGTATATTAGGTTGACATGGACCATTACACGACTTTGGGCAAGGGACATTCATGGTTAACACATGACGCGGGTAGGGATACTAGTACGAGAGGTGCAGAGCAAATATACATGTTAGAACTAGGAAGAATATACATAATAGATACCGTGGGATGTTAGACGGGGTAGATACCTTGGGATAATGTACTCGATAGAAATCTGACGATGTGATGCCTTGACTTATCATAACACCGTAGTTTATCATGATACCTTAGTTTACCTTGCCACAGTAGTTCAACCGGCTACCCTGGTTTATCTATCTTGTAGTTATCCTTATGTTTACTTTCAGTTTATGCATGTCATGTTACCTTTACCTGTTTTTATACTGGAAGTAGATAGGACTTACTCAGTCTTTTTGACTGACCCGTTTTGTTTCGCCTCTTTTCTTCCGTTTCCCCCCAGGTTTCAGGGAGGAAACAATGCTGTTTAGTTCGGACTTCTTCTGCTTGAAGGTCATCATGGATGGCTTGGACTTCTCTTGGCTATGGCTACTTTACGCTTTTACTTGGGGAATAATTTATTAAAAAGTCTTTGTGCTTCTTTACTATTGCAAGACAGGTTTTGATGTACTCTGATGTAAAAGGCTTTAGACCTTATTTATTCATGTTATGAAAGTTTGATTTTACTTCCGCTATTTATATATGTTCTGTCTTGTGATATTTCTGTGCATGTTTACCAATAATGCCCCTCTAAAGCTAGTGCATTCCTTTGCGAATGACCCTAGCGGAGGCGGGGTGTTACATTTGGTATCAGAGCAGAAGGTTACCAGACTGGGCAAAAGTTTTTAAAGACCTTCTGAAAACTATTTGAAAATCGTTTATAAAGAAGCATTTTTTTTAAGAAAATTTTCTTTTAAAAGAAAAAGGCTATTCCCCAAAGGCCATTAGCACTATCCTTGTTTCCTTAATTGAATCTCTTTCCCTTTCTTTCCTCCATCTGTAGTCACAGTGGTTTTAACTGCGACTAGTCTTTTCTACCTACGAAAGTGCTTTCCATACGATGGAGGTGGTTCTCGAGAGACCAGTGACCGCGTTATAAGAAAGGATCGTGAGAAAGAAGGATAAAGGATACGAGCTTAAGGATGAGCAACTTGTTGGTATGGCTTAGTCCTCAAAGGAGGGAGAAAGATGAACAATGAAACCCATGACGAGAGAGTACCTTTGGCATGGTAAAACGGGGCGGATAGTTAAGTATTATGGGACAAGGACAAGATCATCGGGAGGGCAGTAGTACGCTCTCATTTCTAGAATACCTCGGAAGGAGGGTAACGATCTTGTCAAAGGTTTAGCTTTTCTTCTCTATCATCCCATTAGGACTTCGTTGTTCGTATCATTTAAGTCTGCTCCGGTAGTTGAGTCTCTGCACCTTAAGTACTAGCGTAATAGAGAATCCCATTTTTGTCTCAAGTCCTGTGGAGAACCGGTCCATTTATTCATGACTTGTTTTGGATTTGAGAATAACATGCCTCGGTTATGGATGAAGTGGTTATCCAGTAAGGGGTGCCACTCTCGGTTTTGATAGGAGGGTAGTTAGACTCTTTGACTAGCCTTGGTAATACCCTCGAAGTCTCGTGTAACCTTTTTGGGTTCGGTCATGATTAATTACTTAGAATCCCTTGATGCCTTTATTGGAAATTTGAAGCCCGATCGAGTGGTGTTCGCCGATAAGACGGATGGTTTATTTCACTTATGCACGGGTTATGGAAATCACCCAAGTAAGTGCGCTTGATAACCTGGTTGGCATCTGTTTACTTTCAAGAGAAAGTTCTTCTACGTGGAATACCTTGTGGTATGAGGTCCGAGATTCACTAGTGAATTTTGGAAAGCTTGCATAAGATCATGAGTACGCAGTCATATTTGCGTCGAGTATTCTAGGAAAAGGATAAGTGCAAGTGGAACGAGAGGCGACAAAGAAATGAGTTCTAGCTCATGTTATGGAAACAGGAAATAAGAAGCTGCGAAATCGTGAAGTTAAAAGACAGTCAAGGCACGATGGAATTAAGCTCAGGAAAGACGACTTTGATGGTCAAAGACTAGATACGCGCATGATATCTCTTTTTGGGAGTATATTCTTGATCCCTGTTTTCGGTAGAGCTTACTTGTAGGCTATCTTTTGTGGACATCCTCTCGGTCCTATTTTCTGTTACAAACCCCGTAAGGAGTTTGTCCTGTTTATCTTCTCGACCCTGTTTCAGGGAATCCTAGGTAGAACCCTATGGATGTAAACATGTATTTGAAACATGTTATGATTGATATGGTTGCAAGTGGTTGCAAGTGGTTGCTCGTGGATGCGCGAATACACATTAGATTCTAGCTCGACTCGGTCACATTTCATATTGCATATGCACGAGTATTTATACTTGTTTATGGATGAAATTGAATGTATTATCATGCGGTTGTTGCATATGAATGAATGATTGTGCACGCATATAGTACCTATATGGCTAGGACTATTTGCATACATGTTGGATTCATGGCACTATACATATTTTGCATTAGAAAGATTATTCAGGCCTGATCATTAGCATTAGCTAAGGAACATGTACACACACATTTTGCATATATTCATGCAGCATTAGAAATCATCTAAGGACAATGGTTGCTTGTGGATGATGTTTTGAGTAGATGGATGATGGATGGTAGGATATGTTCTTCCTAACTTGGAGATTTCGGGGACGAAATCCTAAAAGGTGGGGAGAATGTAACAACCCGTATTTTTCGATAACATGTTAAAACGATAATCAAGGCAGAATTTAATTTTAAATTCTGAATCAAGTAAAACGGGCTATGCCATTGCGTTCGTCTCGGAAAAATACGCGAAATAGAGTCCGAGTTTTCGAAAATCGGAGTCCGTATGACCCGGTTAAGGCCCAAAGAAGTTTTCGGGAAATCTGAATTTCGAAACATGCAGAAATGGGGCCAGGCGGGAAAATTCCCGCCCAGACAAGTCGACAGGCATATCGACAGGCATGTCGACAGGGCTGTCGACTTGCCCTGTCGGCTGATTCTGATCAGATGCACCTGGATGCAGTCTTGGTCTAGTCTGATGGGCCTGTGACGATTTCTGTGGTCCTGATCTATCCTAGGGTTAATCTAAGGGCCTAAAACTATCCTAATCTCTATAAAAAGACCCTAAACCTACCCCTAAACCCTCATTATTCACTCATGTAACTAAACTATGGCCAAATTTCTACTCTCATGGCCTCCATCTCAAATCCCTAGAGCCTATGCATCCAAATCAAGTTCAAATCAAAAGGTGCAAGCTTGCTACACCAAATCAAGGCCAAATCAACATTGCTATGCGATTTCCATGACGATTCTTCTACAAAGGAGGCACCTTTCTTAGCCAAGATGATTCATGCTCCTTTCCCTAGGCCTAACTATGTAAGTTCTAGCTACTTTTGGATCAAAACGGTATTTTTAATGTTGACATGGGATAAAATGAGGCTAAACATGATTATGCGAACCTATATGAACCTTACCTTGCCTCTTGTGTTCATGATTATGATTTTAGGCCATGTGAGTGACTTAATCATGCCTCTCATGCTATGCATAACCTAGTTTAACTTGCAAGTTTGGATCTTTATGCATGAAATGCTAGCATGAACCTTTAGGAACCACTTTATGTGTGAAACATTGGCTAAGACAAGATTTTGGGGCTTATGCATGTTTATGAACCCAAACCCCTTATGCTAACATGCAAGTTTGTGGCCAAATCCTTTTATGAGAATATGCATGCTCATGGTCAATCCCCTCTTTTAAGTTGTGCATGTTTATGGCCAAACCCCTTTTGATAATATGCATGTTTGTGGCCAAATTACCTTATGACACTATGCATGTTTATGGCTAATCCCTTTATGATGTTATGCATGTGGAAGCCAATCCCTTTTTGGCATCATGCATGTCTTGAGACCAATATGTGACATAGTATTCTTACTATGTTGACTCGCTTTTGTTTGCGTTGGGAAAATACGATTTTTGGGTAGTTAGATAAACATGAACATGTCGCGAAACCTTAACTTGATTATGACATGTGTTTATACTTGAAAATATGACTTGAAAGATAACATGGAAGATGACATGTAAGTATGCATAAAAACATGAGCTTGGGAATTTACCTATTAAGTTAGGTCTACCCTTTGGGAATTTACCTATTAAGTTAGGTCTACCCAAATGCTTGAAAAACTTGTAACATGTTTTGGAAACATGATGAACTTAGATAATATAAGTATGGCCAACTCGAGGTTGGGTTGAGTTTGCAACGTAAAACTACCCGGAACCGACCGGCCTAACTAGTAGTTGCAAACAATAGGACCCAATGTGAGAAGTTGGTCATGTCGCGCTTAAGACCCGAGGTTAGACTAGGTTGTGGTGTAAATCTACCCGGACCCGCCCGGCTTAACTAGTAACCACAACAAGGTCTAATGTGAGAGGTTGAGGGTGCATTAATTAAATTAATGCCACATAATAGAGTTAAGTTAATTTGATTAATGAGGCTTAACCAAATATGATATGGACAAATGGGTTAAGTAATTTGATTAGGCTAATGATACTTAACAAAACATGATAAGCTTGGGTAGGTTAAGTAACTTGATTTGCCTAATGACACTTGACCATTTTTATACGACTAGTGGACGGGATTAAGTTAACCAACACTTAATCAATCCAATACGATAACGTGATAAGGTTAAGTAAATTTTCTTAATGACACTTAACCGTATAATACAGTTAATGGATGGGGTTAAGATTAGGCTTAACTAATCTAAACATGGTAATCGGATGGGGTTAAGTTAGTCTAGACTTAATTAATCCCACTAGGTAATTTAATGGGGTTAAGTTAAACACTTAACTAATTTAACACGATGATTTGATGAGGTTAAGTGACCTATACTTAACCAATCTAACTCGTTAATTTGATGAGGTTAAGTTAATCTATACTTAACCAATCTAACGTGAAAACATGATAAGGCTAAGTCACGAATCACTTGAATACGCTTGACCGACTTGACTCCGTAAATTTGACAAGGTCAAGTTAATTTATATAATTAACCAATCTAAAATGATAATTAGACGAGGTTAAGTTATGGATTGCTTAATATACTTAGCCAACTTGACACATGGTTTGTAGGGTTAAGTCTTGGACTTGGATACTTAGCCAATTTTGACATGGGTTGTAGACGGGCTAGGTTATGAACTTAAGTGACACTTAACCCATTAGATAAACCCTAATTCGGAGGATTAGGTAAATAACCATAGTTAACAAGGGTAATGGAAATAAGGCTAAGTGGTAAACCTTAGTTAAGGGAAACTAAGTAATAATTCTTAGTCAAGGAAATCTGGACCACTTCTTAGATAGATGAGTAACCCGATACGGTAGGTCATCGTTTAAGTATACGCGTAGGAGCAGGCTATCTGATTTAGATAAAGGCTCCAACGAACTGGGTAACGAAGCAGCGGCTTCGGGGAACGTGAGGATATTCTTGGGATCCCTCTGTGAGCTGTCAGGTCATTATACTAGGCTCACGAGAGGTTGAGGTCTGCGGTAGAAGAACTAAGAATATGCCTTGGTTGCTATGCGAGCGACCTAAAGACTGGGGTGGATAGCAGTGAGTCGGCGAATACATAAGGTGCCTGAGATAGCAAGTTCGTCGATCATCTACCATCTTGAGTCAAGCGTGTACGTACGGAAAGGCAGGGAACACCCAACAGACCATAATTTACTATCTAATTATGGGTGAGGTAGGCCGTAGGATGTGGGCTGGCCGGAGTGTAGTTCTCATGCAAGATTTTCTCTTGTGTTGCCTTTCACTAGTTGAGGGAGGGGTCTCGTGGGACCATAGCCACGTGTAGAAAAGCAGACCTTAGTATCTGCATCGGCAGATAAATCTAAAGCTCCTGACCGAGTCCTGTATTTCTTGTTTTGCCCTGTGACAGGACTCGGATGGCACGATGTGATACATGTGCATACAGTTATAGAAAAACGATTCACGATGAATGCGTGGGAAAAAGGGCGCGGTTGAGGGTTAGCATAATCCCTAGTGGCCTAGGTGGTTTAACCCAACCCGAAATACGAAAGCGTGCAATAGGTAAGCGTAATCCCTAGTGGTGCTAGGTGGCGTAAGTCCTAGTAGTTCAAACGATGATTCATATGGAAGAGCCTAGCTAGAACAAGGGTGACAGTCCAAACGATTTCAAGGAAAATACGACATGAGGAAGCCCGTACGAGGTACGGCAAAGGACTGAACTTATATACATGGAAAGAAACATATGATTTTGAGTAACCTATATATGCGGTATATTAGGTTGACATGGACCATTACACGACTTTGGGCAAGGGACATTCATGGTTAACACATGACGCGGGTAGGGATACTAGTACGAGAGGTGCAGAGCAAATATACATGTTAGAACTAGGAAGAATATACATAATAGATACCGTGGGATGTTAGACGGGGTAGATACCTTGGGATAATGTACTCGATAGAAATCTGACGATGTGATGCCTTGACTTATCATAACACCGTAGTTTATCATGATACCTTAGTTTACCTTGCCACAGTAGTTCAACCGGCTACCCTGGTTTATCTATCTTGTAGTTATCCTTATGTTTACTTTCAGTTTATGCATGTCATGTTACCTTTACCTGTTTTTATACTGGAAGTAGATAGGACTTACTCAGTCTTTTTGACTGACCCGTTTTGTTTCGCCTCTTTTCTTCCGTTTCCCCCCCAGGTTTCAGGGAGGAAACAATGCTGTTTAGTTCGGACTTCTTCTGCTTGAAGGTCATCATGGATGGCTTGGACTTCTCTTGGCTATGGCTACTTTACGCTTTTACTTGGGGAATAATTTATTAAAAAGTCTTTGTGCTTCTTTACTATTGCAAGACAGGTTTTGATGTACTCTGATGTAAAAGGCTTTAGACCTTATTTATTCATGTTATGAAAGTTTGATTTTACTTCCGCCATTTATATATGTTCTGTCTTGTGATATTTCTGTGCATGTTTACCAATAATGCCCCTCTAAAGCTAGTGCATTCCTTTGCGAGTGACCCTAGCGGAGGCGGGGTGTTACAAATATAAATTTGCATTGGAGAATGCAAATAAAAGAACAATTTTATTTTTCAATGTATATTTGCAACCCTATCTCAATTCAATGACATATTTTCAATTGTATTAACCATTCTATTAAATCCAATAAAATGACAAAATGGTGAAATAATGTTTTATATGGAATTGACAATCCTATTTCAATTCAACAAAATAATCCAAATAATATTTTTTTTATTTTGAATTGACAATCTAATTCAATTCAACAAAATGGTCAAAATAATTTTTTTAATATTTAATTGCCAGTCTAATGCAATTCATCAAATAACCAAAATAATGCTTTAATGTTGAATTGACAATCTAGTTCAATTCAACAAAACAGTCAAAATAATGTTTTTACTATTGAATTGGAAATTTTAATCCAAATCAATAACACAAAAAAATGATTATTTTAATTGATTTGGAAATTCTAATCCAAACCAATAACACAACAAAACGATTATTTTTATCGATTTGGAAATTCTAATCCAAACCAATAAATAAACAATAATGATTTATTTAATGGAACACAAACAAATCTGTGTTTATACATCACCAACAAACAGATAAAACATCCACAATATCATCACATAACAGATCTGAATTATACACATTCCATCGTCACATAACAATTAAATTAATTAATTAATTAATTATATAAAAGAAGAAATCTCGCAGTCGTAACGCAAATTGGTCCAAAATTTGAACTGCTCGGAATTGGATCTAGTCTGGACAGCAGCGTAGATCTCAGTTTCACGATTGATTAGGATATGAAATTGTTCAGTTTCGATATCGTATGTATTAGTTACGATTTATTTAAGATTGTAACATTTTAAGTTAATAAAATAATTATGCCATACTCTTCTTCTTCCTCTATACAGACTAAGGCCGCTGTTTTCACGAATAAGTCTGATCCTAGGTCTAAATTTTTCGAACACCTCAAGCAGTCGGACAGCGATCAGGAGATGGCACCTTGACCGGCTAGGGGAGACGCATAATCGGCGGCAAGAGGGGCCCACTCGATGGTGTCCTTGGACCACGGCGGCGGCGCGAATACCCGGCGTTTGGGGTGCTGAAACTCGTCGAAGACTTGATGGTATTACGATCCAACCATACAGAATCAAAGACTAAGGCCATACTCTTCTTCTTCCTCTATACAGACTAAGGCCGCTGTTTTCACGAATAAGTCTGATCCTAGGTTTAAATTTTTCGAACACCTCAAGCAGTCGGACAACGATCAGGAGGTGGCACCTCGACCGGCTAAGGGAGGCGCACAACCGGCGGCAAGGGGGGCCCACTCGATGGTGGCCGTAGACCATGGCGGCATCGCGAATACTCGAAGTTTGGGGTGCTGAAACTCGTCGAAGGCTTGATGGTTTTACGATCCAACTGTACAGAATCAAAGAGGAGGAAAATCTCTTCGAAAGTTTGAACTGGAGTGAGGAGTTTTATTGAGAGGATTGGTGAATATTAGTGGTTGAAGTCGGGAAGTTTTTAGCCATTGGAAACATGGTGGCGACGGCATAGAGAAAATGAACAGCGGATTAGGGTTTTCATTTGTATTATTTATAATATTTAATTGTAATTTTTACAAATAAAACCCTACATCTTAAATTAATCCGATTTTAGTCCAACTGGAGTTGACCCTAGCCAATAGCCCCTGTTTCGGATCCAATGGGCTAGGTCTCGTCAGCCCAAATGACTGTCTGTGGCCTGAAATCTTTAATTTATTGTTTAAATCATTTAAATAATTAATTTGATCATATATTTAAATTCACAGGGGCCACATACGAACTCAGAAAAATACAGAAAATTTATTTCTGGCTTTGTCTTGATGATATGGTCCTAACAATATTAATTTCGTCGAATTCTGAGATTGTTCGAAAAATGGCTATTTTCAAGTCGATCAGATTTGACTGAAATTGATAAAACACATTTTCGTTTGCCACACTCACATATTAATTCAAAAAATAATGGAAATTGAAACCTAGCAATAATTTGACATTCCGAATCCAACAAAAGTGGTTTCGTCGAAAACGGAGGTCGTTTGAAAAATGGCCTTTTATACGGGCTATAAATTATACTATAGCGATCTCTCCGAATATTCAACTGGCCATATCTTTTGATTCTCGCTATGAAATTTCGATTTTTCATATTCATTGGAAAGACAATTTCAAACAGATTTAGATATTTTTGGTTTCACTAAAATCCGTTAAATTTTGAATTCGGTACATTCGGTCAAAGTAAAGGTTTGACTTTTCAAGCTACCGTACTATTTCTAAATTCTTTAGAAATCAAAATGAATACATTTACTCTAACTTCGATTAAAATAAATTTTAATCGTTATTATTTAAAATACATTATTTTAACTATTCAAAATTTACTGAAATATCCAAAATAAAATTTTTAAATTGGTTCGGATTTTCCGGGTTGTTACAATCTCCCCCACTTAAAAGCTTTTCGTCCTCGAAAAGGAAATAATAGTAAAGTAGGAAACAAAACGGAAAATGCAAGGTATTGTAAATGTACCTCAACATAAGAGTCACTCGAAGATATCCACTCTGCACTTGGGACAGGCCTGTTTGATGCTATCCTCAGTCTCCCACGTACATTCTCTAGGATCCCCGCTCCACTGCACCTTGACTAAGTGGATCCTCTTGTTGCTCAGCACTCGGGTTTCCTTGCCCACAATCTTCACTGGCTCCCTTCTCACTGTTAGGGCCGGGGTAATCTCCAAATCTCGTTGTGCTACTTCCTCCACAACTAAATTTGGATCATGAACATGTAACACCCCGTATTTTCTATTTACGGTATAGTAATGAATTAAACAATACTTAATTTAAAATGTGAGAATTAAGGGTAATGGGTTACGCCATTGAAGAAGTTATGGCTGTCGGAAGTTTCCAGAAAATTCAAATAAATTCAAACAACTCGAAAACAAATTCAAATACAAATCAGAAGTCAGAAGCGGGTTGGGCGTGAAAATTCCCGCCCAGGACCCAGGTCGACCAGGGGGTCGACCCTAGTGTCGACCTCCCCCCTACAGGTCGACCTAGGGGTCGACTTGCCCCCCAGGGCAGATCTGAATGGTGACGATTTTGTGACTCAGTGTTGAGTCACTAGGGATGAGGTGTCACCCTATCTTCACTGGATGGCTATGCTTAACCCTAGGATCATCCGATGACCCAAATTGAGTTGAAATTCTATATAAACAACCCTATGCTCAAACCTAAAAATCACACAAAAATAATCCTAGAACTATCATGTTGTCAATGGAAAACTTGGAGTAGCCGTCACCAATTCAAAGACAAGATAAGAACTTGAATCAAAAATCAAATTAAAAGATTATCAAATTCAACGATCTACATCAAAGGCGAGCTTACCAATTTCAGAATTCAGAACGCAAGAATTCCTTTTTAGTTTGTAAGTTGGTTATTACGCAGATTTAAACGTTCTTTCAATTGAATCATGACATGTTGTAATTTGAAGATAGAATGATGCTTATGTATAAGATTTGATTCTCGTTTATCTTAAAGTATCGTTGTAATTAATCATGTCTATATGCTTGTGGTGATGAACATGTTGTATATTAATCATGTCTATATGCTTGGGGTGATGAACATATTGTATGTTATTGGAATCTATTATGATTGGGTAATGGATTTATTTTGCCAATTAAATGGTGAAACATGTCATGTTATAAACTGGTGGTTATTTGCAAGTTTATGATCTAAAACACATGCATATATGTTAGATCAACACTCATGTATATTCATGTTAGGTTGAATCTAATTATGTTAAAAAATTTGGAATTGTAGTCCTCTTATGTTTTTAACACATAAGTATTATGCTAAATTGTGATTCGAATATGTTTATAACAGCCCTCTTATGTTTAACACATATAAGTTATCATGCTAAGTTGCAATTTAAAAATGATTATAGTAGCTTTCTTATGTTTTGACATACATAAGTTAAAATGCTAAGTTGTGGGTTGAAACTGTGATTATATGTTAAACCTCCATGCTTGATCTTTGCCAAGTTTACATGACAATTAGACCCAACTTAGTCACAAGTTCACCTTTACTCATTTAATTAAAGTTAATGATACCTCTATGCCAAGTTACACATGACAAGTTGAAATGTATGCTATTTTATGTTTATTTCATGTCCTTGTTTATTACCTCTTTCTTGTTTATGGGTTAGGCTAATTTATTAGCCCAACATTTTATGTGATTCATGCGTACGTTCCACGGGGGTAGCGATGGGAAAATATGAAAATTCATGGCATAGATTTGTTCATAAAATGGTATATTTGATATACCATTTATGGTGAGCATAATCAAAGGATAATTATGGCATGATTAGATTAAATTTAATCTACATAAAGAAATTAGACATATATAGGAAAATGTGAATTTAGAAAAAGATGAATATGCCTAACCCGAGGTTAGACTGAGTTGTGGTGTAAATCTGCCCGGAACCGACCGGCATATCTAGTGATCACAACAAGACCTGTCTAATGTGGGTGGTTAGTGCATCAAGCCCAAAAAGAACCCGAGGTTAGACTGAGTTGTGGTGTAAACCTTCCTGGAACCGACCGGCACATCCAGTGACCACAACAAGACCTGTCTAATGTGAGTGGTTGGTGCTTTAATAAATTAAAGCTAAGTCAGGATTGGTAGGGTTAAGTCAATTAGGGAAACACTTAATCGATTCAACATGTTAACTAAACGAATGGGTGGGGTTAGGTAAACTTGGACACTGAACCATATAAACATGTTGATTAGAAAACCCTAGTAGCGGGGACCCATTTCAGCAGTAACCCACATAGATGTATCATGGTACTCTGAAACTAGGCAGGGTGGGGCACGATTACTGGGCTGATTATAAGCGGTCAAAACGTCGGCAGTTGGTGGGCCAGTGTAGGTTCCGACGGAGTATGGGCGTGCACGTACTCCGGAGTGGAAAAATCAGGCATTGGGCATTAGTAGTATACATTATGCATCCTGAATCATGTCGGGTTGCGACCCAAGGGACTGATAAACCCCATGGTGGGACCAGCATAGGTATCTATAGTCAAGCGAGGCCGAATGACACAAGATATGAATGCATACGAGTAGGAGCCGATCATTAAGGGGATCGTTTGTTATGAACATGTAGGGCTGGTTGGACCAATGGTTAAGTAGGTGCAGAGACTATAGTAATGGGTGCGATCACATGTTCCTCTTATCTTATATTAGTGCTTTGTCCTATGTTCCATTATTACTGTCATGACCCCTTTCCTTGTTTAAATACTAGTAATCACCGAACTTACCAGACTTATTGTCTGACCTGTTTTCTTTCATCCTCTTTTCTTCCGTTCCCCCCCGGTCCACAGGGAGGGAATACTGCAACTTAGTCAGACTCTTTGCAAGCTTCAAGAAAGTAGATGTATGATTTGGACTCTCTCTCACTCTTGGCTATGGCTCTTGGACATTATCCTTAGGGATTTATGCAGTTTTATTTATGATTTATGCTTCTTTATTAAATAATCAAGACATAAATTATGTTGTAATGTTTTGGAAGTTGTTTTGAGACAATTTGATGTAATGCTTTTGTATTGAAACACGTATGCAATAAATATTTGAATTTCGCTGCTTATATTTATCTGTCTTGTAAAGTTTTCTGTGTCTTGTACCTATAACCCTCCACCAAAGTTAAGGCATTCCCTTTGTGAGTGACCTTAACGGAGGTAGGGTGTTTCACTTGGTATTATAGCAAAGGTTTACCAGATCAGATAAGAGTTTTTGAAAATTATTTTCAAAAAAGAAATATAAAGAAGCATTTTTCAAGAAAGAGTGTTGTTTTAAATTTTAAAAAGGCATAATCCCCAAAGCCATATGTACTTTCTTTCTATCCTTCGTTTTGAATATTTTCTTTTTCGTTTCAGCATGTCTGGGAATCTTAACCTTCTAGAAGGTGTACCGATACCTGGTTGGTTCAGGAGGTACTCAGAGGCTAGGGCCAACGACGTAGGCCCAGCAGATATTCCTCCTCCTCCAGCTGTAGTAGTTCCTCCTCCTCCTCCTCCTCGTTCAAATGCTTTCTCAAAGATTTGTAGAGACTTTAGGGCCATGGGTGGAAAGGATTTCAAGGGAACCGAATCATTCATAGAAGCAAGGAACTGGCTCAAAGAAACTGAGGATTTGTTCGTTATCTTTGAGGTGGACGATAGGCAGAAGATACAGTTGGCTGTATGGTTGCTCAAAGACGAAGCTTCCTATTGGTGGGAAGTCACTAACGCTGAAAGACCCGTAGACACATGGATGGATTTCAGAATAAGGTTCGAGATGAAATTCCTCTCACAGGCTGAACGAAGTTTACAGCTGGAAAAGTTCTTATCTCTTAAGCAAGGAAGTAGGACGGTCAAGGAGTACGTCAATCAATTCAATCAGCTGGCCCGATTTGGACTGGACTTAGTGAATACTCCTCATAAGAAGGCTCTCCGTTTTGTCAAAGGATTGATTGAGCCACTTCACAGCTTGGTTGTGACCCATATACCTATGGGGGATACTTACGAGAGGTTAGTGGACATGACACTCTTACATGAGGAAGACAAGGGCAAGAATGAGGCAAAAGCGGAAGTGACTCAAGATAAGAAGGGGGAGGGGTCGCAGAATAAGAAGGCTGATTCAAAGAAAGGCGGGAAAAACAACAAACCCCATGAAAAGAGAAAGTGTAATTTCTGTGGCATTCCCGGACATCTGATCAAAGATTGCAAGAAGAAGAAAAGGAAGATGGGTGGCTGTTTCCACTATGGTGAGACAGGACACATAGCTAGGGCCTGCCAAAGGAAGCAAGGGCAGGGAGCTGGACGTTCTTCTGGAGGACAAGTTCACGCTCTCACGGCACCTCCGCAAGAACGAGGTAGAAATATTTCTGTCAAAAGTTTAGTCTATCTTTTTGATCATCCTGTTCATACACTATTTGATTCTGGCGCATCGCACTCTTTTATATCTACTACATTAGTGGAATCTCTACATCTAGACACCAGTATAGCAGAGGACCCCTTGGTTGTTTCAAATCCAATTGGGGGCTCAGCTTATTTGTCAATGGTTTGTTTGGATTTGAAAATATCTATACTAAGAGTTAGGTTTGGATGTAATGCCTTTGTTTTGGGCTTCACGGGCTATGGGTTGATTCTAGGCATGGACTGGCTATCCAGTAATGGTGCCGTCCTCGTTTGTGAAAAGAGAGTGGTTAGACTCATGACTCGCCTCGATAACACTCTCGAATTTTCTTGTAATCCCATGGACTCCGTTATGCTTAGTTATCTAGAATCTCTTAAGGCATCTGTTGAGAACTTGCAGTCTGTAAGAGTAGTCCGTGAATACTCGGATGTGTTTGAAGAGGTAAAAGGCTTACCTCCGAAGCGGGAGATAGACTTCCACATATACCTCGTGGACAACGCAAAACCCGTTGCTTTACCGGTTAGACACATGGCTCCAAGGGAGAGGAAAGAACTCAGCAAGCAAGTTAAAGAATTGCTTGAGAAGGGGTTTATAAGGCGGAGTATTTCTGAATGGGGGTGCTCCAGTAGTGTTTGCAACTAAAGCGGAGGTTTGCTTCGCCTGTGCGTTGATTATAGGGAGCTAAACAAGCTGACCAACAGGAATAGGCACCCACTCCCGAGAATAGATGATTTGTTCGATCAGCTTATAGGTGCATCGATTTTCTCCCAATTAGATTTGGCTACCGGGTTTCATCAGCTAAGGGTGGCTGAAGACAGCATTGATAAGACCGCGTTCAGAACTCCAGATGGTTTCTTCGAGTGGCTTGTCATGCCCTTCGGCTTGACAAATGCACCCGCTTACTTCGTTGATTTAATGAGCAGGGTGTTCCGAGAGTTCCTCAATAAGTTTGTGGTGGTCTTCGTAGACAATATTTTTATCTTCTCAAAGAATGAGGAAGAGCATGCTCAACATCTAAAAGAAGTCATGGATGCTCTCCGTGCACATCAGTTGAAGGCGAAATTCCCCAAATGCCATTTCTGGAGGGAAAAAGTTAGGTTCCTTGGACACGTGGTGTCCAAAGAGGGGATAGATGTGGACCCCGCGAAAGTGGTTGCTGTGCAAGATTGGAAGGTTCCTTAAAACGCAACCGAAGTCCGAAGCTTTCTCGAGCTAGCAGGCTTTTATCGAAAGTTTATCAAAGATTTTGCAAAAATCTCAGCTCCACTGACAAGATTGACAAAGAAGAACCTAGCTTTCAATTGGGATTTGGATTGCGATATTGCTTTCCAATGTTTGAAAAGGGCTCTAACAACAGCCCCAATTCTGACATTGCCTGATCGAAGCAAGATGTTTACACTATACACAGATGCTTGCGGAACGGGTCTAGGCACTGTTCTAATGCAAGAAGGGAAGGTAATGGCTTATGGTGGAAGGCAGTTGAAAGTACACAAGAAAAACTACCCAACCCACGACCTAGAGTTGGTAGCCATCATTTTTGGGCTTAAGTCTTGGCACCATCATCTCCTAAGTGAGAAATTTGAACTGTATACTGACCATAAATCATTGAAATACCTTTTCTCGTAGAAAGATCTCAATTTGAGGCAGCAAAGATGGATGGAGTTTCTTGCCTCGTTCCATTTTGAGATTGCCTACACTCCTGGCAAGGGCAATGCAGTAGCAGACGCCTTAAGTAGAAAGAAGCTGGCCTTAAGCCCTCTCTTTGTGGAAAGGAAAAGCTTGGAGTTCATAGCAAGCTTTAACTTCAAAACCTCCTCTGACTTTGTACCTGGCTTGCTAGCAACGTTAGAAGTGCGACCAACTCTATTAGACTCAATCGGAGCCGCGAAAAGAGAAGACCCTCAGCTAGCCGATGTGATGGACAAGTTAATTAGGGGTGAGACTTCCAGTCACCTCAATAGATACTCCATTAATGCTAAGGGCTGGTTGAGACGAGATGGAAGACTATGCGTCCCACAAGCAAGGGATTTGGCAAAGGCGGTTCTAGAAGAGACACACCATTCCAAGCTGACCATACACCCAGGCGGAGACAAAATGTGTAAAGATATCAAAAGAGTTTTCTTTTGGAATGGCATGAAGAAAGACATAGCTGAATTTGTTTCTTAGTGTTTAATATGCCAACAAGTCAAGGCAGAGCAGAAGAAGCTTGGTGGTCTGCTCCATCCTCTAGAAGTCCCACAGTGGAAATGGGATAGCATCTCGACGGACTTTATAGATAGGTTGCCTAGGTCAAGAAGGGGTAATACCAGCATTTGGGTAATAGTGGTCAGGCTCACAAAAAGCGCCCACTTTATACCCGTCAAAAGTAGAAGGACTGCCTCATCTCTAGCATCCATATATCTTAAGGAGATATTTCGACTCCATGGGATACTTTCCAGCATAGTGAGTGATTGAGACCCTATCTTCACGAGCGAGTTTTGGAAGAGTTTACAAGAGGCTGTAGGCACACAGTTATGCTTAAGCACAGCCTATCACCCTCAAACCGATGGCCAGACGGAAAGAGTCAACAGAGTATTAGAAGACCTCTTGAGACTATGCATTCTTGACTTCGGAGGTACATGAGAGGATCATCTACCTTCGGTGGAATTTGCTTACAACAATAGCTACCAAGCCACCATAGGCATGGCACCTTTTGAAGCTTTATATGGAAGACCGTGTGGGTCACCAACTTGCTGGTGGGAGTCCACAGACAAGCTCATACTTGGACCAGACATAATTAGGGAAACTTCAGAGAAAGTAGACTTGATACGAAGAAGAATGAAGACTTCCCAAGATAGACAGAAGTCCTACGCAGACAAAAGAAGAACTGACCTTGAGTTCGAAGTTGGAGACAAGGTGTTCCTTAAAGTATCTCCTTTGAGGAACGTCGTTCACTTTGGATCCGCAGGAAAGTTAGCACCAAGATTTGCAGGGCTATTCCCTATCATCGAGAAGATTGGGAAGATGGCTTATAGGGTACAGCTCCCCGAAAGCTTGGCCGGGGTTCATAATGTCTTTCATGTCTCTCACCTGCGGAAATGCTTACACGAGCCTGCGGAAGTGGTAGAACCAAGTATGCTAGAGGAAGTTGAAGTTTAACGAGAGGCAACTGTGAGGAGAGCTCCAACCCGTATCTTGGGAACAGAAGTCAAAAAGTTATGCAATCGTGAAGTTAAGCTCGTCAAAGTTCAATGGAGCGACACCGAGGAAGACGTGACTTGGGAAACTGAGGACAGAATACGCGCAACCTAACCTTTTCTTTTTTAAGGTACATTCTTAATCTCTTTTTCCTTAAGTTTATGCTCGTATCTACCTTTTATCTCCTCGATCCTATCCTTTATCCTTAGGTAGGAACCCATTTGGATGTAAACATGTAATTGAAACATGTTATGATTGATGGTTGCAAGTGGTTGCTAATGGTTGCTAGTGGATGCATATACACACGTTAGGTATTAGATCGGCTCAGTCACTTCCATATTGCATATGCATATATGTATTGGTGTATGGATTGAAACCTGATGTGGTATCATATGGATGTTGCATTTGTATGAATGATTGTGCACTCATGTAGAAAATTTTGAGTAGGAAAAATTGCTTTCATAATGGACTCATGGCACTGACATAATTTGCATTAAGGAGGTCAAATGAATCAGCAGACCGCCTGATTTTGCATTAGATAAGGACATGTACACACACAATGCATATGATCATGAAGCATTAGAAATCTTTTAAGGACAATGGACGCCTGTGTTTGATGGTTGAATAGATGGGTGGTTGGATGGTAGGATATAAGTTCTTCTCGACTTGAAGATTTCGGGGACGAAATCCTAAAAGGAGGGGAGAATGTAACACCCCGTATTTTCTGTTAACGGTATAGTAACGAATTAAACAATACTTAATTTAAAATGTGAGAATTAAGGGAAACGGGTTACGCCATTGTGTTCGTCTCGGAATTCTGGCTGAAATAGGGTCTGAGTTTGCGTAAATTGGACTTCGTATGAAGAAGTTATAGCTGTCGGAAGTTTCCAGAAAATTCAAATAAATTCAAACAGCTCGAAAACAAATTCAAAATCGAATCAGAAGTCAGAAGCGGGCTGGGCGGGAAAATTCCCGCCCAGGACCCAGGTCGACCAGGGGGTCGACCCTAGTGTCGACCTCCCTCCTACAGGTCGACCTAGGGGTCGATCTGCCCCCCCGGGCAGATCTGAATGGTGACAATTTTGTGACTCAGTGTTGAGTCACTAGGGATGAGGTGTCACCCTATCTTCACTGGATGGCTGTGGTTAACCCTAGGATCATCCGACGGCTCAAATTGAGTTGAAATTCTATATAAACAACCATATGCTCAAACCTAAAAATCACACAAAAATAATCCTAGAACTATCATGCTGCCAATGGAAAACTTGGAGTAGCCATCACTAATTAAAAGACAAGATAAGAACTTGAATCAAAAATCAAATTAAAAGATTATCAAATTCAATGATCTACATCAAAGGCGAGCTTACCAATTTCAGAATGCAAGAATTCCTTATTAGTTTGTAAGTTGGTTATTACGCAGATTTAAACGTTCTTTCAATTGAATCATGACATGTTGTAATTTGAAGATAGAATGATGCTTACGTATAAGATTTGATTCTCGTTTATCTTAAAGTATCTTTGTAATTAATCATGTCTATATGCTTATGGTGATGAACATGTTGTATATTAATCATGTCTATATGCTTGTGGTGATGAACATATTGTATGTTATTGGAATATATTACGATTGGGTAATGGATTTATTTTGCCAATTAAATGGTGAAACATGTCATGTTATAAAATGGTGGTTATTTGCAAGTTTATGATCTAAAACACATGCTTATATGTTAGATCAACACTCATGTATATTCATGTTAGGTTGAATCTAATTATGTTAAAAATTTTGGAATTGTAGTCCTCTTATGTTTTTAACACATAAGTATCATGCTAAATTGTGATTCGAATATGTTTATAACAGCCCTCTTATGTTTAACACATATAAGTTATCATGCTAAGTTGCAATTTAATAATGATTATATTAGCTTTCTTATGTTTTGACATACATAAGTTAAAAATGCTAAGTTGTGGGTTGAAACTGTGATTATATGTTAAACCTCCATGCCAGACCTTTGCCAAGTTTACATGACAATTAGACCCAACTTAGTCACAAGTTCACCTTTACTCATTTAATTAAAGTTAATGATACTTCTATGCCAAGTTACACATGACAAGTTGAAATGTATGCTATTTTATGTTTATTTCATGTCCCTTGTTTATTACCCCTTTCTTGTTTATGGGTTGGGCTAATTTACTAGCCCAACATTTTATGTGATTCATGCGTACGTTCCACGGGGGTAGCGATGGGAAAATATGAAAATTCATGGCATAGATTTGTTCATAAAATGGTATATTTGATATACCATTTATGGTGAGCATAATCAAAGGATAATTATAGCATAATCTACATAAAGAAATTAGACATATATAGAAAAATGTGAATTTAGAAAAAGACGAATATGCCTAACCCAAGGTTAGACTGAGTTGTGGTGTAAATCTGCCCGGAACCGACTGACATATCCAGTGACCACAACAAGACCTGTCTAATGTGGGTGGTTAGTGCATCAAGCCCAAAAAGAACCCGAGGTTAGTCTGAGTTGTGGTGTAAACCTACCCGAAACCGACCGGCACATCCAGTGACCACAACAAGACCTGTCTAATGTGAGTGGTTGGTGCTTTAATAAATTAAAGCTAAGTCATGATTGGTAGGGTTAAGTCAATTAGGGAAACACTTAACCGATTCAATATGTTAACAAAACGAAAGGGTGAGGTTAGGTAAACTTGGACACTTAACCAAATAAACATGTTGATTAGAAAACCCTAGTAGTGGGGACCCATTTCAGCAGTAACCCACATAGATGTATCATGGTACCCTGAAACTAGGTAGGGTGGGGCACGATTACTGGGCTGATTATAAGTGGTCAAAACGTCGGCGGTTGGTGGGCCAATGTAGGTTCCGATGGAGTATGGGCGTGCACGTACTCCGGAGTGGAAAAAGCAGGCACTGGGCATCAGTAGTATACACTGTGCATCCCGAATCGGGTCGGGGTGCCACCAGAGGGACTGAGACACCCCATGGTGGGACCAACACAGGTATCTATAGTCAAGCGGGGCCGAATGACACAGGATATGAATGCATACGAGTATGAGCCGATCATTAAGGGGATCGTTGTTGTATATAACAGTGTTGTATACACAATTATATGATTTTTGTTTGATGATAACAACCAAATATATTTTATTATTGAACGTGTTTGTAACTGTACTGGTATACTACACAACAGATAGCAATATAGTATTTCTATTTGAATAAAATACAACTATACAGAAATTTAAATATTCACATAGTATTTTATTTGAATAAGAATATTTTATTTCGGTATTTAAACAGTACAGATTTACAACTCCACTATTTGTACATACTTCACTGATATACATTTCATTATATTCAATTTCGTACTTAGCTCCTCTTTACAACACTTACAATTTCATACACACTACATTTCTATACAGTTCACTCGTATATACTGACACATATTAATATCATCATCTTCAGTCTTCTTGACTTCACAGCATTCCACAGTCAATCCAGTTATCTTCATACCTGTCACATACAGAAGAACACACACAGTAGACTGCCACAAAAATAAAAATTAAATAAAAGCAAATAAAAAATTTGTTTTTAATTTTTATTTGCCTCAGATTTGCGGTGTGTTTCTCATCATTTTTCTAGACTTGATCTGATATGCAGGGACAGAAAAACTCGTCTGGATGGCTGCATATACACACATGTATACACGTGTGCACTACCACGCCAATCCAGTGTAGCGACTGAGGAGTAGCCACTTGGACCATCTCGATTCAGTGCACATGTCAACACACATCAAAATGGTCAAGCCAAGCCCAAGATTGCTCAGCAAATAATAATTCAATGTAAAGTCAATAAAAATTCAAAGTGGTCGAGACAGCTCAGCACAAGGCAGAGGCAACATATTTGGATGACTTTTTTTACAAAATGGTCAAGCACATTACTAGTACACAAAAAAAAAAAATAGCACAAACAAGAAGATTTCAAAGTGAAGAAATGATCAAAGTTCAAATGGCAAGACTCAAGTGTAATGATGTATACATGAACATGGACATGGTACAACTACAGGAGTACATAGAACAATGGCCGAACACAATGGTGCAGCAAGTAAAGGAGCAGCAAGATCATGGACATGAACGGAAAAACAGTAAAAGAAATACATAGACAAATACAACAAGGTCATGGTACAAACCAAACATTGTTTCAGGTGAATGTAAACATTGGTGGAACCAATCAAATATGGGAGCCAATACTAGAAAGGGGTCGAGCAAGTGGAAGTTACAGCTCAACACAAATGACCGAGCAAAGTTCATATCAAGATGGTCAGTACTAGAACAAGTACATAGGAGCATTTACAAGTGCAGTCACAAAGAGGAGCAACATGATGGACTACACTAATATAAACAAGGAATTCAATTGATCAAGTGATTGGTCAAAGACAGATCCAAGTAGTATAAACAATACAAGGCATGTAGTAACATGCAAAATTCAAGTGCAGTACCCATTTTGATCAACAGAAGTGAACAAGAGCAAATTACTTAAGCAAAGTATCCATTCACAAATTCAAATGTTCATCTATACTCGACAAAGTGTAAAGCAACTGTTCATATCAGATTTAAAGACCGGAAAAATGTTTTTTTTTGGAAAAGAATGATTCAAAGAATCTTTTAAAATTCCAGAAATCAAGGTTTAAATTTGGTAGTTAGAAGACTGAAATATTCAGATTCAAATTCAATCAAGAAAAAGCCCAAAGGGACTCCAGATGAATTGGTCTTACAGATTTATTTTAATCAAGATTTATTTTAAGAAAGACAGAGTAAAAGTCCAGAACTCTCACGCAAGTTTGAAGATTTCAAATTCCAGAAATCACGATTTAAGGCAATATTTTCAGGAAAAGGATTTCGCAATTTTTATGGAATAAAAGACTCAGTCAAAAATCACCAGATTATTCGCAAGAAAGCCAATTCAAAAGCCCCAAAATTCTCGTATTCAAAATTGAAAGATTCATCACGCAAAATGTTTCCAGAAAATTGGATTTACAAATCTATTATATCAAGAATTTCTAGAAGGAAGACTCAGTCAAAAATCACCAGATTATTCGCAAGAAAGCCAATTCAAAAGCCCCAAAATTCTCGTATTCAAAATTGAAAGATTCATCACGCAAAATGTTTCCAGAAAATTGGATTTACAAATCTGTTATATCGAGAAATTCTAGAAGGAAGACTCAGTCAAAAATCACCAGATTATTCGCAAGAAAGCCAATTCAAAAAGCCCCAAAATTCTCGTATATACCATGGCCAAGTCTCAACGTAGAAATCAGAGCAAATATTTAGGAGTTTTAATCCTATAAATACACCAAATCATCATCGGTTTTAATATCATCCAAGTTCAAGCACAATCAAAGAAAAACTCGAATTAAAAATCATACCAGAGAACAAGTAAGCAACTTGGACCCAAATCGAAGCATTTGAAAGCAACATCGAAGTCGCGCATCAAAGAATCGCACTCCATCACTCAAGAGCAGAGATTTGGGGGAAGACTGAAGAAACCCTAGGAATTTCTCAAGAGCCGCCGCCATTTCTTTATTTCAGAGAAAAGAGTCGGGTTAAAATAAAGTGGTGAAGCAATAACAAAAGTGGCCGGCCAAGTTTTAAGGGGATGACCCATTTATTTTAAGTCCTAAAGGCTTTTTAAATTTTTTAATTTGTTTCGTCTTTCGTTTCAATTTGTAATCAGTCTACAGTTTTCTAGTTTGTCTCTAAAACTAGGGAGACGAATTACAGGGTTTGTAATTCGGGGAAATCTGGTTTTGGGGATAAAAACCAGTGCAGGGTTTTGAGCGTAGGGTTAAGAACAGTTGGGAGCGAGTGTCGCGAGTTTACAGGGGATTGTAAGCGTAGAGATTGTTTTAACTCCTAGTAGAAACCTTGGGGAATGCAGCAGTAGGCAGGGTTTTGCCGAAGCTGGGTATATCTGTGTGTTATTTATTTTCCGCATTTATTCTGATTATTATCTGTGCTGTGATTATTTAACTACTCTGTGAAAATCTGCGATAAACCCTATTCACCCCCCCTCTAGGGTTAATTTAGATCCTACAATCGTTTGTTATGAACACGTAGGGCTGGTTGGACCAATGGTTAAGTAGGTGCAGAGACTATAGTAATGGGTGCGATCACATGTTCCTCTTATCTTATATTAGGGCATTGTCCTATGTTCTGTTATTACTGTCATGACCCCTTTCCTTGTTTAAATACTAGTAATCACCGAACTTACCAGACTTATTGTCTGACCCGTTTTCTTTCGTCCTCTTTTCTTCCGCCCCCCCCAGGTCCATAGGGAGGGAATACTGCAGCTTAGTCAGACTCTTTGCAAGCTTCAAGAAAGTCGATGTATGATTTGGACTCTCTCTCAATCTTGGCTATGGCTCTTGGACATTATCCTTGGGGATTTATGCAGTTTTATTTATGATTTATGCTTCTTTATTAAATAATCAAGACAGAAATTATGTTGTAATGTTTTGGAAGTTGTTTTGAGACAATTTGATGTAATGCTTTTGTATTGAAACACGTATGCAATAAATATTTGAATTTCGCTGCTTATATTTATCTGTCTTAATGTCTTGTACCTATAACCCTCCACCAAAGTTAAGGCATTCCCTTTGTGAGTGACCTTAACGGAGGTGGGGTGTTTCAGAACTTGCTTCCGGAGTTGGGACACATGAAATACATTGTGGACCCCTGGCAACCAATCAGGTAGCTGCACTCTATAGGCGAGAGTTCTAATCCTTCCGAGAATGAATCTCGGTGCCAATTTCCCAGTCTTCCCAAATCGAACTATACCTCTAAGTGGGGAAACCTTCAAGTATACCAGATCACCGTAAGAGAATTCTAAATCCCTTCTTCGAGTGTCTGCATAGCTCTTTTGTCGGCTTTGGGCAGTAAGCAAACGCTTCTTATTAAAGTCAACTCTTTCCGAGGCTTCGCGAATAATGTCAGGACCCAATACCAATCGATTTTCGGGTTTTACCCAACATGCGGGAGATCAGCATGGCCTGCCATATAATGCTTCAAATGGCGACATCTGCAGACTTGCTTAGTAGCTGTTATTATAAGAGAATTCGACCAAGTGCAAATGATCTTCCCATGACCCACCAAAATCTAGGATGCATGCTCGCAACAAGTCCTCCAATATACGGTTCACCCTCTCAGTCTGACCATCTGTCTGAGGGTGGTAAGCAGTGCTCATATTCAGCTTAGTCCCTAGCTCTTCTTGGAAAGCTTCCCAGAACTTGCTAGCAAATATCGGATCGCGGTCACTGACAATGCTGCTGGGAACTCTATGCAGTCTAACAATCTCTCTAAAATAAAGTTGTGCCAAACTTCGAGCTGTTCTATAGGATTTGACAGGAATGAAATGGGCAGTCTTTGTGAGGCGATCTACGATCACCCATATACTGTCATTGCCTTTCCTAGTCCGGGGCAAGCCATCAATAAAGTCCATAGAAATTTCGTCCCATTTCCAACCTGGAACCCCTAGCGGCTGCAATAGACCTGCTAGCTTTTGCTGATCGCTTTTAACTTGCTGGCAGGTGGGACATCTAGAAACATAGATAGAGATATCTCTCTTCATAGATCTCCACCAAAAAGTACGCTTGAGGTCATGGTACATCTTGCTCACACCCGGATGAATGCTGAGCTTAGACTTGTGACATTCGTCCATCACTTCCTTTCTGAGCTCAGGAAGATTCGGAACACAAATTCGGCCCAATAGCCTCAGAACTCCTTTGTCATCAATCTGGAAACTCGTGGATTCGCCTTCCCTGATCCTTTTGATGATTCTCTGAATAAATTCATCATTCTTCTGAAGAGCTGAGATCTTATCGATCAAGGTAGGGGTAATGATAAGATTTGCAAGGATAAGGTTGGTGGTGGCCGTATTCTTTCTGCTAAGAGCATATGCCACTACATTGGCTTTCCCTATAGTATATAAGATGTCCAGGTCATAGGGTGCAAGGAATTCAACCCAACGTTGTTGCCTCAAGTTCAAATCTCTTTGGGTAAATAAATATTTTAAGGATTTGTGGTCATTATACAGCTCAAATTTCTAACCCAAGAGATAGTGCCTGCATATCTTTAAAGCAAATACTATGGCCATTAGCTCAAGATCATGAGTGGCATAATTCTTCTCATGTGGTTTAAATTGGCAGCTAGCATATGCGACAACCCTGTCTCTTTGCATTAGCACTGCACCAATACCTTAAATAAAGAAAAGAATAACATGTTAAAATAAGATTCGGCATCAGAAAAGTGTCATTTCTAACATGTTTATTTAGGTGAAAAGGATGACCTTCTCCAGAGGCGTCTGTCCAGACTTTCAGATCCTGTTTGCCATCAATAATGGTCAACACAGGAGCAGTGATCAATTTCTGTTTCAGCTCTTGGAAAGCTACCTCACATTCAGGTATCCATTTAAACTTGGTATGCTTCTTAGTCAGCTTCGTCAATGGGCAAGATAATCTTGAGAAATCCTTAACAAATTTCTGATAGTAACCAGCCAGACCTAAGAAACTTACGACTTCAGTGGGCGTAGTAGGCTGCTTCCAATCTTTGATGGCCGAGATCTTTCCTGGATCTACTGAGATGCCTTACTTAGATACAACATGGCCTCGGAATTTCACCTCTTCTTGCCAGAATATGCACTTGGAGAATTTGGCTTTCCGCACATTTCTACGCAAAATCTCCAAGACTTCTTTCAGATGAATACCAGCCCAAATTTATTTAGAACATCGCAGAAGATTCTATTCATTAAATCAACGAAGTATGCTGGTGCATTGCATAGGCCGAAGGGTATTACTATCCATTCATAAAATATACCTGGTCCTCTGAAAGCCGTCAAAGGCAAGCATTCTTTGACAATGCGTAGTTGGTGGAAACTTGTAGCTAGGTCCATCCTAGAAAATACTCGTGCTCCGTTCAAGCGGTCTAGCAGATCATCAATGCGGGGCAGCGGGTATTTATTTTTCAAAGTCTGCTTATTTAGATCACGGTAGTCCACACATAGCCTGAGGGTACCATCTGACTTTGGGACGAAAACCACTACTGCACCCCAGCTTGAGAAACTAGGTGTGATCAGACCCTTCCACGAAAGCTGCTTTGTTTGATTGCTCAGCTCCTATTTTTCTTTCAGTGACATCCTTCGGATAGGGTGTACAACTGTCCTTGCATTATGAGCTAAGTCAATTCTGAAATCGATTTCTCTGCGCGGAGGTAAGCTGCCTACTTCTTCGAACACATCCGCATTGTCTCCGACGATAGGAATATACTCAATAGAAGCAGGATTGACTTCTAGAGAAGACCAGAATTCTCTCCTATATGTGGCTGAGCCATGGCATGGTATAGTCATCGTATTTCCAAATTTGGTTTTAATTCTGACTACTCTTTCAGCACAAAGTAACTCAGCCTCATATTTTGTTAGCAAGTCTAGCCCAAGTATGATATCGTATCCAGAAAAACTCATAATGATCAAGTCAAAAGGGAATTGGAAGTGAGAGTAAGAAACAAGCACTCTACAATATTGATCGAGAATAAGCGAACCTCCTATCGGACTGTGGGATCTAATTAGTTCTTTGAGTTTTCTGGGTTTCAATTTAAGCTTTTTAATTATGTCAACATATATAAAACTTCTAGATGCACCCATATCAAACAAAAAAGTGAAAGGAATGTTCTTAATGTTAAGTGTACCTCCTAAAACATCAGGCGTACCTGCTTCGAAAGAAGCTGGTGCAGCCGCTTTGTCATAGACATGTGCCACCTGAGAAGTCTTCAGCAGCGGGCAGTTAGGCTTGATGTGACCCCTCTGGTGGCAATTATAGCACTCCCTCCTATCATGAGAATTTTGGCTGGGCCCCGATTCATTCCTCTTTGTTCTCTTGGGAGCTCGGCATTCATAGTCGAAGTGCCCCATTTTCTGGCAGTTGAAGCATTTCACCTTTGATTTATCCCTTTTCTTCTTTTTCTCTTGGGGCTTGGCGGTGGAAGAGCTGTCCGCCTCAGGTTTCTTGTCCGCCTCCTTCTTGTTGTTGTTGGCTTGATTCTTTTCTTTTTATGTTGGGAACCCTTCTGATGAATCTCTTAAAATCTGCAGGCCATCTCGATTACCTTAGCAAATGGGCGCTCGATGTGTGCCGTCACACTCTTATGGTACCTCCTCGCCAGACCATTGATAAACCTTTTATTTTTCTGTAGCGTGTCTTAGACTAATTCTGGGGCGTATCTGGAAAGCTCATCAAATTTCTTAACATACTCTGAAATAGTCATGCTCCCTGGTTGGAGGTGAGCAAACTCATCGTGGAGGCGCTCAACTTCGTGGGGTGGAATGAATTTCTCATTGAATAGCTCCTTGAATTTTCCCTCAGTCACATCGGCCTCATTACCCCCAACCATAGCTGTTTCCCACCAAATTTGGGCCTGGTCTTTTAGAAACCAAGTTGCCATAAATCATTTTCTGTGGTCCTCGAGCTCTAATTCTCCATAAATCTTTTCCATCGTCTTAAGGCATGCTTGCGACTCTGTCACCGTCTCTTGGCCTGTTTAATGCACGCCCCCAGATTCTTTTTCTTCTTTGCCACGTTGTCAAGATCGAAAGCACGAGGGGGAGGTGGTGGTGGTGTCTTAACCTCTGGAGTAGTCTCTCTCTGAGCAACCAGAGTCTCTTCTCTAGCGGGCCCTCTAGCCCCACCTCTACCACGGGCTCTTGTACGTGCTCCGGTACTCATTTATCAATCAGTCTATATCATCAAGGAAAGAGTCAGACTAAGAGAAATGATAATTCTAAGAGGAAAGATTTTTAAAATAGAGACATGTGATGACATGATAATGATGTAATAACTGATTAATATGTGCTATTCTGCTGTGCTCATTCTAGTACATTGTTAATCCTATCTCTAATGAGTCACTCGTCATAGAATATTATTGATTCTATTTATACGAATTGTTCTAAAAATGTCATACTCCTTAGTTAAGGTTAACCTTTAGCTCTGATACCAAATGTGATGACCCAAACTTTCGTTGAGTGAAAGTAAGGATAATCATAGGAGTGTAACATAATTAAAACAATAACGGATCACAGATACATAGCAGAACATATAAATCATTGCAGCGAAAATGAAATGTCATCACAAACATCATCACAGAACATATAAATCATTGCAGCGAAAATGAAATGTCATCACAAACATCATCACAGAACATCAGAGTACGCAGTACAGGATTGTAATGACCCACATTTTCAACGATATAATAATTAATTTATTTAATTGTTTAAAAGGTGATTAAAAGGATTTCATGGTCGTTGAATTAAATAATGGTGAATATTTAATTAAAATAATAAATGAAATAATATATTTAATTCTGAAATAATCAGAATTTTGCTAAAATGGCGATATGGTGAGAACTGGATCATCTGTGATATTTAATTCAGTTTAAAATTGAATTAGAATAACGAATATATTATTTGAACGATAGTTTGAACGTATAATTATATTATAATTATAATCGAGCTCGAAATGGCGTGGTAGTTCGCGATTTGGCGATTTGAACTTCAATTGAATATACAGAATTCGTTTTAAATCGGATTTCTGTGAAACAAGAAACGTTCGGAGCTGGTGAAGTTTATTTTTCTAGTGGAAGAGAAAAATCAGGATTTCGTCGTATAGATTTTGATTTATGTCCAAATAAAATATTAGATAAGTCACTGTGAAATTCCTTTATAATTTATAAAGGAATTATTTATATTTTAAAAAAGGAATTTCATTATAAATCGAATATCGATTTAATCAGGATTTAAATATCGAGCTAGAAATTCACGTAGGAATATTCTAGAGCTGTATTATATTCTGTGTGAATATATACGATAATATTTATTTTTAAATATTAAATTTAATTATATTTAAATATATTTATATATTTAAAAGGGTTATTTAGGACTTTAGAAATAGCTACTTTTGCAAACGAAGTCGGAATTCGACGAAACTAATTTAGTTGGATCCGCAGCATCAAATTATTGTTAGATTCCAAGTTCCGTGATTTTTGGGGTCACTGTGTGGCCATACGGATTTTTAGAGTGGAAAACAGTCAGTATTTTGACAGTTAAAAATACACTGTGTGAGCATACGAAGTCGGAATTCGACGAAACCAGTTTCATTGGGTCCGCAATGTCGAACTCTAGCTATATGTCCAGTTTGGTGATTTTAGGATATCGTATGTGGTCGCAGGGATTTTTAAGGACCGAAGACAAAGGGAAAATCGAGAAAATAAAATAGAAAAATCAAATTTAAAATATTCCCCTCCATTTCTATGATCCAACACAGGCCACGCAGCCTTCGTTCTCAACCACAAACATCACCTACCACAACACAGACTATAAATACCAAATGAACCAAACGCAGAAAGAAAATCCAAAGAAAAATTAAAACAAAATCAATAAATCGCGACTTAAACATCTTTGGAATCTCTGGAGAATTTTCTTCAAATCGATACCCCTTTCTCAGGGTGCGACGTTAGTTTATGAAGTTGGAAATGATATAAGGTTTTCCGTCGAGCTTGAGTAAGGAGGTCGGGGACCATTCTGACAGCATCAGTGAGTTGGTGGCTTTGAGTGAGTGTGTTGTGAGTTTTTGGTGAGGATCGAAGGCCAGAAGTGACACAACCGTCACTGTATTGGCATGTTGGTGCCATTGTCGGTTCTTGACTGACAAGCTTGAGTTTGGAAAGGGTAGTATGCTGTTAAAGAGGAGAGGGAGAGGTGAATTTTAATGATTTTAGTTTGATTTTGGAAGTGGTAGAGAAGGAGGGAGGTTGGAGGAAAGGATCGATAATGGAAAGTGAGTTACTGGAAGCGTGATTTGTGATTTGGGGAATATGGATTTAGAGGAGCGGTTGTGGGCTTGTGAGTTGGGGTGGGTCGAATTTAAATGGGGTAAAGCCCATATTTTTAATTTAAAGTTTAAGTTTTATTTAGAATGTATTAACTTGTAAATTAGGTATCTTCTACATACGATATCAGATTGACGAACCGTGAGTTGCGTTGGGACCGTATGGACGAGAGCTTCACAATGAAGCTGACTGGGAGTGGATTTGAGCTCGTTTGGATGTATGGTGAAATAAACTGTTTGATTCAAATCAAACAACAGTTTATCGTTCTTTAACGATGAACCGCCAATGTGAGTAAAACTCACCAACTCTGAACAATTCTATTTTTATAACGTATATTTAGAACTGATAAATGATGACTGATTGCTGTGTGCTAACTGTCTGGTTGAATTGCTTATGTATTGGTTGAAATTATAGATAACGATATTTATATATATCGTTAATCAAATATTGATTCTGTTTAGCAGAATATTTCATATTGAAATGAAATCGATGTTATTATGTTGATTAACATCTATGATGTAGGGAAACAGGTTAGAGGGACCCAACTGGGTTCCTCAATATTTAAATACTGTTTTGTTTCATATATTGTGATATATGATGTGATATATAATCTGTTGATGATTATGCGTGTTTAAATGATATCGATCATTGTGATATGGTATTTTAAATACCGTGAGAGATACTGGGATGTAAAAAGGGGATTTTCAAAGTATATTTTGAAAATAATTTATTTATACAAAATGAATGGATTTTATATATATAAGGAAAGAGGATTTTATAAAAGGAAATAAATTATAAAATCAAAAGAGTTAAAAAGAGAAAATAATTGTAAAACAAATATAAAGGAAAAATAATTGTAAAACAAAAATAAAGGAAAGAAGGGTTATTTATTTAGGAAATAAATAGAATCAAAAGGAGATATTTATTTGTTAAATAAATAGAATTAAAAGGAGATATTTATTTGTTAAATAAATAGAAAGATAAAAAGGAATATTTATTTGATAAAGAAATAGAACTAAATCAGAGGAATATTTAGAAAACGAATAGAAAATGAAAATCTGATTTTAACAGATAAATGGAAAAGATTAATTTATAAATAACAGTTTATAAATTAAATTAAATATTTATCATTCGATAAATGGAATATATAAGTCTGAACTTATATAGAGGTGAGATATTGGTTTTAACACCGATAGTTTTAAATAGAATGGGTACACAACCCTTGTATAAGTGAAGTAACGTTACTAAAGTGAACATTTATAAAGTGAAAAACCGTTACTAAAAGTAAATCTTTATAAATGAATAAACATTATCAAATAGGAGTTATTCGAATAAGAGAAGTCGATTAGAGTTAGAATTTACCAGTTAGAGTTAATCAGTTAGAGTTAACCAGTTAGAGTAAATCAAGTAGAGTTAATCGATTGAAGTTAAATCGAATTAGAGTTATTCAAATAAAGTTAAATCGGACTAGAGTTATTCAAATGGAGTTAATCGAGTAGAGTTATCGAATATAGTGTATTCGAGAGAAGAGTAATCGAATATAGTTTATTCGAGAAGTGAAATCGAATATTGTTCATTCCAGAAGAGTTATCGAATATAATTTATTCGAATAGGAGTTATCGAATATTGGTTATTCGAAGTAGAGTTGATCGAATATTGGTTATTCGAAGTTAGTTAATTGAATATAATTTATTCAAGAAGAGTAATCAAATATAGTTTATTCGAAGGAGTTATCGAATCTAGTTATTCGAAGGAGTTATCGGATCTAGTTATTTGAAAGGAGTTATCGAATCTAGATATTCGAAAGGAGTTAATCGAATATAGTTTATTCGAATAGAATTAAAGGAGTTAATCGAATATAGTTTATTCGAATAGAATTAAAGGAGTTATCGAATATAGTTTATTCGAAAGGAGTTACGTAAAAAGAGTTAATCAGTTAGAGTTAAATTAATCGTGTTAATCGAATATAGTTTATTCGAAGAAAGGTTTCCGAATCTAGTTATTCGTAAGAGAGATTATCAAATATAGTTATTCGAAGGGAGGAGTTATCGAATAGAGATTTATTCGAACGAGAGTTACGTAAGAAAGTTTGTTAAAGGTTTAAAAGATAAACTTTGACTATTTCGAAGTTAAAACATTGTTCAGTTAAGGTCTGAGAGGTAATTATACCCCAACTTGATTGACTTCCTTCTTGATTAAGGAATGGTAAGGTTTGATAGTGAAGGAGTTTTGGAAATGTTTTCCAAATAAGAATCAGAAATGTTTTTTGATAATATAAAATAAGAAATGTTGAATATATGGAAATAGGAACTGAAAAATGAAATAAATTAATGATAAATTAATTTAAAGGAGATAAATGTTAAATGATGATTGATCGATATAATTTCCACTTGGAAATAATATCGTTGTCTGCACACCTGTTTTTCTTTGATAGTTAACTCACCGACTATCGAAGTTTTTGACCATTTTAATGTTGTTAATATGGAGAGACCGGTTGGATTATTATTCGAAGAACCACTTTGTATTGGCATAAGCGTTGCGAACCATATATGCCAAAGATAATTGAAGACGGAGTAAAATGCAAGGGTTGTCGCATAAATCTTAGATAACAGTGCCTAAGATGGATATACTGAATAGTGCCTTCGGTTTGTCCAGTCCCAGGACAACTTGTATGGACGAAGGTCTGACATAGTATATCTGATAGATTACGTAAGTTGATCGTTTCAAACGTATTTACGTTGGCGACGGAGGAATTCGTTTCTCTTAGCTTTATACCCGTGGTATTTTTGGATAAGTCAATTTGTGATTTGGCGGGTATGACAATGTGACATTCTAAGAGAATGAAGATATGATACGTAAAAAGATAAGCGTAGCTTCTAGCCTCACATTCGGGAAATGACAGAAATCGGGCAGGCAGCATGGCTATGTAGGTCGCACCTATTAGGGTGTATAATCACCTGATCTAGAGTTTCATTTACTTCTAAAAATCTATTGTTGATGCTGCCCTATTCGGGAAACGGTTGCTGATCCCAACCGTTGGTGATGTACATTCGATACACTCAAGCGAAATGAGTGGTCGGTCATGTGTGGCCGGGTTGCAAGATGTTCTTGTTGAACCCAATGTATTCCTCTCTAGAGGTACACTAGCGAAAGGTGGTTCCATACCTTGTCATAGTTGGAAATCCATTACCCAATACGTGCTTGCGGTTTTGATTGTATACTATATATGTAGAATGTGAGATGAAAGCGCTTCTGCTAGATGATTAATATAATTGTGGTTGATAGACATTATTATAATATCAAAAGGTTTTTGATATAAAGATACTTTGGATTCTCATAAGGGAAAAACCCGTTCCGTTATACGGCGTAGTCTTATGCGATATCGATTACTTGTTCAAACTGTTTTAAACTGTTTTACTCATACCAGTCCCATGACTGACCCGGAGTTTATTTTGTTTTGTTTTCCCCAAACTCTTGGGTGCCCAATTTTGTATGTGCAGTCAGGTAGTCGGGATTTACAGATACTGGAAGAGCTTGGAGCAGGAGGCTTCAGGATTATATAGCTATAGTTATTTCCGTTGTGTTGTAAGTGTTGTACTCTGATAATGTCATTGTATACATATACTGATTTTATTTCAAGGATGTGTTATCTATTATATGTTATTCGTTCCGCTGTGAGGTTCGTGTTACTCTGATGTTGTGTTCTTCTTCTTCTATTCTAAGTTTCTATCTTATCTTTCCTCACCCTCTAATTTCTTCTATTAACTTCCGGTAATTTTCGATGTTTGGTTAGTCATCATTGAGTTATGGCGATAACCAAAGTCGACAAAAACCGGGTCGTTACAATTGGTATCAGAGCTGGTTGCTTAATTGGTACGGATGATAGGGGTTCTCGCTTCGCGTTAGGTGGCGAACGGGAGACTCTTACCCCTACATCTCCCGACAATTTGGGTTGGTCGAGTCGCGAGGATGGCTGTAAAAGAAGTTCTGAGGTACCAGTGTAAGCCACAGGGGGAGGTTAGCCCTCTGCCTTGGGGGATGAGGGATGGTTGAAAAGCCTACAAAAACCGGGTCGTTACAGTTGGTATCAGAGCTTAAGGTTAAGTTATTACCTTGGCTCTGTGGCGTGACTCAGTAGAGATGGGGTTAGTAATACCCTAGATTGAGTTTGAGTGTATATATACGAGTGAACATATTTGTTATTTGATATAAAAATTGTTTTATATTGTGGAGATTTATTGGTTGAGTTGTTTATGGGTTCTGGTCGATCAGTTTGATCCACTGTATTGGTAGGAGTTTCTAAATACTCGAATACGATGGGTCGACATGATATGTTTTGAAAAGGGGGTAAATGAAATAATTTTACCCAAAGTATATTTGTTATTATAATCGAGTAAGATTATAATGGAGATGGTTATATATACATAACCAAATAAAATTCGTATAAGTATTACGAAGTAAATTAAATCTGAAATTAAAATCAGAATTCAAATTAAAACCCTGGAAATTGGAAAGGTGTTTGTAAATGGATTGGAATTGAATATATGAGAATTTTAAAATCCTGGGAGATTTTAAATTGTTTTACCACAAGGTATGTTGAAATGTATTTCAAAATGGAATAGTTTAAAAGTGATTTTGAAAGTGATATAGTATTGAACTCACTTCGATAGCTGGGAAATAACCCTGATGATGAATCGTGACATCATTAGTGTTCATTTCCGAGTTCTAAGTGACGGATTACTACCAAAGATATTAATTTCGAATTGTTTTGGCAAAACAAGTTGTTTTGAACCCTGAAAAGGAAAGTTTGACTTTTGAGAAAAGCAAAGCTGTTTCAAACTCCCAGGAAAAGACTGTTGGATTAAAAACAAATTTAATTAAAAATTTGTGGAAATAAATTGGATATGAATTGAAACCAATTAACTGGAAATTTAATTGGAATATAGTATATCAAGTAGAATCAGATTTTTGATTTGTGAGATAGAAATCTGAAATGGAGTTGAAATGGGATTTGGCTTGGTTAAAAACAAATGGTTGTGTTGGAGATAAAACTGATTTGGAGTTTGATTAAAATAATACTGATATATGCTGAACTGACAGCAGATGAAAGGATATAATGATATGCCCGACAAAAAGGTACAAGTTTATATTATATATGGGTTTGAGATTTTGATGAGCCGAATTGGCAAGCCGCTTGGCTGTTTGATTTTCTTTTGGGTTGGAGATGGCCCAAAGTGGCGAGTTGGAGTTTGACCTATTGACCAGTACAAAGGAGGTGCTGGCGAAATTTTTCGAAAAGTTAAGGTGTTGGAAAATTTTCAGGATTTTTGAAAATTTTCGTTGATAAGAATTGATTAACATTTTAATAGGAATTAAATTGGTTCAGTTGAAACTTAAGATAAGAAGTGAACGAATAAGTTCTAACCAGTCGATAGGGTTTGTTTTATAACTTAGCAGTTTCGAAGACGAAATTATTTTAAGTGGGGAAGAAAGTAATGACCCGCATTTTCAGCGATATAATAATTAATTTATTTAATCATTTAAAAGGTGATTAAAAGGATTTCATGGTCGTTGAATTAAATAATGGTGAATATTTAATTAAAATAATAAATGAAATATTATATTTAATTCTGAAATAATCAGAATTTTGCTGAAATGGCGATATGGTGTGAACTGGATCATCTGTGATATTTAATTCAGTTTAAAATTGAATTAGAATAACGAATATATTATTTGAACGATAGTTTGAATGTATAATTATATTATAATTATAATCGAGCTCGAAATGGCGCGGCAGTTCGCGATTTGGCGATTTGAAATTCAATTGAATATACAGAAGTCGTTTTAAATCGAATTTCTGTGAAACAAGAAAAGTTCGGAGCTGGTGAAGTATATTTTTCTAGCGGAAGAGAAAAATCGGGATTTCATCGTATAGATTTTGATTTATGTCCAAATCAAATTTTAGAAAAGTCGTTGTGGAATTCCTTTATAATTTATAAAGGAATTATTTATATTTTAAAAAAGGAATTTCAATATAAATCGAATATCGATTTAATCAGGATTTAAATATCGAGCTAGAAATTCACGTAGGAATATTCTTGAGCTGTATTATATTCTGTGTGAATATATACGATAATATTTATTTTTACATATTAAATTTAATTAAATTTAAATATATTTATATATTTAAAAGGGTTATTTAGGACTTTAAAAATAGCCACTTTTGCAAACGAAGTCGGAATTCAACGAAACTAATTTTGTTGGATCCGCAACATCAAATTATTGTTAGATTCCAAGTTCCGTGATTTTTGGGGCCACTGTGTGGCCGTACGGATTTTTAGAGTGGAAAACAGTCAATATTTTAACAGTTAAAAATACACTGTGTGAGCATACGAAGTCGGAATTCAACGAAACCAGTTTCGTTGGGTCCGCAATGTCGAACTCTAGCTACATGTCCAGTTTGGTGATTTCAGGATATCGTATGTGGTCGCGGGGATTTTTAAGGACCGAAGACAAAGGGAAAATCGAGAAAATAAAATAAAAAATCAAATTTAAAATATCCCCCTCCATTTCTATGATCCAACACAGGCCACGCGACCTTCGTTCTCAACCACAAACATCACCTACCACAACACAGACTATAAATACCAAATGAACCAAACGCAGAAAGAAAATCCAAAGAAAAATTAAAACAAAATCTATAAATCGCGACTTAAACATCTTTGGAATCTCTGGAGGATTTTCTTCAAATCGATACCCCTTTGTCAGGGTGCGACGTCAGTTTTTGAAGTTGGAAATGATCTAGGGTTTTCAGTCGACAATCCTTTGTCAGGGTTCGTGTTACAGCATCAGTGAGTTGGTGGCTTTGAGCGGAAATAACTATAGTTATATAATCCTGAAGCCTCCTGCTTCAAGCTCTTCCAGTATCTGTAAATCCCGACTTCAAAAACTGACGTCGCACCCTGACAGCACACTCCACTCAAAGATGTTTAAGTCGACAATCCTTTCCACTCAAAAACTGACGTCGCACCCTGACAGCACACTCCACTCAAAGATGTTGGAAATGATCTAGGGTTTTCAAAAACTAAAACAAAAACCGATGTTTGGTTAGTCATCATTGAGTTATGGCGATAACCAAAGTCGACAAAAACCGGGTCGTTACAAGGATACACTTAGCAATACAGATGTCCCAAACAGGGAAAGAAATAAAGTCTCAATCTCCCAAAATACATCAATATCCAATACTGTCTCAAATCTCAAGAAGAAAATAAAATATAAAAAGTAAAGATCTTCCAACATCTTCAGCAGCAAGCTTGAGTCCAGAAAACATCCCTACCTGGAACCTGTCAATTGGCTGCCCATGTGGAAAGAGGGCACCCGAGTTTGCAAAGTGAAACAAAATACGAGTCAGTCACGGGACTGGTATGAGAAATCTTACTAGACTAATAATATGGCTAATCACTGGACCACGCCGCTAACGTGGAACGGGTTTAATTCCATTGGATTGCCCGTGCATAAGTTTTATAAATTTTAAAGTCAAAATCAACGCAATGCTTTTTTTTGATAATGAAATCATTATAAGACTCAAGTCCCATCACACAATGCAACACAAACGGAGGATAGAGTTTTACCTTATAATGATAAAAAATGGTTGATACGTAGAAAATAATATTTTTAATATTATTATTAGTGTTAGTATGTTTCAAAAATACTTCAAAGTAAATGAATCAATCCTAGACGGCATAACTACCATATACTATGTCGCCGTATATAGGTTTACAATCAAGACCGTAATGTCGTATTGGAAGTTGGTTTCCATCATGAGTCAAGGCTAGGGACGATCTCCTAACCGATTCGAGACACTATAGCAATGTCTCAGGATTCCCCGCAGTAAACCCTTGGATAAAGCAGGGCCGGTCCACAAATAACGCTAGCGGATTGGCAATTCCTGAACACACGCTTCCCGATCCTGTTGGACCTATAAATTGGCCATTGGCGACCAATAAAAATATCCGAGGCGCCTCAATCCATCAACCACATAAGTAAAAATGTTGGGCCTTGTAAAATCCCAAACACCACTTCTAGCTAGAAAGAAACGTGTGCACTCCCTGCGTTCCCTTGTCCCGTTTTTGACTCTACCGGGGTGTGAGGCTCGCGAGGTAACGAAATACACAAAGCTATGCCTAAATAGGCTATGCTTTGATCATCATCCACAGGGCTCTGCTTTTCAGCAAAAGCTCCGATCAATTGCATCTTAGCATGCCACATTGACAGTCCATACCATGCGATCGATAACTACCAATATATAACCTTCGAGCTCGTACGTCTCAAAGAAAGGTGTTTAACAAGAGGATAAATCCTCCGCCACCTCAAAAATATATTAATAGATATCAATTAATTTACATGGCACGAAATTCAATGTCGGACACGCATCCTGTAACACCCCACGTCCATTAATGTCACTCACAAAGGGAATGCATTAACTTCCATGGAGGTTTTAAGTGAATATAGAACAGTAAAATTACAACAAGACAGATATAAAATAGTACTTGGAAATTCAAAAACTTTATTTCATTGTAGCAGAAGTCAAAACATGTTTGATTACATCATAACACCATATTCAATGTCAAGTACAATATCTATCTTGATAAAACAAGTACATAATCCCATTACATGAATAGCCATTAAAAAGAAAGATAACAAGCTGGACTTTACTTCAGCAGTCCAAGCTTTCCAGAAGATAAGCGATCCAACTAGACTCCACTAGAACTTGGCCCAACCTGCGGACCTGAAGGGAGAAAAAGGATGGAAAAGAGGGGGTCAGACATAAAGTCTGGTGAATATGATAATTCTACAATACTATTACCAAAATAACTGGACTAAGGCATAAGCTGGAAAACAAGAAAATGTCTATGAAGAGCAGATTAAGGACATAGACAATCGCTAAAGGCAACGTTATAAGCGCTCCTAAATACTAAAGGATAAACACTATACTGCACCACACCAGTCACCCTAAAGATTCATCCCACTTAGCTTCACTTAGAAACTTTCCCAATGGCTTTACGTACCCCTAGCTGACTACATAGGTGCCGCCTGCCCCTATCTCCACTAGGTGTACCCTACTTCCCATTATTCGATCGACTCCCTAACTCGTAGATACCCGTGCTGGCCCCACAGTGGGGTGTACCACTCCCCTAAAGTGGCAACCTGATACAACGGACATGCACGGCTTATACCTACACGATGCAACAACGTCTTACCTACCAGCCCGGGTCCACACACGCATATGAAACCCGTTGGACTTGCGTTGCCACCGCTCCCTGTTTTGGCCTCTTATAGTCAAACCCAGTATGCGTGTCCCGTCCTCGACTTGGGTCGAGCCCACAAAGATACGTTTTGGGATACTGGTTGAAATGGGCCCCCACTATTTACCACAAGCATTCCACCTAAGCTTGTCTCCATTAGTCCATCCCACTTAACCCACTTAGTCATGTTCATTTACATGTGTGTTTGGTTAAGTCTAATCGTATTTCAAATGCCTCTAAAGGCAACCACCAGATTCCTCATGCCACCCAAGGCACCTACTTAACCCCCATGTCCCACCTTACATGATTATCTGGTTAAGTATTTCTTAGTTCATTAAGGCCATAACCTCATAAAGACCTCTCACATTAGACTGGCATTTATGGCAGCTGGATTTGCCGGGCGGGTCCGGGCAGTCTTACACCATAAAAGAGTCTAACCTCGTGTCTTTACAACTGTTATGCTTTAGTTTGGGCCTAGGACCTCTCACATTGGGCCGACATTTGTGACTACTGGATTTGCCGGGCGGGTCCGGGCAGGTTTACATCACAAACGGGTCCAACCTCGTGTCCTAAGCATTGATTATTAATAATAATCCACTTTCCCCCAATTTTAATAATTCCCTACTTGAATTATTAATTACTTCCAATTTTTAACAATGTCCATAATTGACTCAATTATGGACATCCATTCATGGTATGCAAAATCTTACAAAATAGCACCCAATTTATTAATTCCTAATATTACCCCTACCCCACGTTTGAACGTTTATTCGCAAAATATATGTTAGACTCGAATAGCCTAACTCATAGCATAAAAGAGATTATCATAATAACAACATGTATATGTGACCAAATGAATCATAATAAGGGGTGAAACTTGCATATGTCCAACTTGCATAGATTATACATGTCATGGACCTAAAGGTGTCAACTTGTTCAAAATTCACCTAATATGATCTCAATCAATTTTCATAAACTTACATATGAACATGTGTGAATCAACATCATCTAATTTTTTAACAACATGGTTTTATATGGGTACACCTAACTCAATAGGCAAATTCCCATAATCAAGTTTTATTTAATTATAGTTTCAAGTTTATGGGTACACCTAACCTAATAGGCAAATTCCCATAAACAAGATCCATTTAAATTAAGAAAAAAAAAACATAACTTTAAGCATGATCCAACAACATGATTTTTCAACATAATATAGCATGATTTATAACATGGCATAGTATGATAGTATAACATAGCTTGACATGATTCTCAACATAGCACGACATAGCATAAGAGAATTTACAACATAGCATGACATAGCATATATAATTTATATCATACGACAGCATAATAACATAATAAGAGATCCACAATATATAGAATTTACAATTACAAATCACATCACTTTCTTGTGATCCATTCATAACTGAGTCAAATTAGTTTGTAATTGTCTTGTGAGAATCATCATACTCACCAACAAAAGAAAAGAATTAGAGAAAGAGAGATCTTTTGATTTGATTTGTGTAGATTTAGTTGTAGATGATTAGGCTTCCTCTTCTTAGTTTGTGACGGCTACGCTGAACTCCATGGCAGCAACATGACGGTAGCTTCTCTAATTTTACAAGTGATTTAGGTTTTGGGTCTACCCACTTATTTATAGATTTTAGAATGCATTTAGGCCATTAGATTTAACCTAGAAATAACCGCAGCCGTTCAGACAAGATGGGGTTTATCTTGTTGACTCAGCAATGAGTCAGAAGTGACTCAGCAAACACTCAGCATATTAATAAACTTCTATTCATGTCATAAATATATATATATTTTCTACAATGTACATATTAGATACATCCCCCTTTACTTATTATTGTTTTTATATACATATTAGATACATCCCCTCTCTCACACACTTATTAATATTTTTATATTCATATTAGATACATCCCCTCTCTTACACACTTATTAATATTTTAGCAACTTTAGTGTTAATAGAAAATTCGGGGTGTTACATTCTCCCCTCCTTTTAGGATTTCGTCCCCGAAATCTTCAAGTCTAGAAGAATGTATATCCTACCATCCAAACGTCCATCTACTCATCCATCATACACAGGCATCCATTGTCCTTACAGACTTCTAATGCTTTCATGTTTAAATGCACAGTGTGTGTATATGTCCGTATCTAATGCAAAATCAGGTGGTCCACTGATTCAGTTGACCTCCTTAATGCAAATTATGTAAGTGTCATGAATCCATTATGTATGCAAAAGATCCTAATTGCTTACATACTACTTCTATATGCGTGCACACCCATTCAACCGAATGCAGCATCCATATGATGGTACAACCATTATACTAAATACATCCATATATATGCAATATGCAATATGAAGTGACTGAGCCGATCTAGTGCCTAAAGTGTGTGTATATATGCATCCACGAGCAACCACTAGCAAACACTTGCATCCATTTTGCTTCCATCATACATAACATGTCTCAAACACATGTTTCAACCATAGGATTATCCTAACTAAAGGTCAAAGATACTAATGAGAGGACATACTAAAGATAAGATAAGATAAGCTAAGCGATAAAGGAGAAATTAAAAAACATACCCTCAAAAAGAAAAGGGTACAACGAACGCATCTTCTCTTCTGTCTCCCAAGTTGCGTTGCTCTCATCATCTCCCCATTGCACTTTAACCAGTCTGACCTCTCGATTCCTCAACTTTTTGATCTCCGACCCAAGAATGCATGTAGGAGCTCGTCTAATTGTTGCATCACGCTCTATTTCCACCTCTTTAAGCAAGCTCGGCTCTACCACCTCCGCGGTCTTGTGCAAACACTTCCTCAAATATGATACATGGAATACGTCGTGTACTCCACTAAGTTTCTCAGGCAACTCCACCCTATATGCCATCTTCCCAATCCTGTCTTTTACAGGAAACGGCCCTACAAACCTTGGTGCTAATTTCCCCACGGACCCAAAGCGAACAACATTCTGTAACGGAGATACTTTGATAAAAACCATGTCCCCAATGTCAAACTCAAGATCTGTCCTCCTCTTATCAGCATACGATTTCTGCCTATCTTGTGCTGCTTTCATCCTCCTTCGAATCAACTCAATCTTCTCCGAGGTTTCCCTAACCATATCGGGCCCAAGTAGGATTTTATCGGTAGATTCCCACCAACATGTAGGCGAACGGCAAGGCCTTCCATAAAGAGCTTCGAAAGGTGCCATGCCAATACTAGACTGAAAGCTATTGTTATATGCGAATTCTACTAACGAAAGGTGCTCTTCCCATGTACCCCCAAAGTCTAGGATACAAAGCCTTAAAAGATCCTCTAGAATGCGATTCACCCTCTCGGTCTGGCCGTCTGTCTGAGGATGATATGCGGTGCTCAAACATAGCTGAGTCCCTACCACCTCTTGTAAACTCTTCCAAAATTCGCTAGTAAGGATGGGGTCACGGTCGCTTACTATACTAGAAGGAATACCGTGCAAACGAACTATCTCCTTAATGTATACAGAAGCCAACCACGGAGCAGTCCTCTTACTTTTCACGGGAATAAAATGGGCGCTTTTAGTAAGTCTATCTACTATAACCCAAATCCCCGTGTTACCCTTCCTTGATCTTGGTAATCCATCCACAAAATCCATTGAGATGCTTTCCCATTTCCATAGTGGAACTTCTAATGGGTGAAGCAACCCACCGGGTTTCTTTTGTTCTGCTTTAACTCGTTGGCACACCAAGCATCTAGCGACGTACTCGGCCACATCCTTTTTCATACCGGCCCAAAAGAAAACCCGCTTCATATCTTTGTACATCTTATCCCCGCCGGGATGAATGGTCATTTTTTAGCGATGAGCATCATCAAGAATGGCCTTCCTTAAGTCTTCGTCTTGTGGTACACAAAGTCAATTATCCCTTCGTAACCAACCCTTATCGTCTAGGGTATACCTACGAAGATGGCTTGACGACTCCCCCCCTTTGAGCTTTTCTACTATCTCAACCAACTGTGGGTCGTCTCGCTGTGCCTCACCAACCCGTCCTAGAAGTGTAGGTCTAACCTCCAAGGATGCTAACAGACCGGGTACTAAGTCAACGGAGGGTCTAAAGTCAAACATAGAGATGAATTCTAAGCTTTGTCGTTCAACAAACAACGGACTCAAGGACAACCCTTTCCTACTTAAGGCGTCTGCCACCACGTTACCCTTGCCCGGGGTATATGCTATTTCAAAATCGTAGGAGGCTAAGAATTCCATCCACCGTTGCTGCCTTAAATTCAAATCCTTCTGAGAGAATAAGTATTTTAATGATTTGTGGTCAGTGAACAGTTCGAATTTCTCACCAAGAAGATAGTGACGCCAAGACTTAAGCGCGAAAACAATTGCGGCTAGCTCTAAGTCATGCGTGGGGTAATTCTTTTCATGAACCTTCAACTGCCTTCCACCATAGGCTATTACTCTTCCCTCTTGCATGAGGACCGCGCCAAGTCCCGTCCCACAAGCATCAGTATAGATGGTAAACGGTTTATTCCCGTCTGGCAGCACTAAGACTGGGGCTGAAGTTAAGGCTCTCTTTAAACGTTGGAACGCATCATCGCAATCTTTGTCCCACGTAAAAACCAGGTTCTTCTTTGTTAACCGTGTTAATGGAGCTGATATTTTTGCGAAGTCTTTGATAAACTTCCTATAATAGCCAGCCAACCCCAAGAAACTTCTTACTTCGGTTGCATTTTTAGGGACCTTCCAATCTTGGATGGCCACCACCTTTGCGGGATCCACTGCTATCCCTTCTTTGGAAACCACGTGCCCTAAGAACCGTACTTCCTCCCTCCAGAAGTGACACTTAGAAAATTTTGCTTTAAGGTTATGCGCTCGGAGGGTTTCCAACACTTCCCTAAGATGTAGGGAGTGCTCTTCTTTATTCTTAGAAAAGACTAAGATGTCATCCACAAAGACTACCACGAATTTGTTAAGGTATTCCCTAAACACCCTACTCATCAAATCAACAAAATAAGAGATCCACAATATATAGAATTTACAATTACAAATCACATCACTTTCTTGTGATCCATTCATAACTGAGTCAAATTAGTTTGTAATAGTCTTGTGAGAATCATCATACTCACCAACAAAAGAAAAGAATTAGAGAAAGAGAGATCTTTTGATTTGATTTGTGTAGATTTAGTTGTAGATGATTAGGCTTCCTCTTCTTAGTTTGTGACGGCTACGCTGAACTCCATGGCAGCAGCATGACGGTAGCTTCTCTAATTTTACAAGTGATTTAGGTTTTGGGTCTACCCACTTATTTATAGATTTTAGAATGCATTTAGGCCATTAGATTTAACCTAGAAATAACCGCAGCCGTTCAGACAAGATGGGGTTTATCTTGCTGACTCAGCAATGAGTCAGAAGTGACTCAGCAAACACTCAGCATATTAATAAACTTCTATTCATGTCATAAATATATATATATTTTCTACAATGTACATATTAGATACATCCCCCTTTACTTATTATTGTTTTTATATACATGTTAGATACATCCCCTCTCTCACACACTTATTAATATTTTTATATTCGTATTAGATACATCCCCTCTCTTACACACTTATTAATATTTTAGCAACTTTAGTGTTAATAGAAAATTCGGGGTGTTACACATCCATTTACAAGTCCGTTCTGGGTCTGAACAAAACCGGAGTCACCTAGGTGCTCGCGTATCCGGACGATCAACAAGTGCGTCCGGACAACTACCGCTTTAACCCTTTATTGATAGCTAGCCAATGCCAGGCATCAGTAGTTATCCTTTCGACGTGAAGATCGCCTGTCTTCAATCACCGTCTTTGGTATCTTCAATTTTAAATCGCCATAAAATTATTTGAAATGAGTTGAACTCGGTCTTTTCAAATAATTTTTCGAATTTTTATCATTTAAACCATTAATATCGTTAATATTAATTCATAACGATTTATCGCTATTTTTACTTATTTAAAAATAGCTCAATATAATTAAACGACGCTTTGGGTCAATGGGCGGCACTGGCGCTGTTTTTACCAAAATTTGTTTTACACATATCTTAAAATCTAACCATTGGATTTTGATAAAGTTTATATCGTCGGAAAGATCTTCCCAAAATGGTCCTAACGGTTCCAGTTTTGAGAAAATCCGACGGTTGGATCTTATGGTATAATCGTTTGAAGTTACGATTGCCGAAACACGAACTACCGTGCGCGATTCATTTAAAATTTTAATTTATATTTATATATAAATATAGATCATTTGGCGATTCCTACTTTTTTTAATGTATATAAAGGAACAATAAACAATTTAACATCCAAATCAATTATTTTATTTCACATGAAATGTCGATGAAAATGTGACTCTTAAAATACTAGCCTTTATTTACATCTAAAATGTAAATAAAAGTGCAACACTATAATCTATTCTTTTATTTACATCTAGAATGTAAATAAAAGTATGACTTTTAATTCCTATGTTTTTATTACACCAAAATTACAAATAAAAATGCAACCTTTTAATTCATGTTCTTATTTACATCTAAAACGTAAACAACGTGTAATTTTTATTATAATGTTTTGTTTGCACTAAATTTACGAACAAAAATGTAACCTTTACCTACAACGTTTATTCGCATCTAAATATGCGAATAAAAATGTAATCCTTTATCTACGATGTTTATTTGCATCTAAATATGCAAATAAAAATATAATCTTTTAACTTTAGTGTTTTGTTTGCATCTAAAATTGCAAACAAAAATATGATTTTTATTCTAATGTTTTGTTTGCATCTAAAATTGCAAACAAAGATATGATTTTAATTCTAATGTTTTGTTTGCATATAAAATTGCAAACAAAGATATGATTTTAATTCTAATGTTTTGTTTGCATCTAAAATTGCAAACAAAAAAATGATTTTAATTCTAATGTTTTGTTTGCATCTAAAATTGCAAACAAAAATATGATTTTAATTCTAAGGTTTTGTTTCAACGGAGAAGGCAAATAAAGAACATTTTTATTTCGATGCATATTTGCATTGGAGAATGCAAATAAAAGAACAATTTTATATTCCTAAATATATTTGCATTAGAGAATGCAAATAAAAGAACATTTTTATTTTTCTAAATATATTTGCATTAGAGAATGCATATTAAAGAACATTTTTATATTTCTAAATATATTTGCATTAGAGAATGCAAATAAAAGAACATTTTATATTGCAACATATATTTGCATTAGCGAATGCAAATAAAAGAGCAATCTTTATTTCAATGTATATTTGCATTAGCGAATGCAAATAAAAGAACAATCTTTAACTCAATATTGGGGAATGCAAATAAAAGAACAATTTTATTTCAATGTATATTTGCATTGGAGAATGCAAATAAAAGAACAATTTCATTTTTCAATGTATATTTGCAACTCTATCTCAATTCAATGACATATTTTCAATTGTATTAACCATTCTATTAAATCCAATAAAATGACAAAATGGTGAAATAATGTTTTATATGGAATTAACAATCCTATTTCAATTCAACAAAATAATCCAAATAATGTTTCTTTATTTTGAATTGACAATCTAATTCAATTCAACAAAATGGTCAAAATAATGTTTTTAATATTTAATTGCCAATCTAATGCAATTCATCAAATAACCAAAATAATGCTTTAATGTTCAATTGACAATCTATTTCAATTCAACAAAACAGTCAAAATAATGTTTTTACTATTGAATTGGAAATTTTAATCTAAATCAATAACACAACAAAATGATTATTTTAATTGATTTGGAAATTCTAATCCAAACCAATAACACAACAAAATGATTATTTTTATCGATTTGGAAATTCTAATCCAAACCAATAAATAAACAATAATGATTTATTTAATGGAACACAAACAAATCTGTGTTTATACATCACCAACAAACAGATAAAACATCCACAATATCATCACATAACAGATCTGAATTATACACATTCCATCGTCACATAACAATTAAATTAAATAATTAATTAATTATATAAAAGAAGAAATCTCACAGTTGTAACGCAAATTGGTCCAAAATTTGAACTGCTCGGAATTGGATCTAGTCTGGACAGCAGCGTAGATCTCAGTTTCACGATTGATTAGGATATGAAATTGTTCAGTTTCGATATCGTATGTATTAGTTACGATTTATTTAAGATTGTAACATTTTAAGTTAATAAAATAATTATGCCATACTCTTCTTCTTCCTCTATACAGACTAAGGCCGCTGTTTTCACGAATAAGTCTGATCCTAGGTCTAAATTTTTCGAACACCTCAAGCAGTCGGACAGCGATCAGGAGATGGCACCTTGACCGGCTAGGGGAGACGCATAATCGGCGGCAAGAGGGGCCCACTCGATGGTGTCCTTGGACCACGGCGGCGGCGCGAATACCCGGCGTTTGGGGTGCTGAAACTCGTCGAAGACTTGATGGTATTACGATCCAACCATACAGAATCAAAGAGTAGGAAAATCTCTTCGAAAGTTTGAACTGGAGTGAGGAGTTTTATTGAGAGGATTGGTGAATATTAGTGGTTGAAATCGAGAAGTTTTTAGCCATTTGAAACATGGTGACGGCGGCATAGGGAAAATGAATAGTGGATTAGGGTTTTCATTTGCATTATTTATAATATTTAATTGTAATTTTTACAAATAAAACCATACATCTTAAATTAATCCGATTTTAGTCCAACCGGAGTTGATCCCAACCAATAGCCCCTGTTCCGGATCCAATGGGCTAGGTCTCGTCAGCCCAAACGACTGTCTGTGGCCTGAAATCTTTAATTTATTGTTTAAATCATTTAAATAATTTATTTGATCGTATATTTAAATTCACCGGGGCCACATACGAACTCAGAAAAATCCAGAAAAATTATTTCTGGCTTTGTCTTAACGATACGGTCCTAACAAAATTAATTTCGTCGAATTCTGAGACTGTTCGAAAAATGGCTATTTTCAAGTCGATCAGATTTGACTGAAATTGACAAAACACATTTTCATTTGCCACACTCACATATTAATTTGAAAAATTATGGATATTGAAACCTAGCAAAAATTTGATATTCCAAATCCAACAAAAGTGGTTTCATCGAAAACGGAGGACGTTTGAAAAATGGCCTTTTATACGGCTATAAATTATACTATAGCGACCTTTCCGAATATTCAACTGGCCATATCTTTTGATTCCCGCTATGAAATTTCAATTTTCGGATTTGTTGGAAAGATAATTTCAAACAGATTTAGATATTTTTGGTTTCACTAAAATCCATTAAATTTTGAATCCGGTACATTCGGTCAAAGTACAAGTTTGACTTTTCAAGCTACCGTACTATTTCTAATTTCTTTAGAAATCAAAATGAGTACATTTACTCTAACTTCGATTAAAATAAATTTTAATCATTATTATTTAAAATACATTATTTTAACTATTCAAAAATTACTGAAATAGCCAAAATAAAAAATTTAAATTGGTTCGAATTTTCCGGGTTGTTACACATTAACATTGGGTTATAGACACCCCAGTTCCCCAACACCCGGGTCATTACAAATGATGTGGCTCATGTCTATAACTTGGAAGACACTACAACATAACTGCTATTTTATAGCGGCCCACAGCCGCTATAAATAAAAAAGATAGCGTTTTCATAACTGATGTATATGAACATGTAATAAAAAACTACCAAACATTTATAACGCTTTGTATGCCATTACAAAAGATCCCGTTTGATAGTGATGACATGCCGCTATGTTACTTTATTACAGTAGCTCATTTTGACCACTATAATACATCAAAATTTTATTCTAAGCGAAAATATTTATAACACGGTTTTGCCGCTACGCTATGTCAATACTATAGCTCATTTTTGTCGCTACACTACATCAATACAATAATTCATTTTTACCGCTATTATACATCTAAATCTCAATAAATTTGAGATTTTTCATAATGCAGTTTTACTGCTTTGACATATATCTTTGATACCTTCCATAAGACGCTATTAAATTAACATGTTATAGTAAAAAAATCTCTACAGCTTATATGTGACACCCCACCTCCATTAAGGTCACTCACAAAGGCAAATTCCTTAATTTTGGTGGAGCGTTTATTGTGTATAGAACAGAAAAGTAAACAAGACAGATAAATATATTGGTACTTGAAAAAAAAACTTTTATTGCAGCGGAGAAATAGTTTGGTTACATCACATCAAAAACCAACTACAAAACCAAATACGCTTATTATCCATCTTGACAAATAAGTTCTGAGTACATAAAATAAAAGACATAACCCCAACATAAAATAGCCATAAATGAAATAGGCTGAACTTTACTTCAGTGATCCAAGCAACTTCCAAAAAGAGAGAGATAAAGCTGTCCAAATCAAGCTCCACTAGTGCTAGTCCCACCCTGAGCACCTGGGGGGAAAAGGGAGAAAAGAGGTGGAAGCAAAGGGGGTCAGACATAAAGTCTGGCGAGTGAAATAACTTTAACAATATAATCATTAAGTAACTAGGATAAGGCATAAGCTGAAAAATAAGGAAATGACGGTGAACCAACGGGCATGTCAGAGCAAACAAAGGAATAAGATGAACAAAGATAACGTTAAAGGCGCACCTAATCATTATCAGATAATTACTGCATTGCACCACACCAAACACCCTAAAAGTTGATCCCGCCTACCAAACTTAATAATGATAATGGTAGTTTCGGGTACCCCTAGCTGCCTTCATAGGTGCCGCATGCCCCTATGTCCACTAGTTGTACCCACTACCCTCATTCGATCGGCCTCCTAACTCGTAGATACCCGTGCTGGCCCCACAGTGGGGTGTATCACTCCCCAAAGTGGCAACCCGATACCACCAAAAATGCATGGCTTATATCTACACGATGCAACAACGTCTTACCTACCAGCCCGGGGCCACACACACACATGACTCCATTGGACTTGTGTTGCCACCGCTAACCCGTTTTGACCTCTTACAATCAAACCCAGTACGCGTGTCCCGTCCTCGACTTGGGTCGAGCCCAGAAAGATACTTAATGGGTTACTAGTCTGAAAAGGGCCCCCATGTATGACACAAGCTTTCCACCTATGCTTGGTCCCCCCCTCTAAGGTTTTCCTCACTTAACCAAATTCTTATTCATGTCTTCTTACATGTTTCAATCTTGGTTAAGTGCATCTAATCGTATTTCTCATGCCACCCAAGGCACCCTCTTAACTTCACATGCCACCCAAGGCACCCACTTAGCCCCCTATGTCCCACCACATGTTTATCTGGTTAAGTGTTTCTTAGTTCATTAACACCGTAACCTTGTAAAGACCTCCCACATTAGACTGGCATTTGTGGCTGCTGGATTTGCCGGGCGGGTCCGGGCAGTCTTACACCACAAACGAGCCTAACCTCGTGTCTTTACAACTGTTACGCATTTAATTCATGCCTTTGACCTCTCACATTAGACTGGCATTTGTGGCTGCTGGATTTGCCGGGCGGGTCCGGGCAGTCTTACGCCACAAAAGAGTCTAACCTCGTGTCTTAGGCAGTTTATTATTACACATCTTTATTTAACCCCGAATTGGATTAATATCCCTATTCAAATTAGTAAATAAATTCCAAATATACTTATGTCCATAATTGTCACCTAAATTATGTCTATAAATACCAATTTTTCCAGTTAATGTATTAAATTAATTATATGCCTTTTTAAGGCCACTTATGCCAACTCTAAATATGTGAATATTCAATATTACCCCCATCGTCCCCATGTTGTTCGTTCGCTTATCATGACATATATATATATATATATATATATATATATTAGACTAGCAATTAGTCTAATGACGTAAAATGGAAGAAACATCGCAAATTTGTATATCACACAAATTGGATCTTACTTACAAATAAGGATTACAACATAAACTTGGTACTGTCATGAATCTAAACATAAGCCTAAAAGTGTGAACTTGCATATTGAATATAGTTTTCACCCAAAACTTGCATACACGAATATAGTTTTCACCTAAAACTTGCGTATACGAACATAGTTTTCACCCAAAACTTGCATAAGCCATAGTCACAAACTTGCATAAAACTATGTATGTCATAGATCTAAATCTAAAGGGGTAAACTTGCATATATGTGAATCCAATTTCTACCTAAACTTGCATATAGTCACTTTGTTTGATTCCCATGAAATCTTGTATACAATTCATATAGAAACTAGCATATAATCTACACCCAAAGTTGCATATACAATGATGTCAAACATGAATCAGGTTGAACATAGATGATTGGGTATATACAAAGGGATTCACAACAAAAACTAACATTATGAACAACTAGCAAACATTCACAAAATATCGCATTTTCCCCAATATTTTACAAACATAACCATATAACCCAAATTATAACTCAACCTAATTAACTTGTTAATTATCTTATTAAAGAAATCGAACTGACAACTCAAAGAAGGTCTTGAGTTCTGGGATCTGAGTTCTGAAATTGATTTAGCTCGCCTTTGAAGTAGACAAATTTGTTGTTGTAGTTGTTACAGAGTTGAGTTGAATTGAGTTGATTAGCTTTACTTTTCCTCTAGTAGATGACGGCTATTCTAGGTTGCAAGGTGATAACATGACGACCATGGTTCTAATTTTGATTAGGTTTTAGGGTTTGAGTCTACATGTGTTTATATAGAATTTAGGATTAATTTAGGCCATCCGATCAACCTAGAATCAATCAAGACCATCCAGTCAAGATAGGGTGACACCTCAACTCGTCATCTTTCAGATCTACCGGGGGGGGGGGGGCAGGTCGACCCCCAGGTCGACCTGTATAAGGGAGGTCGACACTAAGGTCAACCCCCTGGTCGACCTAGCCTTGGGCGGGAAATTTCTCGCCCTGCCCAGTTCCGAGTCTGAATTCGTTTTTGAATTTAAATTCGAATTTCTAGAAACTTCTGACAGCCATAACTTCTTCATACGAAGTCCAATTTACGCAAACTCGGACTCTATTTCAACCAGAATTCCGAGACGAACACAATGGCATAACCCGTTTCCCTTGATTCTCGCATTTAAAATTAATTATTCTTTAATTCATTAGTTTAAAGTTAACAGAAAACACGGGGTATTACATTCTCCCCTCCTTAAAGGATTTCGACCCCGAAATCTTCAAGTTACGAAGAATACATATCGTATCATCCAATCGTCCATCTACTCAACCATCAAACACAGGCATCCATTGTTCTTAAAAGACTTCTAATGCTTTCATGTTTGTATGCACAGTGTGTGTACATGTCCGTATCTAATGCAAAATCAGGCGGTCTACTAATTTAGTTGACCTCCTTAATGCAGATTATGATAGTGCCATGCGTCCATTATGTATGCAAAAGATCCCTAATGATACATATAATTTCTACATGCATGCGCACCCATTCATCCGAATGCAACATCCATATGATAACACAACCATTATACATCCATTAATCTAAACAAACACACATTTATATGCAGTATGAAAGTGATTGAGCCGATCTAGTGCCTAATGTGTGTGTGTATATGCATCCACGAGCAACCACTAGCAAACACTTGCATCCACTAGCATCCATCAATCATAACATGTTTCAAATACATGTTTACATCCATTAGCCTCTACCTAAGGATAAAGAATATGACCGAGGAGATACACTAAAAAGGTAGATACAAGCTTGAATAAACTTAAGGAAAAAGAGATCAAAGATGTACCCTCAAACAGAAAAGGGTAGGCTGCACGTATCTTGGCCTCAGTCTCCCAAGTCGCGTCTTCCTCGGCGTCGCTCCATTGAATTTTGACAGGCTTAACTTCACGGTTGCGTAGTTTTTGACTTCCATCCCCAAGACACGAGTTGGAACTCTCCTCACAGTCGCTTCTCGTTCCACTTCGACTTCCTTTAGTATACTTGGCTCCACAACTTCTGCCGACTCATGTAAGCACTTTCGTAGCTGAGAGACATGGAAAACATTATGAACTCCAGCCATTCTTTCAGGTAGCTCTACTCTGTAGGCCATTGTTTCAATCCTTTCGATGATAGGAAATGGTCCTACGAATCATGGTGCCAACTTTCCTATGGACCCAAAGCGGATGACATTCCTCAAAGAAGATGCTTTAAGGAACACCTTATCCCCAACTTCAAACTCAAGGTCGGTCCTTCTCTTGTCTGCGTAGGATTTCTGTCTATCTTGGGCAGTCTTCATTCTCCTTCGTATCAAGTCCACTTTCTCTGAAGTCTCTCTAATCATGTCTGGCCCAAGTATAAGTTTATCTGTGGACTCCCACCAACAAGTTGGTGATCGACATGGCCTTCCATATAAAGCTTCGAAGGGTTCCATGCCTATAGTGGCTTCGTAGCTATTGTTATAAGCGAATTCCACTAAAGGGAGTTTATCCTCCCAAGATCCTCCAAAGTCAAGAATACACAGTCTCAAAAGATCTTCCAGTACTCTGTTCACCCTTTCCGTCTGACCATCGGTTTGAGGGTGATAAGTTGTGCTTAAACATAGTTGTATGCCAACAGCCTCTTGCAAACTCCTCCAAAACTCGCTTGTAAAGATAGGGTCTCTGTCACTCACTATGATGGAGGGTATCCCATGGAGTTGGACTATCTCCTTAAGATAAATGGAGGCTAAGGATGAGGCGGTCCTCCTACTCTTGACAGGTATAAAATGAGCGCTTTTCGTGAGCCTGTCCACTATCACGTAAATACCGGTATTACCCCTTCTTGACCTAGGCAACTCGTCAACAAAGTCCATCGAGATGCTTTCCCATTTCCATTGCGGAACTTTTAGAGGATGAAGCAAACCGCCAGGCTTCTTCTGCTCCGCCTTGACTTGTTGGCATATCATGCATTTCGAAAAAATTCAGCTACATCCCTCTTCATGCCATTCCAAAAGAAAACTCTTTTGATATCTTTATACATCTTGTCTCCACCGGGGTGTATGGTCATCTTGGAATGGTGTGCTTCTTCCAGAACCATCTTCACAAAATTTCTTGCTTGCGGGATGCATAGTCTTCCATCCCATCTCAACCAACCCTTATCATCGATGGATTATCTGTTGAGGTGACTAGAAGTCTCTCCCCTAATTGGCTTATCTATCACATCAACTAGCTGAGGGTCTTCACGTTGCGCGGTTCCTATTAAGTCCAACAAAGTAGGCCGCACCTCTAGCATTGCCATCAAGCCAGTTACATAATCAACAGAGGGTCTAAAATCAAAATTTGCTATGCACTCCAAACTTTGCCTTTCTACAAAGAGAGGACTTAAGGTCAGCTTCTTTCTACTTAGGGCGTCTACTACTACATTGCCCTTGCCAGGAGTATAGGAGATCTCAAAGTCGTATGAGGCGAGAAACTCCATCCATCTTTGTTTCCTTAGATTGAGGTCTTTCTGCGAGAAAAGGTAGTTCAACGATTTGTGGTCAGTATACAACTCAAATTTCTCACCTAAGAGATAGTGGCGCCAAGACTTAAGAGTAAAAACGATGGCTGCTAACTCTAGATCGTGGGTTGGGTAGTTTTTCTCATGCACTTTTAATTGCCTTCCACCATAAGCTACTACCTTCCCCTCTTGCATCAAAATAGCGCCTAGTCCCGTACTGCATGCATCTGTGTATACCGTAAACATCTTGCTCCCATCTGGTAATGTCAAAACTGGGGCTGTTGTCAGAGCCCTCTTCAATCGTTGGAAAGCGACTTCGCAATCCAAATCCCAAGTGAAAGTCAGGTTCTTCTTCGTTAACCTTGTAAGTGGAGCTGAGATTTTCGCAAAGTCTTTAATTAACTTGCGATAAAAGCCTGCTAGTCCAAGAAAACTTTGGACTTCAGTTGCATTCTTTGGAACCTTCCAATCCTAGATCGCAACTACTTTTGCGGGGTCTACAGCTAACCCTTCTTTGGACACCTCATGCCCAAGAAATCTTACTTCTTCCCTCCAGAAGTGGCACTTGGAGAATTTTGCTTTTAAATGATGTGCACGGAGAGTATCCATGACTTCCCTCAAATGCAAAGCATGCTCTTCCTCATTCTTTGAGAAAATTAGAATATCATCTACGAAGACCACCACGAATTTATTGAGAAATTCCAGGAACACTCTATTCATCAAATCGACGAAATAAGCGGGTGTGTTTGTCAAGCCGAAAGGCATGACGAGCCATTCGAAGAAACCGTCCGGGGTTCTGAACGCGGTCTTATCAATGCTATCTTCAGCCACTCTCAGCTGATGAAATCCGGTAGCCTGATCTAATTGGGAGAAAACTGTTGCACCTACAAGCTGATCGAACAAATCGTCTATTCTTGGCAGTGGGTGCCTATTCTTCTTGGTCAGCTTGTTTAGCTCCCTATAATCAACGCATAGGCGAAGTGAACCATCCGCTTTGGTTGCGAACATCACTGGAGCACCCCATTCAGAAATACTCCACCTTATAAACCCTTTTTCTAGCAGCTCCTTAACTTGCTTACTAAGCTCCTTTCTCTCCCTTAGAGCCATATGCCTAACGGGTAAAGCAACAGGTTTTGCATTATCAACTAGATATATGCGGAAGTCTATCTCCCACTTCGGAGGCAAGCCCTCTACTTCCTCAAAGACATCCGAGTATTCATGGACCACTCTACTAGACTGCAAATTCTCAACAGACGCGTCAAGCGATTCTAGATAACTTAGCATAACAGAATTCATGTGATTACAAGAGATTTCGAGAGTAATGCCCAAGCGAGTCATAAGCCTAACCTCTCTCTTTTCACAATCTAGGACGACTCCATTATTGGATAACCAATCCATGCCCAAAATTAACCCATAGCCCAAAACATAAGCATCACATCTAAACCCAATGCTAAGTATAGAAATTTCCCTGCCTCAATGCCAAAAACCTTTCCATGTATAAATTCTCTTCGGCCTGTGAGAGAAACTTTGCCTCAAACCTTCACCTAAAATCCGGCCATGTATCAACTGGACGCTCACCGTTAGTGACCTCCCACCAAAACGAGGCCTCATCCTTCATTAACCAGGCAGCTAACTGGACCTTTATTCCATCTTCTACCTCAAAGATTCCAAACAATTCTTCCACCTCCTTTAGCCAATTTTGAGCTTCAACAAACGTCTCCGACCCATGAAAAGGTTTTCCGCCCATTGCCCGAAAGTCCTTGCATATCTTTGCGAAAGTATCAACATGGGGAGGAGGAGGAGGAGCATTTGCTAGGCCTGCGACATTGGCCCTAGCTTCCAGATACCTTCTAAACCATCCTGGTATCGATATCCCTTCGGGTATCTCAGGAATTCCAGACATGCTGAAAAGAAAATGAAGAGATTCAAACGGAGAATTTGAAAGAAAGATATATGGCTCTTAGGGGTTATGTTTTTAAAACAAAATTTTCTCTTGAAAATACTTTCCTTAAAACATACTTTTGAAAGTATTTCTTTATAAAATGCTTTTTGAAAAATAGTTTTTCAAAATTCATATCTGGTCTGGTAACCTTCAGCTCTGATTCCACGTGTGACACCCCACCTCTGTTAAGGTCACTCACAAAGGGAATGCCTTAATTTTGGTGGCGCGTTTATTGTGTATAGAACAGAAAAGTAAACAAGACAGATAAATATATTGGTACTTGGAAAACAAAAAACACTTTTATTGCAGTGGAGAAATAGTTTGGTTACATCACATCAAAAACCAACTACAAAACCAAATACACTTATTATCCATCTTGACAAATAAGTTCTGAGTACATAAAATAAAAGACATAACCCCAACATAAAATAGCCATAAATGAGATAGGCTGAACTTTACTTCAGCGATCCAAGCAACTTCCAAAAAGAGAGAGATAAAGCTGTCCAAATCAAGCTCCACTAGTGCTAGTCCCACCCTGAGCACTTGGGGGGAAAAGGGAGAAAAGAGGTGGAAGCAAAGGGGGTCAGACATAAAGTCTGGCGAGTGCAATAACTTTAACAATATAATCATTAAGTAACCAGGATAAGGCATAAGCTAGAAAATAAGGAAATGACTGTGAACCAACGGGCATGTCAGAGCAAACAAAGGAATAAGATGAACAAAGATAACGTTAAAGGCACACCTAATCATTATAAGATAATTACTACATTGCACCACACCAAACACCCTAAAAGTTGATCCCGCCTAGCAAACTTAATAATGATAATGGTTGTTTCGTGTACCTCTAGCTGCCTTCATAGGTGTCGCCTGCCCTTATCTCCACTAGGTGTACCCACTACCCCCATTCGATCGGCTCCCTAACTCGTAAATACCTGTGCTGGCCCCACAGTGGTGTGTATCACTCCCCAAAGTGGCAACCCGATACCACCAAAAATGCACGTCTTATATCTACACGACGCAACAACGTCTTACCTACCAGCCCGGGGCCACACACGCACATGACCCCGTTGGACTTGCGTTCCCACCGCTAACCCGTTTTGACCTCTTACAATCAAACCCAGTACGTGTGTCCTGTCCTCGACTTGGCTCGAGCCCACAAAGATACTTAATGGGTTACTGGTCTGAAAAGGGCCCCCATGTATGACACAAGCTTTCCACCTATGCTTGGTCCCCTATAAGGTTTTCCCCACTTAACCCCATTCTTATTCATGTCTTCTTACATGTTTCAATCTTGGTTAAGTGCATATAATCGTATTTCTCATGCCACCCAAGGCACCCTCTTAACTTCACATGCCACCCAAGGCACCCACTTAACCCTCCATGTCCCACCACATGTTTATCTGGTTAAGTGTTTCTTAGTTCATTAACACCGTAACCTTGTAAAGACCTCCCACATTAGACTGGCATTTGTGGCTGCTGGATTTGCCGGGCGGGTCCGGGCAGTCTTACACCACAAACGAGCCTAACCTCGTGTCTTTACAACTGTTACGCATTTAATTCATGCCTTTGACCTCTCACATTAGACTGGCATTTGTGGCTGCTGGATTTGTCGGGCGGGTCCGGGCAGTCTTACACTACAAAAGAGTCTATCCTCGTGTCTTAGGCGGTTTATTATTACACATCTTTATTTAACCCCAAATTGGATTAATATCCCTATTCAAATTTGTAAATAAATTCCAAATATATTTATGTCCATAATTGTCACCTAAATTTTGTCTATAAATACCAATTTTTCCAATCAATGTCTTAAATTAATTATATGCCTTTTTAAGGCCACTTATGCCAACTCTAAATATGTGAATATTCAATATTATCCCCATCGTCCCCACGTTGTTCATTCGCTTATCATGATATATATATATATATATATATATATATATATATATATATTAGACTAGCAATTAGTCTAATGACGTAAAAGGGAAGAAACATCGCAAATTTGTATATCACACAAATTGGATCTAACTTACAAATATGGATTACAACATAAACTTGGTATTGTCATGAATCTAAACATAAGCCTAAAGGTGTGAACTTGCATATATGAATATAGTTTTCACCCAAAACTTGCATATACGAATATAGTTTTCACCAAAAACTTGCATATACGAATATAGTTTTCACCCAAAACTTGCATAAGCCATAGTCACAAAGTAGCATAAAACTTATATGTCATAGATCTAAATCTAAAAGGGTAAACTTGCATATATGTGAATCCAATTTCTACCTAAACTTGCATATAGTCACTTTGTTTGATTCACATGAAATCTTGTATACAATTCATATAGAAACTAGCATATAATCTACACCCAAACTTGCATATACAATGATGTCAAACATGAATCAGGTTGAACATAGATGATTGGGTATATACAAAGGGATTCGCAATAAAAACTAACATTATGAACAACTAGCAAACATTCACAAAATATCGCATTTTTCCCAATGTTTTACAAACATAACCATATAACCTAAATTATAACTCAACCTAATTAACTTGTTAATTATCTTATTAAAGAAATCGAACTCACAACTCAAAGAAGGTCTTGAGTTCTGGGATCTGAGTTCTGAAATTGATTTAGCTCGCCTTTGAAGTAGACAAATTTGTTATTGTAGTTGTTACAGAGTTGAGTTGAATTGATTAGCTTTACTTTTCCTCTAGTTGATGATGGTTATTCTAGGTTGCAAGGTGATAGCATGGCGGCTATGGTTCTAATTTTGATTAGGTTTTAGGGTTTGAGTCTACATGTGTTTATATAGAATTTAGGATTAATTTAGGCCATCCGATCAACCTAGAATCAATCAACACCATCCAGTCAAGATAGGGTGACACATCAGCCCTAATGACTCAGCATTGAGTCACAAAATCGTCATCTTTCAGATCTGCCCCGGGGGGGGGGGGGGGGGGGAGGTCGACCCCCAGGTCGACACTAAGGTCGACCTGTATAGGGGAGGTCGACACTAAGATTGACCCCAGGTCGACCTGGCCTTGGGCGGGAAATTTCCCGCCCTGCCCAGTTCTGAGTCTGAATTCGTTTTTGAATTTAAATTCGAATTTCTAGAAACTTCCGACAACCATAACTTCTTCATACGAAGTCCAATTTACGCAAACTCGGACTCTATTTCAACCAGAATTCCGAGACGAACACAATAGCGTAACCCGTTTCCCATGATTCTCGCGTTTAAAATTAATTATTCTTTAATTCGTTAGTTTAAAGTTAACAGAAAACACGGGGTATTACATTATACATTTTAATAATAATAATCAAAATGAATCTTCATAACAAGTTAAAGATGAACACACAAAATATACTAATAGCAAATGAAGTATCAACTAACAAAAGAAATTTAATCCATGAGTTAACACCTAATTCAATACATATGTTTTCAATTCCCATTGATGTCAACATGAGTACACAAAATACAAAACATAGTTCATAATTGTTCAGTTAACACACAAAAGACACAAGACAAAATAGCCCAATCCTGCTAGATAAAATAGCCCAAACCTGCTAGACAAAACACTATTCATAACAAGTTATACAAACCGGGTCTATTATAATTGCAACAATATTGTTGTATAACTCACCCTTCCATTGGAAATCGCAGCACCATCACCGAAGTCATGTCCTGTATCCTCATGAAAAAAAATTTAGCACCTGCAAATATAAAAATTCAAAATAGTCCACAAAGAATTAATATCATTGTCTTTAAAATAAATAAATAAAAAGTTGCACTAACTTTTGAAATACTTTTTATCTGTCATGAGATAACGAGGAACATGGTGAACTATTTATAGGCTCAGGTGCAACACATGTTCATTGTGTCTGTCACCTTCCGACCATGAATATGAGCAAGATCTTAAGTAATATGTAAGGAAAAAACTTTTTATGTACTCAACAGAACGATTATCTATATGGAATTTTGTATGACATGTATTACATGAACATGGTAATATTATTGCATTCAGAAAAACTTCACAATTGTTGTATTCGTCCATATTTGTGGGAATTTTCACCTCCAAATCAATAATGGAGATAATCTGTGCATCTAAATGGAATATGGAAGACATTTATTACATGTACATGGTAAAATTATCTAATAACCTCTTTTCTGAGTATCTTAATTCCTTGCATAAACAAACAACAACAATGTTGAACACATGACATCCAAATTTTTTGAGGTTGAGTATATCACTTTAAGTTCGGAGTAGTGCTTAAATGTTATTAGAAATGAATCGGTAGACTAATAATATGGACGAACGCACTTCGTATAATACTCAACAGATACTCACGTGTCATTTTTTTATTTTGCTTTAGGCTTGCATGCCAATCTGCCCTATTTTTACATTTACATTGTATTATATATACATGTTTACATTACCAGCACAATATCGAAAATCTGTATCATTTCATTTTACATTCCTGCAATAAAATCATCTTCTCTATTATCAAATTATCTCTTAATTATGAATCAACATCTCTGTACGATCTTGAATATGGTATCAAAGCCATATCGGGCTTAACAGCTATCAAGTTTATATTTGGTTATTAATACCATAGCTTTTATAATCCGACCGTGTATCTCTTCTCTAAGTGTAACCATATCGGAGGAGATAACATCGTGCGTTATTTGGGTTTCTACTATATTTTGATAAGAGAAAAAATTACGCTTAAGGCTGATTAATTAATGCTTGCTTGCCAAAAAGTGTAGGCTGATCAATTGACAATTACTTAACAAAGATTGAGAAAATATTAATTGTCATAAATGAGTAAATTGTGCCATGGTTACCACGAAATTTTACCATATATGACATTTTGTATTCTTTATATCCTTTAGTAATTACTTGGTGTTTTTTACTTTTAAAATTTGTGAATTATTTATGGTTATTTCCATCATAGTTTATGTAAAGCTAAATAATGAATGCCAGTGAAGAGAGTAAATATGGATAAATATGGCAACATTTTTAATGCCATGTTCTTCATAATACTATATTATATATTAGAATACTTATATTTTTCACTCGTTTTGTAAAATTGTAGCCAACATACAAGAATATAATGGCAGCTGACATATAGGAGTAAAATGGTTGTAGCTATACTAGACCAAATCGTATTTCTGATAGCATAAAATAAGTAGGCTACTAATATTACAATCAAGGCATATTACTGATAGTTTTATCTAGATTCAGTGGCAATACCAGACTGAATGGCATTAATTAAACGATTTTAATATATCAGTTACTATCATTAGACAAGGTTGATTTCAATCCAGTTTGTAGTCAGGTCAGTTGGTTAACTGCTGGCTAACTGCTTCGTCTTGATGCAATAATGCGTTGTCCATCTTTCTTTATTTTTAAATTTGATTAAAAGACTGTAATGGCACCTTAAAGTGGAAACAAATTAAACAAGTGGGCATAACTCACAGTTGTGCTCATTTAGTTCTTATATGAATGCAGCTCATGGTTTAAATTCCGCTTAGAACAACCCCAATGTTCACTTGCACCACACACTCACTTTACGTTCGTTCATCTTTCATATTTTCTAAATTCCGGATCCAAAACACCTCAATCATCACATTCTAATTTGTTAAATTAACACAATATTATCATATTTTGCATTAGTATGTGATTAAAACAAAGCTACAACAATATTTTAATGGTAATTAAATAGTTTTGAATTTGATTTTGAATTATGTTATGTCTATGTGTTGATTTGTATTTCCGGCCATTTTATATTAATCTAATCGAATTGACATGAATAGTTGGAAAATCAAAAATGAAGTTTTGATGAATATTGTAACCAATGGGAAAGTGAAAATGAAATTGTTCTTAAGACTTAGTTAGAACCAGTTTTTCAAAGCAACATTGTTGTTGAAACTAGTTTAAAAAAAATCATATTTTCGCAGATTCACGGTATTAGAGACTATAAAAATAGATTTCCATGTATTGAGCAATTTAATTTTTTTAATAGTTAGTGTATTACTTGAATAGTATTGCTTGATTGTTCCAATGATTATGTAATGAATGATTTTACTTTGGTATCGTTCGATTATGTTTAATATTGTACAAAATAATACAATATTAAATACAAGACTGGTTTACGTGAACTGAAGCGAGGGCTGGAATAATTCAGCTACACCAGGCATGAAAAAGTCAACACAAATTTCTTTTTATCATATCGTGGCCTTTAAACTATAATTTCTAATTCTCCTGACCTTCTTCCATGTGTACAATAAGTAAATACTACTTATATTAGAAGATAATGATTCCTGAAAAAGGAGACGGTTAAAAATTAAATCCAGCTCACTAAGATTAAATTCAGCAGTTACATGCTTGCTAAGATTAACATAAAAATTAAATGTTAAATACTTAATAAAAATTCATTCCATTATGACGTGCTCAACAGTCCAAGCTATAGTAGAAGAGAGGGCATCTTCCATGTACTGTAATTCAGATGTCTACCTCCATAGCTCTACTTTTGGCTCTTTTACGGTGTCTATCCAAACTTTAACTGCATTGTTTCCTAATAGTATGAAATGTACCCTTGCATTTGGATTGGTTGACTCCACCCGTTCTAAAGCTATTACTTTCCCATTTCCCGATATACCCAGTATCTTGCATTTATTGTTTGTTTTTGAATTTGCAGTCTTTAAGTTGACAAAAAGGAAAAAAATGAAGTTGCTAATAAACAGTAGTACAAGGTTGAACCAGCTTTTCCATTTTACATAAACATTATTCAACCAAAGAAAAATGTACTATGCACTTTATCCTAGGCTACCTACTTGCTGATAATTTTATAACACAAGATGTAACAAACAGAACCTCAATATTTACTCACTTTATCCTTTTTGCCTATGCATATTTTTATTTAATATCCAAGGGAAACCAATAAAGGTATATTATGAAAGCTACTGTCGTGTATAGTTGGTTTCAATGAGCTTTGCATTACCACCTAGAAAGCTAATGCCTATTTTTGTTGTATCCTACCTGAAGTGTGTGTGCACTATTGAGCATGTTTTTTACCTTTCACTTCTCAGTAATACTTTATGGTCCACATGGTTTATTTTTCATCTCTCTACATTACCATTCAATATAATAATGTTATCATTAAAAGAATCAATAAAAAATAATTAAATATATATGTTCACTTACTTGTTTCTTGCTGATGTGCATATACTTCAGCTAATATGACATTGAATGCACGTGTATACTAGTATTTACTTGCCTTTCCAGGACATTTCATAAAAATTTCAACACAATTATTTTTTTTATACTTATTGGTGTGATTCACCATGGATTAAATATCATTTTCAGTTGTTTAATATTAGCAAAGGAGTCACATTATGAATGCACCAAGATGATCAAACCTTATCCAAATGTTTATTTCAAACCATCCCCAGAAATTACTATATTTTGGGTTACTTGAAAACAGTAAATAATATTATGACAAGAATGCTAACCCACTTCCATTCTATCATATAACTTCATGATTTTTTAGTTTCTATTGAAAGAAATCAATAATATAGTAATCTCTTTTGCATAAACTTCTTTCACTAAGGAGGTGCTAAAGACGCCATGCATGAAGCTATGAAGAATGCATGAAAATCTAAAAAACTGAATACATAAGCTAAACTACATACTGCGGAAATGCAGAGGCATGCGAAAAAAAAGATTATTATTTTTTATGAACTTGGAATCATGCATATTTCAACATGGAAAACAGTTGTTAATTTTTTTGCTGGGCTCTTGAGTACAACCTATGAATTATATTAGCTCACACACTCACTGAAACGACCCAAACTTCCCCGTAAAGGGAAGTACAGATTGAATTCAGAACAAGGAAAATCAGAACACAAACAGAAGTACATTTCATTGCTTGTTACAACAATTGCATCAGAATACAAGAATATATCAGAGTACGAATAATTATTACACATTGAAAATACAATATCAGTGATTTAAATTACATAGTAGCGGAAAAATAATACATAACACAACTGGAAGGAATACACGGGTACAGAGCTTCTCGAATATCGCTTTAGCTGTAAACTAGGATCCTGTGAATATAATATATGCAAAACCAAAACTACTAGCTGCCCATGTGGAAAATATGGGCACCTAGAGTTTAGGTTAAAACAATAAACTCCAGGTCAGTCAAGGGACTGGTGTGAACTCAAAAAATTTATTAACATGATTTTAAAGTTAGGTAAATCACGGGACCACGCCATATAACACGGAACAGGTTTACTCCACATGATCTTAGTTTAAAATAAAACAACAAAATGTTTTTTGGAAAAATGAAGCTATTATAAGACTCAGGTCCCATCACACAATGAACACAGTCGGAGGATAGAGTATTCCCTTATAATAGCCAAAAATGCTTGATACGCAAAATTTCATCTTTTATTATTACTATAAGTGAAGAAATCAATTTCAAATATAAATGTATCAATCATAGGCGGCGTAGGTATCATTATATTACGTCGCCATATATATATATATATATATATATATATATATATATATACACACACAACTAAAACCGAATATCGGGTTTTGGAGATTGGGTTTCCATCTATGAACCGAGGCAAGGGATTATCCTCACCGATTCGAGACTCTCTAGCCCGAGTCTCAGGATACAGTCGCAACTACAACTGCGATTAGTGATAGGGCTGGTCATCCGTCGATGATTGGCAATACCATAAACTATATGCTAGCCTTCCCTATGAGGCATAAAATAATCTGGTCAGTAATATCGACCAGAACGTCCATCGATCCCGTAGTGACCGATATATATATATATATATATATATATATATATATATATATATATATATATATATATCTGAGGTGCCTCTCTATCCATCCAGTAATAAGCAACATCCACATGAGTAAACAATCTGGGCTCCATACCATGACGTTACTCCTAGCTAGAAACTAACATATGTCCATTTCCCTGCAGTCCTCATCCAGTTTCTGGTTCATACCGGGGTGTGAAGCTCATGAAGTAACACTATACACAAAGCTATGCCTAAATAAGTCGTGCTTTGATCATCAACCACAAGGCTCTTCTTTTCAACAAAAGCCTTGATCATTTGCATCTTAGCATGCCACATTGTCATTCCATGCCATACCATTGATTTCTGCCAATATATAACCTCTAAGCTCGTACGTCTCAGAGAAGGGTGCTAAGCAAGAGAATAAATTCTCCACCACCAAACAGATATATATATTTAGCAGAGAACAAAGAATACAGCATAAAGGAATACAAGTCAGACATACCATCCATTTACAAGTCCATTCTGGGTCTGAATGAAACCGGAGGCACCTTATTCCTCGTCCCATATGTCCAACACAGGAGAGAGGTCCTTGGACAATCACCACTTATTACCTTGTCTTGGGTGTACGACCCAATCAAGGCATTAGTAATCACCCAAACGATGTGAATAACTCCAGTCTTCAACCACCGTCTTCATCTTCGACTCTTGATCGTCGTAGTAATTGTTCAGAATGGGTTAAACCCGGTCTTTCCAAATAATTCGCGTATTTTATAATCAAGTGCTATAAAAACACATCATACGCCTCATTCCAATTCAGAATATTCTTTTAATAAAACATTCACATTATTAGGGAAAGGTTCCCATTAATTTTATCAAAGATAAATTCTTTTAAATTTATTCTCTCCCTTAAATTAACAAGATACATTAAAACACCAATTTGGTTTTAATCTCCAAAAATCAATACTTATTGATTATTCAAATTTAAGAAATTAATCTTATCTTTAACTGGGTTAAAGAACCAATGTCATTAAAAAAACAGTTCACGACAAACCCAAAATCATCTTCCATTAAATATGGAATCTTCACAGAAATCAGATCAATATATAATCGATATAAATTCTCAGACTAATAATATAAATGGAATAACGGCAAGGCCTTTTAAATTCCATATATAGTAAGAGTCTTCATTCACAGAAGCTCATCTCGATTATTACCAAATCGAATTCCATTCAATTCCCATTTAATAAATTAAATTGGAAAACTTTACCTTGGAAAATTTCCATTTAAATCTTAATAAAAGATTTATAAATTCCATTTAAATCTTAATGAAAGATTTATAAATTCCACTTTATATTTTCATTGTTAGTTGGGATTAAAGAACAAATGTCGTTTAAAACATAGTTCACTATAAACCCACAATCAACTTTCATTTCAATTCTAATTAAACATTAATTTATTAGTAAAACTTCTCAAAATCTTAATTAAAAGATTTATTCTTTTCACATGGGGTTTAAGAACAATGTTATTTAAGACACCATTCACGACAAACCCAAAATCCAATTTATTTAATTTAATAACATTGGAGTATTATTCTAGCTAATAACTAGTTCATTTTGATAGAAATATATTTTTATCTTTTCAAATATGGAAATTTTAATCTAAAATCTTTCCAAACCATTAATTATGATTTTATATAATTTTTTCATATTTTTAATAATTTTATTGAGGCCTTTACAGTCTGTTTGCAATAACGGCCATAGAACTGCATCCATAGCGACCTTTTTAATATTTGATTGGGACATAATTCCAAATCCAACCACTAGATTTCAAACTTCTTATATTCATTGGAAATCTTTTTTCAATACGAACCCAACGATTCCGATTTTAAGCGGTCGTATGTCCCGTTACGCCAATTTGAAGTTAATGGTCGAAATTCGCGAACGGTCGTTGCGCGGCTCGTGTTGTTTAGGCCATTAAATATATATAATATATATATTATATATATATTTCGTAGATTTCCATTTAAATCGTATTTTATAAATCGTTTATAAATTCATTTTAAAATGATTCCAACTTCTTTTTCAATTTTAAATCAAAATTGTATATTATATATCTTTATCATATTAAAATGACAATAATTTCAAATTATTAAATTTTGAAATCACCTCTTTTCGATATTCATTATAAAATGAATAAAATCGATCGATAAACCCATTCGAGTTAAAATGGCGTTTCAATAATTAACCCAGCTTCATATTTTTATATTTTGCGTCCATCTAAAATCGGACATCAAAATCATAATTTTATTTTTCACTGAATATTAGTTAAAATATTTGTTATTTTAAAATATTCTTTATTTTAAAAGATTCTTTATTTTAAAATATTATTTATGTAAAATATTCTTTATATTAAAATGTTCTGTTACATTAAAATGTTCTTTTACATTATTTACATTATAAATGTTCGATTACATTAAAATGATTCTTTTACATTATTTACATTAAAAATGTTGGATTACTTTAAAATAATTCTTTTACATTAAAATGATTCTTTTCATTTTCATTAACATATTAAAGATGGCATTTTTAATGTACAAAAATATATTTCAACAAATGATTATTTTATATTCATTAACATGTTAAAGATAAGATTTTTAATGTACAAAAATATAATTTAACCATTGATTATTTTATATTCATTAACATTTTAAAGATAACATTTTTTATGTATAAAAATATAATGTAACACCTCGTATTTTCTCTGAATATTAAACTTAACAAATCTAAAGGCACTTAATTTTTAGAAGAAAAATTGGGTGAAACGGGTTACACCATTGCGTTCGTCTCTGAATTCTGCTTGAAATAGAGTCCGAGTTTGCATGAATCGGACTCTGTATGAAGAAGCTATGGAGTTTAGAAGATTTCTAGTGTAAGCAGAAAATAAATTAAAAATAATAATTAAAAAATCATTTCAGTATGAAATTTCAAAAACTCAGAAATAGTCTAAGTAGGAAATCTCACGCTCAGGGGTGTCGACCCCCCCAAGGGGTGACGACTTGGGAGTCGACCCCCCAAGGGGTGTCGACATGGGAGTCGACCCCCCTATAGGGGTGTCGACCCCCCTGTAGGAGTCGACCCCTGCCAACTGTGCTAGACAGTGACGATTTTCTGAGTCATAGGGTTACGTGGCGACTTCTGATTTGCCCGATGATGCATTTTATTGGACTAGACGGCTTTGATGACTCCTAGGTTGATCTAAAGGCCCATACTAATCCTAAACTTCTATATAATCACCCCAAACCTCAACCTTAGACCTCATTCTATGAAGTCGTCATGTTTTCCATGTCTAAGCTAGCCTAGCCTTCATCTTCTCTAAACTAGAAATCAAGTTAGAAAGCTCCAAACCAAATCCAAACTAGAGAATCAAACGTCTACATCAAGGGTTAAGCTTAACAAATTCAGAAATCAGATCCTAGAATACAAGATCCGTTCTTTTTCTGTAAGTTCAGTTATTATTCCGATTTGAACACCTAATAGAAATCATGAATGTAATAATCGGATCTAGAACTATGCCTAATTCTGATTCGTGCTTATCCTTTTGTCAATTCTGAATTGCCTATGCCTATGAGACTGTTGTGATTGACGTAATGAACCCTATCTTGCCTATAGGACTATTGTGATTGACATAATGAAACCTATCTTACCTATGAGACTGTTGTGATTGACATAATGGAACCTATCATGCCTATGAGACTGTTGTGATTGATATGATGGAACCAATCATGTTGTACATCCTATGCCTATGAGACTATTGTGATTGATATAATGGAACTTATCATCTTGTACATCAAAATTAGTGATTCTCTTAAGTCTAATTCTATCTAATCTTTATACCTATGGTGTAAATTGCTTAGCTTTCCTGCACTTATTGTTAATGTACAACATGCCTATTGGAAATATGATTCTTGAATTGGGTACACCTTTACATGCCTATTTTTTCTTATGTCAATTCTTATGCTCCATCTCTATTTTCCCCTTTTTATTATCTTTTATGAATACTAGGTTCATTCAGAACTTAGATCGAATCTCGTTGTATATGCGATTATAACGCGGGAAAAATTGGGTATAATTTAATTAAGTAAATTTTGGGCATAACAAGTGAATGTGGCATAAAACTTGTACTGACTACACTTGGAGAATATTGACATAAAAAGACAAAAACTTGGACACATATGACAAATATGTAAATTGGCTAAAAATGAACATGCCTAACCCGAGGTTAGATTGAGTTGCGGTGTAAGACTGCCCGGAACTGCCCGACACATCCAGCGACCGCAACAATATAGATCTAATGTGAGAGGTTAGCGCATTAAGCCCAAAAACCCGAGGTTAGATTGAGTTGCAGTGTAAGACTGCCTGGAACCGCCCAACACATCCAGCGACCACAACAACATAGATCTAATGTGAGTGGTTGGTGCTTTAATGAATGAATCAAAGCCAAGGGAAGGATAAGCTAAGAATTGTAAGGTTAAGTTAATTAAGGCAACACTTAACCAATACAACATGTTAATTAAACAGATGGGTGAGGTTAGGTTAATTTGAAAACACTTAACCGTTATAACATGTTGATTAGGAAACCCTAGTAACGGGGATCCATTTCAGAAGTAACCCACACAGATGTATCACGGTTCCCTGAACTAGGCAGGGTGGGGCACGATTACTGGGCTTATTATAAGAGGTCAAAAATAGCGGCGGGTTGTGCAGCACTGTAAGTTCCGGCGGAGTATGGGCGTGCACGTACTCCGGAGTGGAAAAAGCAGGCACTGGGCATCAGTAGTATACACTGTGCATCTTGAATTTTGTGTCGGTTTGCCACCATAGGAATTGATACACCCCATAGTGGGACCAGCACAGGTATCTACAATCAAGCGAGGCCGAATGACACAAGAAATAAATGCATGTGAGTAGAAGCCGATCGGAAAAGGGATCACTTTGTTATGAACACATGATGGTAGTTGAAACATTCCTTAGTAGGTGCAGAGAAATGGAAATGAGTGCGATAGTATATTTAGTTTTTCTTGCCTTATCTTATGTTATCTTATTGCCACGGTATTGTCCTATGTTCAGTTTATTCATGTCATGATCCTTTTACCTGTTTACATGCTGAATAATCACTAGACTTACCAGGCTTATGTCTGACCCGTTTTCTTTTGCCTTCTTTTCTTCCTTCCCCTCCCAGGCCGTAGGGAGGGAATACTTCAGCTTAGTGCAGACCTTTTCCAGCTTGAGGAGAGTAGATGTATTGTTTGGATTCTCTTTTCTTGGGCTATGGCTATGGTTACACTTTTATTGGGGATTTATGCTGTTGTTTTATGCTTCTTTATGTACTTGGAGTTTTAAATCGAGTCAACTGTTTTATTGTAATAATTTAGAAGTTGGGTTTTGAGACAATGCTTGTAATGTTTAGACTGAACCACGCTATTTATGAAACGATTTCAGTTTTCCGCTGTTTATATGTCTGTCTTGTAAATTATCTGTGCCTTTTACCTAAAATGTTTCACTAAAGTTAATGCATTCCCTTTTGTGAGTGACCTTAACGGAGGTGGGGTGTTTCACTTGGTATCAGAACGATGGTTTACCAGATCAAATAAAAGTTTTTGAAAACTATTTTTCAAAAAGAAGTTTAAAGAAGCATTTTCAAGAAAATTGTTGTTTTATTTTAAAGGCATAATCCCCAAAGCCATATGCACTATCTTTCTATCCTTTGTTTTGAACCTTTTCTTTTCGTTTCAGCATGTCTGGGATCTTAATCTTCCCGAGGGCGTACCGATACCTGGCTGGTTTAGAAGGTATCTAGAGGCTAGGGCTAATGACGCGGGCCCAGCAGACGTTCCTCCTCCCCCAGTTGCAGTCGTTCCTCCTCCTCCGCGTGTGAATGCTTTCGCGAAGATATGTAAAGACTTTCGAGCTATGGATGGAAAAGACTTTGATGGGACTGAATCATTTATGGAACCAAGAAACTGGCTCATGGAAACAGAAGATTTGTTTGTTATCTTCGAAGTGGATGATAGACAGAAGATACAATTGGATGTATGGTTACTTAAGGACGAAGCCTCTTACTGGTGCGAAGTTAATAATGCTGAGGGACCAGTTGAAACTTAGGAGGATTTTAGAATGGGATTTGAAATGAGGTTCCTCTCGCAAGCTGAATGAAGTCTACAGATGGAGAAGTTCTTAGCACTCAAACAGGGAAGCCTATCAGTTAAGGAATACGTCAACTAATTCAACCAGCTGGCTAGATTCGGACTGGAGTAAGTAAACACTCCATATAAAAAGGTTCTCCGATTCGTTAAAGGGTTAAATGAGAAACTACACAGCCTTGTTATGTCCCATATACCTATGGGTGCGACTTTTGAGAGATTGGTGGACATGGCACTGTTACAGGAGGAAGACAAGGATGGCAAGAAAGAAGCAAAGGTGGAAGAACCCCTAGACAAGAAAGTGGAGGGATCGTTGAATAAGAAGACGGATTCCAAGAAAGGCGGGAAGAATAACAAACCCCGTGACAAGAGGAAGTGTAAATTTTGTGGCATACCTGGACATCTGATTAAGGACTGCAGAAAGAAGAAAAGGAAGATGGGTGGTTGCTTTCAATGCGGCGAGACAAGAAATATGGCTAAGAATTGCCCAAAAAGGCAAGGGCAAAGGCAGAGGACTGGATCTACTTCTAGAGGGAAGATTCACGCTCTCATTGCACCTTCGTAAGAAAGAGGTAGAAATATTTCTGTTGAGAGTTTAGTTTATCTTTCTGACCATCCAGTTCGTACTCTTTTTTATTCTGGCGCATCGCACTCTTTTATATCTATTGCTTTAGTTGAATCTCTACACCTAGATACCAGTATAGTAGCGGATCCCATGGTTGTTTCAAATCCAATTTGGGGTTCGGCTTATTTATCAATGATTTGTTTGGATTTGGAAATTTCTATACTAAGCATCGGGTTTAGATGTAATGCTTATGTTTTGGGTTTCATGGGCTATGTGTTGATTATAGGCATGGATTGGCTATCCAGTAATGGTGCCATCCTCGATTGTGAAAAAAGAGTGGTTAAACTTATGACTCGCCTCAGTAATACTCTCGAAATCTCTTGTAATCCTATGAATTCAGTTATGCTTAGCTATCTAGAATCTCTTGATGCATCTGTTGAAAACTTACAATCTGTTTGAGTAGTCCACGAATACTCGAATGTCTTTGAAGAGGTGAAGGGTTTACCTCCGAAGCGAGAGATAGACTTCCGCATATGCCTTGTTTATAATGCAAAACCTGTTGCTTTACCCGTTAGACACATGGCTCCAAGAGATAGGAAAGATCTGAGCAAGCAAGTTAAAGAGTTGCTTGAAAAGGGGTTCATAAGGCGGAGTATTTCTGAATGGGGTGCTCCAGTGGTGTTTGCAACCAAAATGGATGGTTCACTTCGCCTGTGCGTGGACTACAGGGAGCTAATCAAGCTGACCAAGAAGAATAGGCACCCACTTCCTAGAATAGATGACTTGTTTGACCAGCTCGTAGGTGACTCGGTTTTCTCCCAACTAGATCTGGCCACCGGATTTCATCAGCTAAGAGTGGCTAAAGACAGCATAGATAAGACCGCGTTCAGGACTCCGGATGGTTTGTTCGGCTTGACAAACGCACCCACCTATTTCGTAGACTTGATGAGTATGGTGTTCAGAGAGTTCCATAATAAATTTGTAGTGGTCTTCATGGACGACATTTTGATTTTCTCAAAAAGTGAGGAAGAACATGATTTGCATTTAAGGGAAGTTATGAATACTCTTCGAGTACATCGGCTGAAAGCAAAATTCTCCAAATGTCATTTTTGGAGAGAAGAAGTAAGGTTTCTTGGACATGTGGTGTCCAAAAAGGGGATAGCTATGGATCCCACAAAAGTAGTTGCGGTGCAAGATTGGAAGGTTCCACGGAATGCAACCGAAGTACGAAGTTTTCTCGGGCTAGCGGGCTTTTACAGAAAGTTCATTAAGGACTTTGCGAAGATCTCATCCCCAATTACTAGGTTAACGAAGAAGAACCTAGCTTTTGCCTAGGATTTGGATTGTGATGTTGCTTTCCAACGACTAAAAAGGGCTCTGACAAAGGCACCAGTTCTGACATTGCTTGATGGGAGTAAGATGTTTACGGTATATACAGACGCATGCGGTACTGGACTAGGCGCTGTCTTGATGCAAGAAGGCAAGGTAGTTTGTTATGGGGGAAGGCAGTTGAAGGTACATGAGAAGAACTTCCCAACTCATTATTTAGAAGTAGCTGCCATTGTTTTCACTCTTAAGTCATGGCGTCATTACCTGCTAGAACAAAGGTTTGAATTGTTTGCTCGTTAAAGTACCTTTTCTCACAAAACGATCTTAATTGAGACAACAAAGGTGGATGGAATTTCTTGCCTCATACGATTTTGAGATTGCTTATACCCCTGGCAAGGGCAATGTGGTAGCAGACGCCTTAAGTAGGAAAAAGCTGACCTTAAGTCCTCTCTTTGTAGAAAGGCAAAGCTTGGAGTACATGGCAAACTTTGACTTTAGACCCTCCTTTGAATTTGTACCTGGTTTGTTGGCATCGTTAGAGGTGTGGCCTACTCTTTTGGACTCAATAGGAACCGCACAATGTGAAGACCCTCAGCTAGTTGATGTGATGGATAAGCTAATTAGAGGTGAGACTTCTAGTCACCTCAATAGATACTCCATTGATGACAAGGGTTGGTTGAGACGAGACGGAAGGCAATACGTCCCACAAGCAAGGGATTTGGTGAAAACCGTTCTCGAAGAAGCACACCATTCTAAGTTGACCATACACCCAGGTGGGGACCAGATGTATAAAGACATAAAAAGAGTTTTCTTCTGGAATGACATGAAGAAGGATGTAGCTGAGTTTGTCTCTAAATGCTTGATATGCCAGCAAGTCAAGGCAGAGCAGAAGAAGCCTGGTGGTCTGCTTCATCCTCTAGAGGTCGCATAGTGGAAATGGGATAGCATTTCGATAGACTTTATTGATGGGTTTCCTAGGTCAAGAAGGGGCAATACCAGTATTTGGGTAATAGTGGATAGGCTCACTAAAAGCGCTCACTTTATACCTGTTAAGAGTAGGAGGACTGCCTCATCATTTGCATCCATTCATCTTAAAGAGGTGTTTCGACTGCATGGAATACCCTCTAGCATAGTAAGTGATCGAGATCCTATCTTTACGAGCGAGTTTTGGAAGAGTTTGCAAGAGGCTGTAGGCACACAACTATGCTTAAGCACTGCCTATCACCCTCAAACCGATGGTTAGACGGAAAGGGTGAACAGAGTATTAGAAGATCTTTTGAGATTGCGCATTCTTGATTTTGGAGGAACATGGGAGGATCATCTTCCTTTGGTGGAATTCGACTACAACAATAGCTATGAAGCCACCATAGGCATGGCACCCTTTGAGGCTTTAAATGGAAGACCATACCGATCACCAACTTGTTGGTGCGAGTCTACAGACAAGCTCGTACTTGGGCCTGACCTGATCAGAGAAACTTCAGAGAAGGTGGACTTGATACGAAGACGAATGAAGACCACACAAGATAGAAAGAAGTCCTACGCTGATAAAAGAAGGACCGACCTTGAGTTTGAGGTTGGAGACAGAGTTTTTCTTAAAGTATCTCCTTTGAAGAATGTCATTCGCTTTGGGTCCGTAGGAAAATTGGCACCAAGATTTGTAGGGTCATTTCCTATTATTGAGAGGATTGGGAAGATGGCTTATAAATTAGAGATGCCCGAAAGATTGGCTGGAGTTCATAATGTTTTTCGTGTCTCTCATCTACGGAAGTGCTTACATGAGTATGCAGAAGTTGTAGAGCAAAGCATACTAGAGGAAGTAGAAGTGGAGCGAGAAGCGATGGTGAGAAGAGTTCCAACTCGTATCTTGGGTACAGAAGTTAAAAAGCTACGCAATTGTGAGGTCAAGCTAGTTAAAGTAGTGTGGAGTGAAGCTGAAGGAGACGCGACTTGGGAGACCGAAGACAAGATACACGCATCCTACCCTTTTCTTTTTGAGGGTACATTCTTGATCTCTTTTTCCGTAAGTTTACGCATGCTTGTATCTATCTTTTAAGTGTATCTCCTCGGTCCTATTCTTAATCCTTAGGTAGAAACAATTGGATGTAAACATGTATTTGAAACATGTTATGATTGATGGTTGCAAGTGGTTGCTAGTGGTTGCTCGTGGATGCATATACACACACATTAAGTACTAGATCGGCTCAGTCACTTTCATATTGCATATGCATATATGTATTTGTATGTGGATTGAAACTTGATGTGCTATCATATGGATGTTGCATTTGTATGAATGATTATGCACTCATGTAGAAGTTACAAAATACGATTTGGAATAATTGCATACATGATGGACTCATATCACCGACATGATTCGCATCAAGGAGGTCAGCTGAATCAGTAGACCGCCTGATTTTGCATTAGATAAGGGCATATACATATACTATGCATATGATCATGAAAGCATTAGAAATATTTTTAAGGACAATGGATGCCTGTGATTGATGGTTGAGTAGATGGATGTTGGATGTTAGGATACATTCTTCTTAACTTAGAGATTTCGGGGACCAAATCCTTTAAGGAGGGGAGAATGTAACACCCCGTATTTTCTCTGAATATTAAAATTAACAAATCCAAGGACACTTAATTTTTAGAAGAAGAATTGGGTGAAATGCCGTTACGTTCGTCTCGGAATTCTGCTTGAAATAGAGTCTGAGTTTGCGTGAATCGGACTCTGTATGAAGAATTTATGGAGGTTAGAAGATTTCTAGTGTAAGCAGAAAATAAATTAAAAATAATAATTAAATAATCATTTCAGTTCGAAATTTCAAAAACTCAGAAATCGGCTGAGCGGGAAATCTCCCGCTCAGGGGTGTTGACCCCCCAAGGGGTGCCGACATGGGAGTCGAGCCCCTATAGTGGCGTCGACATGGGTGTCGACCCCCCCCCCCCTCATAGGGGTCGACCCCTGCCAACTGTGCTGCACAGTGATGATTTTCTGAGTCATTAGGCTACATGGCGACTTCTGGTTTGCCTAATGACGCATTTTCTTGGACTAGACGGCTCTGATGACTCCTAGGTTGATCTAAAGGCCCATATTAATCCTAAACTTCTATACAAATCACCCCCAAACCTCAACATTATACCTCATTCTATGAAGCCGTCATGTTGTCCATGTCTAAACTAGCCTAGCCTTCATCTTCTCCAAACTAGAAATCATGTTAGAAAGCTCAAACCAAATCCAAACTAGAGAATCAAACGTCTACATCAAGGGTTAAGCTTAACAAATTCAGAAATCAGATCCCAGAATACAAGATCCGTTCTTTTTTTTGTAAGTTCAGTTATTATTCCAATTTGAACACCTAATAGAAATCATGACTGTAATAATCGAATCTAGAACTATGCCTAATTATGATTCGTTCTTATCCTTTTGTCAAATCTGAATTTCCTATGCATATGAGACTGTTGTGATTGACATAATGAAACTTATCTTGCCTATGGGACTGTTGTGATTGACATAATGAAACCTATCTTGCCTATGAGATTGTTGTGATTGACATAATGGAACCTATCATGCCTATGAGACTGTTGTGGTTGATATGATGGAACCTATCATGTTGTACATCCTATACCTATGAGACTATTGTGATTGATATAATGGAACTTATCATCTTGTACATCAAAATTACTGATTCTCTTAAGTCCAATTCTATCTAATCTTTATACCTATGGTGTAAATTTCTTAGCTTGCCCGCACTTATTGTTAATGTACAACATGCCTATTGGAAATATGATTCTTGAATTGGGTACACCTTTACATGCCTATTTTTCCTTATGTCAATTCTTATGCTCCTTCTCTATTTTTCCCTTTTAATTTTCTTTTATGAATACTAGGTTCATTCGGAACTTAGATCGAATCTCGTTGTACATGCGATTATAACGTGGGAAAAATTAGGTATAATTTAATTAAGTAAATTTTGGGCATAACAAGTGAATGTGGCATAAAACTTGTACTGACTACACTTGGAGAATATGGACATAAAAAGACCAAACCTTGGACACATATGACAAATATGTAAATTGGCTAAAAATGAACATGCCTAACCCGAGGTTAGATTGAGTTGCGGTGTAAGACTGCCCGAAACCGCCCGGCACATCCAGCGACCGCAACAATATAGATCTAATGTGAGAGGTTAGCGCATTAAGCCCAAAAACCCGAGGTTAGATTGAGTTGCAGTGTAAGACTGCACGGAAATACCCAGCACATCCAGCGACCGCAACAACATAGATCTACTGTGAGAGGTTGGTGCTTTAATGAATGAATTAAAGCGAAGGGACGAACATGCTAAGAATGGTAGGGTTAAGTTAATTAAGGCAACACTTAACCAATACAACATGTTAATTAAACAGATGGGTGGGGTTAGGTTAATTTGTAAACACTTAACCGTTATAACATGTTGATTAGGCAACCCTAGTAACGGGGACCCATTTCAGCAGTAACCCACGTAGATGTATTACAGTACCCTGAACAAGGCAGGGTGGGGCACAATTATTGGGCAAATTATAAGAGATCAAAAATAGCGGCAGGTGGTGCAGCAGTGTAGGTTCCGGCGGAGCATGGGCGTGCACATACTCCGAAGTGGAAAAAGCAGGCACTAGGCATCAGTAATATACACTGTGCATCTTGAATTTTGTGTCAGGTTGCCACCATAGGAATTGATACACCCCATGGTAGGACCAACACAGGTATCTACAATCAAGCGGGGCCGAATGACACAAGAAATAAATCCATGCGAGTAGAAGCCGATCGGAAAAGGGATCACTTTGTTATGAACACATGATGGTATTTGAAACATTCGTTAGTAGGTGTAGAGAAATGGAAATGAATGCGATAGTATATTCAGTTTATCTTGCCTTATCTTATGTTATCTTATTGCCATGGTATTGTCCTATGTTCAGTTTATTCATGCCATGATCCTTTTACTTGTTTACATGCTGAATAATCACTGGACTTACCATGCTTATGTCTAACCCATTTTCTTTCTCTTTATTTTCTTCCGTTCCCCCTCCCAGGTCCGCAGGGAGGGAATACTTCAGCTTAGTGCAGATCTTTTCCAGCTTGAAGAGAGTAGATGTATTGCTTGGATTCTCTTTTCTTAGGCTATGGCCGTGGTTACACTTTTATTGGGGATTTATGCTGCTGTTTTATGCTGCTTTATGTACTTGGAGTTTTAAATCAAGACAGATGTTTTATTGTAATAATTTAGAAGTTGGGTTTTGAGACAATGCTTGTAATGTTTTGACTGAACCACGCTATTTATGAAATGATTTCAATTTTCCGCTGTTTATATGTCTGTCTTGTAAATTATCTGTGCCTTTTACCTAAAATGCTTCACCAAAGTTAAGGCATTCCCTTTGTGAGTGACCTTAACGGAGGTGGGGTGTTTCACTTGGTATCAGACCGATGGTTTACCAGATCAGATAAAAGTTTTTGAAATCTATTTTTCAAAAAGAAGTTTAAAGAAGCATTTTCAAGAAAAGTGTTGTTTTACTTTAAAGGCATAATCCCTAAAGCCATATGCACTATCTTTCTATCCTTTGTTTTGAACCTTTTCTTTTTGTTTCAGCATGTCTGGGGATCTTAATCTTCCCGAGGGCGTACCGATACCTGGCTGGTTCAGAAGGTATCTAGAGGCTAAGGCTAATGACGCAGGCCCAGCAGACGTTCCTCCTCCCCCAGTTGCAGCCGTTCCTCCTCTTCCTCCTTCGCGTGTGAATGCTTTCTCGAAGATATGTAGAGACTGTCGAGCTATGGGTGGAAAGAACTTTTATAGGATTGAATCATTTGTGGAAGCAAGAAACTGGCTCAAGGAAACAGAAGATTTGTTTGTTATCTTCGAAGTGGACGATAAGCAGAAGATACAATTGGCTATATGGTTACTTAAGGACGAAGCCTCTTACTGGTGGGAAGTTACTAATGCTGAGAGACCAGTTGAAACTTGGGAGGATTTCAGAATGGGATTTGAAATGAAGTTCCTCTCGCAAGCTGAATGAAGTCTACAGATGGAGAAGTTCTTAGCACTCAAACAGGGAAGCCTATTGGTTAAGGAATACGTCAGCCAATTCAACCAGCTGGCTAGATTCGGACATGAAGTTAGTAAACACTCCACATAAAAAGGCTCTTTGATTCATTAAAGGGTTAAATGACCCACTATACAGCCTAGCTATGTCCCATATACCTACGGGTGCGACTTTTGAGAGACTGGTGGATATGACACTGTTACAGAAGGAAGACAAGGATGGCAAGGAAGAAGCAAAGGTGGAAGAACTCCTAGACAATAAAGTGGAGGGATCTACAATGGCAGTTCTATATGTTTTCAGTTATGAAAATAAATAAATAACTGTGCATAATTTTTGGTGAGGAGTTCTCATCTTCGTTTCCACTCCGCCATTCTTTACCGGACAATTTGAATTCCGCTTTGTTTCCAGATAGTTCCATCGCAATCTGTTTCACGCGGTATATATATTAAAAATCATATTTTTAATAATGCTTCATTTATTTAAAAATCACAGTTTTAATCAATGATATTTATATATTAAAAATCACATTTTCAAACTGCTATATATGTATGTCACATTTGTATATAATGTTATATTTAAAAAAACAATGCGATTTTTATTTACAAAACAAAAACAATGCTAATTCTTTTATTTACATAAACAATGCTAATTCTTTTATTTACAAAAACAATGCTAATTTTATAATTAATTTAAGAGTAATGCTATTTTATAAACAATGTCTTTTTATTTTATAAAACAATGTCTTTTTATTTTATATTAAACAATGTCTTTTTATATATATTATTTTCAGTGCTATTTATTTTAAAAACTGTGCTATGCATAAACGAAAATTACATTTAAAAACAATGTTATATATATAAGTAAAAATTCATTTTTTTATGCAATGCTTTTTCTATAAAAATCACAATGCTATTTTTATTTCGGAAAGAAAAATTGTATTTTTATTTTGATAATAAATCTATTTTTACTTTTAAAAGAAATCTATTTTTACATTTGAAACAAATCTATTTTACTTTTAAAACAAACCTATTTTATTTTTAAAACAAATCTATTTTACTTTTAAAACAAATCTATTTTACTTTTAAAACAAAGTTAATTAAAATTAATACCTTTTCTATTACGTTTAATTAAATGTTGCTATATGTGTTGCCCTTCCTTTCTTCTTCGTTCAGAATATATGCCATCAAAGGAACCCGTGCTTCCAATTTAGGGTTCACCGTTGATCCTGCCATACCCCACCGGAATTCGATCGGAGTTGACCCCATCGCAGCCCTTCACGAGCGCCTCCGCCTCCTACCTTGCCATCGAGCTCGGCGGTCCCTACCTCGCCAGAAACGATGACGAACGAGGTGAGTTCGAGCTCCACAATCGAGCTGCCTGCTCCACTAAAATAGATCTTGACTGTATGGATTGAAAGCCGGTAGAAATCTTGATAATATGCTTTGGAATTGGATTTGAAGTGTATAAAGAAATATTGAGGGATGAATCTCGAAGCACATCAGCCATTGGATAATTACGGTGGCGGCTGGTTTAGAATAGAAATGAGGGCTTGACTGAAATTCTATTGGCCAGGGGTTTTATAGTGAGTTTATTTTTATATTTTTAATTCTTTTAAATTTCGAAAATACATGTTTACCGATATGAAATCCAAATCAAACTTAACGACTGTCGCCTCTAGCTAAATACCCCCATTTCGAACACAATGGAATATGTTTCGTGACCCAATTCGGCTGTTACGATTAGTTTTTATCAAAATTAAAATATAAATCAATATATATTGAATTTAAACGTACATTTTAAATTACCGGGGCCACATACCGACTTTGAAAATTACAGAAAATTTATTTCTAGCTATGTTTGATGATATGGTCCTAACAAAACTAATTTCATTGAATTTTGAGACCGTTTGAAAAATGATCATTTTGTGGTCGACCCAATTCAAATTTAAATTACCAAACACATTTAATTTACTGCGCTCACATATTAATTCCAAAAATTATGAAAATTGGAATCTAGCAATTATTTGACATTCCGGATCTAATAAAAGTTGTCTCATCGAAAACGGAGGTCGTTTTCAAAATGGCTAGTTTTAAGGGCTATATTTTATATTAAAATATATATAAATTCTACAGCGACTTTTCTGAATTTTAAATTGGACATAACTTCCAATTCCCGTTATGAAATATGGATTTTTCACATTCGTTGGAAAGATATTTTCAAACAGATTCAAATATTTCTTGTTTCGGTGAAATACGATTTATTTTGAATCCTGTACATTCAATTGAAATTTGAAATCGAATATACAATCTGCAGCGCCATTTTAGACTCGTTATATAATTAAAATAAAATTATTCATTCTAGCTTCGATATAAATTACTAAAATAAAATTATTTTAAATATTAAAATCCATTAAAATTACTAAAATAAAATTTTTAAATTGGTTCAAAATTTCCGGGTTGTTACGCTCACAAATTACATTTCCTCAATTTCTGCACTGCCAAATGTAATCTATTTACAATTTGCTGAGTACATATAGCACCCGGATAAAACCCATGCAATATTTCACTAGCCTAGTACAATAGGAAATGTATATTTTAGTGATAAACAACTGTACTAGCTGACATACGTTTTGTGATAAAACCAATATGTATGATGAGAAATGAGCAGAAAAACAACAGTACTTTTGTATGATCCAATTAATGTTTCTTATTCAGTTTTTGTTATTTCATGCTCTTAAATGAGGAGGGATGGAAGGAACACTAAAAATAAAGCTGGCTTTACCAACGGAAAATAGTCATCGGCAGCCGTAGCCAGCCGTAGCTAGTCATCGATAAAGGCCACAACAAAAAACAATGTAGCCAACTCAATAGTGATGACTTCATCACCATAATAACGACAACTAGTTTTTGAAATGTGGACACGTAGCAATTTGTAAAAGGCTGGTGGGTTGTCACTAGCAAATACTACCCATTGTTATTCTATAATAAGACTGCCAATGCTAGCCATCGGTATCCTCAAACCAAAGAACCATCGCTAGCCATCACAAAACTGGAAATTCACTTTATGAATGCAATAGGTATTTAAGAAATCCAGCCAGATAGATAATATAATTCTTTGTATGCTTTAACTAACTCAATTTCAATGTACTGCCATTGCGTGCATTATACAATCTCATTCATAGCACACATAATCAAATATACAACGCAAATATCAATATTTTTATAAACTTGATAGCAAATAACATTTTGTTTACATTTTTATGCCTTTCGATACTAACACTAACCCAAAAATTGAAAAACAACATTTTGTTTACCCTAAAATAGCAACCCTAATCGAATATTAGATCCACAATCATAAATCTATAATCGTAAATTCAGATCTACAGCATACACAAAGAAAGAATCAGGATTGCTTACCAAAATCCAAATTGAATATTAGAACCAAAATGCGTCGCCCTAGCTTCGACAGAGTTTGGAGATGGAAGGAGTTTTGGAGGGAGACCGTGAATAAGGGTTGAGGAGATTGGAGATGGAAGATGTTTTCACAATTGGTTGATGATTTGTGAGGTATGGTGTTAGTTTTGGAGGAAGCAGAATGGATTAACGGGAAAGATTGAAAAATTATTTGTGAAGTGGCCGTGAATAGAAGCCATCGTTACACTCTAATTACCAAAACAAATTCAGGTTGAAAGAAAGAATTAAGTGTAATTAATAACACTTTTGAATAGTGTGTTAAAAAAGTGTTATAAATATCATATTTTGTTGTAGTGATATGTTTTAATACCCTCAGCTCGTAGGAGGGGGACAGAAGTTCTGGAAGGTACACTTTCCATTTGAAATATTCTAGTCAAAATATTATTTGATACTGGTGCATCACGTAGTTTTATATCGAATAAGATGGCTAAGAAACTAAATCTACATCTAAAACGTATTAAAGAGCCCATTTGCATTAGGGAACCAATGGGAGGTTCCATCATCCTTTGTTTATACTGTAGATTGCTTATCTCTTATTCCTTTATCGATTTCCCTTCGATATGTCTATCTTGGATTTTATTGAATTTTATTATACTTGGAATGGGTTGGTTGACCTAATACGAAGCTCGTGTTAAATGTGTGGGAAGAATCGTTAGAATGAAGACCAAACCTGGAAATTTTATAAAAATACCATGTGAAGGCCCAAGTCTAAATAGGGATAAATTTTGGTATGCTCTAGATGTTCCTTACCCCATAGAAACCCTCCCTGTTGTTAAAGGATATGTGGATGTATTTGAATAAGTAGAGAGTCTTTCTCTACAAAGGGAGATTGGCTTCAGAATTGATTTTGGATGCAAGGCCAGTTGTGCATGCAATTCGTAGGATGGAAATGAAGGAGAAGGAAGAGTTGGATGACCAAACTCAATAGAATTTTTGGAAAGGTCTGATCAGGCCTAGTTTCTCAAGTTGGGGTGCAGCAGTGGTATTTATTCCAAAGTCTGATGGTTCCCTCGGGCTATGTGTAGACCATCGAGATATTAATAAGCAAACTCTCAAAAATAAGTACCCTCTTCCCTGCATCGATGGTTTGTTTGATCACTTAAATGGAGCTCAAGTGTTTTCAAAGATGGACCTAGCTTCAGGGTTTCTTTAGCTAAGAATTTCAAAAGATTGTGTTTCTCTAATAGCTTTTTGGAAGCCTAACTTGTTTTACGAATGGTTAGTAATCCCCTTCAAACTATGCAACACCCCTGCTTACTTTGTGGACTTGACGAATCAAGTTTTTCGAGAGGTATTAAAAAAATTCGTGCTAGTCTTTATTGATGACGTTCTTATCTTCTCTAAGGCAAAGGAAGAGCACGTGAAGCATTTGAAAATGGTCCTAGAAATTCTAAGAAAGAATGTATTGAAGGCCAAATTTTCCAAATGTCAGTTCTGGAAGAAAGAAGTGAATTTTTTGGGCATGTAATGTCAAAAGGAAGGAATCTATGTAAATCCAAGTAAAATTGTTGCCATCCAAACTTGGAAGCAACCAAGAACCCCCACAGAAGTCAAAAGCTTTCTCAGGTTAGCAAGTTACTATCGGACGTTCATAAAGGATTTTTCAAAATTATCTAGCCCTTTGACGGAAGCTGACCAAGAACCATGCCAAATTTGTTCGAACTCCTAAATGTGAAAAAGATTTCCATGAGTTAAAGGAGAGACTAACCACTGCTCTGGTCCTAACTATTATTAATGGTAGCCAAGAGCTAACAGTTTATACAGATGCTTATGGAGAAGGAGTTGGTGCGATGTTAATGCAGAAAGGAAAGGTGGCTGCTTATGCAAGCAGGCAGTTAAAAACGCATGAGAAGAAATATGTCACTCATGACTTGGTGTTGCTTGCTATTTTATGTGCCTTAAAGATTTGGAGACACTATCTATTGGGTGAAAAGTTTGAGCTGCTTATTGATCATAAATCACTGAAGTATCTTTTTACACAGAAGGACTTGAACATGAGGCAACAATATTGGTTAGAGTTTCTGGTAGCCTATCAGGATATACTTTACACTTCGGGGAAAGCCAACATTGTAGCAGATGCTCTCAGTAGGAAGCATGTTGTTATTGCTCATCTAAGTGTCGCACGCAACCTGATTGAGAAGATTTATGTCTAATAAAAGGATGACGAATTTGTTCATAAAATCTACAAATGGATTCAAGAGGGTGAAGTCTCGAACTTTAAGATTGATGAGCAAGGAATTCTGATATTGAAAGGTCGAATTTGCGTTTTGGATATGCCGAAGCTTATAAGAGAAGTACTGGATGAGTGCCATAAGTCCAAACTTGGTATCCATCCATGAGTTCATAAAATGTATCGAGATTTGAAGCACACGTTTTAGTGGAAGTCAATGAAAAGGGATATCTTGACATACATCAGTAGGCACCCAACTTGCTAACAGGTTAAAAGCGATCAACAGAAGGTCGCTGTATTGCTTCAACCATTGGAAAATTTTGAGTGGAAGTGGGATCCGATATCAATGGATTTTATCGATGGTATACCTCGAATGAAGAAAGGTAATGAAGGTATTTAGGTTATCATTGATCGCCCAATGAAGAGCGCTCATTTTCTTCCGGTAAGATCAAAAAAACACCTAATAGTCTTGCTCAGTTGTATGTGAAGGAAATAGTCCGACTACATGGAATACCCAACAGTATAGCTCGTGATCGTGATTCGATCTTTACCTGTAAGTTCTGGAAAACATTTCAGTTGACACTGGGGACAACCAAGGTTTTAAATCTCAGATATCGGTCGAATTTCATCTCGGGGATTTTATAGACTCGGTCTCGTATCGGGGGAGATCTCGGAAGAATGAGTCTAACTCGGGAGTTCGTCTCGGATTTTCGTCTCGGGTCTGAAAGTTCATATCTGAACAATCTCGGGGTACATGATATGTTAAAAATGATATTTTAACAAAATGATTTTTATGAATGCTATCAAAAACATAGTAACTTAAACTTAGAATGCAAAATAACTTTATTGTTCTTTATTTTGTGAAAGATCATTCATACTCTAAATCGTAATATGCTTAAAACAGGAATATCGTTAGACAAGAAACATTAAAAGGATCCAAAACATTAAAAAAATCAGTTTAAATAGACCATAAAATACATAATTTCATAAGTAACAAATATGTAAAAAGACGAATATGAAAATCATAAGCATTGTAAAACATATACGAACATACAATATAGTCATTTAACATGAAAAATGTAAAATAACAAAAGATTGATATGGCTAGATTTGAGTTTTTTAATTATAGTTTTAGTTCAGACACAAATTTAAATTTTAACCAAAAAAACTAAGATCTCGGACGATATTCTAGTATATCGTCTCGGTCGATATATCGTTCGATATTGCAATATCTCAGGCGATATATTCGAAAGAAGATTTAGAGTGATATTTGTTGTTTCATTTCGGAAGGAGCCCAAAACGAGATCTTGGGCGATATTTGCGAGATTTGAAACAGTGGGGACAACGTTGAGCTTTAGCACGGCTTATCACCAATAAACGGATGGACAGACCGAAATAGCAAATCAATTTTTAGAGCACTTGCTGCGAGCTTATATCCTTGATTTCAATGGAACATGGGAAGATCACTTGCATCTTATGGAGTTCTCTTATAACAATAGCTTCCAGGAAAGTATTAAGATGTCACCTTTTGAAGCGTTATATGGCCGACCTTACAGCTCCCATATATGTTGGATTGAGTCTGGAAACTGAATTGTATTAGGTCCGTACATGATCTGCGAGGAAGCACTTTATTAAGAAGAACTAGAAAGCAGCGCAAATAAGACATAAAATCTATGCAGATTCTAGAAGAAGGGATTTGGAATTTGCAGTTGGAGATCTGGTGTTTTTGAAAGTTTCTCCACTATGAGGAGTTATCCGATTCAGGAAAACTGAGAAATTATTGCCCAAGTATATTGGTCCATTCCCGATATTGGAAAGGATTGGAATCCTAGCTTATAGGATTCAGTTACCAGAATGGTTATCCAGAGTGCATAATGTTTTTCATATTTCTCTTCTTTGGAAATATGTACATGATCCAGATTTAGTTGTTCTAGAAGCAACCCAACGGGACATGGAAATCACGCCAAGTTTAGCAGTTTTAAGAGAGCCTTTGAAAATTATTGGCAAAGAAATAAAGGAACTAAAGAATAAGAAGCTGAAACTAGTCAAAGTACATTGGAGTAGGGATCCAAAAGACTGTACATAGGAAATGAAAGACAATATTAAAAATTCTTATCCCAATTGTAGAGTGGATATATCGGAATAGCTCATTCGAGAGGTAGACTCATTTTTTAGATATTGTTTCTATTATTCAGTTTTACTTTCATCCAGATTTTGAGATGAAATTCTTTTAAGTAGGGGAGAATGTAACGACCTGAAATTTTGGAGCTAATTTAAAAAATTTAAATTTCAAGTTTATGTAATTTACGTAATGACCCGAAAATCCCCGCCTTTCGAATCAACTGTAAACCCCACAGGTCCAATCCAAATGGTAGAAATCCTCGAACCGTTATGGGATATAACACATCAGAACAAAACACAAAAGAACATTTCATTGTTATTACAACAATTTTACATCAGAGTATAAAATATATCGGAGAATAATAAATTACAATACACGGAGAGAACATAAATACATTCAGCTGAAGACTAACAAATAATCCAGAGTACAACTCCAACCATAATCCAAGATCCTGCTTTAAAAATATCTGCAAAACCAAAACTACTAGCTGCCGTGTAGAAAATATGGGCACCCAGAGTTTAAGTGGGAAACAATAAACTCCGAGTCAATCATAGGACTGGTGTGAGAACCAAAATAGTTGTTATACTTTATTTTAAAGTTGGGTATATCTCGTGACCACACCATATAACACGGAACGGGTTTTCTCTATTTGAACACAAGTCATAAAAATTCGCAATGCTTTTTGAAAAATGAAGCTATTATTAGACTCAAGTCCCATCACACAATGCAAGCGAAAACTGGAGGATAGAGTTTTACCTTATAATAGACAAACATGCTTAATACGCAAAATTTCTCTTTTATTATCACTTGTGCATAGTGTGAAAATCAATTTCGAAAATAAATGTATCAATATTAAACGGCATAATACCCTATCCTAATATGTCGCCGTATAGGTTTACAACTAAAAACGCAAGGTTCATATTAGAAGTTGGATTTCCATCAATGACCAAGGCAAAGGGTCTTCCTTATCCGATTCGGAACCATCTCTAGCAAGATGTTCAGGACTCACACACATGTACATCTAGATTGGCAGAGCCGGCCAGCACTGTACATGGCTGATTAATCTCTTCCCTGAACATAACGTTCCCTTGTTGTATCTGACCGTCATCCTGGTTGTTGATTGACCATCATCCGAGGCGCTTCAATCCATCATCCACATAAGTAAATTGCCGAGGATCCATACCATGGAATCATTTTTTGCTAGAAGGAAAAGTTAGTCCTGTCTACTGTCTTTCATCTTGTTTTCGGCCATTCACGGGCTGTGAGGCTTGTCAAGGTCATGTTTCAACACAAAGCTACGCTATATCAGCCATGCTTTGATCATCATCCACAAAGCTCTCCTTAGGTCTAAACAAAACCGAAGGCATCTTATTCCTCATCCCCTAAAGGAGAGAGGCCCTTGAATATCCGGTCGATCTTCAAGTACACCTGGACAACCACCACTTTAACCATATAACGGGAGCTACTCAGGGCATCAACAATAATCCAAACGATGTGAAGATCTTTGGTCTTCAACCATTGTCTCCAATATCTTTGACAATCGTTGTATTAGTTATTCAGAATGGGTTGAAACCCTGTCTTTTCGAATTATAACACCATTAAAATCAAGTGACATATAAACATATCATAGGTCTCATTCCAGTTCAAAATATTCTTTATTCAAATATCCTTTATATTGGGAGTTACTCCCTTAAATCATATCAAAGATTTATAAAATCTCTTTTCTTAAGCTTAACTCAGAGTAAGGTTTATAAGCCTTATTGGGATTATCAAGCCTTACAAAAAGTAATCTCTCATATCTTATCCCATTCCCGTCCTATTCATCCCATGGAGAAAACTGGTGGTACTCCATATTTAACACCCCTCGTATTTGGTAAGTTTAATTACCTTCTATCATTACAAATCTTTGTTGAAAGATTTATTAAAATTCCAACATAGTTTTAATCTCCATTTCATTCAATCAAATCTTTATTGAAATATTTATTAAAACTGTAACATAGTTTCAATCCTTATGTCCAAATCATTGTTCAACGATTAATTAACTTTGGAAGTCAATCCTGTATTTAACTGGGTTAAGGAATGGATGTTATTCAAGACATCATTCACAACAAACCCAAAATCCAGTTTGATATTAAATATAAGGCTTTAAATAGAAATTGTATCGACTTATATTCAGTACCAAATTCTGAACTCAACCGATACCGTATAGGGAATAACGATATCTTCCAAGTTCCTCCAAATATTATTCGTTTAACTACAGAATCTAATATTGAAATATCTGAAGAATATTTCCATTCAAATCCAATAAACTTAAGTTTGAAAGCTTTTAGTTTATCTTCAAACTAAACTTCAAAATATTGACTTACTATATTAAGTAAATCCATTCAAAAGTACTCAAATTCAAATCATAGTCCAAAATTTCATAATTCTTACTCAAATCATTTTAAAACCATTAATTATGATTTATCATGATTTTTCCATATTTTAATAATTTTTATAAGGTCCTTTTAGTCAGTTTCCAATTCTGGCCACCGAACTGCATCTATCGCGACCCTTTTCAAAATAGATTTAAACTTATTTTAAAATCTAATTGTTGGATTTTAACACTTTCTATTTCATTTGAAAACTCTCTTCATTTCGAATGCAACGTTTTTTGTTTTAGGAGAATCCGACGATCGGACTCTGGTACATTGATTTAACGTTAATGGTTGAAGTTCGCGAACTACCGCTGTGCGGCAAGTCCTATTCAGACCAAATTCTATTTATAATTAAAATCAAATCAAAACCCTTCCAAAATTATTTATTAATTATATAAAACAAATATATTTATTTTTGGAAATCATATTTCAATTTGTTTCTCTCGAAAATCCAATGTTCCATTATTTAATCATTTTAATATTATTTTAATCATTAAAATAATGATATTTTCCAAAACATATTATTTGAAGTCCAAATTTTCCTGACATTCGTTATAAAAATAAATAAGACAGTTTTGTAAAGGAAATCCTTTTAATACTCTTCCTAGATATCCTAACCGAATTTACCTGTTTCTGTACATTTTAAAAATAAAACTTGAACAAGACATAACTATATGGATATAAATTCAAATCAACTCATTTCAGTAACAAACACTCATCGTAATAACATAAACTTTGAGTCCATCCAAAATCGGACGTCAAATTCAAACTTTTAATTTTCAATGTATATTTTATTAATAAAATATTCAAATTAATTCCGAATTGGAATGAGATTCAACCAATCACCATATATTTCAATTTATATGGATTTCACACATCATTAACATCCAATAATAGTTATTACTAACTATTAGCATCTAGTTACTACATATCATGGTATATACGATATAAGCCTTAAACCATTAATGCTTATATGAGTTTGTCAATCAATAGACTAACCGCAATATCAATCAATGAGGTATATTTCAACCAATTCAACCAATCATCAATCAATTATACAAATAGGGGTCACATTAATATCCATTAACCAATAATTAGTTAATTATTTTCTAATGACCATTTAAGGTTCAATAAATTTCCAGGCCAACACTATCAGTTTTAGGTGTCATATACCCAAGCAACTACATGTATATTACATAAAAAACACATTTTTATCATGTTAAACATCATTAAACCTTATCATAAACCGAAATCATCATCATAACAAGTTATGATAATCATAAACATCAAATAATTTACTAATCTTCCAAACATATTAAAACTAGTTATATTAACTAAACTGGTTAACATAACTTGAGTGAGGGGTTCTCACCAAGGGATCCACTCCTCCAATCTTTCATATAGGATGCTCCCACTCCATTAACGCTTCACTACCACTCCAAATCACCAACCACTAATATATATACATATATACATATACACACACATATATACTCTTATACTTGAGATCGGTAGAGGAAAAAACAGATTTTTAAGGGTTTCATTTGGCTTGGAGGCTTAGTGGGCCCCACAACTTGAGGGATGTAGGGCCCACGACTTGGGGGATGTGGGGTCCACGCGTTGTCTGGCTAGAGTGGACGGGTAGGTGCTGGTGGGGACAAGTGTGGGTTAAGTGGGGTCCAAGAGGTGGAAATTTAGGTTATTTTGGCTTAGAGGTGGAAATTAGGGTTTATAAAGGGTTTTTTAGGGGTTTTGAGTGGAGGTGGGGCCACGCCAAGAGGAGGTGTCCAGGTGGGGTGCTGCGTAGGTAATGGAGGGGGAAGAGCTGGCGGATCAGGTGTTGGGTGGTGGTAGGCCGTGGTGGTGGGGATTAGGAGCAAGGAAGAAGGAAGAGGACTTAAGAATAAAAAGAATGGAAAAGTCGGAAAAAGGCTTGGATTTATAGAAAGGAGAGAGTGATAGATCAGCGAGGTGTCGCGAGATGGGAGAGGGGGAGAAAACACAACTAAGGTGTCTAGGGGTTTGACACCTCAAATTAATTATTTGTGCTTTAGCACCGTATTAAAAATGAAGCTTGTTTTAGTTCTATCACGCGTTTCTTGCTCATGTTAAATCGGATTGATACAAAAATTTTAATTCTAACATATTTCGTAATTACAGATCCAACAAAATAGGTCTCATCAAATTTGGAGTTCGTTTGGCCATTCGTTTTATTATTTTATTGCGCTTTTACTTAATTTTGACTAGTTGACGTGGTACACGTTTATTTTTCGTACGCTCACATACTGATTCCGTAAATTATGAAATTTGAAATTTCACCATTTTTCAACATTTTGGATCCGATAAAATTAGCTTCAGTGAATTCCAAGATCATTTGAAAGATGGCTCTTTTCAAGATATCGAATTTTGACTAATTTCTCAATATGCGTTTATATTACATATGTTTTTGTACGAATTCCAATTGATATGAAATTTTAAACCTAACAATAATTTCTTATTCTGGATCTGATGAAAGTGGTTTCGGTGGATTCCAAGATTGTTTGGAAAACATCTATTTTCAGGTCATGAAACAGTATTAAAATACCAAATTTTACTATTTTTACTTTTAATTCACTATTAAAAGTCCAGTAATCTTATTTAAATCCAAATTTTATTGTAACCAAAGTTTGGGTCGTTACAATTTATATACGGATTTATTGTCAATTTAAATTTCGACAACTTAATATTAATTTAAGTGAATATTAGGCTCACATCCCTATTTTGAAACTTAATTAGGCTCACATCCGGTCATAAACTTATTGTAAATTAGGTCCCTGTTTTCAAAACTTATAAAATAATAATTAAAAAAAATAAAAAAATTCGTAAATTAGTAATAAAATATATTACGCATTATAAAAAAAATTCAGTTCAAAAAACAACAAAAATAATGTCAGAAAGAAGAAAACAGCAAAAAAACAGAAAAAACTGCAGTTAAATGCATAATATTATGCACCTTTTTGATTTTATTGCATGCATATATGCAATTATTGCAGTTCTTCCAACGGATAGATTTAACATAATTTTTCAGTTCATTTTTATTTGCATCCAAATGTGCAAATTTCTCAAAAAAATGCACACATGTGTGCAACATTTTTATAGGATAAAAAGTAGGGACCTAATTTATAAAAAAAAAAACAAAGTTCTGAAAATTTTTAAACCCGCCCCCTATTTTATTTTTTCCGCCTTTTTGTATTTTTTTAAAAAAAATGTGCGTACGTTCATAAAAAAAAATTCTAAAATATGGAAATAATGTCAGGAATCTACGGAAGTCGAAAAAAAATAGTTGCATACATTTATGCAATTATTACTGATAATTGCATATATGTATGCAACTTTTCCGTAAGCTGTTTTCAGATTAAAATCTGAAAATAAACCTGCACAAATGTATGCAAGTATTTGAAATTTTTGCGCACATGTATGCATTTATTTGCATGAATAAAAATCAACGAAGATGTATGTAGTGAAAAATATGCACGGATGTATGCAGGAAAGTGATATATGCGCATACTATTATGCATTTAACTGGAAATTTCGTTTTTTTCTCTTTTTTTGATTTTTGACGCCTTGTTTGATGGTTTTTTGTTCTGAATTTTTTAGCACTTACATGTTTTATTTAAATACGAATTTACGTGATTTTTTTATATTTTTTTAATATTTTTTTGATGAATTTTCAGAAAATAGGGACCTAATTTACAATAAGTTTATGACCGGGTTTTTTTTATATTTTGAAACTTAATAGGGACCTCTAAAAAACGCACCCTTAATTTAATAGCTTAAAAATAGACATTTTGCAAACGACCTCGTATTTCAAAAAAAACCAGCTTTATCAGATCCAGAACATTAAATTATTGTAAGGTTTCAAATTTCACGTCAATCAGAGTTAGTATGTGGCCGTGTGAAATTAAAATGTGAACCAATCAATAATTTGAACTCGAACTGGAGCTTTTTGAGAAAACGGTCTTGGAATTCGACAAGACTAGTTCCAATGGAACCATATCTAAAAAATATTGCAGGATTTCAAATTATGTAGCAGTCGGAATCAGTATGTGGTCGTATGAGTAGAAAACGCATTGGTTGATTAAACGTAATATAAGTTAAGCATTCACACTTAACTAGTTAAATGAAGTTGTGCTTTCTTTGAGTTGTCACCCAATGAAGAATCCAAGTGTGTTTTCTCCCCTTCCATCTCATTCCAACACCTCACCAATCCAAGGCCTTTCCAAGTCTATAAGTAGAAGACCTCCTCTTCACTTTTTTACTTTGTTTCCCTTCATTTTCTTTTCCTCCCCCTCCATTTCTTAACTCCACCGAGCCCACCCCAAAGCTGACCGCTGCTTCCACCCTCCCTCACGCCGCCGCTAGGCTCCTTCGGCCACCCGTCACCAACCCATGGGACCCCTCCTCCATAAAAGTCCCTTACCCCTTTAAAAACCCTAAAACATTACCTCCTTCCTCTTTAAACCACCAACTCGCGCCCCTCTCACCTCCTACAAGCACGCCTGGTTCCTACTAGACCCACCACTGATGCCACCAACCAAGGCCATGGGATCCACTACCAACCCGATATCCTTAGTACCCCGAAACCTCTCTCCATTTGCTCCACGAACCAAAACATTCCCACTTATACACCCATTAATTTCTAAAACCCCACAACGTCGAACTCCTACCCGTTTATTTTTCAGAAAACTCCGGTGACGCCGGGAGGCTGCAGAAGTTGTCCGGAATCGCTAGGACGTCCAACGAATAAAGTTAGGAGGAGTGGAGTAATATGTGAGAAACATTGAACCGAATAAGGTCTAGTTAACTATTAACTATTGTCTGTGAACTCGATTGAGTGTATAATGACCTATGATGGTTAATATGAATTCATGGTATTGTTTGGAAATGTTTGGTGTAGAAAAGATATGGTTTTTACGTAGTATTTATGCAATCACTTAAGTATATAATACTTAGAAATAATGGTGTCGAAATTGGAATGGTTTTGAACCTTAAATGGTCATTGAGAGGGAAATTAACTTGATATTGGTTAGTGGATATGGGTATGAACCCCATTTGGTATTGAATGCTTCTGTTGGTTGATGATTGTGTATTGCGGTTAATCTGTTGATTGACAAAAACTTATAAGCGTTAATTGTTTAATGCTTATATGTTATAAACTATGTCGCGATATGTGTGAGTGGATGTTATATTGGTTGTTGATGATGTGGTATGTGATTACCATGGTTAATATGGCCAAAATGTATAATTATTGTTCGTTTTTTGCTTAATTATTGTAAATATGTCATTTCCTCCTTTTGCATAAAAAGGCATTATTTTGAACTCGCAAGAGATATGATTAAAAGTATTAAAAAGGGAAAGTAGTGCAAATGTACGTATATATATATATATATATATATATATATTTGTGTAATTTGCATCATTTATTCCAAATTATATATTTACATGTATTTCTTGTGATTTGAAAACATCGCATTTTCACTAATTAGGCATGATTTACAATGATTACGGCTAACAATCTTTTTGTAAGATTTGAAACCTTTTGACAAGACTGAATGCAAAAAGGAATGTTTGGTTGTCAATTAAACCAAATCATTAAATTTAAAAGAATAAATAATAATAACAATAAAAGATAACTACATTGACCGTACGAAAACATAAAAATAAATATATACATATTAGTGAAAACTAGGCTCACATCCTTAAAATTAAACTTAATTAAGCTCACATCCCTATTTTTAAATTGCGGTTGTTATTTTTCCAGAAATGCCCTCTTTCAAATTGATGATGTAATTAATGTGCGATAATCACATAATGGGAATGTAATTTTCCAGAAACATATATTTTTCTGTCCATGGCGGCGCCGTCATCGATCTAATTTTTTGACTTTGGATTCTTTCGAACTAATACTCGAAATGTTATTTTCGATCTAATATTCGATTAACTCAGAATTTGTTCAAAGATTTAATTAGATCCATCGTTGGTTTAAATGATGGATGTTTCTTCTTCAAGGTAATTTATACTTTTTTCGTATATAGGTATCATTTTTTTTCATTTTTTGTTGATTGATTTTTATGATGTTGTATTTATTCTCGAGTTTTGAGTTTTGTTGATTTATATTCTAGAAAGTTGCATATAAGTATGCATATATTCTATATATATGCATACAAATATGCAATTGTGACGGCCCGTAAATTCGTACTATCTGAGTTGACTAAAACAACACCCGTCCGACCCAAATAATACAGAAATACGAGTCATTAGGGTTAAAGAGATTGAAGAAGGACATAAACAACAACATAGAATCTCATAGCGGAATGAATAAAATATATTATATAACATAACCTTTGAAATACAAAATTGTATCATATACACATACCATCATCAGAGTATAACACAACATTTGATACAGCAGATAATAACTCTTAAATATCTAATAGTGAAGCTGCCTGCTTCAAACTCCTCCAAGTGTATCTGTAAAAGCCTGAAACACTTGACTGCCCGTACAAATTTGGTCACCCAAGAGTTTAGGAAAAAAACAACAAAATAAACTCTAGGTCAGTCATGGGACTGGTGTGAGTAAACTCCAACCATATTATTTAACTTTGGAAAACCTTTTGAAAGAAAAGGATAATAGTAAGACCAACCCACACATAAACATGAGCGGTTTTTACCTTACTATAACTCAAAATATTTTTGATATGAAATCCAGTGATATTATAATAATGTCTAATCAAGTAAATAGTCAAATAGTACAACGCTTGCATCTCACGCTCTACATACATAGTATAAAATCAAAAACCGCAAGGTGCTTATTGGAGATTGGATTCCATCTATGACAAGGTATGGGACCACCTTCCGCTCAGTGTACTCTAGAGAGGATACACTAGGTTTCAGTAAGAACATCTTGCAACCCGGCCACACATGACTGCCCACTCATTTAGCTTGAGTGTAGCGAGTATATTGTCACCCACGGTTGTCGGTCGTCCAGTCGTAATCCGTAAGATACAGAATCGAAAGAAGAACAAATAATTGAATTTTCTCTAGATCGGTGACAAATATAGTATGATCCAACTAGCCATGTTGCCTACCCAATTTTTGTCATATCCCGATTGTGAGGCTTGAGGCTACATCTATCTTTTAGAAAATCTGGCCACCATACACTTTGAATGCCACATCGTTAAACCCATCAAATCATTAGTTGATCTTCTCAAAAATATTATGGGTATAAAAGCCAAGAGAAACGAATTTCTCCGCCATCAGACGTAATACTTTGAAAAGATTGTCTTATGTGATATGTTAGGCTTACTCTGTCAGACATTCGTCCATACAAGTTGTCCTGGGTCTAGACAAACATAACAGCCCTTGCATTTCACTCCGTCTTCCATTTTCTTCAACATAATCTAATTCACAATGCCTATGCCTATACGAAGTGGTTTTTGGATGATGAATCCAACCGGTCTCTCCGTATTGACAACGATGGTCAAAATCTTTGATAGCTGATGATTTAACTATCAAAGAAAAACAAAAGGTCCATCCTAATTTCTAGCATCAAATGATCACTGGCCCTTTCTAAAATTTCACGTTTGTTTCCTTATCGGGTTTTCTATATTGATTTCTGGTCACCAAATTTCTTAAAAATATTCTAACTCCTTAAATTTTTGAAAACCTCCTTTGTACCGGTCAATAGTTCAAACCCCAACTCGCCTCTCTAGGCCCTTTCCATTCAAAAAGAAAATCAAAAAGCCAAGTGGCTTGCCGATTCGGCGCATAAAACCTCATATGGAAATTTAAACATGTACCTTTTTTCGAGCTCTTAAATTAAAATCTTCATACTCTCTTCATCCTCTTCATCACATACCTGTTAACATATATACACATATTCCCCTTTTATTTCAATCAATCCAATCCTTTTTAACAAAATTCGCCAACTACTCTTTTAATTAGTTCTTTTGCTTAATGCACTTTGATTTGAATACATCTTATTCAAATATATTTTAGTTCACTTATACACAAGTTGCATGCCATCTCTGACTCGAGTTTTATATTTAAATTCTCAAACTTATTCACTTACACAAAGTCGACTTCATTTCTAAAATTTCATTAGCTAATTATTTTTCTAATTAGTTAATTTTATTCAATGATCAAAGTTTGATTTATATTCCAAAAATCGATCCACTTGCCCCAACTGAGTTCAAATCTATTTTATAACTCAAATCTGGATTTTTCTAATTGAAATCCGTATTTTTATCCTCTAAAAATCCCTTGAATTAATTAATTAAATCGTTATGGTTTTTAAACAATTTTACAACGTCTTTTCTAAAATTTGATTTTGACATAACTCAAAATCTTTAAGTCGAAATCCAAATTTTTCTCTTCCATTAGAAAATTATTATTTAATAGGTCCAAACGTTTCTACTTTCATCAAATTCCGATTTATATTGAGTTCTATATACTCAATTAAAGTTCGAACCATCAATATACGAACTACCGCACTATGACGAGTTCGTTTTAATTTAATTAAATATAAACATTTAAAAACTTCATTATAAAATAATTCCAATTCCATTTTCAATAAACTGAACCCGTTATCCAAAACTATCTTACCAAATCAGATTACTCAAACTCTTTGATTATTTTATTCCGTATAGATAACCCAGTTATGATTTATTCAAAACCCAAATTCCAATATTCAAATTATTTATAAAATTCGATATAATCGATTTTCAATTATAAATTCTTTTCATAGGAATAATCAATTAATTCAACATCGTTTACCATTAAAACTAATATCATCCCTTGATAATAGTGAAGTCGTTCAAGTTGGGGTATTTTATTTACCTCTCAGACCTTGACTGGTAACGTTCTTATCTTGAGACAGACAAGAGTTTGTAATACAAGACCGCCACTACTTATCATAAAAATCCCCTCCTTTATCCATTATGATTTTTAAATGTACTCCAAACGACTCACCCACAATCTCTATCCATCCATGGTCCCTAAAACTCCATGCGACCCCTAAATTAACGGTTATTAATTTAAGTTAACAACTAAACTAAATAATAATTAAATTACCTTATTCATGTTATTAAGTCATCTTGCCTTCTCTTTCTCACCATCTCACTTAACTGTTTATGTCGCAACCACCACCACTGTGATCACAACTCCTTCCAATCCCATCGACAAACATTGATGCACAGTTCTTGCTTTATCGACATCAATCCCATTACTAACAACAGCCTCTACTATAATCTTCTCCTCCCTCTAAAAATATTTGTTCCCTCTCCCAGTATTAAACCCAGTTCATGCGGTGGCCTCCTGCATCTCCTCTAATCTACCATACTGTCGAACCCCATACACCACAGTACAACTAATTGAAACACCGCTCTAGTCATGTTTGCAACTCCAAAACAAGAGACCCAACTCCCTACTCCCCAAAACGAACTCCTCCAATAACTCATTCACTGCCTCAAAATCCCACAAAGTCAACGCAGTCATCTAGCCTTCAAATTTCAGAACCGTATACCCTATCGAACTTCACTATAGTTCGACGTCATGTTCTAACCTTATACCCAAATCAGTTCGCACCCAAATCATCGTCGAGCTTTATAAATCGTATCCCACTTCCACTCTAGACCGCGAGCATTTCCAACATCGCCTCTTCTACATTACTCACACTCTGAAATCGTGGCCCCTTGCGCTAGCGTTTCTAGCTGTCAAGTTGGGTTTTTGAAGACATTGGGATCCCAAATCACAAACTCCCATTATGGTTTCTTTTTTTTCGATGGAAACAATTTGGTCTTCGATTGGAGAAAAGAATGAAGGGTGACTTCAAACTGCTTTTAGAAGAGGACGAATGAAATAGTTTGGAAGGGACAAGGAGTGGTTTTCGAACAGAATAGGAAGAGGCCATTTTCCAATTTGAAGCATTAGAGCTTCATTGAGTAGTTTGAGTGGAAGAAAAGAATGAAAAACAGAAGGAGCCTGGGTGATTTCATAGATGCGAACAACAGACAGAAGTACTACACCATTAATTTCATTGTCTAACTTTGCTAGGAAAGGAAGAACCAAAATTTCTGCTCGATGTAAAAATAGGTCTGCGCGATTTTCTTCATTAGGTCTGCGTTAAAACATTGGCCGGCCTCCTATATGTTTTTTTTCTTTTATTATTTATATTGATTTTATTTTAATTGAATAATTAAAATATCTCGCGGTCCTTAACTAGTAATCCCGAACCACTATTTAATCGTGACGACCGATGATACAAGATTATAACGCTATTCTGGTCTAAATGGAATGGTATCTAGAATTTTATTTAACTGTCTGCAGGAGATATTTAATTTAAATAAATGGTTTAAATTAAATTTGATTTAAAATATAATTCGATTTCAAACAAATAAATTCATCGAAATTAAATTATTATTATCATTTATACTCACATATAATTTATATTGATAATATGAATTACTTTGATTCAGTTTTAACTATGGATTAAATTATTTCACTTTTTCCGTATAATGATAATTGATATCTTTGAAATTAAATCGTATATTGATGACTAAATCGATAAATTAAATATAAAAATCCATTTATATTTCTAATTTAACATTTAAAATAAATCGACAAAAATCTGGGATGTTACATTCCTCCCCCTTAAAAGAATATCATCCCCGAAATTACTAAGGTAGAAGAAATGTTATAGAACCGTTAACTTTCCAAAAACCCATTTTGTTATAACTCAACATCTTAAATTATATAAATCAAGTCCCTTATAATTTTAAATTTTCATGGGAATATTCAATCCCAGGTCATTTAACTGGTTCCCATCATTTCGATTTATTTAACTTGCTTAAGTAAAATTTCGGAATTCACATTCCCGGGTTTTATTTCAAATCCTTTTTGTAATCATATAAATATACATATATTTATTTCTATCTCCAATTCAAAATATTTGAACTTTCCAAAAGAACTTGTTTTTTCTTCAAATAATTTCCTTTGAAAATCTCACTATGGTAGCAATCCGTCACTTAGAAACTCGAAAATGAACACCGATGATGGCGCGCTCCATCATCAGAGTTATTTTCCAGTGTCCGAAGTGAATTCAGTGCTTTATCAATTTCAAAATCCATTGAAAACTATTTTTATTCAAAAATATTCCCAAAACAGAGCTATGTTATTTTAATATATTTACGAAAAATATTTTCCAACTTTCCGGGATTAAATTCCAAATCTGGTTTGAATCCAATTTTATTTTCTCAATTGCATATTTCATTCTTATACAAGTTCTATTTGGTTATATAACCATTTCAATCTTGTAATTTCGTTTGATTATAATCCTAACAATCAACACATCTATACATTATAATAATTCCAAAAAATTATTCTAAAAATATGGCTTTGGGTAAAATTATTTCATTTACCCATCTTTTAAAACATACTGTGTCAAATTACTCTGCTCAAGCGTTTAGAAACACCTATCGATACAGTTGTACATTCTGTATCGACCAGAATTCGTATACCCCTCCACAAACCAATCAACACAATATAAAACAATTTTTATATCAACTTACAAGTACGCTCTCTCATATACACACACACACACATACACACACTCAACTCATACTAGGGTACTACTGACCCTATCTCTAATGAGTAAACACCCACCAAAGCCTAGGTGTTCGCTCAACCTAAGCTCTGATACCAAATGCGATGGCCCGTAAATCTGTACTATCTGAGTTGACTAAAACAACACCCGTCCAACCCAAATAATACAGAAATACGAATCATTAGGGTTAAAGAAATAGAAACTGATAGAAGAAGGACATAAAGAACAACATAGAATCTCACAGCGGAATGAATAAAATATATTATATAACATAACCTTTGAAATACAAAATTGTATCATATACACATACCATCATCAGAGTATAACACAACATTTGATACAGCAGAAAATAACTCTTAAATATATAACGGTGAAGCCGCATGCTTCAAACTCCTCCAAGTGCATCTATAAAAGCCTGAAACACTTGACTGCTCGTACCAATTTGGGCACCTAAGAGTTTAGGAAAAAAAAAACTCTGGGTCAGTCATGGGACTGGTGCGAGTAAACTCCAGCCATATTATTTAACTTTGGAAAACCTTTTGAAAGAAAAGGATAATAGTAAGACTAGCCCAAACATAAACATGAGCGGTTTTTACCTTACTATAACCCAAAACATTTTTGTAAATCCGGTGATATTATAATAATGTCTAATCAAGTAAATAGTTAAAAAATAGAACACTTACATCTCACGCTCTACATACATAGTATAAAATCAAAAACCGTAGAGCGCTTATTAGAGATTGGATTCCAATTATGACAAGGTATGTGACCACCTTTCGCTCAGTGTAATTTAGAGGGTATACACTAGGGTTCAGCAAGAACATCTTGCAACCCGACCATACATGACCGCCCACTCATTTAGCTTGAGTGCAGCGAATATATTTTCACCCACGGTTGTTGGCCGTTCAACTATAATTCGTTAGATACAGAATCGAAAGAAGAACAAATAACTGAATTTTCTCTAGATCGGTGACAAATATACCCTACTTGGGTATGACCCAACTAGCCATGTTGCCTGCCCGATTTTTGTCATTTCCCGGTTGTGAGGCTTGAGGCCACGTTTATATTTTAGACAATATGGCCACCGTATATTTTGAATGCCACATCGTTAAACCCGTTAAATCACTAGTTGATCTTCTCAAAAATATTACGGGTATAAAAGCTAAGAGAAAAGAATTTCTCCTCCACCAGACTAATACCTTGAAAAGATCGTCTTATGTGATCTGTTAGGCTTCCTCTGTCAGACATTCGTCCATACAAGTTGTCTTAGGTCTGGACAAACATAACAGCCCTTGCATTTCACTCCATCTTCCATTTTCTTTAGCATAATCTAATTCGCAACGCCTATGCCTGTACAGAGTGGTTTTCGGATGATGAATCCAACCGGTCTCTCCGTGTTGACAACGATGGTCAAAATCTTTGATAGCCGGTAATTTAACTATCAAAGAAAAACAAAACGTCCATCCTAATTTCTAGCATCAGACAATCACTGGCCCTTTCTAATATTTCACATTTGTTTCCTTATCGGGTTTACTATATTGATTTATAGTTACCAAATTTCTTAAAAATATTCTTACTCCTTAAATTTTCGGAAAATTTCGCCAGAACCTCCTTTGTACCGGTCAATAGTTCAAACCCCAACTCGCCTCTCTAGGCCCTTTCCATTGAAAAAGAAAATCAAAAAGCCAAGCGTCTTGCCAATTCGGCGCATAAAACCTCATATGGAAATATAAACATGTACTTTTTTGTCAAGCACTTAAATTAAAATCTTCATACTCTCTTCATCCTCTTCATCACATACCTGTTAACACATATACACTTATTCCCCTTTTATTTCAGTCAATCCAATCATTTTTAACAAAATTCGCTAACCATTGTTTTAATTAGTTCTTTTGCTTAATGCACTTTGATTTGAATACATCATATTCAAATATAATTTAGTTCACTTATACACAAGTTGCATGCCATCTCTGACTCGAGTTTTATATTTAAATTCTCAAACTTATTCACTTACACAAAGTTGACTTCATTTCTAAAATTTTGCTAACTAATTATTTTTCTAATTAGTTAATTTTATTCAACGATTAAAGTTCAATTTTTTTTCCAAAAATCGATCCACTTGCCCTACTTGAGTTCAAATCTATTCTATAACTCAAATCCAGATTTTTCTAATTGAAATCCAGATTTTTATGCACTAAAAATCCCTTAAATTAATTAAATTAAATAGTTATGGTTTTTAAACGATTTTACAGCGAGTTTTCTAAAATTTGATTTTGACATAACTCAAAATCTTTAAGTCAAAATCCAGATTTTTCTCTACCATTAGAAAATTATTATTTAATAGGTCCAAACGTTTCTGGTTTCATCAAATTCAGAATTATTGAGTTCTATATACTCAATTGAAGTTCAAACCGTCAATATACGAGCTATCGTGCTGCGGCGAGTTCGTTTTAATTTAATTAATTATAAATGTTTGAAAACTTCAATATAAAATAATTCCAATTCCATTTTCAATAAACTGAACCTGTTATCCAAAACTATCTTAACAAATCAGATTATTCAAAATCGTTGATTATTTTATTCCATATTCATAACCCAGTTATGATTTATTCAAAACCCAAATTCCTATATTCAAATTATTTATAACATTCGATATAATCGAATTTCAATGATAAATTCTTTTTATAGAAATAATCAATTAACTCAACATCCTTTAACATTACAAACTAATATCATCCCTTGATAATAGTGAAGTCATTCAAGTTGGGGTATTTTATTTACCTCTCAGACCTTGACCGGTAACGTTCTTATCTTGAGACAGATAAGAGTTTGTAATACAAGACCGCCACTACTTATCGTTAAAATCCCCTCCTCTATCCATTATGATTTTTAAATGTACTCCAATGAAAATTTATTCATTTTATTTATAAAACATGGTTTATAAATCAACTTCCTTATTTTATATTAAACAAGCTTTCATTTAAAATTCCATTTAAAACTTGATTCCCATTTGAATTATTTTATTACTATAGTCTACATACATAAAAAAATCGATTTTCATAGTAAAATTCTAAATCCATTCCAATATCTTTTGGAAATAAAATTTACTTCTACAAATTCGACATAATCTATTTCAATCCATAAATCCATGTGGATTTATTTATTTCCAGTTTACATTCCGAATATCGAAAAAAAATCTCTTTGCTTCCTTTTTCCGAAATGATTTCCAATTAAAAATTCCCTTTTAAATTTATACCTGAATTTAAATTTATCAACTATTAAATGATAATTTTTCACATTTATATACGAATGCCATTTATAATTTACACTTCATGTTTTAAATATATAAAATAAGTTTTCTATTTCAAATTTCATTTGAATTCCAATTCCTATTTTTGGAGAATAAATTATCCTTTTCAAAATCATATTAGAATTTCCTTTATAAATTATCAAATGATAATTTTTTTCTTTCCATTAATGAAAACCATTTATAAATCCAGCTTCTTATTTTTATTACTAAAACAAGTTAATATTTCCTAACTCGTTCAAGATTCCATTTTTATTTCGGAAATTAGATTTTCCTATTTAAAATCTACAAATTCTTTTTGTATAATATTTTAAATATCAATATCTATGGCCAGTGATATTCAAACATTCAACACAACCAGTATTAATTCAATTCAACATATCAAACAAATATGTAAACAACAATAAATAAATTTTAAGGAATCCAGTTGGATTTCTCCAACCTGTTTTCCCTGCATCTACATATGCTAGTCAACAATAAATAATACCAATTCTGCTTCAAGGCAGGATATCGTGGTATAAAAGGTCATCCACTCATATATCGTGGGGCGATAGGGTCATCCGCTAGTGATATTGCGGGCATCAGCTAATGGTACTGCGGGAAATCCAATATGTATATATATATATATATATATGTATATAATAACCACAATCTCCAGGCCTAAATACTAATATCTATTACCACAACAATTTAGTAACTCATGCATGCATCAAGACAACCAATAATTTATTTTTAACGATTAAAAATAAATTTAAGTCTAAAACTCTGAGTGAGATTTACTCACCTTGATTTTCCTTTGCTGAATATCTCGTTAAGTTTCATCTCATCGCGGTTGTAATCGTTACGAATAAATCTACTTCACTCCTATGATTTATTTATTTAATTTGTTGATTAAATTATATAAATTTAAATTAACAAATGTAAATAAATTCTCCTATGTAATTAAATTTCAAAATAAGTGTACCTCGTTGCTTTCCAAACTTTGATTAGTCCATGGAGAAACTCTACACACAATTATCTCCTACTAATAAAAACAGACCTGAACCGACTCATCCCCACTTCAGTATTCACCAAACGACTCACCCACAATCTCCATCCATCCATGGTCCCAAAAACTCCATGCGACCCCTAAATTAACGGTTATTAATTTAAGTTAACAACTAAACTAAATAATAATTAAATTACCTTATTCATGTTATTAAGTCATCTTGCCTTCTCTTTCTCAACATCTCACTTAACTTTTTATGTCGCAACCACCACCACTGTGATCACAACTACTTCCAATCCCATCGACAAACATTGATGGACACTTCTTGCTTTATCAACATCAATCCCATTACTAACAACAGCCTCTACTATAATCTTCTCCTCCCTCTAAAAATATTTGTTCCCTCTCCCAGTATTAAACCCAGTTCATGCGGTGGCCTCCTGCATCTCCTCTAATCTACCATACTGTCGAACCCCATACACCACAGTACAACTAATTGAAACACCGCTCTAGTCATGTTTGCAACTCCAAAACAAGAGACCCAACTCCCTACTCCCTAAAACGAACTCCTCCAATAACTCATTCACTACCTCAAAATCCCACAAAGTCAACGCAGTCATCTAGCCTTCAAATTTCAGAACCGTATACCCTATCGAACTTCACTATAGTTCGACATCATGTTCTAACCTTATACCCAAATCAGTTCACACCCAAATCATCGTCGAGCTTTATAAATCGTATCCCACTTCCACTCTAGACCGCGAGCATTTCCAACATCACCTCTTCTACATTACTCACACTCTGAAATCGTGGCCCCTTGTGCTAGCGTTTCTAGCTGTCGAGTTGGGTTTTTGAAGACACTGGGATCCCAAATCACAAACTCCCATTATGGTTTCTTTTTTTTCGATGGAAACAATTTGGTCTTCGATTGGAGAAAAGAATGAAGGGTGACTTCGAACTGCTTTTAGAAGAGGATGAATGATATAGTTTGGAAGGGACAAGGAGCGGTTTTCGAACAGAATAGGAAGAGGCCATTTTCCAATTTGAAGCATTCGAACTTCATTGAGTAGTTTGAATGGAAGAAAAGAATGAAAAACAGAAGGAGCCAGGGTGATTTCATAGATGCGAACAACAGACAGAAGTACTACACCATTAATTTCATTGTCTAACTTTGCTGGGAAAGGAAGAACCAAAATTTCTGCTCGATGTAAAAATAGGTCTGCGCGATTTTCTTCATTAGGTCTGCGTTAAAACATTGGTCGGCCTCCTATATGTTTTTTTTCTTTTATTATTTATACTGATTTTATTTTAATTGAATAATTAAAATATCTCGCGGTCCTTAACTAGTAATCCCGAACCATTATTTAATCGTGACGACCGATGATACAAGATTATAACGCTATTCTGGTCTAAATGGAATGGTATCTAGAATTTTATTTAACTGTCTGCAGGAGATATTTAATTTAAATAAATGGTTTAAATTAAATTTGATTTAAAATATAATTTGATTTCAAACAAATAAATTAATCGAAATTAAATTATTATCATTTATACTCACATATAATTTATATTGATAATCTGAATTACTTTGATTCAGTTTTAACTATGGATTAAATTATTTCACTTTTTCCGTATAATGATAATTGATGTCTTTGAAATTAAATCGTATATTGATGATTAAATCGATAAATTAAATATAAAAATCCATTTATATTTCTAATTTAACATTTAAAATAAATCGACAAAAATCTGGGATGTTAGATTCCTCCCCCTTAAAAGAATTTCATCCCCGAAATTACTAAGGTAGAAGAAATGCTATAGACCCGTTAACTTTCCAAAAACCCATTTTGTTATAACTCATCATCTTAAATTATATAACTCAACTCCCTTATAATTTTAAATTTTCATGGGAATATTCAATCCCAGGTTATTTAATTGGTTCCCATCATTTCGATTTATTTAACTTGCTTAAGTTAAATTTCGGAATTCACATTCGCGGGTTTTATTTCAAATCCTTTTTGAAATCATATAAATATACATATATTTATTTCTATCTCCAATTCAAAATATTTGAACTTTCCAAAAGAACTTGTTTTTTCTTCAAATAATTTCCTTTGAAAATCTCACTATGGTTGCAATCCGTCACTTAGAAACTCGAAAATGAACACCGATGATGGCGCGCTTCATCATCAGAGTTATTTTCCAGTGTCGAAGTGAATTCAGTGCTTTATCATTTTCAAAATCCATTGAAAACTATTTTTATTCAAAAATCTTCCCAAAACAAAGCTATGTTATTTTAATATATTTACGAAAAGTATTTTCCAACTTTCCGGGATTAAATTCCAAATCTGGTTTGAATCCAATTTTATTTTCTCAATTGTATATTTCATTCTTATACAAGTTCTATTTGGTTATATAACCATTTCAATCTTGTAATTTCGTTTGATTATAATCCTAACAATAAACACATCTATACATTATAATAATTCCAAAAAATTATTCTAAAAATATGGCTTTGGGTAAAATTATTTCATTTACCCCACTTTTAAAACATACTGTGTCAAATTACTCTGCTCAAGCGTTTAGAAACACCTATCGATACAGTTGTACATTCTGTATCAACCAGAATTCATAAACCACTCCACAAACCAATCAATACAATATAAAACAATTTTTATATCAACTTACAAGCACGCTCTCTCATATATACACACACACACATACACACACTCAACTCATTCTGGGGTACTACTGACCCTATCTCTAATGGGTAAACACCCACCAAAGCCTAGGTGTTCGCTCAACCTAAGCTCTGATACCAAATGCGACGGCCCGTAAATCTGTACTATCTGAGTTGACTAAAACAACACCCGTCCAACCCAAATAATACAGAAATACGAATCATTAGGGTTAAAGAAATAGAAACTGATAGAAGAAGGACATAAAGAACAACATAGAATCTCACAGCGGAATGAATAAAATATATTATATAACATAACCTTTGAAATACAAAATTGTATCGTATACACATACCATCATCAGAGTATAACACAACATTTAATACAGTAGAAAATAACTCTTAAATATATAACGGTGAAGCCGCCTGCTTCAAACTCCTCCAAGTGCATCTATAAAAGCCTGAAACACTTGACTGTCCGTACAAATTTGGGCACCCAAGAGTTTGGGAAAAAAACAAAAAATAAACTCTGGGTCAGTCATGGGACTGGTGCGAGTAAACTCCAACCATATTATTTAACTTTGGAAAACCTTTTGAAAGAAAAGGATAATAGTAAGACTAGCCCACACATAAACATGAGCGGTTTTTACCTTACTATAACCCAAAACATTTTTGATATGAAATCCGGTGATATTATAATAATGTCTAATCAAGTAAATAGTTAAATAATAGAACACTTACATCTCACGCTCTACATACATAGTATAAAATCAAAAACCGCAGGGCGCTTATTAGAGATTGGATTCCAATTATGACAAGGTATGTGACCACCTTTCGCTCAGTGTACTTTAGAGGGTATACACTGGGGTTCAGCAAGAACATCTTGCAACACGACCATACATGACCGCCCACTTATTTAGCTTGAGTGTAGTGAATATATTGTCACCCACAGTTGTTGGCCGTTCAACTATAATTCGTTAGATACAGAATCGAAAGAAGAACAAATAATTGAATTTTCTCTAGATCAGTGACAAATATACCCTACTTGGGTATGACCCAACTAGCCATGTTGCCTGCCCAATTTTTGTCATTTCCCGATTGTGAGGCTTGAGGCCACGTTTATATTTTAGAAAATATGGCCACTATATACTTTGAATGCCACATCGTTAAACCCGTCAAATCACTAGTTGATCTTTTCAAAAATATTACGGGTATAAAAGCTAAGAGAAACGAATTTCTCCTCCACCAGACGTAATACCTTGAAAAGATCGTCTTATGTGATCTGTTAGGCTTCCTCTATCAGACATTCGTCCATACAAGTTGTCTTAGGTCTGGACAAACATAACAGCCCTTGCATTTCACTCCATCTTCCATTTTCTTTAGCATAATCTAATTCGCAACGCCTATGCCTGTACAGAGTGGTTTTCGGATGATGAATCCAACCGGTCTCTCCGTGTTGACAACGATGGTCAAAATCTTTGATAGCCGGTAATTTAACTATCAAAGAAAAACAAAACGTCCATCCTAATTTCTAGCATCAGACAATCACTGGCCCTTTCTAATATTTCACATTTGTTTCCTTATCGGGTTTACTATATTGATTTATAGTTACCAAATTTCTTAAAAATATTCTTACTCCTTAAATTTTCGGAAAATTTCGCTAGAACCTCCTTTGTACCGGTCAATAGTTCAAACCCCAACTCGCCTCTCTAGGCCCTTTCCATTGAAAAAGAAAATCAAAAAGCCAAGCGTCTTGCCAATTCGACGCATAAAACCTCATATGGAAATATAAACATGTACCTTTTTGTCAAGCACTTAAATTAAAATCTTCATACTCTCTTCATCCTCTTCATCACATACCTGTTAACATATATACACTTATTCCCCTTTTATTTCAGTCAATCCAATCATTTTTAACAAAATTCGCTAACCAGTGTTTTAATTAGTTCTTTTGCTTAATGCACTTTGATTTGAATACATCATATTCAAATATAATTTAGTTCACTTATACACAAGTTGCATGCCATCTCTGACTCGAGTTTTATATTTAAATTCTCAAACTTATTCACTTACACAAAGTCGACTTCATTTCTAAAATTTTGCTAACTAATTATTTTTCTAATTAGTTAATTTTATTCAATGATTAAAGTTCGATTTTTTTTCCAAAAATCGATCCACTTGCCCTACTTGAGTTCAAATCTATTCTATAACTCAAATCTGGATTTTTCTAATTGAAATCCAGATTTTTATCCACTAAAAATCCCTTAAATTAATTAATTAAATAGTTATGGTTTTTAAATGATTTTACAACGAGTTTTCTAAAATTTGATTTTCACATAACTCAAAATCTTTAAGTCAAAATCCAAATTTTTCTCTACCATTAGAAAATTATTATTTAATAGGTCCAAACGTTTCTGGTTTCATCAAATTCGGACTTATATTGAGTTCTATATACTCAATTGAAGTTCGAACCATCAATATAAGAACTATCGTGCTGCGGCGAGTTCGTTTTAATTTAATTAATTATAAATGTTTGAAAACTTCAATATAAAATAATTCCAATTCCATTTTCAATAAACTGAACCTGTTATCCATAACTATCTTAACAAATCAGATTATTCAAAATCGTTGATTATTTTATTCCATATTCATAACCCAGTTATGATTTATTCAAAACCCAAATTCCTATATTCAAATTATTTATAACATTCGATATAATCGAATTTCAATGATAAATTCTTTTTATAGAAATAATCAATTAACTCAACATCCTTTAACATTACAAACTAATATCATCCCTTGATAATAGTGAAGTCATTCAAGTTGGGGTATTTTATTTACCTCTTAGACCTTGACTGACAAAGTTCTTATCCTGAGATGGATAAGAGTTTGTAATACAGGACCGCCACTACTTATCATAAAAATCCCCCCTTCTATCCATTTAAAAATACGATTTTTAAATGTTCTCCAATTAAAATTTGTTCATTTTATTTATAAAACATGGTTAATAAATCAACTTACTTATTTTATATTAAACAAGCTTTCATTTAAAATTCCATTTAAAACTCGATTCCCATTTGAAATATTTTATTACTATAATCTACATACATAAAAAAAATCGATTTTCATACTAAAATTCTAAATCTCTAGTTAATACCATTCCAATATCTTTTGGAAATAAAATTTACTTCTACGAATTCGACATAATCTATTTCAATCCATAAATCCATGTGGATTTATTTAATTCCAGTTTACATTCCGAATATCAAAAAAATCTCATCGCTCCCTTTTTCTGAAATTATTTCCAATTAAAAATTCCCTTTTAAATTTATACCTGAATTTAAATTTATTAACTATCAAATGACAATTTTTCACATTTATATACAAATTCCATTTATAATTTACACTTCTTGTTTTAAATATATAAAACAAGTTTTCTATTTCAATTTTCATTTGAATTCCAATTTCTATTTTTGGAGAATAAATTCTCCTTTTCAAAATCACATTTGAATTTCCTTTATAAATTATCAAATGATAATTTTTTTCTTTCCATTTATGAAAACCATTTATAAATCCAGCTTCTAGTTTTCATTACTAAAACAATTTAATATTTCCTAACTCATTCAAGATTCCATTTCTATTTCGGAAATTAGATTTTCCTATTTAAAATCTACAAATCCTTTTTGTATAGTATTTTAAGTATCAATATCTATGGCCAGTGATATTCAAACATTCAACATAACCAATATCAATTCAATTCAGCATATCAAACAAATATGTAAACAACAATAAATAAATTTTGAGGAATCCAGTTGGATTCCTCCAACCTGTTTTCCCTGCATCCACATATGTTAGTCAATAATAAATAATACCGATCCTACTTCAAAGTAGTATATCGCGGTATACAAGGTCATCCACTCAAATATCATGGGGCGATAAGGTCATCCGCTAATGATGCTGCAGGCATCCACTAATGGTACTGCGGGAAATCCAATATATATATATAATATCCACAATCTCCAGGCCTAAATACTAATATCTATAACCACAATAATTTAGTAATTCATGCATGCATCTAAACAACTGACAATTTATTTTTAATGATTAAAAATAAATTTAAATATAAAACTCTGAGTGAGATTTACTCACTTTGATTTTCCTTTGCTGAATATCTCGTTAAGTTTCATCTCATCGCGGCTGTAGATCGTCATGAATAAATCTACTTCGCCCCTATGATTTATTTATTTAATTTGTTGATTAAATTATACAAATTTAAATTAACAAATACAAATAAATTCTCCTATGTAATTAACTTTCAAAATAAGTGTACCTTGCTGCTTTTCAAACTTTGATTAGCCCATGGAGAAACTCTACACACAATTATCTCCTGCTGTTAAAAACAGACCTGAACTGACTCTTCCCCACTCCGGTATTTCACCAAACGACTCGCCCACAATCTCCATCCATCCACGGTCCCCAAAACTACATGCTACCCCTAAATTAACGGTTATTAATTTAAGTTAACAACTAAACTAATTAATTAATTAATTAAATTACCTTATTCATGTTATTAAGTCATCTTGCCTTCTCTTTCTCACCATCTCACTTAACTATTTATGTCGCAACCACCACTACTATGATCACAACTCCTTCTAATCCTATCGACAAACATTGATGCACAGTTCTTGCTTTAACGACCCCATTACTAACAACAACTTCTACTATAATCTTCTGCCCTTCTAAAAATATTCGTTCCCTCTCCCAGTATCAAACTAGTTCATGCGGTGGCCTCCTGCATATGCTCTAATCTACCATACTGTCGAACCCCATACACCATAGTACAACTAATTGAAACACTGCTCCAGTCATGTTTGCAACTCCAAAACCAGATACCTAACTCCCTCCTCCCCAAATCTAACTCCTCCAATAACTCATTCACTGCTTTAAAATCCCACAAAGTCAATGCAGTCATCTAGCCTTCAAATTTCAGAATCGTATACCCTATCGAACTTCATTACAGTTCAACATCACGTTCTAACCTTATACCCAAATCAGTTCGCACCCAAATCGTCGTCGAGCTTCAGAAATCGTATCCCACTTCCACTCTAAACCGCAAGCATTTCGAACATCACCTCTTCTACATTACTCACACTCTGAAATCGCGGCCGCTTGCGCGAGTGTTTCTAGCTGTCGAGTTGGGTTTTTGAAGACACTGGGATCTCAAATCACGAAATCCCATTGCGGTTTCTTTTTTTTCGATGGAAACAAATTGGTCTTCGATTGGAGAAAAGAACGAAGGGTGATTTCGAACTGCTTTTAGAAGAGGACGGATGATTTAATTTGGAAGGGATGAGGAGCAGTTTTCGAATAGAATGGGAAGAGGCCATTTTCCAATTTGAAGCATTCGAACTTCACTGAGTAGTTTGAGTGGAAAAAAAGAATGAAAAACAGAAGGAGTCTGGGTGATTTTATAGATGCGAACAGCAGACAGAAGTACTACACCATTAATTTCATTGTCTAACTTTGGTGGGAAAGGAAGAACCAAAATTTCTGCTTGATGTAAAAATAGGTCTACGCGATTTTCTTCATTAAGTCTACATTAAATCATTGGTCGGCCTCCTATATGTTTTTTTCCTTTATTATTTATATTGATTTTATTTTAATTAAATAATTAAAATATCTCGCGGTCCTTAACTAGTAATCCCGAACCACTATTCAACCGTGACGACCGACGATACCATATTATAACGCTATTTTGGTCTAAATGGAATGATATCTATAATTTTATTTGACTGTCTACAGGAGATATTTAATTTAAATAATTGGTTTAAATTAAATTTGATTTAAAATATAATTCAATTTCAAACAAATAAATTCATCGAAATTAAATTATTATTATCGTTTATACTCACATATAGTTTATATTGATAATCTGAATTGCTTTGATTCAGTTTTAACTCTGGATTAAATTATTTCACTTTTTCCGTATAACGATATCGATATCTTTGAAATTTAATCGTATATTGATGATTAAATCAATAAATTAAATATAAAAAATCCATTTATATTTCTAATTTAACATTTAAAATAAATTGACAAAAATCTGGAACGTTACAGCAATACTTTTGAATATTTGTTTATATGCATCTCTGATGAAAAGTTGCATACAAGTATGCGTATATTCTTAATATATGCATATTAAAAGTGTATGCATCTATTCTTAATAAAAGTGTATGCATCTATTCTTAATAAAAGTGTATGCATCTGTTCTGAATAGTTGCATACAAGTATGCAGCTATTATTTATATATGCGTACATGTATACATGTATTTATAATAATTGAAGATGTTCATGTAATTTTATTTGATAATTGCAGATTAGACTTAATATTGTTGATTTTCTTCTTTGTATAACAGTGTTCCTGCTGATATTGGTGTAGTTTAGGAACGATAGTTGTTCTATTCGTTTTTATTTTGATAGTTCTGTTGCTATCATGAGAGATGCTGTTTGTGGCAAATGAACTGATTTAAGTCCATTTTCATTTGAATTATATCACTTCTGAGATGGTTTGAGAAGGAATATGGAAAGTAATTTTGATCTTCAATCTACTCTTTTGTTGGATGCACATAATCTTGAGGATTATTTGGTTATTTTTGTTGAGAACAATCATAGTAGTTCTTCAGTTAACAATGCAAGGTTGGATAATTCTTCTTATGGTATTGATTCTTCTTTTTCTAGTACCGGTGATTCGAACAATCAATTTAGGCAATTGTCAAGAAGTGATTTGAATCAACCTGTTTTTTCTGGTGTTGGTCAATAATTTCCAGGAGGTATTACTGAATTTAGGCTTTATGTCATAATGTATAGTATGAAAACTTGATACAAGCTTAATCTGGTTAAGTATGACAAGGAAAGAGTTACGACTGTTTGTTCTAAACAAAATTGTAGTTTCAGGATTCATGCTTCTCTTAAGTTAAATCTTCCCGGATATTTTGTTGTAAAGAGGTTTCATCCTGAACATACTTGTTGTAACAACCCGGAAAATAAAAACCAATTTAAAATTTTTGTTTTAGCAATTTAATGAATTTTAAATATTTAAAATGAATATTTTAAATAATAACAACTAGAAATTTATTTTGAATAGAATTAAAATGTATAAATTTATTTTAATCGAAGTCAAAACAAATAATTTTATTTTAATTATATAACGAGCTTGGAATGGCGCGGTAGTTTGAAAATTCGATTTCAATTTTCAAATGAATGTACAGGATTCAAAATAAATCGGATTTTAGCGAAACTAAAAATATTTGAATCTATTTGAAAATATCTTTCCAACGAATCTGAAAAATCCGAATTTCATAGCGGGAATAAAAGTTATGCCCAGTTGAAAATTCAAAATAGTCGCTATGGTATATACCCCTTAAAAATAGCCATTTTGCAAACGACCTCCATTTTCGATGAGACCACTTTTATTGGATCCAGAATGTCAAATTATTGCTGGATTCTAATTTTCATAATTTTTGGAATTAATATGTGAGCATGGCGAAGTTAAATGTGTTTTAAGAATTTTAGTCAATTTGGATTGACCAGAAAATTGCCACTTTTCAAACGGTCTTCAAATTTGATGAAATTAATTTTGTTAGGACTGTATTGACAAAACAAAGTCAGAAATAATTTTTCTGTAATTTTTAGAGTCAGTATGTGGCCCCAGTAAATTAAAATGTGCGTTCAAATTTAATATACATTGAATTATATTTTAATTTAAATGAAAACTGATCGAAGCGATAGAATTGGCTTACCGGGCATATCCCATTGTGTCTGGATTGAGAGTAATTAGCTAGGGATGATAGTCGGCGGGTTCGATTTGGAGTTCGAATTCAAAGGTTACTTTTTGGGATTAAAATGGAATTAAATATATATATAATTATAATTGGTCAACCCCCTTTATCTTTCCTCCCTCCCTTCGTTATTTTCAACAGAGCAAAATAAAAAACAAACCAAAACAATCGACGATCAAGTCGGACGCCGCCGCTCCACTTCCACCGCCCACCACGCCGGCCGGCGTGCCTCCCCCAAACCCCCCCTCTCGCTCTCCTCCCTCTCCTCTTGAAATCGACGGAGCCACAAAACCCCTCCCCAATTTGATTTGAAACCCTAGTCGCGCCTCGCCCTCCGCCTATAGCCGCCACCGCCGTTGTTCTCCCCCCTCCAGTCGTGCAACTCCTCCCTTCCAACCACCAATGCCGAAACATAGTGAGCTCCCCTTTCTATTTTATTTTAAATTCATTTTTATTGTAAATACATTGTTTAAATTCGGTTTTTAGTTAATATATATAATTAGCATTGTAAAGGTTTGATTTTTATATGTGTAGAGGATTAAAAACATGATCTTTATGTATGTAGTGAACTAATAAGGTGGTCTTTTATATGTATGAAAGGAAAAGGAGAGATTTTTAATATCATAAAGAAGTGATTTTTATCGTGTATAAAGATATGATTTTTAATAATGGAAAGATTGAATTTTTAATTAGATAACGAAATGATTTTTAATTTACAAAAGATATGATTTTTGTTTTGGTAAAAATATGATTTTTTTTAGTTTGATTAAAATATTATTTTTATCGCATATATGATATGAATTTTAGAAAGCTAAAAATAGAATTTTTATATACGTAGTGAAATAAAAATCGGATTTTTATTATATATATAGAGATATAAAAATGTGTTTTATATATATATATATTGTAGCGAAATAAAAATTTGATTTTTTTTTAAATATAAATATCGAAGATTAAAAATATGATTTTTAATATATAAACTTCATATTAAAAATGTGATTTTTACTATGAACAGTGAGAAAAAGAATTGCGTTGACATTACGGCCAAATCCAAATGGTTTAGAAATTCAGAAATGAATCTAAAGGAGTGGATCCCGAAGGTGAGAATTTCTCACTTTAATTTTAGTTTCTAGTTAAAATATATACTAGGATGCAGACGGTGCTTAGCAACACCCGACACCCGTCGTCCACAAACCATGGACGACGTGTTTGATTTGATTGTGTGGTGAAAATTGATTGTGATGTGGAATGGAATAAATAAAATATTCATGTGTTGAAATAAATTATTTATCGTTATAAATATAATTTTTAACGTGTATATGAATAAAATAAATATTCATAAACAAATTGGACGATTTGTTTATGTGTACACATTTGACTGATATTGATTAGGACGATAAATTTTACACATCGCCCAACTGCACAAATAAAATTCATTATTTATTGACTGAAACCCCATACGGGTATTGGGATGATATTGGACATACACTAATCCCAATATTTAGTTGTATGTCAATCGATTGGTTGACAAGCTGTGTAAGCGTTGAATATTTATATTTAATGCTTATGCAGTGTAGAATGCACTCTGGATGGTGGTTGACTGTGTTTGGTTGTTGTTGTGTACATGTGTTGTATGAAATCCATATAATAACATTATATGGTAATTGACCGTGTCTGATTCCAATTCAAAAAGAATGAATATTTTAAAATAACGAATATTTTAAAATAATGAATATTTTAAAATAATGAATATTTTAAAATAATATTCAGTCAAAGGATCAAAATCTGATTTTGATGTCCGATTTGAGATGGACATGAATATATTTAAATATATAAAGCCATGTTGACTTGATATGCGTCATTTTGACGTGAACGATATTTATATCGATTTTATTCATTTTTATAACGAATATCGAAAAGGAGGAGGTTTCAAAATCTAATGTTTTGAAAATATTATCATTTATATATCGATGATATGGAATATTCAATTTTGATTTGAAATCGTTTTGAAAACGAATTTAAAACGATTTATAAAATTCATTTTAAATGGAAATCGACGAAATATATATAATATATATATACATAATGGCCTGAATAGAATGAGCCGCGCTGCGGCAGTTCGCGAATTTCGACCATTTACTTCGAACGGACATTACGGGAGATCCGACCGTCAGATTCTCCTAAAACCAGAACCGTTGGGTTCGTATCAAAAAGATCTTTCCAAAGAATACAATAGATTTGAAATTTAATGGTTGGATTTGGAATCATGTCCAAATCAACTTTGGAAAAGGTCATTGTAAGTGCAGTTTGATGGCCGTTTATGGAAATCAACTGTACGTGCCTTGATAAAATTATTAAAAATATCAATAATTTGTGTAAAATAATAATAAATGATTAGGAAAGAATTGGGTTGAAAAATTCCCTATTTGAAAAGATAAAAATACATTTTTATCAAAATGAACTAGTTACGAACTAGAATAATAATCCAATATTTTTAAATAAATAAATTGGATTTGAAATGGTTTTAAAAATAACCAGAATTTCCAATATATGAATTGGGAAGGATTTGAATTGAAATTATCTTCGAAATATTTCGATATTGGATTCCTTGATTATACGGATATTGTGGAGGAATTTGGAAGATATATATATATATTGTTATTCCAATACGATATTTGTTGGTTTCAGAATTTGATATTAAATATAAGCCAATATAGTTTCTATTCAGAGCCCTATATTTAATATCAAATTGGATTTTGGGTCTGTCGTGAATGGTATCTTTAATAATACTGTTCTTAAACCCAATAGAGTTAAGAAAATTAGAATCTGACTGAAGATTAGCTAATTTGAATGGTTTCCTGGGTATTGATCTGATGTTGGTTTCGGCCTTCGGGGTTAATACTTAGGGAATTGTTCTCTTACTAATTTACAGTTAGAGACTGATGGGATTTTGGGTTTGTCGTGAACTATTTTTTAAATGGCACTGTTCTTAAACCCAGTGTGAAAAGAATAAATCTTTCAATTAAGATTTAAAGAAGAATTACCAATTAATTAACATTTATTTGGAACTGAAAATGGAATGTAAATTGGGTTTATTGTGAAATGTGTTTTTAACAACATTCGTTCTTTAACCCGATTTACAGTGAAATGTGATTTGGAATTTATAAATCTTTTTATTAAGATTTAACGGGAATTTTCCAAAGTGATGTTTTCCAATTTAATATATTAAATTGGAATTGAATGGAATTTGATTGATAATAATCGAAGTGAACTTTTGTGGAGGAAGACTATTAATACATATGGAATTTAAAAGGCTTTGCCGTTATTCCATTTATATTATTAGTCAGATGTGGAAATTCATATCAATTATATATTGATTTGTTTTTCCGTGAAAATTCCATAATTAATGTAATGTGATTTGGGTTTATCGTGAACTGTGTTTTAAATGACATTAGTTCTTTAACCCAGTTAAAGGCAGGATTACATGTCTGTCATTGTATTTCGAACTATATGGTTAATCTCTGCTAAATATATATTTGTTTGGTGGTGGAGGATTTATTCTCTTGCTTAACACCCTTCTCTGAGACGTAAGAGCTTAGAGGTTATATCCCGACAGAAATCAATAGTACGGTGTAGATTGTCGATGCGACATGTTTGTGTTTCCAAAGTTAAATAATCATTAATATTGATTTGGGAAGATTAAAACTAAGTGGAGTTTTATTGAATCTTTAATTAGATTGAAATGTGAATTGATAATTTAAATTATCAAATTTGGGAAATGATCGAGAATGGAGTATCACCAGTTTTGCTCCTAGCGATAGTTAAATCTTTAATTAGATTTGAACGGGAAATGGTAATTAATTTTACCAATAACACCATGGTGTTAGTTATGGAGTGATACCAATTTGCTTCATGGGATGAATAGGTTGGGATTGGGAAATTAAATAAATGATTACTTCGGTAAGTTGCGTTAATCCCGACTAGTTTGGAAAACCTTAATATGGTTTGATATCCAAAGGAAGATTAAAGAATAAATTTAAATTAATTTATCTTTGATAAAATTAACGGGAACCTACTCCTTAATGATGTGAATATTTGAATCATAGAATATTCTAGATTGGAATGCGATGTATGTTGTGTTTTTGTAGCACTTGTTTATTATATACGCGAGTTATTCGGAAAGACCGAGTTTTTACCCATTCTGAATAACTGATTCGACGATAAGTCGATGATGAAGACGGTGGTTGAAGATCGGAAGTCTTTACATTGTTTGGATGATTATTGATCTCTTGATTGGGCTGTACACCCATGACAAGGTAATAAGTGGTGATCATCCAGACATACTTGGAGATCGACGGATATGCGAGGGCCTCTCTCCTGTATTGGACATATGGGACGAGGAATAAGGTGCCTCCGGTTTCGTTCAGACCCAAAACGGACTTGTAAATGGATTGTGTGTCTGACGTTGGATTTTATTCTGTGTTGATTGATTTCTATTAAATATATATCAGTTTGGCAGCAGAGAATTTATTCTCTTGCTTAACGCCCTTCTCTGAGACGTACGAGCTTAGAGATTATATATCGATAGATATCAGTCGCATGGCATGAATTGCCTGTGTGGCATGCTGAGATGCAAATGATCAAGGCTTTTGTTAAAAAGCAGAGCCTTGTTATTGATGATCAAAGCATAGCTTTAGTATAGCGCCGCTTTGTGTTTAGCGTTAATTCGCGAGCCTCACATCTCAGTATGAGTCAAAAACAGGATAAGGACCGTTGGGAGAACACGACGTTTTTGTCTAGCTATGGGTGGTGTCAACGTTTTACATGCCCTGACATTTATATTATTTTTACCTATGTGGTTGTTGGAATGCGAGACACCTCGGATATAACGGCCTCTACGGAGCCGATGGATGGGTCCGATAGGACCGAGAAACGTGTGTTCAGGAATAACTAATTCTCAAGCGTAAGGGAGGACCGACCCAGCCGATTCCAGGGGTTACCCAGAGTGTGTAGTCCTGAGACATTTGCTAGAGTGTCTTGAAGTGGAAAGGAGTATATCCCTTGCCTAGACTCATGACGGAAATCCAATTTCCAATACATGACATTTCGGTTTTGATTGTAGAGCCTAGTATTGGCGACATAATAGATGGTACCCATGTCGCCTATGATTGATACATTTATATTTGAATTTTTTTTATACACTATGCACTTATAATAGTATCAAAATGATTTGTTTTAAACGTACCAAGCATGTTAGGCTATTATGAGGGAAAACCCTATCCTCCGGCTTGCGTTGCATTGTGTGATGGGACCTGGGTCTTATAATAGCTTCATTTTTTTTTCAAAAAGCATTGCGCTGTTTGTTTTATGCACTGGTATTCTTGGGAGGAAACCCGTTCCGTGTTATACGGCGTGGTCCCTTGATTTACTCCATTTTAAAGTAAAGTTTTCAATAACTGTTTTAGTTCTCACACCAGTCACATGACTGTATTTTCCAAACGGGTAGCTAGTGGTTGGGTTTTGCTATTCACATGATCCTGATTTGCAGCTGAAGCGATATTCGGAAAGCTCTGTATCTGGGTATCACTTTCGGTTGTGTTTTGTATTATTTTTGTGCTGCTATGTATTTAAATGTAATTTAAAATCTCTGATATTCTTCTGATGTATAATATTTATTCGTACTCTATATATTCTTGCACTCTGATGTAAATTATTGTAATACGCAATGAAATTTTCTTCTGTTTGCGTTCTGATTCGTCTTGTTCTCAACTCAATCCGGGCTTTCCTTTCGGGGAAGTTTGGGTTGTGTGACTTGTGGTGCCGGAATTCATGACATAAACAATCCTGTTGTATCTAGTAAATTGATTAAGTTGTTGGTTTTTGATTATATTCAAGCTAATCTGTTAACGAAGACGAAGGACATCATTAACTTGTTTCAAACTGAGTATAACGTTATTTTGAAGTATTACTATGCTTACAGTGGGAAGAGGTTGGCATTAGAAGATTTACATGGAAGCGACTTAATGTCCTATCATCATTTGCAGTTGTCTTTTGATGTTGTTGTTACTACTAATCCTGGGAGTAAAGTTGTTTTGGAGTGTAATGATGCTACACGTCAATTTGAGAGGATTTTTTACTGGATTTGAAGCTTGTGCATATAGATTTCAATATTGTTGACCATTAATTTTTGTTGATGCTACTTTTATGAAGGGAAGAGCTCAAGGGTGTTTAATGGCTGCTACTGATAAAAATGGAAATGAAGATATATTGTTTTATAGTTTATTTTACATTGATAATAGCAATTATTCTGATTTTATGCATACCTGTATGCAATTTTTTTAATATACGCATGTATGTATGCAATTATTTTGAACAAATGCATACATGTATAATAATCTTTTGAATATATGAATTTAAGTATGCATCTTGTGGTTAATAATTGCGTGCAAGAATGCAGAAATTATAAATAAACGCATACAAGTATTCAGAATATCTACATACAGGTATGCAAATATTCAAAATATTTGCATAGAGGTATGCAACTATTTTGGATATATGCATACATGAATGCAATTATCCTAAATGTACAGTGTGTATGCAACTATTCTGGTTATGTGCATTCAAGTATGCAATTATTTTTAAAATTTGCATGCAAGTGTGCAACTATGATTAAATATGGAAAAATAACTCAAAATTGCCAGTATGAATGTAGTTTTACTGTAAATTTGTGCAGTAGTGTATAACTACTATTTAATTTTTTAGTATTTGTGCACGTTTTACTGCTATGTTTTTTCTAATTGTTGTTGTTGTTTATTCTATTCTTTAGTTAATTATTTTTTTATTCATTTTCATAATTTTTTCCCTATAGAAAATGCTATTGTGTCTGGAGAAGATGAAGACAATTGGATTTGGTATTGTGAACAACTTAAAGAGTTTCTTAAAGATGATAGTAGAAAATTTGTTTTCATTTCTGATCGTCATCCTAGTATTCTTGTTTCTATTCCAAAGGTGTTTCCAAGTTCAGTTCATGTTTTTATCGTTTGACCAACAATTTAAAGGTTGCTCTAATATCTAAATTTTCCAAAAAAAATAAGAGGTTGTTGTTGGATACGTTTACACGAGTTGTTTATGCATAGAATTTGACCGATTTTGATGCTACATTGAAGAATTTTAGAGATGTTTGTAACAAACAAGGATTTTCAACCCCGAAAATCGACAAAAAAACACCAGATCGTTATTAGAAAGAAGTTAGAGGGTGAGATAAGAAAGAAAGAATGTTAGAATAGAAGAAGAAGAACCAACATAACACAGAGTTTCACATTGCAGCGGAACAAAATATAATATATAAATAAACTTTAAAGAGAGCTTTGAAATAAAAACTCACAATCATCAGAGTACATCAATACACCGACGCAGTTTTAAAAATCTGTCCTCATATACATCACACAGCGGAATAATACTAGATAATACCATACGTCTGAATACCTTCACCTCGTTACTGGACACCACAACATCCGATAACCTGAACCTGCAGTACAACCCGGTCTAACCCGAGCATTACAAATACCGGGTCAGTTTGGTGAATCAGAGTGAGGAAAACTCGCTAAGTTATATTATCATCCAACTTGTTTTAAAGTTGAAACCCTTTCGAAAGAAAAGGATAATCGTAAGACCAAATCCACACATAAATATGGATGGTTTTCACCTTATGATAACCCAAAACATCTTGAAATCAATATTTTAATCTGATATTATAATAGTGTCTAAATACAAATAAATAGAATCTAGTAGAACGCTTGCATCTCACGCTCCACACATATGACCTTATTGGAGATTGGATTATGACTATGACAAGGTATGGAACCACCTACCGATAGTGTATCTATAGAGGGGAATACACTGGGTTCAACAAGAACGTCTTGCAACATGGCCCACACATGACCGACCACTCATTTCGCTTGAGTGCATCGAATGTATATCACCAACGGTTGGGAGCTACCCCCCGTTTCCCGAAAAGGGACAGCATCGAAATAGATTAAAGAAGCAAAAGGAATTTCTCTAGATAGGTAATTATACCCCCTAATGGGAGCGACCCATATAGCCATGTTGTATGCCCGATTTTTGTCATTTCCCGGTTGATGAGGCTTGAGGTAAGAATTTACCTTTAGAACATCTGGCCACCATTCACTTTGAATGCCACATCGTCAGATCCGCGAGAATCATTAATTGACGTCCCCAAAAATACTCTAGTTGTTAAGAGAAGGCCTTTCTCCGCCAACTGTGGTACGTTTAAAGAAATCAACGTACATAATCCCTTTGGAAATACTCCGTCAGACATCCATCCATACAAGTCATCCCGGGGCACATGGCCGGCCTTTCGGTGAAGCAGATAAAGCGTCCGCTTTGGGCCTCGTAGAAACCTAGGGCACCACTCGTCAGTTGTCCTATTAGGCGAGAAAAAAAACGCAAGACTTAAAATTGGCGGCAACCCTAAAATAGAAAGGTGGCCAAAAAACTATAGATGACAACTCCGATGACTAGCGCCTGCAACTCAAGAATTATAGTGACCCAATCATCCATTTTGGTTTACAACTATTCCGTTCTGATCCGCAATCCGCATCACAGCTAATCTAAGCATCCAGTCTGATTTCAATGAAGAGGCAGGCAAGGCCATGAGCAAAATAGCAATTGACAATTTGTGTTCTTCATTCTTCTTCGTGGATAGTGGATTAAATTGGAAAAAGAGGATAATTTCTAAAGGCTTGTTGCTGCTATCAATAAATTTTAATTAAGCTCTAACCAAATGTTAAATTTGCCAAAAACTTGGTTGTATTTGTTCATCTTAGCTGCCACTGAGAGTACGTTGAGATGAATTGACAATCTAATAGTATGATTTTAATCATTTTAGTATTCTTATTATCCATTCAGAGAGGTTTACATGACTATAAACTGTAATTTATCACGTTCTATTTTAGACATAGAAAGCAGTTTTACATAAATGGGTTTAACTTTATAAGCAATAAGGTTCACAAATTCACAATCAAAGATTGGCATACGTTAAATAAATAAGTACATTTGTTTCGCTTCTTATTATTTATAGTCAACATAAATTATTTTGATGATTTAACTAATGATCAAAACATTATTTTTTTATATAAGGGCATGGGTTTTGTAATTGCCTTTGGGTATCAAAGTTCCTAGGACCGGCCCTGCAGGAACATGATGAACCAAAGGCACACTCCTACCACATCCTAGGAATCACCTTATAGATTAGTAGCGAGTAGTCCTTGTAATCCGTCGATTCCAGTCATGACAGAATCATTGTTAACTTTGGAGATCAGCCAGATGTATTTAACAATAGTTCTTCCGCTCATGAAGATTTACGGTCTTCAATTGCTCCATCTTCAATCAACATCTTTCATGTATTTGCTGGTTCGGAATGTTTTTCGAATATAAATTCAATCCCAATCTTCCCGTACCAACAGCGCATTGGCATGATTTTGATAGTCGGTTATTTAACTAACAAAATAAACAATCATAAAAATAAAATAAATCCATTGACTGATTATACAGCGTCACTTCGCCATTAAAATAATATATCAGTTGTAATACAAAGATAATATATTAGTTTTAATACATTAATACTCTCAAATCATTTTATTTATATACTTAGATAAAAGATCAGTAATCATATTCCACTTCCCTTTAACTACCATTTCAAACCATCTGCTATAACATTAATATCGATTCAACTTATCATTGTAAAATAATTTTCACGTAATCTCTTTTTGTTTCATTATTTAAACAAAATAATCGTCACTCGTTCCTTTAGAATAAACTCGTTTTAAATCTCATTTCTTTACCTTTGAAAAGTATTGTTACATTCTCACCAATCTCCTCTTATTTATTTCCTTACTATGGAAATATCATTTTATACCACAAGCCCTTTTTTCCTTTTCAGAATCCCATTTTAGTTATATCTTGATAAAATCCCATCTTTTATTTATATGGCGAATCTAGATCGTATCTTTGTAATTCAACTCGCCTAACCTCTTTAATTCAAATTCGGGTTTTCGTTTGATTTCCATTTCAAATCTCCATCAGTCCCTAATCGCAAATCAGCAAGAAAATAATTCCCTAAATATCAACCCTGAAGGCCGAAACCAACATCAGATCAATACTCAAAAAATCATTTATCTCAACCGATCTCCAGTTAGGTTCTAATTCCTTAATTTCATATCCCAGCATTTATTTCCATTCAAAATCCCATTTCTAATAACTCGTTCCAATTATATTCAGAAAAAATCGGGTTTTATAACCTCGTCAAAGTCTTGGATTTTATAAAATCCAGTTAATTAGAATTCCAAAAAGAATCTAATTTAAAACTTCAACGTAACTTAACTTATATTATGATTAGTATAACTTTGCTTAAAACTTCACTTTACTATAAATAGTTTCTTATGGTTTCATATAACTTCATTAAATAGATTTCTAAATCCCAAGATTTCCACTTTGATTATTATTAAATAAATAATAATCTATTTCAATACAAATCTTTTTTTATTTGTTTCTTAAAACAATTTATCTCAGTTATTAATCGTCACGTTAGTTTTTGCTTACTTGCTTATCAATCTTATTAATATAAAAAATTTCTTATAAAATCATTAATAATTAAGATGAGGCACGTGCTTCACACATGTAGATTTTGGTACAAAAATGGTGGTTAACAAACAATATATATATATATATGGTTGGTTTGTTTCCCTTTTTATAAACTTCATTTAAAATAGTATGTTTACAAAATATATATTCAGTTATAAAATAATTTTCATATCTTCATTCCTATCGATTCACCTGACGGCAAATCAATCTTTATAAAACAGTTTGTGTTTTGGCCATCTGCTATTATTTCTTCAACCTGTACAACCCATTGGTTAATATCAAAACAATGCTGAATTTGGATTCATCAATCAGTAACCAAATCAATAATCCAATCATATTAGTTAAACAGTTCATATAACGATCATATATAAATTAATAATCAATTCAACTAATAGCGGTCAACCAATAATAAAAATTCAAGCATCCAATTTAATTGAATTTTGTTTGTAAATGTAGCCAACCAACAAGGTGAATTACCTTGTTTGGGAATTATCGTTAAAAATAACGATGTCATTTCATTTAAATTAATTAACCGTTTAATTTAAATTAATAATCGATATAACAAAATTTAACAACGTTCAAACAATCATCAAATCAACCAACAAATAGCAAACATGGCATACAAATAACAACCTCGACCTATAATAATTATAAGTGGGAGTGTAACAACCCGTATTTTCAATAACCTATTATAACGTAAATCGAGGCAGAATTTAATTTATAAATCTGAATCAAGGGAAACGGGCTATGCCATTGCGTTCGTCTCGGAAAAATACGCGAAATAGAGTCCGAGTTTTCGAAAATCGGAGTCCGTATGACCCGATTAAGGCCCAACGAAGTTTTCAGAAAAATTCAAAGTAAAAACAGATTTCAAATTCAAGTTTAAATTTGGAAATTAGGGTCAGATTGGGCTAGGCGGGAAAATTCCCGCCAGAGCACCCAAGTCGACAGCCCTGTCGACTTGGGAGTCGACTTGGTTGGACCCAAGTCGACAGCCCTGTCGACTTGGCTCAGCCGGGCAGTTTTGCCTGGTGCACCATTTTGGGGTTTTGGTTAGGTTTTGGGGCCAGATTCGATTTTGAGGGCTGAGATTGGAACTAGGGTTTAATTCTAAGGTTGAAACTAATCCTAATCTCTATAAATAAGCCCCTAACCTAACCCTAAATCATCATTATTCATTCAAGTAACTAAACTATGGCAAAATCATTCCTCTCATGGCCTCCACTCTCTTCATAAAATTCCTAAGTTATTTCTATGAGAGATTTTCCATGCATACAAGTGTTTTCAAGCTTGTATGAGTGTCATTAGCTTGCATTCAAGTCAAGTTTCCATATTTACATCATAAAGCAAGAGTTTTGATCATTTTGGCTCAAGGGTTTTTCTATTAGAGCTTGCATTTTGGGTTTATTTGATTTCTTAAGGGCTTTGTCATATTTTTGTGTCTTCATAAGCATTGTAAGCCCTTTTCTACTTTCATATTTAAACTCTAAAGTTAAATGAATGATGCAAGTTTGGTTGATCATTATGATATGCAAGTTTATCATGTTATGTTATGCAAGTTTGCCATGTTATGATATGCAAGTTTACCATGTTATGCTATGCAAGTTTGCCATGTTATGATATGCAAGTTTATCATGTTATGTTATGCAAGTATGCCATGTTATGATATGCAAGTTTACCATGTTATGCTATGCAAGTTTGCCATGTTATGATATGCAAGTTTATCATGTTATGTTATGCAAGTTTGCTATGTTATGATATGCAAGTTTATCATGTTATGTTATGCAAGTTTGCTATGTTATGATATGCAAGTTTGCCATATGATATGCAAGTTATGTTATGCAAGTTTGGGTTGATCATTTTGCTCATGTTATCATGTTATGCAAGCTTATCTTGGGTTTATGAGCATAAAGCTTCAAGCTTTATGCTAAAGGTTGCATTTTGGCAACATGTAAGTTATCATATCCCTTATGATAACTTGCATGTGAGGCTAAATGCGAACTTATGGCAACTTCTACATGTCATTTATCACCATGTATCACTTATATGCTAAGTTTGGTTTTATGCATACTTTTGAGGCCTAATGATGCAATATGAAAGTATATGGACATATGTACATTTCATATGCCACCATGTTAAACTTGTGGCTTCAACACCTTTATGTCATGATTATGCCAAGTTCCCTCTTTCTATCCTTTATGCGCTATTGCGATATGTAAGCGATGGGATTGCGTTTGGGGTTGGGTAAACTTAAAAGACATAAAAACATAAGATTGGGAATTTACCTATTAAGTTAGGTCTACCCATTGAGAATTTACCTATTAAGTTAGGTCTACCCAAATGCTTGAAAACATGTAATATGTTTTGGAAACATAATGGACATGACACTTAGAAAATATAAGTGTAACCAACTCGAGGTTGGGTTGAGTTTGTAGCGTAAACCTACCCGGAACCGACCGGCTTAACTAGTTGCTACAAACAATAGGACCCAATGTGAGAAGTTGGTCATGTTGTACCTTGAACCTGAGGTTAGACCAAGTTGTGGTGTAAAGCTACCCGGAACCGACCGGCTTAACTAGTAACCGCAACAAAGTCTAATGTGAGAGGTTAAGGCACATTAAGTTAATTAATGCCTCATGATTAGGGTTAAGTCATGGTCCACTTAATACTTAACCAATTTGGGCTTGGTAGATTAATCAGGGTTAAGTCGTGAACTCATCGTTACACTTAACCAAGTCAATCCGTGATTAGCAAGAGGGTTAAACCGTACTTAACCCACTAGAAAATCCTAGCAATGGGGGTCCACTCCAGCAGTAATCCCAAGTTTGTATCATTATGACCCTAGGGACTAGGCTAGGGTGGGGGCACGATTACTGGACTTGAGGTAAGTGACCAAAAACGACGGCAGAGTGGTACGCCGGTGTAGTTCCGGGCGGACTATGGTCGTGCACATAGTCCGAAGCCGGGGAAAACATGCACGGGTACCAGTAGATCGAGATTGTGCACTTATGTTTATGGTGTCCAGGGGTTGACACCCTAGGGCTTGATACACCCGACGGGAGACCCTGCACAGTCTGACTACAATTATGTTTGGGCCGTATTGACACCAACACGTGACGAGTTAGGCTTATAGGGAGCCGATCGACTAGACCGTTTGGTTGGACCTCGTATTAGGGTCACTTCATGTTATTGGACCTCGTATTAGGGTCACTTCATGTTATTGGACCTCGTATTAGGGTCACTTCATGTTATTGGACCTCGTATTAGGGTCACTTCATGTTATTGGACCTCGTATTAGGGTCACTTCATGTTATTGGGCCAAAGCTTGGGCCAAGGGATCAATACTTGTTTATTCAAGTCATGTTAGTTTGCTAGTACACCTGTGGTGCAAAACCTTAATCCTAATTATGCGATGACACCTTTATCTACCTTGTTGGTTAATCATCATGCTAGTATGTTGTTATCCTTATGTTCATCTCTGCTTCTCATGTCAGTTAACTTTATCAGTTTACATTGATTGTAGTAGGGCTTACTCAGTCTTTTTGACTGACCTGTTTTTCTTTCGCCTCTTTTCTTCCGTTTCCCCCCTCCCCCCCCCCCAGGTTCTCAGGGTGGGAATATAGGAGCTTAGCTTGGATTTCTGATCGCTTGCTTGTGGGATTTTAGCTCATGTACGGTCTTGACATGAAGCTAGCTATGGTTATCACTTATTTTGGGGATAGTACTTATGTATTTCAGTTTTTCCGTTGATGTTGTTTTATCTAGACTTGTGTATTTGGAAAGTTGACATTATGTTGTATCAGACTTGTTTTGAAATAGTTTGAAATATTCCGCTGTTTTACTTATCTTCTTTACTCTGTTTACATATATACATATGTTCTTGTTCTGCCTTGATATATCATTATGCATGTTTACCCGGTACAAACGCCCCTCCAAAGTCAGGGTGCTTGCAAGAGCCACCCTGGCGGAGGTGGGGTGTTACATTTGGTATCTGAGCATATGGTTTACGAGAAGGAACAAAAAGGTTTTTAGAAAACTTTTGGAAAACTATTTTCAAAAACCAAGTATAAAGTATTTTCCAAAGAAAAGTCTAGTTTATTTTAAAAGCTATTCCCCAAAAAGCCATTAGCAAAATTCCTTCGTTTTTCTCCATTCTGAATCTGTCTTTTTCTTCGTTTTCAGTATGGCCGATAACTTTGCTATTCCGGAGGGAGTACACGTACCTGTTTGGTATAGGAGACTTTTGGAGGCTAGGGCGACCGAAGCCGGCCCCGCCGATGTTCCTCCTCCTCCTCCGGTAGTTAATGTTCCTCCTCCTCCTGTCACTGAGGTTCCTCTTCCTCCTCCCCCTCAGCATCCACAAGAGGATTTCGCGGAGATTTGCAAAGACTTTAAGGTGATGGGTTGCAAGAATTTCATTGGAACCGAGACTTATGTAGAGGCAAGGAATTGGTTGAAAGAAACCGAAGATCTTTTTGCCTTCTTTGATATAGATGACCGTAGGAAGTTTTTATTGGCAGTGTGGTTGCTAAAGGAAGAAGCTGCACGTTGGTGGGTGGTCACCACCGCTACTAGGCCAATTGAGACTTGGGATGACTTTCTGGGAAAGTTTGGACTAAGGTTCCTATCACTGAAGCAAGGGGACATGACTATTAGGGAATACATGGATAAGTTTAATCAACTGGCTTGGGTCGGTTTAGACTTGGTTAACACAGCTCAGAAGAAGGCCCTATACTTTGCTCTAGGATTAAACGAGCCATTACATAGTTTAGCCATGTCTCATATACCCTTGGGGGCAACTTTTGAGAGTTTGGTGAATATGGCCCTACTCAGTGAAGAGAATAGGAGTGACAAGAAGGAGGAGAAGTCTGAAGATAAGAAGGAAAAGAAGTGCTTTACTTGTGGAAGCTTGACTCATCTAAACAAGGATTGCAGAAAGAGGAAGGGCACTTGCTTTAACTGTGGAGAAATGGGACACTTTACTAGGGATTGCCCGAAGAAGCAAGGGCAAGGCCAGGGTCAGACTCAGCGTGCTGGACCTTCGAGAGGGCAAGTTCATGCTCTCAATGCCGCTCCAGTTCCCGATCGAGGTAGTATTTCTGTTGAAAGTCTTGTTTACATTTCTGATTTTCCTGTTCGTACTTTGTTTGATTCTGGTGCATCGCATAGTTTATTTCATCTGGTTTAGTTGAAGGTTTGCACCTAAGTACTAGTCTAGTTAATGATCCCGTGTGTGTTTCAAATCCAATTGGGGGTTCCGCCCATTTGTCTATTATCTACGTGGATTTGAAAATCTCTATCTTGAGTATAGAATTCTCGCGTGATGCTTATATTCTCGGTTTCATGGGGTATGGGTTGATTTTGGGCATGGATTGGTTGTCCAGTTTTGGAGCCATTCTTGATTTTTGAGCATAGGGTTGAGAGGCTCATGACTCGCCTCGGTAATACCCTAAAAATTTCTAGTAACCCTATGAGTCCCACCATGTTGTGTTATCTTGAATCCCTCAACTCGTCTATCGATAGTTTGCAATCGGTGAGGGTGGTCCGAGAATATCCTGATATCTTGGGTGAAGCGAAGGGGGTTACCCCTAAACGAGAGATAGATTTCCGCATTTATCTGGTTGATAATGCCAAGATAGTTTCGTGGCCGGTTAGGCACATGGCCCCGCAAGATGAGAGTTAAGAAAGCAAGTCAAGGAGTTGCTTGAAAAGAACTTCATTAGACGAAGTATATCTGAATGGGGAGCGCCTGTAGTATTTACTACCAAGGCAGATGGTTCTCTTCGACTTTGTGTTGATTATCGTGAGTTAAACAAAGAGAATAGACAACCATTGCCAAGGATCGATGATTTGTTTGATCAGCTTGTAGGAACATCTGTTCCATCAGCTCAGAATAGCTGAGGATAGTATAGGCGAAACTGCGTTCAGAACTCCAGATGGATTCTTAGAATGGCTGGTCATGCCATTCGGTTTGACTAATGCACCCGCCTACTTCGTGAACTTGATGAGTAGGGTGTTCAGGAAGTTCTTGAACAAGTTTGTCGTGGTCTTCGTAGATGATATTCTGATCTTCTCTAAGGATGAGGAAGAGCATGCTAGGCATCTCGTGGAGGTGATGGATACGCTTAGAGCGCATCAGTTGAAAGCCAAGTCCTCCAAATGTCATTTTGGAGAAAAAGGAGTTAGATTTCTTGGGCACATAGTTTCTAAGCAAGGCTTAGTGGTCGCGGTTCAAAACCGAAAAACTCCGACAAGGACAATTGAAGTAAGAAGTTCTCTCAGCTTAATTAGTTAGTTAGCGTCCCTTGAGCTTAGACCTACCCTTCTGGATCAAGTAGGGACTTCACAGAAAGAAGACCCGCAGTTAGTCGAGATCATGGACAAGTTGATTCGAGGCGAGATGGTAAGTCACCTCGCTATAGATGACAAGGGATGGCTAAGACGCGATGAGAGAAAGAAGGTTCTTAAAGATGCACCTCACCCGAGGAGGTGGCCGAGTTTGTCCCAAGGTGCATGTTGTGCCAACAGGTTAAAGGCCGAGTCATAGAAGCCCGGTGGGCTATTACATCCATTGGAGGTCCCCGTAATGGAAGTAGGAAAAACGTCACGAAGGATTTCGTGGATGGACTGCCTAGATCAAGAAAGGGAATAAGAGCATGTGGGTCATAGTAGGTAGACTCACGAAGAGTGCTCATTTCACTCCGGTAAAGAGCGAAAGGACTGCATCATAGCTAGCGACAGTTTACTTTCAAGAAATAAAGCGGTTGCACGAGGTTCCCTAAAGTATAGTTAGTAACCATGACTCAATCTTCACTAGCCATTTTTGGGATAGTCTACGGGAAGTCATGGGCAAGCGACTGAATCTAAGTACGGCCTATCATTCGTAGGCGGATGGTTCATTTCGTTCAAGCATGAGTTATAGAAAATCACGTTAGTAACGTGGATTGGTATTTTCAAGAAAAGTTCTGCTGCGTGGAATACTTTATAGTAAGTAAACGAGATCCAGGATTCACTGTTGAATTTTGGAGAGCTTGCATGAAACCATGAGGTCATAGTTATGTTTAAGCCAAGAATGATAGAAGAGTAAGTGAAAGAGGAAGACGAGAGGCGACAATGAAATGGGTTCCAACTCATATTTGGGAATAAGAGTTAAGAAGCCAAGAAATCATGAGGTAAAAGACGGTCAAAGCACAGTAGAGTTAAGCTCAAGGAAACGTGACTTAGAAGATTGAAGGCTAGATACGCGCATCATATCTCTTTTTAAGAGCATATCCTTGATCCTTGTTTTCCTGTGGAACTTACTCGCATGTTATCTTTTTACGTATATCCTCTCGGTCCCATTCTCGGTCCTATTTCTGTCGGGAGGTATGACTTATTGGCTAGTAATACATGTCAGGGTTTGAAGGGGTCCGTTAGGTTGACTAAACCTTTTGGGCTTTTATAGGATTGGGGTTGGGTTAGGAAGGGAATTCTTGTAATCCTAAAGGAGTATATCCTGCTTATCTTCCCGATCTCTTTGTAGCATATCTTTCTTTTGCTATCTATATCGTGTTAATCCTGTCATGAGAACCTTAGGTAGAAACCTTTTGGATGAAACATGTGTTTGAAACATGTTATGCTTGATGGTTGCAAGTGGTTGCAAGTGTTTGCAAGTGGTTACTCGTGGATGCATTATACACATTAGGCACTAGATCGGCTCACACACTCCTCATATTGCATATGCATGAGTGTTTATGCTTATTCATGGATGAAAATTTTTGTGTTATCACATGGATGTTGCATATGGATGTATGTTATGTGCACGCATATAGATGTTATACATTATGTTAGGAATTGCATACATATGGATTCATTTCACTAACATAATTTGCATTGATGATATTTGCATTAGATAAGTACATATACACACACCTTTGCATATGTTCATACAACATTTAGAATCTTGTAAGGACAATGATAGCTCGTGGATGATGTTTTGAGTAGATGGATGTTGGATGGTAGGATACGTTCTTCCTAACTTGAAGATTTCGGGGACGAAATCCTTTAAGGAGGGGAGAATGTAACAACCCGTATTTTCAATAACCTGTTATAACGTAAATCGAGGCAGAATTTAATTTATAAATCTGAATCAAGGGAAACGGGCTATGCCATTGCGTTCGTCTCGGAAAAATACGCGAAATAGAGTCCGAGTTTTCGAAAATCGGAGTCAGTATGACCCGATTAAGGCCCAACGAAGTTTTCAGAAAAATTCAAAGTAAAAACAGATTTCAAATTCAAGTTTAAATTTGGAAATTAGGGTCAGATTGGGCCAGGCGGGAAAATTCCCGCCAGAGCACCCAAGTCGACAGCCCTGTCGACTTGGGAGTCGACTTGGTTGGACCCAAGTCGACAGCCCTGTCGACTTGGCTCAGCCGGGCAGTTTTGCCTGGTGCACCATTTTGGGGTTTTGGTTAGGTTTTGGGGCCAGATTCGATTTTGAGGGCTGAGATTGGAACTAGGGTTTAATCCTAAGGTTGAAACTAATCCTAATCTCTATAAATAAGCCCCTAACCTAACCCTAAATCATCATTATTCATTCAAGTAACTAAACTATGGCAAAATCATTCCTCTCATGGCCTCCACTCTCTTCATAAAATTCCTAAGTTATTTCTATGAGAGATTTTCCATGCATACAAGTGTTTTCAAGCTTGTATGAGTGTCATTAGCTTGCATTCATGTCAAGTTTCCATATTTACATCATAAAGCAAGAGTTTTGATCATTTTGGCTCAAGGGTTTTTCTATTAGAGCTTGCATTTTGGGTTTATTTGATTTCTTAAGGGCTTTGTCATATTTTTGTGTCTTCATAAGCATTGTAAGCCCTTTTCTACTTTCATATTTAAACTCTAAAGTTAAATGAATGATGCAAGTTTGGTTGATCATTATGATATGCAAGTTTATCATGTTATGTTATGCAAGTTTGCCATGTTATGATATGCAAGTTTACCATGTTATGCTATGCAAGTTTGCCATGTTATGATATGAAAGTTTATCATGTTATGTTATGTAAGTATGCCATGCTATGATATGCAAGTTTACCATGTTATGCTATGCAAGTTTGCCATGTTATGATATGCAAGTTTATCATGTTATGTTATGCAAGTTTGCCATGTTATGATATGCAAGTTTATCATGTTATGTTATGCAAGTTTGCTATGTTATGATATGCAAGTTTTCCATATGATATGCAAGTTATGTTATGCAAGTTTGGGTTGATCATTTTGCTCATGTTATCATGTTATGCAAGCTTATCTTGGGTTTATGGGCATAAAGCTTCAAGCTTTATGCTAAAGGTTGCATTTTGGCAACATGTAAGTTATCATATCCCTTATGATAACTTGCATGTGAGGCTAAATGCGAACTTATGGCAACTTCTACATGTCATTTATCACCATGTATCACTTATATGCTAAGTTTGGTTTTATGCATACTTTTGAGGCCTAATGATGCAATATGCAAGTATATGGACATATGTACATTTCATATTCCACCATGTTAAACTTGTGGCTTCAACACCTTTATGTCATGATTATGCCAAGTTCCCTCTTTCTATCCTTTATGCGCTATTGCGATATGTAAGCGATGGGATTGCGTTTGGGGTTGGGTAAACTTAAAAGACATAAAAACATAAGATTGGGAATTTACCTATTAAGTTAGGTCTACCCATTGGGAATTTACCTATTAAGTTAGGTCTACCCAAATGCTTGAAAACTTGTAATATGTTTTGGAAACATAATGGACATGACACTTAAAAAATATAAGTGTAACCAACTCGAGGTTGGGTTGAGTTTGTAGCGTAAACCTACCCGGAACCGACCGGTTTAACTAGTTGCTACAAACAATAGGACCCAATGTGAGAAGTTGGTCATGTTGTACCTTGAACCCGAGGTTAGACCAAGTTGTGGTGTAAAGCTACCCGGAACCGACCGGCTTAACTAGTAACCGCAACAAAGTCTAATGTGAGAGGTTAAGGCACATTAAGTTAATTAATGCCTCATGATTAGGGTTAAGTCATGGTCCACTTAATACTTAACCAATTTGGGCTTGGTAGATTAATCAGGGTTAAGTCGTGAACTCATCGTTACACTTAACCAAGTCAATCCATGATTAGCAAGAGGGTTAAACCGTACTTAACCCACTAGAAAATCCTAGCAATGGGGGTCCACTCCAGCAGTAATCCCAAGTTTGTATCATTATGACCCTAGGGACTAGGCTTGGGTGGGGGCAGGATTACTGGACTTGAGGTAAGTGACCAAAAACGACGGCAGAGTGGTACGCCGGTGTAGTTCCGGGCGGACTATGGTCGTGCACATAGTCCGAAGCCGGGGAAAACATGCATGGGTACCAGTAGATCGAGACTGTGCACTTATGTTTATGGTGTCCAGGGGTTAACACCCTAGGGCTTGATACACCCGACGGGAGACCCTGCACAGTCTGACTACAATTATGTTTGGGCCGTATTGACACCAACACGTGACGAGTTAGGCTTATAGGGAGCCGATCGACTAGACCGTTTGGTTGGACCTCGTATTAGGGTCACTTCATGTTATTGGACCTCGTATTAGGGTCACTTCATGTTATTGGACCTCGTATTAGGGTCACTTCATGTTATTGGACCTCGTATTAGGGTCACTTCATGTTATTGGACCTCGTATTAGGGTCACTTCATGTTATTGGGCCAAAGCTTGGGCCAAGGGATCAATACTTGTTTATTCAAGTCATGTTAGTTTGCTAGTACACCTGTGGTGCAAAACCTTAATCCTGATTATGCGATGACACCTTTATCTACCTTGTTGGTTAATCATCATGCTAGTATGTTGTTATCCTTATGTTCATCCCTGCTTCTCATGCTAGTTAACTTTATCAGTTTACATTGATTGTAGTAGGGCTTACTCAGTCTTTTTGACTGACCTGTTTTTCTTTCGCCTCTTTTCTTCCGTTCCCCCCCCCCCCCCCAGGTTCTCAGGGTGGGAATATTGGAGCTTAGCTTGGATTTCTGATCGCTTGCTTGTGGGATTTTAGCTCATGTACGGTCTTGACATGAAGCTAGCTATGGTTATCACTTATTTTGGGGATAGTACTTATGTATTTCAGTTTTTCCGTTGATGTTGTTTTATCTAGACTTGTGTATTTGGAAAGTTGACATTATGTTGTATCAGACTTGTTTTGAAATAGTTTGAAATCTTCCGCTGTTTTACTTATCTTCTGTGACGGCCCGCCCCGCACCAGCCTGCATTTCCTCCAAAAGTGCGCTGTACGCATGCCCGACTAGCACAAGACGGTCGTCATAAGAAAGGAAAGGAGGGAATGAACTAATCAAAGAACCTGTAGAATGTCTCACAGCGCATGGAATAAAATATAATAATAACATACTTGACATAAAACAGGCGAGACAGTGCATAAGCTGGTAACTAATAATAAATGTCAACATCAGAGCAGCGGAAATCCAAGTACAGCTTATTACAACTTTCCAAATTTACTGTCTCTAACAAAAGAAAACTAAAGTAGAAGATGCACCACCAATGCCCAAGCAGTGATCTTCAACAATACAGGGAGAATACTATTATATATTACGTGGAAGCCTCCTGCTCGTCTCCGGATCATCTACCCGTGCATCACCAGCTAACCTGTCTCTAGTCTGCTCGTGTGAGCACCCAGAGTAATAAGAGGAGACATAAAACTCTGGGTCAAACATAAAGCCTGGTATGAGCGATAAGCATCTAAACAGAATAATAACAGGTATACTAAACCATACCTGAACCTGGACCTGCAACCAAAGAGTTAGTACCACATACCGTACAATACTCCAAGGTGCCATAATAAATAGTGTAAGAATGCGGGGGTGGGGTGTGCATGTCACAATGATAGCAAGCAAATCATCCATAGCAACCATCCTCACACCTCTCACTCAGTGCGTAAAGCGTACGACATCTACCATTTTGGAACACTAGACAAAACTGAGGTAACGACGAATCCCGACTTGTAGAAACCCTGCTGTGACCAAGCCAAACACTTGGAGTCATGACCAAACATTTCAATGACCCACTTCATTGGTCGTAGCCCTTGGTTCTACCGATGCCATAATGGCCCTGAATCCGCCTTCGTACCTCCTACCATAGTGGTCCAAAGCTATAGACGTCGATAACTCCTTGGCACGCGTCCCGCAGCAAAGCCCAACCATGAAGCGAACTCGTTGATTCCCATCTGAATCTTAAGCTCTAACTTCTCATTTGGACTTCCTTTGCATCTCGGGTTTGGTCGAATTGGAGTGGGTCTTCAGAAGAGTTGTCGCGCATTAACAGTCCTAGAGTTCTGTTCGGTTCGGTAGTCATCACCATCATCGGGTCGGGTCGGTAGTCCACTTCGGGTCGGGTCGGTTCAGTGATTCTCCCCCTTCAGATATCGGTTCGGTTCGGGTGCCTCTGCTTGAGTTCAGTTCGGAGGTAGTTCATCCGACCTGATTCTTCCTGTTTGACTTGTTTGCCTGCTCCGATCCGTCCTGTTCTCTTCCTCCGATCCGGTCTGCTCCCTTACTCCGATCCAATCTGCTCCATCACTCCGATCCGATCTTCTGTCCAACTCCAACCCTAAGCAATGGCCTTCCTTCCTGCCAAACTTCTTCCAGTGGCGAGTCCCCATCCAGTTCGGATTCCCTTGGTCAGTCCCCTAGTCCGATCCGACCCCTTTTCTCCGATCCGAACCGGTTCGGAACCTGCACACTTCTGCAACTTTCCAGCGAGCTTTCTACGCCATTCGACGACGTTTTCGAGCAATTTAACTATTCTAATCAATCATGAAACATACCATAGAGTCATAGCAACATGTAATAGCAACCACAAACAGCAAACAACAATTTAAATGAATCAAAATGAATCAAAAGTGGCTAAAACCTCACATTTGCCTATAATCCCTCTTAATCATGTTTAAGCATACGATTAGCAAAACACATCGAAATTAACCCAAATTTCTAACAGAGCCTTAAAATATTATTTACGAATTTCTAAACATTTTTCCAGAATTTATTAATGTATAAATTCGCTAATTCTCACTAATTACCCTTAATTAACCGTAATTAGTGCAAAAACTATGCAAATCACTCACCTTTGCCACAACTAGAACCCCAAAACTGAAATATTCTCTGATTTGGCGCTGTTCCCAATCTTATACAGCAGCTCCAACCTTGCTTTGGTGCTTTTTCTTCTTAATTTAATGTTTGCTAAGCCTAATCTTCAATTAGAAGGTGATTTTTGGGTGTTTTAGAGAGATTTAGAGAGTGGCGGCCATGACTAGGTTAAGAGGAATGAAAGTGGCGGCTGGAAAATTTCTAAAGAAATGTTTTCTAACCCTAATCAGCACCTATATCTCCCTAAACCCGAAATTCCCCTTGGGCGTAGCTGCTAATCACCCGGTTAAGCCCAATTAAGCTGTTTTTCACCGTCTGAAACTTGTTTCAGCCATATCTCCCAAACGGTAAGTCCGTTCGGCTAATGTGACCACTCTACGGAAAGAGAAACCATCATCCGAAGCCAATGGAAGTAGTTTCAGGTCAAAATTCCTTCCCAGTCAAAAGTTATGGCCAAAACAGTGCCAACTAGGGGTAAAATGGTCATTTAAAATCGGGAAAAATCATGAACATGGGAAATGACCCCAATAGTCGTTTCCCAAAGTTACACGATCATACGACTTCGTATGTGACAGAAATAAATATTCTACGATTCTATGATGCGTAGAACGCGGGTCGTTACACTCTCCCCCCCCTTAAGAAATTTCGCCCCCGAAATTCCTTAACCCAAAACAAAGGATCCCGCATGCCTAACAACCATATAGAACAATCAATCATGTAAAACAAGCGAACAAGCCTATCCTAGCATGCGGAAAACTAAATCGAAGTCAAAATCTTACCAGGCAAAGAGTTCCGGATGAGTCTTCCTAATGTTCTCCTCTGTCTCCCAAGTACAATCATTCTCGTCCTCGCCCCACTGAACCTTGACTAGTTTCACCGCCTTCCTTCGAAGTTGCTTCATGTCGTGCTCGACAATACGGGCCGGCTTGCGGTTCCCAACCGCCTCGGGTTCTACTTCGAAGTCCTCTAACTGATCAGGTGAAATAGTTATATCTGAGTCGTGAACGAGCTTCCTTAGTTGGGAAACATGAAATACGTTATGAACTCCCGCCATCTTCCCCGGTAAGTCAATTCTATATGCCAAATTCCCGACTAGTTCAAGAACAGGGAATGGGCCAACGAATCTTGGTGCCAGCTTGCCTCTCCTGCCAAATCGTATCACGCTCTTCAACGGAGAAATCTTGACAAACACCAAGTCGCCCACGGAGAATTTTAAGTCTCTTCTCCTTTTGTCGGCATAACTCTTCTGCCTATCTTGGGCAGCCTTCATTCGTTGTTGAATGGTCTTGATTTTATCTGAAGTTTCCCTCACCACATCTGGTCCAAGCATAAACTTCTCGCCAGTCTCTATCCAACATGATGGTGAGTTGCATGGTCTTCCGTACAGAGCTTCAAACGGAGCCATACCGATACTGGATTGGTAGCTATTATTATATGCAAACTCTACTAGATGCAAATGGTCATCCCATGATCCACCAAAATCCAATATACATGCTCTCAAGAGATCTTCCAAAATACGATTCACCCTTTCCGTCTGACCGTCGGTCTGAGGATGATAAGCGGTACTGAGATGTAACTCTGACCCTAGAGCCTCTTGTAAGCTCTTCCAAAACCCACTAGTGAACAACGGGTCTCGGTCACTCACAATGCTTTTAGGTACTCCATGAAATCTCACTATCCACTTCATATACAATTCTGCTAACTTAGCTGCCGTTCTAGTCGATTTGACTGGTATAAACCTTGCACTTTTAGTCAGTCGATCTACAATTACCCAAATGCTGTCATATCCCGATCTAGTTCTTGGTAAACCATCGATGAAATCCATCGAGACTTGTTCCCATTTCCATTCGGGAATTTCTAAGGGCTGTAACAAACCACTAGGCTTCTTTTGCTCGGCTTTAACTAGCTGGCAATTCATGCACTTGGATATAAACTTTCCAACGTCTCTTTTCATCCCTTTCCAGTAGTAAGTCTGCTTCATATTTCGATACATCTTGTTACCACCGGGGTGTATAGTCAGCTTTGAGTGATGACATTCTCTAAGCACTTCATCTCTCAATCCATTGACATTGGGTACAACAAGCTTTCCATTCTTTCTAAGCCATCTATCTCGATCAAGCCCATACTTGTTCACCTCCTCATCGATACCCATCTCTAACTTGGAGATGATTTCCAATAGATTAGGATCGTCCCTCTGACTAGAGCCGATCCGCTCAATCAAAGTGGGTCTGATCGTCAAACTTGCTAACACTTCTGGATCCAATTCGCACTTTGGTCTGAAATCAAACCCCGCGATAAACTCCAGTTGCTTCCATTCAAGGAACATAGCCCCTAAGCTGGCATGTCTTCTGCTCAATGCATCAGCCACCGCATTGCCCTTTCCTGGTGTGTATGCGATGTCAAAATCATAGGAAGCTAAGAACTCTAGCCATCTCTGCTGACGGAGATTCAGATCTTTCTGAGAGAAGAGATACTTTAACGACTTATGATCTGTAAACAGCTCAAATCTTTCTCCCAAGAGATAGTGTCTCCACATCTTTAACGCGAACACGATTGCTGCCAATTCTAAATCATGGGTAGGGTATCTTCTCTCGTGCGGTTTCAATTGCCGACTTGCGTAAGCTATAACCCTACCGCCTTGCATCAATACAGCACCCAGTCCGGTACCACAGGCATCCGTGTATACCGTCATCTCTTCATTCCCTTTAGGAATGACTAACACTGGTGCGCTTGTCAACTTGTCCTTTAGACTTTTGAATGCATTCTCGCACCTTTCATCCCAAACAAAAGCTTGATTCTTCTTGGTCAACTGGGTCAATGGTGCTGCTATCTTGGAGAAACCTTGGATAAACTTACGATAATATCCAGCTAATCCCAAGAAACTTCTTACATCTGTTGCATTCTTGGGCGTAAGCCAATCTTGTACCGTAGCCACCTTTGCTGGGTCCACGGCAATACCACTCTCTGATACAACATGGCCCAAGAACCTCACTTCCCTTTTCCAGAAGTGACACTTAGAAAACTTTGCTTTCAATTGGTGTTTTCTCAACACCTCCATCGCTACTCTTAAATGTTCCTTGTGTTCTTCCTCTGTCCTCGAATAGACCAAAATATCATCAACGAACACAAGGACAAACTTATTCAACTGATCTCTGAATACCCTATTCATAAGATCCACAAAATATGCTGGGGCATTGGTCAGCCCGAATGGCATGACCAACCACTCATAAAACCCAGACGGCGTCCGAAATGCCGTTTTAGCTATACTCTCAGCTTCCACTCTAAGCTGATGAAAACCTGTCGCGAGATCCAACTGAGAAAATACTCTCGCGCCACTCAACTGATCAAACAAATCATCTATCCGCGGTAGAGGATACTTGTTCTTCCTCGTCACTTTATTCAACTCGCGGTAGTCTACACACAAACGAAGGGAACCATCCGCCTTGGTAGCAAACACAACTGGTGCTCCCCATTCAGAAACACTCCTTCTGATAAAACCCTTCTTCAAAAGATCGCTGACTTGCACCTCGAGCTCTCGCTGCTCCCTTGGTGCCATACGACGAAGTGGCATCACTATAGGCCTGGCATCCTTTACCAAATCAATACGAAACTCAATCTCTCGGTGTGGTGGAAGCCCGGTCACTTCTTCGAAAACATCCGGATACTGGCCAACCACGGGCAAACCTGACAACTCACTATGCGGAATGTCGAGGGAGTTTAGAAAACTAGCCAATACCCCCTTACTGGGTAGGCCACCAAACACTATCCTCCGCCCATCATCCGCTCTAGCTGTCACCAATAAGCCCTCACAGTCTACCACCACCCCGTATCTTTGGAGCCAATCTACTCCCAAAATAATGCCAAACCCAGTAAAGCCCAAAACAATCACAAACAAACATGCATCCATGACTCGATAAGATCACATTACGACAAATCATGCTAAGGCTAGTTGAACCACCAATCGGGTTCGTCACTACTACAGGTCTATCGACAATCTCGGGCTCCAATCCCAACCTATCTACCAGGTCACTAGATATGAAAGAACTGGAAGCTCCGGTATCAAACAAAACTCTAACAGGAACATCATAAACAGAAAGCATACCTTGAATGACGACATTCTTTCCCTTCTCCGCCGCTGTTGGGGCATTCGACGAAGAAGGAATAGCATTAAGAGCGTATGCTTTCACCATTTGCTTTTCTTTAGGGGGTTGTGGACACTTGTCCTTGTGATGTCCCATCTGGCCACAGTTGAAGCACTTCCTATCCGCTGGCTTGGCCCGACAATTACTAGCATAATGGCCCTTCTTACCACAGCTGAAGCACTCCACATCTTGCTTATTCTTTTTCTTCTGGCCATCCTTAGCTTGGTTCTGCTTTCTCTTATTCTGGGAACCACCCTTGCCTCCACCACTTGCTTGTGGTTTCGGCTCTTCTGCAGATGCAGCCTCAGCCTTCGACTTAGGGTAGAGGCTTTCTGATCTTAATGCTTTTCCCACAATCGACTCAAACGTCTCATCGATGTGGTTAATAAGTTTTTCCCCCAAGTACTGATCCAAACCAGTTATGAATTTCTCATTCTTTTTCTCGGCAGTATCAATAAGAGATAACCCATATTTTGACAAAGTGTCAAATTCAGCAATATACTCCGAGACAGCTCTGCCATTCTGCTTGAGCTCCAAGAACTTCTTAAACAACATTGACTTTTGAGCAGCTGGAATGAACTTCTCACTAAAGCGAGCCTTAAACTGCTCCCATGTAATCTGGTCTTCGGGAGTAGCTGCCTTTATAGCATTCCACCAATTCATTGCCCGCCCTTGCAGCTGACGGGACGCTAGCTTTCTCTTCATCGCATCCTCGATGCCCAAATCCTCGAAGATACGTTCGCAACTATCCAACCAATCTTGAACATCCGTGGCCGACTCCGTTCCATGGAACGGCTTCCCACCAAGGCTAGTATAGTCCTTATTCAGCTTGGCGAAGTCGACCCTCGGCGCCTGCACTATTGGACCACCACCATTTCCACCATTGGGAGCTGCCCTCTGAACGTCCCTAAGCATCTCTCTCATGAGGTCTGTAAACATCGCCCTCATGTCAGCAGCATTCCCATTATTGGCTCCCCTACCAGTACCTCTAGTATCTCGGCTCATCGTCAATCTGAAAAAGGAAACGATTAACGATTCCATAGTGGTGCTAGTGCAGTACGACTTCATTCTTATACTACTAATAGTATATATATATAGCTTTTAAAAACCAAAGTAATCACAAATACGCTCTCTCGTATACGTGTATTATCTCTCCCTGATAACTTCCCTAGGTTAACTACGCAACCTAGAGCTCTGATACCAAGTGTGACGGCCCGCCCCGCACCAGCCTGCATTTCCTCCAAAAGTGCGCTGTACGCATGCCCGACTAGCACAAGACGGTCGTCATAAGAAAGGAAAGGAGGGAATGAACTAATCAAAGAACCTGTAGAATGTCTCACAGCGCATGGAATAAAATATAATAATAACATACTTGACATAAAACAGGCGAGACAGTGCATAAGCTGGTAACTAATAATAAATGTCAACATCAGAGCAGCGGAAATCCAAGTACAGCTTATTACAACTTTCCAAATTTACTGTCTCTAACAAAAGAAAACTAAAGTAGAAGATGCACCACCAATGCCCAAGCAGTGATCTTCAACAATACAGGGAGAATACTATTATATATTACGTGGAAGCCTCCTGCTCGTCTCCGGATCATCTACCCGTGCATCACCAGCTAACCTGTCTCTAGTCTGCTCGTGTGAGCACCCAGAGTAATAAGAGGAGACATAAAACTCTGGGTCAGACATAAAGCCTGGTATGAGCGATAAGCATCTAAACAGAATAATAACAGGTATACTAAACCATACCTGAACCTGGACCTGCAACCAAAGAGTTAGTACCACATATCGTACAATACTCCAAGGTGCCATAATAAATAGTGTAAGAATGCGGGGGTGGGGTGTGCATGTCACAATGATAGCAAGCAAATCATCCATAGCAACCATCCTCACACCTCTCACTCAGTGCGTAAAGCGTACGACATCTACCATTTTGGAACACTAGACAAAACTGAGGTAACGACGAATCCCGACTTGTAGAAACCCTGCTGTGACCAAGCCAAACACTTGGAGTCATGACCAAACATTTCAATGACCCACTTCATTGGTCGTAGCCCTTGGTTCTACCGATGCCATAATGGCCCTGAATCCGCCTTCGTACCTCCTACCATAGTGGTCCAAAGCTATAGACGTCGATAACTCCTTGGCACGCGTCCCGCAGCAAAGCCCAACCATTAAGCGAACTCGTTGATTCCCATCTGAATCTTAAGCTCTAACTTCTCATTTAGACTTCCTTTGCATCTCGGGTTTGGTCGAATTGGAGTGGGTCTTCAGAAGAGTTGTCGCGCATTAACAGTCCTAGAGTTCTGTTCGGTTCGGTAGTCATCACCATCATCGGGTCGGGTCGGTAGTCCACTTCGGGTCGGGTCGGTGTCTCCTTCCGGGTCGGGTCGGTTCAGTGATTCTCCCCCTTCAGATATCGATTCGGTTCGGGTGCCTCTGCTTGAGTTCAGTTCGGAGGTAGTTCATCCGACCTGATTCTTCCTGTTTGACTTGTTTGCCTGCTCCGATCCGTCCTGTTCTCTTCCTCCGATCCGGTCTGCTCCCTTACTCCGATCCAATCTGCTCCATCACTCCGATCCGATCTTCTGTCCAACTCCAACCCTAAGCAATGGCCTTCCTTCCTGCCAAACTTCTTCCAGTGGCGAGTCCCCATCCAGTTCGGATTCCCTTGGTCAGTCCCCTAGTCCGATCCGACCCCTTTTCTCCGATCCGAACCGGTTCGGAACCTGCACACTTCTGCAACTTTCCAGCGAGCTTTCTACGCCATTCGACGACGTTTTCGAGCAATTTAACTATTCTAATCAATCATGAAACATACCATAGAGTCATAGCAACATGTAATAGCAACCACAAACAGCAAACAACAATTTAAATGAATCAAAATGAATCAAAAGTGGCTAAAACCTCACATTTGCCTATAATCCCTCTTAATCATGTTTAAGCATACGATTAGCAAAACACATCGAAATTAACCCAAATTTCTAACAGAGCCTTAAAATATTATTTACGAATTTCTAAACATTTTTCCAGAATTTATTAATGTATAAATTCGCTAATTCTCACTAATTACCCTTAATTAACCGTAATTAGTGCAAAAACTATGCAAATCACTCACCTTTGCCACAACTAGAACCCCAAAACTGAAATATTCTCTGATTTGGCGCTGTTCCCAATCTTATACAGCAGCTCCAACCTTGCTTTGGTGCTTTTTCTTCTTAATTTAATGTTTGCTAAGCCTAATCTTCAATTAGAAGGTGATTTTTGGGTGTTTTAGAGAGATTTAGAGAGTGGCGGCCATGACTAGGTTAAGAGGAATGAAAGTGGCGGCTGGAAAATTTCTAAAGAAATGTTTTCTAACCCTAATCAGCACCTATATCTCCCTAAACCCGAAATTCCCCTTGGGCCTAGCTGCTAATCACCCGGTTAAGCCCAATTAAGCTGTTTTTCACCGTCTGAAACTTGTTTCAGCCATATCTCCCAAACGGTAAGTCCGTTCGGCTAATGTGACCACTCTACGGAAAGAGAAACCATCATCCGAAGCCAATGGAAGTAGTTTCAGGTCAAAATTCCTTCCCAGTCAAAAGTTATGGCCAAAACAGTGCCAACTAGGGGTAAAATGGTCATTTAAAATCGGGAAAAATCATGAACATGGGAAATGACCCCAATAGTCGTTTCCCAAAGTTACATGATCATACGACTTCGTATGTGACAGAAATAAATATTCTACGATTCTATGATGCGTAGAACGCGGGTCGTTACATCTTCTTTACTCTGTTTACATATATACATATGTTCTTGTTCTGCCTTGATATATCATTATGCATGTTTACCCGGTACAAATGCCCCTCCAAAGTCAGGGTGCTTGCAAGAGCCACCCTGGCGGAGGTGGGGTGTTACAGGGAGAACGAGTGAGTTTAACTCACCTTGATTTTATTTTGTCATTTAAACACTTATTTTTAATCAAATTAAGCTGACGTTTAATTTGATTAAAAATCTCGGTTGCTTCCAATGCTGACAAATCAGTTCCATCTCATAGCTCGCGTCCATTCGGTTCCAATGAGACAGTCCGCGAGCAAATTCTGATATTGTATGACTGAAATATAGCGTTAACAAGTTTGTATGAACAATTTATTTAATATTAACTACATGTTGAATTAATAATTATTAATTTATACTAATTAAGTAAATTTATACCCTTATTTGGCGTGTTCAGACCAAGCCGTTTCCACCTGATTCCTTCCCAATCCTTATTTGTTTCACATGCATTTCCCCATGTGCATCCATCCCATTTTTCTTCCCATGTTGGCACGTCCTGCTGTGCTAGTCTTCTTTCGTGTATGCTTTACCCTTATTTTTTTTAATTTAGTAGTCCACTGGCCCAAATACCCTAAAAATGACGACCCATCCATGTATTATCTTTCCACCGCGGCAGTTCTTCTCTTTTTTTCCTAGATTAATACACGCGGTCTTCTAAAGCTCTCCCTCCCCAACGTAAACTCCCCCCTCCTGAAACCATTTCCTTACTACAATCCTCCTTTCCCACCTCTGTTTTCTTCCCAAACTCACTCCTTCCAGTCCTCACGCAATCTTCACCCCAATCATTAACCGCTTGCATGCCAAACACCTCACGTACCCCTTCCTTCATTTTCTGGTCAGTTCGCATATATATTTTCTTCTTTTTTTTGTTCCCAGACAAAAAGTCTTTGCTTCTCTCACCGAGCAAACCCACTGCTTTCCAGTTGGGTACGATACTGCATTTTCTTCCAATAGGCAGTTTGGTGAGTTCAAGAATGTTTTGGGGAGTTTAAGCTTGTAAGTGGATGGAGAGATTTCAGTTTTTTGGTTTGTTTCGAATTTTTTTCCTTTCGCTTTACTGGAAAAACAAATCGGTGAAGACGCCTCTATTTATAATGCCAGCTACCTTGGTCGCCATGAATGAAGTATGGATAGAATTGAAGTCAATTCCGAGCGGGTATAGGCTAGGGTGGATAGATTATGGTAGAACTGATATGTTCTATCATTTTCATTCCTGGTTGATCAAGCTTTGCATGTGCAGATTTGGCTTCAGCTTTATTACTTTGACAAGAGTGAATATGGTGGCTGATGGATGAAAACACGGAGCATAAGGACACATAGATTGCACGCTGGTATCAGCTAGGGTGTACCTTAATATACTTAAGCATGAAGCTTCAAAATTTATTTTATTTATGTACGTTGGTATTTAGGGGATGTACATAGGTTGCCCCTGCGAGCCGCGAACCGGTGAGACCACCTCAGCTTGCTCCTGAACGTTCTCTTCGTTAACATCGTTTGCTCAAGAAGCTCGCGAGTCCTTGGACTTCTTTTAAGCCATAATGCCTTGACTTTACTGAAATTTTCAAAAAACGAAACTGTGGGATGCGGACTATTTTCTTCGGATTTGAAAATCCAAATAGTAGAGCAATAATCTGACAGGCTGATAATTCGATTCTCGGTGAAAGCATCAAAATGTTAGACCTAGAAGTGGTTCTAACACCCAAATGATCTTGACTCATAAAGAGTTAAAGCTAAAAATAAAAGGAAATGCAACAAGCACACCAAATTTATAGTGGTTTGGCGTTAAAGAGCCCACATCCACTTTATATGACTTTGACTATACGTCTGAATGCAAGTACAATCACAATATTCTCTCAATCTCACTTTTACAATAATGATTCACTCATTAAATTAGAGATAATTCTAGCTAGAAATGGTAGGAGTTTGATAATGGTGGAATCAGAACTCTCAACTGCCAAAAAGATCCTTAAAAATGCCTAGTATTGGGCTATTTTAGTGATTTCTGCAGGCGGTTCGTGAAGACACGTGGCACCAATCCCGAGAATCTCGGACCCGTTCGTGAGAAAGTGGAGAAATGGTCAATATGACGGTTATGGACACATGTCACTAGACCCTCAATCTTTGGTTTGTGGCTTGATGGGAGCTGACCAAGTCATGGCCATCTTTACTTGAAGTACGGTCGGTTCGTGAGCTCTATCCACGAACCGGGTCGTGGAGTAAAGGCATGAGCGAGATGCATGGTGAGGGGTCACTAACTGAGTCACGAGCAAGGATCCAAGAGGGAGTCCAGGAGCTGCATCATGAGCATCACGAGCCAGGGTGTGTTTGCTTTGAGCTTGGACGTGTAAGTCTTCATCCGTCTAATTACGAATATTTGTACTCTTGGTGGCTTGATAAAAAAGCTAGCCAACACCTAACAACTACAACTCGCCACTCAGGCCTCACATTGATCAAAAGAAAATAAAAGCCAAGTGGCTAACCCAACTCAGGAGTATAAAATCAAACACCCAAATCAATAATATTAAGGTTTACCTATTTGTTGGGCAGTCAATACTCGAACCACGAAGCAACGTAACTAACTACTCTTTGTCTTCAATCCTGCACTAACTCAATATATAATGCCAATAACAGATACAAGATTAAATTATTTAGTTTTACTTCATATTCGATCCATTTCAAATTCATTATATGGAAATTTATCTCTTTCATTAGTTCAATTCATATAACTGTTGATGAATTTTATTATTCTACCAATTTATGTCATCCAGTAAACGAACAATCAATCATCCAAAATTTCTAATTTTATTAACTTATTCTTTAGTTAATTTCTGGTTCATTTAATTTCATATTAAAATTTTGTTTACAAATCCTATAATTTAAACCCTCTTCTGGTTTATTAAACCATTCAAATTCACAATTCCATTTGGATTCTCATTCAAATCAATCAACAAGCCAATATCAATCATTTTATAAAATTATTTTCTTTTTAGACATAAATATAATTTGGGCAAAATTATTTCATCTACCCAATTTACAAAACCATATTGTATCAATTTTTCAATTCAACTTGAACTGATCAAATAACACAATACAAAACATTTTTATATAAAATTTACAAATACGCTCTCTTATATATATACACTGAATCCCGATCTAGGGTATTACTAATCCCATCTCTATCGAGTTATACCATAGAGCCAAGGTTATTCCTAAACCTCGCTCTGATACCACTGTAACAAACAGGGATTTTCAACCCCAAAAATTGACACAAAAACACCTTGTCGAACATTCAAGCATCGAAAACACCGGATCGTTATTAGAAAGAAGTTAGAGGGTGAGATAAGAAAGAAATAATGTTAGAATAGAAGAAGAGCCAACATAACACAGAATCTCATGTTGCAGCGGAACAAAATATAATATATAAATAAACTTTAAAGAGAGCTTTGAAATAAAAACTTATAATCATTAGAGTACATCAATACACCGACGCTGTTATAATAATCTGTCCTCACATACATCACACAACGGAATAATACTAGATAATACCATACGCCTGAACACCTTCAACTCGTCATTGGACTCCACAACATCCGATAACCTGAACCTGCAGTACAAGCCGGTCTGACCCGAGCATTACAAATACCGGGTCAGTTTGGTGAAACAGAGTGAGGAAAACTGACTAAGTTATATTATCATCCAACTTGTTTTAAAGTTGAAACCCTTTCGAAAGAAAAGGATAATCGTAAGACCAAATCCACACATAAATACGGACGGTTTTTAACTTACGATAACCCAAAACATTTTGAAATCAATATTTTAATCTAATATTATAATAGTGTCTAAATACAAATAAATAAAATCTAGTAGAACGCTTGTATCTCACGCTCCATATATATAGTATATAAACAAAACCGCGGGTGCTTATTGGAGATTGGATTATGACTATGACAAGGTATGGAACCACCTACCGATAGTGTATCTCTAGAGGGGAATACACTGGGTTCTACAAGAACGTCTTGCAACACGGCCCACGCATGACTGACCACTCATTTCGCTTGAGTGGGTCGAATGTATATCACCAACAGTTGGGTGCTACCCACCGTTTACCGAAAAGGGACAACATCGAAATAGATTAAAGATGCAAAAGGAATTTCTCTAGATAGGTGATTATACACCCTAATGGGAGCGACCCACATAGCCATGCTATCTTCCTTATTTTTTTTCATTTCCCGGTTGATGAGGCTTGAGGTTACAATTTACCTTTAGAACATTGGCCACCATTCACTTTGAATGCCACATCGTCAGATCCGCCTGAATCATTAATTGACGTCTACAAAAATACTCTAGTTGTTAAGAGAAGGCCTTTCTTTGCCAAATTTGGTACGTTTGAAGAAATCAATGTACGTAATCCCTATGGAAATACTCCATTAGACATCCGTCCATACAAGTCATCCAGGAACAGGATGAACCGAAGGCACCCTCCTACCACATCCTAGGAATCACCCTATAGATTAGTAGCGAGTAGTCCTTGCAATTTGTAGATTCCAATTACAACAGAATCATTGTTAACTCTGGGGATCAGCCAGAGGTATTTAACAATAGTTCTTCCGCTTATGAAGATTTACGGTCTTCAATTGCTCCATCTTCAATCAACATCTTTCACGTATTTGCTGGTTCGGAGTGGTTTTTGAATATAAATTCGATCCCGATCTTTCCGTACCAACAGCACATTGGCATGATTTTGATAGTCGGTTATTTAACTATCAAAATAAACAATCATAAGAATAAAATAAATCCATTGGTTAATTATACAGCGTCACTTGGCCATTAAAATAATATATCAGTTGTAATACAAAGATAATATATTAGTTTTAATATATTAATACTATCAAATCGTTTTATTTATATACTTAGATAAAAGATCAAAAATCATATTCCACTTGCCGTTAACTACCATTGCAAACCATTTGCTATAACATTACTATCGATTCAACTTATCATCGTAAAATAATTTTCACGTAATCTCCTTTTGTTTCATTATTTAAATGAAATAATCGTCACTCGTTCCTTTAGAACAAACTCGTTTTAAATCTCATTTCTTTACCTTTGAAAAATATCGTTATATTCTCACCAATCTCTTTTTATTTATTTCCTTACTATGGAAATATCATTTCATACCACAAGCCCTTTTTTCCATTTATTTCAGAATCCCATTTAAGTTATATCTTGATGAAATCCCATCTTTTATTCATATGGAGAATCTTTATCATATGTTAGTAATTCAACTCGACTAACCTCCTTAATTCAAATTCGGGTTTTTGTTTGATTTCCGTTTCAAATCTCCTTCAGTCCCTAATCACAAATCAGTAAGAAAATAATTCCCTAAATATCAACCCCGAAGGCCGAAACCAACATCAGATCAATAATCAAAAAATCATTTATCTCAACCGATCTCCTATTAGGTTCTAATTCCTTAATTTCATATCCCGGCTTTTATTTCCATTCAAAAACCCATTTCTAATAATTCGTTCCAATAATATTCAGAAAAACTCGGGTTTGATAACCTCGTCAAAGTCTTGGATTTTATAAAATCCAATTAATTAGAATTCCCAAAAGAATCTAATTTAAAACTTCAATGTAACTTAACTTATATTATGATTAATATAACTTAAAACTTCACTTTACTATAAATAGTTTCTTATGGTTTCATATAACTTCATTAAATAGATTTCTAAATCCCAAGATTTCCACTTTGATTATTATTAAATAAATAATAACCCATTTCAATACAAATCTCTTTTTTTATTTGTTTCTTAAAACAATTTATCTCAGTTATTAATCGTCGCGTTAGTTTCTGCTTACTTGTTTATCAATCTTATTAATATATGAATCTTCTTATGAAATCATTAATAATTAAGATGAGGCACTTGCTTTGCACAAAGCAGATTTTGGTACAAAAATGTCGGTTAACAAACAATGTATATATATGTGGTTGGTTTATTTTCCATTTTATAAACTTCATTTAAAATAATATGTTTACAAATCTATATTTAGTTATAAAATAAATTTCATAACTTCATTCCTATCGATTCACCTGAATGCAAATCAATTCTTTATAAAACAGTTTGTGTTTTGGCCATCTACTATTAATTCTTCAACCAATACTACCCATTGGTTAATATCAAAACAACGTTGAATTTGGATTCAACAATCAGTAGCCAAATCAGTAATCCAATCATATTGGCTAAACAGTTCATGTAACGATCATATGCAAATAAATAATCAATTCAACTGATAGCGGTCAACCAATAATAAAAATTCAAGCATCCAATTTAATTTGAATATGTTTATAAATGTAACCAACAAGGTGAGTTACCTTGTTTGGGAATCATCGTTAAAAATAATGATGTCATTTCATTTAAATTAAACAACTGTTTAATTTAAATTAATAATCGATATAACAAAATTCAACAACATTCAAACAATCATCAAATCAACCAACAAATAGCAAATATGGCATACAAATAATAAACCTGACCTATAATAATTATAAGTGGGAGAACTTAATGAGTTTAACTCATCTTGATTTTATATTGTCATTTAAACGCTTGTTTTTAATCAAATTAAACTGACGTTTAACCTTGGTCGCCATGAATGAAGCATGGATAGAATTGAAGTCAATTCCGAGTGGGTACAGGCTAGGGTGGATAGATTAAGGTAGAACTGATATGTTGTATCATTTTTATTCCTGGTTGATCGAGCTTTGCATGTGCAGATTTGGCTGCAGCTTCATTACTTTGACAACAGAGAATATGGTGGCTGATGGATGAAAACACAGGGCATAAGGACACATAGGTTGCACGCTGGTTTCAGCTAGGGTGTACCTTAATATACTTAAGCATGAAGCTTCAAAATTTTATTTTATTTATGTATGTTGGTATTTAGGGGATGTACAAAAATAAAGATAGGTTGTAGGAAAATTAGTTGTGTCGTGTTCTTTCACTGTCTGTGATATTGATTTCCATGTGCCTAAGTGAATTATACTACCGTAGGCGAAACTGTGCTAGTTTGTACGGTTAAATACAAAAGATAATACCAGCTACGTTGGAAAAAAAATTGGGATATATATTTACGCAGTCAAATGATCATATACTTTAATGATAATACCGGATACTTCAGTGTAGTTGCAGGAAGTTCACTACTTATGTTAAGACAAAATGAGCCTAAAGTTGAAAATAGGAGATATTTCCTGCTTGCATTATGGGTCGTCGTTTCCACACAAGAAAAAGGGTAGGAGCACTCTTAGTTGTAGGGTTGTCTTGCAGTCGATCATACATGGCCTGAGTTTTGAACATGTGTAGCAGCTTATGTAAATTTTACTTCTATGTTTCTCTTTAATTAAACTAAAAATGAAATATGAAGTTTGTTGTTGTCTTCTTTAGAGAATGTCTGATTTTGTGGTGACGGACAAGTTTTCTTGTATCAGTCAATTGTATACTATTTATTGTCATCTTATATTATTTTAATATTGTTAATAGACTCATTGTTATTTAGCGTCGAACGTTAAATATATGCTTCATCACATACCAACTCCAAACGCAATGAAAATAAATACACTGCTACGTCCTAACATTTCGGTCCCAATGAAATTAATTTCGTTGAAAACAGAAGTTGTTTGAAAAACATATATATCTATGGCTTATATAATACCGTTAAAATATAAATAAGTTACAAAAAAATTAAATTAAATAATAATAAATTATTATCATCATATATATTCAAATAAAATAATATATAGCTTCAAATATAAATCAATATGGAATAATAACTCAATATTAACATATTCGAGTTTTAACGATATTCGAATTATATAGAAATCCCTTTTTAAAGTTATTAAATAACGTTATCGTTTATTAACGATTTCCATAATGACTATTTTAAATTTTGATTTGGACATAACTTACAATTTATAAACTGAAAACTCGATTTTTCTCTTTATTAGGAAATTATAATCAGATAGATTCAAATGTTTCTTGTTTCACAGAATTCTGACCTAAAACAGATTCTGTATATTCAATTGAAGTTCAAAATTCAATATTACAAAATAGCGCTACATTTCAAGTTCGTTTAAATATAAATATAAACGTTTTTTTCGTCGTTAAATAAACTAATTCTATATTAAATCCATTAATATTTCCAACTATAATATTTATAATTAATTTAAATATTCGAATTCAAATAGCTAAAAAATCCGGGTCGTTACATATTGGTGGATCGACTGTGGCAATCTTTTTGAGTGGAATTCCTTTTGATAAGTTTACTAACGTATTTTTTCCTGGTTGTCGTTATGGTGAAATGTCATCTAATTGTTTGGAGAGTTTTAACAAGTGGATTTTGGAGGAAAGACATTTACCAATTACTGCTTGTTTGGATAAAATTAGATTGAAGTTAATGAAACTTGTGTATGATCGTCGTGAAGTTGCTTCTACTTGGAATAGCATTTTATGTCATGTGAATGAAACTCGGTTAAGAAATCTTCATTTGGAAGGAGCTTCGTGGTTTGTTATTAAATGAAGTGAATATGCTTTGGAAGTTCATTTTCCCATCCATCAATTTGTTGATTTATATAGTCGAGTTTGTTCTTGTAACGTTTGGCAAATTAATGGTTTTCCTTGCGCTCATGCAGTGAGATGTATTTTAAGTTTTGAAAAGTTGAATGTGTATGAATACATTGAAGATTTTTTCAAAGTTGGTTATTTTCAATTAGCTTATTCTCATCCAATCAATCCTATCATAAACTTTATGGGTGAAGATGTTTCCGTTGAAGATGCAATTATAACTCCTCTAAAAGGTAGAAGAATGTCTAGTCGTCCATCGTCTTCTAAAAGGTTGAAATCTACAGGTGAATTTACAAAGAGTAAGGATGTGGTTTGTGCAAGAAGTTGGGTCATAACAAAAGGTCGTGTCTACAAAAGACTATTAGATGTGTTTTTGTATTTTATTGTTTTTTATGATACTCGGTTATGTTGTTTATTGTTAGTAATTGTTGTGAACATTTCTGTGATGCTTTCGATTTAGTTCAGTATTTTAATTTTAATTTCAGTGAGGTTTACAGTTATTTTTTTAAGCTTATATGTATGCAAATATTTTGTATAGTTGCATACATGTATGCAATTATTCTGAATATTTGTATACCTCAAGTATGCAACTATCTTGCATAGATGCATACATGTATGAAACAATTCGTAGTAGCTGCATATAGTTACGCAAGTAACCTGTAAATCTAGATATTAGCATACAACTATTCTTCATTGTTGCATAGAAGTATGCAACTATTCATATTATTTGCATGGAAATATGCAAATATTCTGCATATACACATACTCTCTATCAACCTTGAATATTTGTTCCCGTTTTAAATCTTGGATTCTTTTATTTAATCTGCTTATTCTCCGGTTTTAATTTTGTAATCTTTTCCTTAAATCTTTTGAAGTTCTGTTCGTACAGTAAGTATTATAAAAAAAACGGCAGCATCGTCTGTTTGAATAATACTGCAAATATTTGCAGTTATGTAAGCAATTATCTGAAAAAATGCATAAATGTATGCAAATATTCAAAATAAGTTCACATAGAAAATATTTAGAGCATTTGCATATACGTATGCAACTAACAAGAATACTTTCATATAAGTATGAAATTATTCAAATAAGCAAATTTCATAATAATTTCATATAAGTATGCAAGTATTATGAATAACTATACACAAGTAAGCAACATTTCATAATATCATGTAGAATCAAAACAACTTAATTTGGAACATAAAATTCCATAGTAATTCAGTTTAGAAACTACATAATCATGTCCTAGTAGTTCGAAAATAGAATACTAGTCAACATATTTACAAGAAATGTAAACATCATCTTTCCCAATTTTAATCAGTCAAGTTTGCATCTGACAGAAGGTAGTTCTGTGTCAGGTTATTTGTTGGAGCCCAACTATGTGGTTTGCAATTAAGAATGTCGTACGCAAGAATAGCTCATTGTAGATAAACAGCTTCAGGAATGAAAATTTCATCTTTTTTATCGGGTTCTTTGTTCTCACTTCATTGTTTCTTAATATTCATAACAAACATTGCACAATTGACTCTGTAAAAATGGTAAACCATCATCAATTAGTCAGAATAATTGTTTTTGGTATGAAACTATTTTTAATAAATACATATAAGCATGCAACAATTTTTAGTAAATGCATACGAGTATGTAAGTTTTCTGAATTTATTTACTTACGTATGGCCTTGTTGTGGGCAATCTGAAAATTCAATTGGATTGTGTTTCTGATAATTCTTCTTTTGAAATTTTTTCACCAATGCATTTATGTAACTTCTCTATTCAACAAAAACATACACACATATTAATGTACACAAAACTGCTGCTAATATTTTGGATACCAATTTACATACCATTTTCCTGACTGATCTTTGGTGGAGTCCTTCACGACATGGTTTATTTGAGTCATAATCAATATTTTTATGCAAAAATCATAGCCTTCTTCCATTGGTTTATCAACCAACCTTTTTACTTGTCCCATTGATTCATTCAATAGAAGTACCTGTAATTGTTCGTTTTAGTGACAAAATTTATAATGTTATAAGGAAATCCATGTGCAAAATAAATAAAAACTTACAGAAGCAACAATTTTGATGCATAGAATTTCTAGATGGTTTTTTCGCAGCTCATGTGCAAACCAGTCAATTATCTATTAAAATTAGTAGATTGCATTTGTTACAAATAGCTGAATACATGCTGATATTATAAAATAATAATGGAATTATTATTTCTATATTATTATTTAATTCTGGGGATACCTATGCTTCTATGAATTTTCCAAGTATTAAATCAGCCCATGCAACTCCAACAATGCATATGCCATCGTTACCATTTAAGTATGCACTTTTGCTGTAAATTTAATAAATCTTCTTAAAGAATATATAGAATTATAGTGCTAGTAATCTATGCAACTAGACTGATTAATTGTATATATAAATGCAAGTTTAGAGAATATCTGCATATATGTATGCGACTGCTAATATTAATTGCATAATATTTCTGCAAGCAAAATATTTGTATACAAGTATGCAAGTATTTTGAATGTTTGCATAAATTTATGTAACTATTCTTAATATTTATATTCATGTTTGCAACTATAACGAATATCTGCATACGAATATGATACTATTTTGAATATCTGCATACATTTATACAGATTTTCTGAATACTTGCAAAACAACAATGCATCGATTGTTATTAATTTCATACATTTATGCACATATATTCAAATTGTTGCTTCGTATCAAGCAATATTTGAATTCAATAAAAAAAACTTCAAAATTTGTTTAAGTTTTTCAGTAATTTTACCTTAGGCCAGTCACTATAATAAATTCTTCCATTTGATTGATCTGATGCTCCTCTAGGTTCTTTACATTTTTATACTTTCTAATTTTCAGTTTTGTTCCTATACGTGTTTATTTCGATCTCGGTTCGTTGTCATAGTCATCAACATCCACTGTTTCTTTTTGTTTCATTTTTCTTTTACCTACAACTGAGAATAATATCACATATATTAACAATGTACTGATGGAATCTATATATTTGGAACATTATTACCATTCGATTTTTTATTACCTTTTTGCTTTTTTATAATTTGATGTTCCTACTTCTTTTCCTGCCCCTTCTTCTGGTCCTTATTATGCTCTTTGTTTTGCTCTTGTTCATTTTCCAACTCTTGGTCTTTCTCCTGCTCTTTTTTTGTCTTTAATAGCCTCATCAATTTTATCATCATCTGTCCTCTCCTCGTTATCTATTTTCATATTATTAGTCTCATCAATATCTGAATATATGCACACAAGCATGCAACTATTCTGAATAGTTGCATATAAGCATGAAACTATTCTAGATAGATACACACAAGAATGCGACTATTCTGAATAGATGCACACAAGAATGCAAAAATTCTTAATAGATGCACCTAAACATGCAATAATTCTACATATATGCAAACAAGCGTGCAACTATTTTTTTTATAATGTATTGCTTGAAACTAGATATTGTGTACATTATTATCATCAGAAACTATTATTGTTTTTTACCTTTCTCTTCTCTAAACTTTGATGTTCCTGCAGCTTTTCCCTCTCCTTCTGTTCCATCTCATGCCTCTTGTTATTATGGTTTTCCTTCTCGAGCTCCTTCTGCTCCTGCTCCTTTTGTTCCTTCACATGCTCCTTGTCCTTCTGCTTTTCCTTCTTCAATTACTCCTTTCCATCCTCATTAACTTTAGAAGCTTCAACGACTTTTTCATCATCATTCTTCTCCTCGGCACCTGTTATTAGTCTTAAAACGTATTGTCCTGCTCCTTCTGCTCCTTTTTGTCCTTGTCCTGCTCATCTTTCTTCTCTAGTTTCTTATCCTGTACATTTTCCTTCTCATGCTCTTTTTGATCTTTCGATTTTCCAGCATTATCACTATCATTGTCTCCCTCCTCAACAACTTTGTCAACGTCTTCCTTTTCAACACCTCATGAACTGTTGTCATCAACTTCATCATCATCATTCTTCTTCTCAATATCTACTTCCATGTTATCAATCTTATCATCACCTTTGTCTTCATCATGACCTTTGTCATTATCAACTTTATCATTTTTGTCATCAATTTTATTGACCTGGTCATCCTACTTCTCTTCGTCTTCTCCAATCCACTTTCAATTTTCTTACTATCTTGATCAACATTCATGCTCTTAGTCTTCATCCTCTCCACTTTCATCGTTATCTTCGTTGTCTATATCAATCTCACCTTCATCATCTTTTAATCTAAGTTCTTCTTCTACAATAACTTCTGATGATGTGTCTGCCTCAAGTTCATCAATTCTTTTTTTTAACCTTAAATTCTCCTCTTTTAGTTGCCTATTCTCCAATTTTTATTCTTCTATCAATTCCTTGAATTTTTTCACCTTTTTTTTAATAAAATGTTTCATATTCTTCGTCCTTTTCGACAACTTGTTTGAGCAATTTCATGTCCTTTCTTTGTAAATCCTGAAAACAAAAGTAACAACCCCTATTTAATTAATACTGCAAATAGTTGCACTAATGTATGCAACTATCTGAAAAAATTGCATAAATGCATGGAAGTATATGGAAAATATGCGAAAGTTTGCAAATACCCATAATATTTGCATACATGTATGCAACTATTAAAAATACTTGCATATAAGTATGTAATTATTTAGGTTTTTTGGAAATTCAAATGTTTAACATTTCAGATTATTTGTAAATAAGTAAACAAGTATTTTGAATATTTGCACACAAGTAAGCAACATTTTTTAATACATGTATAAAGCATGCAACTGTTCCCAATACCTACAGATATGTATGTAAACATTTTTTATATATGCATATATTCGTGCAGCTATTCTGGAAATTTAATATGAAAATTAAAAATGATATAGATTTATATGACTCTTACAGTGTTGTTTGTGACATTCAGTAACATTGATGGCTTCAACATTGTTATGTCCCATTTTCAATGGGTATATTTCGTTGTATTCTGGCTTTGATGTTTTTAAAACAAAGGTTTTTTCACAAATCCACCATTAAAGAAAACCTTTATGAATAAAATTAACATTTATTTAATAAGTAATTTACTAATAAGTTTATATATATTACCAAAAATAGTGTTACGCAAGCATTAATCTTGCGTGGTGTCTCATAGTATTTGTCCACTTGGCTAAAGAGATGGCGGTGTATGGTTTTCGGCCAAGATATTGTCGTTAATTGTTTGTTACACACACAATATGGTACCAGCGTCCAAGGTAAGGTGTAGTTAGGGCTGGATACAAGGAAAGTAGCTGCTAAGTAGAGAAGTAAAAGTTTTATTGTATCATAACAAGCTTTCGCTGAATCTTCTTTAATTGTAGAGAAAATATGTCTCTCTATTATTTTTGTTTACTGCAGCTTAATCTTTAAAATGTCTCTCTATGATTGATTTAAATTCTTCATCATTCTTATCTTTCTTTTTCAAATGGCCACTGATTTTTATCATCTCTCCTTCCATCGGAGCGGCCAACAACTTTGCAACATCTTCCTCCGTAAATGTTAGTATCAAATCCCCAAATTGAAAGTATTTCAAGTTTTTCTTGTAGCTTTTAATTATGATATCTAACGTGGTAGAATTTTTTGTGGTCTCTGATGGGGAAATGACACCATCAAATATCATGTCGATAAATCCACGAAGAGGCAATTTTTCAAGATATAATGTATGCTCTCCTGTAAATAGGTTATCAGCCTTCATTTTCTCTACAAATCTATGAATGACTTTAGGTTAGCAATCTTTGGTTGCCCTTCACTTTTCCATTTTTTGTTATATATACAGAAGTTGATGGTCGTTCCGTAGTAACTAATGCTTTTCTTGTTCACTGTCTATTGCATCATCTTCTTCCACTACAGGTCTCTGTAATAAGAGGTAGAAGATTTTTAAATAATGTTGATTCGATGCATATAATTATGAAACAATCAGTTGATAAATGCACACTTGCATGCAACAGTTCTTACTGAATGCATAATATCATGCAACAATCAGGTGATAAATGCACACTTGCATGCATCAGTTCTTGCTGAACGCATAGAATCATACAAAAATCTGGTGATAAATGCAAACTTGCATGCAACAATTCTAAATAAATGCCTACACGAATGCAATAATTTTGACTAAATTCATTAAGGTATGCAACTATTCTATATACATTCATGGATGTATGCAATTGTGTTGAATATATGCATCCATGTATGCAAGTGTACTAAATATATGCATGCATGTGTGCAAAAGTTCTGAATATGTGCATCCTTGTATGCAAATGTTCTGAATATATGCATGCATGTGTGCAATGTTGTCAATATACACATCCATGTATGCAAATATACTGAATATATGCATACAATTATGTAAGTATTCTGATTACATGCATTCTTGCATGCAACAATTCTTATTAAATGCATTTTTTCAGGTGATAAATGCAACAGTATTCTGAATACATGAATAAAAAATCAGTGGATAAATGCACACGAGCGTGAAAATATTCTTAATAGATGCACACAAGTGTGCAAATATTCTGAATAGAAGCACACAAGTTTGCAAATATTCTAAATAGATGCACACAAGTTTGCAAGTATTCTTAATAGATGCTCACAAATTTGCAAATATTCTGAATATATGCACTCAAGTATGCAGATATTCTTAATAGATGCACAGAAGTGTGCAATGACTCTTAATAGATTAACACAATTGTGCAAGTATTCAGAATAGATGCACACAACTGTGCAAATATTCTGAGTAAATACACTCAAGTGTGCAAATATCCTTAATAGATGCACACAGTTTTACAAGTATTCTTAATAGATGCACACAAATGTGCAAATATTCTGAATAGTTGCACATAAGTGTGCAAAAATCTATTCTATATTATAATTAGTGACTTGGACATTCTTGGCTCTTACCGCTTCTCACAATTATAAACTGAAGCGTCGCTCTTCCTTATACCGATAGTCTCCTTTAAGTTTCTTTTTGCTGCCCCGTACTTCTTAACCCTAAGTTAACTCCAATTTGATTTGCCCTGCCTCATTTTCTCAACTATCATCCTCACCCTATTCCTTCGTTCCTTCTTTAATTAATTTCTACCTTGGATCGATCTCTTTTACAATTTTGTTCGACCTCTTGGTTATTTGATGGCGAAGTACCAGTGGTGCCCAACAATTTCCTATAGTAAAACAACTTACTTTCCAATTGATCCTATTTGCGTTGGCTTTTTGTTTTATATGGTTCCATTTTCACATTCTTCTAGGCTGTTACTAATTGTTTACGAGAATTTCATAATTTTTTCCCTACTATCTATTCGGTTGAATTTTTTTTCCTTAATGTAAGTTGCTTCCATTTAGCTTTTCATTATGTGACAGTTGATCTACTTTTCTGCCCGATGGATGTTTATATCCAATCAGCACCCGATTACGTTTTTTCTTTCTCTACGTTCCTTCTGTTTGTTTTTTCACTCATGGTACTAGGCTAATTTTTTGTATGATAAATGTTATGTTCAGTGGTATTATTTTTGTTCCCGCTTCCCTTTCTCAGTTTATTAATTAGTTACATACACATTTTATGTTTGCTACTTTGATGATGTAAGTTAACTTAAAGCACGTTTCTTGGATAATTTGATTATGTTCGATTTTTGTCTTATTCTATTTTCTAAGCTTTCATATCTTGATTTTGTTGTATGCACGTCAAAAGCAATGCAACTTCACCTGTTTGTATTGTTAGCTATAGTATTTTTTTCTAGGATTTCCATCTATGGACACAAATGTTTTGATTCTACTACTTTTTCCTAGTAGTGACCATTAACTTACTATGAGTTGGCCTTATAAACTTTAAAAGTTCTTTAAAAAATACAGCCATTTCGATTGTTTGATCCATTTGTTCAAGGAGATTCTTCTTGGGGGAATATTCAATACGGAAAAGTATAGAATTGGGTGGCAGAAGGTTAAAAGAGAGCCATCAAGTTTCCATAGTAACAAACTAGACTTGGAAGGAAACACGGGTTGGGGTTAAAGCAACAGACTAATGTTGTAATCACAATTCAGGTTAGGACAGTGGATAGTTTATTAGGTAGGATTGTCACAATGTTTAACAAGGTAACTTAAAATAACTGTGCCTGGGTTGATTAGGTATGATCGATCGGGATGGGATGTTAATTGTGATAGTCTTTGGTGGCGTAGTGGAGCATCATAACAATTGCAATAAGGATAGTGCAGCTATAAACTACACGATTTTTTCTCGAGTCCATTGTAGTATTTATAAATTTTGTGTAACAACCCGGAAATTATGAACCAATTTAAAATTTTATTTTAGAAATTTTAATGGATTTTAAATAGTTAAAATGATTTATTTTAAATAATAATGATTGAAAATTTATTTAACCTGAGGTTAAAATGAATATATTTATTTTAATTCTAAAAGGAGTTAGAAATAGCACGGTAGTTTGAAAATTTGAATTCAAACTTTTACTGACTGTACCGGATGCAAAATAAATCGAATTTTAGTGAAACCAAAAATATTTAAATCTGTTTAAGAATATCTTTCCAACAAATCTGAAAAATCGAAATTTCATAGCAGGAATAAAAAGTTATGCCCAGTTTAATTTTCAGAATAGTCGCTGTGGAATTTTTTTTTTAATACTAAAAATAGCCATTTTTCAAACGACCTCCGTTTTCGACGAAACCACTTTTGTTGGAACCGGAATGTTAAATTATTGCTAGGTTTTAATTTTCATAATTTTTAGAATTAATATGTGAGCGTGGCAAAAGAAAATGTGTTTTGTTAGTTTCAGTCAAATCAGATTGACCAGAAAATGGCCATTTTTCAAACGGTCTCGGAATTCGATGAAATTAATCTTGTTAGGACCGTATCATCAAAACATAGCTAAAAATAATTTTTCTGTAAATTTTAGAGTCAGTATGCCGCCTCGGTTTTCGTGCGAGTAGGAACCCTAATTTTGGGTGCTCATGGGTTCCAGAAGTCGGTTATAGATAACGGAGAAAGAGAACCCGCGTGGCCTATTTACATGGATTAATTAAGTAATGGTAATTAGAAAAGTTAATTATTTTAATAATCGTTAATGAATCATACGTTTAAACAATCATATCTTCTCCAATTCAAAACAGAATCGCGCAAACAGGGGTGTGTTGGAATCGTCTTTCTGAGATCTATGTGATGGAATAGACCAGATCTGAAACTGAAACATTGGAAATTCAGATCAAAACACAAAGGTGAGATCTCTATTTAAAAATAAAATTATTATTTATTTTGATGTAAAATTTATATATGTGATTGGATGAAATTTGGATTGATTGTTTGAGATTGAAAATGGATGGTTAGATTGAATTGTGTATGCTAGATTGAAATGTTCATGTTTGTCAAGTTTTGATTATACAATAAAAATCATATTTTTATTGTAGATCTGTTTCAATAAAAAGATTAGCGATTAAAGATTGTTCTTTATTCGTAGATCCATTACAATAGAAAGTTTAGATTATAAAGTTCATATTTTTATTGCTGTTTAAGTAAAATAAAAAGAGTATATTATTATTGTCAATTTTGTTAAAGATGTTTGATTAAGAATAAGAAGGTCAATTTTTTTAAAAATGTTTATTTAGAATAAACATGTAAATTTTGCTAAACAAGTTTAAATAGAATAAAAAGAGTTGAAATAAAAGAACATATTTTTATTTCCATTTTGTCACAATTAAAGATCATCTTTTTATCGTCACTTTGTTTCATTAAAAGGACTAGAATAGGAAAATGTCATTTTTTTTATTGTTCTTTATTCTCAATAAAAAGATTTCATTTTTATTTGCATATTTAGATGCAAATAAACACCGTATAAAAAGATTTCATTTTTATTTGCATATTTAGATGCAAATAAACGCTGTAGAAAAAGGTTACATTTTTTTTTGTTGAATTTTAAATGCAAATAATAACATTGAAATTGGAAGCTATATTTTATTTGCATTCTTTGATGTAAATAAACATTGAAATAAAAAGTTATATTTTATTTGCATTCTTTGATGCAAGTAAAATATTGCAATAAAAAGTTGAATTTTTATTTGCATTCTTTGATGCAAATAAAAGGTGGAAATAAAGGTTGCATTTTTGTTTGCAATTTTAGATGCAAACAAAACATTAATTAAAGTTGCATTTTTGTTTGTATTTAGATGTAAACAAAAACATTGAAATTGGAAGTTATATTTTATTAGCATTCTTTGATGCAAATATACATTGAAATAAAAAGTTATACTTTTATTTGCATTCTTTGATACAGATAAAATGTTGAAATTGGAAGTTAAATTCTTATTTGCATTTTTTTTAATGCAAATAAGACATAGTTTTAAAAAGGATATATATTTATTTGTAATTTAGATACAAATTAAAAACAAAACATTAAAATTAAGATTATATTTTTATTTGCATATTTAGATGCAAATAAACATCGTAATTAAAAGATTATATTTTTATTTGCATATTAGATGCAAATAAACATCATAAGAAAAGATTTCATTTTTATTTACATATTTAGATGCAAATAAACATCATAGTTAAAGATTACATTTTTATTTGCATATTTAGATGCAAATAAACACTATAGAAAAATGTCATGACATTAAAACTCTCTTTTATTTGTCATTAAAGAACATAGAAAATGTTATGTTAAAATGTGTTAACGATAAAATTCACATTTTTATCGTATATGTAGAAAAGATGAAAAATGATCATTTGTTTGAGATAAAAATATTGAAACATTAAAAAACATATTTTTAATGTAAGAATGAATTGAGATATTTATTGCGGTAAGAAAAATGTGAAAACATTAAAAATTCCATTTTTAATGTAGAGTATGTTTTATGTAAAATATACATTGTATAGATAGAAATGTTGAAAACATTAAAAGTTATATATTTAACGTAAAGTATGTTTCAACGTAAAGATAAAATTTATGAAATATTCATGGTTGAGCTATAAATGGTGAAACATAAAATTTTACATTTTAATGTACTGAATGAATATATATGAAATATTCATTATATGACTATGAATGTTGAAAATATAATTAAGCGATGCCTTGAAACATATGTTTGTGATGTTGAAATGTTACACCTCCATTTACAAGTTATCTGACTTGTTTATGTGATTGGGACGATAATTTTTCACACATTGCCCAAGTGCACAAATAATATATTATTGGTTGTTGGCTGAAAACCTCACACGGGTATTGGGATGATATTGGACATACACTAGTCCCAATATTTATTTAATTGTCAATCGGTGGGTTGATAGTCTGTGATGTGCGTTATTTATCTATTTTAATGCTCACACAGTTATAAATCTCACTTTGGATGCGAATGTTGTGAGAAACCGTAACTTCCCCGTGAGGGAAAGAGCGGATACTTTGAGAACAACACACAATAAAACGCAGACGGAAGAACATTTCATTGATATTACAACAATTCCATCAGATACAAGAATATACAGAGTATAAATGAATAAATTACATTCGATAAATATCAGAGATTTAAATACAGTACTGCAACGGAAAAATAATACAAAACACAACTGAAAGTAATACACGGATACAGAGCTTTCCGGATATCATTCCAGCTATAAACCAGGATCCTGTGAATATAAATCTGCAAAACCAAAACTACTAGCTGCCCGTGTAGAAAATAAGGGAACCCAGAGTTTAGGTTAAAACAATAAACTCCAGGTCAGTCATGTGACTGGTGTGAGAACTAAAACAGTTATTTAAAGCTTTACTTTAAAAGAGAGTAATTCAAGGGACCACGCCGTATAACACGGAACGGGTTTCCTCCCAAGAATACTAGTGCATAGAATAAACAGCGCAATGCTTTTTCGAAAAATGAAGCTATTATAAGACCCAGGTCCCATCACACAATGCAACGCAAGCCGGAGGATAGGGTTTTCCCTTATAATAGCCAAACATGCTTGATACGTTTAAAACAAATCATTTGATACTATAATAAGCGTATAGTGTCAAAACAATTTCAATCATAAATATCAATCCTAGGCGGCATGGGTACCATCTATCATGTCGCCATACTAGGCTCTGCAAATAAAACCGAAATACACGTAATGGAAATTGGATTTCCGTCATGAGTCGAGGCAAGGGGCAAGCTCCTCTCCGCTTTCGAGACACTCTAGCAAATGCTCAGGACTATGCACTCTGGGCAGCCACTTGGATCGGTTGGGTCGGTCCTCTCTTACGTTTGAGGATTAGTTATTCCTGAACACACGTTTCCCGGTCCTTACAGACCTATAATCGAGGCGCCTCATTCTAACAACCACAAAGGTGAAAAGTATATAAATGTCAGGGCTGGTAAGTCACTGACACCACCAAAGGTAGAAAGAAACGTCGTGTTCTCCCAACGGTCCGTATCCCCTTTTTAACTCATACCGAGGTGTGAGGCTCGCGAATCCACGCTATACACAAAGCTGCCACGTAGGCCGTGCTTTGATCATCAACCACAAGACTTTGCTTTTCAACAGAAGCCTTGATCCATGCAACTCAGCGTGCCACACAGGCAATTCATGCCATGCGATTGATATTTATCGATATATAACCTCTAAGCTCGTACGTCTCAGAGAAGGGCGTTAAGCAAGAGAATAAATTCTCCGCCGCCAAACAGATATATATTTAACAGAAATCAATCAACACAGAATAAAATCCAATGTCAGACACACAATCCATTTACAAGTTCGTTCTGGGTCTGAACGAAACCGGAGGCACTTTCCTCGCATATCCATCGATCTCCAAGTACGTCTGGACAACCACCAACTATTTCCATCCTCTTGGGTGTACAGCCCAATCAGGATCGTCAGTAATTATCCAAACGATGTGAAGACTTCCGGTCTTCGACCACCGTCTTCATCTTCGACTTATCGTCGAATCGGTCATTCAGAATGGGTATAAACCCGGCCTTTCCGAACAACCCGCGTATATTAAAAACAAATGTTACACAAACACAACATACGCCTCATTCCAATTCATTAGTCATTAGCCGTAAATCAGCAAGAGAACAATTTCCCAAATATTAACCCCGAAGGCCGAAACCAACATCAGATCAATACCCAGGAAACCATTCTTCTTACCTAACCTACAGCTAGTTTCTAAATTTCAATTCTTCGGGAAGGGTTCCCATTAATTTTATCCAAGATAAATTCTTTAAAATTTATCCTTTAATCTTCCTTTGGATGTCATTTCAAACCAAATTATGGTTTTCCAAACTAGTCGAGATTAGCGAACCACACCGAAGTAATTATTTATTTTATTTCCCAATCCCAACCTATTCATCCCATGAAGCAAAACTGGTATACTCCATATTTAACACCACAGTGTTGTCGGTAAAACAAATTACCATTTCAGGTTCAAATCTAATTAAAGATTTGACTATCGCTTTGGAGCAAAACTGGTGATACTCCATTCTCGCTCACATTCTAAATTTGATAATTTAAATTATCAATTCACATTTCAATCTAATTGCAGATTCATTAAAACTCCTTTTACTGGGTTAAAGAACTAGTGTTATTTAAAACACAGTTCACGATAAACCCAACAAATCAATTCTATTTAAAACCCATTTCAAATCCAATTTATTTATTTAAAATAAATGGGTTTTTATTTTAGTTCTAAACTAGTTCATTTTGATAAAAATCTATTTTTATCTTTTCAAATATGGAGTTTTTCATCCCAATTTTTCCCAAATCATTTCTTATGATTTTACACAAATTATTACTATTTTTAATAATTTTATCAAGGCCCGTACAGTCGATTTCCATCAACGGCCATCGAACTGCACTTACAGCGACCTTTTCTAAATTTGATTTGGACGTATCTCCAAATCCAACCGTTAGATTTCAAATTTCTATTATTCGTTAGAAAGCTCTTTTCGATACGAACCCAACGGTTCCGGTTTTAGGAGAATTCGACGGTCGGATCTCCCGTAATGTCCGTTCGAAATCAATGGTCGAAATTCGCGAACTACCGCGGCGCGGCGCGTTCTATTCAGGCCATTATATTATATATATATAATATATATTTCATCGATTTCTATTTAAACGAATTTTATAAATAGTTTTGAATTCATTTCAAAAACAATTTCAACCTTTATTTCAAATTCAAATCAAAATTGAATTTTCTATTATAAATCCTTTTTACTTTCATTTCTATTTGATTTCAATTCAAATTGATTTTAATTCGATTCGAATTCATTTTCTTTTCAATTCAATTCGATTCGAATTCGTTTTCTTTTCAATTCAATTCAAATTCATTTTCTATTCAATTCAAATCAAATTCCTTTTCTATTCAATTCAAATTCAATTCGTTTTCTAATTAAAACAAATTCGTTTTCTATTCAAATCAAATTCATTTTGTTTTCTAATTAAATCAAATTCGTTTTCTGTTCAAATCAAATTCAATTCGTTTTCTAATTAAATCAAATTCGTTTTCTATTCAAATCAAATTCAATTCGTTTTCTAATTAAATCAAATTCGTTTACTATTCAAATCAAATTCGTTTCGTTTTCTAATTAAATCAAATTCGTTTTCTATTCAAATCAAATTCAATTCGTTTTCTAATTAAATCAAATTCGTTTTCTATTCAAATCAAATTCAATTCGTTTTCTAATTAAATCAAATTCGTTTTCTATTCAAATCAAATTCGTTTTCTATTCAAATTAAATTCATTTCATTTTCTAATTAAATCAAATTCGTTTTCTATTCAAATCAAATTCATTTCGTTTTTAATCGATATAAATATCGTTCGCGTCAAAATAGCGCATCTCTAATCAACACGGCTTTATATTCAACAAATGGATCTATATTTCTTTCAATACACGACTCTATATCTTTGTCAACACAAGACTAATCTCAACGAATGAGTACTGTCCACGTGTGACTATTTTTGTTATTTAATATATTTTATAAAAATTATGGTATCTATCGTTTGATTTAAAATCAGACTCCAACCGTAAATTAGTAAGAGAACGATTCCCTGAATATTAACCCCGAAGGCCGAAACCAACATCAAATCAATATCCAGGAGACCACTCATCTTATCTATTTTCCAATTAGTTTCTAATTTTATATATGATAAAGATGTAAATTTTATTGTTAAAATATTTCGTTCAACACATGACTAATCTCAACGGATGAGTACTGTCAACACATGAACCTTTATTTTATAAAGATAAAGATGTAAATTTTATTGTTAAAATATTTCGTTCAACACATGACTAATCTCAACGGATGAGTATGGTCAACACATGAACCTTTATTTTATAAAGATAAAGATGTAAATTTTATTGTTAAAATATTTCGTTCAACAAATGACTAATCTCAACGGATGAGTACAGTCAACACATGAACCTTTATTTTATAATATTCTTTATTTTCTAAATTGGAATGAGGCCCAATCAATTACCATATAGCGTTAACTATATGGATTCCATACAACACATGTATATAATAGCAATGATAAACAATCAACCATCATCCAAGGTGCACCACGCAACTGCATAAGCATCAAATATAAATAATCGACGCTTACACAGTCTGTCGACCAATCGATCGACATACAATTAAATAATTGGGATTAGTGTACGCCAAATTTCATCCCAACACCCGTGTGGGGTTTCAAATCAACAAACACAGAATTTTATTTGTGCAGTTGGGCGATGTGTAAAATTTATCGACCCAATCAATGTCCTTCAAATAGGTGTACATAAACAAACCGCCCGATTTGTAAATGAATATTTATTCACATTCACGTTAAAAATTATATTTTTAACGATAAAATATTTTTAACTGTATAAATATTTTATTTCCTTTCAATACAAGAATATTTTATTATTCAACCATTCCACAACACAATCAATTTTCACAACACATCAATCAAACAAACAAGCCGTCCATGGTCTGTAGACGACGGGTGTCGGGTGCTGCTAAACACCGTCTGCATCCTAGCATATATATATATATAACTAGAAAAAGGAAATTTGAGTGAGAAGTTCTCACCAATAGCTATCCCAAGTCCACGACACTTCATTTGTAGAAAATCTTGTCGTTCTCGCCTTTTTTTCACTTTCGTTGCCCGTATTCACTACATATGTAAAAATCGAATTTTTTACTTCGCTATTCAATATATAAAAATCGAATTTTTACTTCGCTATTCAATATATAAAAATCGAATTTTTACTTCGCTATTCAATATATAAAAATCCTATTTTTACATCGATGTTTATAAAATAAAGATTTCGCCTTTTCAAATATAAAGGTGATATTTCTAATATTCCTATCATGTAAAAATTATATTTTTAATTCTCTACATAAACAAAAATCATATTTTTACATCTTCTACATAATAAAGATTATATTTTTAATACTTTAAAAATATAAAAATCATATTTTTATAATCACTTCATATATTTAAAAATCTGACCTTCCTATAAATAAAAACCATGGCTTTAATTCAATAAAAATTTCAGTTTTAATACCCTAGAAATTTCAGTTTCAACAAACTAACAATTTCAGTTTATATATATATATATATATATATTAAAAAAATATAAAATAAAAACTTACTGCTTTTTATTTCGGTGGTTGGAAGAGGCTCAGGGGGTGTCGGAGCGGCGGATTGGCGGCGTCAGGCAAGGGGGTTGGAGGGGATTGCTCGCGGTCTTCAGGCAGGGGCGTCGTTGTCGATGGGGGGGCTTTGCGGTTAGCTGCTCGGAGTAGTAGAGGGGGGGGGGGGCGGCGTTCTTCATTCGGAGGAGGGAGAGGTGAATTGAGGGGAGGGGGAAGCGCGGAGGAGGGTGGTGGCCAGGATCGGAGCGGCGTCTCGTGTGGCGGAGGGGGGGCTGAAGCGATTTTTCTCTTTCTTTTTTTCTTTTCATTTTCTGATTCGATTTGGAAATCAAAGGGGGGGCCAGAGGGAATCAAGGGGAAGTGAGGAAGAGTTTTATCTTTTTTTTATTATTTTAAATTTCAAAAAGTTGACTTTTTCACACGACCTCTAAACGAGGCCCACCGCCTGTCGTCCATAGCGTTTTACCCTCATTCCGAACACAATGGGATATGTATCATAGGCTGATTCGATCGTTTCGATCAGTTTCCGTCAAAATCAACATATAACTCTATATATTGAATTTGAACGCGCATTTCAATTTACCGGGGTCACATACGAACTCTATAAATCCCAGAAAAATATTTCCTAGCTTCGTATTGATGATACGGTCCTAACAAAACTAGTTTCGTCGAATTCTGAGACAGTTGGAAAATGGCCAGTTTCCAGTCGATTAAAATCAACTGAAAATGGTCAAACGCGTTTTCCTTCGCCACACTCACATATTGATTCGAAAAATTATGAAATTTGGAATCTAGCAATAATTTGACATCACGGATCCAACAAAAGTGGTTTCGTCGAAATCCGAGGTCGTTTGCAAAATTCCCATTTCTAAGGGCCTGAATTCCATAGCGACTATTCAAAATTTTCAACTGGACATATCTTTTGATTCCCGCTATGAAATCTTGATTTGTCGGATTCGTTGGAAAGATATTATCAATTAGATCCTATTATTTTTGGTTCCACTAAAATCCGGATTATTTTGCACCCGGTACATTCAATTGAAGTTTGAAATCGAATTATCGAACTACCGCGCCATTTTCAATTCTATTTATAATTTAAAATAAATATTTATATTCTAACGACGACGTATATAATATATACGTTCGAATTCTATTCAAAATAAATTTCTCGTGGATTTTATTTAAAATAATTCATTTTAAATATTCAAAATTCGCTAAAATTGCCAAAATAAAAATTTTAAACTGGCCCAGAATTTCCGGGTTATTACAAATGTATTGTTTGATGATTGTTTATCATTATCGTTGGATATATGCAATGTATGAAATACATACAACCGAATTTGTATGGTAATTGATTGAGTCGCATTCCGATTCAGAATATCATTTAATTTAAAGAATATTTTAAAATAAAGAATCTTTTAAAATAAAGAATATTTTAGAATAATGAATATTTTAAATAATATCCAGTGAAGAAGAAAAATGTGAAGTCGAATCAAGTAGCAAACGCCATTTTAACCTGAACGGGTTTATCGATCGATTTATTTCATTTTAAAATGAATATAAAAAGGGAAGTGGTTTCGGAAAATAATATTTTGAAAATATTATTATGTAATAAAGAAATAGAATATTCAATTTTTATTTAAAATTGAAAATGAAGTTAAAATCATTTTAAACGGATTTATAAATATTTATAAATACATTTTGAATAGAAATCGACGATATATTATATATATTTATATAATGGCCTGAACAGAACGCGCCGCGCAGCGACCGTTCGCGAATTTCGACCATTAACTTCAAATTGATGTAACGGAAGATCCGACCATCAGATTCTTCTAAAACTAGAACTGTTGGGTTCGTTTCGAAAAGAGCTTTCCAATGAATATAAGAGTTTTGAAATCTAACGGTTGGATTTGGAATTATGTCCAAATCAAATTTGAAAATGGTCGCTATGGATGCAGTTCGGTGGCCGTTATTGGAAACCGACTGTACGAGCGATAATAAGATGATTAAAAATATGGAAAAAATTTGTAAAATCATAATAAATGATTTGGAAAGAGTTTGGATGAAAAATTCCATATTTGAAAAGATAAAAATATATTTTTATTGAATTGAACTAGTTATTAACTAGAATAAATCTTCAAAATAAGATTTAATGAAGTCTCCCAATTAATTGATATTTACTTGGAATTAAATAAGATAAATTGGATTTTGGGTTTGTCGTGAATGGTGTCTTAAATAACACTGTTCTTAAACCCCGTATGAAAGGAATAAATATTTTAATTAAGATTTGGTTAAGTTTTCTAATTAATTAATATTTAATTAGAATTGAATAAAAGAATAAATCTTTTAATTAAGATTATTAGAGTTTCTAATTATATTTAATAATTGGAATAAAAGGAAGCGTGAGTTGAGTATATTGTGAACTGTATTTTTTAACGACATTTGTTCTTTAACTCAATTAATAGTGAAAGTATAATTTGGAAATTATAAATCTTTAATTAAGATTTAAATGGAAAATTTCCAAATTTAAAGTTTTCCAATTTAATATATTAAATTGGAATTGAATGGAATTCGATTTAATAATAATCGAGATGAGCCTCTGTGAATGAAGACCGTTACTATATATGGAATTTAAAAGGCTTTGCCGTTATTCCATTTATGTTATTAGAATTGATACAGAAATTTATATCGATTATATATATTGATCTGATTTCTGTGAAGATTCCATATTTTATGGAAGATTATTTTGGGTTTATCGTGAACAATGTTTTTTTAAATGACATTGGTTCTTTAACCCAGTTAAAGATAAGTTTTATTTCTTAAATCTGAATAATCATAAAGTAATGATTTTGGACATTAAAACCAAATTGGGGTTTTAATGAATCTTTAAAAGGGGGATTAAAGAATAAATTAAAGAATTTATCTTTGATAAAATTAATGGGGACATTTTTCCAAATAATGTGAATATCTTATTAAAAGAATATTCTGAGTTGGAATGTGGCGTATGACGTGTTTTTATAGCACTTGATTTTTGATTATATAATACGCGAGTTATTCGGAAAGACCGGGTTTTACCCATTCCGAATAATTACTACGACGATTAAAAGTCGAAGATGAAGACGATGGTTGTAGACCGGCGATCTTCACATCGAATGGATAAGGACTACTGATGCCTTTGATTGGAGTTGCTGCCTTGAGAAGGTTCCAGTAGTAGTTGTCCGGACGTATTTTTGATTGTTCGGATATGCGAGGTATAAGGTGCCTCCGGTTTCGTTCAGACCCAGAACGAACTTGTAAATGAATTGTATGTCTGACGTTGTATTCCTTTATACTGTATTCGTTGATCGCTGCTAAATATATATCTGTTGGTGGCGGAGAATTTATTCTCTTGCATAACACCCTTCTCTGAGACGTACGAGCTTAGAGGTTATATATTGGCATAAATCAATGGTATGGTATGGATTGACAATGTGGCATGCCAAGATGCATTTGATCAAGGCTTATTATTGAAAAGCAGAGCCTTGTGGTTGATGATCAAAGCACAGCTTTAAATAGCATAGCTTTGTGTATATCGTTACTTCGCGAGCCTCACACCCCGGTATGAACCAGAAGCGGGAGTAAGGACTACAGGGAGGACATATGTTTCTTTTGGGCTAGAAGTGGTGTCATGGTTTTTACAAGGCCTGACATTTTTACTTATGTGGATGATGGAATGAGGCACCTCGGTTATTTGAGCCCCTAGTGGCTCTATTTACGCCCCATAGGGCGGGGAAACGTATTGTTCAGGCATTACTAATCCAACCATTGCATTTTGGTGGACCGACCCTGATGATCCAAGGGACGATGCGTTCTGTTCCTGAGACATGGGTTAGATTGTCTCAAATTCGGTAAGGACTATCTTTTTCCTTGGTTCATGATGGAAATCCAAATTCCAATACGACCCATGCGGTTTTGATTGTATTACTAGTACGACGACATAGTATATGGTAGCTATGCCGTTTGTGATTGATATTATGATTGAAATGATTTAAAACATACATAAACTATAGTAATATCAAATTCACTTTATCGTATCAAGCATTTTTTACCATTATAAGGTAAAACGCTATCCTCCGGTTTGCATTGCATTGTGTGATGGGACTTGAGTCTTATAATGGTTTCATTCTTCTAAAAAGCATTGCGTTGTTTTAACGATTTACTTTATTTATGCACTGGCAATCCAATGGAGTACACCTGTTCCGCGTTAGCGGTGTGGTCCTGTGATTAGCCTTATTATTAGATAAATTAAGTAAGATTTCTCACACCAGTCCCATGACTGACCTGTAGTTTGTTTCACTTGCAAACTCGGGTGCCCTCTTTTCCACACGGGCAGTCGAGTAGCTTCTTTTGCAGATATTTATCTCTTGAGCAGGATTCTGGATCGAAGCCTAAAGCTGTGTCCAGAGCATAGAAAATCTTCCGTTGTGTATTGTATTAATTTATTGTAATAAGTCTTCCGTTGTATTTTATTTATCCATTGTACTCTGATATTTTGTACTCTGATGTAACATTATTATAATGTTTATAAAAGTCTTCTGTTATTTGTTCTGATGTGTTGTATTCCCAAAGTTAAAGTATTCGTGGATTTCCAACTTTTGGATTAGACCTGTGTGGTTTATGGTCGATTCAAAGGGCGGGGATTTACGGGTCTTTACAGCTGGTATCAGAGCGTGGTTAGCTCAAATTTTTGGGGTACAACTCGTTAGAACTGAACAAAAGACTCATCAGAGATTGGATTAGTAATATCCAATAAGAATACTCATTAGAGATAGGATCAACAGTATCATAGAATGAGAAAACTCATTAGAGATGGGGTAAGTAATGCCTTAGAATGAGTTCAGAGTGACAAATTTATAATTAACGTATTTGTGATTATATATATAATCTGATATTAGAAAATATGATTTTTGAGTATATAAAAGTTATATTTGAAAAGCTGATCAACTAATTGATTGATGATTGTGTTGTGTGATTATTAGTTCAACTAACAAAATTATTAAAACCAAAAATAAAATAAAAATTGAATCGGCTAGTTAAACAATTTTTAGCTTCGTTCCTTTTCAAGGACGAAAAGATTTTACGTGGAGGAGATTGTAACAACCCGGAAATTCTGAACCAATTTAAAATTTTTATTTTAGAAATTTTAATGGATTTTAAATTGTTAAAATGATTTATTTTAAATAATAATTATTGAAAATTTATTTAAATCGAGGTTAAAACGAATATATATATATTTTAATTCTAAAAGGAGTTAGAAATAGCGCGGTAGTTTGAAAATTTGAATTCAAACTTTGACTGACTGTACCGGATACAAAATAAATTGGATTTTAGTGAAACCAAAAATATTTAAATCTGTTTAAGAATATCTTTCCAACGAATCCAAAAAAATCGAAATTTCATAGCAGGAATCAAAAGTTATGCCCAGTTTAATTTTCAGAATAGCCGCTGTGGAATTTATATGTAATGGCCCGAATTTCCGTACTCTTTGAGTCGACTAATAACACCACTCGTCCAACCTAAATTGCACAGAAATACGAATCATTATTAGAAAGAAGTTAGAGGATGAGAAATAGAAAGAAAGAAATATTGGAATAGAAGAAAACAAAGATCACAAACTCACAGCGGAACGAATAAAATATATTAGATAACATAAACTTCGAAATACAAATCAGTAACTTCATATACATACCATCATCAGAGCACAGCAGTTATCTCAGGAACAATTATAAACACCTGTTTCCAAATACAACATAGTACATAGCGGAAAATATGATACTCTATAACTAACTAATGAAGCCTCCTGCTTCAAGCTCCTCCAAGTGAATCTGAAAAATCCCGGCTACTTGACTGCCTGTACAAATTTGGGCACCCAAGAGTTTAGGGAAAACAAACAAAATAAACTCTGGGTCAATCATGGGACTAGTGTGAGTAAACTCCAACCATTTGTTTAACTTTCAAAATCCTTTCGAAAGAAAAGATAATCATAAGACCAATCCACACATAAACACAGATGGCTTTTACCTTACGATAACCAAAACATTTTGGTATCAAAATCTGGTGATATTCTAATAGTGTCTAAATCAAATAGATAGAAATCTAGTGGAACGCTTGCATCTCACGCTCCATATATAAAATAAAATCAAAACCGCAGGGCGCTTATTAGAAATTGGATTTCCAATATGACAAGGTATGGAACCACCTTCCGATCAGTGTACTCTAGAGGGGATACACTGGGGTTCAACAAGAACATATTGCAACCCGGCCCACACATGACCGACCACTCATTTCGCTTGAGTGTATCGAATGTATTTCACCAACGGTTGGGATCAGCAACCTTTTCCCGAAAGGAACAGCATTGATAGATTAAAGGAGCAAATGGAATTTCTCTAGATAGGTGACTATACATCCTAATGGGAGCGACCCACATAGCCATTCTGCCTGCCCGATTTTTGTCAATTCCCGGTAGTGAGGCTTGAGGTTTAAATTATCTTTTAGAATATCTAGCCACCATTCACTTTGAATGCCACATCGTCATACCCGCCAAATCACAAATTGATTTCCCCAAAAATACCACGGGTATAAAGCTAAGAGAAATGAGTTCTTCCACCACCAAACTTAAGTACGTTTGAAGAGATCAACTTACGCGATCCGTTAGATATACTCTGTCAGACATTCATCCATTCACGTTGTCCTGGGATTGGACAAACCGAAGGCACTATCCCGTAAACAGGATAGCACTTGCATAACTCCGTCTTCAATTATTTTCATCATACTTGATCGCAACGCTAACGCCCATACATAGTGGTTTCCAGATAATGAATCTGATCCCGGTCTCTCTGTATTAACGATGGAAAAATGATCAAAAACTTTGATAGTCAGTGATTTAACTATCAAAGAAAAATAAGTGTACAACCAACGATCTTATTTCCATGTAGGAGTTCGATCGATCAATCATCAATCAACATTGGCCCCTTTGAATCAATTCCTTATTATATTATCATTTACAATTCTCATTTCCCATTTTTCGTATTCTTTTGAAGCTCGATTTCCCCACTCAATTCTTTGAAAAACATTTTCAATATTATAATTTCTTTATTCGAGAAAATATCTCTTATTCCAGTTAGAAAACATTTATAAATATTCACGAGTCCTCGTTTTCTATATTCAGAAAATTTAACTTATTAACATCAGAAAATATTTCCATATTCCCTTTCTTAATTCCTCGTTGACCAATTCATTTCATTTCTACATGTAGAAAATATCCTCATCTTATTATAACTCAAACTGTTTACCATTTATTAACTGAACATATCGCTAGCCAATCTTCACTATCGAACCTTAACTATTTCTCCATCAATCATGAAGTCAATCAAGTTGGGGTATAATTACCTCTCAGACCTTAACTGAACAACATTCTCAAGTTTGAAATAGCCAAAGCTCACAACCTCAAACAAAATATCGCTTACGGGACTCTCAGATTCAATCTAAGAATCCACTTCCTTTACGGAAAACATTGATTATAACTATAGTGTTATAATCGCTGTTTCCAAATATTTGATTTATAAAACGTTGCTTTTAACAATAGCGTTACAATCGCTGTGTAGTATTATAGAACATTTATTTTAACAATAGCAATAAGATTGTTATTTAGATTTACAAACATTTATTATAACGGCAGTGTTAAAAATCGTTGTTTATATTTTACAAGACATTTATTATAATGGCAGCGTTAAAATCGCTGTTTACAAATATTTGGTTTATAAAAATATAACTTGCACTTATAAATTTCAATAAATAAATTAATAAGTAAATAAATAAAATAATTAAATTTGATTCAAACTGGAAAGTAAAATTAATACTTCCCTCAATTCGATATAATCGAATTCCAATAAATAATTTTCTCTCGAATAATCTATATTCGATTTTATTTCGAACTTCAGAATTTATCTACCATTTCAGGTCAACTCAATTTCCCTTCTGATTATTTCTATTTGCAAAACATTTGCTTTTAATCGTTGTTCATTTTCACATATCAGTATCTTTCCTTAATAGGAATCTAGACTTGTTAATAATTCTAATTTAAAATAAATCTTAAATTATTTCAAAAAGATGGAATTGCATTTCCATAGCATAATTATTGAAATACTGACTTCTTAACGTGTTCATTTAAATTAAAGTTTGAACTAAGTAGAATTCAAATATCCTTTTTGAAAGTAAACCATTATAGTTAAATCATAATTATAATTACATTGGATTTATCTCAATATATTTTTGTATTCCGATCTTCACAATAAAACCCATTGTTTTCAGTTCTCCCTTTCTCATTTAAACATCCATTTGCAAAATATCAACTTTAATCCATCGTTCACCTTAATCGTGAATAACACTTCTTTTATATAATCAATTCATTTGACTTCCTTCCTTTGAATAATATTTAAAAATCCAATTTTTCCTTTAGTAACTTCTAATGATAGAATCATTTACAAAAAATGTTTTTATTATATCCATTTATAATCTTGTTTAGAATTTCATTTATAATTGTTAAGTGTTAAACAGTTTACAAATATCAGTTTCAAAACCATTTCCACTTTCTATATAAATTCAAACTTGACTTTATATTTTCAATTTATCCCAAGATAAATAATTTACTAGATTTATAAATGCCATTATAATCACTTCTTGTTTTATTCATTTGAAACAAGTTTCTATTCCAAGTCCAGTCGAAGTTAAATTTTGTATTGGAAATAAATTGTCTTTTTAAATCCCAATTTCTTTTTCCACATTCGAAAATGTTTTACGGTATCTAAAATACCAAAATTCAAGGGCCAGGGTAATTCAAACATCACGGATCCATTAACAGATCATATAGTACAATAGATAAAACAATAATATAAATGTTAAGAAATCCAGTTGGATCCCTCCAACCTGTTTCCCTGCAACCACAGATGTTAATCAACATTAATTAATACAAAAATAATTATCGATCAACTATATAACCATATCAACCATTCAACCAATTTTATGAACCATTCATTCAAACAACCATCACACAGTATAAAATACTAGAATTAAATTAAATCTCGTTTATGTAAAAATATAAACGAGTCAGAGTTAGTGAGTTTACTCACTTCGGTTTGCAGTTGATGATTCTATTTTTGTTTCCGTTTAAAATCAAACAGACGTTTGATTTTATTGCGAAATTTCAGTAACTCAGTTTTCGACCATATTAGTTCCATGACGTAGATCTTGTCGCCATGATTCCAACATGACCAGTTTCGCACAATTATGTTAACACATGTCATAGTAATGACAAGTATAATATTAGATTAAATTAATTGGTAATTAGTTAATTTAAAAATGGATTAAACCTTAATTACTCACGTGTAAATCTTTTCTTCTTCATAACAAGGAAGGCCGTGACCTGCTTCATCCCACTACACCATTTCTATTAACTCCTTATGCACTGTTCTCCTCCGTTTCATCATTATTCAAGCTTAAACCCATCACGTTGCTTTTCTCTCCAAATACTCCACTAGGCTGTACACCAAATCACCATCTTGTTATCCACCCAGTCACGTTCCAGGATGACCGCATCACTTACACTTTAAACTCCTTGCTTAAATACTTCTTAATCCACATTTAAACCCAACCAATTTCCTTTCTGTTATCATCATTCGAGACCAAAACTCATTCTCACCTTCACCAACGCCCTGAAGGCCATCCACGATCAAAAAAATCTGAACCGCACTTCTGTTTTTCTGTTCTTTTTTACTTAATGGCTATGATTTAATTAAGCTACTCCGTTACCTTCCTCAAGGACATAAAAGTTCAAACACTGTCAGAGACAGAAACTTCACCGCCTTACTCTCCCATACGCTCCACCCATTTCAACTGTCGACGGAGCCAAAGCCGTTAGCACCAGCGAACTCCACGCCAAAATCTCCTCCTCCCCCTCACCCTGCGATCAACTCGAACCAACCTGTAGCAATTGCCACTCCGACAAGCCTTCCGAATCAATACAGTACGTGCGACATTAATTCTTGTCAAACCACACCAAAAACTCCTAATCGATGTTAATCGATGCCACAACAATGGAAACGACCTCTTCTTCAACCCCCATCGCCTAGAACTTTGGAAAAAGCATTATCCTCTTCAAACGACAGCCGCTCCACTAATGTCTCTTACCCTATCAGTTTTGCACGAACTCTTCTTATATATATTTTTATTTATTTGATTTTATACTGAATTTGCAGTGGTGATTTCAATTGTTTTGATTTGATTCTTTCTCCTTCTTTTCCTGCGTGTGGAGAGAACGAAGGAGGCAGTATAAATAGGCTAGATTTACTTGGCAGTCAAGGTTACGTAATTGCCAAGGGTACATGGTAGCCAACTAAAATAGTTTTATACTTCTTTCCAAGGCAATCTGAAACGTGGGCATAACAAAAGTTGAAAAGAAAGGACATAACTGGAAGGAGTACGGGGTGAAAAACGTATCCGTTACTTTGTCATGAAGTTCCCGAGAAAATATCAAATGGTGATATACTTAATTTTACTATAACTTGATCTAAAGGAGGCATGGCTTTCACCATGATTTCTTGCTGAAGATGTGGCATATTTAAGTTGGCTTTTGGTGGTTGTGGACCCAAAAAAAAAAAATTGAACTTTCGTTAGGAAGTGAGGAGGCTTATTTTCCATTACAGTGGGTACATGACATAAAACAGAACATACATGGTTAACTTAATTTATATTACTTGGTATTGAATTAGTACATAGTATTACTTTTAATTAAATATTAGTTGAAAAAATTATATACAGTTCATTATGTTACAAGCTAATTGATACAGAAATGCTTGCTTGTCATTATAATATTAATGTGGTGTGGTTACTTGATTTATGAAGCTTCATCCCACTACACCATTTCTGTTACTTGATTTACGAAAATTTCCAAAAATTCTGAAAATTTTCTAACATCTTAAATTTTTAAAAAATTCCACCAACATCTCATTTGCAAGGCTCAATCAGTACAACCACAACTCATCTTTCTAGGCCTTCTCCAATCCAAAAGAAAATCAAAAAGCCAAGCGGCTTGCCCCATCGGCTCATAAAACCATCAAACTCAAGCAATATTGTAAATATGTACCTTTTTTTTCTTTTCGGGCATAATTTCTATCCTTTGCATTTGCTTCCATTCGATATCTGCTCAGCATACACATATCCATTTCCAGTTGGTTTCAAATCAATCCAACTTCCCATTGTTTTCACTCTCTAATTAACTTCTGATTAGTTCACTTCCATTCTATCAATTTAGTCTGATTTCTATTTCAGAAATCAATCCACATACTCAATTTGAGTTTCAATTTCCATTCAAAATTTAATACCAGACAACAATATCCAATATATATTCAACTGGTTTATATTTAAGTCGACCCATTTTAATAATTAGAATTTCAACATCTCTATATTTAATTTCATTCGGGATTATTTCCAGTCCAATCCATAATCCATATATAAACATTCACATTCATTCAAATTGATGTTAAATCAATTTATTCTCTTTCCACTTTACAAATTACTCAGTTTACTTTCTAATTCGATACAATTCTATTTAACTTAATTTAAATTTTGCACCATTTGATTCTTTTTAATCACTCTAATTCATTTACTTACACAAGTTAAATTTTTGTTCTAGAATTCAAATTCCCGGCTTTTATTTCAAACTCGCTTGAAACAATATAGATACATATATCCATAACCATTTACAAATCTAAAACCTAAAAATAACTTTTTCTTTTCAAACAATTTTTCCATTAACGAACTACTATAGTAGCAATCCATCACTCATAACTTGAAAATGAATACCGATAATGTCGCGACCCATTATCATAATTATTTTCTCGCCCCTGAAGTGATTTCAGTGCTTAATCACTTTCAAAAAAATCATTTAAATCGATTCTATTTCCAAAATCCCTTAAAAATAATGCTATATTACCTTTGAAAATAGTTTAGAAAATATTTCTAAATATCCGGGATTTAAATTCCAATTCTGAACTGAATCCAATTGTAATTCAATTCATTTGTATATTACATTCTCATACAAATCCCATTTGATTATATATACACTCGTCTCAACATTATAATCTTATTTGATTATAACGATAAGAACCAATAATTCTAGAAAATTATTTCTTTATATCAAAATAATCTTTGGTAAAATTATTTCGTTTACGCTCTTTTAAAACAACACTGCATCGAATTGCTTTGTTCGAGAGTTTAGAAACACCTATTGATACAGTGGTACTTCCTGTATCGACCAGAATTCATAAACCACTCAACAAACCAGCCAACACAATAGAAAACAATTTTATATCAAATCTACAAATACGCGCTCATATATACACACTCAAACTCAATCTAGGGTATTACTAACCACATCTCTATTGAGTCAAGCCACAGAGCCAAGGTTACTACTCAACCTCGCTCTGATACCAAATGTAATGGCCCGAATTTCCGTACTCTTTGAGTTGACTAATAACACCACTCGTCCAACCCAAATTGCACAGAAATACGAATCATTATTAGAAAGAAGTTATAGGATGAGAAATAGAAAGAAAGAAAGAAATATTAGAATAGAAGAAAACGAAGATCACAAACTCACAGCGGAACGAATAAAATATATTAGATAACATAAACTTCGAAATACAAATCAATAACTTTATATGCATACCATCATCAGAGCACAGCAGTTATCTCTGGAACAGTTATAAACACCTGTTTCCAGATACAACATAGAACACAACGGAAAATATGATAATCTATAGCTAACTGATGAAGCCTCCTGCTTCGAGCTCCTCCAAGTGAATCTGAAAAATCCCGGCTACTTGACTGCCCATACAAATTTGGGCACCCAAAAGTTTAGGGAAAACAAACAAAATAAACTCTGGGTCAGTCATGGGACTGGTGTGAGTAAACTCCAACCATTTGTTTAACTTTCAAAATCCTTTCAAAAGAAAAGATAATCGTAAGACCAATCCACACATAAACACGGATGGCTTTTACCTTACGATAACCAAAAACATTTTGGTATCAAAATCTGGTGATATTCTAATAGTGTCTAAATCAAATAAATAGAAATCTAGTGGAACGCTTGCATCTCACGCTCCATATATAATATAAAATCAAAAACCACAGAGCGCTTATTAGAAATTGGATATCCAACATGACAAGGTATGGAACCACCTTCCGATCAGTGTACTCTAGAGGGGATACGCTGGGGTTCAACTAGAACTTCTTGCAACCCGGCCTACACATGACCGACCACTCATTTCGCTTGAGTGTATCGAATGTATATCACCAACGGTTGGGATCAGCAACTGTTTCCCGAAAGGGACAACAACGATAGATTAAAGAAGCAAATGGAATTTCTCTAGATAGGTGACTATACATCCTAATGGGAGCGACCCACATAGCCATGTTGCCTGCCCGATTTTTGTCAATTCCCGGTAGTGAGGCTTGAGGTTTAAATTATCTTTTAGAATATCTGGCCACCATTCACTTTGAATGCCACATCATCATACCCGCCAAATCATAAATTGATTTCCCCAAAAATAACACAGGTATAAAGCTAAGAGAAACGAGTTCCTCCGCCACCAAACGTAAGTATGTTTGAAGAGATCAACTTACGCGATCCGTTAGATATACTCTATCAGACATTCGTCCATTCACGTTGTCCTGGGACTGGACAAACCGAAGGCACAATCCCGTAAACAGGATAGCCCTTGCATAACTCCATCTTCAATTATTTTCATCATATTTGATCGCAAAGCTAATGCCCATATAGAGTGGTTTCAAGATAATGAATCCGATCCCGGTCTCTCCGTATTGATGATAGAAAAATGGTCAAAAACTTCGATAGTCGGTGATTTATCGATCAAAGAAAAATAAGTATACAACCAACGATCTTATTTCCATGTAGGAATTCGATCGATCAATCATCAATCAACATTGGTCCCTTTAAATCAATTCCTTATTATATTATCATTTACAATTCTCATTTTCCATCTTTCGTATTCTTTTGAAGCTCGATTTCCCCTCTCGATTCTTTAAAAAACATTTTCAATATTATAATTCCTTTATTCGAGAAAATATCTCTTATTCTAGTTAGAAAAAATTTATAAATATTCACGAGTCCTAATTTTCTATATTTAAAAAATATACCTTATTAACATCAGAAAATATTTCCATATTCCCTTTCATAATTCCTCGTTGGCCAATTCATTTCATTTCTACATGTAGAAAATATCCCTCATCTTATTATAACTCAAACCGTTTACCATTTATTAACTAAACAAATCGCTAGCCAATCTTCACTATCGAACCTTAACTATTTCTCCATCAATCATGAAGTTAATCAAGTTGGGGTATAATTACCTCTCAGACCTTAACTGCACAACATTCTCAACTTTGAAATAGCCAATGCTCACAACCTCAAACAAAATATCGCTTATGAGACTCTCAGATTCAATCTAAGAATCCACTTCCTGTATGGAAAACATTGATAATAACGGTAGTGTTATAATCGCTATTTCCAAATATTTGATTTATAAAACGTTGCTTTTAACAACAGCGTTACAATCGCTGTGTGGTATTATAGAACATTTATTTTAACAATAGCATTAAGATCGCTGTTTAGATTTACAAACATTTATTATAACGGCAGCGTTAAAAATCGCTGTTTAGATTTTACAAGACATTTATTATAATGGCAGCGTTAAAATCGCTGTTTACAAATATTTGGTTTATAAAAATATAACTTGCACTTATAAATTTCAATAAATTAATTAATAAGTAAATAAATAAATAAATAAATTTGATTCAAACTGGAAAGTAAAAATAAATACTTTCCTCAATTCGATATGATCGAATTCTAATAAATAATTTTCTCTCGAATAATCTATATTCGATTTTATTCCGAACTTTGGAATTTATCTACCATTTCAGGTCAACTCAATTTCCCTTCTGATTATTTCTATTTGCAAAACATTTGCTTTTAATCGTTGTTCATTTTCACATATCAGTATCTTTCCTTAATAGGAATCTAGACTTGTTAATAATTCTAATTTAAAATAAATCTTAAATTATTTCAAAAACATGGAATTGTATTTCCATAGCATAATTATTGAAATACTGACTTCTTAACGTATATATTTAAATTATAGTTTGAACTAAGTAGAATTCAAATATCCTTTTTGAAAGTCAACCATTATAGTTAAATCATAACTATAATTCCATTGGATTTATCTCAATATATTTTTGTATTTCGATCTTCGCAATAAAACCCATTGTTTTCATTTCTCCCTTTCTCATTTAAACTTCCATTTGCAAAATATCGACTTTAATCCATCGTTCACTTTAATCGTGAATAACACGTCTTTTATATAATCAATTCATTTGACTTCCTTCCTTTGAATAATATTTAAAAATATAATTTTTCCTTTATTAACTTCTAATGATAGAATCATTTACAAAAATAGTTTTTATTATATCCATTTATAATCTTGTTTAGAATTTCATTTATAATCGCTAAGTGTTAAACAGTTTACAAATATCAGTTTCAAACCCATTTCCACTTTCTATATAAATTCAAACTTGACTTTATATTTTCAATTTATCCCAAGATAAATAATTTACTAGGTTTATAAATGTCATTATAATCACTTCTTGTTTTATTCATTTGAAACAATTTTCTATTCCAAGTCCAGTCGTAGTTAAATTTTGTATTGGAAATAAATTGTCTTTTTAAATCCCAATTTCTTTTTCCACATTCGAAAATGTTTTACGATATCTAAAATACCAAAATTCTAGGGATAGGGCAATTCAAACATCACAGATCCTTTAACAAATCATATAGTACAATAGATAAAACAGTAATATAAATGTTGAGAAATCCAGTTGGATCCCTCCAACCTGTTTCCCTGCAACCACAGATGTTAATCAACATTAATTAATATAGAAATAATTATCGATCAACTATATAATCATATCAACCATTCAACCAATTTTATCAACCATTCATTCAAACAACCATCACACAGTATAAAATACTAGAAATAAATTAAAACTCTCTTATATAAAAATATAAACGAGTCAGAGTTAGTGAGTTTACTCACTTCGATTTGCAGTTGATGATTCTGTTTTTGTTTCCGTTTAAAATCAAACAGACGTTTGATTTTATTGCGAAATTTCAGTAACTCAGTTTCCGACCATATTAGTTCCATGATGTAGATCTTGTCGCCATGATTCCAACATGACCAGTTTCGCACAATTCTGTTAACACATGTCATAGTAATGACAAGTATAATATTAGATTAAATTAATTGGTAATTAGTTAATTTAAAAATGGATTAAACCTTAATTACTCACGTGTAAATCTTTTCTTCTTCATAACAAGGAAGGTCGTGACCTGCTTCATCCCACTACACCATTTCCGTTAACTCCTTATGCATTGTTCTCCTCCATTTCATCATTATTCAAGCTTAAACCCATCACGTTGCTTTTCTCTCCAAATACTCCACTAGGCTGTACACTAAATCACCATCTTGTTATCCACCCAGTCACGTTCTAGGATGACCGCATCACTTACGCTTTAAACTCCTTGCTTAAATACTTCTTAATCCACGTTTAAACCCAACCAATTTCCTTTTTGTTATCATCATTCGAGACCAAAACTCATTCTCACCTTCACCAACGCCCTGAAGGCCATCCACGATCAAAAAATCCGAACCGCGCTTCTTTTCTTCTATTCTTTTTACTTAATGACTATGATTTAATTAAGCTACTCCGTTACCTTCCTCAAGGACATCAAAGTTCAAACACTGTCAGAGACAGAAACTTCACCGCCTTTCTCTCCCATATGCTCCACCCATTTCTAATGTCGACGGAGCCAAAGCCGTCAGCACCAACGAACTCCACGCCAAAATCTCCTCCTCCCCCTCACCCTGCGATCAACTCGAACCATCCTGTAGCCTTCCAAATCAATACAGTACGTGCGACATTAGTTCTTCTTAAACCACACCAAAAACTCCTACTCGATGTTAATTGATGCCACAACAATGGAAACGACCTCTGCTTCAACCCCCATCGCCTAGAACTTTGGAAAAAGCATCATCCTCTTCAAACGACAGTCGCTCCAGTAATGTTTCTCACCCTATCAGCTTTGCACGAACTCTTCTTATATTTATTTATTTATTTATTTATTTTGATTTTATATTGAATTTGCAGTGGTGATTTCAATTGTTTTGATTTGATTCTTTCTCCTTCTTTTCCTGCGTGTGGAGAGAACGAAGGAGGCGGTATAAATAGGCTAGATTTACTTGGTAGTCAAGGTTACGTGATTGCCAAGGGTATGTGGTAGCCAAGTAAAACAGTTTTATACTTCATTCCAAGGCAAGCTGAAACGTGGGCACAGCAAAAGTTGAAAAGAAAGGACATAGCTGGAAGGAGTACGGGGTGAAAAACGTATCCGTTACTTTGTCATGAAGTTCCCGAGAAAATATCAAATGATGATATACTATATTTTACTATAACTTGATCTAAAGGAGGCATGGCTTTCACCATGATTTCTTGCTGAAGATGTGGCATATTTAAGTTGGCTTTTGGTGGTAGTGGACCCAAAAAAAAAATTTGAACTTTCGTTAGGTAGTGAGGAGGCTTATTTTCCATTACAGTGAGTACATGACATAAAACAGAACATACATGGTTAACTTAATTTATATTACTTGGTATTGAATTAGTACATAGTATTACTTTTAATTAAACATTTGTTGCAAAAATTATATACCGTTCATTCTGTTACAAGCTAATCGATACAGAAATGCTTGCTTGTCATTATAATATTAATGTGGTGTGGTTACTTGATTTATGAAGCTTCATTTAGTCAACTCCAAGTGATAGAATAATTATACAGCTTTTAACTCAGCCTTCCAGTTGAAATCTTGAAGGTAATTTCCATTACAGTGGTACAAATGAAAATTGTCTTGGTGTAGTGGGTTTTAAATCGATTCGTTTAAATGTGTTAAACAAATTCGGTCTATTTTGATTTCAACTATTAATCAATTTTGTTTAAGGTGTACACTAGCAGTGGCAATCAAAAGTAAATCCATCAGTATATTTATGCTGTCAATTTCCATGCAGATGACCAAAATGATAACCCGTTTGTTATATCTATGATTTAGAGATGTATATTTCTTAAACTAGTTTCTCATTTCAATCATTTTAAATTGCCAAAAATAATAATTAGATAAATTAATTATTAAATCACTAAAATTCCGGAACGTTACATTGTATATATATTTTAATACTAAAATTCGCCATTTTTCGAATGATCTCCGTTTTCGATGAAACCACTTTTGTTGGAACCGGAATGTTAAATTATTGCTAGGTTTCAATTTTCATAATTTTTAGAATTAATATGTGAGCGTGGAAAAAGAAAATGAGTTTTGTTAGTTTCAGTCAAATTAGATCGACCAGAAAATGGTCATTTTTCAAACGGTCTCGGAATTCGACGAAATTAGTCTTGTTAGGACTACATCATCAAAACATAGCTAGAAATAATTTTTCTGTAAATTTTAGAGTCAGTATGCGGCCTCAGTGAATTTAAATGTACGATCAAATTAAATAATTAAATGATTTATATATTAAATTAAAGAAAACAAGCTGGAGATGATCAAACGCGCTGACGGGACCTAGCCCATTGCATCCGGAACGTGGGTATTTGCCTAGGGACAACTTTCGTTGGGCTAGATTTGGAGTTAGTGGGATTTAACAGGCCTTTTAGTAATTATAAGAATTAAATATTAATTAAAATAATATTATAAATATACATAGTTCAAAACCTAGAAACAATTCTATCAGCCGCCGCCACTAAAGTTATCAACGACCATGGCCTTCCCAATTTCAAACCTAAATTCCTTTCAATCCGAGAAGTAATTTCAGAGTCGTTCAAATCAAAACCCGTTCAACTCATTGAGAACTTCAAAATGAACGGTCATGATCAGAAGTAAGGCAGCGTAGGCGTCGGAATTTGGCCTCAAAGTCGCTATCTTTGTCCGTGTTTTCCAAGGTACAATGGAGTTCGATCGTAACGCCGATGGAGATGCGGGGGGGGGGGGGGGGTTGGGACGACGGGCGACGTCATGGGAGGTTTGGATCGATGGCCGCCACCTCGGTTTTCGTGCGAGCAGGAACCCTAATTTTGGGTGCGGATGGGTTCCAAAAGTCGGTTACAGTTTACAGAGAAAGAGAACCCGTGTGGCCTATTTACATGGATTAATTAAGTAATGGTAATTAGAAAAGTTAATTATTTTAATAATCGTTAATGAATCAAACATTTAAACAATCATATCTTCTCCAATTCAAAACAAAATCGCGCAAACAGGGGTGCGTTGGAATCGTCTTTCCGAGATCTACGTGATGTAATAGACCAGATCTGAAACTGAAACACTGGAAATTCAGACAAAAACACAAAGGTGAGATCTCTATTTTAAAAATAAAATTATTATTTATTTTGATGTATAATTTATATATGTGATTGGATGAAATTTGGATTGATTGTTTGAGATTGAAAATGGATGGTTAGATTGAATTGTGTATGCTAGATAGAAATGTTCATGTTTGTCAAGTTTTGATTATATAATAAAAATCATATTTTTATTGTAGATCTGTTTCAATAAAAAGATTAGCGATTAAAGGTTGTACTTTATTCGTAGATCCATTACAATAGAAGGTTTAGATTATAAAGTTCATATTTTTATTGTTGTTTAAGTAAAATAAAAAGATTATATTATAATTGTCAATTTTGTTAAACATGTTTGATTAAGAATAAAAAGGTCAATTTTGTTAAAAATGTTTATTTAGAATAAACATGTAAATTTTGCTAAACATGTTTAAATAGAATAAAAAGAGTTGAAATAAAAGAACATATTTTTATTTTCATTTTGTCACAATTAAAGATCATCTTTTTATCGTCACTTTGTTTCATTAAAAAGACTAGTATAGGAAAATGTCATTTTTTTTATTGTTCTTTATTCTCAATAAAAAGATTTCATTTTTATTTGCATATTTAGATGCAAATAAACACCATAGAAAAAGATTTCATTTTTATTTGCATATTTAGATGCAAATAAACACTGTAGAAAAAAGTTACATTTTTTTGTTGAATTTTAAATGCAAATAAAAACATTGAAATTGGAAGTTATATTTTATTTGCATTCTTTGATGCAAATAAACATTGAAATAAAAAGTTATATTTTATTTGCATTCTTTGATGCAAGTAAAATATTGCAATAAAAAGTTGAATTTTTATTTGCATTCTTTGATGCAAATAAAAGGTGGAAATAAAGGTTGCATTTTTGTTCGCAATTTTAGATGCAAACAAAACATTAATTAAAGTTGCATTTTTGTTTGTATTTAGATGTAAACAAAAACATTGAAATTGGAAGTTATATTTTATTTTCATTATTTGATGCAAATATACATTGAAATAAAAAGTTATACTTTTATTTGCATTCTTTGATACAGATAAAATGTTGAAATTGGAAGTTAAATTCTTATTAGCATTTTTTTGATACAAATAAGACATAGTTTTAAAAAGGTTATATATTTATTTGTAATTTAGATACAAATTAAAAACAAAACATTAAAATTAAGATTATATTTTTATTTGCATATTTATATGCAAATAAACATCGTAGTTAAAAAGATTATATTTTTATTTGCATATTTAGATGCAAATAAACATCATAGGAAAAGATTTCATTTTTATTTGCATATTTAGATGCAAATAAACACCACAGTTAAAGATTACATTTTTATTTGCATATTTAGATGCAAATAAACACTATAGAAAAATGTCATGACATTAAAACTCTCTTTTATTTGTCATTAAAGAACATAGAAAATGTTATGTAAAAATGTGTTAACGATAAAATTCACATTTTTATCTTATATATAGAAAAGATGAAAAATGATCATTTGTTCAAGATAAAAATATTGAAACATTAAAAATCATATTTTTAATGTAAGAATGAAATGAGTTATTCATTGCAGTAAGAATAATGTGAAAACATTAAAAATTTCATTTTTAATGTAGAGTATGTTTTATGTAAAATATACATTGTATAGATAGAAATGTTGAAAACATTAAAAGATATATTTTAATGTAAAGTATGTTTCAACGTAAAGATAAGATTTATGAAATATTCATGGTTGAGCCATAAATGGTGAAACATAAAAATTTACATTTTAATGTACTGAATGAGTATATATGAAATATTCATTATATGACTATGAATGTTGAAAATATAATGTAGTGATGCCTTGAAACATATGTTTGTGATGTTGAAATGTTACACCTCCATTTACAAGTTATCCGACTTGTTTATGTGATTGGGATGATAATTTTTCACACATCGCCCAAGTGGACAAATAATATATTATTGGTTGTTGTCTGAAAACCCCACACGGGTATTGGGATGATATTGGACACACACTAGTCCCAATATTTATTTAATTGTCAATCGATGAGTTGACAGTCTGTGATGAGCGTTATTTATCTATTTTAATGCTCACACAGTTATAAATCTCACTTTGGATGCGAATGTATTATTTGATGATTGTTTATCATTATCATTGGATATATGCAATGTATGAAATCCATACAACCGAATTTGTATGGTAATTGATTGAGTCGCATTCTGATTCAGAATATCTTTTAATATAAAGAATATTTTAAAATAAAGAATCTTTTAAAATAAAGAATATTTTAGAATAGTGAATATTTTAAATAATATCCAATGAAGAAGAAAAATGTGAAGCCGAATCAAGTAGAAAACGCCATTTTAACCTGAATGGGTTTATCGATCGATTTATTTCATTTTAAAATGAATATAAAAAGGGAAGTGGTTTCGGAAAATATTATATTGAAAATATTATTATATAATAAAGAAATAGAATATTCAGTTTTTATTTAAAATTGGAAATGAAGGCTAAATCATTTTAAATGGATTTATAAATACGTTTTGAATAGAAATCGACGATATATTATATATATATCTATATAATGGCCTAAATAGAACACGACGCGTAGCGACCATTCGTGAATTTCAACCATTAACTTCAAATTGATGTTACGGAAGATCCGACCGTCGGATTCTTCTAAAAACCAGAACCGTTGGGTTCGTATCGAAAAGAGCTTTCCAGTGAATATAAGAGTTTTGAAATCTAATGGTTGGATTTGGAATTATGTCCAAATCAAATTTGAAAAAGGTCGCTATGGATGCAGTTCGGTGGCTGTTATTGGAAACCGACTGTACGAGCGAAAATAAAATTATTGAAAATATGGAAAAATTATGTAAAATCATAATAAATGATTTGGAAAGAGTTTGGATGAAAAATTTCATATTTGAAAAGATAAAAATATATTTTTATCGAATTGAACAAGTTATTAACTAGAATAAATCTTTTAAAAAACAAAAATGTGTGATCTTCCAAAAAGAAGAGAGCACACATATAAATAAAAACAAAAAAGGATACAATATTCAAAAACAGACCCAAACGAGTACAAAAGCAACACAGACACAATATGAATGTAGAGGAAAATAGATAGATGAGCTCCGGGTAGGCCACCGCCCATCAAACTTCAATATCGAATTCTGGCAAGGCCACCACCCGATATTGAAGTCTATCTACTCCAATACACACTCCAAACAAAAATAAACAAAAAAGGGTAACATAACACCCCAAAAACACTCCCACTCCAAACACAAAAAACGATCCAAAGCAGATAATAATCGCCAATCCAGACAGCTATCCAAAGAGCTCCTTAGCTAAATAAACAACCTGAAATCTGAAGAAACTAAATAAACAATTAGTAATCAACACACACACACACAGATATATATATATATATATATATATATATATATATATATGAGTATATGCGTATATATTAATATATATATATATATATATGTATATGGGCATATATCCATATATACATGTGCAAAGACAACACCAAGAAAAAGAAATCAACAACAAAGACGGGGTCTTTTACATCTAAAAAAACTATTAATTCTAATAAATAAACTCAAATTGAATCTAACCTTACTCAAAAAACACCCAAATGCAATTCACCAGAAAACTTATAATGCGAATTAGATATCCAAGCCTGATAGAAATTAACTATACTAATGATTAAATTATTAGCAGAAACAGAATGAAAAAATCTCTGGTTCCTTTCTAACCATATGAACCAACTTACGATAGTAACAAGAGAATCCAACACATATCTCTATCTAGAATTATAACCAAATCTACAACAATCCCAATAATCAACGCAGCTACTAAAAGAATTAAAACAATCAAAAGTAAAAATCCTTAAAACTATATTGAAAATAAAAAAGGTAAAGAAACAAGAGAAAAATAAATGATCAACATCTTCCTCAACAATACTACAAAAACAGCACTTGACATCAAAAATAATATTCTTCCTTTTGAAAAGCTCAACCGTATTAAGCTTCTTATGAATAATCAACCACATAAGAAACTTAGCTTTAGGAGGAGAATTAGACTTCCAAAGAAATTTAAAAGGTCTCAAAGAAACACCAGAGAAATTAATAAAATTATACATTGAATTAACAGAGTAAACTAAACTCTTATCTAAACTCCAACAAATAGAATCTCCATTCTCATCCAAATGATACAAAGCTAACTTTGCTTTGAGTAAGGCCAATTGCCTTAATAAATCCCCTTCTAAAATATTATCAAAGGAAAACTCCCACAGAGGATCTAAATCTCCTCTATGAACATCTATAATTAAAGCATTCTTAAATCTACTAATATTAAAAAGCTTACTAAATTCAATTTTAAGAGGCAAACGAGAAATCCAAGCATCATGCCAAAAGTAAGTAAGATTACCCGAATAAACAGTCACCTTACAACCTATATTAAAAAAATCAAAACAATTCAAAATAGACTTCCAGAAGTAAGATAACATATTAAACCAACTAACACTAGCACCAACAATAAACTCTCCTCTAGAATAATAAGATTTGGAAACAATAATCTTCCAACTAGAATAAATCTTCAAAATAAGATTTAATGAAGTTTTCCAATTAATTGATATTTAATTGGAATTAAATAAGATAAACAAGATTTTGGGTTTGTCGTGAATGGTGTCTTAAATAACACCGTTCTTAAACCTCGTATGAAAGGAATAAATATTTTAATTAGGATTTGGTTAAGTTTTCTAATTAATTAATATTTAATTAGAATTGAATAAAAGAATAAATCTTTTAATTAAGATTATTAGAGTTTCTAATTATATTTAATAATTGGAATAAAAGGAAGTGTGAGTTGAGTTTATTGTGAACTGTGTTTTTTAACGACATTTGTTCTTTAACTCAATTAACAGTGAAAGTATAATTTGGAAATTATAAATCTTTAATTAAGATTTAAATGGAAATTTTCCAAATGTAAAGTTTTCCAATTTAATATATTAAATTGGAATTGAATGGAATTCGATTTAATAATAATCGAGATGAGCTTCTGTGAATGAAGACCGTTACTATATATGGAATTTAAAAGGCTTTGCCATTATTCCATTTATGTTATTAGTCTGATACAGAAATTTATATCGATTATATATATTGATCTGATTTCTGTGAAGATTTCATATATTATTAAAGATGATTTTGGGGTTTATCGTGAACAACGTTTTTTTAAATGACATTGGTTCTTTAACCCAATTGAAGATAAGATTTATTTCTTAAATCTGAATAATCATAAAGTAATGATTTTGGACATTAAGACCAAATTGGGGTTTTAATGAATCTTTAAAAGGGGGATTAAAGAATAAATTAAAGAATTTATCTTTGATAAAATTAATGGGAACTTTTTTCCAATTAATGTGAATATCTTATTGAAAGAATATTCTGAATTGGAATATGGCGTATGATGTGTTTTTATAGCACTTGATTTTTTATTATATAATACGCGAGTTATTCGGAAAGACCGGGTTTAACCCATTCTGAATAATTACTACGACGATTAAAAGTCAAAGATGAAGACGGTGGTTGAAGACCGACGATCTTCACATCGAATGGATAGGGACTACCGATGCCTTTGATTGGAGTTGCTGCCTTGAGAAGGTTCCAGTGGTAGTTGTCTGGACGTATTGTTGATTGTTCGGATATGCGAGGTATAAGGTGCCTCCGGTTTCGTTCAGACCCAAAACGAACTTGTAAATGGATTGTATGTATGACATTGTATTCCTTTATACTGTATTCGTTGATCGCTGCTAAATATATATCTGTTGGTGGCGGAGAATTTATTCTCTTGCATAACACCCTTCTCTAAGACGTACGAGCTTAGAGGTTATATATTGGCAGAAATCAATGGTATGGTATGGATTAACAATGTGGCATGCCAAGATGCATTTGATCAAGGCTTATTGTGGAAAAGCAGAGCCTTGTGGTTGATGATCAAAGCACAGCTTTAAATAGCATAGCTTTGTGTATAGCGTTACTTCGCGAGCCCCACACCCCGGTATGAACCAGAAACGGGAGTAAGGACTACAGGGAGGACATACGTTTCTTTTGGGCTAGAAGTGGTGTCATGGTTTTTACAAGGCCTGACATTTTTACTTATGTGGATGATGGAATGAGGCGCCTCGGTTATTTGAGCCCCTAGTGGCTTTATTTAAACCCCATAGGGCGGAGAAACGTATTGTTCAGGCATTACTAATCCAACCATTGCACTTTGGTGGACCGACCCTGAAGATCCAAGGGACGATGCGTTCTGTTCCTGAGACATGAGCTAGATTGTCTCGAATTCGGTAAGGACTATCTTTTTCCTTTGTTCATAATGGAAATCCAAATTCCAATATGACCCATGCGGTTTTGATTGTATTACTAGTACGGCGACATAGTACATGGTAGTTATGCCATCTATGATTGAAATGATTTAAAACATATACACTATAATAATATCAAATTCGTTTTATCGTATCAAGCATTTTTGACTATTATAAGGTAAAACTCTATCCTCCGGTTTGCATTGCACTGTGTGAATGGACTTGAGTCTTATAATGGTTTCATTCTTCTAAAAAGCATTGCGTTGTTTTAACGATTTACTTTATTTATGCACTAACAATCCAATGGAGTAAACCCGTTCCACGTTAGCGGCGTGGTCCTGTGATTAGCCTTATTATTAGATAAGTTAAGTAAGATTTCTCACACCAGTCCCATGACTGACCTGTAGTTTGTTTCACTTGCAAACTCGAGTTCCCTCTTTTCCACACAAGCAGTCGAGTAGCTTCTTTTGCAGATATTTATCTCTTGAGCAGGATTCTGGATCGAAGCCTAAAGCTGTGTCCAGAGCATAGAAAATCTTCCGTTGTGTATTGTATTAATTTATTGTAATAAGTCTTCCGCTGTATTTTATTTATCCAATGTACTCTGATATTCTGTACACTGATGTAACATTATTATAATGTTTATAAAAGCCTTCTGTTATTTGTTCTTATGTGTTGTATTCCCAAAGATCGTGGATTTCCAACTTTTGGATTAGACCTGTGTGGTTTATGGTCGATTCAAAGGGCGGGGATTTATGGGTCTTTACATTTTGTTAACAAATTCATACTGTTTTAACATATACATGTATGAAAATTTTATCCCAAACTTAACAACATCGATGCGGCATCAGCCCTTCCTTTGTTGTTACTTGGTTTGCCAAAACCATTGTGCAAAAGTGCAGTTAGGCAGTTAATATATTTGTTGCACATATATATTTAGACAATCTCTAAGCCCCAGTCATCCGCTGCTCCAACATTTGTCATCTTCAAAAGGTGTGATAGGAGAACTTTCCTATTATACTATTGCTATAGTTTTAAGATTGATTTTTCTGTTTAGCAATGTTTTTTGAGTCTAGCAGATTTAGTGTAGATTTCTTTTAAATGTTTTCTACTTATTAGTTATTATTCTTTTTGTATCAAATAATTATCGGACAAGATGCTACCTTCCTTAGAGTAAGTATATGTATTATATTATAATTGACAACTGAAAGTAGATGTTAAATATGAATTGACTATTTTGGAGTAGAATCTGATTAATAAAATTTAATGGTTTGTTACTTGGATTTGGTTTTGCATCTTCATTTTGGATTACAAAATTCAAAGGAAACTTGAAGGGATCCGTTAAGTGTAAACTATATGAAATGCCCATCATCATTGTTTGTGAATGAGATTTAATATTTGCCCCTCCTCTAATAAATTTTATCATAAACATTTTTCTTGATTTTCCAACAGTAAAATCTGATAATCAGTTCAACGGCCATAAGGTTGGAACAATGTTTATATTGATGTTCTAAATCTTAGTCTCCCCTACTAATACATGTCGAATTTATCCACCTTTGATACCTATCATATCTATGTTTACTATGGATGGCATTGCATATTCTTTATTCTTAAAAATGAAATTTTAATACATTATACCTCATTTTGTTCTCATCTTTTTATTGTGCTAGTTTAGGACCACTAATATCACATATTTTTATAAATTCTTCTAGATCACTACTGTAACAGAATAGTTAATAGATCCTAATGCCAAAAATCCATAGGTTTTAACTTTAGTTATAATGTATGTATGGATCTAGACTGTGGATCAAAATGACCTAGGGTTGAATTACTTGCTAACTAATGTATTTCAAAGTTTTTTTTTTTTAATTTAAACACATGGGGATATATAATATTAAACCTTAGCAAAAAGAGTGTTGTTCGTGGTGTAGTGGACATAAATTATGTTTGAACTCCTCGATACCCACATATAGATCAAATATGGCATCATAATAACTAAGGGGAATATCATGGCTTCCGCTTCTCATTCTCATCATCTTTGTCTTCTACTTCATTCTTATAATGTCGATGTCATATTGGAACTGAATCATTCTTCTCCATGATCATTTTCTATATATTCTGTTTTATTATTATTGTTTTTTATTATATGGGAATACACATATTCTTCTTTACGTTGTTTTTCAATGTTTGTTATATGGAATCAGACGTTAAACCAATTAAAATTGGTTTATTATGTCTTGACACTTTTGGAGCGCCTATCTTTCTTCCTTTACATCTTATTTATTGCTATTTTATATACTCAGTGGTTCTATGAAAAAATCTATGCAGTTATTTTCCATTTTGATTTCAAGATTTATATTAGGTGCCATTTTTCTACATTTATTGATCATAATTTGGTTGTTGCTCGCTAAAACTGTATAGATAAGTGCAATGGTTCTATCCGGTGTATGGGCAGTGATACCAAGTAACCTTCTTGACTGCCATTTAAAACCAATTCATGATTTCTATGTTTCTAAATAAATAAGTATTAAATGCAATTTTTTCCTTAAATTTGGACGACTATCCATATTGAATTGCAGTCATTAAAAATTAATTGAATATTATATCACATTGATTATTCTTTTGAATTTTCTGGCAGGTTACGTGGAGTATTGATTGCAACTATTCAACTGTATGGCATGGCTCCTTTTTGGAGGTAAAATTGTATTACTAAATGCTATGTAATAACAAATTTTGAGGACATAGCATTTTACTCTCTTTGTTTTACACATGTTTCTATGAAAAAATTATGTAACACAGAAATAAATGCCGTACAGTATACATATCCCTTTTTGCACGAAAAAATGATTGTCCCAATATTTTATTACATTAATGTTAAATTGTGCATTATAATCTATATGACAAAATGATTCCACTTTTAGTTCATTATTTCGAATAAAGAAAGTTGATTCCCTTTAAGCACCCATTCTTTAGGGTAGCCTCACTCATCGACACTCGCTAAGTCATAGATAAATGATTTTATTGTGAACATTAGAGACACGGTCACGCTAAGGTATGCAAAAAGACATATGTATGACAAAAGGACATATAAGTAGGTACGGTTCAGCGATATGAAATCGTATTGATTATGGTTTCTACTTGCTATTATGTAATGCATTTGTGGGATCCATTTTCCTAGAATACAATCCTTCATTCAATGCTCTATTCTTTAAAAAATTAGTAGCTATTGAAAGATATGTATACTATCAGTATCATTAGTTTATTTTGCCACAAGGAATCCATTTTCATATTAATTATTGAGTCTTCAAATATGCTTACTTTCACCAATATATTTCCAAGATTTTGCATTTGCTAGATTTCATAGTTGGCCTTCAACTGATATGTTACTGTTTACTTTTTTCTTAAGATAGAACTATTTTGTTTAGGAACTACATGTATATGCTGAGCCATTGTCTAAAAATGGTATTTCTACAAGCAAAGAATGATAATATACAGCTAAATGGAATCAATCCAATAAATGCATTAAGAGTTAGAACAAACCTGGAAACCGTGGAAGTCCAATAGCAAGAATGCACCGTCTTTATATCTCATATAACCTTCCCTTGTGGGATAAAAATAAAACTAGCCAAAGGAATTATGAACTTAGAGTTATTATTTTTTCTCTTCACAAGTTTCAAATTAATGATTGTAATTCACAACAAGTCTGTTCTTATTTTTCAGTTACATACTATTTTTTACATAAATCTCGGGACAAGCTATGGGAGAAAACATACAAAAAAGGGGACGAAACAAGGAAAATTGAATGTAAAGGCATGAGTATAATAGTATTCCCTGCTAAAGTTGAACATTTTTGAAATTCTTACTATGATGTTAAACTTATATTAATAACATTTTTATGTATTTTTGTCAGAAACAAACATAGTTACAAACGTCATTCAATATTGGTAGTTTTATTCTTATTCTTTTTATGCTTAAGTTGCATGATTATGTGCAATTGGTTATTATTATATGTACTCATTTGTCTTTATGTCTCCATATGCATTTATAAACTTATATGTATATATCGCTTATGGTATGCAATATTTAATTAAAACTAAGTTAATCAATTACGCCCGTAAATTTGGTAAATAAGCGTAGTTACAAACTAACTCGGTTGGAATGAAATACTTATATAAGCATAGTTATGAATGAGTATTTACACAATCTACTTAGTAAATTTGGTTTGATAGATTTATTGTAGTCTTTTCTTCTTAATAGCAAATTGCAAGTGGTCTTAGAATTATATATAAGCAAATTAATATAATTCATCACTTCCAAATTATGATAATTTAGATCAGGTAGGGAGCAAAAGTTATTCATTGTAATACATCAACCCCTTGAAAACTATGGTTGGCAAAACATTTTACAAAGAATGGTGAGGAAAATGGGATAGTTACAAAATAAATTTAAACTAATCAATATAAAAAACAAATCAACTATATTAAACCTTCATCAAATTAAAACAATGAATTAATTCACTGCTGCAATACCCTGCCTTACACATTTGCGTAATCAAAAACAAAAATGTCTGCCGCCTCAGGGAATTCATTTGGGTAATCGATTTTTCTCCTCCACCTCCGCCCACCACACCATGACGCGTCGCCGCACCACATCCCCACCTTCTAAGTCTTCGAGCCCTTCTCACGAACCCGGTCAGGATCAGTCTTCAATTCTGCTCCTTCTCTTTCCAGATCTGTTTCGGGCACGTCTGAGGCTGTTCTGATAACTGCGCTCGAGGTTGTTGTCAATGAAGCATTGCAAAACTCTAGTGAAGCACAACCACTTTCTGGTGTCACTGGCAAACTGTCGAAGTCTACTCTTTCCCCAATTTTAGCTGCTGGTAACTCCTCTTGGAGTGATTTATCTGCGTCTATGTATGATATTGTTCCAAATGTGAGCTCTGCAATCCCTGTTGAGGTTGGTAAGGAGGGTACTGAGGGCGACTTGGTAGTTGGTGCTGGTGTGAAAGATGTATTGGATCAGTGCACATCAACTACTTCTCAAAAAGACTCAACTAAAACGCTACATGCCTGCTTATCACCTCCTGAACTTCCGAACACAACTATTCCTTCCAGTACTCCACGGTGGACGTCGTTATTTGATAAGCTACCCAATGTAGCGGGAGAATACTCACCACAGTCAAATTTTCAAACTGAGGTAATTAACGACCGTTCTGTTATGCCGTCAAATGTTCATCGGGTTGGTTTAGACTACTGGTCTGACCACCTTGTAGGGTTCTTCCTTGGCTCAGCACCAGCATATATTGTGGTGCGTGAGCAGTGTAACAAATATTGGAGATTGAAAGGAAGGCTACAAGTTCAATATTTTGATTCGATGTTCTACATGAAGTTCAGCAACCCTAATGACAAAATGGGTGTTTTAGAGAAGGATCCTCTCATTATTGAAGGCCAGCCTTTCATCATTACCCCTTGGAGTGTCACAGTTGGTAAAGCTAGGGAATAAGTCCTTTCTATCCCTGTATGGGCTACATTCACTAAAGTGTCGTCGGTTCTACAACCACTTATTGGTTTGGATTGGTTAGCAAGTCTGGTTGGCAAACTTAAATGTTTTGATTCGAATACAGTTGCTAGCAAGAGCCTAAACTACGCAAGAGCGCTCATAGAAATTTCACCAATGAGACTGTTGCCCAATCAACTACATGTGACACTTGTGGAAGGATATGACGTGGATGTAGACGTAAAATAAAGCTGGAGTCGAGAAATTTGCAACAAATGTCACTCCTTTGGACATGCATCTGATGCTTGCGTGGCTTCTGCTCCGTCAGCTGCTAAGATCCCTCTTTGTAAGCCTAAGCTACATTGGGTTCCAAAGCCTAGTCTACCGCCTCCCCGTCCGGTTGTACCAGAACCTACTGTAGATGCAAACCTGATCTCGCTGCAAGAAGAAGTTGAAGATGATGGTGAAACTTTTACTTGGAATGCTAAGGAAGGAACAATAATCCACGACAACACTCAAATGAGATATAGTCTGAAGCAAAAAATGTATTATCTAAATGTTGGTGGAGAAGGAGAAACAAGAAGGTTATTTTATCAGGTTGAAAATGTTGGACTTGTTTTGGCTAAGGAAGGTGAAGATGGAATCAATAATGTGCAGCTACTTAACGATACTACATGGGATCGACATCGCCTTTATTCGGAGCTTTCTCCGCATTTTGTCGTCGGCCTGGCCTGGCATTTTGCTGAGGCCGTACATGATCTTCCTCCAGGTGATGCTAATGGGGAGTAATTTCCTTGTTAGCACTTAGTAGTCTTGACATTTGAGTCAAGCTCCTGTCCTTTTTTGTTATTGTAATCTAGTTATTTTGCTAGCTTCAGTGTTGTAAGCTTATAAGGCATAGTGGACGGAACATTATAAACTCTGTAAGCGGTGGACGGTTCACCTTAAAAACCGTTAGCTGACTGTTAACCACAGTCACTTGTTCTTTATTATGTATTTTTATTATTGGTCATAATAAAAGGTGTTTGCGGTCACCTTAAAAACCAGTCGGCTTTACCAAAAAAAAAAACTATATTAAACCTTGAACTGAGTATGACTACTTGGAATAAAAAAGATAGCAAGCAAGCACGTAAACATGGTTGTACTGTGTTATCCAAGAATTGTTATCATAGAATTAAGATACATGTTATCTTTTCTTTTTTGGCAAGGCCGATACATGTTATCTTTGAATTAACATCCATGACTACCTACAATTTTAATGTAGTCATTCCGTTATTGCTTTATTAATTTACCCAAATATTAAAGTAATAAAGATATATTCAAACTTTATTGCTGTTGTTCACCAATATTTATTAGAAAGTTTTTTTTTTTAATTGTACCCCACCATAAAGTTTGAGCTTAGATGATAGATATGACTTCTTATTTATTTACAAGAGGATAAATTCTTACGTGTGTAGTAAAACAACTTTATTTACTACTAATCATCCCATCTTGCTGCTATTGATTTTCCTTCCATGGATTGCTTTCCAGTTCTTTTTAACTCACGGCCATTCCTCATGATTATGTGAATTTCTCTCTATACAGAGTATATTAGTTTTTTAACTCATTTTTTTGGGTCTGATGTTTATTTACTAGAATTCCTTATCAATTGTCCACACTTATCATTTTCATTTGGATATCAACAAGTCCAGTTGATTGATTTATGATTGAAATTAATTAAATCTACACTCACAAAAATCAATATGCTCCACTTTATAAACCTGAAGAAAAATCAAATTCTTTCTTGGTTAGCTATGTAATATCCATGCATTCTTACATAATATTGTTATTTTAATATTATTTGTTTTGGTTTGTGCAAACAAGTTACGTTTTGGTGTTTCTATGCTAACACTTTGAAATAATACTACTGAGTATTGATAGTAGCATATAGTGCTAATAACGATATATTTTATGCTTACGCTCATTGTCTATAATGTAATATCCTTAAACTAATTATCTTTGAATATAGATTGTTGTTACCTCTTAGAACAATGAAGCTTTAATCAAATCAAACGAGGTCATTATAGATTGGTAGTGGCATAAGGTGAAGATCAAGTTATCTTGGATAGAGGCTATTGGGTAGGTCATTTGCAAGATGAAGTTTCACTTGAGCTGTGAACCTATGGGGAGAAAATCCAATATGCCGGTAGTGGCTGGCTTTTAATATTTATCATGTTTACTTGCAGGGATTACTGTTAGACATTTATATTGTTTGTGCTTTGCTGGAACGACCAGTGGACTTGAGTGGGGGGAACGCAGGATCTATGGCTAAAGGTGGATATCAGTGGAATAGAAGGTTCCCGTAGCAGCCGTTGTTTTTATATCCCAACTGCTTAAGCGTTGGTGACCATTTTTTTAAGATATCCATCTACGTTAACTACTTTACTAAACTAGAATCTGTTGTATCTATTTCATTAGATGTCATTTGACCATTAATAAAAGTCGTCAGTGTGTTTGGATATTAAAAAAAATAAAAAGGGAGCCTGAGGTTGATAAACTCAATAGTTTCTTCTTAGTTTGTTATTGTGTATAAATAGTGCAAATTAATTATTTTCCAACTACAATTTTAACATTGCAAGGTTTTGAAAATTTTAATAACGTGAAGTTGATTTTTACCAAAATAAAATAGAACTGTTTCGCTAGAAGTGCATCAATATTTTCCAAATATGGTTTATAGATAGGTAAGAATTTTGAGCTGCGGTAAATTCTTCCATGAATACGATGGGCGAAATACTGATCCTTCATATCTTACTTTTGGAACATCTTTAGAATGTGAGAGATAGGTTGAACAATTTTATTAGGCCTTATTCTAACAGTGGGTTATCAAGCTCTAGGGATTTAGTATTGAGCAGAAGCAGGAGCTGTAGAGAAAGTGCAATAAATGTATCTCCTTGGTTCTGCAATAAAGACGAGAATTGTGGGACTCCACCTGTTAATTCTCTTAAAGCTTATCATGGAAGAACTTTAAAGTTTCAAAAAAGGTGTATTGCACTAAATTATGAAAATGAAATATAAACTCTTTCGAGAGACATTCTCTGAATTTTGAAAGAGGCAGTGCATTTGAAGGAGAGTGTAACAAGTGGATCTGAAGTTGGCGTTACTGATATCCAGCATTTCGTTTCCGGATTGAAAATGGCCCGTGTTCAGTTTCAAGCGCATGCAAATGACATGGGCGATGAAATAAGTGCGCAAGAATCCACAATGAATAATGGCCTTGACCCTACTATGGGCCTTCATAAATCTCCCTCATAGTGGCATATAGAATTTGAAAAGAAGCAACATGAAATAATTGGTCTTTGGAATAGATGCAACGTTGCCTTGGTTCATAGAACTTATTTCTTCGTCCTCTTCAAAGGAGATCAAAGTGATTCTATTTACATGGAAGTTGAACTCAGGAGATCAAACTGACATAAGAGCATGTATAGGTGGTCAAGCTGTGACCATGGCTTCAACTTCAAGTGTTGGGAGGCTAAAAAGAGAAAGTGTGATGCTCTTTAAACAAATGCCAAGAACACTCTCTTCTAAAGAAAGGGAAAGTCTGTACACTAAATGGGGAATTGCTCTCGATTCGAAACACAGAAAATGGCAAGTCATTCAAAATCTTTGGACAAAAACCAAAGATTTGGAGCATATTAGGGAAAGTGCATCGATCTTGCAAAGTTAATAGGACTTTCAGAACCTGGAAACCTATTTAAAGAGATGTTCGGTTTGAGCTTTGAACCGGAGCAGTATAACACTACAGATAGGAGGTCTTTCAATTGGAAACATGGAATTTCTTCACTGAAATGACGTTATGATGATATTTTATGCATGTCTTTCTTTGCATGCAATCTTAATGAATAATTTCAGAGGATGCTGATTTGTAATGATAATTGTGCTTTGGGCGGGTAATACAAAGATAAAAATTAAAAAAGGGTAAGTATTTTGAAACAGAACCGGATAAAAATAAAAATAAATTTCGCTGTTTTATAAGCAAATTATTTGTGCCAATTAACAAGTACATTTTTACCTTAGGTTATTTTTACGCATGGGTACTTTTTGTTTTAACTATTTTTGAATTAATTTTACAGTAGTTGTCAGGGGCGGATGCAGCTGCATCCCACGTTGGGCCAAGGCCCCACCTCCTTTTTTATTTTTACTTTAGAAAATATGGCTTCACGCGTTTTGGCCATACCTTAAATAAGGTAATTTTTATTCTTATCCACCATATTAGTAAGTTAATCCACCCAATTTAATAGGATCTTTGACTTTTACTAAAATTCAAATTCTAATTAGTACATCCACAAAAAAAGAAAACCGTACGTGTTCTCCTCTTCTTACTCTTCTTCTGCGTTTTCTTCTTCCGTGCGATTTCTTCTTCCATGCGTTTTCTTCTTCCTTGCTTTTTCCGTTGTCTTCTCGGCTCTGGAATCCTAGCATCTAAATCCAAGCTTAAGTGTTAAGCGGAGTAATTCAACATAATAGTAAGTAGTCTGATTTTTTTTTTTTTTTTTTTTTTTTTTTTTTTTGAAGTTGTTTAATTGTGTACAAAATTGTATTTTTTTTAATATCACCATTATCAAATAAGTTATTTTCTGAAATCTTGAAAATTTGATAGAAATATGTCTGAGAAGAGAAGCCGTTTACATCTTGTTGAGGGAGACGGTTGTGACAGTACTAAGGAAATTGTAGAAAATCAAGGGTTTTATTCAAAATTAATAAATAATGATGATGATGACGAATGGCTAGTTGAAGCCGTGAAAGAAGAAAACAAAAATATGATGGATGATTTAGAACAAACTTCGGATAATCCTAAAAAATCAAATTTTGATATGGTAATCATAATATTATATGCGGTTATTTGACTTGTTACATAACTTAGCTTTATATTTACTATTGAACTATTATTCAGAATTGTGATATGCTACAATCGGATGATCAAATACTTAAATCGGATTGTACATCCGCATTCCGAAATAATAAGGTACAATTTTCAATTTTTTCCCTCTATAAATAATACATGTCTATGTGAGATTGACAAGCAATTACATTGTATATAATGATTTAGGTATTCAATTCCCGTGACGAACTTACAGAATGGTGCAAAACAATTGGAAAATCTTGTGGGGTTGTCGTAACTATCAAACAATGTGAAAATGCAAAAAATGGCCGCAAAGGTCGAATATCATATTGGTGTGAAAGAAGTGGTTTTTATGCTGAGAAGAAAGGAAATAAAGCATTTAAATCCCATGATTATTAGAACTTAAAAGGCTTGAATGACTTTTAATCCCATGTTTGTGTAATTAAAGAAATATATATGACTTTTACATATTTTCCTGAGTAAAAATAATAGGCTGTATGTACTTGAATTGCTAAAGTGACTTGTTTATTGTTAGCTTCATTTTTGATGAACCTATTGATGTTTTGCTCCATGATCTGTTTATTTATAGCAAAGATTTCTTATTTGTCCCTCGCCACTTCATTTCGATTTTTATGCATACGTATACTAGCATGTATGAATGACTAGTATGAGTGGCTGCACAAGTTAACATATACAGCAAGAGAACTTGAATACCAAATGAAAATCTTATAATTGACATGTCGGTATAATTTATATAAAAAACATGTTGCATACAGTAGATTTATAATATGTATTTTTTTTCACATAATTATCTGGCATGAGATCTTGATTTTAGGCTAGTTGGATTATTATTATTAATTTGATATGAGAATGGTGAAATAACGCAGAATTATGAAACAAGAAGCACAAAATCGATTGTTAGATATATAATAGGGTGAAATCTGTAAGTTAATCCACTCGTGGATTAACTTATTAAAGTAAAATGGTGGATTAACTTATTAAAACCGTGAATTAGAATAAAAATTACCCTTAAATAATAATAAATGCCCTATGTGCTTTTTGACTTTCTTACGTTTGTTTGTTCCCATCCTCCTGCTATCCAGCAAGCAGCAGCTTTCCACCAGACCATTTTATTATTTCATTTTCCTGTAAGCTTAGAAACCGAAGCTGCAACAATTCTCCATAATTCAATTGTCCAAAGACTCCAAACCTCTGATCTATGTAAGTTTCTGCTTTTGATTATAGTATTATTAATATGCAAACATTTTGCAAGATTAATTGTTTTCCTCAAATTTCTAAATTTCAAGTTCTGACCAATTTATTTAAGAGTTACAAATATAATTTGATTTCATATGTTTTATTTGAACTTTGCAGGATAACTATTAGTTGACGGCAAAACACTACAGTGCATTGATTCACTTTGATATGAAGAAATATTTCACAATAATTCCAAGTAAACAAAATAACTAATGCACATAAATTGTTTGGTTGAATTCCCACTCGAAATTATTCACTTTCAGTTTCTAATTGTTAAAAGAATCCATATTTTTCCTATTAAATGTCTATATAAGCTAGTTGTTCAAAATTTGTGCATTATTTATTAGGAAACTTAAGTTCAGTTTCTACACAAGATGAAGATATTGTAAAAGCAAATTTTTCTAAAAAGGCTCGTAAAGAGACGACGCCCAATATGTCAGACCTTCCCGTAGACCCCGGGGAAAGGGTGCTTATTTATGAATATGGCAATCATCAAGAAGAGGTCCGTAGAGCTTATTTATTAAAAGGTCCTTGCCAACCTTCAAATCATAAATTTCCAAAAAATACAAAAATCAATGATAATAGACGATTTAATCCTGATTGGTTTCGTCAGTATCCTGGTTGGTTAGAATATAGTATCAAAGAAAATGCTGCGTACTGCTTATATTGTTATTTGTTTAAATCTTGTCACGGTGATCAAGGCGGTGGTGACTGCTTTGTGACAAAGGGTTGGCAATCTTGGAAAAACAAATCTTTGTTAGATATTCATGTAGGAAGCCATGGAAGTTCACATAATCATGCTCGTCAAAAATGTGAGGCTCTCATGAATTCAAAGCAACATGTTAGTACCTTTCTTGATGGATTGTCCGAGCGACAGGTAAATGAATACAACACTCGACTGAAAACATCGGTTCATTGTGTGCGTTTTTTACAACAACAAGGATTAGCATTTCGAGGGCATGATGAATCGAAAGACTCTATGAATCGCGGCAATTTCCTAGAACTCTTACAATTTATTTCCAATCATAATGAGGGAATAAAAAAAGTTGTTTTGCAAAATGCTCCATCCAATAATAAGATGACATCTCCGGAATATCAAAAGGATATTGCTAATTGTATTGCAGAGGAGACTACAAAATCCATTATCAAATATCTTAATGATACATTTTTTTGCTATTTTAGTTGATGAATCAAGAGATGTATCTATTAAGGAACAACTAGCTTTGGTTATTCGTTATGTTAACGCTCATGGATGTGTTGTTGAACGATTTTTAGGTATTGTACATGTCGGCGATACTAGAGCAGTTACATTGAAACTTGGAGTTGAATATTTATTAACTAGACATGGACATCATTGTCTAGAGTTCGAGGTCAAGGATACGATGGAGCTAGCAATATGAGTGGAGAATTAAATGGTCTTAAAGCTCTTATTTTACAAATAATCCTTATGCCTATTTTGTGCATTGCTTTGCACATCAACTTCAACTAACTTTAGTTGCAGTTGCCAAAAAGCATATCCAAGTTGGAGCTTTTTTTAATACCATAACAAGCGTATTCAATGTGGCTGGGGCTTCATGCAAACGAAGAGACCTTCTTCGAGAACAACAAGCACTTCAAATTGTAGAAGCTCTTAACCGAAATGAAATAGCTAGTGGTCGAGGAAAACATAAAGAATTGGGCCTCAAAAGGCCGGGAGATACTAGATGGGGATCGCATTATGCCTCTATAGTAAATCTGATAAATATATTTTCAATGGTGAATATAGTTATCAAGAGCGTGGAGGATGACGGCGTTAGATCCGAACAAAAAGCCGAAGCAAGTACTTTATTAGATGTAATCAATACTTTTGAATTTGCATTCAACATGCATCTAATGAAGACTATATTGGGCATTACTAATGACTTATCACAAGCGTTGCAAAGAAAGGACCAAGATATCATCAATGCCATGAATTTAGTTGAAGTTTCAAAACAACGCTTACAAGAAATAAAAGATCATACATGGGATTATTTAATGCGAGATGTAAATATGTTTTGTTCAAAACATGATATCGATATTCCAAATATGGATGGCTCTTTTGTTTCATCCGGTCGTTCAAGACTACATCAATCAACAATTACAAATTTGCGACACTATCAAGTGGATCTATATTATACAGTTCTTGACATGTAGCTATTAGAACTGAATAATCGATTTACAGTTGGCACTACTGAATTATTACGTTGCGTAGCATGCTTGGATCCTCGAGATTTTTTTTTGCGTTTGATAAAAATCGTCTATTGAAACTTGCTGAATATTATCCGATTGAATTTTCGAAGACACAAATTTCAATGCTTGATAATCAACTTGAAACCTACATTATTGATATGCGTATGGATATACGATTTTCAAACTTGAAATGTATTGGAGATCTTTCCCAAAAGATGGTAGAACTAAAGAAAGTGGAAACATTTCAATTGGTGTATTTACTTTTGCAACTCGCATTGACATTGCCCGTAGCTACAACAATTGTGGAGAGGGCATTTTCTGCAATGGGGATAGTGAAAAACCGACTAAGGAATTCTATGGGAGATCAATGGTTGAATGACAATCTGGTTGCGTATACTGAAAAGGATATATCTAAATGGATTGAAGACGATGTCATTATGTTGCGTTTTCAAGAGATGAAAAATCGACGTCGACAACCTTAATTAAACTAAAGTGCACTTCTACTAAATTTAGAGATTTCATAGCTGTGATCTTATTTTGTTTAATTCTAATGTACGTTAATGTCGTCATCTTTATTTTGGCAAAATCAAATACCATTTTGTTCATAATGTAATATAATCTCCACAAGACTACATGAAAGCATGGAAGATCGGAACTATCAGGTATTTTGTTGCAAAAATTTTTTTTGTACCATTTACTTTGTTTTCTGTCTAAGTTAGATTTGCCTAAAATATTTACACTAATTTTCAGTGATTTTTGAGCTGGAAAGCTTCATGTGTTCTGTTGCATGAAGCATGGAAGATCTGCGCTATTAGGTATTTTGCTGCAGAAATTTTTTTTTTAATAAATAAGTATGCCCTACCTTGAGTAATTTGCTGGCTCCGCCACTGGTAGTTGTGGATACAAAGCTTAAGAAGTCTTATTATAAACAAAGAGCTTGCTATTTTATGAATAACGTCCATGTTGTCCAAAATTTACATTTATTTTGGTTTCTTATTGTTGATTTGTATTGGCTCGAGGGATTGACGAGTGTAATATGATACCATATTTGAATGGCGTGCACTTTGTCCAAAGTTCCTTATTTTGGCTTCTTATTGTTGATTTAATAGCTTAAGTACTGAAAGACTGTAAGTTGATACCATAGAGTCTATAAACGGGTAAGCATTTCTTCCATATTACCCTTATTTTGATTTCATTCGCAACACAGAAGAGATAATGAAAGGCTGTGACCTAATAAAAAACCAAATTGAATAAAGTTCAGTATTTTAATGCAGTTTTACGATGTAGATTCTCTTGCATATTCTTTTGGTTATATATTGCCCTGCTTGAGTGGATAAATTTATTTACGTTTTTGGCAATATGTATGTCAATATAAGGTGCAAATTATTTATGTTGCATAGAATTAGATATGTAGTGTAGTGTAGACACAGGTACAGGAAAATTGTATAAAAAGTTAAATATAATTATTCCTATTGAAAGTACTATCTGGGAATTCAAAAATAGCCATTAAATTGGATGGATTTAAAAATAAATCTGCCAACGACATCTATCATTATTCTACATGATTATATCGTGTCACTGAAATAAATTTAAATTTTAGACGAATGATATAAGAAATTAATTTCTTAGATATTTGGAGAGCTAACTAATACAATCCATAAAAAATATGTTAACTTTGTGATCAACTAAAAAGATAATCCATTGTAAGGGGACAACATCCATGGACATTCCGAGTTTGTATAATCCAAAACATCAAAGGTCTTATATAATGGATAGTTTGTATGGGGGTATTTCTTCATTTTTATTTCACTCACCATAAAAATATGGAATGGTCGATATAAATGCAATAGTCTTTATTAAAATATCCTTACACATAGCAGAACAAATTGGAATTAAATTCTCAAATTAGTCGTCATCCCAACATTATCCTTATAACAGCACAATATAATATTCAAAAATGATTGCAAAAAACATTGTTAACTTTTAAACAATCCCGTGTGTGTAGCACGGATGCGCTCAAGTTAAAGTTAATGGACATGACATGTTTATTGTAGGATAAGCGGCTTAGGTAAATGCTTCCTTCAATTACATCTCTTTATTCAAAAATTTGAAAACAAGTTAATTAAAGTCTTAAAGGAAAATAATATCGTTTGAAATTCTAATAGCTTTTGTTAGAAACAAACTGAATAAAATATTGCAGTTAAATCTCATTATAGTTAGTTTTTGTAATAGAAAATAAATATCCAATAATAATTTAGTAGAAGTATAGTGCAGCCCGTATGCGAAGCACAGGTTCGCACTTGTTCATAATAGAAGCATGCAAATTTGCAGGTATTCTGAATAAAAGCACACAAGTTTGCAAATATTCTTAATAGACACTCACAAAATTTGCAAATATTCTGAATATATGCACTCAAATGTGCAAATATTCTTAATAGATGCACATAAGTGTGCAATTACTCTTAATAGACTCACACAAGTGTGCAAGTATTTGGAATAGATGCACACAACTGTGCAAGTATTCTGAATAGAAGCACTCAAGTGTGCAAATATCCTTAACAAATGTACACAAGTTTGCAAGTATTCTTAATAGATACACACAAGTATGCAAGTATTCTGTATAGATGCACTCAAATGTGCAAATATTCTGAATAGTTACTCACAAGTGTGTAAGTATTTTGAACATAATCATACATGTTTGCAAACATTCTGAATAGTTGGAAACAAGTGTGCAAATATTATGAATAGATGCACTCAAGTGTACAAATATCCTTAATAGATGCACACAAGTTTGCAATTATCCTGAATAGTTGCACACGAGTGTACAAATATTCTGATTAGATGCACACAAGTATGCAAGTATTTTGAACAGATTCACACATGTGTGCAAATTTTCTTAATAATAGCACACAGGTGTGCAAAGGTTCTTAATAACAGCACACTTGTTTGCAATTTTTTTTATTAATAGCATATAATCATGCAAGAATTCTTAATAACAACATAAAAACTTGCATTTAATTTTAATAACAACACACAAATATGCGAGTAGTCTTAATAATACCATACAATTATATAATTAATCTTAACAACAACTTTTTTTCTTAAGAACAACATTCATCTATGAAAGTATTCTTATTAACAACATAAAATAATGCAATAATTCTTAACAATAACATACTAGCAAGCAACAATTCTTACTAATAGCATACAATCTTGCAAAAAACCTTTGTAATATAATATAATCACGAAATAATTCTTCATAAAAGCATATTAGCATGCAATAATTTTTAATAACACCATATAAGCATGCAATCTATTTCATTTACTCTTAATACAATCTAAAATATGCATAGATTATTACTAGTGGGAGAAGAAATAAAGAATTCATGATTATACCTTCGTTCTCGCCATATCGTGTCAAACGATGATGAAAACAATAACGATTTTGCAGTTTTTATGAAGATCGACACTAAATTGATGATAATCAGCTGTTAATTTCTAAAAAATTTCGGTTGATTAACTGCTGTAAAAGCGGGATTTAATAACTGAAGTGATGACGACTCGTGGTTTAAGGGTTTTGCAGAGTTGGAAGGTTAAAACCAGAATTTTTTGATGCACGACTCAAATATAGGGACCTAATTTGTAATGTTTGTACGGCCAGACTTTTAATTAATTTTGAAACTTACTAAGGATGCTATCCTAATGCACCCTAAATATTATCCGTCCAAATCAACATAAAACAGTAAATTATACATTGTATTAAATGTTTTAAAGGTTTGAAATGTTGAATGGTATTCATTTATGGAATCATACATGTAAATTAGATTCCATATTTAATGAATATATTTATGGTGACCGTTGTAAGAATTAGTGTAATTGATTGCGATAAATAAGGCCATAAATAAATAACTAACAATTGTAACCAATGTTGATTGGGTAAAGTAAATATAATAGGATAATAGTTATAATTCCTAAATTAATTAGGATAAATGTTGTGCACCCCAATTAGGAAATTTAAATTGTAGTTGCATTTAGACACGAAGTTAAGCTCAACTTGTGGTATAAGCCTTCCCTGAACCGACCGGCAAATCCTGCAACCACAGGTAGTCAGCATAATGTGAGAAGTCTAATGCGTAAATATAAATGTACTATGACACGAGGTTATGTTTAATATGTAGTAGAAGTCAACCCGGAACTGATCGGCAAATTCAGCATCCACAACTAGTCAACTTAATGTGAGAGGCCTGATACATAAATATATATATATTTATATATAACAATCAACCAATAAGTAAATAAATAGATAAATAAATGAAACAGAGTAGTAATTTCTTGTTGGGGTACAACAACTAGATACCTTGGGACTAATAAATGGTTGCCTTAGGCAAAATATGACCGTTATGGTCATAAAGAGCAATAAAAATAGAAATAATGGGTGTTAAAAATGAGGTTAATGGATATTAGTTATCGTTTAAATAATAAGTTCGAATTAGGGAGGAAATCTAATTAATATCCTAGAAAAAGAGGATATAACCTTCCTTAATTATGTTAATGAAAATAAAACTTATAATTAAGAATAGAGTTGGAATTAGTGGGTAAATAATGAACAATATTATTAAACATATGAACCCGTGACGATAATAAATTGTGTACGTATAGTATTTCTGTGTAGAGAGACTAAACAGGAATAACTAAATGACGTAGCCCACTTTATCCCAGTCGGGAAAGTTATTAAAGGCTAATGGGGTACGAACTTAATAATCTTCGCGTATAGTCCGCTTCCTTGGGTCTTAAGTGGCTTGGGTCGAGGAGCCCACCTAGGAGTAGGTCTTTCAGTTGTATTAAATGGCATGTGTTTGTATTGCTTGCCCAAACCTGGAAACTTAAAATGTCAGATATGGCTACTTATCCCATGGGAAGTAATAAACGACTAAGGAGGTTATTCAATAAGGTCAGCTAGATGGTATAGCGAGCAATAAAATACCATCTCTCACCTTACACGGGGTAAGGGTATATGCGTGGATGACGGAAGCCTTAACTAGTAGGGCCTGTAGCTATAGTGCCCTCTAGTTTATAATAATGTTGAACAAATTATCAAGAGGTATTAATTGACCAATAGGTCCGCTTAGGGTCTTAAGTGATTAGGAGAATCCACCCTATTTATCATTGATATTGAGGCGTTAAATAATAAAGGGTAAGTGAATAGAAAGGTGTACATATATAAACGACGCAATTAGGGGTTCACTTCTCGGTTCAATAATCAGTTAAATTATGGTTTAAAGGCTTCATAAAAATATGTGTAAATGTCCTATCCCGGTATTATACTTTGGAAATACTACTTTGGGAAGAGTGGTAAAGTCGTGCGTGAACATTTACAAGGTTAGGCTAGAATCACTAAACTTAATAGGCATACATCTTGGTTTGAACCAAATAAGATACATCTGTGTATTATAATCTGTGTTGTACATTTCTTAGTCACCAGAACTTGTTGTTCTGACCCCCTCCTCAATACAACCCCACAGGTTTCCTAGAAAAAGGTCGGGTTCTCACAGGTATTTAGTTTTGGTGTTCGTTCTCAATCTCTCTCATGCTTGGTACTGGCAAAGTGACTTACTTTGAAAAAGGTAATTACTTGAGTTAATACTAGTTTATCCTATTCTGTTTTCGCTGTGAGTTATCTTATTGTACTCTGATTATGCTCATGCTCATTTATTTGCAGGTACCAGATTTACATGCTCTATGCTTGGATGCGTTTGAGTTTCGATTTTTGTCAAAATTTAGGTGCAGAAAATTGTGGTGTGTTACATTTGGTATCAGAGCTTAGGTTAAATGATCAGAGGAATTAGTTAAATTAGAACTCGTGAGAGAACGTAATTTGATTTTTTTTTTGTTTTTTTTTGTATTTCTTACTCAAGTTTAATTTATTTCAACGATGAGTTAGTTGTGGGCCTAAATATATAAAATAGGCTTTAAGCGACTAAGAGTTGAAATATGTTGAGTTCAGGTTACTGGCCAATCCTTTCTTACAACACAGTATGTTGGCGATTTCAAGAGCATGAGAATGACATATGGTGGATTCCGTTGATTCGAGTTTCGAGACTAGACAAAAATCTAGCTTAAAACCGAGATTCGCGATTTCTGTTTTTTGGTTTCGTTGGTAGTTCCGGTTAAGACCATAACTCGATCCAAAAAGGGAAAAAGCCACTTTAATATGTTGTATGTTTTTCGAAAATATAATTACGAGGTATATCCATTTGTTACTTGGTTGAAATTTTAAATCTACCTTTATTGAAGCATCCAATTGAGTTCTTAGTCTTGTATTCGAGAAATTTTATTTTTAAAACTATTTGGAAAAATAAAAATGAGTTATGGAATACGGTTTCGGAAAATGGTTTTATAAAGGCCTAGTTTTATAAAGATGTGATTTTTAGAATTTTAATCTATTCATGTTTCAAAATTATAGGGCTATTTGGTAATTCTAATAAATATAATCTGATTGGTAGGAAAGATGAAATTAGAAATGAAAAGGAATATGCCACTAAACTTAAGAATAGTAAATATCTATTACTTGTGATTTTTAGTATCCCTCTTCCTATATATATTGGACAATTTATTGAAATTATCACATTTAATTCTTAAGATTTTAAAACTCCAACATTTTTGAACACGAAAAGTTTTCCCAGTTTGAAATATAAACTAGAATACAAATAATAATAACAAATTGGATTTATAAATACGAAACCGTTAATAAATTCATTTTTGGAAAAGTTTTAAATTATTCTTCGAAAAGGCTAAGGAAAAATCCTTCATCGTGATTTTTGGGGTATTTGATTTCGTGAATCGTTTATTGTCAGCTAGTAAGGTCCTTCTTTACACGTTTGAAATTGTGTCGGGTCTCTCCATTAATTTCAGCAAAAGCTCTATCATCATGATGTGTAACTCATGTAGCCTTGGCCCCATTATTGCTGCATGCTTAAACTGCAAGCTAGATTCATTTCCAATTACTTACCATGGCATTCCCCTTCGCCCTACCAAACTCCTCAGATCAGATTGGCTCCCTCTCATATCTAAGATTGAATCCAGGCTTGCAAGATGGAAAGCAAGTTCCTTATCCACAGCAGGTCACTTCATCCTCGTCAAATCTGTTCTCTCATCCATGCCTTCTTTTTGGATGTCCTTCCACAAGCTCCCTTCCTGGGTTATCAACGAAATTGACACAATTCGCGACTCTTTCTTATGGAATGGTGGTAAAATCAAATGGTTAGTTAATTGGCAAACAATATACCTTCATAAGGATCATGGCGGCCTTGGAGTCCTCGATCTTGCATCATTTAATCTTGCACTGCTCATAAAATCGCTATGGCGCATTCTATCGCCTGGGCACTTCATTTGGAAAGATTGGACTTGTTGCGTCACTATAACTCTAACCCACTTCTAGTTCATCACTTCCCCCCAATTTCCAGACCGTCGCCGTTCTAGTCCGGCGTTTTAACCACTCTCCATAGAGTCAAATCTCTTTTTCATGTGAAGGTTAACTGTAGGGAATCTTGTTTATTTTGGTTTGACATTTGGAAGGAGCAGCTTCCCATCTCACTAATATTCTCTAATTTAACATCTTCAAATATATCTAGCCTCTTAACGGTTGCTGAGGCCTTTGAACTCAACCCAGTGGGCTTTTTCCGTCCATCATTTTTTGGGCTCAGCACACTTAATGAACCATTTTCTATTGGGCAGATTTTAAATTCATTGCATTTAACCCGTGGGTTTGATTCTTACACTTGGGCTTTGGGCGCTTCAAATTTTTTTACCGTCGCAGCCTGATACAAATTCTTGACCAACCCAGACCGTATCTTCTCCTTCTCCCGATTTTGGAAATGCCATCTTCCTCCTCGTGTTACCCTCTTCCAATGGTATCTAATTCATGGTTGTATCGACACCAAGGACATGCTCTACCGCTTCAACATCAATGTCAATCCCATTTGTGTGCTTTGCAATCAACAAAATGAATCCCTCTCTCATCTCTTCTCTGAATGTGGTTTCTCATTCGTGGTATAGGCTGCAATCAGCTCGTTTCTGCTCGGTTTCATCCCCTCTTTTCATTCCTTCTTTGAATATTGGCAGCATAACCCCCCTGACCCAAAGCTTGATTCCTTGGTGGCTCTCTTCTCCTGGAGTATATGGTTAGAACGGAATGCTCATGCCTTCGGTAGATCTAAGAGGCTCTTGATGGGAACATGTAATCACATTCTACATCTTTTCGAACCATGGACAGGCATGGGTATGCATGCTCGCTTTAGGCTCACACTCCCAAGGCCACCATCTCCTGGGACGCATGGCAGTAGCACTCTCTTCCCCTACTATTGCTGAGCTTGGGTTATTTCCGCACTGTTATGCATTATTTTGGTTGTGTACTCATATGCTCTGTCTCTAGTTGTCTATGTTCATATTATGTGATATATTTGGGCTTGATGTAAGGACCTATATGTCCTAAACTTTATTACCACTGGTTGGGCCTGTCAACTAGATTATATATCTAGATATATATATATATATATATATATATATGCATTACCGGTTGTGTAGCATCACGCTACACACCCGTCTTCCTCAAAAAAAAATATTATGGATTTCTAGTTGAATTGTTTTGGAACTCGTTCGTTCGTTTTGTGGTCACAACATCGTTGTTGAGACTATAAATCTTTGGAGATGGTTTGGAGTTTAGCTACGATGTTTAAATACCGCGGTGATGAGGATAATTATTTTTCGGATCGCATCAAATCTTAAAAGATAACGCGGGACGATTAATATTTTAATCCGACCTAATAAGGTCAAGGTTCAATCTTTGTCCAAAGCCAATTAATAGTTGATCGTTTAGCGTTATGCAAGAATGGTCAACTAGTTGATGAGTTTTGGTATAACCTGGACCTAGGACTCAACCATAACAGGTCCAAATTACCCCTTTAACTTCCTTCTTTCGTCCTTTCTTCCTCATCCAACCGAACCATTTCTCTATTCTTCTTCTCTTTCTTTGTCGTCGCCTTGCCTCCTCCTTTTTCGCTTGTTTGTGCATTAGATCTTGCCTCACTAATACTCTAAGATCTAATTTCTTCTCTTTGACCATTTCTTAGTCCATAATACCTAATTTCGCTATCCGATCTTACTCATACCATCCTTAGGGAGAGATCATTTGGTTGGGTTGGGATGAGCAAAAAGGTCTCACGGCTTTAGGGCTAAGAAAATTTATCAAGGTAGTTGGACTTGCACTGTCCAGTTGCTTCGAGATCTTAGAATAGATTGTTGTATGTGTTGCATCCGCCTTCGTTATACCTTGTTCGAATAGGTTCTTTCAAAGGCAATCATCATTTTGGATATGAAGATTAAGCTATCTTTAGATGTATTTTCAGAGGAGAATCTCAAAGAGACTTTAGAGGAATCCATGTTTTACGCGGACTTGAATGGTCTTTTATCTGACCGACTTTAGGGATTTTGCAGCAAATCTCTTTTTCTTGATGTCTATTTTTGTGTTTGGAATCTATATTTCAACTGCCTGTGCAAATGCGTGCCCCATTTAGCACATCGTTTTATAGATGGGAAGTTATGACTAGATTTTTCTCATAATGCGGGAATTTTATCTCTTGCTTGATCAATGGCGCAACCATTGTTTAGTACTGCATCATATTTGATTCAACTTATTGTTCTTATGTGTTGACTCATGGAGTTACTTTCTGTGAATTCACTTATCCGTCTTGTCTTTAGACAATATTGCATGGGTTTCCATGAGAAGCAGTTTCGTGATAGGTTTCTTTCTCATCATAAATTCTCTCTTAGAAGAGATAGTGGTGTGGAAACCTCCAACAACACAAACAGTGTTTATAACACGAGATTGAGTATTTTTGCTACCATGATATGGTTAATTAAAGATCATAAACATTGGTTTAAGCTCCAGCCACGGAGCAAGACATCTCATTGTTTATAGCCATTGTTTTGGAAGTTTTGGTGTTGTCTTTGTTGTTTTCCCTTTCCAGCATTGGGTTCTTGCCTTTGATGTGATTCGTGCTTGTAACTGTTAGTGTTGTTTAGATCTCACGACTTAGGTTAAAGAGGTTTCTATGTTTAGGAGATGTTTATGTCATTCACGCATGCCTGTTTGAATGAAATCTCATTTTTGTATCTAAACTAACAGTTATCCTAGAGCCTAAAAGAATAGAATTCTATGTTGGATATATTTTAGCAAATGACTGGTTTTGCGTTGTTTTTTTTCACGGGTATATAAATAAATAAATCACGATTTCTTCTCAAGTTAAAATTTATTTTGTTCTTTTTGTGCGTAGAATCAGTTTTCACATTTTTGGCTTGGCTAACTTTCTTTTTCGCTAACATGTGACTTGAATCATTTAAGTTCCCGCAAAATACATTTTTGGAACTTTTGGAAAACGTTGTTTGAAAAAGAAAAAAAAAACTTTTTGCCCCTTTTAAATTATTTTAACTGATTTACTTTCTTTTATTTCAGTTTGTGAGAAAGCACAAAATTTGGATACGGTAATTTATGCATATTTAAATGTCTATTTTACATTAAAATGGAAGATTTGAGTGGTGTAGAGTGCACGTTACCGAAATTTTGATTTTTCATACGAATCTTATATGGAAAGTAAAGCGATATTGAAAAGGAATTTTCAAAACAAATACAAGAAGTTTTTAAGCAAAAATTTATTTTTATGAATTTTTTTGATTTTTGGTCGCACAAGTAGCGTAAGGAAGATGTATGGATGATTTATGTGCGCGTTTAGTGGTGCAGTAGGGCCGAAGATATGATAAAAACGTTAACGATAACTAGGAAAAGGCCGTTTTAGCCTTGAAAACAATGTTTCCATACCTTGTCAATGATGCGCGCGAGCTGTTAATTAACTTGTTTTCGCTTTAGAGCTTGTTTTAAGCCTTCTTTACAGTTTATAAATGGAATTTTTTGAGTATTTTGGGTAACCGAGGTGATAATTCCACTATAGGGCGGGAAATGGAATATTTGTAAGCTTGAAAAATGTTAAAATTCTTTGCTTTAATTTCTTTTTTCTGGTTTAGGAGAAATTAAATAGGAAACGATTAGACTAGTTGACGTTGTGGATGGTAGTGTTTGGATGCAAAATTTGTTGTTTCACACTTCTATTCATAGTTGTGTGAGGGTTATAGATGATTTTTTTTCTTCAAAATTTGCATTCATATAGAACTGCCAATATATTTAGGATGCTTTACATCATGTTCTCAAAAGTGTTTTAAAAATCTCAATGCATGCATAAAGAGGGCCCAATTTAGAGTCATCTTGCATGCATGTTTTATGGTTAAAATGCGTTATGTACACCATGCACATATACACATGGTTTCAAAGTAGATGTACACAAATTGGTTGTGTAGTATAGGATAACTAGAGGTCATAATTTTGAGACGAAATTCCTTTTAAGGGGGAAGAATGTAACAACATGGAATTTTGACAAGTATTAGTTATTTAATTAGAATCTCGAGAATAGGAATTTCTGCAAACGATGTAATTTGGCCACAAAACTTTAACCGATGCGTTCATCTCAGAATTTTGGTCAACTTTCATGTTTGGAGTTTTGCGAACAGAGTCCATATGAAAAAGTTACGGACGAAATACGAATATGGACGGAAAATAAATCAGAATTTATTATATATATTATACCTTATATAACTAGCCGACTTCAGATCTGATGGCCCAGGCGGTCAACCACCATGGTCGACCTACTGGGCGTCAGTTTGCTCAGTCACAACTAGGTTTTTTGGTTATGGTTTATAATATTTATAAAATGGATGGACGAATATAACGTAAAACTAATCCAACGGTTTAAGGCCAATTCCACCCCTAAAGCTAAAGTGGTAAGGCCTCATTCTTTTCCATTGAAACTTGTAATAGCAGCGGAGCTCTGCCATTTTCCTCCTTCTCCAAACCTAATTTCTAAATTAAAAATATATTCATACAAACAAATCAAATCCAATTCAAATGAAATTGAGTGGATTATCAAATTCAATGGAAAGGGATGCAAATCAATGCTCAAAAATAGATTCTTCCCTCTCTTCCTATTTTCTTATATCTCTACAAATCTGGAATTTTCCACTTTCCAGATAAATTATAGATTTATAAGAATTTGGGGATTGTAGGCCTAAAGGGTTCAACTTTGGATTTGGAGGCTATAAGGTGAGTGGGAAATTTACGAATACAGTTATAATAACTTATCTATTTCATTTGAATTAGATCTAAATTTTTATGCCTATTTTCTACCAGATCTGTTCATTAAATTGTTGTAGTTAGATTGACACCCATTAGATCTGATTGTAAACATTGTTAAAACTTGAATACTAAGAATTGCGGTTAGGCATAAATATTAATTGTAGGATTCTCAAATTGTTTATACCCATTTCCTACAATTATGTTGTAAAAATGTATTGTGGACATTGCATAGCACTGTAGATCTGGAAACCAGTCCCACTAAATACCATTTAGATGTGGTTACATTCCAGATCTCTAGTTTAGTGTTGAATAATGAAATTATGTGAATTTAGAAAAAAGATATGATTGGTAAATTATGTTGTTGTAATATTAAAAATATGCCTGTATGTACTCAATATTGTTGGGTTTTTGCTTAACTATTGTAAATATGTCATTTCCTCCTTTTGCATAGAAAGGCATTATTTTGAAATCGCAAGAGATATGATTAAAAGGATTAAAATGGGAAAGTGGGGCAAATTTACGTATATATATATATATATATATATATATATATATTTGTGCATAATTTGCATCAGCTATTCCAAATTATATATTTACATATATTTCTTTGTGATTTGGAAATATGTCAATTCCACTAATTAGGCTTGATTTACAATGATTATGGCTAACAATCTTTTTGTAAGATTTGAAACCTTTTGACAAGATTGAATGAAAAAAGGAATGTTTGGTTGTCAATTAAACCAAATCATTAAATTTAAAAGAATAAATAATAATAACAATAAAAGATAACTACGTTGACCGCACAAAACATAAAAATATATATACATATTATCCGTTCAAATCAGCGTAAAACGGTAAATTATACATTGTATTAAATGTTTTGAAGGTTTGAAATGTTGGATGGTATTCATTTATGGATTCATACATGTAAATTATATTCCGTACTTAATGAATATATTTATGGTGACCGTTGTAAGAATTAGTGTAATTGATTGTTATAAATAAGGCCATAAATAAATAACAATTGTAACCAATGTTGATTGGGGAAAGTAAATATAATAGGATAATGGTTACAATTCTTAAATTAATTAGGATAAATGTTGTGCACCCCAATTAGGAAATTTAAATTGTAGCCGCATTTAGACACGAGGTTAAGCTCAACTTGTGATATAAGTCCGCCCGGAACCGACCGGCAAATCCAGCAACTACAGGTAGTCAGCTTAATGTGAGGGGTCTAATGCGTAAATATAAATGTACTAAGGCACGAGGTTAAGTTCAATTTGTGGTAGAAGTCTGCCCGAAACCGACCGACAAATCCACCATCCACAAGTAGTCAACTTAATGTGAGAGGCCTAGAACACACACACACACACACACACTCATATATATATATATATATATATATATATATATATAACAGTCAACCAATAAATAAATAAATAGATAAATAAATGAAATAGAATAGTAATTGCCTGGTGGAGGTACAACAAATGGATACCTTGGGACTGATAAATGGTTGCCTTAGATAAAATATGACCATTATGGTCATATATGGCAATAAAAATAGAAATAATGGGTGTCAAAAAGGGGGTTAATGGATATTAGTTATCGTTTAAATACTAAGTCCAATTTAGGGAAGAAATTAAATAAATATCCTAGGAAAAAGGGGATATAACCTTCCTTAATTATGTTAATGAAAATAAAACTTATAATTAAGAATAGATTTGTACTTAGTAGGTTAATAATAAAAAATATCATTAACCATATGAATCCGTGACCAAAATAAATTATGTACGTATAGTACTTTCGTGTAGAAAGACTAAACGGGAATAACTAAATGATGTAGCCCACTTTATCCCAATAGGGAAAGGTATATAAGGCTGTTGGGATACGAACTTAATAATCTTCGTGTGTAGTCCGCTTCCTTGGGTCTTAAGTGGCTTGGATTGAGGAGTCCACCTGAGAGTAGGTCTTTTAGTTTAGGGGTATTAAACGGCATGTGTGTGTATTGCCTGCCCAAACCTGAAAACTTAAAATGTCAGATATAACTACCTATCCTACGAGAAGTAATAAGCGACTAAAGAGGTTATTCAATAAGGTCAGCTAGATTAGGGTTGTTATGGTAATGGTAAAGTTTCCAATACCATAGCATTACCAGTCGATCGGTAATCATTTTGGCTTGAAATCGGTATACCAGTTGAAACGGTATGGTAATGGAAAATTTACCATTTTTAATGGTAATTTATCGGTAACATTTCTTCAATACCAGCAGTAACGGTAATTTTACCAGTTAATTCAAAACATAAGCATACTCATTTGATATGTTTTATTACGTGCATGTAAAACTAAATAAACGATTATATTTAGTTCAATAAGCAAGTGAAATAATTCTATGTATACTTGTTTTCTTTCTCATTTATGTTCTCTATAAGCTAACACTACATATTGTATAATAAAGATGCACCGTGTACAAAAAATATGTCAAGATATAAACTTTGATGGACAAACGGTAATTTACCATTACCAGTGTAACGGTTACCAGATTATCGGTATATGATTCTTTGATATACCAGTCGATTGGTAACGGTAACGGTAAGCAATTCTGGCTTACCAGTAAAAATGGTATGGTAAGGGTATTTGTCAAACGGTAACGGTCACCATTACTATAACAGCCTTAAGCTAGATGGTATAATGAGCGATAAAATACCATCTCTCACCTTACACGGGGTAAGCATATATGCGTGGATAATGGAAGCCTTAACTAGTAAGGTCCGTAGCTAGTGCCCTATATTTTATAGTAATGTTGAACAAATTATCAAGAGGTATTAAGTGATCAATAGGTCCACCTAGGGTCTTAAATGATTGGGAGAATCCACCCTATCTATCATTGATAGTGAGGCGTTAAAGGGTAAGTGAATGAAAATGTATGTATATATATATATTAACTCTACAATTAGGGGTTCACTTCTCGGTTTAATAATCAGTTAAATTATGGTTTAAAGGCTTCATAAAAATATGTGTGAACGTCCTATCTCGGAATTATACTTTGGAAAAATATTTTGGGAAGCATGGTAAAGTCGTGCATAAACATTTACAAGGTTAGGCTAGAATCACTAACCTTGATAGGCATACATCTTGGGTTGAACCAAACGGGATGCATCTGTGTATTAAAATCTGTGTTGTACATTTCTTAGTCACCAGAACTTGTTGTTCTGACCCCCTCCTCAATACAATCTCCCAGGTTTCCAAGAGAAGGTCGGGTTCTCACAGGTGTTTAGGCTTGGCTTTTGGTTCTCGTTCTCTTTCATGCTTGGTTTTGGAAAAGTAACTTACTTTGAAAAAGGCAGTTAGTTGAGTTAATACCGGTTTATCCTATTCTGTTTCCGCTGTGAGTTACCTTATCGTATTCTGATTATACTTATGCTCATTTATTGCAGGTACCTGATTTACACGCTCCATGCTTGGATGCATTTGAGTTTCGATTTTCGAAATTTAGGCGCAGAAATGTGTGGGGCGTTACAGGTTTACTTATGTGGATGATAGATTGAGATACTGTGGATGATGGCCTGTTATGACCACGGAACGTTATGTTCAGGAAAGATTCCAATCAGCCCGTTAGTGCTGACCGGCTCTGTCGCTCCGAAGGATCACATGCGTATGAGTCCTGGGACATCTCGCTAGAGGTTTTCTGAATGGTTAAGGGAGATCCTTTGCCTTGGTTCATTGACGGAATCCAATTTCCAATAAGTACCTTTGCCTTTCTAATGTAAACTATACAGTCAACATAATGGGATAGTGCATTATGCGAGCTAAGATTTATACATTTATTTTCAAAAGTGATTTCCAGACTTAGACACTGATAATAATATCATTTTCAAAATTATTTTTACATATCAAGCATGTTCTGCTATCATAAGGTGAAACTCTTACCTCTGGTATGCGTTGCATTGCGTAATGGGACGTGAGTCTTATAATGGCTTCATTTTTCTAAAAGCAATGTGAAGTTTTGTGCACTGGTATTCATGTGGAGGAAACCAGTTCCGTACTACGCGACGTGGTCCCGTGATATGCCTTATTTTTAAATAAGTTAAGAATATTTGCTTATAGTTTCTCATACCAGTCCCATGAATGACTTGTAGTTTGTTTTTCCCTTGCAAAACGCAGGTGCCTTAATTTCCACACGGGAGGAGGGCAATAAATAGGTTAATAATTAAGGCTACTTTTGGAAGGTATGTCTGTATATATATGGAAGATATCTGGGAAAGCTGGTTTTGGATTTGGAGCAGGAACAGGATTAGGATGTTCTTTTGGACTCTCTCGAAGACTCTGTCATGTTAAAATATCGTTATTTCCGCTGTGCATCTATTTACTTATTTCGCTGTTATGAATGATACTTGGATCTGATGGGATGTATTAACTCTGATGGAATCACTGACGTAATATGATATACATTTCGTGTTTAATATATGATTACTTTCTACTGTTATATAATGTGTTATATCCTAAAGGTCGTCTATTCTTCTGGGGAATGGGAGAATGGGTCGTCACAAACATTGAAAAAACATTGTACAACAAATCTATGAATGTTAGTTTGAAGGAAATTAGATTCTAAGAAATGAAAAAGTAAACTAATCTATTTACATTTACTGTAAGGATAATCTACTTAATCTTCATTTGTTTTCCTTCATTAGACGAAAGAGGTACTTTTGGTTTTAAGATCTGAAAATTTTGTTTGTTTATGGCGCTCTAAGACAACCTATGTGAGTTTTTCTCAGTAACATGAAAATGCAAAGGTTGTTCAAAGATAAATGAGAAAATCAGTTTTGATGTATATGTGCATCTGAAGAAAATGGATATTAAAAAATGCGAAGGGCACGACGGGCTACTAAGGTGGACAAGTAACCATCAGCCACATATTGTTCGGTCAGCGGTTGCCGACCAACCTTAATGGAAAGAAAAATCGATCGGCGGAAGCCTTTAGCACAGATTGCAGTGCCTTTAGTGCCACACAAAAAAATTAATGGTCATTAGAAATATTTTTCCTACATATCAATAATAGCATACCAAATAAATTATCGTGCTACACTATAAGAACTACAGTGGTTTACAAAGGCCACCAGCCATTGGAAATCCCGTTGGTATACACATCAATGACGCTCAACGCTTTCCAACATCATCAACAGGGTTTTACCAAGGGCCTCCAAAGATATTTGTGGATACGTGATAGAAATTGTTGATCAAATATCCGTTGGAAACTGTTAAAAATCATTGGAAAATGCCATTGGAATCCTTTGGAAAACTATCACCTGTAAGTCGTTGGTAGCCTTGAAAATCTAGGTATTTTTTAGAATTTAGATATGCTTACTTCCAACTAACCACAATCTCATATATACCATAACAGCTCTATTTCGAGCAAATATATAACAACAATACTCACATATATACCTAAACATAATATTAAACTTTAAATCATCTACATACGGTCCAATATACACAACATTAATCAACATATATACATATATATAAAATTCAACAAAACATAACAAACCAACGTCATCCAAATAACATAAACCATCATCCAAACCAACGTCTAAACCAACATCTGAACCAACAACAATATACACAATCCATCACAATATATCAACCAAATCCTCATACACTCAAACGTATATGTGTTTTACAACAAAACATAACAAATCATTTCTCAAATCACTCCCCACCAGAACAACTAAATGAAGTAAATCGTCTGTACTGCTATATGAACTTCATCAAACATTGGTTCAGTTGTTCTATTGCGTGTCATGGTGACGATCATGCTCCTTAAGCTCGGTGATCTGAACCCAAAACTGTGCAATCTCATCTTTGTCTTGAGCCATCTGATACGTCTTCTAAGTTGTCTTGACTTGTAAACAAATTTAAATTATAAGTATTTCCAACATCATAATTTATGTAAATTTCAGTTTCCATTAAATCATCAGAGGAAATATAAGGTATGTTTACTATAATTCATCACACTATACAACAGTTTAGAGCATGCAGCAGAATAATTATTTTAAAATTTATCTTGAAACTACTGCTTAGTTCTCAAATCCATAATGCATGTTGTGGGTCGGTGGATCCATACCTCAAAAATGGCATCCTCCTCGTCAGCAGTCAAATCGGCTCATCCGGGGTCCTCGAGTTCATATGTCGTTCTTGCTGGAACTTTTGCTGTTATGCAAAATACAATTGAATTTAGATAATATTATTTTAATTACCTTATAAATTTTAGTTAATTATTCTATACTTACGTATGCAGCATTTGCTTTATCATCGTAGTCCCATGATTATGAAACAGTGTTTGAATCGTCGGTCCGACTCATCGCATGAGTATGCGTGAAAATATCCCAATAAGACACCGGAGCACCACACCCTCTCTCCTTAAATATGAATATATAAACATATATTATGTATTGTTATATTATCTATTTTTTAACAACTTAAAACTTAAAATCTTCAATTGTTTATCTTAGTTAATAAATATACCAAGTCCGCATGGTGGAGCTGAAATGATTTGGAACTACCGCGTTTTGTGATGGGGTTCTTACTCCTATTTGTCGATTCCTCCATGATTGTCTCTGTAAATTTAAGTTGAAAAAAAATAGTTTACAGTTTTAATTTATATATTAATTGCATAGAACAATTTAAATTAAATATGTGGTAAATTTACCTGAAACTTCTTATTGCCCCACCATCTGACAAAAACATCTCATACAGCAACACACATCCAATTTGGCTTTTTCCTAGCTTTTTAGGCTATTTATCATTTTTCTGTAGTTCTTTGCAATTTTACTATTCTAGTGGCGCCGTACGAGAAAAATATCAGCCTCCTGAAGGTCCCCTGCACCTTGCACGTTTGAGAAAATGGAGTTATATATTTTTATAAATAGTAAACATGATTTGATATCCTATAAACATGAATTGATATATCGTGTTCCTAATAAACATGGCAATGTGTAAACAGTTATATAAATAACATGTCAATGTATAAAGTATTCTATAAATAACATGGCAATGCATAAAGTGTTCCTTATAAACATGAATTGGTATTTAAACCAAAAAAGTAAGATATACAACAATTCAAAGTACATGACTATGTAATGTAATAACTGATATATCATAATTTTGCAAATTCACACATGCCAAGAAGTCTTGCTAAATAGTCTCTTTCACGTTATCTGGAATTTTCGTCAACTTTGGCCAACATGTCATCATGCGACTCATGTATGTCTGTCGCGATATGCCAAGAACTATGGTAGACGACTCAAGCTCAAAACCATCGTGTTCAAACATGAAAAAACATTAGATATTTCATGATTGGTATATATATTTATAATATATTGTACAAAAATGGAATTTAATTTTGAAACTTAATACTCACCTTCCATTTGCTTTGGGCTGCAGCCACACAACAGGACATACTAGCTCCTATGATGGGCCACTTCCATCACCACCCATAGGAGGATCAATCCCTCTCTAAGAGGAAGAAGGAGACCCACAATGTGAAGAGCTATGTCTACATGATGACATGTCTATAGTACCTGTTACAGACAAACATTATATCAAAACGTAAAAGGACTATGTAAAACATACATTATGACATAACATTAAAGGACTATGTAAAACATATATTATGGCACAACACAAAAGGACTATGTGATACTTATCATATTATCATAAGATATCATTTTAAATGAAAATGGTATGATGTTAAATAAACATAAATTTATCTTCTCAAAATGTAGATTATTGATCATCCTTACTTTCGGATTCAGATTCCGCTTTGTACTTCATATTTTATTCCTCTATTATTTCAAATGTTTCAATTAATGAATTTGATTCATTGTTTAGTGATCCAAAATCTATTTGATCATCGGTTATCATTATTCTTATACTTTCCTTTATATCTTCTTGGTAAGCTTATTCATCGGGAATATTCCGTCCATCAAATGTAAACCGTGTCTTTGTTTTAAAAACAACCAACCAGTCTATTTTATCTCTTCTTAGAGACATGTAATGAGCATTATTGACCCTCTTTTTAGCAAAGCAGTCACACGTCAAGTTTATGGGGTAGCGACATGCTCGAGTCTCGAGAACGTCTTCAAAAAACATAAAGCGATTTGGTCGAAGTCGCGATGTGTTTGGAAAAGGTCGGGAATATCATTGATTCCCAAAATTGTCATTATCGGATTGGAAAAGTCACTAATAATCTCAGAAAATATAAAGTAGTAAAAGTACGTGACCAACTCGGTCTAATAAGCTCAAAATCCTTGAGTACTTCGGTCTGATCACGTGGCAAGACTCGTCGAGGCAAAATAATTGGATTTTGGTAAACTCTAGTTTCGCTCACTCAAAAAGTGTTGTGCGACACGTGTTGATCACCAATAAATACCTGTGCAACTCGTTCTAGTAAAAAAATATGGCGAAGTTTCGTCAAAAACTGTTTGTTCACATGTATCACCTCAAAACCGGTGATTGACACGGGCAGATGAAGGCTGGAAATAAGATTACAACACAGGGCTTGGATCAGCCAAATTTCACATCATGAGATGTGAAGCCAAAAATATGTGATCACCACATGAGGCGATGCGAAATTCCTATGCATGACACGGTGATATGATGCAATTTTCTAGGCTTATCAAGGGGATGCAAAATCCCCACTAAGGATCTGGCAAGGCAGATACGAATCTGGCAATGCGAAATAAGAAGATCGCATTAGGAGGCGATACAATTTTCTAATGTGCGACATAGGGATTCAAAGATTAAAATTTGGCACGGAGTAAGGGATGCGAAATCTTGGTAAATGGTCAGGCAAAATGCCAAATCGGGGATTCATGAGCGAATCACCCATTTTGGCCTTCTTGGGATATGAAATACCTAAAGTAGGGATACGATACAAAAATCCCAAGATCTTGGCACATTTGAAATATATGTGCAAATCGCCTGTTCTAGGGTGATCGACACTCGTAGATCACCAGTTTTCGACATACCAATCTATGATGTGAAATTTTGTGATACAACATGGTTTTTTGGCTAAGTTTTCGGAATGCAAAATTCTGGCCGATGCATGCAAACCTTATCTATAAATTCCCCCTTACATAGAACTCAAAGTGATTGGCATTTTTGAACTTTGGATACACTTTAGCATTCGGGGTTGGAGCTCCATGACACCATTAATGACTTCCGTGGTGATTCTCATGACTTTGGACTCCATCTTGAACTTTTAAATTTCAGATAGAAGTTTGCCTACAACTTTTTAGCGTTCACTTGGACTTTTGGCTTGCTTTTGGACATATTTGGACTTTCTTGGACATAGAAGCTATTTCTTGGACATTGGTGTCCTATATAAAAATTCTATGATTTTTGTTTGATGATAAAAATCATATATATATATATATATATATATATATATATATATATATATATATTAAAGTGTTTGTAATTGTACTATTCTACTGCATCACAGATAGAATTAAATATTTATATTTAAATAAAATACTACTGCACAAGAATTTAAATATTCAAACACTTAACAAATAATTCCAAGTGAAGGACGTGACCAAAAGTTGAAAATGGTGACCTTCCTGCGATTTCTTCATCCTCTTTCCTATTCTCTCTCTGTTGCCTCGTCTTAACTCTCTCAAATCCACTTGCTTGCCTTCTTCTAACCCGAATCTATTTCTTCTTCCCCATCTGATGCCCAAGAACAGGAAGTCTAAGCCTCGATCTATGAGCGTCACTAGATCTGGGCATCCTTTTTCAGATCTTGCCCTTGATTCCGACACTCCTGCATCCGCTTTTGGTTCGGGTAGCTCAAATCAAATTCTCGATCTTGATGAAGATTTAGCTTTACCTACTAATGCCCTGCCGATATCTGGCCTTAACATCGTCAGTACCTCTTCTGTCAGTCCTTTGTTCGCAAGTGGGCAAGAGAACGTGCGATCTACAGATGTCAACACCTCTATCAATGTTGAAGTACCTAGCAACCCGTCTCCCTCAGGTATAAATATTGTTGCCTCATCTCGTGGTATTGCCGAACTCGTGTTGTAGAAAGTCAATGCAAAAATGTCTCTGGATAATATGGAATCGGGCAGTGGTGTGGAATGCGTTGCATCTGAGTTAAACAGACCCGTAAAAGAACCCACCAACTTATCAGAATTTGTTAGCTCACCAACTATTTGTGATAATGCCATATCAAAACCTGGCAATGCGAACCCCACTAAGGCAGTTGAATCATCAAAAGTGATACCCACTGGCAACGCTGTTCATATAGCTCTTGGCCAGATGAGGTTAAGCCTGTTGTGCCAGCTGATGTGTTAGATGTGGCATTGCAAAAGTCAGTGTGTTCTCAAGTTGTGGTGGCAAATATTTCATCTAAACATGCAAATCACATTTCCTGCAATTTGAATGAAGCAAATGGAACGTCCAACTTTAAGTCAGACCAGTATGTGTCTAATGGTGATGTTCCCAAAACAATTATTTGGACAACGCTATTCGAGAGCAAGCCACGAAATATTGCCACATTCACGCCCTATCAGTTTGTGCACTCAGTGTCTAATGGAGTAAGTACCCTACCGTTGGAGATCATTGATGCAGGTCCCGCATTTTGGACTGGTTGCTTAGTAGGATTATTTTCTGGATACTCCGCCTCATACACGGTTGTCAAAGAAAAATGTAGTAAAGTGTGGCAGCTTCATGGAAGCCAACAAGTTCATATGGATCGCTCGATGTTTTTTATGAAGTGCTCCCTTCCGGAAGAGCATCTACGAGTTCTTAGTGTCGAGCCCATCATTGTCAGTGGAAAACCTTTCATTATAACTCCGTGGAGTCCTACAGTTGATCGAGCAAGGGAGCAGGTTCTCTCCATACTAGTAATATCCCCTCTGTCTTGCAATCTCTGATTGGACTGAACTGGTTATCCAATTCAATAGGTACGATAAAACGTTTTGATGTCAATACTGTAGCTAGAGACAAACTTAACTACGCCAAAGCATTGATTGAAATAACCCCTGAGAAGCCTCTACCGGATATTATAAAGGTTAAAATAGCTGACGATCATGTAGCTGAGGTTCGTGTACAATATGGATGGACGCCTGATATATGTTCCACGTGTCACTCTTTTGGTCATCTACACTCTACCTGTTCTTGGAAACCATCTGTAAAATATCATGTTCCTATTCCGTTTGCAGATCGGACTCCTTTTCCTTGTCCACCTGATGTTAGGTGGGTAGCGAAAGATAAACAACCTCTTGCTTCTGTAACTGTACAAAAAAATGCCACTCCATGTGAGACTGGTAGATTGGAAGTTGATGCACATAGCATGGTTCAGGTTGCGACTACACCACTTGAGGAAGATCATTCTGATGTAGTAATAGCACATCAGTAGAGGATGATGGGATCTATTGGCAATCAGATGACACCTCGTGGCTACACAACAATTCTGGAATGAGATATGATCCTAGGGAATATATGTGTTATATTTATGTTACCGACTTAGAATATGATAACAGAAGACTGTTTTATAAAGTAGTAGGAGAAGAATTTGTGCTCATGGAGGATGGAGAGATAGGTGCATGGAACAGATCTCTGTTCGATGACTCTTCATGGGATCGGGATTGCGAATTTCGTAATCCTAACACTTGTTACATTCCTAACCTTGCTGTACTCTTTTTGGAGTATGTCAATGTTATAGGAACTAGTTCTAGCTCTAATTGTTCTTCTGATGAGGAATGATTGTTTTTATAGTAGCAGTAGCATCATTTACTCTCCTGGTTTGTAATGTACAGTGTTCTGGCACTTCAACCAGATTGCACAGAGTTTCTGTGCATATGCAGTCCCCTTCTAATAAAAGTGGTACGGCCACTATAAAACCGACATTGATTTGCCAAAAATAAATAAATATTCAAACATTATTTTATTGAAATATAATATTTTATTTCTACATTTGAATAGTACAAATTTATAACTCCACTATTTGTACATCTCAGTGTAATACAATACATTTCATATACACTATTCCTCACTACAACACTCAGCCACTCATATACAGTCAGTCACTCAGTTAAACATTTCACTCTATCACTCATTTACATTCACTCTCTCTATTATACATACATAGACACACACTCTGACACACTTGTCTTCTGCTAGCTTCACAGTCAGTCTAGTCATCTGCTTACCTGTCACAAAAACACACATAGTAAACTGGAACAAAATGTTTTTAAATTCTAGCAGATATAATTTTGTTTTAAAATTTATTTGCCTTAGAATATTGGTGTGTTTCTTATCATATTTCATGACTTGATCTGATATGTATATATATCCAGCTATGTCTAGACAGCTTGTGATATTCACAGTGATTCATTGTAAATACCAGAAGGTAGATAATATCTCTAGTGCTCACACACACATACACACACACATATATACACACACACACTCTGCACATACATGTATACACATACATATGTATGTATATACGCATATTTTTAAGCAGGGACAAATATATCAAGTTTGATATGCTCAACAAAGCCACACACACATATATATACACACACATGCATATATACACACACACACACACAAATTTTAAATATATATACATTGATGAGCACGCACATTCATAGCTGCATATAGAGGCACATTCATGGTTCAGGAAGATCAAACCATACAAAAGAAGTGGCAAGCAACATGGACTAGCAGTCAACACTTTCAACGATGCAATGTACAAGTGGCAAGTTCCTATGCCGAGAGCCAAACACACATATACATATACATAACTGTGTATATATATATGGTTGTATTCATAGCACAAGTCAATGGACATAGCATACAGCAACAAATTGGAAATGTGTATTTAGGATGCATACAATAGCTCTACCGTTATGGTTCATGTATGCAACAAAAGAAAGCAGCAGTACATACATGGTTCATGCAGATTGTACAGGGTGCTTTCAAAAATGGTCAAATGTGAACAATGACAAGTTCAAGTCAACAACTACAAGGCCAAGCATAGATATACACAAAAGGTATAGGCATGTACAATCTCAAGCCAGGTTCAATCTTAGGTTCAAAAAAACAAATACATGCACAACATTTTAAATATAACAACGGGTGCCAATTTATTTTCAAGACACACACACAGATATATATATATATATATATATATATATATATATATATATATATACACACACATGTTTTGTGTATATATGTATCGATATCAAAATACAAGTGATCCAAGTGACATATATGGTCAAGGCAGTATATACATGGCAACAACAAACATGAAGCAACACAAGACAAGATGCCATGTACAAAAGCAATGAACAATGCAAACATGTTTCAGTTCGTACATGTCATGGCACAAGTTCAAGTATGAAGAATTACTAATGAACACAAATGCATTGCAATATGGCACAAGATAGTGTTCATGTACACTGGTCAGTTTACATAGCAGTAGGATGCGATAACATCATGTGCATGCATGGTGAATGGAGCAAGAACATAGCAACAAAGCACTTTCAAACTTGACAAGTCGAGCCATATCGACAACAAGAAGAGAATGGACAGAGAATTCATACTCGTGACAGTATGAAACAACAATTAATTTCAGAATGGCAACAATGATACATGCAGACAGTATGCAAAACATGGTACAGTTGAAATGTATCTCAAAAATACATGCAATAATGTTCAGGATTAAATTTGGCAAGTATCAATTCAAAATATTTTCAGAAAAGCGATAATTAAGCATGCTAGAATTTCAGGAAGTCTTTTGATCAACAAATTTAATGACTCAATTCTGGAATGATATAAATCTGTAATTCAAATTTATTTCTAGAAATACACAGGAATGTCATAGAAACATTTCATGGGCAGAAAATCATCACATTTGGTTTCCAATTTTGAACAATGCAATATTTGGCAAAACATTTTTGGAAATGGTTTTCAAATTGTTAGAAATCAAGTATGGACTCACGACAACAATTTATATTGTTTCCAGAATTCACAGAGTTTTCCGGATTTCAAATGCACAAATTTGGCGTAGTAACAATCACACAAATAATTTTCTAGCAAGAAATCATGCGAGAATTTCCAGAAATCAACATGACATACACAGCCGATTTAATCAGGCAAGAATCAATCATGCAAGGTCTAAGGAAAACAATTATTTTGTTTCCATAAATTCAATCAATCAAACAGGGGATTCACGACCAATATTAACAATCACGCAACAAACAAAATCAAAGCAAGTCATTGGATGAAATCAGAGATACATAAGCACACACGAATCATTACAAGCAATTATCGAAACCACAACAAATTAAAGAGTAAAAAGGGATCAAAATCAGAAGTTACTCACAAGTTTCAATCGTAAGAAGGACCAAATCAATCGATAAACAGGTAACAAGGATTCGATCTCCAAAGAACAAACTTTTCCACTAATTCAAAGTCGAGATTTGAGGGAAAGCAAAACCTTAATTTTAATAGGGTCGGTAGACATTTTTTTTGGGATAAAAGAAACTCTTGTGGCTGACTATTTTTATTTTGAGAGGGAAGGGGTTTTGTTTATTTTGTTATTGTATTTTTATTTCTTTTGTAATCGTTTCATTGTTTTCTAGTTTGTCTGTAAAATTAGGGATTTTCTAGTTTGTCTGTAAATTAGGGTTTACAAGTTATAGGGTTTATCTGTAGGGTTTACAAATTACGGGTTTGTAATTCGGGTAAAATCTGATCATGTGGATATGATCAGTCCATAGTTTTGAGCGTAGGATTAGAGTAGGAGCAGGGTTTACGAGTTTACAGGGTTTTGTAGGCGGGATCAATTTTAATACCTAGTAGGAATCTTGGGAATGCAGTAGTAGGTAGGGTTTCCGAAGCTGGGTAAAATCCGTGTTATTTTATTTCTATACTTATTTTCTATGCTAAAATCTGTGCGGTAATATTTTTAATGTCTCGTAAAAATCCGATAAACCCTATTCACCCCCCTCTAGGGTTAATCTAGATCCAACAAGTGGTATCAGAGCAGGTATTTCATTAATTCTAGAGTCATGGTGTTCCCTAGTTGTCAATCCAGTGAGGGTCAGTCCAATTGTATTCCAACTATTTTCAATTGCACAGATTTTTTAAATTGGAAATCAGAAATGGAATCCTATTTAAAATCTGTTAATATTAAGTGTTGGGATATTTTATTAGTGAGTATGATATGGTAGATAAGAATGACATTGGATTTAATTGTCGGGCTACACATATTTTATATTATCATATTAATGATGATCAATATAACCTTATCTCCCATTGTTTGACTACACAGGAAATCTGGGAAACTCTCAATACGAAGTTTGGAAGAATCGACAACTTCTAAAAACCTCAGAAGGCCAACTTATATTCATATCTATGCTTAAAAAGAGAAACAAATAATGATTTCGATGGAGACTCAATAGACGATGAGACAGAAAATTTCTCTAAAGAAGATTTAGTTTATGTGTGTGCTGATTTAACCAAATCTATTGATAAACTCCAACAGAACAATAAATCTTTGAAATCTAAAATTATTGAGTTGACCAGCAAAAATAATTGTTTGGAATCAAAACTTAAAAATATCATGAAATTAGAAAACTCTGATTAAAAAAATTATTTGAATTTGAAAATTAATTTTGTTCATCTAAATAAAAATATTCAACAACTTGAAAATCAAATTTTGATCTAAAAAGAGAACAAGATTGAGTTAATAGGTTCAAACAAATTTCTGCAAAAGGAATTGGATAATTTTAAGACATCTGAAAATTTCAAACTTGAAATTTTTGAAAAAGAAAATTTGTTGAAAACTTAATCTATTTTGAATAAGCTTGAAAACGAGAATGAAAGATTCCCGAATTTTGAAAAACTTGAATTTGAAAAGCAAAAACATTTTGACTTTGGAATTTCTAATTCCTAAGCCAAAATTAAATTACTTGAAAATGAAAATTTGGTTCTGAAACAATATGATGCTGAAAGGAAGGTCACTAATAATCGTTGTTCAGATTTAATAAAAGAAAACGGTGATCTTAAATTCAAAATTCAATGACTTGAATCAACTTTGGATAAACTTTGTAATGGGGAAAAATCGTTGAATATGTTGTTGCAAAACCAAGTTTCTGTTGGAAATAAATAAGGTCCTGGCTTTAGGAAAAATGATAATTTTGAAAAGCTGAATTCATGTGGTTATAAAAATCCGTCAAATCACTTTGAAAAGAATCGTTTTGAAAATCTAGACTCTGAAAATTTCAAAGGATTTTTAAATCACAATTGAGATGTGAACTTGTTTTGTAACAAACCATTTAAACAATCCTGGATCGCAAAAGAAAATAAAACAAGTTTGAGTAAATTCAAACTGATTTGGATTCCTATGGGTACAAAGATAGATTCAAATGGATTGTTATATGGTCAGGTTTGGGTACCGAAAGACGTGAACAAAACTGTGAGTGATTTTACTAATTTTATTAAACCACTCGATCCTTTGAACACTTAGGTACCAGAGGTTGGCTGGGGAACGACCTTCAAGAATAATCTAAGTTGCTCCATATCAACGTCAAAGCTTATTGACATATGTTCCTTAGCCAAGTTTGTCGAGTTAGAGAATCTACATCGTCAGTGTAATTTAGGTATGATCTCTAATCTCATTTTTTTATATTATTTGTTCATAATTTGTTTATTCCTCCTTCTACCCTTTCTGTTTTTTTCCTTTTAATTATGGTGATTTTCTTTATCACTACCACATCCTTTTCTCTTTCTCCTTGAGCTTCTTAAACTTAAAATTGTAGAATTCATAATTTTTTGGAAATTTGCTTCGTTTGTATAAAACTCTAATGTTTTAATGATTTCCAGATTTTGAATTCAAATTTACAAATTTCTGCAATTATTTTTGAAGCTTATTTTTTTTATTTTTGAATTCCTAATAGTGCTGAAGCATTCTTATTATATCTTGAACAATGTTAATTCTTAATTCTACATTTTTTGAAGATCTGGAAAATCAATGAAATTTCACACGCCTTTGTTGTTTTGAGTTTCATCTAATTCATTTTGGAAAGACTTGAAAAATTATACTCATTTACAGCACATACTATTTTTCAGTTATGATAATTTCATTGGTTTTTGGATTGGCTTGGATATTTTTGAATTAAAAGTCATTTATCTTGAATTCATTGTGTTGCATCTTGAAATTCATTCTTATTCATGATCATTTGGGTTGGATATTTGATTGTTTGAAATCATTTGTTTTTTTTTTTTTGATATCTTGAATCTAACACACTTTTTGGATTTGAAATTAAGAATCTTGTGTGATCGATTCATTGAATCTTGAAATTTACATGTTTCTTCAAGTGATTTCAAACGAACTATTTTGGATCATGATATGTCTCTTGTGCTTATTACAAATGTCCTGAAAAATGCTTGTGAAATTTATTATGATCTTGAAAGATTGTTGCTCTAATAAAAAGTACTGTTTTGTTAGATTTGATTGCCTGGGATTGGTGATTGGATATTTTTTGCTTGAGATACCTTTGTTAGCTACCAGGGTGGTATTAAAATCCTCGTTAATGGAGATAACAAGTGGTGTCAGTACTATAAGTATTTGAAAATTTTCTACATTCATCTATTTTTAGTTGATCTAATTTAAACTGATTTTCAAACTGTATAGATGTTTCAAATCCCTCTCGTAATTTGTTTTCAATTTTAAAATCATTTATTAATTATTTATTTAGAAATTGAAATCAATAACCAAATTTCTGTATTTAGAATTCATCAAAATTATTATCAAACTTTTGAAATTGTGATGAGTTGTGACTACAGTATATTTCATAATAAGAGGAAATTTTATTTAAATCTCATGATGTTTTGAACATTTTTTATAATATCTTTGAATTGGCTCTTAGTTCACGACCATCTTCATTTTCAATCATCATTCTGTAATCCATCATGATATTATATTAATGTAGAGAGTTTATTTTTTAAATCATCTTAAATATGCTGTTTCAAAATGTGTGATGGAAATGTGAGTATATAATTTTCAGAAATAGAGATAACTGAAAATTTTCAAAAATCCCAGTACAGTTGAGCATATTTCATAATATGATTAATGTCACACCCCACACTTTATTGGGCCCAAATTTCGACAAAAATCGAAACTCAAACACAGCCATGCATGAAGCGTGTATATCTGGTACCTGCAATAAATGAGCATGAGCATAATTAGAGTACGATAAGATAACTCACAGCAAAAAAAAGGATAAACTAGTATTAACTCAAGTAACCACCTTTTTCAAAGTAAGTCACTTTGCCAATACCAGCATGAGAGAGAACGAGAACCGAAGGCCAAACTAAAACACCTATGAGAATCCGACCTTCTCTAGAAAACCTAGGTGGTTGTAATGAGGAGGGGTCAGAACAACAAGATTCTAGTTAACAGGAAATGTACAACACATATTATAATACATAGATGTATCCCGTTTAGTTCAACCCAAGATGTATGCCTCTCAAGGTTAGTGATTCTAGCCTAACCTTGTAGATGTTTACGCACGACTCCACTACTCTTCCCAAAGTAGTATCCTAAGATATAATATCGAGATAAAACATTTACGCCTATATTTAGGATGCCCTTTAAACTATAATTTAATTGATTATTAAACTGAGAGGTGAACCCCTAACTGTGGAGTTCTCACATACATATATACCTTTCCATCCACTTTCCCTTTTATTGTTTCCAACTCAATATTAATGATAGATATGGTGGATTCTCCCGATCACTTAAGACCCTTAGGGGACTCATTGGTCGGCGGACTTATTGGTGACTTAATACCTCTTGATGACTTGTTCCATATTTTTACAACTAGAGAGCACTAGCCACGAGCCCTACTAATTAACGCTTCCGTAATTCATGCATAAACCCTTGCCCTACGTAAGGTGAAAGATGGTATTTTATCATTCGTTATACCTTCTAGCCAACCTTATTAGATAACTCCATTAGTCGCTTACTACTTTCCATAGGGTAAGTAGCCATATCTGACATTTTTAGTTTCTAGGTTTGGGTAGATGATGTGCATACATGTCGTTTAAGACCCTTATACTGAAAGACCTATCCCCAGGTGGACTCTTCAACCCCAGCCGCTTAAGACCGAAGAAGCAGATTATACGTGAAGGTTATTATTTTCATACCCCATTAGCCCTTAATACCTTTCCCAATTGGAATAAAGTAGGCTATGTTATTATGCACTTTCTGTTTAGTCTCTCTCCACAAGAATTATTATCGTCACGGGTTCTTATGGTTAATAATATTTTTCAATCATTAACCTACTAGGTTCAATTCTATTTTTAATTATAAGTTCTATATTCATTAATATAAATAAGGAAGGTTATATCCTCTTTTACCTAGGACATTTATTTGATTACTTCCTTAATTGGACTTAGTATTTAAGCAACGATCAATATTCAATAATCCCCTTATAACACGTGTTGACACCAAAAATTGGCACAACACCCAAAGAAAGGGTCATATAGAGAATAAATGAAGATGAATAATTGCAAAACTGAAAATAGAGGGAATCACATGCAAATTTATAGTCGTTCGGCATTAATGAGCCTACATCCAGTTTATAATCTCTTATATATTCTTTAAACTAATAGACGGAATAGTTACAGCAATGGTACAAAAAGAGATTAACAAAGATTTGAAAGCTAGAGTACTCAAACTTCCAAAAATCTCATCTTCTGAGTCCAAAAGGGGTATTTATAGGTAGTACAGTGCTTGAGCTGGGTCGGACACGCGTTGGATGATCCAAGATTATAGTCAAGCTGTAAGAAGTGTTCTCCACCTATGGAATCAGCACTCTTTGAAATATTGGTGATAGGTGGCAATCGATCCGATCTATTTGGATGGCTTGGAACGGGCAAGGCTGAGAATGAGCTATTCTTCAATCGGACACTAGGTTCATAGCTATGTGTGACCTAGCTCAGTTAGTTTGATCAAAGCGGGGTTCAATTGTACTGCATCTGGTGTCAGTAACGAGCTTAAATGATGGGCCTCATCGATCGTCTCACTTCTTGACTTCGGCTATATACTTCAGGTATCTGAGGCATGGGCTCATAGCATTGTCGAGCCTTGATGAGCTAGCCAAAAGGCCCTTTAACACTTTGTTCCCCAAAGTATGTTGCATTGGAGACAGTGCATACTTTGTAAATACAGGCTGAATAACTTTTTACACATCAATCAAGAAATTCCCCACATATCAGTGAGTCATCCGTTCATGAGCTTCGTAAATTGAGATTGGTCTAATAGATGTCTTGGAAAATTAATCTGGCTCAGGTAATAATGGCGGCTCACTCTCATATGTCTTTTCGACTGACCTTGGCTTGATGGTGGCTTGACACGTTGGCTGAGTGTGATCCAATAGTCATGTCAATCGAATATGAATAGTCACCCTATAATATTATAAAAGGAAAACCCTCTTTACTTTTCTCTTTTTTACTTTCTACCGCAAAGACAGATTTACTGTTTTAGAGGAAGAAGAAGAAAGATCACCTTCGTCTTCAACCAAGATCATCTTTTTCAAAACATTCTGATGTAATTCTCGTGTACAATCTCTACTTTTCTCCACCTTCTTATCATAATTCAGGCTCCACGTAATCCATAATTGGGATCAACAGTGTCGGATTGCCAGGGTCAATGGCGATGCAACTATTTGTGGTGGTTCTGATACCATTGTAGTAAAACCCGATGGTGTTGGAGCTGCTAGTCCGAACTGGCATGGAGGTGGAGAGGTTTCCCGCCTTTTCAAAGTGCCTTGTGGATCAGGGTGTTGTTAAACCCTTGGACACGCGGCAGTGTTTGAGAGGGCAGTGATAAAGATAGCGATCTTTATGCAGTCTAGCATATGAGAACAAAAGCGATTTTGAGGTTTGTCGTTTATCGAGATAGCACCGTAAAGTGGAACTAATCACTTTTGAATCAATCTCCAATTTTAGCTTGATAACATCTTTAATCGGCAATGGTCAAGTCACGAGGCACTCAAAAGTATGGGCCGGGTAAGGAATTTCCCCTCTCTATCAGAGGAGACAGAACCTCTAAGTCTGATCCTGATAATAATTCCCAACGTTGATCGACGAGTTCACTGCCTCCTCCTAAAGTTGCGGTCGATTCAAGCGAAGCGGCATCTATGCCGATAGCACCCGACTTGCTTCCAGGTGCCGAAATTCTGATGAACCCCCCGGACGCCAAGGGTTCGAAATAACTCTCAAACGGCTACAAAACCTGACCGTTAAGCATAACATTCCTTAGGGAGACGTCCGTCTTCCTGAAGAAACTGTTCGACCTCATACTCACCCGGAGGGCTACATGGAAGTATCTCTTCCTATGTGTAATGTTGGAGTTATCCCCCCTTTTCCTTCATTTATCGTCAACTTCTTACTGCGGATGAATCTGGCCCCGATGCAGTTCCATCCAATTGCATATGGAAACCTGTTATCTTTCTATTACCTGTACATAAGGTACCTGGGCCACCCTCCGACCTTTGATGACTTAGCCTTCTTTTTCAATTTCAAGCACAATGAGAAACAATACCCTTCCCTTCTTTACATTGAGGCTGTCCAAGTTGGAAAATTATTGAAAAGGTCCCAAGAAAGGTGGGCGACCCATAGCGGGAATGGTTTTACATTAAAGAGCAGCGGGGATGTGCTCGATATTGGCTTCAATGCAGTAAGTTTATTTGTTACCCGATATATCCATAATGGAGTTCTTTATATCGATCATTTATTTTGCAGGGGGTGAGCCAATAAAGCCTCAGGAGAAAGTATTTGAAGAATGCTTCAGAAAGATGGTTAAGTTGAAGCCAAGGCGGCGGAGGTTTTGGAAGTGTTTGTCCAAGGATCATCTACATCAGTATGCTCTCCTTGATGAGGGCATAATAATCGGGCCTCAGAAGTAAGGGTCTGGATCGACAACACCGAGCTAGGGTGATATGCCCCCAGCCAAAAGAAAATCAGGCGGTACACAGGCGACCTATTTGGTCGGGGAATCTTCTGTCCATCCTTCGCCTGAGGGAAAAAAGAAGCTCCGTCCATTGGAAAAAAGGCCTACTTTCAAAGATAGACTCGAGAGGTCGAGTGCTAAAAAAGGCAGAAAGGTTCTACTGTGGAGACTCCAAAGAAAGTACAAGGTGAGTTAGCCAAAAAAGACCCTGTTGACCATCGCTCAAGAGAATCTGAAATTGAGAAAGATTCTTCTATGGTTCATGGCTTGCAGGAAGAACATGCCACGTCCTCTTTCCATGGCCTAAACAAGCTGAAGATGCCTAAGATCATCCTTTCTCCACAGAGCTTAGATCCGAACCAATTCTTTGTTAACCAGTCTGAGGAGATTTCTTCCCCAGTCGAACCAAAAGGCGTCGAAGGTATGAGTCTAACCTCAATATAAGGTCAATTTAAATAATTTGTTACACAAAATTAGTACTACATGTCACAGTACCATTTTCCCTTGTGTAAATTAAATATTGACTTCATTCATTATGGTTTCTTCTCTTTTCTCAGAGGAAACAAACGACGAGTTTTATTGTAATCTTTTTGCCACCATCTCGATGGAGGTCGGGCCAGTCGGGCCCACCTTGCAACAAGTTAGGCAAGGAGACGAGGATGGAGATGACAACAATAAGAAGGGAAAGAAAGAAAAAGACAAAGGATGGAGATGACAGCAACAAGAAGGGAAAGAAAGACAAAGAAAAAGAAAAAGAAAAAGAAAAAGAGAATAATCGAGATCAAGATGAGCGGAGGAAAAGAAGTTTGGGAAAGCACAAGCGGGAACCGGAGGCGGAAGAAGTATATAGGAGCAAGCCTAAGAAGAAAAGAGAGCATAAGTCCCCCGAGCTTTGACTGCCCCCCCATCTTCAAGATAAGACCCCCAAGAGTAGTGATAAAGCCAAACATTCTTGGTCCGCTCTAAGTCACTTCAGACTACCAGTTAACCCTTCCTCTACCGATCGAATTAAAGAGCTAGAGCGAGATTTTCCTAATCTCATTTTTACTGAAACTGAGCTGGCCCTAAGTTACAACCTCTCTCATAGAGTTTTCCGCCGACAAATTCGAAACAACCTAGACCATGCCCTTTCCCAGTATGACGTGATATATGAGTATGTTAAGCAAGTAAGCGGGGTATTGAAGGACAAGCTGACCGAGATTGTGGGTCTGAAGAGGGATATGGCTTGCAACAAGAGAACCATCGGGTTCCTCGAGAAGAAAATAACAGACTTTGAGTCATAGGCGGTGACCACAAAGGAAAAATATGAAAAGACTACCGAGGATCTGAATGCTCATTTCCAGCTTAAAGGCAAGGAGTATGATTCTTTGAAGTGCGAAGTTGAAATCCTGAAGGGTGAGAAAGGTCAGATGGAGCTAGAGGTGCAAAAGCTCAAGGCACTTCTTGATTCATCCGAGTTAGCCAAAAGACAGGCTAAGGAGAATGATGTTGTGGCGATCGAGTCAGCTAATAATCTGAAGCTTCAACACAACATTGACATTCAAACCATCAAAGTTGAGCATGCTCGTGAGATATCCGTAATAAATAAGGCATCCGAGTGTCAAGCTCTTACATTCTTGGCATGGGTCCTTCATTACAGGAACTTGTCTTGGTTACCGAGATACTACACGGTGTTAACGGATACATGGAAAATCATCTTGAAAGAAGAGAGAGATGCATCAAAAGGGAAACCGGTGGATGATGAAGCTTTGATGACTCGATTTTTGGATGATGATGAGCGAGCAGTGTTGGCTGAGGGAAAGAGCCAAGAAAAGAGGGTGGCAGAGGATGGATGTCGCAAAGCGAAGGGGAAGCCGTCCCCCAAAAGAAAAGTTTGTAGCAGTCGGACTAAGGCATCCCTTTCTTTCCCTCCCGCAAACGTGTAGATGGGTTCGACATCTGTCCCTCCCCCCAGTCCATCTAGAGTCGTGGAGGAGCAGCCGACCAAGTATGACGTTGGAGGTAAGCTTATGCATTTCTTTTTAGTCATATGTTTACTTATTCTACCATGATTTATATCTTCCGTTGTAGGTACTTCATTGGCGAAGGAAGTGTTGAGGTAGAAGCAGCGGTGGCAGAGAAGGATGAAACTAAAGCGGCGGTTGAAGCCCTAGGGAGGAAAAGTGATGATAAAGAACCATTAGCGAACGACGAGCTTGAGTTGATCAAGGAGTCCAAGAAAAGCAATCACCCATTTATGGCTGAGATGAAAGCTCAAAGTGAGAAAGACATTTCATCCATGAAGCACGAGACATCTGAAGAACCATTAAACATTCGGCACATCCAAGCCATCCCCGGACCATTCTTTCTTCGGTCAAGGTTCCTCCTTTCTTGGACTCAATTATCCCATAAGAACAAGACTCATCACCAGTCCCTCGTTCCTTTGGAAGTACGCTTGGGGGTTCGAGATGCAGGCTGACCATCGACGAAATGCTAAAAATGGTTATGTAGAAAGAGGTGGCAGAGATGATTAAGCGAGGAAAGATACCACCTCCGTTTTAGAACTCTTTTGCTGTAAATTCACTTTTAGTCCCTTTGGAAATCTTATGCAAGTGCGGCCCTCGCGCTTTGTTATCGTCGAGGCTTGTATTTTGGTGGAGGTTATTTAAGTGGTACCTGTACGCAGTAATATTTTGTGAACAAGTTATGTTGATGTAAATAAAAATCCACTTTCTTTTGAATATTTATGTCCATAACATGCTGAAATGCTGTAAAAATGGGATTGACATCAGCGTTCCAAAAAAAATTCTACCTCCAAGGGCTATATAAACATAGCCCTTATTCGGTTTGTTCATCGACCCTCTTACCCCCGGCGTTGGGATATTTTGGTTGGTTAGCAAGTTCTCCAGTCATATTTAAGGTGGACTCGACCTGGACCGCGAGTCAGATGTCCTTAAGTAGGAGTGTCTTTAGTCCTTTGTACTCATCCTCTAGTCAGCGAAGTTAGAGTTCCAGGGATCGAGCGGTCTCTTGACGGGTGCGTCTTTCACACTCGCCCATAGTTTTATACTCCTCCTCAAGTTGTGAGGGTCGGAGTTATTCCAAAAAGCTAGTCATACCATTTAAATTGGGACCATCTCACTTTCAGTTTTAAAAGGAGGTCCGAGAGCGTGAGTATCCACATTAGATTCAGAGTCATCTGACCTGGTCTGTTTCTTATTCCCTAACCAAGTTAGGTCATAGAAATGTAGTCGGGTGAAGGGGCCATAGAATAAGCATTATATTGAACGTATGTCTATCAGATTACAACATAGAGTCGTAGTCGTTAGAACAAAGAAGGAAAGGATCTTTTATTTATAGACAATAATGGGTGATTGGAAACACCTTATTACAATACCTAAATAAAATAAATGAAAAGTTGAAAATTCTAAGAAAAATAATGTCTTAAATGCTCAGCATTCCACGCTCTTTGATACGGCTCACCATTAACAGTTAACAGCCTGAAGCTTTCGTTATCAAGTTTTTGTTTAATGACGTAAGGCCCTTCCCACTTGGGTCCCATATGGACAGGAGTTGGAAAGACCCATTTCAAAACAAGGTCTCCAATATTGAAGGTCTTCAGTCAGACCTTTTTGTTATAGTATTGTGCAACCCTTCGCCTATGGGCGTCGGCACGGAGATTTGTCTCTTCTCTTTTCTCGACAATCGTGTCTAACGATGTCAAGAGAAGTGCTTTATTGGACAACGGACCATAATAAGTCATTCGATGAGAAGGGACCTCAAGTTTTATCGGAAGAACATCTTCCAAGCCATAATACAGGGCAAAAGGAGTATGACCAGTGGTTGTCTTATGGGTAGTACGATATGCCAAAGAGCTAGAGGCAATTCGTCGACCCATTTACCCTTAGCTCGCTCTAATCGTTTCTTCAAAATGGTTTTGATAATTTTGTTGATAGCCTCAACTTGTCCATTGGACTGTGGATGCACGACCGATGTATACTTCTTTTCAATATGATATCACTCGTAGAAATTTCTAAATTCCAAGCTATCAAATTGGGTCCCATTGTTAGTGATAACCGTCCGAGGCACCCCATAGCGACATATAATATTCCTCACGATGAAATTGATGACACACTTTGTAGTAATTTTGGTTAGCTACTCGTCCTCTGCCCACTTTGTGAAGCAATCCACAACCACGATCGCATATCAGGCACCCCCTTTTGAGATTGGCAAGGTCCTCATTATGTCGATTCCCCAAACAATGTCAATTCCCCAAACAGCGAATGGCTAGTCATATGAGTAAGCTCTGTGGGCGGAGCTCAGGGTATTTGGGAGAACTTCTGGCACCTATCACATCGTCTAGAGTAGTTTGTTTCATCTTTGCTAATAGTCGGCCATAAATACCCATATCTTAACAACTTATTCCCTAAAGTCTACCCTCTCGTATGAGCAGCGTATGCTCCTACATGAACCTCTCTGAGCACCTTATTAATGTCACCATTTGCCATACACCGAAACATTGGGACTGATAAGCCTCTTCGATAGAGATGACTTGTTGGATAATATATCTAGAGGCTTGTCACACAAGGGCGCGTTTCTCGCTCTTTCTCTCTAGGAGGGTCCCATATGGTAGGTAGTTTTTGATGGGGGTCATCCAGGATTCTCTTTCGAGCTCTATTTCTGACTGATCGACCTCCATTTGATATAATACTCGGGATGTTCAAAGTTTCAATGGGGAGTAATTCTGTCTCACTCGGATTGTCGGAGCTAGCTAATTTTGCCAAACGGTCTGCTTTTTGATTCTCATCTCTTGGGATATGGAAAATGCTATATTGAATAAAGCCGTTTAGTAACTCTTTAACCTGTTTAAGATATAAGGCCAGTCAAGCTCCCCTGGTTTGAAATTCCTTCTTAACCTGAAGCACGATCAACTATGAATCGCAAAAGATGTCAAGTGACGTTATTTTTAAGTCCTTCGCAAGTTTGAACCCAGCAATCAGGGCCTCATGCTCAAAATCATTATTAGTAGCTATGAAGTTTAATCTCAAAGGGTAATAGATTGATCATCCCTTGGGTGATAAGAACACTACCCCGGCACCAGAATGTCGATCATTGTGGGCCCCATTGGTATACAACTTCCATGTGCCGGATCTCAATCCTATCTCCGGGAGTTCAGCCCCATCTTCTAAATCGTTATCTTCTAGGATAGTAAACTCGGCTATAAAATCAGCCAACACTTGTCCTCGGATCACTTCCGTGGGACAAAATTCAGGTCGAATTGGCTCAGCTCAATGTTCCATTTGAGCAGTCTCCCACTGGCTTCAGGTCGTTGCAGGACCTGTTGTAGGGGTTGATCCGTGAAGACTTTAAAAGGGTGAGACTGAAAGTAATGACGAAGCTTTCGAGATGCAATCAGCAAACTATAGGCAAGTTTTTCAATTTTCGGATAGTTGTGCTCACTCAAGTTAGTTTCTTTTTGACATAGTAAACTGGACGTCGTACTCGGTACTCATCTCGAATTAGGATCGAGTTGATAGCATGCGCAGATACAGCCAGATATATAAATAGTTCTTCATGGTCAATGGGTTTGGATAGAATATGTGGTTTCTCTAAATGATCAAGTAAATTCTAAAAGGCTTTGACACAGTCAGGCGTCCAAGCAAAATCCTGCTTTCCTCTCTTGATTAATTCAAAAAAGGGTAAACATTTGTTGGTTGCCTTGGATATGAGTAGACCTATTGCTGCAACATTTCCTGCCAAACTTCGCACATCCTTAATGACACGAATGTCGTCACGGATCAAAATATGATGAAAGAGATATTCAAGGAGAATGGAGCACTCGTGTTAGCCAAAGGAGTAGGAAGTGCCAAGGACGATTGATTGCTATGCAGGCATCCCTTGAGACGAGGAACTGTCAAAAAGAAAAGAATAAGCTTTCCATTTTGATAGGCATTACGATCGTTGGATTTCAAAGACATGGGCTTCATTTTTTTAGCTTCTCATTACCCGTAGGAGTCCCACTGCCATTAGCACCTTTTTTAGTACTCCTTGAGCTAATCCCTCAGGATTCAAATAATACAACCTTGAGGTACTCCTACTCCTTGAACTAATAGATTGTCTTGACTTCACCAACACTTCGTTAGGATTCAAATAATACAACCTTGAGGTACTCCTTGAGCTAATAGATTGTCTTGACTTCACCAACACATCCTCAACGTAAAATTCCATTGTCTTTCCGATCTGATCGTCAAACATGCGATTAACCAACCGTTGATATGTTGCCCCCGCATTCTTCAGTCCAAAGGGAATAACTACCTAATAATACAGTCCAAGGTCAATGATGAAGCTGGTATGTTCTTGGTGAGGGATATGCATGGCGATCTGGTTGTATCTCGAGTATGCATCCATGAATGATAAGAGCTCCTGCCCAGCGGTCGAGTCCACTAGTTGGTCAATCCTAGTCAATGGGAAGCTATCCTTAGGGCAAGCTTTATTCAAGTCAGAAAAATCAATACATGTTCTCCGCTTTCCATTGACTTTCTTTACCAGCACAGGATTTGCTATCCACTCATGATAATTAGCATCTCGGATAAAACCATTGGATTGGAGTTTTCCAATCTCTTCTTTTAAGGCTGCGGATCTCTATGGACAAAGCATCCGCCTTTTCTATTTGATAGGGGTATACTTTTGCCTGGTGCTAAGAGCATGGGTTATAACAGAAGGTAAGATCCCACACATGTCAGCATGGGTCCATGCAAATACATCTAGGTTAGCATGGAGAAACTTAGTCAATTCCCTCATCCGAAGGGGAACGAGATGGGATCCAATTTTCAAGACCCTAGTTGAGTCATCATCAACAATTGGTATCTCGACCGTGGTATCATTCGGCGCTGCCTTTTGCAATCTCGTCTCTGCGTCCTCTCTTGGACTGATGTCTTCGAATGGACAAGCAGGCGGTCCTGGCCAGGACGCCTTATGCAGTTGTTATGCTTCCTTCTCCTCCATAAGAGGAGGAGCGTCTTTCTATCGTTTGCTACTCTTGTTCTGCAGATCTTTTCACTCCTCTAAATAGCAATCTCTCCCCTGTCACTTTGTCCCCACGCACTGTTCCGATCCCTCTGTCAGTTGGGAACTTCAAGAGTTGGCACCAGGGGGCGATATTGGCTCTAAACTCCATTAAAGTTGCCCGCCCTAGAAGCACATTGTATCGGGAATTTATGTTCATCCCAACAAGTGGAAGAAGTTGTACCCTCCTACGATCTCCATCTCCCAATTCCACGGATAAATTGATTAATCCGATAGGGTCGGTGGAGGATCCATTGAAGTCGCGTATCTGACCGATGCACGGCTCCAAGTCTTTCACTTCCAACTTCATCTGATCATAAGCCTGCTTAAACAATATGTTGACCAAACTGCTATTATCGATAAAGACTTAACGTACTATCGCTGGGCCTATGACTGATGTTATTACTAGTGGGTCGACCGTTGGAGCTTCTATTCCGATCGCTTCTCGTTCTCGGAAGATAACATCTTCCGCCTTTGTTTTCCTTTGCTTCATAAGGCCTATAGCCTTTGGGATACTGGTCTTTGCTACATCAAGGTGCTCCGCGGAGTTTACATATTTCTCCATAGCTCGGATGTTGAACCCAGCAGGGTGCGGTCCTCTAACTATGGCATTGACGACTATCCCTTTCCCCTTTTCTAGGGCGATAGCTCGGGTCTCCGCTTGGCTTTTCATAGGTGCCGAATTTCCTTGCTCCCTGTCTCTTGGGGCCATCTTGTATTCATCGAGCTTTCCTTCTCGAATTATCTTTTCCACTATGTCTCGCAAGTGCCGACACTCGTTCAATGAGTGTCCATAAATCTCATGAAAACAAAATTTTCCTGTCGCTCACTCCTTCTCCGTTGCCTCGTGCAAGGGCGGCTTCTTGTACTGGACAACGCTACAGGTATCGAGGTAAATATTTTCCAACGTGTCATTCAAAGCTGTGTAAGTTTTGAAAACTTAGAACCGGGGTCGCTTTTCGGAATTCCCTCTTTATCTAGGGTTTCCATTAGCTTCCTTCGGCCCATCACTGTTTTGCTTGCCACGGTTCCCGACGTTCACTTCTACTTTGCCTAAATTATCCCCAAACTGCTTGACCGCAATATTGCTCTGGATTGGTTTTGTAGATGCGTCTTTCGGCCCATCCTCTCCATCTAGTTGCGCATCTTCCTACTATAGGGTCGACCGGGGGTCGACCTGCCCTGTCGACCTAGTCAGGTCTGGCTGGCCTGGTCTGTGTTCTGGTCGAATTCCTGAGCCTTGGTGTGTCACTAGGGCTGACATGTCGACACCAGATTGGTTCCTCTTGACGTGTATGGCCTAGATTCCTTCTGTCTTCATCTGACGGCTCAAATCAACTTGAAACTCTATAAAAGCAGCCTAAGACTCAACCTAATTCACATAAAAAAATAAAGCTAGAGTCGTCATGCTGCCGGAAGGGAATGGAGAATAGCCGTCAAGAGAGAAAAAGCTTAGAGACGAGCCAACTTAAAGAGAAACAAAAGTCTAATCAAATTTCAATGCAATGTTTTCTACCCCAAAGGAAAGCTTTGAAATTCAGAATACAGAAACCCGAAAACAAGATTTCAGCGCCCGTTGTAAGTATAGTGGTTTTCTGAATATGAATAAAACTAAGATTTGACTCGATGTAAATGAAATGGAATCTTACTATTGTACAATGTTTATGTTAATTCTGTATATTGCGATGATTATGTCATATTTTGTATTGGGTGTTTGTGGCATAAATTGATTGATGCGAGCCTATTGGACATTTGTATATGAAAATGATATCACTTGCAAATTTGTAGCAAAAAAAAAAACTAGAAGTGACACCTTTATGTTTATGTCGATAGTATGGACTGTGTACATTTTCTAAGTTTAAATTAAGGCTTATATAAATATGTTCTAGTTTGAGACCTCTTTATGCCTACATGACTCAAAAACCTATGTATACATTCTTGTGTTTATTTGCAAGTTATAATTGGGTTTATAAAAGTACAGTTGGTTACACAAACTATGCTAGTTTCATGTTAAAATAGGCTACTTGATTTGAAGTTAGTTTACATCTTTGGGTTATGTCAAAAAGTGGATATTTCTATGAACATGTAACATGCTTGACACTATGCCTAGTTATATATGTATAAAACCATGTTTAGGCAAGCCTAAAAAGTATGCCATTCCATGTGACACCAATGTAGTTATATCCTTATTGAATGCAAGTTCACATGACCCATAATCTATGTTAGTGAAAACGCTATGTTGCAAGTTCATGCGCCACACACCTTTTATGTATCCTAGAATATTTCATGATTCTGTGCTTCCCCTTTTTATGTTTATAAGTTGGGCTGAAATATCGAGCCCAACATTTGTTATAACGTTGCAAACGTACGGACGAGGGAAATAACGTTGGGTTTAAAATAAAATATATGTGTTGGCATGTTTGGCACATGCCAATGACTTGTGACATGTAAGCGGTATAAATTGTTACACCCAAAATTAGTGAATTTGGATAATGGGCCATGACATTTACATATAAAAATGAAAAGAGACAAATATGTAAACTTAGAAAATACGAGTATGCTTAACCCGAGGTTGGATTTTGTTGTGATGTAAACCTTCCCGGACCCGCCCGGCTGTCCGGTAATCACAACAATACCTATCCAATGTTGGTGGTTAAGGCATTGAGCCCAATAAGGACCCGAGGTTAGACTGAGTTGTGGTGTAAACCTGCCCGGAACCGACCGGCATATCCAGTGACCGCAACAATACATGTCTAATGTGAGTGGTTGGTGCTTTAATAAATAAATTAAAGCTAAGTCAGGATTGTCAGGGTTAAGTTAACTGAGGTAACACTTAACCAATATATATGTATATATATATATATAACATGGCGTGTGGTAGGATTAAGTTAATTAAGGTAACACTTAACCAATGCAATGTGTTAACTAAACTGATGGGTGGGGTTAAGTTAATTTGGACATTTAACCAACTTAACACGTTAACAAGATGAGATTTGTGGGGGTTAAGTAACTAAGGAAACACCTAACCACTGTAACCTGACAAACGAGTAAGGTTAAGGAATACTTAACCAATTTGACATGATATAGGGGTGGGTTAAGTCAACATGAACCGCTAGACAACACTTAACCAATTTGATTTGATATATAGGTGGGTTAAGTCAACGTGAACTACCGATAACACTTAACCAAATTAACATGACAAGTGAATGGGTTAAGTTAACTTGAATTGACTAATGACACTTAACCAATCCAACTTGACGAGAAGAAGAACTAAGTGGTAAACCTTAGTTAGGAGAACTAAGTAGTAATCCTTAGTGGAATGCAAAAAAAGAGCGAACGTCCATCTGATCTTAAAGAAGGCTCCAACGAGCTAGGTGATGAAGCACGCGGCTTCAAGGGGACGTGAGGGTACTCTTGGTATCCCTCTGTGAGGCTGCAGATGATCCGCCTGGGCTCACAGAGGTTAAGGTCTACGTCAGAAGAACCAAGGGTATGCCTTGGTTGCAATATAAGGCAACCTAAAGACTAGGATGGACCAGCGTGATTCGACGAGACCAGTAGCCCTGTGATAGCAACTCGTCGTCTACCTACCATCTTGAGTCAATCGAGATACGTGAAGCGGAAAGGCGGAGAACTCCAAGAGACCATATACTTGCTATCTAGTTGTGGTTGCGGATGTCCATAGGTTAGTGGGGGCATGAGGGGCCTGCGTATAGTTCTCATTTTTCAAGGTGTGCCTTTCATTAGTTGAGGGAGGGGTCAAGTGGGACCATAGCCACTGGAATAAAAACAGACCTTAGCATCTGCATCAGCAGATATCTGAAAGCTCCCGACCGAGTTCCGTGTTTCTTGATTTGCCCTGCCACAGGACTTGGGTCGCACATATAGAGGACATGTGCATCTAGACAGCGATAACGATTCGCGACACATACATGGGGAAAGTCTAGGAACATATACCACTCTAGGTAGTGTGTCCTAGACTAGGGGGCATCATTCGACAGGTAGTACAATCCCGAGTTGGACTAGGTCGTATAAACCCTAGTTGAATCTAGGAAGCACTCGATAGAAAACCCTAGATTAGATCTAGGTAATGAATAATAGACGTACACTTGAAAGCAACCACAAGTTTGGGGATAATAGTTAGGTGGTGCAGAGATTAGTATGGGGTGCGATAGTAATTTCGGTTCTAAACCGCTTTGCCTTAGTTTATGGTATTTTCCCATTTTTAGTTTATGTCTGTCATGTCCTTTTTCTTATTCATATACCGAAGTACCACTAGATTTACCAGGCTTTATGTCTGACTCTATGTTTTCTTTCGTCTTCTTTTCTTCCGTCCCCCCCCCCCCAGGTAGTCAGGAAGGGAATAGCTTAGATTTGTATGGACCTGTTACTCTTTCCAAGCTTGAAGACTCTTTCATGTGCTGATTTGGACTCTCTTTTCCACCGCTATGGATGGCTAATGTTTCATTGGGGAATATCGTTGTATATTTATGCTTCTTTATTTTGTTAAACAAGATAGATACTTTGTTGTAGGAAAACAATCTTTGTACAAGCTGTTTATAAATGAAATAAAGTTTTATTCACTTTTCCGTTGTTTTATTTATCTGTCTTGTAATTTATCTGCATCTTTTACCTATAATACTTCACAGAACTTAGTGCATTCCCTTTGTGAGTGACACTAACGGATGTGGGGTGTTACATGTGGTATCAGAGCTGAAGGTTACCGAATCAGACAAAAGATTTGAAAAATTACTTTTAAAACGGTTTTAAAAAGAAGCATTTTCAAAAGAAAAGTTTTGTTTTAAAAGGCATGTTCCCCAAAGCCATATGCACTATCTTTTGATCCTCTGTTTGAATCCTTGTTTCCTTCTTACCTGAGTCTCTGGGGCTCCTGGCTTTCTAGGAGGTAACCTCATCGCTGCACGGTTCCGTAGGCTTGATAAGACTACGATACCTATCGAAGGGCAAAAGTAGTGCCCGACTTCCATCTATAGCCATAGTTTCACATGCGACTAGTTTTCTTTCAAACTTTGAACGGTTTTCCGTGCGATGGAGGCAGCTTTTGAGAAATTTGTCAACATGATTTTACAGGGATGGTAAAAATGAGGATAAGGGAGTTTGGTTAGGGAGCTCAACGTAAGGAAGAGAAATTCATGGACATAAAACTCGACTCACGAAGAAAGGATTATAAAACCTAAGAGGAGAGGAGGTATCTTTTCCATGGTATAATTAAGGACAAGGGCAAGGACGAGGGACAGGATTTGCAGAAGGGCGAGTGCATGCTTTCACCTCCAGGTCTGAGAGAGAGATAGTAAAAGTCTCTATTGGAAAAGTTTAGCTTTTCGTTTCGATTAGTACTCTTTTGATCTTAGCGCTTCGCATTTGTCCATATCTACTTCCATAGTTGAGTCTCTGCACCGTAGTACTTGTATAGTAGAAAGATCCCACTAGTGTCTCAAATCCAATTGGTGGTTCGACCAATTTATCTTTGGTTTGTAGGGATTTGAGAGTAGCTATAGTTAAGTATTGGGTTTAAGCGTAATGCTTATGTTTTTGGGTTTCATGGGCTATGGGTTGATTCTAGGCATGGGTTGGTTAGCTAATAATGGTGAAGGGAGGGTAGTTAGACTTTTGATTTGCCTCGGCAATACCCTCGAGATTCCGTGCGATCCTAAAGGATCAGTTAGGCCTAGCTACCTAGAATCACTTGATACATCTATCAACGGTTTGTGATCCGTCAGGATAGTCCATGAGCACGCAGATGTTTTGGTTAGGTTAGGGGTTTTCCCCTAAAACTCGAGATAGATTTCCGCATATATCTAGTTGACAATGCAAAGTCAGTTATGCGACCAATGATAGTTTTGGAGCAAGACTGGCGAGGATAGCCAGAGTCGGTTAAGTGCTCAATTGCTTGGTTGTTTTGCTTATATCATCTCACGTAGATCGTCCAAATTTTGGAGGAGATATTCCTTGGGTGCTTGTCTGATATTGGTTTAGGCCTCTGGGCTTGTACTTGAGGGATGTCGAGTTCAACTAGGATGGTTTGCGTGAGATATAAATAGTTGTGGCAGACGCTCTAAATAGAAAAGGACTAACCTTAAGAGAGGTTAAAAGTACGTAGTGACCTTTAGCTTTTGACCCTCATGGTTATGGCATGATGGATAAGCTAAGAGGAGAGACCTCTAATCATCTTAGTATATACACTTGGTATCATGGTTAACATCTGTTTATTTTGGAAATGGAGGTCAAGAAACTTCGCAATCATGAAGTTAAATTAGTTAAGGTACAGTGGAGTAAAGCTCAAGAAGACGCGATATGGGGGATTGAAGATAAGACACACGCGCCATACTCTTTTTCTTAAGGATATATCCTTGATCTTTTTGTAGAAATTTTACGCATACTTGTTTCTCTCTTTCTAAGGTATATCCTCTAGGACGTATCATCGATCCTTAGGTAGAAGCCAATGGATGTAAACATGTATTTGAAACATGTTGTGATTGATGGTTGCAAGTGGCTGCTTGTGGATGCATATATTAGGCACTAGATCAGCTCGGACACTTTCATATTGCATTTACAAATGTGTATTTGTTTATGAATTGAACTTGATGTATTATCATATGGACGTTGCATTTGTATGAATAATTGTGCACTCATGTAGAAAATATTGAGTAAGAAAAAATTTGATTACATAATGGATTCATGGCACAGACATAAATCGCATTAAGGAGGTCAACTGAATCAGTAGACCGCCTGATTTTGCATTAGATACGGGCATATACACACACTATGCATATGATCATGAAGCATTAGAATACTTTTAAGGACAATGGTTGCCTGTGTTTGATGGTTGAGTAGATGGACGATTGGATGGTAGGATATATGTTCTTCCAAACTTGAAGATTTCGGGGACCAAATCCTTTAAGGAGGGGAGAATGTAACACCCCGAGTTTTCGGTTAACAGCAAATTGATAAACTAAAGTATACTTAATTCAAAACACAAGAATTAAGGGAAACGGGTTATGCCATTGCGTTCGTCTCGAAATTCTGCTTGAGATAGAGTCCGAGTTTGCATAAATCGGACTCCGTACGAAGGAGATATGACCTCCGGAAGTTTCAGAATTTATTTAAAATTCAAACAGCTCGAAAATCGGATTCAAAATTCAAAAATAGGACCAGACCCGGGCTGGGCAGGAGAGTTCCTGTCTAGGGCCCAGGCTGACCATAGGGTCGACCTGGGGGTCGACCATAGGGTCGACCTGCCCTGTCGACCTAGTCAGGTCTGGCTGGCCTGGTCTGTGTTCTGGTCGAATTCCTGAGCCTTGGTGTGTCACTAGGGCTGACGTGTCGACACCGGATTGGTTCCTCTTGACGTGTATGTCCTAGATTCCTTCTGTCTTCATCTGACGGCTCAAATCAACTTGAAACTCTATAAAAGCAGCCTAAGACTCAACCTAATTCACATATAAAAATAAAGCTAGAGTCGTCATGCTGCCGGGAGGGAATGGAGAATAGCCGTCAAGAGAGAAAAAGCTTAGAGACGAGCCAACTTAAAGAGAAACAAAAGTCTAATCAAATTTCAATGCAACGTTTTCTACCCCAAAGGAAAGCTTTGCAAATTCAGAATACAGAAACCCGAAAACAAGATTTCAGCGCCCGTTGTAAGTATAGTGGTTTTCTGAATATGAATAAAACTAAGATTTGACTCGATGTAAATGAAATGGAATCTTACTATTGTACAATGTTTATGTTAATTCTGTATATTGCGATGATTATGTCATATTTTGTATTGGGTGTTTGTGGCATAAATTGATTGATGCGAGCCTATTGGACATTTGTATATGAAAATGATATCACTTGCAAATTTGTAGCAAAAAAAAACTAGAAGTGACACCTTTATGTTTATGTCGATAGTATGGACTGTGTACAATTTCTAAGTCTAAATTAAGGCTTATATAAATATGTTCTAGTTTGAGACCTTTTTATGCCTACATGACTCAAAAACCTATGTATACATTCTTGTGTTTATTTGAAAGTTATAATTGGGTTTATAAAAGTACAGTTGGTTACACAAACTATGCTAGTTTCATGTCAAAATAGGCTACTTGATTTGAAGTTAGTTTACATCTTTGGGTTATGTCAAAAAGTGGATATTTCTATGAACATGTAACATGCTTGACACAATGCCTAGTTATATATGTATAAAACCATGTTTAGGCAAGCCTAAAACGTATGCCATTCCATGTGACACCAATTTAGTTATATCCTTATTGAATGCAAGTTCACATGACCCATAATCTATGTTAGTGAAAACGCTATGTTGCAAGTTCATGCGCCACACACCTTTTATGTATCCTAGAATATTTCATGATTCTGTGCTTCCCCTTTTTATGTTTATAAGTTGGGCTGAAATGTCGATCCCAACATTTGTTATAACGTTGCAAACGTACGGACGGGGGAAATAACGTTGGGTTTAAAATAAAATATATGTGTTGGCATGTTTGGCACATGCCAATGACTTGTGACATGTAAGCGGTATAAATTGTTACACCCAAAATTAGTGAATTTGGATAATGGGCCATGACATTTACATATAAAAATGAAAAGAGACAAATATGTAAACATAGAAAATACGAGTATGCTTAACCCGAGGTTGGATTGAGTTGTGATGTAAACCTGCCCGGACCCGCCCGGCTGTCCAGTAATCACAACAATACCCATCCAATGTGGGTGGTTAAGGCATTGAGCCCAATAAGGACCCAAGGTTAGACCGAGTTGCAGTGTAAACCAGCCCGGCACCGACTGGCATATCCAGTGACCACAATAATACATGTCTAATGTGAGTGGTTGGTGCTTTAATAAATAAATTAAAGCTAAGTCAGGATTGTTAGGGTTAAGTTAACCGAGGTAACACTTAACCCATATATATGTATATATATAACATAGCGTGTGGTAGGATTAAGTTAATTAAGGTAACACTTAACCAATGCAACGTGTTAACTAAACTGATGGGTGGGGTTAAGTTAATTTGGACACTTAACCAACTTAACACGTTAACAAGATGAGATTTGTGGGGGTTAAGTAACTAAGGAAACACCTAACCACTGTAACCTGACAAACGAGTAAGGTTAAGGAATACTTAACCAATTTGACATGATATAGGGGTGGGTTAAGTCAACATGAACCGCTAGACAACATTTAACCAATTTGATTTGATATATAGGTGGGTTAAGTCAACGTGAACTACCGATAACACTTAACCAAATTAACATGACAAGTGAATGAGTTAAGTTAACTTGAATTGACTAATGACACTTAACCAATCCAACTTGATGAGAAGAAGAACTAAGTGGTAAACCATAGTTAGGAGAACTAAGTAGTAATCCTTAGTGGAACGCAAAAAAAGAGCGAACGTCCATCTGATCTTAAAGAAGGCTCCAACGAGCTGGGTGACGAAGCACGCGGCTTCAAGGGGATGTGAGGGTACTCTTAGTATCCCTCTGTGAGGTTGTAGATGATCCGCCTGGGATCACTGAGGTTAAGGTCTACGTCATAAGAACCAAGGGTATGCCTTGGTTGCAATATAAGGCAACCTAAAGACTAGGATGTACCAGCGTGATTCGACGAGACCAGTAGCCCTGTGATAGCAACTCATCGTCTACCTACCATCTTGAGTCAATCGAGATACGTGAAGCGGAAAGGCGGAGAACTCCAAGAGACCATATACTTGCTATCTAGTTGTGGTTGTGGATGGCCATATGTTTGTCGGGGCATGAGGGGCCTGCGTATAGTTCTCATTTTTCCAGGTGTGCCTTTCATTAGTTGAGGGAGGGGTCAAGTGGGACCATAGCCACTAGAATAAAAACAGACCTTAGCATCTGCATCAGCAGATATCTGAAAGCTCCCGACCGAGTTCGGTGTTTCTTGATTTGCCCTGCCACAGGACTCGGGTCGCACATATAGAGGACATGTGCATCTAGACAGCGATAACGATTCGCGACACATACACGGGGAAAGTCTAGGAACATATACCACTCTAGGTAGTGTGTCCTAGACTAGGGGGCATCGCTCGACAGGTATTACAATCCCGAGTTGGACTAGGTCATATAAACCCTAATTGAATCTAGGAAGCGCTCGATAGAAAACCCTAGATTAGATCTAGGTAATGAATAATAGACGTACACCTGAAAGCAACCACAAGTTTGGGGATACTAGTTAGGTGGTGTAGAGATTAGTATGGGGTGCGATAGTAATTTCGGTTCTAAACCGCTTTGCCTTAGTTTATGGTATTTTCCCATTTTCAGTTTATGCCTGTCATGTCCTTTTTCTTATTCATATACCGAAGTACCACTAGACTTACCAGGCTTTATGTCTGACTCTATGTTTTCTTTCGTCTTCTTTTCTTCCATTTCCCCCTAGGTAGTCAGGAAGGGAATAGCTTAGATTTGTATGGACCTGTTACTCTTTCCAAGCTTGAAGACTCTTTCATGTGCTGCTTTGGACTCTCTTTTCCACCGCTATGGATGGCTAATGTTTCATTGGGGAATATCATTGTATATTTATGCTTCTTTATTTTGTTAAACAAGATATATACTTTGTTGTAGGAAAACAATCTTTGTACAAGCTGTTTTTAAATGAAATAAAGTTTTATTCACTTTTCCGCTGTTTTATTTATCTGTCTTGTAATTTATCTGCATCTTTTACCTATAATACTTCACAGAACTTAGTGCATTCCCTTTGTGAGTGACACTAACGGATGTGGGGTGTTACACATGACATGCTTCGATTTGGAGGCATGGAGGCGAAATAAAATTTCTCACTCAAGTCTTTAAAGCTCGGAACTGATCTTGCAGGAAGGCGGATGAACCACATGAGTGTTACCCCACTCAAGAAAATTGGAAAGGCTTTACACTTGATGGTGTCGGGGGCTACTGCTACCTCCATGTGCCACGAATATCTCATCAAATGTTGTTGCTGGTCAGTGGTATCATCATAATGGTTCATTTGGGGCATATTTAACCTTCGAGGAAATTCATCCTGCAAAATGTAATCAGTGAACGACGTATGGCTTTATCCAACTCCCCAGTGTTTATTCTTGTTCCCTATGCTGTCATTCATGATATGCCACACCATGGCCATCAGGTTTGAAGGAATGACTGTGTCGCAATCGGCTCCCTCAACCGACTAACCTCTTCTGGTCCTTTCCATCGGCAACGCTGTCAGACTTGTCGTCCGGGCAGTCCTCCCCCCTCCCCGAGCATCTCGGTCAATCACAAGATTCCAGGGGGGTTAAATAGAGGATCAATCAGTTTGAACATTATTTAGATGAGTAGGCGGAGACACACCTCAATTCGGTTGAGCTGCGAGGTCGACAGCTTCTGTCTTGGCTTGATCGGCCTGGGTCTGTCCTTCAATCCCTGGTTGGTCTGATCGTCCTCCCAGATGCAACTGATGGATATTTTCAGCTCTTTCCAACGACCGCCGAGGTGGACGCCGATCCCTGCTTCCCCCGGATGATGATAAGATCTCCGAGTTTTGGTCTAGATGATAAGGGGAGATTTGGTGATCCCTAAGTCCTTGAGTTTGATGATTCCTGAACTCCTCAAATTGCCCCGATATGCGGTTCATATCCTGCCGCATGGTAGCATTTTTCCCGAGTATGGACCTTCAAGCCATCCGTTGTTTCTCGGAGTTGATTCAGCACAGCCATGAACTCGTCTCGGGTGGCGTAAGCTGGGAAGAAGCGGGATTTGTCACAGAGGGTTGCACCGGAGGAGGTAATGCAAGATAACTCGAGGTGGGTCCAGGAGCATTCGACCCGCCGGCTACACCAACAGAAGTCCTGGTTTGCGGCTTCTTGCCCGTATTGCATGCTAAAGACTTTCCAGCCATAATTCAACAATGTAAGAAAAGAGGCAGGATTTTGTCTCGGACTTGGTGATTCGAAAATAGAGCAAAAATCCATCTAATGCTGAGAATATCACTTCTCGTTGAAAGCACCAAAGGGTTATGTAGAGAATAAATGAAGATGAATAATTGCAAAACTGAAAATAGAGAGAATCACACGCAAATTTATAGTGGTTTGGCGTTAATGAGCCTACATCTACTTTATAATCTCTTATATATTCTTTAAACTATCAGACGGAATAGTTACAACAACTGTACAACAACAGATTAACAAAGATTTGAAAGTAAGAGTACTCAAACTTCCAAAAATCCCTTCTTCTGAGTCTAGAAGGGATATTTATAGGTGGTATAGTGTTTGAGCTATCTCAGACATGCGTTGTGTGATCCAAGATTATAGTTAAGCTTGAAGAAGTGTTCTACTCCTATTGAATCGACACTCTTTAAATTACTGGTGATAGGTGGCAATTGATCCGATCTATTTGGATGGCTTGGAACGGGCAAGGCTGAACATAAACTATTCTTCAGGAGGACATTAGGTTTGTAGCTTGGTGTGACATGGCTCGGTTAGTTTGATCAAAGCGGGCTTCAACTGGAATGCGCCTGGTGTCTGTAACGAGCTTAAATGATGAGCCTCATCGATCAGCCCACTTCTTGACTTCGGCTATCTACTTCGAGTATCCGAACACGAGCTCATGGCATTGTCGAGCCTTGACTGGCAAGCCAAAAGGCCCATCAACAACCCCTATTTCATTTTTTTATGTTTATTGCCTTTTATGGCCATAATGGTCATATTTTCCTAAGGAAACCATTTATCAGTCCCAAGATATTTATTCGTTGTACCCTAACAGACGATTATTATTCTTATTCATTTATTTATATATTGGTTGACTGTTATATATATATATATATATATATATATATATATATTTATGCACCAAGCCTCTCATATTAAGTTGACTACTTGTGGATGCTGGATTTGTCGGTCGGTTCCGGGTAGAAATCTATCACAAGTTGAACATAAACTCATGCCTTAGTACATTTATATTTACGCATTAGACCCCTCACATTAAGTTGACCAACTGTGGTTGCAGGATCTGTCGGTCAGTTCCATACAGGCTTATACCACAAGTTGAGCTTAATCTCGTGTCTAAATGCGGTTATAATTCAAATTTCCTAATTTGGGGTGTACAACATTTATCCTAATTAATTTAGGAATTGTAACAATTATCCTATTATATTTACTTTCCCCAACCAACATTAGTTACAATTGTTATTTATTGATTTGCAGTCCTATTTATAGAAATTAATTATATTGATTGCTACAAACGGTCACCCCAAATATATTAATCCAATATGGATTATATTTTCGTATCATTCATAATTAAACATTATTCAAACATTCAATTCCATACAACGTATATTTTACTGTTTTACACTGATTTGGACAGATAATATGTATATATTTATATTTTATGCTTTCGTGCAGTCAACGTAGTTATTATAATAATAATAATTATTATTATTAATCTTAAATGATTTGGTTTGATTATCAACCAAACATTCCTTTTTACATTCAATATTATCAAAAGGTTCCAAATCTCACATAAAAGACCATTAGTTATGGTTATTGTAAATTATGCCTAATTAGTGGAATCGACATATTTCAAATCACAAGAAATGTATATTGATGTATAATTAGGAATTGTTGATGCAAATTATGCACAATTATGTATATTCATATTTATACGCACATTTGTACTACTTTTCCCTTTTTAAATCTTTTTATCATATCTCTTGTGATGTCAAAATAATGATTTTTTATTCAATAGGAGGAAAACGCCATATTTACAACAATTAAGTCAAAACCTAATAATATTGAATACAAACAGACATATTTCTTTTAACATTACAATCACATAATTTACTGATTGAATCTTTTTACCCAAATTTACATAATTTATTATTCAACACTGAACTAGAGATCTGGAATGTAGCTACATCTAAATGGTGTCTAATGGGACTTATTTCCAAGTCTACAGTGCTTTACAACAACTGTAATATATTTTACAACATAACTATATGAACATGTGTAAACAAGTTTAAAAATCCTACAATTAATATTATACATAACCACAATTTGCAATTCACAAGTTTTAACAATTTTTACATCAGATCTGATGGGTGTCAGTCTAATTACAACAATTTTATAAACATATCTGATAGAAATTGGCATAAAATTTTAGATCTAATTCAAACAAAATAAACAAGTTATTATAACTATATTCGAAAATTTCCTGCTCACCTGCAAGCATCAAAATCCAAAGTTTGAACCCATTAGGCCTACAATTCTCAAATTCATATAAATCTACAATTTATCCAAAAAGGGGAATATTTTAAATAAGTAGGAAGAGAGGGAAAAATCTATTGTTGAGCGCCAATTTGCATTCTTTTTCATTACATCTCATGATTCTCTCAATTTTCTATGAATTGGATTTGATTTGTTGTTTATGAACATATTTTTATTTTAGAAATTAGGTTAGAAGAGGAAGGAAAATTGCAGAGCTTCGCTACTGCTATAGATTTGTGTGGAAAATAATGAGGTCTTACCCCTTTATTTATAGGAGTGGAATTGGCCTAGGACCGTTAGATTCATTCTAATTAACATTCGTCTGTTCGTTTTTAATATATTATAAACTAAACCTATAAAACCTAACCATCACTGGGCATTTTGACGCCCAGTGGGTTGACCGCTTGGGCGTCTGAACGCCCAGTCAAGCTGGTTTAGTAAGGTATGTAATATATATAAATTCTGATTTATTTATTTTTCGTCCATTTTCGTATTTTGTCTGTAACTTTTTTCATGTGGACTCCGTTCGTGAAACTCCAAACATGAAAGTTGACCAGAATTCTGAGATGAACGTATCGGTTAAAGTTTTATGGTCAAATTTCATCGTTTATAGAAATTTCTATTTTTTGAAATTCTAATAATTAATTTATATTGCTAAAATTTTGGGTTGTTATATTCTTGCCTCCTTAAAAGGAATTTCATCCCGAAATTCTAATACTTATAGTCCTATTCTACACAACCAATTTGTGTGCATCCACTTCGAAACCATTTGTTTATGTGCATGGGGTACATAATGCAATTCAACCATAAAATATGCATACAAGATGATTCTAAATCAGATCTTCCTATATGTTTGCATTGAATTTTCGAAACACCTTTGAAAACATGATGCAGAATATCCTAAATATATTGGCAGTTCAATATGAATGCAAAATTTGAAAACTCTTTTTTCATCCATTACCTTTGCACAATTATGAATAAAAGTGTAAAGCAACAAATTTTGCATCCAAACCCTACCATCCAAAAAGTCACGCAATCTAATTATTTCTTATTTAATTTCTCCTAAATCGAAAAAAGGAAATTGATGCAAAGAATCTTAACATTTTTCCCGCTTACAACTTTTCCATTTCCCGCCCAACAGTGGAATTTTCACCTCAGCTACCCGAAATATTCCAAAAATTTCCATCTGTAGATTGTAAAGGAGGCTTAAAGCAAGCTCTAAAACGTCAAACGAGTTAATTAATAACTTGGCGCATTGTTAACAAGGTATGAAAACATTGTTTTCAAGGCTAAGACAACCTTTTCCTTGTTATCGTTAACGTTTTTATCATATCGTCGGTCCTACTACACCGCTAAAACATGCACACAAAACATCCAAAAATCTTCCCTATACCGTTCATGTGACCAAAAGTCGAAATTTTTCATAAAATTAAATTTCCACTTAAAAACTTCTTGTGCTTATTTTGAAAATTCCTTTTCAATTCTGCTTTACTTTCGATATGAGATTCGTATGGAAAATGAAAACTTCGGTAATGTGCACTTTGCGCTATTCAAATCGTTCATTTTAGTGAAAAATAGACATTTAAATATGCATAAATTGTTGTATCCAATTTTTGCTTTTTCCCAAAAACCGAAATAAAAGAATGTAAATCAGTAAAAAGAATAAAAAGGGTAAAAAAAAAAAAAATCAAATGTTGTTTTCCAATAGCTTTAAAATGTATTTTGCGTAAATTTAAACGATTCAAGCCACATGTTGGCGAAGAAGGAAGTCAGCCACGCAAAAATGGCGAAAACTAAAATCACATAAAAGACCAAAATAAATTTTAGCTTTAAGAAGGAATGGTTATTTATTTATTTATATACCCGTGATGTAGAACCGGTGCTTTACTAAAATTTATCCAACACATAATTCTATCCTTTCCAGCTCTAGGACAGCTGTTAGTTTATATAAGAAAAACGAGATTTCATTCAAATAGGCATGCGTGAATGATATAAATATATCCAAACATAGAAACCTCATTAACTTAAGTCGTCCGATTTAAACAACACTTATCGTTACAAGCACGAATCACCACCAAGCCAAGAACCCGATGCTGGAAAGGAAAAACAACAAAGGCAACGACAAAACAACAACATTGAAACTCCCAAAACAATGGCTTTAAACAACGAGATGTCCTGCTCCGCGGCTGGAGCTCAAATCATTTTTATGATCTTTGATTAATCATATCTAGCAAAATGCTCAATCTCGTGTTACAAACAATGCTGATGTTATTGTAGGTTCCCACATCACAATCTCTCTAGGAAATAATTTACAATGAGAAAAGAAACCTACAACAAAACTGCTTCTCTTGGAAATCCACCTAATATTATCTAAAGAAAAAAATGGATAGGAGAAATCACAAAAATTAACTCCATGAGACAACACACAAGAACAACAAGCTGAATCAAATATGATGCGGCACTAAATGATGGTTACACTATCGATCAAGCAAAAGATTAGTTTCTGCATCATGAGACAAGTCTAGTCATAATTTCCCATTTAGAACGATTTGCTAAATGGGTCACACGTCTACATGGACACTTCGAACATAGATTCCCGAACTCAAAACCCGACATTACGAAAAAGAGATTTCAGCCGGTGAAACATAAGGTCATACAAGTCCGTGTAAAACACAGATGCCTCTAAATTCCCAATGAGATTCTCCTTGGAAAAACCATTCAAAGATAGCTTAATCTTCATCTCCAAAAACGATGATCACCTTCATCATATTCTATTCCAACAAGACATAACAAAGGCGGATGCAGCACAAACAACAATCTTATTCTAAGATCTCGAAGCAAAAGGGCCGGTGCAAGCCTAACTGCGACAATAAATTTTCTTAGCCATAAAACGGTGATACCTTTTTGCTTATTCCGATCCAACCAAATGATCTTTCTCCCTAAGAACGAGACCTAAATGATACGAGTAAGATCGAATAGCACAATTAGGTATTATGGACTAAGAAATGGTCGAAGAGAAGAAATTACATCTTGGATTATTAGTGAGGCAAGATCTAATGTGCAAACAAGCGCAAAAAAAAGAGGAGATGAGGCGACAACAAAGAAAGATAAGAAGGATAGAGATATGGTTCAGCTAGATGAGGTAAAATAGACGAAAGGAAGTTTGGACGCAACTTTTACGGTTGAGTTCTAGGTTCAAGTTGCAACAAAACACATCAACTAGTTGACCATTCTTGCATAACGCTAGACAATCAACTATTACATGGCTTTGGACAAGATTGAACCTTGACCTTATTAGGCCGGGTTAAAATATTAATCAACCTGCGTCACCTTTTAAGATTTAACGCGATCCAAAAAACAATTATCCTCATCATGGCAGTATCAAAGACCGCAGTCAAACTCCAAACTATCTCCAAAGATTCATAGTCTCAACAACGATGCGACGGCTACACAACGAACGAACTTAAAACAGGAAATCAGCTAGAAATCCAAAATAAAATTAAAACGGAATTTCCCCATACTAGTCGATAACAAACAGATGATTCATGATATCAATACCCCAAAAATTTGGACATAAGATTTTCTTAGCCTTTTCTTGGAAAAATTTAAAACTTTTCCAAATACGAAATTTGTTAAAATATAATGGTTTCGTATTTATATATCCATTTTATTATTACTATTACTTATATTCCAGTCTATATTTCAAACTGGAAAACCCTTTTCATGTTCAAAAATGTTGGAGCTTTAAAATCTTGATCGTGATAATTTCAATAAATTATCCAATGTATATAGGAAGAGAGATACTAAAAATCACAAGCAATAGATATTTGTTATTCTTATGTCTAGTGGCATATTCCTTGTCATTTCCAATTTCATCTTTCCTTCCAATCGGATTATATTTATTAGAATTACACAATAGCCCCAAAATTTTGAAACATGAATAGATTAAAAATATAAGAACCGTAACTTTACAAAACTATTTTTCGAAACCATATTTCAAAGCCGTTGAGATCCATTTTTATTTTCAAATAGTTTTAAAAATAAAATTTCCTCGAATACAAGGGCAAGAAGTCAGTTGAATATTTCAATAAAGGTGGATTCAGAAATTCAACGAAGTAGTAAATGGATATACCTCGTGATTATATTTCCAAATGGACATGACATAATTACGTGGACTTTTCCCATTTTGGATCGAGTAATGGTCTTAACTGGAACTGCTAAACAAAACCAGAACAAAAACATTGACTATCTTGGTTGTAGCTAGATTTTTATGTGTATATTATATATTATAAATTATTTCAGTTTCCGAACTCTAATTAACGGAAATCACCATGTGTCGTCCTCATGCTCTTCATGATAAGATCGCTAACGTACTGTGAGGTAAGAAAAAATTGGCTAGAAATTCGAACTCAACATGTTTCAAATCTTAGTCGCGTAAAGCCTGTTTTATAAAATTAGGCCCACAACTAATTCATCGTCGAAATAAATTAAAGTCGAGTAAGAGAGATGAAGAAAAACAGAAAAGAAAATCGAATTATGTTCTCTCACGAGTCCTAATTTAACTAATTCCTCTAATCGTTTAACCTATGCTATGATACCAAATGTAACACCCCACACTTTTCTGAGACCAAATTTTGAAAAAAATCAAAGCTCAAATGCAGCCAAGCATGGAGCTTGTATATCTGGTACCTGCAATAAATGAGCATGACCATAATCAAAGTACGATAAGACAACTCACAGCGCAAACAAAATAGGATAAACTAGTATTAACTCAAGTAAATACCTTTTTCAAATTAAGTCACTTAGACAATACCGAGCATGAGAGAGAACGAGAACCGAAAGCCAAACTAAAACACCTATGAGAACCCGATCTTCTCTAGAAAACGTGGGTGATTGTAGTGAGGAGGGGGTTCAGAACAACAAGATACTACTGAACAAGAAATGTACAACACGTATTATAATACACAGATGTATCCCGTTTGTTTCAACCCAAGATGTATTCCTATCAAGGTTAGTGATTCTAGCCTAACCTTGTAGATCTTTACGCACGACTCCTCTACTCTTCCCAAAGTAGTATTCTAAGATATAATACCAAGATAGAACGTTTACGCCTATATTTAGGAATCCCTTTAAATTATAATTCAATTGATTATTAGACCAAGAAGTGAACCCCTAACCGCGGAGTTCTTACATACATATATACCTTTCCATCTACTTTCCCTTTTATTGTTTCCACCTCACTACCAATTATAGATAGGGTGGATTCTCTCGATCACTTAAGACCTTAGGCAGACTTATTGGTGACTTTATACCTCTCAATGACTTGTTCCATATTTTTATAAACTAGAGAGCACTAGCTATGGGCCCTACTAGTTAAGGCTTCCGTCATTCACGCATATACCCTTGCCCCAGCATAAGGTGAGAGATGGTATTTTATCATTCATTATACCTTCTAGCTAACCTTATTGGATAAGCCCCTTAGTCGCTTACTACTTCTGATAGGGTAGGTAGACATATCTGGCATTTTTAGTTTCCATGTTTGGGTAGACAATACGCATACATGTCGTTTAAGACCCCTATACTGAAAGACCTATCCCCAGGTGGACTCTTCAACCCCAGTCGCTTAAGACCCAAGAAGCGGACTACACGTGAAGGTTACTAGGTTTGTACCCCATTATCCCATAATACCTTTCCCTATTGGGATAAAGTAGGCCATGTTATTACGTCCTTTCTGTTTAATCTCTCTCCACATGAATTATCATCATTACGTGTTCTTATGGTTAATAATATTTTTCAATCATTAACCTACTAAGTCCAACTCTATTTTTAATTATATGTTCTATATTCATTAATATAAATAAGGAAGGTTATATCCTCTTTTACCTAGGATATTTATTTGATTACTTCCTTAATTGAACTTACTATTTAAGCAACGCCCAATGTCCATTAATCCCCTTATGACACCCATTTCTTTTTTTTATGTTTATTGCCCTTTATGACCATAACGGTCATATTTTCCTAAGGCAACCATTTATCAGTCCCAAGGTATTTAATTGTTCTACCCCTACAAACAATTACTATTCTTATTTATTTATTTATTGGTTGACTGCTATATATATATATATATTTATGCACCAGGTCTCTCACATTAAGTTGACTGCTTGTGGATGCTGGATTTGCCAGTCGGTTTCGGGCAGACTTCTACCACAAATTGAATTTAACCTCGTGCCTTAGTACATTTATATTTACACATTAGACCCCTCACATTAAGTTGACTACCTGCGGTTGTTGGATTTGTCGATCGGTTCCGAGCAGGCTTATACCACAAGTTGAGCTTAATCTCGTATCTAAATGCGGTTATAATTCAAATTTCCAAATTTGGGGTGTACAACATTTATCCTAATTAATTCAAGAATTGTAACCATTGTCCTTTTATATTTACTTTCTCCAATCAACATTGGTTACAATTGTTATTTATTGATTTGTTGTCCTATTTATACAATTAACTATATTGATTGCTACAAATGGTCACCATAAATATATTAATTCAGTATGGATTAAATTTTCATATAATTCCATAATTATACATTATTCAAGCATTCAATTCCATACAATGTATATTTTACAGTTTTACGCTGATTTTGGATGGATAACATGTATATATTTATATTTTATGTTTATGTGCGGTCAACGTAGTTAATAATAATAATCATAATAATATTCCTAAATGATTTGGTTTGCTTGACAACCAAACATTCCTTTTTTACATTCAATATTTTCAAAAGGTTCCAAATCTCACAAAAAGACCATTAGCTTTTGTTATTGTAAATTATGCCTAATTAGTGGAATTGACATATTTCCAAATCATAAGAAATGTATATTGATGTATAATTAGGAATAGTTGATGCAAATTACGCACAAATATGTATATTCATATTTTTTACGTACATTTGCACCACTTTTCCCTTTTAATTTTTTTATTATATCTCTTGTGATTTCAAAATAATGCCATTTTATTTAAAAGAAGGAAAAGACATATTTACAACAATTAAGCCAAAACCCAACAATATTGAATACAAACAGGCATATTCCTTTTAACATTACAATCACATAATTTACCAATCGAATCTTTTTACCCAAATTTACATAATTTATTATTCAACACTGAACTAGAGATCTGAAATGTAGCTATATCTAAATGGTGTTTAATGGGACTGATTTCCAAATCTACAGTGCTTTACAACAACTGCTATATATTTTACAACATAACTGTAGAAATATGTGTAAACAAGTTTAAGAATCCTACAATTAATATTATACATAACAAAAATTTGCCATTCACAAGTTTTAACAATTTTTACAATTAGATATGATGGGTGTCAATCTAATTACAAATATTTATTGAACAGAACTGATAGAAATAGGCACAAAATTTTAGATCTAATTCAAACGAAATAAACAAGTTATTCTAACTGTATTCGAAAATTTCCCACTCACCTACAAGCATCCAAATCCAAAGTTTGAACCCTTTAGGCCTAAAATTCTCAAATTCTTATAAATCTGCAATTTATCTGAAAAGGGGAATATTCCAAATCTGTAGAGATGTAAGAAAGTAGAAGGAGAGGGGAGAATCTATTGTTGAGCGCCAATTTGCATTCTTTTCCATTAGATCTGATGATCCTCTCAATTTTATATGAATTGGATTTGATTTGGTGTGTACGAATATATTTTTATTTTAGAAATTAGGTTAGAAGAGGGAGGAAAATGGTAGAGCTCCGCTGCTGCTACAGATTTGCATGGAAAAGAATGAGGCATTACCCCTTTATTTATAGGAATGAAATTGACCTAGGATCGTTAGATTCATTTTAATTAATATCTGTCCATTTGTTTTTAATATATTGTAAACTAAACCTATAGGACCTAGCCGTCACTAGGCGTTTTGACGCCCAGTGGGTTGACCGTAGCGGTCGACCGCCTAGGCGTTAGAACGCCTTGTCTGGCAGGTTTAATAATGTATGTAGTATATATAAATTTTGATTTATTTATTTTCCGTCCATTTTCGTATTCCGTCTGTAACTTTTCATACAGACTCCGTTCACAAAAGTCCAAACATGAAAGTGGACCAGAATTCCAAGATGAACGCATCGGTTAAAGTTTCGTGGTCGAATTCCAACATTTGTAGAAATTCCTATTTTTTGAAATTCTAATAATTAATTTGTATTTCCAAAATTCCAGGTTTTTACAACTAATTTTGAAAAAAAATCATAATCATTTCTGTACCCACCATATTTCTATCATCCGTTTTGGTTTTATATACTGAGGAGTTTTAAAAAAAAAGGAAAATGATAAATAAATAATATACATAAGTGTTTCTCTAACCACATTTAGAAATCCAAGATCTGGTCATGCATGATTAAAAGATTACTTATAATTTAAGTTGCAACTGACCTCATTTTAAAATCCAAGGTTTGGTTATGCATGGTCATTGTGCTCTTAAATGAAAAAAAAAGAAAAAAAAATTGATATAAATAAAAATATGTATGAAATTCCCTTTAGTGTGTAAAAACCAGCCTATTAATCCATTTTCTAATTTGTGAAAAGTGTTAATATTTTATGATATATTATGATTTGTTGATTGATAGCTATTGGGATTTGATATTATTTGATTGCGTCAGTTAATTTGAATATATGATCATAGTCGAAATCCATCACTGACTTATGCTCACTTTTTAATAAAAAAATTATTTGAAAATAATTGGAATCATATTTTTTTAACTCTCTCCATTTTTATAAATTTCATTGTAAATCATTCATTCTACAATGTGAATTTTGCTTCTAGTTCTTAGAATATTATGATTTTTGTTTCACTGATTGAGATTTATGATGAACATTCTCTCTCTTAAAGTGATTTTATATTTCTTGTCAATTTTTCATTACTATTTTAATTTATGTATCCTTTTGATGATAACGAAAGAGGGAGAATGGTTAAGATTTTGAATGATGAGTGATTATTCCTTGAATATTTTAATATTGAAGTTTCAATTATTGTTTTTTCTTTTTCACTCAAGGTATCAGATCAAGGGGGAGTTCTATTGTAAGGGGAGCATACATATAAGGATACTTTGACAATTCACTGTCAAACACATTTATTATATTCAAAATCTTATTATATATTTGTCATCTTCAAAAGGTGGAGATTGTTGTATATAACAATTCTATGATTTTTGTTTGATGATAACAAACATATATATATTATACTAAATGTGTTTGTATTTGTACTATTCTACTGCATCACAGAAAAAATTAAATATTTATATTTAAATAAAATACTACTGCATAAGAATTTAAATATTCAAACAGTATTTTATTGAAATATAATATTTTATTTCTATGAATAGTACAAATTTATAACTCCGCTATTTGTACATCTGTAACGACCCGCATTATACGCATCGAAGGATCATAGGATGTTTATTTCTTTCACATACGAAGTCGTATGGTCATGTAACTTTGGGAGACGACTATTGGGGTCATTTCCCATGTTCATGATTTTTGCCAATTTTTAAATGACCGTTTTGCCCCTAGCTGATCTTGTTTTGACCATAACTTTTGATTGGAAAGGAATTTTGACCTGAAACTACTTCCATTGGCTCTGGATGATGGTTTACCTTTCCGTAGAGTGGTCACACTAGCCAAACGGACTCACCGTTTGGGAGATATGGCTGAAACAAGTTTCAAATGGTGAAAAACAACTTAATTGGGCTTAACCGGGTGATTAACAGCTAGGCTCAAAGGGGAATTTCGGGATTTGGAGTATTTAAGGGCTGTTAGGGTTAGAGATTTCGGTTTTTAGACATTTTTCCAGCCGCCATAGATATTTGTTCAACCCTAACAATGGCCTCCAACATCTAAAACATCCCCAAATCACTTTCTAATTGAAGATTAGGCTTAGCAACATCAAATTAAGGGGAAATAGCACCAAAGCAAGGTTAGAGCTGCTGTTAGACATCCGTATTCGTGCCAAACAGAGAATCATTTCAGATTTGAGATTATATTGTGGCCAAGGTGAGTGATTAGCATTGTTTTTGCACTAATTATAGTTAATTAAGGTGATTAGTGTTAATTAACGAAATTATGCAAGATTAAATTCTAGAAAAATATTTATAAATTCTGAAATATTGTTTTAGGCCTCTGTTTAAAGTTTGGGTTAATTTGGTTAAGTTTTGCTAATCCTATCATTATATTTGCTTAAACATGATTAAGGGGAAAATATGGTTTTTGGGTATGTTTGATCCATTTTACATGCTATGATGTTGTTTTGCTGTTTGTGGATGATTATACATGTTGCTATGATTGTATAGTATGCTTTGTGGTTGTCTAGAAGTGTTAGATTGGTCGAAAACGCCGTCGAATGGCGTAAACAGTCGCTGGAAGAAGCTGCAGGAAATATGCAGGACCCGGATCGGATCGCCCCTACTCTCCACGACCCGACCCGATCACAACCTATCTCCACGAGCTGCTCCACCTTGAAGGCCACGAGATTGAAGACCCGATCCGATCCGAATGTTCATCAGACTGAAGACCTGAAGAGGCACCCACGACCCGATCCGATGAGTGAGCACGATCCGACGTAGCTTGAAGGAGGACCACGACCAGGAGATGGAACCTCGACCCGATCCGATCAGGGGGGCCCATCACAATCCGTACCAGATGAGCATCACGATCCGATCCAATGGAGGGAGCAAGACCGACCCGGATGGAGCTGGTGACCATAGATTTAACGGGAAGAAGAGAATCGATCCGAGAGGGAGTTTGTTTCCAAACCAAATGTAGATCGATCCAGGGAAGAGGAACAATAACCCGAGATGCAAAGGTAGTCCAAATGGGAACTTAGAGCACATGATCCAGTTGGGAACCAATGAGTTCACTTCATAAGCTGGGCTTCGCTGCGGGACGTGTGCTAAGGGGTTGTCGATGTCTGCAACTTTGGATCACTATGTGTAGGGGTACGTGAACAAATTCAGGGCCACACTGGCCTATGTACGACTAAAGAGCTATAAGCCAATGAAGTGGGGTCATTTGTAAAGATTTGGTCATGACTCCATGGGGTAAGCTTGGTAGTAGCAGTAGTTGTACAAGTCGAACTCCGTCACTACTTCGATGGGTCTAGTGATCGAAGCGGTAAATATCGTATGCTTTACGCACTGTGTGAGAGATGTGAGGATGGTTGCTATGTTTGATTTGTTTGCCATCATTATGACATGCACACCCCCACCCCTGTATTCTTTACACCATCTGTTTAGTGGCACCTTAGAGTATTGTACGGTATGTAGTGCTAACTCTTTGGTTGCAGGTCTAGGTTCAGGTATGGTTTAGTATACATGTTATTGTTCTGTTTAGCTGCTTATCGCTCATACCAGACTTTTTGTTTGACCCGGAGTTTTATGTCTCTTCTTATTACTCTGGGTGCTCTCACGAGCAGACTAGAGACATGTTAGGTGGTATGCACGAGTAGCTGTACCAGAGACGAGCAGGAGGCTTCCACATATGATACATATATATAGATATTCTCCCCGTGTTGCTGCGGTCACTACTTTGGGCAATAGTGGTGTACCTTTCTTTCTTTTGTTTAGAGACAGTAATTTGGAAAGTTGTAATAAGCTGTATTTGGATTTCCGCTACTCTGACGATGATGTTGATGTTGGTTTTAGTTATCAGCTTATGCACTGTCTCGCCTGTTTTATGTCAAGTATATTATTATTATATTTTGTTCCATGCGCTGTGAGACATTCTACAGGTTTTCGATTAGTTCATTCTCTTCTTTCCTTTCTTTGGCGACCGTTCCGTGCTAGTCGGGCATGTGTACAGCGCACTTTCGGAGGAAATGTCGGCTGGTGCGGGGCGGGCCGTCACATTTGGTATCAGAGCTCTAGGTTGCATAGTTAACCTAGGGAAGTTATCAGGGAGAGATAGTATACGTATATGAAAGCGCGTATTTGTGATTATTTCGGTTTTCAAAAGCTATATATATTTTATTAGTATAGCTAAGGATGAAGTCGCACTGCACTGACACCACTATGGAGATGGTTAATCGTTTTCTCTGTGCAGATTAAACGATGAGCCGATACACAAGGGGTACCGGTAGAGGAGCCAATAATGGGAATGATGCTGAGATGAGGACGATGTTTACTGACCTCATGAGAGAGATGTGCAGAGGGCAGCTCCCAATGCTGGTAATGGAGGTGGTCCAATAGTGCAGGCGCCTAGGGCCGATTTCGCCAAGCTGAACAAGGACTATACTAGTCTTGGTGGGAAGCCGTTCTACGGAACGGAGTCGGCTACGGATGTTCAGGATTGGTTGGATAGTTGCGAGCGTATCTTAGAAGACTTGGGTATCGAGGATGCGATAAAGGGGAGGCTAGCATCCCGTCAGCTGCGAGGACGGGCAATGAATTGGTGGAATGCTATAAAGGCAGCTACTCCCGAGGATCAGATTACTTGGGATCAGTTTAAGGCTCGCTTTAGCGATAAGTTCATTCCAGCTGCTCAGAAGTCAGTGCTGTTTAAGAAATTCTTGGAACTCAAGCAGAATGGAAGAGCTGTCTCGGAGTATATTGCCGAATTCGACACTTTATCGAAATATGGGTTATCTCTTATTGATACTGCCGAGAAGAAGAACGATAATTTCATAACTGGCTTGGATGGATACTTGGGGGAAAGGCTTAACCACATCGATGAGACGTTTGAATCGATTATGGGGAAAGCTTTAAGATCGGAAAGTCTTTACCCTAAGTCGAAGACTGAGGTCGCATCTGCAGAGGAGCCAAAACCGCAAGCAAGCGGTGGAGGCAAGAGTGGTTCTCAGAATAAGAGGAAGCAGAACCAGAATAAGGATGGCCAGAAAAAGAATAAGAAAGATGTTGAGTGCTTCAGCTGTGGTAAGAAGGGCCATTATGCTAGTAATTGTCGGGCCAAGCCAGCGGATAGGAAGTGCTTCAACTGTGGTCAAGTGGGAAATCACAAGGACAAGTGTCTGCAACCCTCTAAAGAAAAGAAGATGGTGAAAGCATATGCCCTTAATGCTATTCCTTCTTCGTCGAATGCCCCAACTGCGGCGGAGAAGGGAAAGAATGTCGTTATTCAAGGTATGCTTTCTGTTTATGATGTTCCTGTTTGAGTATTGTTTGATACCGGAGCTTCTAGTTCTTTCATATCTAGTGACCTGGTAGATAGGTTGGGATTGGAGCCCGAGATTGTCGATAGACCTTTAGTAGTGACGAACCCGATTGGTGGTTCGACTAACCTTAGCATGATTTGTCGTAATGTGGTCTTATCGAGTCATGGATGCATGTTTGTTTGTGTCTGCTTTGTTTTGGGCTTTACCGGGTTTGGAATTATTTTGTGAGTCGATTGGCTCCAAAGATACGGGGCGGTGGTAGACTGTGAGGGCTTTTTGGTGACAGCTAGAGCAAATGATAGGCAGAGGGTAGTGTTTGGTGGTCTACCTAGTGATGGGGTAATGGCTAGTTTTCTAAATTCCCTCGACATCCCGCATGGTGAGTTATCAGGTTTGCCCGTGGTTGGCCAGTATACGGACGTCTTCGAAGAAGTTACCGGGCTTCAACCACACCGAGAGATTGAGTTCCGTATTGATTTAGTGAAAGATGCCAGACCTATAGTGATGCCACTTCGTTGTATGGCACCAAGGGAGCAGCGAGAGCTCGGGGTGCAAGTCAGCGATCTTTTGAAGAAGGGATTTATCGGAAGGAGTGTTTCTGAATGGGGAGCACTAGTTGTGTTTGCTACCAAGGCGGATGGTTCCCTTCGTTTGTGTGTAGACTACCGCGAGTTGAATAAGGCGACGAGGAAGAACAAGTATCCTCTACCGCGGATAGATGATTTGTTTGATCAGTTGAGTGGCGCAAAGTATTCTCTCAGTTGGATCTTGCGACAGGTTTTCATCAGCTTAGAGTGGAAGCTGAGAGTATAGCTAAAACGACATTTCGGACGCCGTCTGGATTTTATGAGTGGTTGGTCATGCCATTCGGGCTGACCAATGCCCCAGCATATTTTGTGGATCTTATGAATAGGGTATTCAGAGATTGGTTGAATAAGTTTGTCCTTGTATTGTGGATGATATTTTGGCCTACTCGAGGACAGAGGAAGAACACAAGGAACATTTAAGAATAGTGATGGAGGTGTTGAGAAAACACCAATTGAAAGCAAAGTTTTCTAAATGTCACTTTTGGAGAAGGGAAGTGAGATTCTTGGGCCATGTTGTTTCAGAGAATGGTATTGTCGTGGACCCTGCGAAGGTGGCTACGGTACAAGATTGGTCTACGCCCAAGAATGCAACGGACATATGAAGTTTCTTGGGATTAGCTGGATATTATCGTAAGTTTATCCAAGACTTTTCCAAGATAGCAGCACCGTTGACTCAGTTGACCAAGAAGAATCAAGCTTTCGTCTGGGACGAAAAGTGCGAGAATGCATTCAAGAGTCTAAAGGAAAAGTTGACATGTGCACCAGTGTTAGTCATTCCTAAGGGGAATGAAGAGATGACGGTATATACGGATGCATGTGGTACCGGACTAGGAGTTGTATTGATGCAAGGAGGTAGGGTTGTAGATTATGCAAGTCGGCAACTGAAACCGCATGAGAAAAGATACCCTACCCATGATTTGGAATTGGCAGCGGTCGTGTTTGCATTGAAGATGTGGAGACATTATCTCTTGGGAGAAAGATTCGAGTTGTTTACTGATCATAAGTCATTAAAGTATCTTTTCTCTCAAAAGGATCTAAATCTCCGATAACAAAGATGGTTAGAATTCTTAGCTTCCTATGATTTCGATATCGCATACACGCCAGGAAAGGGCAATGCGGTAGCTGATGCATTGAGTAGAATACATGTCAGTCTAGGGGCTATGTTTCTAGAATGGAAGCAACTGGAGTACATCGCTGGGTATGATTTCAGACCAAAGTGCGAATTGGATCCAGAAATGTTAGCAAGTTTGACGACCGACCCACTTTGATTGCGCGGATTGGTTCCAGTCAGAGGAACGATCCTAACCTATTGGAAATCATCTCCAAGTTAGAGATGGGTATCGACGAGGAGATGAAAAAGTATGGGCTTGATCGAGATGGATGGCTTAGAAAGAATGGAAGACTAGTTGTACCCAATGTCAATGGATTGAGAGATGAAGTGCTTAGAGAATGTCATCACTCAAAACTGACCATACATCCTAGTGGTAACAAGACGTATCGAGACATGAAGTAGACCTACTACTGGGAAGGGATGAAAAGAGACATTGGGAAGTTTATATCCAAATGCATGAATTGTCGACTAGTTAAAGCTGAGCAAAAGAAGCCTAGTGGTTTGTTACAACCATTAGAAATTCCAGAATGGAAATGGGAACATGTCTCAATGGATTTCATTGATGGGTTACCGAGGGCTAGATCGGGCCATGTTAGCATTTGGGTGATTGTTTACCGATTGACTAAGAGTGCAAGGTTTATACCCGTCAAGTCAAACAGGACGGCAGCTAAGTTAGCGGAACTGTATATAAAGTGGGTAGTGAGATTTCATGGAATACCCAAAGGCATTGTGAGTGACCGAGATCCGTTGTTCACTAGTGGATTTTGGAAGAGCTTACAAGAGGCGTTATGATCAGAACTACATCTCAGTACCGCGTATCATCCTCAAACCGATGGACAGACAGAGAGGGTGAATCGAGTGTTAGAAGATCTCTTGAGAGCTTGCATATTGGATTTTGGTGGATCATGGGATGACTATCTGCATCTAGTAGAGTTTGCATATAATAATAGTTATCAATCCAGTATCGGTATGACTCCATTTGAAGCTTTGTACGGAAGACCGTGCAACTCACCATCATGTTGATTGGAAACCGGTGAGAAATATGTGCTTGGACCAGAAGTAATAAGAGAAATATCAGACAAGATTAAGGTTATCCAACAGCGAATGAAGACTGCCCAAGATAGGCAGTAGAGTTATGCTGATAAGAGGAGAATAGAATTAAATTTCTCCATTGGCGACTTGGTGTTTGTCAAGATTTCTCCGTTGAAGAGCGTGATACGATTTGGCAGGAGAGGCAAGTTGACACCAAGATATGTTGGTCCATTCCCAGTTCTTGAGCAAATTGAGAATTTGGCATATAAAGTTCAATTACCAGACAAGATGGCAGGAGTTTACAACGTGTTTCATGTTTCCCAGTTAAGGAAATTCGTGCACGACCCAGATGTGACTATTTCACCTGATCAGTTGGATGATATCGAAGTTGAACCCGAGGCGGTCGAGAGCCGCAAGCTTATGCGTATTGTTGGGAACGATACGAAGCGACTTCGAAGGAAAGCGGTAAATCTAGTCAAAGTTCAGTGGGGGCGAGAATAAGAATGACTGTACTTAGGAGACAAAGGAGAGCATTAGGAAGACGTATCCAGAACTCTTTGTCTGGTAAGATTTCAGTTTCGATTTAGTCTTTCCGCATGCTAGGATAGGTTTGTTTTATTTGTTCTGCATGATTGATTGTTGTATATGGATGGTAGGCATGCGGGATCCTTTGTATGTTTTGAGTTAAGGAATTTCGGGGACGAAATTTCTTGGGGGGGGGGGGGGGGAGTGTAACGACCTGCATTCCGCGCATCGAAGGATCGTAGGATATTTATTTATTTCACATACGAAGTCGTATGGTCATGTAACTTTGGGAGACGACTATTGGGGTCATTCCCCAGGTTCATGATTTTTGCCAATTTTTAAATGACCATTTTGCCCCTAGCTGATCTTTTTTTGACCATAACTTTTGACTGGAAAGGAATTTTGACCTAAAACCACTTCCATTGGCTCCGGATGATGGTTTACCTTTTCGTAAAGTGGCCACATTAGCCAAACGGACTCACCGTTTGGGAGATATGGCTGAAACAAGTTTCAGATGGTGAAAAACAGCTTAATTGGGCTTAACCGGGTGATTAACAACTTGGCCCAAAGGGGAATTTCGGGATTTGGAGTATTTAAGGGCTGTTAGGGTTAGAGATTTCGGTTTTTAGACACTTTTCCAGCCGCCATAGACATTTGTTCAACCCTAACAATGGCCTCCAACATCTAAAACATCCCCTAATCACTTTCTAATTGAAGATTAGGCTTAGCAACAACAAATTAAGGGGAAATAGCACCAAAACAAGGTTAGAGCTGCTGTTAGACATCAATATTCGTGCCAAACAGAGAATCATTTCAGATTTGAGATTATATTGTGGCCAAGGTGAGTGATTAGCATTGTTTTTACACTAGTTACAGTTAATTAGGGTGATTAGTGTTAATTAACGAAATTATGCAAGATTAAATTCTGGAAAAATATTTATAAATTCTGACATATTGTTTTAGACCTCTGTTTAAAGTTTGGGTTAATTTTTTTAAGTTTTTCTAATCCTATCATTAGATTTTCTTAAACATGATTAAGGGGAAAATATGGTTTTTGGGTATGTTTGATCCATTTTACATGCTATGATTGTTGTTTTGCTGTTTGTGGATGATTATACATGTTGCTATGACTGTATAGTATGCTTTGTGGTTGTCTACAAGTGTTAGATTGGTCGAAAATGTCGTCGAATGGCATAAACAGTCGCTGGAAGAAGCTGTAGGAAATATGCAGGACCCGGATCAGATCGCCCCTGCTCTCCACGACCCGACCCGATCGCAAGCCATCTCCACGAGCTACTCCACCTTGAAGGCCTCGAGCTTGAAGACCCAACCCGATCCGAATGTTCATTAGACTGAAGACCTGAATAGGCACCCACGACCCGATCCGATGAGTGAGCACGATCCGACGTAGCCTGAAGGAGGACCACGACCAGGAGCTGGAACCTCGACCCGATCCGATTAGGGGGCGCATCACGATCCGTACCAGATAAGCATCACGATCTGATCCAATGGAGGGAGCATGACCGACCCGGATGGAGCTGGTGACCATAGATTTAACGGGAAGAAGAGAACCGATCCGAGAGGGAGTTTGTTTCCAAACCAAATGAAGACCGATCCGGGGAAGAGGAACAATAACCCGATATGCAAAGGTAGTCCAAATGGGAAGTTAGAGCTCAGGATCCAGTTGGGAACCAATGAGTTCACTTCATGAGCTGGGCTTCGCTGCGGGACGTGTGCTAAGGGGTTGTCGATGTCTGTAACTTTGGATCACTATGTGTAGGGGGTACGTGAATGGATTCTGGGCCACAGTGGCCTAGGTACGACTAAAGAGTTATAGACCAATGAAGTGGGGTCATTTGTAAAGATTTAGTTGTGACTCCATGGGGTAAGCTTGGTAGGAGCAGTAGTTGTACAAGTCGAACTCCATCACTACTTCGATGGGTCTAGTGATCGAAGCGGTAGATATCGTATGCTTTACGCATTGAGTGAGAGATGTGAGGATGGTTGCTATGTTTGATTTGTTTGCCATCATTATGACATGCACACCCCCACCCTCGTATTCTTTACACCATATGTTTAGTGGCACCTTAGAGTATTGTACGGTATGTAGTGCTAACTCTTTGGTTGCATGTCCAGGTTCAGGTATGGTTTAGTATACCTGTTATTGTTCTGTTTAACTGCTTATCGCTCATACCAGACTTTTTGTCTGACCCAGAGTTTTATGTCTCTTCTTATTACTCTGGGTGCTCACACGAGCAGACTAGAGACATGTTAGGTGGTATGCACGAGTAGCTGTACCAGAGACGAGCAGGAGGCTTCCACGTATGATACATATATATAGATATTCTCCCCGTGTTGTTGCGGTCACTACTTTGGGCATTAGTGGTGTACCTTTCTTTCTTTTGTTTAGAGACAGTAATTTGGAAAGTTGTAATAAGCTGTATTTGGATTTCCGCTACTCTGATGATGATGTTGATGTTGGTTTTAATTATCAGCTTATGCACTGTCTCGCCTGTTTTATGTCAAGTATATTATTATTATATTTTGTTCCATGCGCTGTGAGACATTCTACAGGTTTTCGATTAGTTCATTCTCTTCTTTCCTTTCTTTGGCGACCGTTCTATGCTAGTCGGGCATGTGTACAGCGCACTTTCGGAGGAAATGCCGGCTGGTGCGGGGCGGGCCATCACAACATCTCACTGTAATATAATACATTTCATTTCATATTCAATTTCGTATACATATTCCTCAATACAACACTCAGCCACTCATATACAGTCACTCACTCAGTTATACATTTCACTCTATCACTCATTTACATTCACTCTCTCTGTTATATATACATTGACACACACTCTGACACACTTATCTTCTGCCAGATTCACAGTCAGTCCGGTCATTTGCTTTCCTGTCACAAAAACACACACGGTAAACTGGAACAAAAATATTTTTAAATTCTAGCAGATATAATTTTGTTTTAAAATTTATTTGCATCAGAATTTTGGTGTGTTTCTCATATTATCTCATGACTTGATATGCTCAACAAAGCCACTCACACATACATACATACATACATACATACATACATACATACATATATATAATTTTGTATATATATATATATACACACACACATTGTTGAGCATGCACATTCGTAGCTGCATTGAGAGGAACATTCATGGTTCAGGAAGATCAAACCATACACAAGAAGTGGCAAGCAACATGGATTAGCAGTCAACACTTTCAATGATGCAATGTACAAGTGGCAAGTTCAAATGCCAAGAGCCAAACACACATACACATATACATAATTGTGTGTGTGTGTCTATACACACACACACACACACACACACATATATATATATATATGTGTGTGTGTGTGTGTGTGCATGTATATGTGGCACAAGTCAATGGACAGAGTATACAGCAACAAACTGGAAATGATGCATTTACGATGCATACAACAGCTCTACCATTATGGTTCATGTATGCAACAAAAGAAAACAGCAGTATATACATAGTTCATGCAGATTGTACAAGGTGCTTTCAAAAATGGTCAGATGTGAACAACGACAAGTTCTACTCAACAACTACATGGCCTAGCATAGATATACACAAATGATACATGCATGTACAATCTCAAGCCAGGTTCAATCTTAGATTCAAAAAAACAAATACATGCACAACATTTTAAATATAACAACGGGTGCCAATTTATTTTCAAGACACACACACACAGATATATATATATATATACACATGTTTTGTGTATACACTTATCGATATCAAAATACAAGTGATCCAAGTGACATATATGGTCAAGGCAGTATGTACATGGCAACAACAAACATGAAGCAACACAAGACAAGATGCCATATACAAAAGCAATGAACAATGCAAACATGTTTCAGTTTGTACATGTCATGGCACAAGTTCAAGTATGAAGAATTGCTAATGAACACAAATGCATTGCAATATGGAACAAGATAGTGTTCATGTACACTAGTCAGTTTACATAGCAGCGAGATGGTATAACATCATGTGCATGCATGGTGAATGGAGCAAGAACATAGCAACAAAGAACTTTCAAACTTGACAAGTCGAGCCAGATCGACAACAAGAAGAGAATGGACAGAGAATTCGTACTCATGACGGTATACAACAGTGATTAATTTAAGAATGGCAACAATGATACATGTAGACAATATGCAAAACATGGTACAGTTGAAATGCATCTCAAGAATACATGCAACAATGTTCAGGATTAAATTTGCCAAGTATCAATTCGAAATATTTTTTGAAAAGCCATAATTCAGCATGTTAGAATTTCTAGAAGGTTTTTCATCAACAAATTTAATGACTCAATTCTGGAATTATATAAATCGGAAATTCAAATTTATTTCCACAAATACACAGGAATGTCATAGAAACATTTCATGGGTAGAAAATCATCACATTTGGTTTCCAGTTTTGAACAATGCAATATTTGGCAAAAAAAATTGGAAATGGTTTTCAAACTATCAGAAATCAAGTATGGACTCACGACAACAATTTATATTGTTTCCAGAATTCACAGAGTTTTATTTTCAGATTTCAAATGTACAAATTCGGCATGGTTACAATCACAAAAATAATTTTCTAGCAAGAAATTAGACGAGAATTTCCAGAAATCAACATGACATACAAAGCCGATTTAATCAAGCAAGAATCAATCACGCAAGGGCCAAGTTAAACAATTATTTTGTTTCCAGAAATTCGATCAATCAAACAAGGGATTCATGACCAATTTTAACAATCACGCAACAAACAAAATCAAAGAAAGTCATTGGATGAAATCAAAGATTCATAAGGGTTTGTTTAACCCTATATAAGCACACATAAATCATCATAGGAAATTATTGAAACCATAACAAATTCAAGAGCATAAAGGGATCAAAATCAAAAGTTACTTACAACATTTCAATCACAAGAAGGACCAAATCAATCGACAAATAAGCAATAAGGATTCGAGCTTCAGAGAACAAACTTTTCCAGTAATTCAAAGTCGAGATTTAAGGGAAAGCAAATCCCTAATTTTAATAGGGTTGGCAGATAATTTTTTATGGAAAAGAAACCCTTGTGGCCGGCTATTTTTATTTTAAGAGGGAAGGGGTTTTGTTTATTTGTTTATTGTATTTTTATTTATTTTGTAATCGTTTCATTATTTTCTAGTTTGTATGTAAAACTAGGGGTTTTCTACTTTGTTTGTAAAACTAAGAGTTTTCTAGTTGGTCTGTAAATCTAGGGTTTACTAGTTATAGGGTTTATAGCTAGGGTTTACGATTACGGGTTTGTAATTCGGGGAAAATATGATCTTGGGGATAAAGAACAGTCCAGGGTTTTGAGCGTAGGATTAGGGCAGGAGTAGGGTTTGCGAGTTTACAGATTTTGTAAATAGGATCAGTTTTAATACCTAGTAGAAATCTTGGAAATACGGCAGTAGGCAGGGTTTGCCAAAGCTGGGTAAAATATGTGTTATTTTTTTCACCCCCCTCTAGGGTTAATATAGATCCAACAATTGGTTCTCAAACCAACACGCTTTTGGCTTAACGAAGAAGAAAAATGGTATTTTGGTCGATGTTATGAATTAACAAACTATTTGTTATTCTATTGTACAACTTTGTACACTCAAATTGTCCGAACTTATACAAATGTTGTAATCGACAAATCTGTGATGAATGATTACCATAAAGTGGACGTAGGCGTTAGTGTCGAACCACTATTAAAGTTGTGCATCCTTTACATTTCTCGTATTTCAGATATTTGGATTGCAAGATTACTGTTAAACTCACTCTTGGGATTTGGCGTGCGCAAATAACCAATTTCTTACGTCAACACTTTGGTGCACCAGGAAGGGGGCGAAACAACTTTGACTTTGGCTTTTATTTTGATTCTCGGATTTTGTTTTGGTTTTATTTTGACTTTGGCTTGAATGCAAAAAGCTCGACGCTATTGCAGAGACTCAAGATGTTGGAGGTGAAGGAAGTCAAGAACTTTCTTTGACTGGGAACCCCTCAAACTTTGTTACTCGAAAGGATGTAAATGAAATCGTAAAGGGTTTAGCTATGGATTTGAATGCTCGGCTCGAGCGATAGAGGAAGCGATGAGTACTTTTCTCGCCCGGATTTAGGCTAGACTTGGAACTGCTGGAAGACCTACAGGCCAGGAAGTTATTATTGGGACAAGTACTAGCATTCCGCAAGTCATGACTCGGGAGTTAGGGGCGACTCCGGAAGTCACCCTTGTAAACAAATCAGCAGGGCAACATCAATCCTTGGACCGGTGTCGTTACCGCTACACTCGGGGGGAATACTCCTAATCCCAACATCGTTCTAGCCCGTGACGCTTTGGTCGGTCAAGTCGCGGGTTCCTACATTGGTAACGTGGTTCAAGTGCCTTAACAGCAAGTTTGGATGGTAGCGCTCACACGGTTCCCGGAGTAAGGATTGTGCTCGATGCGGCTCCTTAGGTTGGGATTCAACCAGAAGGTATTATTTCTAATCAACCGGTTGCTAACATGGACTTAAACACTGGGGGAACGATTGTCGCTCTGGATAACTTGAATCAGTTTCTCGCTTTTGGTAATGGATCTCAAATCACAAATGTTATTCGTCGATTTACTCGAGACGGTGCCTCTTCTTTGGATTTGGACTATGTTACTTGTAGTTCGTTCTCTTTGGATATCAGGAATTCCCATAACCCACCGGACTTCAAATTGCCAGTTTGGAAACTTATGATGTCAAAAAGATCTGACTACCCACTTAATGCGCCATGTGCGCCATATGGAAGTTCTCTCTACTTTGAAAAGTTTCATGGCAAAGTGTTTTCTGCTTTACTTTAAATACATTACTGCAATGTGGTTTCGGCGGTTAGAAATGAATTCAGTTTACTCTTAGAAAACTTTGGTTTGTAAGTTCGTCAAGCATTTCAGAGTTCGTCGAGCTCACCCAAATTTTTTTATCACTCCAACAGTAATCAAGAAGAAGTCTAGAGATACTTTGCGTAAGTTCTTGAAAAGGTTTAATGCGACAGTGGCATCGGTCAACAGACTCGAATCGCCCATGGTTTTGATAGTTGTAGTCTCTGGTGTTTTGGATAACTCTGACTTCAAGATCTTATTGCATCAGGACCCGCTGAAGGATCTTGGTGATTTCTACGTTGAAGCGGAAAGGTTCTTCATGAAGAGGATACAAGTACTGATAAGAAGGTTCACGAGGCCAATGTGGTTAAGGGAGGGGCATCGCCCGACTTTGGTAAAGCTAAGGATTCTGGCATAAGTAAACCTTCTTCGAGGAATGATTGAAACACAGCTTGGAAGAAACCTAAGTTCCCATCTTATTCGAAACTTACTCACACCCTCGAGTAGATTTACTAGGAGATTCATCCTATTGCTTCTTTCAGAAAGCCTCCCGGAGGGGAGTCACTCAAAGAGAAAAGGATTCTGGTCGGCATAGCTTATTTTACGATCTCAATGGTCAAAAGACAAATGAGTGTCAACACAGGGATATGATCGAACATCATGTCAAACGCAGCGAGCTAGCATGGTTTTTTCGAACTTGGGTTGTGGTGCCAGGAAAGGTTTTAAATCTTGGATATCGGTCGCATTTCATCTCGGTGATTTCAGAGACTTGATCACGTATCGGGGGTGATCTCGAATGAGATTAGTCTAACTCGGGGGTTTGTCTCGAATTTTCATCTCGGGTTTGAAAGCTCATATCGGAACAATCTCGGGGTATACGATAAGTTAAAAATATTCTTACACAATAATTTTCATAATAACTTAAATTTAAATAGCAAATTCACCTCGTCGTTCTTAATTTATAAAAGAACATTCATGTTCACAAATATGCTTAAAATAAAAATAATAACAAATAAAAATAGATTAGTACTTACAATTTATGATCCATGAATATGAATTATTATTAGATAAAGAACAGAAAAAGTATCCAGAACATAATACAATTTAACATAAGTAGAACATAAAATACATAGTTTAATAGGTAACATGCTAGTAAAAATAATGAATATGAAAATCATATGCATTGTACAACATATATGAATATATGATATGCTCATTTAACATGCAAAATGTAAAATAGCAGGAGATTATCGTAGTTGGATTTGATTTCTACTTGCTTTATTATCTCTATTTGAAGTAACTCTAAGTGAAGCCGGTTGCAAAGGATAATAGGTAGAATATTATTGAATGAATTAACTTCAAGGTTTTCACTCAAATTATGAATTTGGGAAGCCATGGATTTGATAATATTAAAGAATAATGAAAGCAAATGAAGAAGGAATGAAGAAATGAGTTTTTCGGAAGAAATTGATATATATATATATATATATATATATGTATATATATATAGACTTTGGAGTTCGTTTGAAATGAATATACACTAGTTAGTTAAGATAGTTTTTAAATTTTAAATTCAAACTAATTTGAGAAAAGAACCATTATATGTCAACATATACAAATATGTATGTCAACATACTCACTTCATTTTTGAAGTATTTTGTGACTTATGCTTGGCTTTGACTTAAATATACTTGTTTTTATTGCTTTGATAATTATTACAGAGGTTCTTAAGGAAGAAAATAGAAACATAAAGCTACAGAGATAATAATGATAACGATGCATTAGATTAATACATAGCATGAAATAGAAATACAGAAATAGAAATACGGAAATAGAAATACAAAAATAGAAATACATAATTTGAAATAGAAGCTAATACAACACAATAATAAATCTAGAATTCGGCGGAGGAGGAGGACGAAGATAAGCCAAGTTTTCTACTAACTTTCCCAAAGAACTTGGTCATTTTAGTGGACATCTTTTCCATCTTTTTACTAAATGACCATTTTAACGCTTTTTGATTTTTGGCTAAAATCTTTTGGTTGTTGAGAAATATTTTCTTGGACGAGAGGTTAGAGGGATACTCTATACTTTCTAAGGAAGTATTTTCATCTTCTTCCTCTTCTTTGATATCCATTTGTTCACCTACATCTTCTTGATCCATTCTTATAAACACAAGTTGAATCTTTATAAGAGATATATTTTCAAAATTGAAAACATTTTTAGATAAAAAACTCTTCCAATTTATGTTGTAATTTCCAAAAAGAGCCTTACAAACTTTCATTGTTGGGTTGTTGAAATTTCCCGAACGTGGAGTGACGGTATGTTGAAGAAGTATTTTAACAATCCTTTCCTTAGGATGAAAATAACGGTCTTTGAAATCCAAATGTTCATCACTTTAAAAAATATGGTGAAAGGTCTCTTAATCATCTTCATTGATCTTAAAATCCGTTCGATCCATTCCCATAATTTTTTAACCCAAAACATCACAATCAAAACAATTTGTGTTTCTTTTATGCTACTCCAAGTTTCGCTTTCATTTCCTTGATTAAATCCATGATTCAAATTTGCATAAAATATTTTGATAAGATTCGTATACCAAACTTCATCATTACCCCGAGACTCAACAAAATTAAGAATTCCATTTTGATGAAAAAGAGTTTGAAGATCATAAGAAGCGAAATCACTAGAAATAGAAAATTTCCACGTATCAACTTTACCAAAGTTTACATAGCTTACATAATATTTGATAGCATCCATGTTGTTGAAAAGAAATCCTTTGGTGGTCTTGGTCAGCATCATGGTACTTGTGGTGCTTGAGGAAGCCATTAGAGAGTTGTTGTGAAGAATATAGGATAATAAAGATAAGTTTGAATTTTTAATTAAAGGTAGAAAGAGACAATAGGAATAGGTAGTTAAATAGAGAATCAAAGTACATGTTCTCTGGTCAAGAGACACCTTATCAGAACATTGGGTTTGGTGAAAAGGTAGAGGGAAATTCAAAAGTTTGAAATTCAAATTTTGAATTTTTAATTTCAGCACATACGTCGACATATATAAAAGGGTATGTCGACATACCTTCTGAATTTTTCAAATGACATTTGATTTATTTATATCTTAAATTGTTATTTAATTATTTCCTAGGATAACATTTGTTATAATAATATTTTATTTTATTATTATTTTATTATTAAATAATAATTATTTTAAATTTCAAATTTTGTGTTCTAAAATTAAAATTTTCAAACAAAGCAATAAAACAAGCAACTATTCAAACAATTTTACCAAAATAATTATTATAAAGGCACATTTATTTTTAGATCTGTTCTTCAATTTCTTACGATTCATGGATTACTGTGAAGCACATATTTGAATTGTTCGTTTCTTGCTCTTCGTCACTTGAAGATGAATCAGAATCACTTATAGTTGCTGCAACGTTCTTTCTCTTCTTTGATGAATTATCATTTGAAAGTTGATTTTGTTTCTCTAGATATGGACAGAATCTTTTCAGATGGCCTAGTTCGTCGTACTTAAAAAATATGATATTATTCGGAACTTCATTATTTTTCATAGAATTCCTTTGCTCACTCCTATTGAAATTATTTCTTTTTCTATATCTCAAGATTTTTCTAAAATTCTTTGTCATTAAATCTATCTCTTCATCATCGTTATTGTTTGAGTCAGAACCTTTGGTTGTTGCATTAAAGGCCATCACTTTCTTTTCTGATGATTTATTTTCTTTTCTTCCTTGCATCTAAACTTCAAGCGACATTAAATTTCCGATTAATTCTTCAATTTTCATTACATTGATATGATTGGCCTCTTCAATTTCTAGAGTCTTTTGATCTCAATCTGAAGTTAATGAATTCAGAATTTTTCTAACTTGATCTTCCTCAAAATATGTTTCTCCTGAAGTCATTTGTGAATGTATGGTTTCCTGGAACTTGCATTACATATCAGAGATATACTCATTCTGATTCATTTTAAATAATTCAAATAGATTGGTTAACATAGATATTTTGGTCGGTTTAACACTGCTTGTTCCTTCATAGGTCACTTGCAAAGTTTTCCAGATTTCATATGCAGATTTACAAATGGACACCCTATTAAACTCATTTCTATCTAGTGAACATAATAAAAAATATTATTACTTTTGAACTATTTTGTGCAATGGCTTTTTGATCATTATCCATTGTGAAAAATTAACAGTGAGTTCAACATATTCAGTTTGTGTGATATTCCAAGTGTCTAATCCTACAGACTGCAAATAAATTTTCATCTACAAGCCCAATATGCATAATTACTACAGTTGAATAGTGGTGGTATAATATTAGACTGACCCTCTACAAATGAACTATTAGTATTGACAATTCCAATGTTGGTTTCCATTTAAACTTTTCAAAAATTCAGATTATGAAAATTTTGAAAACCAATGTTCTAATGCCAATTGTTGGGGATGTTGATTAAGGATCTTAAGGAAAAATAAACACTGGATGGGCGTGAATAGTGTGTAATGGATTTTATCAATTTCTTGAAATCTCTTTGAGTTTATACAAATGTTATGCAAATCACAGATATGAATTATCACAGAATTAACACAGATGCAGATAATAATAATAATAATAATAATAATAATAATAAGCAGTAAAAGGAAAGTATACACTAGGATTTTATGCTGGTTCGGAGTTACTCAACATCCAGTCCAACACAACGCTGGGTTGATGTGGATTTCTTTTCAAATAATATTGAAATTACAATCCTTGATCTCTGGGCTACAAGGGAACAACCTAACTAATTTCTGGAGTACAGTGAGACTAAATTGATTTCCGGGCCACAATCTGCACCCAATTGGTTTCCGAGACAGAATAACACCCAGTCAATTTATATGGGACACGACGATATCTTTCTCAGTATCGGTTATGGAAGATTGACTTGACGAAACTTGATCTTGCGGTCTTTGATTACAAAAAGCCTATATCTCTTGAGTAGCACTTGAATTTCAGAGAGAGTTTGATAGATAATTGAAATAGGCAGAGATTGTTATAATTTTCTTTGAGAATTGGCAGAGTATAAGTATAGAGTTTAAAAAATTAATAAGAATAATGGAGAGAAGAGTAAGGAAGAAGATAATGAAAAGTTAGCTAAAAAATCGAACTTAGATGCCTATTTATAGTCTTCCAAAAGTTAAATCCTTTTAGAATAATATTGAATTCAAAAGACACATCTTTTCAAAAATTGAATTTGAAAATAAAACTGCTCGACATATAATTTTGCATATGTCGGCATCCCTTGAGAAATCCGAAAAAATAATTTTTTTGATTTAATGCAAATATTGGTTAAATAAATAATGGTAATTCTTGAATTAAAACAAACTATATTCCTATATATTAAAATAGAGTTTTCAAGTAAGATCATATATTTAAAGTGATTTAAAAATGATTAAAAACTATATATAAAATGATATAAAAGTATATATAATTATGAATATAAGAAAAAACTTTGAACTTAATAAATATAAGTAAGGAAATTGAAAACACAAGTAATTATAATAAAATTAGTATTAAATACATAAATAAGAAATATTTGAATGAGGAGTTAAAATGTATTTGGAAATAAAATATATTTAAAAAATAGGAGTTAAAATAAATTTAAGAACAAAGAAATATAAACTTAAAGTAAGGAAGTAATTATGAAATCATTTTGAAAATAGTGAGAAGAAATTGAAATAAGGATTCAGTGCTAATCAAAGTTTTAACAATAATTCTAGACTCGATTACTTTTTATTTCTTAAACTCTTGAACTCATGAGTCTTGTATCTTGAACTCTTCTTCTTTGAAATTTTGATTTTCTAAACTGTATAGTCTTCAATAATCAATATCTGCATATATTTCTTGTATATATATATATTCTAGAGAGAAGTTTTAGTATATATTTTATAACAATAATATTTAAAACAAGGTCGTTGTCATCAAAACCATCACTACAACTATCTCAATCCCTAACAATCTCCCTCTTTCTGATGATGACAACATTGGTTTATAAAATATTTGTACCTGATGTCTTGATTCTCCAGTTACTCCCCTTTACTTCATTAACTCCTTCTGAAACTACTAACCCCCCTTTAATCTAAGCCTTATTTTATAATTATCCCCCTTTGTCATCAACAAAACCAATATATTCCTGGCTAGACTATAGTTACTCCCCCTAAAATTAAGACATAGTTCTAATAACTAAAACTGGTACGGCTCTAATACCTTAATTTAATCAAAACTAGGACAAGATCTAGAAACTAAGTAATGACTTGAATGAGTATAAAGTATAATTATTCAAACAAACCAACTCATACAATTAGTTAGTTCAAACAATCCAATCAATTCCAAACCAATCTTAAATTTAGTTATTTACAAATTCAAATTTAAGTTTTAAAAAGCCCAATCAAAGCACACAAAATTTAAACATGAATTCATACTTTTCTTGGAATTTCTACCCATCCATAACCATCGAAATTGGATCAGCCTTTATAGCATCCCATTCTTTGTTGCCTTTGGTGAGAATTTCTCTTGTGATATTGTTGTCTTCATCTTTGGAAAGAGAATAAATCATCCATCGAATTGCATCAAAATGGTTTTCTTGTTGCTTTATCATCTATATTTAACTTAACTCTAAGTGACGTTTGTTGTGAAGGATAATATAGAGAGAATATTCTTGAATGAATTAAGTATTTTTTTTAAAAAGTTTTTCACTAAAATTATGAAGTTGGGAAGCCATGGATTTGATAATATTAAATAATAATGAAAGCAAATGATGAAATGAAGAAGTGAGATTTTTTGGAAGAAATAGGTATATATAGGCTCTGGAATTCGTTTGAAATGAATAGACTCTAGTTAGTTAAGATAGTTTTAAAATTCAAACTAATTTGAAAAGAATAACTGTTATATGCCAACATATATATATATATATATATATATATATATATATACACACACGTTGATATATCCTCTTTTATTTTCATTTTTAAAGTATTTTGTGAGTTATGCTTTTCTTTGACTTATATGTACTTGTTTTTATTACTTTAATGATTATTCCAGAGGTTTTTAAGGAAGAATCAACACAATTATACAGTTTCACTGATATATTGATAACGATACATTGGATTAATACATGTCATGAAATAGAAATATAGAAATTGAAATATAAACTAATATAGCAAGATAATAAATCTAGAATTCAGTGGAGGATGAGGAGGAAGATAAGCCAAGTTTTCTACTAACTTTCCCAAAGAACTTGGTCATTTTAGTGGACATCTTTGGCATCTTTTTACTTAATGACCTTTTTAACGCTTTTTTATTTTTGGTTAGAATTTTTTGGTTGTTGAGGAGGATTTTCTTGAAAGGGATTTTAGAGTAATGCTCTATACTTTTTAAGGAAGTATTTTCATCTTCTTCCTCTTCTTTGATACCCATTTGTTCACCTTCCAGTCAAGAACAGGGTAAGAATCTTGTTTATCATGTAAGTAGAAGTAATGACACACTCTCCCTAAAAAAAAATTGGACCTAGTACTCTAGCAAATTCATCTATATGGCTATGTTTCCTCCCAACCCTATCAATTTATTGAAGAACTCCAATTACACTCCTTTGATGACCTATGCCTTTTCTAGTAAAAGGTTCGTTACACTCTTCCTTAATGATCTCAGTACCATTGTTTGATATAAATTTCTTAATCGTTTTCCAAATTGATTCTCAATCAAAGTAAAGAAACAAAAATAATTAAATTATTGACTCTTATTATGTAACATAATGGTCCAAGTAGTCCTACTATGATCAACCAATATAGTCAAGAAATAAGATACTTCACTCATAGTACAAACTATAAAAGACCCCTAACGGTTAAAATGAATCAACTAAAAGATAACAAAGTCACTAATAAGGGAAGTGTATGAAATTTTTATTGACAACACACATCATAATCATAATCACTCATATTATCCCAACCACAATCATCGGTATGTTTCATTCCAAGCATAGAAGAATGTCTAATTCTAGAATGAATGAAAGCAACATCAATGTTCACAACATTCTCTATATTATTCATTTTTGCATTATAATATATTGTAGTATTTTTGAAAGGCAAGTATCATTTTATTCACACTAGAAACGATTACGAAGAACTTACAAAATATCAACATGAAATGTACAATAGCTATACAACACATTCTTATCACTCATGTATACAGTATTGAGAAAAAAAAACAATACCATAAAGACAATTAAAGCCCAGAAAAAAAACTCAACACCGCAATACCCAAACTCTTCTCTTAAGTCTTTATTTCTTCAGGCATTTTTACTTCAGACATTTCCTCCAGACTAATCACCATTATCAAACAAGATATCTACATATACACTTCAAACATTTGCACTTATCAGTATAATAACTGTACACTACTGCGTAGCTATCAGCAAAACTACAAATCTGTACACTTCAGACACTTCTGCATAGCAAACAACAACACCATGTCTGTAAAACTGCACCCAAAAGCACATGAATCACCATACAACCAATGAAAACATCAAAAGCCCCATACTGATCATAATCCAATATGTCAGTATAATCTAAGAAAAAAGTCAGTATAACCAAATTGCCCAACTTTGCCAAACAGCCAAGCTACCAATTTGCAAAAATCAATAAATATTTTATTAGTAAATGCTTTATAACGTATTCCTCATTTATTTAGAATGATCTTAAGATAGTTAATTAATTTAAACAAGTGTTTAAAATCAATAAATTTTTTTATAAAGAAATTCTTCTTCATGAGCAACACTTTGCAAAGGAGATTTATAACTGATATCTTGTAAAGGAATTTATAAATGATACTCACATTCAAATTTCCTATTTAAGGTTTAGCAAACCATGTTTTAGATATTTATTGGTTTAGACCTTTTAATTACGATTTGAAATTAAGGAAACCTTCCATAATAATTTGTGAATATACTTATACCGTTGAGATGAGTATACATATGTATTGTCTAAGTGGTGAAATTATAGTGATTTGTGGATATACTTATACCATTGAGATAATTATATGGAGATGATTTTCATGTATATAATGATGATTTAGTTAATAAGATTAGTTAAACGAGGCTTAGTGATTTCTACGATAAACTTAAATCTATGAATGACTTGCTTGTTTGTTTACTTTTTCAACCAAAAGGGAGAATAATATATATATATATATATATATGTATGTATGTATATAGCAAAAGAGAGAATAAAGTCATTCTCTAACGGCTCACAAAAACAGAAATGTAGTTTATAGATGACTACAATAACTGTGAAAAAAAAAAGAAATACAACGAACAAAAGACACCATCCTAGGGCTAAGACCTCCCCAAACAGAAGAGGTGCTTAACCGTTGAGAACCAAGCCAACATGACCGCTAAAAGTTACTCTCGAACACCTTAAAACATAGAAAGATCCGATCCTAAGAGAGGCAGCTTCTGCAGTGATCCTAACCCAGGCCAAAGTTCTAGCTCCATCAACAAAGCATATCTTTGAGATCCCTGAATACCTAGAATCCAGAATACCCGAAGCAAAAAACCCAACCAGTAAGTGCTAATCCAGCACCTGCACTATACAACAGTTAAATCAGCCAGGGGAGTAATAAGGGAGACAAGAAACACACAGAGCGTACACACAACAAAACAGCCAACAAATCAACTAATCCCGGCATGGGGGTGAGGAGACCTTGATGGCACATCAAAGATACGAGCAAAATCCTGCGAGCGGGATCTAATAGCTCCCATGGTAAAAGGATCCATTGGAACTCATCAAAAGTTTTCTTGTTCCGAAAGCACCAAAGATGCCAACAGATAAGACAACGAAGCAGACGAAAAAGGATAGAACGAAGAGATTTGCCAGAGATACCGACCTACCAAAAGCGAAGCAAATCAAAAAGGAAAGTGGCATTTCCTCGAAGACCGACCAAGGTCTCCAAGAAATTCCAAACAACGATGGCATAAGAGCCCTGAAAGAATAAATGAGCACTAGATTCCAAATCACCTGTTCTGCAACACCTGCAATGAGACACGATAGGGATGCCGATCCTTATAAGGTTATCGTCTAATGGTAACCCATTATGTAGAGTCTTTCATATAAATAAAGACACCTTAGGAGGGATACGAGCATCCAAAATGAAAGAAAAAAATAGGAATTCGAGGAGCTAGAGTCGTAGACAAATTCCAAGCCGCCCAAACTGAGAAAGAGTCACCATCCCACTTGATCATACCCCCATGAGCGTCGGAGAAGGACTTCATGGATTGCATCCGTTTCCACGACTTATTAGCGTAGGACGGAGTTCCGGAGAAATTCGCTGGCAAAAGTCTATGGTACTTGGCATGAAGAAACAACTCCAAGATGGAGTTGTTAGAATTGAACTGGACCCAAGGCTTACAAGCATAAGCAGAAAAATATCCTTTGGATTACAAAGGCCCAGACCTCCTTCACTTTTGGGATGACAAATGATGTCCTAAGAAATCCAATGACGACAGTAGCATTGTCCTATCCCCTTAGAAAAAGGATGATGCCAACGAACGATAAGAGCAGTAAAAGGAGGAAGTACGAGTCATGGCAGCGAAGACATGTGATCCTATAAAGTCAAGAACTGACTTTATAAGAACCAATCTACCCGCCTGAGAAAGGAAAGTCGCATTCCAACGAATAATCTTGCCCCTAGCTTTATCGGTTAGGGGATCAAAAATAGCGTTAAGCTTCCTACCTCCGTATAGAACAATACCGAGGTAAAGCAAAGGTAGGGATGTCACCTTGAAACTGGAGAAGGTTTCAATCCAAGAAATCCTCTACGGAGACAAGTCTTTCGCGAGGACGAAGCAGCTTTTTGCAGTATTCACGAGTTGGCCAGAACACCTCTCATACTGATGGATAAAGCTAATGAGACGGCGGAAAGAGGATCCGTTACCATTTGAGAAGATGGTAATGTCATCTGCAAATGATTATGATGAGATAAGTTGTAACGATCCGATAGGAATTCGACGCCCGAATTCCGACAATAATACATAAACCTATATTACTTGTCAAAACCCAAGCATCGAAAACACCAGATATATAATCAGAAAGAAATCAGAGGGTGAGGAAAGAAAGAAAGAATATTAGAATAGAAGAAAAGAAGAAGAAGAAGAACTAACGCAACATAATCAAAGTCTCACATCAAAGTGGAACAAAATATAATATAGAAATAAATCTGTATTGAGAGCTTGAAATAGAACTTACAATCATCAGAGTACATCAATATATCTGGACAATTATAATAATTTGTCCTCATATACAACACACAGCGAAATAACACTATACAGATCATACGTTTGGACTCCTCCAGCTCATCTCCGGACTTCACAACATTTGATAACTTGAACCTGCAAAGCTTGATCTGGACCGAGCATTGAAAAAACCAGGATCAATCTAGTGAACCAGTGTAAGAAAAACTCACTAAGTTTATAGCTAACACACAACTTGATTTTAAAGTGAAATCTTTTCGAAAGAAAAGGATAATCGTAATACCAAATCCACGCATAAACACAGACGGTTTTTACCTTATGATAACCTAAAACGTTTTGAAATCATATCTATTTTGATATTGTAATAGTGTCAACATCAAATAAATAAACTAGCAGAAAGCTTGCATTTCACGCTCTACATACATAATATACAATCAAAAACCACGGGCACTAATTGTAGAATGGATTCTAACTATAGCAAGGTATGGGACCACCATCCGATAGTGTACCTCTAGAGAAAATACACTAGGATTCAACAAGAACATCTTGTAACCCTGGCTAAACATGACTGGTGTAACAACTCGGAAAATCAGAACCAATTTAAAAATTTTATTTTGGCAATTTTAATGAATTTTGAATATTTAAAATGATATATTTTAAATAATTACGACTAGAAATATATTTTGAATGGAATTAGAATGTATAAATTTATTTAAATCGAAGTTAGAATATAAATATTTATATTAATTATAGAAGGAATTGGAAATGGCGCGGTAGTTTGAAAATTCGATTTCAAATTTCAAATGAATGTACAGGATTCAAAATAAACCGGATTTTAGTGAAACCAAAAATATTAGAATCTAGTTGAAAATATCTTTCCAACGAATCCGAAAAATTGAAATTTCATCACGAGAATAAAAAGTTATAGTTTGGTATCAGAGCTTTGGTTTACAGAGCTCGGAGAACAAGACACGTTAGAACCGAACAAAAGAATTCATCAGAGATTGGATTAGCAATATCCAATGAAAATTACTCGTTAGAGATAGGATCAGTAGCATCCTAGAACGAGTATAAAGAGTGTTGTTTTAAAAATAAAAATAAAAACCAATTTTGTTTTGAAAATCTAATCTAATTATACATATTTGAGTATTTTATTTTATTTTATTTTGGACAATCGAGTATATGAGATTTTGCATATACGTGTCATGAACGTATATTCGAAGTTTTAATATACTGGATAGATATAGAATCACACTATAGTCGCCCGGAGATGAAATTATTGATGACTGTACAGCATCGGTCGTTTGTGTCCGAGTTTCAAAGGTGGGATATCTATATATATCCAATTGACTGGTGTGAGAACCAAAACTAGATAGGGTTTATTGTTTGTGATTTGGCATTAAAAATGTGATTTTTGACTATGTGCTAAAGATATGTGTTCGAAACGATAATCAACTAATTGATTGCTGGTTGTGTTGTATGATTATTGGTTTGATTAATTAGAACTTTGAAAAATTAGCCAAATTGAATCAAATTTGGAACTGAATTGAGAATTGGTTGGAATTGCATGCATATACATGTATATACATTGAACAGGTCATAGTAGGAGGCTAGAGAAGTGGAATAAAATTGTATGCCCGACAAATAGGTAAATGTTTACAAATTTCTTGGGTTTGGATGATTTTATAAGCCGATTGGCTAGCCACTTTTCCTTTAATGTTTCTTTTTCAGATGAGAGGGCCTGTGTGGCAGTTTGGGGATTTTCCCGGTAATCCCCGTACAAAGGAGGTTATGGCGAAAATTTAGGGTGTTAGCCAAATTTTTAAAAAATTAGAAATTCTTAGAAACTGAAAAGTTAAAGAATGAAAGCCAGAATGGAAGTCGAGTTGATTAGTAAAACAACTTTCAGCTCCGTTCCTTTTTGAGGACGAAAAGATTTTAAGTGGGGGAGATTGTAACAACCCAGAAAATCAGAACCAATTTAAAATTTTTATTTTGGCAATTTTAATGAATTTTGAATATTTAAAATGATATATTTAAATAATTACGACTATAAATTTATTTTGAATAGAATTAGAATGTATAAATTTATTTAAATCGAAGTTAGAATATAAATATTTATATTAATATAAAAGGAATTGGAAATGGCGCGGTAGTTTGAAACTTCGATTTCAAATTTCAAATGAATGTACATGATTCAAAATAAACAGGATTTTAGTGAAACAAAAAATATTAGAATCTATTTGAAAATATCTTTCCAACGAATCTATAAAATTGAAATTTCATACCAGGAATAAAAAGTTATAGTTCGGCCATTTATTTTGCTTGAATGTTCCGAATATATTGTCATCTACGGTTGGTACCAACATAACCATTCCCGGGAGATACAGAAGCGAAAGAAGAACAAATAAAAATTTCTCAAGATGGTGACAATACTCCCTAATTGGGAGTGACCAATATAGCCATGCGACTACCCGATTTTATACCATTTCTCGGTCGAAGAGGCTTGAGGTTAAAATTATCTTTTTAGAACATCTGGCCATCATTCACTATGAATGCCAAATTGTCAGATCCTCCAGAAAATCACGAATTAACATCCATAAAAGTACTCTAGTCGTTAAGCTATGATAAGTGCCCTTCTCCGCCACTAACTTGGTACATTTGAAGAAATCAACGTACATGATCCCTTTAGAAATACTCTGTTAGACATCCGTCCATACAAGTTGTCCTGGGACAAGACAAACCGAAGGTATCCTCCTACCACATCCTAGGAATCACCCTATATATCAATAGCGAGTAATCCTTGCAAATCCGTAGATTCCAACCATGACAGAACTCCATGGTCTTCAATTGCTCCATCTCGATCATCATCCGATATCTTCCACATTCACGTATTTGTTGGTCGGAATTGTTTTGGAATATAAATTCGATCCCGGACTGTAACAACCCCGAATTTTGGAACGGGTTTTAATATTTAAAATGACTTACTTTGATAATTAACGATTTAAAATTTATTTAATAATGAAGATTGAACGTATAAATTTAAAATTAAATTAAAATGAACTCGTAATGGCGCGGTAGTTTGAAAATTTGGTTTTGAAACTTTAAACGAATATACAGAATTCAAAATAAATCGGATTTCGGTAAAACAAGAAATGTTATAGAATGTGAAAATTTGAGATTTCATTTTATAAATTGTAAGTTATGACCAGATTAAAATTTAAAATTGCTATAGAATTACTTAATATTTTAATATTATTTAAGCCCTTAAAAATAGTTATTTTGCAAACGACCTCCGTTTTCAATGAAACTAATTTTGTTGGATTCAGAACGTCAAATTATTGTCAGGTTTAAAATTTTAAGTCAATTGGAATTAGTATGTAAGCATGATAAATTTAAACGCGCATTGAATTTCAATTAAAATTAAATAAACTAGTTAAAAGGCCATTTTTCAAACGGTCTCCAAATTCGATGAAATTAATTTTGTTAGAACCGCATTTGAAAACATAGCAAGATTTCAAATTTCGTAATTTTTGGAGTCAGTATGTGATCGTGGCAAATTAAAATGTACATTCAAATTCAATTTTAATGTTATATTGAATTCTATTTTCATTTGAAAAAAAAAATTGATTAAAACAATCGAATCAGCTTACGAAACATATCTCATTGTGTCCGGAATGGGGGTATTTGATTAGGAGAGAAAGTCGTTGGGGTTTGTTTGGAGTTCGAAGGATTAAACGAGTAAGGTGTGAATAAAATAATATTTAAATATTTATATAAAAGCCTAGAAAAGCGAACCCTAAACCTAATCTCCACTACGGAAATTGCGCCGCCGCCATATAAGTTTTAATGGCTAATTTCATTCCATTTTCGATCTTTAATTTCTTCCACAACGCTATGAATTAGAACATCGATCCAAAACAAAAATTATAGAGGGTTTTATGCTCTTCAAATCAGTTCGAGAATGATCGGATTTCATTGAATATTGTGTTGGATTTTAGGCCTTAAACGACCACCATTCGCATACGAATTTCGTGGGTCTGGAACCCTCGAGTGTTGCGCCACCACTGGCGTTGGTGGAGGAGCCTGGGGGCGTCGCTGGGGTGCAAGTCGATCGAGGGCTAGTGCCATGAATTTGCATGCGCAGGAGGAGGGTTTGATCGAAGGATGGGTTTTCTAGTACGGGAATAAACGCGAGAGGAAAAGGGGAGAAACAATGGGCCTTGGATCTAAAAATCAATGGGGAATCTAATAATTAGGTTAATTAAATAAGATTAATTCTGGAAAAAAAATATAATGATGATGAAATCTTGTAAAATTAATAACTTTGTCATACGGTGTCATAATTACACAAACTTAGATTAGTTGGAATCATATCGACATGATCTACGCCATGGAACAGACAAATTAGAAACGGAAGCAGTCGGAAAATTTGACTGAATTAAACGCCTGTTTAATTTTGTTAAAACAATCGTTTTAATAACGTTTTCAAAACCGGTCAATGTGAGAACTCTCTCACTCAAATTATTTTTACAGTTATTATATCTATGACTAAATATATATTGATTGCGTATGATTGCAATATTTGTTTAGTGATTGATGGATGTTTACAGTTTTAATGTTATCATTATTAAACTGTGACTATAAGTGTTTATAAATAAAACATTTATATTATGAATTATTCTGGGATAACAATTTACCCACCCGTCTCCTAAATATGTAGATACGTTCACATGGACTGTGATGTAAACCCCACACGGGTATTGGAACGATAATTTTACACATTGCCCAAGTATACAAATAATAATTGGTTATTTATTGGTTGAAAACCCCACACGGGTATTGGGATAATATTTGATTTACACTAATCCCAAGTGTTAGGTTGGATGTTAATCGATTGACTGACAGACCGTTATAAGCATTATTTAATTATTTAATGCTTATACGGTTGTAGATGCACTCTGGATGTGAATTGAATGCTTAATAGTTGTTTATAGCTATTGTTGAATACATGCGATGTATGAAATCCATATAAATAAAATTATATGTAAATTGATTGAGTCACATTCCAACTCGGAAATAACGAATATTTTAATATAATATTCAGTGAAGAATCAAAATATGATTTTGATATCCGATTTTGGATGGACACGAAAATATTGAAATATATGAACCCGAGTTAAGTAGATGTACGCCATTTTAACCCTAACGGATTTTTTTGTCGATTTAATTTATTTTATAATGAATATCGAAAAGATTTGATTTTAAAATCTGATATGTTGAAAATATTATTATTTTGATATTATAATAATATAGATTGTTCAATTTCGATTTAAAATTGAAATGGAAGTTGAAATCGTTTTACTTTTTAAAAGGAAATCATTATTATTCACACTAGAAGCAATTACAAGGGACTACAAGGTAGCAACTCTAACTGTTCTAAATATATACAAACCACTCAATCACTCAAAAATACAGTATTGAGAAAAAAACCACAACCAGAATTACAAATTGAAGTACATAAAAAAACTCAATACCGAAATTAACATACATTTTTAAATTTACCAGAATTACAAGTTGAAATCATTTTAAAATGAATTTATAAACAATTTATAACATACATTTTGAATGGAAATCGACAAAATATATTATACATATTTAAATGGTTTGAATAGAACGTGCCGCGCGGCGACCGTTCGTGAATTTCAACCATTGACTTTGAATAGATGTAACGGGAGATCCAACCGCCAGATTCTCCTAAAACTGAAACCATTGGTTTCGTATCGAAAAGATTTTATAAATGAATATATGAGATTTAAAATCTAACGGTTAGATTTTGTGAAATGTTTAATTCAAATTTGAATAAAAACAGTGCTAGTGCAGCAAGATGAGCTGAAACGTCATTTAACTGAAAGGGCCTATTTTCAAATGATTAAAATAAGGAAAAATTATGTTTAAACATAATAAATGATTTAAAAAATATTTTTGGATAAATATTCTGGTTTTGAAAAGATAATGATATTTTTATTTGAATAGACTTGTTAACAACTAGCGTAAGAAATCCAACGTTTTTTAAATTAACAAATTGGATTGCGAATGGTTTTAATATAACAAGAATTTTCCAACATGTGAATTGTAATGATTTTGAAATGGAAATTATCTTCGAATATCTAAATATTGGATTCCGTGATTATACAGATATCATTGAGGAATTTGGAAGATATAGATATCGTTATTCCCAATACCATAACTGTTGGTTTCAGAATTTGATACTGAATATAAGTTGATATGATTTCTATTTAGGGCCTTGTATTTAATATCAAATTGGATTTTGGGTTTGTCGTGAATGGTATCTTTAATAATAGTGTTCTTAGACCCAGTTGAGAAAAGAATAAATCTTTTAATTAAGATTTAATGAAGTTTTCCAATTAATAAATATAATTGGGATTAAATGGAAGTTGATTTTGGGTTCATTGTGAACTGTATTTTAAAGGACATTAGTTCTTAAACCCAATTAACATTGAAATTATGATTTAAAAATTTATAAATCTTTTAATTAAAATTTAATGGAAAATTTCCAAAGTAAAGTTTTCCAATTTAATATATCAAATTGGAATTGAGTGGAATTCGATTTATTAATAATCGATATAAGCTTCTGTGAAGGAAGACCATTTCTATTTATGGAATTTAAAAGGCCTTGCCGTTAGTATTAGTATGATATAGGAATTTATATCGATTACAATTGATCTGATTTCCGTGAAGATTCCATTTTTATGGAAGATGATTTTATGTTTATCGCGAGCAATGTTTTAAACGACATTTGTTCTTTAACCCGATTAAAGATAGGATTAATTTTCCTAAAGTTGAATAACCATTAAATAATGATTTGTGAGATTAAAACTAAATGGGGCTTTAGTAAATCTTTAATTAGATTGAAATGTGAATGAGGTAATTAAATTTACCGAATTCAAGAAATGTTCGAGAATGGAGTACCACCAATTTTACTCCATGCGATAGTTAAATCTTTAATTAGATTTGAATGTTAAATGGTAATTAATTTTACCGATAGCACAAAGGGTGTTAGATATGGAGTACCACCAGTTTTGCTCCATGGGATGAATAGGTTGGAATTAGGACAATAAAATGAATGATTACTTCGGTAAGGCTCGTTAATCCTGACTGGTTGATAAAACCTTAATTTGGTTTAAGTTGTGAAAAGAAATTATAAAATCTTTTGAAATGATTTACATGACTATATAAATAAAAGAATATTCTGGATTGGAATAAGGAATATGGTGTGTTTATATTTCACATGATTATAAGATACGCGAGTTATTAGGAAAGACCGGGTTTAACTCATTCTGAATTGCTAATACGACGATTGAAAGTCGAAGATTTGAGGACGGTGGTTTAAGACCGGAGATCTTCACGTCGTTTGGATGATTATCGATGTCTTGATTGGGATGTACATCCAAGACGAGGTAATAAGCGGTGATCGTCCAGACGTACTTGGAGATCGACCAGATATGCGAAGGCCTCTCTCTTGTATTGGACATATGGGATAAGGAATAAGGTGCCTCCGGTTTCGTTCAGACCCGGAATGGACATGCAAATGGATTGTATGCCTAACATTGTATTTCGCGCTATATTTGTCGATCTCTACTAAATATATATCTGTTTAGTAGCGTAGAATTTATTCTCTTGCTTAACACCCTTCTTTGAGACGTACGAGCTTAGAGGTTATATATTTGTAGAAACCAATGGTATGGTATATATTGATAATGTGGTATGCCAAGATGCAATGACCAAGGCTTTTGTTGAAAAGCAGAGTCTTGTGGTTGATGATCAAAGCATAACTTTAATATAACTCAACTTTGCGTAGCGTTAATTCGCGAGCTTCACACCTCGGTATGAACCAAAAACGGGATGAGGACCGCAGGGAAATGGACATATGTTGGTTTCTAACTACGAGTGATGTCATGGTATGGAGCACAGACATTTTACTTATGTGGATGTTGGATGATGAAAAGCGAGGTACCACGGATTTGATTTGGATCGCCAATGACCCTTGATGGTCGACATACTGATCAATGGTCGACTACTGACCAAGTGACTAGGTCCAATAGGACCGGCTAACGTATTGTTTATGGTATTACTAATCAGCGACGGCTGACCAACCCTGCCGCTAACCTAGGGTCACTTGCGGGTGGTCCAGAGTCATGGGATAGATTGCCTCGAATCGGAAAGGAAGATCGCTTGCCTTGGTTCATAGATGGAAACCCAATTTCCAATACGTGATTTCACGGTTTTAGTTGTAAACCTATATGGAGACATAATATTATGGTACCTATGTCATTTATGATTGATACATTTATATTTGAAATTGATTTCTGCACTATGCACTAATAATAATAAAAGATTAATTTCATGTATCAAGCATATTTGGCCATTATATGGTAAAACTCTATCCTCTGATTTGTGTTGCAATGTGTGATGGGACCTGAGCCTTATAATGGTTTCATTTTTCCTTTTTAGCATTGCGTTGTTTATTTTATGGTATTCTTAGGAGAAAACCCGTTCCGTGTTATACGGCCTGGTCCCTTGATTTACCCAACATTAAAATAAAGTTAACTACTGTTTTAGTTCTCACACCAGTCCCATGACTGACTCGGAGTTTATTGTTTCCACCTAAACTCTAGGTGCCCATATTTTCCACACGGGCAGCTAGTAGTTTTGGTTTTCACAGATATTACTTTTCATAGGATCCTGGATTACGGCTTGAGCTATATTATGGAATGCTTTGTATCTATATATTTCCTTCAGCTGTGGTAGTTGATGTTTTCCGCTGCTATGTAATTTAAATGTATGATATTTTTTCGCTGTAATTATTTATTTATACTCTGATATCTTGTACTCTGATGTAAATTATTGTAATAGAAATGAAATGTTCTCCTGTTTTTGACTGATGAGTCGTGTTCCCAAAGCAATTTGTCTTCTTGTTCGGATTAGGCTGGCCGGGAAGTTCGGGTCGCTACACGGTCTTTCCATACCAACAATCGTATTGGCCAGATTTTGTTAGTCGGTTATTTAACTATCAAAATAAACAACCATAAAAATAAAATGAATTCACTGGTTCAGTACACAGTATCACTTGGCCTTTTTAAACTTCCATTCATTAATCAAAGCCTTTTAGAACTTCTAATGTTTATAAACACAACTTTTTACTTCTTATTTCAAAATAAGATTATACTCAAACCTTTCTGTTCAACTTATAAAACTTTATATATTAATTTTATCCATTTTTAAAATATTATATACAAGCCTTGATTATATTACAAATAAAGTCCTTTATAAATCTTCTTATAAATTTATTTCAAATCTATTTCAGTTATATCTCAGTAAAACCTCATCTCTTTCTCAAAATATGCGAATTTAGATTAAATCTTTATAACTTAATTCACCTAACCACTTTCAATTCAACCTTGGGTTTCTGTTTCGATTTCCATTTCATACCTTCATAAGTTCCTAACCGTAAACCAGTAAGAAAATAATTCCCTAAATATCAACCTCGTAGGCCGAAACTAACATCATATCAATACTCAGAAAATAATTTAACGATCTCCAGTTAGGTTCCAATTCTTTAATTTTCATATCGTGGACTTTTATTCCATTCATAAACCTTCTCTAATAACTTATTCCAATAATATTCTCAATAAACTTGGGTTTTATAACAACTCCGTTCAACTTGGATTTTTTTATAAAATCAATTAAATACAACTTCAATAAGAATTTTAATTTAAACTTCAATTTAAAATCAACTTATATTATTATTAATAAAATTCGCTTAAAAATATCATTTAACTATAAATAGACCTTATAGTTTCATAAAGCTCCATTAATACATTTTAAATCCCAAAATTTATCACTTTGATTATTATTAAATAAATAATAATCAGCTTCCAACATTTATCTAAAACACAAATGGTTTACTTCACCATAAAATATTTCCATTAAATTAACAAACTAATTTAACAATCAAATTCAATTAATGCAGTTGACTTGGTCAACTCGAAATATGATTAATTCGTTAATCAATTCCACTTAGTCTTTCCATTTAAATTAATATAATTAATTTAAATAATCCCTTTTACTTTGATTATTATTAAATAAATAAAAGAGTGTGTTTTTTACAGGTCTCTATTAAAGTTTGAAATAAACACCACGTCCCTCCCATATTTTAAATACATTTCCGCCCCCTATTTTTGAATTGTCGCCTCCTGTTTTGTTGGATCCACTTCCCGTTTTCAGTTTCCGCCTCTTGCTTTCTTGGTTACGCCTCCTTCAATATGTGCCAGAAGAAAATGCGGCACTAAGTAAAAAAAATAAAATTTAAAATCTGGAAATAATCCCAGAATCCACGCCAATTAAAAAAAAAGTTGCATACATGTTTGCGAATATTGCCAAAAGTTGCACACATGTATGCAACTATTGCATAAAGGAAATTCGGCTAACATTTTGCCTACAGATATGTTGCACACATGTGTGTATGTTTTTTTATTTTATTTGCACGCTTGAATGCAAATAAAAATCAACTGAGTTGTACTAGTATGAATTATTGCACATTTTTATGCTAGAATTATGCAATTATTGCACTGAAATATGCAAGTAAATCAACGCAAATGCAAAAGCTTGAATATATGCACATATGTATGCAAGAAAATTCATATATGTGCATAATATTATGCATTTAACCGCACTTTTTCGATGTTTTCTTGTTTTTCCGTGTCTTTTGATGTTTTTTAGACTGATTTTTTTGTCAAATGCATAATTTATTTTAATATTAATTTACGTAATTTTTTTCATTTTTTTATTTATTATTTGTTCTAGTTTTGAAAAATAGGGACCTAATTTATAATAAGTGTATGACCGGATGTGAGCCTAATTAAGTTTTCTTTTAGGGATGTGTGCCTAATTTTCACTAAATAATAATCACTTTCAATACAATTCCATATTAACAATTTATCTCGGTTATTAATCATTACGTTAATTTATGCTCACTTGCTTATCAATCTTATCAATATTAGAATTAGCTTTATAAAATCATTTAATAATTACTTGTGAACTTAAATGATAAATATAAATATTTATTTCCTCTTTATAAACTTCCATTCAAATAATATATTTCAAAAATTTATCTTTGCTTATGAAATAAATTTTTATAACTTCATATCTATCGATTTACTTGACGATAAATCAATCTTTATACAACGATGTATATTTAGGCTATCTGCTACTTATTTCTCAACCAATACTATCTATTGGTTAATAACAAAATAAACATTGAATTTGGATTCAACAATCAATAATCATTCAATCGTCCAATCAGATTGGTTAAACAGTACATGTAGTATAACATGAAAATAAACAATCAATTTGAGGATTCCAGTTAGATCCCTCTAACCTGTTTTTCCCTACATCCAAATATGTTACCTCAAATAAAACAATTCATCCAATACGATAAAATATTATCTACTAAAATAAACATGAATAATTAATTCAACTGATAACAGTAAGTTAAAATAATAATTCAATCATTCAATCTAATCTAATATGTTTATATTACCATAAACGTAACCAACAAGGTAAGTTACCTCAATTGAAAATCATCGTTAAAAATAACGATTGAATTTCGATTAAATTAAACGAACGTTTAATTTAAATCAGTTATATAAAAATATTCAACATATATTCAAACACTCATCAAATCATCCAACAATTAGCAAACACACAAATATTAAACCCAACTTATATAAAATATAAATGGGACAACTGAGTGGTTAAAATCATCTTGATTCCATTCGTCGTCAAAATGGTTCGTTTCAGTTAAATTAAAGGAATGTTTAATTTAACTGAAAATCTCAGTTGCTTTCAACTCCGTCCAATCCAGCTTCATAATGTTACGTTCGTTGATATGGTTCCAATGCTCCTGGTTTAGTTTAATTCTGTTAATATGTGAGCAAGATACATAAATTATACGATCATGTTCTAATTTAAATTAATTAAACTTAAATTAATATATGTTAAGATTAATGATATTTTTACTGATTACGTTATGTATATTGGTTGCGTTAATTGCTCATGATAAAATTTTTTGGCCACGTTAGTTATATTGGATTAGGCATACTAATTAAAAATTGGGTATTTTAAACCTTAACTAGGTACATTATGATTAGACACAATATTATTTGGCCATGATAATTATATAATCAGGCACGTTATAATAATGGTTGGGCATATTTAAAACTTCTACTTCCCTTACCTGATATCAGCTCTTTTCAAATGCCACGCTACGCCATTCACTCCTTCCCAGTAACCCGACAATGCCTTTCCCTCCTTTTTTTTTTTTTTTGGAAAGACCCAGCCCATAACCGCATCCGGCCCACGTTTTTTCACTTTGTTTTTAAAGGGTCGAAGCCCATAAAATTGCTACAACTCACCCACCACTCTCACTTCTTCTTCCCCAGTACTTCATTAAGAAAACATGCCGCAATTTTTTCCTTTCCATGTCGCGCCGTACACGAGATCCTCCCCCTGCTACTTCATGCATTCACGCACCAAAACGCATGCACATTCGGTCCCTCTCAAAACATATACCCGACATACAAACAACTCAAACCCACACTTGTTCCTAATCACGCAACTCCCCCTTACTTCCCATACCGTTTCTTTTTTTCTACTTCTTAAATCCCGTACCCTCCACCATTTGATGTTGCTTCACCAAAGCCCCGCCTTTCCGCTTCCATCTTCCCCAGGCTCACCATGCAGAAACCACTCAACCCACCACGATCGGGGTTACAGACCACTCGCACATTAGGCTCGCTACCCAACTCTTAAATGGAGGCTTCAAATTATATTTACTGGAAGGAAAAGGAGGGGAGTTCGGTTTTAATTCTTGCGTGCTGAAACAAAATAATATGCAGTGGGTATGCCTCTATATTTATAGTGAAGGAGGTATGGGGTCAAGTTTATGGTATAGGGGACCTGTCTTTTTCGGGTACAAACGTACTCAGAACGTTAGTCCTTGGTCTGTACGTAACATGGGTAGGCTAAATATAGGCATGCAGTATATTTTAAAGTAGTATGCATGAAATAGTGTCTGTTCGGGTAGGCATGTGCAAACTGCACTCCTATTTCTAGTCTGCATGGTTAGATATTAGGGTGTATATTTTTTCCTTAAAGGTGAAGTAGATGTAAATTTCAATCCTTAGCACATGCGTGGGTAGCGCAATTTCAATCACTATTAAGACCTAAGATATTTTACTTGGCTTAGAAGTGATATATTAGTTATATTTTATTTTATTTTGATTCGGTATGGTTATTAAATTTTTACCGCTATTAACGTTCAACGTTATATATACGCACCGCCATACATGAACTCCAAACGCAATAAAAATGGACGTACCGCTACGTCTTAACATTCCGGATCCAATGAAATTAAATTTTTTTTATTAACGTGTGGAACCTAAGACTTCACTCAAGCCATTGCTTGTCGGTCTTAGTAAACCCCACGGGTAGTGATATACCCCGATTTTTCAACGCCTTCACACTACCTAGGTAGTCACCCCTAGAAATTGGCAGAGGTGGCCCTCAAACCTGAGACCTATGTCTCATCCCAATTCGCCCACCTCTAACCAACTGAGCTAGGAGTGTCGGGTCCAATGAAATTAATTTCGTTGAATTTCGACTCCGTTTGTACAACAATATTATTTTAATTTCAATATATTCATCAATTCCCATTTAAATTTCTTCCGTTGACAAAACAACTCCGATTTGCTCCAAATCGGAAATCCTACAATAACTAGCTATATGTTTTCCAATAAAATTTGTTTCGTCGAAAACGGAGGTTGTTTGAAAAATGACTATTCTTAAGGCTTTATAATATCGATAAAATATAAATAAATTCCAAAACAATTAAATATTAATAATAAATAAAATTATTATTATCATACATATCCAAATGGAATAATATATCATTTCAAATTCAACCAGTATTGAATCATAACTCAATATTAACATTTTGAGTTAAACGACATCCATATTATATAAAAATTCCTTTTAAAATATATTAAATAAACGTTATAATTTATAAACAATTTCATAGCGAATATTTGAAAATTTGATTTAGCCATAACTTGCAATCTATAACATGAAATCTATTTTTTTTTCTCTTTCATTAGAAAATTATAATCAAATAGATTCAGACGATTCTTGTTTCAAAGAATTCTGACTTAAAATGGATTATGTATATTCAATTGAAGTTCAAAACTCGATATTACGAACAATCGCGACGTTACGAACTCATTTATAATTAAATATAAATTTATACGTTAAAACTTTGTTAAATAAATAAATTCTATATAAAAGTTCAATTATATTTCCAACATAATATTTAAAACAAAACTAGATCTTCGAAATCAACGCTCGAAAATCTGGGTCGTTACATAAGTGGGTAACCACTTGGGATTCTGAACCTGTGGATTTGACCCGCTATCGTAAGCGAATGCAATCCACGAACGAAGGCCTCAGCGGAGATGATAAACAAAGTCGGGGAAACGGGATCTCCCTGACGAAGACCCCTTCCCGACTTGAAATACCCATTGGTAGATCTGTTTATGAGAATGAAAAACCAAAAATTCAAAACGAGTCACCAAACAAGATCAATAAGAGACTCGGGAAAACCGAAAACCCTTAGGATTCTAATGATGAAAAAACAAGACAGACAGTCATAAGCCTTAGCTATGTCGAGCTTGATAACCACATTAGAGCCCCTAACCTTACGATCGATTTGAGAAACCAGCTTCTAGGAAAAAAGGACATTGTCTGTAATTAGGCATCCAATAACAAACCCAGCTTAAGAAGAGGAAATAATACGATCCTGAAAAGGTGCAAGTCTAGTAGATAACACCTTTGAAATAACCTTGTTAGTGAAATTACAAAGACTGATTGGACGAAAGTTCACGCATTAACTTGGACTTTCACACTTGGGGATGGGAATCAAATTGGTGGAAATCCAACCTTGAGGAAGCGCTCCACCCGAGAAGAAAAACTGGATAGCGAGACAAAGGTCCGCCTGAATGATCGACCAAATACTCCTAAAAAAATCGTTAAAACCGTCTGGCTTACTCGCACTATCCTTAATGCGAATACGCAAGCACAAATTTCCTCAGGAGCAGGAGGGCTAAAAAGAGCACCGCACTCCTCAGGAAGAATAATCCTTGGGATAAAATCCAACAGTGTCAGATCAGAGAAGGACACAGAGGGAGAACCAAGGAAAGATAGGAACTGGGATAGGATAGTCACTTTGACATATCCGGAGGAAGGATCTGATGAATCGATAAGAGGTTATTCTTCTTTCTAATAAAAGAATGGAAGAAACTGGAGTTCGAGTCTCCATCGATGATCCACTTAATTCTGGCCTTTTGAAGAAAAAATCGTTTTCAATACGAAGCTCCGATGAGAAGGCAATTTAGGCTAGTGCCCACACCTCATTGTTAGCGGGAGAAAGGATCTCATCAAAAGAAGATTTCGCTAAAATATGTGTCTCTTATGCCGCGTTGACACGGTTGAAGATATTCTTAAAGATGAGCACATTCCAAGCCTTAAGACAAGCTTTGAGACGCTTAAGCTTGCGCGAAAACACAACAAAAGGATTGCTTAAGGAAGGAGAGTTAAATAACCTTTAAAATCTTAGTCTAAAAGAGAAAACATTTTAAACTGGTGGTGTAGAATGTTTTTCTTCATACTTAACACCAAGGGATTTAACTTAAGAAATATCTTGGAGAAACACAGAAATCCAATAGTATAGTTACCGTCGAAGGTGTTATACTGTGTATATAAACTATTGGCTCTCCTAGGATATAAGGGGATCCATCTACTTGAACGGTTATGGGGTGATATTCGCTCTTATACATTGTTTGATTATTTTCAAAAGATCCAGAGTTGGACTCGCCTAAAAATCGAGTGTTTGATTTGTGGAGCATCATGTAAGCGGAGGAGTGTACTTGTAAGATATGACTTAAACTGAAACCACTCTGAAAACCATATGCATGTTTTTATAAAGGGAAATTGGTATTATCTTTGGATGTTGGAATCTATTTGAGATTCTGGGATCCGATGGGTATGGGGATCCATTTATTGACTCCAAGATCTTTTGAGATGGGAGAAATCCGTTTGTGATTCCAAAAAATGTTGAGAAGTGTGAATCCATGTGAGATTCCATGATCTTTGTTCGGAAGCATTATGTGAGCTGGAATGTCATACGCTGTGCAGTTAATGCCCCGCTATTACCCCGCTATATCGTATAGTGGATTTCTACCGCTACGTTATTTCCAAATAGCTTCTGAAATAGCCTTTCTACTTTTAGCGCCGCTATATCCTGATATTCGCGATATATCCCATTATTTCAGATATAATCCGTTATTTCTGTTATATATTCTATAAAAGAAATGAATTAAAGAACGAGATTTATAAATTATAAAATTAGTATTTTAATAGAATTTTTTGACATATATTTTTTAGAATAGAAAACACTATAATACTCTATTAAATTAAATCAATATGAATAAAAGTTTACATTTATCTACAAATATTTTGCGTATGCTTTTATTTAAAATTAAGAATGTACTAATTATAACCAAACCGAATGTTAATTTTCTGTACATTTATCATTTATATATTTCTAAAAGCATCAAATATGGGTTTTATATGATATTTTCAACTCATCCGCAATATCTTGTTATTTCCTCGTTTTATTCCCACTATAACTTTTTGTGCCTCCGCCGCATTGGATTCGTTGAGCGCTTTAACTGCACAGCCATACGTAACCTCATCCGTGAAGATGACTAAAACCAGAGATATAAGACATAGCCAATAGGGTTGGCAAATCCATAGAATGTCATCAGCTCCTTTTTGCTCCCTTTGCTAGCAATACTTTTGGATTTTTGGCATGCCGAGAGCGATGCATTAGATCTTAGCAAGACTAGTTATGTTTTTCCTATGTTATCTCGACTAGGCAAGTACGATTCTTTGGAACGATAGCTTTGATCCTTGTGTAAGGGGACTGTTCTCGAAGTACTAAGACAACCTCAATGGAAATCCTACATAATTAGCGAACGCATCATCTCGTGTTTTGATTATATACCTAGTACTGTTGTGATGTACACTCAATAGCATCACAACTATCTGATTACCGTAAGGTAAAAACCCTTTTGTGTTTATGTGGGCATGGTCTTACGATACAATTACTTAAAAGGGATTTTTATAACTTAAGAATCGAATTGAGATGTATTTTTCTCACGTTGGTTTACCAACCTGGTGCTGGTGTTATTTTATTATATGCTCGAGTCAAACCAAACATATTTACAGTTTAGATTTGAATTGCTTCGAAGCTTCAGAAGAAGAGCTGGAAGCTAAGTTGTACACTTCTATGTGCCTTTGTTTTCCGTTGTATTGTTGTATTTATCAATATTGTAAGGATAGATTGTTATAACTACTCAGGATGATTTAAAGTTTAGTAATGTGATGTATGTCTGTTTTGTTGTATATTTAAAAAGCATTTCCATTTGGTAAATATTATTGTATATTATAGATTTTTTATTCCGTTGTGAGATTTTATTTTGTACCTTCTTTCTTTTTACCCCTAACAGTATATCTTTTCAACACTTGCATGTTTGACGCGAGAATATCGTAGATGTATTGGTGTTGACTTTTGAGGTTCGAATAGGTGGGTCTTTACAAAGAGTGAACATGCTTTTGTATCTTCTCTTTAATTCCACATCATGATATAAATCAAATTCCAAGATCCACAGCACCCTGCAACAACCCAAAAGTTCTTTTATCAGCCAGAAGTTTCTATTTAATTATACTTTGAAGGGGAGAAAGAATGAGTGAAGGGAGAAATGGAACACCTGGTTGAAATTAAAGAACATTTAGAAATGTTGAACTGGTTAGGGTGCAATGGAACGCTTCTCACACACGCGTGCGCACGCGCGCACACACATTTGTGGGAGGAGAGAGAGAGTTGGTGGAAAGAGAGAAATAGAAATGTGTGATGTAATGAATAAATAAATATGACTTTCCTTTCTTCTCTCTACTGGCTTCTACTTTTATTTATTTCATACGATTTTGTTTATTTCACAATAATAAATAACTTTTGAACATTTTATCTAATTTTTCATAAGCTCAAGTACTCTTTCTCGAAAGTCCAAGCTAATTTTTTTTTTTTTTTTTAAATTTTGACCCTAATTTCGAAAAATAACTTATTAAGGTATAAATTATTTATACGAAAAGAATACCAAACATCAGTTGTTTTTTTTCAACAAATTCATACTTCTCCAAACACAGTTTATAAGGCTATTATTTACGTTTTGGAGAGAAATAGTTGTGTTGTACAAACCATGAACGTGCTTATTCTATCATTATTTAGATATTAAAATAAGTATGGAAAACTGTTTTGAGACGTAAACAGAGAGATTCAAGTAGATAATTTTGGAAAAATTTAAGAAACATTCACCAATAAAATATTGATCGAACTAATTCACTTTTTCGGCTACATGCATGTTCATGTTGAACATAATCAATGAAGGGATGATTTTATCAGGAAAAAGCATCTCCAGCACTGTACCAGTTAGGATTCTGTAGACTGCTTCGTTCTTCTAAGGTTCCTCTACCAATCTTTTAACTTCAAGCATTTCCCTACCATGGTGACCCCTTTCCCTCCCTCCATCTCCATACTTTTTTCCATCCCAACAGGCAAAAAAGGCCACCAATACGAACGGTACGATCAACTTAGTTGTTCGTGCGAACAAAAATACATAAACGCCATGATCAAAATATGTTTGTGCCCATATAAATCAAACTAAGATGCCAAAATATAATGTAAATATACACCAGATACAACAGTTTGGCATAGTTGATCAATGTATCAATAACATCAATAATATTCGGGGAGACAGATATAAACATGGAATTATTTGCAATATTTCGATGATAATGATTGACTTCTTTGGGAGTGAAATGATTTCATTCCGATATTAGAAGACATTATCTCCACTTTTCAAATTCTTTTGTAGTTGCTTTGATTAACTTCTTGGTATTCATGATAAGCTCGTCCAGCAATTCATCAATTTTATCCCTGAAATTGGGCAGAAGAAAGAAAATAATAATAATAATAAATAGGGTTGGTAGATCATGATAATAACAGATCATATAGAATGCAAGAGCTGTTCATATTTTGCTGCTAGAATAAAAATGAAATGGCAGAACATTCAGCATATACAATTGCATGATATTTTGCATGTTCATACACAAAAAAGAACCATAATGTAACTTTGCAAGTGCTTTGCAATTCGCCAGGTGGGTCACTTTGCTAACCAGCATTGCTATGAAAAATATGTGCTTTTGCATACTCAAGTGGAATTGAATATGCCAAAAGCAGAAATGATATATTAGAAGTCAAACTTAGATGGATTTTGATTACTTGTGCCATAAAGGGGTTTGCTCATGATGTGTGCATGATATGTATTTTTCTTCTTTTTTTCAGATTTAAAAATAAACCAGCTTCTTATTTTAATTTATTTGTGGCAAAACTTGAACTTTGCATCCTACTTGGTGAGACCTTTTGGATGAGCTCAATCTTTTTCTTCAAGTAATATTTATAATTTTTTTAAGTAATAAATACATGTATTGGTAGCCCCAAGTATCTCTATGAACTATAACAGGTAATATTAATTTTTTTTAGTACATTGTAATAGCAAGATTAAACCAAGGTGCATTAAGTAGTACAAAAATACACATAACAAATTTAGTATAAATGCGATATACTAAGATTCTGCCTACCAGATGCATGGTGAACAAAAATTACACTACATGCGCAAACTTAGACTGCAATTCAAACCTATGTAGCACAATCTTCAGAAATGATTTTTCAATACCATTATTGGTTTTTTCATCATGCAATTTGTTAACATGTACATGCGCACACTTCAATGGGATATCAACCATAGTAGTTAAGGCGAAAAGCCCCAGGCCCTCGCCTGGATTTTTGCGCCTAGGCCTTTTTTGGGCGCCTCGAATGAAAATTTTCTTCTTCAGTTTCAGCTAAAAACTGCATTTTGAAAATGCAATAAAACACAAATTTTATTTTAAAATGGACATATAAAAGCATTATTAGAAGAAAAAAACACCATACGATCAACATAAATCAAACTAAGAATGTGCAAAGTCATTCAACTCAAGTTTACAAACAATAAAATACTTAAATATAGAAATTAAAAACAACAATACGTAAAGCCTTAAATAGAGTTTTAACCTTCCATGAGCTAGGTTTTTTTTTGGACGATTCGATGAAAGAAATTTATGGTTTTTCTTTTCAACGGGTTGATGAAAAAAGAGCAGCCTTTTTTATAGAATACGCTCTAAATCAACAATCAAAAAAGCATAATTTTCTTAGCATGTTGGATTTGGGCTCCTGTTGAGCCAAATACTGAAAATTTCAATTTCTACTCAAATGGTGCAAAAAGCGCGTCATTTTGGTGCTTCACAAGGAGAGCGCCTTTGGGGCTTTTTTGGCGCCTCATGCATCATATGCGCCTTTAAAGGTAAAAAAAAACCAAGTTGGGACCTAGGGCTTTTTAGAGCCTAGGCACGCCTAGGCGAGGGCTTTGATAACATAGATATCAACCCTTTATAGCAACAATAAATTGGTTTTGTCATTGGGGGTCATATGATGTTCTTTCTCATATATGCATAAGTTGACTACTTATATCGTTACAATTGCATATTGTTGTACTTTTTCGGCCACAGTAAGCAACCATGTTAATTTCATCAATCATGTTCATTTCAACAATCTGGAAACTTAACTGTGGCGTGCAAGTTGATTCGTGTATCCTCAGCAAACATTCAAACACTTCAAATCCATATTGTACAGATTACCTGCCACGAGATTACCGGATAAGCAGATCGGTATGACATGCGCTGGTTACGTTCAATTACGTGTTCGGCGTGCGACGGTTTTTTGTAGATGCATATCAGATCTTCACACTTTCGGTACATTAAGGTTTCCATATTGGTAACAGCACATTTGAATATTGTTCTAAATATTGTTATCTCATTAACCATATAAAAATTAAAAAAAAAATCGAAAAGAAAAGATTCTTGAGTTTCTCAATTTTTGACTAATAGATGGAAGTTGAACCATAGTCCCAATCTATCTTTATAAGCATTAATGTAACATGTAAAATTATTAGTAAATAACTATATTTTTATTGATGTATTCATGCCAACGTTTTAGTTTTCTGCCAAAACTTTGAAATTCCATCCATCCTAGTTCGATTAGGGTTGTTATCTAAGAATAAATTTTAGTTGAAATCTTGTTCCGGTTACAATTATGGAAACGATTTGTCCATTTCACACTTGTATCACAACATAACATAAACGAACTTAAAAAAAAAAAAAAAAAAAAAAAAAAAAAAAAAAAACTCTAAATAAATAAGAAGAATCATTAATACAGATTTACTGTGAAAGTTAAAAAAACATATGAGGAAACTAATTAAGGAAAACCCCATACATAAATTAAGCCCCGATGTACTTAAATTAATAAGCTCTATTACCAAATATGAGCCCAAATTAATTGGATTTTAGAGCTTCTTGCCACATTCCGGGTTTCGATCTCCTTAGTCATGAAGATACTATTAAACCGACTCCGATGCGAATATCGATTCTCATTAAAATAAGTGACAATGAACACTAGATTTTTTTTTTTTTTTTTCTTGATGCGGTTGCGAAATGGAAAGGATATGATAGGGTTAAAGAATTAAGGCTATATAGTCTAGGATAGTTACGAAAGGCATGCCAAGGCGCAGCATGACATTTGTGCATTTCTTCCATGTGGCGGGAAGCACATAAAACCCACCACTAATGACATACGGTGCAAAAATGACATGTCTTTTCATTATATTACCGTTTTCGCATTATTATTTTTCATTTTAATAATCCAAACTGTATAAAAAATAACATTCATCGTATTACGGATCATTAAAAAGATGGTACATCTTTGACACTGTCAATCCTGTATTCTTAAATGACATCAATGATTATAATAAATGAACAGCGGAAAATATAGATGATGCATCTGATAAGCTTGTATTTACTGATGACTTGATAGGGGTGTTGGTAGTAGAACAAGTGTGGAGGAAGCTAATATCCGAGTAGAAGAACATCTACATCAAGAGATTTTTAAGCATCCATTCAGCTCCTTAACATCTTCACACGAAGAAAAACAAACGTAAATGAAATGGATAAGCGAGATGCCCAAGCTTATGAATCCAATGATGTAGACATTGATTTGAAAATATAAACGCTGAATCATATCCAAATTTTAAATTTTAAGTTTATCGGTAATATTTATAAATATATTGGATTGTGATTCTAGAAAACTATTATGCTTGAAATTATATACTTACGATATTATATTTGATGATGTTTTTATGCAAATTGTCTAAAAATTCATTGTTGCATATGTTTAGCAAAAATATTGTTTTTCTTTTAATTTATTACATATACGTATATATTATATTTATAAAAAAAGTAAACGTGCGCAGTAAATTAAAAAGAAATGCTGTGCACCAAGGCTCTAGAGGGCTTTCTGCATTTTTGAGTTGTGCGCCATTAATAACCATAGTCCAGGTATGTTATGTCAGTATATGGTTAATTGTAATGGCTATGACGAAAGTTTATAGACTATTGCTACGATTGGTAATTGGTTTTAATTTAAAGTGTTATACGGTATAAAGTAATTTTTAATAAATTGTTCAAGTGGACTGAAACACCCCACCTCCGTTAGGGTCACTCTCAAAGGGAATGCCCTAATTTTGGTGGAGGTTTATAAGTATAAGTCACAGATATACAAGACAGATATAAGAACACATATTTGTAAACAGCGGAAAAATAACAACTTTTATTTCATAAAAACAAATACGTGCTACAACAACATCACCATAATTGTCTTACATCTTTTCCAAAAACATAACATAGCACTTTCATAATCTGTCTTGATTACATTATTTAAAGAAGCATAAAGAAAACGTAGATAAACCGCAAAAGCCCCATAGTGGTTGTCCAAAGCCATAGTTCAAAACGAAAAGGTCCAAGCAATATATTTCTCTTCTTCAAGCTGGATGTTAAGGCTGGTCAAGCTGCTGTGTTCCCTCCCTGTGGGGGGGGGGGGGGGAAATGGAAGAAAAGAAGACGAAAGAAGAGTAGAGTCAGACATAAAGCCTGAGTAAGTCTAGTACTATTCTGTCTATGAATAAAGAACTGGGTATGATAAGTATAAACAAGAAGTGAGGAAGCACTATAAACTTGGTTAAGTTGTCTAGGGTCGAATATGCTATCGTACCCCATGTTAATCTCTGAACCCATATAAACTAGTTTCCAACTGGCACCCCATAATTAGGGTGATGTGATCCATTCTATGATGATCGGCTCCTACTCGCATAGTTACATGTGTCTTACGGCCCCCGATGTTGTAGTTACCTATGTTGGTCCCACCATGGGGTGTATCAAGTCCCATGGTGGCGGCCCGACACAATCCTAGAATGCACAGGTATGCTAGGATTGAGTTTAACATACGATGTAAATGTATGAATTTCAAACGTATACTTGCATAAAACTACATACATGTAGTTTCAACATGGATTTCAATTAATCAACTACATACATGTAGTTTCAACATGGATTACATAATTTACGAATATTCCAAACGTATACTTGCATAAAACTACCGCAAACATGTAGTTTTTATAATGAATAACATGCTTTGCGAATATCCAAACGTATACTTGCATAAAACTACCGCAAACATGTAGTTTTTATAATGAATAACATAATTTGAGAATATCCAAATGTATACAATATTCCAAATCGATAAGAATCATAGTAACGCACAAATATGAATTACTTTATCGCCACAAATCAAGTATACAAACCAACACAATTATTTGTTCATACCAAAATAATACTCTACTTACAATTGTATGGCGAATTCTCCAATTTAGGGATTTGGAGATGCGATTCCTTGTTGATTTGATTTGTTTAGGTTGCTTTATGCTTTAGAATTTGCCTCCTAATCCTCTCTCCAATTGGCGGCTACTCTTAGTCGTTCCTCAGCAACATGACGGCTTTGTTCTTATTTTTGAATGAATAGATTATGGTGAGTCTAGGGTCATTTTTATATGGTTTATGAACTGATTAGGACCATTGATGTTGCTTGGATTGATCGTAGCCATTCATTCGAAAGAGAGACCAATTAGAGCCTGCCACCTAGCCCTAATGACAAAGCAAGCTTCTGAAAATCGGCCAAACACAGACCTGGCCAGCCAGGACTAGACCAGACCTGGCCAGCAGGTCATTTTTGACCTGGGCGCACTTGGCAGGTGCGCCAGGTCAAAAATGTACTGGCGCACTTCACAAGTGCGCCAGTGCATTTTTGTTCTGGCGCACTTCCCAAGTGCGCCAGTGCATTCTGACCCTTTTCCGGTTTTTCGCCCAACTTCGTTCGTCCATAACTTCTTCATACGATATCCGTTTTTCGAAAACTCGGACTCTATTTCGCGTATTTTTCCGAGACGAACGCAATGGCGTATCCCGTTTCCCTTAGTTCTTTGATTTAAAATTAATTATGCTTTAGTTTGTGAATTTCACAGTTATAGAATTCGCGGGGTGTTACATGGACCTAGATGAATACAGCTTTCAGTTTGGCTAAGACCCTATTAAGTTTCAAAATACATCAAACTTTGTCTTAGAACTTTGTAAATTAGGCATAGTTTTTTGAAAATAAATAAAACTTACAAATAAGTCTACACATGTTTTTATCCTTTTTTACTACTTGCAATATACTATATGAATAATTACAGATATGTCTGCAACTTTTTTTTTTGGCCAATAATCTTCCGTTGATGTTTACATTTTTTTTTTAAAGTAACAACGCAGAAAACACGGACATAAATTGCTACAGGAAGGACCCGTTTTTGCATATAAACTTAGGGAGGGATCCGCTTTTAGTTATGCTTCATTTTAAGGATGCCTCTCTAATACTCACTTTTGTAAAATAGTTAATGACTACCGAAATCTCAGAAGACCAAACTGAAATATCTAACCATATCCATACTTAGTAATTGGGAGATCTGTGGCATCATCATAGTGTATCAACCATACCTATGCATTTGTATGCATATCAATGCCACAAAACTGCAAACTTTAATCCATCCTAAACTTTTGTGGCATGTGAGGCTTGACTTATATGCATTCATCATTTAAACATTTCCCTATTGACAATGAAATAGTGGTTAAAAATGTTTTCATGTCTATATCGTAAAATCTCTGACCATGCACCGATATTTTTGCTCCAATTTTCAAATTATTGAAACAGCCTAAGCAAGAGTGAAACATAATAAATGAACATTCTGCTGTAAGACATTGATCAGCAAAGACACAAGTAAAATTACCATACTTTCTTATTAATGACAAATCTTTAATATAATACCATGGATCATTACTCAATTTTCAGAAAATTAAGATTGCTGGAAGTTGAAATAGTCGTGTCATGACTCATTACCAAATAACACCTAAGATCCCTGCTAGTGCTGATACACTGTCAGACTAAGACTTAAAAGTTAAACAAGTCTTGCCACAAAAGAATAAGAAACAACGTGCTGAGATTCATTTACGTATACAAACTGAGCATTATAGCATGCACACTGATATTTCTTTGTCTCTAAGTTAATCTAGATGTATAAATATTAATCTCACTGAAGTCAAATTAGGCCTTCATGATAACTGGATACAAACATGTGGTTACCCCAATGCATCATCTAAAACTTCAAAGTAGCTAAGAACATTTATAAACATTTAAGACGTCCCACAAATTTCAATTGAATAATTATATATATTCTTCCTAAGAAATTACAGTTTTCCAATCAATCCATCTACCAAGAGGCATTCAGATTTTTCTTTTCTTTCTAAAAAATAAATAAAAATAAAAATAAAAAAATCAGTGTGTTGTGATTCAGGTGTTAAGCAAATGCATTATGTACAATCATATGGTTATCCCAATGCATCAATCCAAAACTTCAAAGTAGCTAAGAACATTTATAAACAATTACACACACACATATTTTTCCTAAGAAATTACAGTCTTCCAATCAATCCATCTACCAAGAGGCATTCAGAGTTTTTTCCCCCTTTTCTTAAAAAAAGAAAAAGAAAAAGAAAAAAACAATGGATATTGTGAATTCAGGTGTCAAGCAAATGAGTTATGTACAATTAACAGTGGTATTTCCTAAGATTCAAAATTTTGTTTTACGTTTCGCTTCCCATCATCAATAAATTCGAAGTTTCCGGTTCCGTTTCAAAATTTTCAGAATTCCCATTTTAATTCCTATTTGCAAATTCCGCTGCATTTTTTACAATTATGTTAACAAATATTTAATACTAATATAAATTTATGGTGCATTCTTCAAACTACGCACATGACACATGTTTTTTTTTTAAAATAAAATAAAAACATATTATTGACACAATATATTTAACTACCCGAAATTACAAATAAATAATTATAAAAGTAATACTATTGACACAAATTAATTTATAATTATATACTTATTATTAAATAAAAAATTATCCATCAAATTTTATATCTTATTTTATACAGATTTGCATAAATCATTTTATCTAATATTTTGTCAACCTAATCCAGCCCAACTAAAACAGTAATAAATAAATAAATAAACCTAACCGTACAGTTGGAAAGTCGAAACCCAGCTCTATCTTCGTCACTTTCTTACTTCACGAAACCCATCCCTCCCTTTATACCTTTCTTATCCCATGAAACTATTGCCCTAATCTAGAAATTCAATTAATGCATGTTAGAGGAGAAAACTACTCGCTTGTTGTTGTGCTGCTGCTAAGAATCGATGAATCCAAGTCAATTTCGACCTACTGCTAGGGATGGAGGAAGAATTCTTCAATGGGGTATTTTTTTTAGTTTGTGTGTCAATTTGTCCTACCCAGAAACAAACTTCTGATGAAATTCCAGTCTGGTGCACTCTCGAACCGAAACAGAATCTCAGGAATTCCAGAGCGCAGATCGGAACTTAAAACTTTGATATTTCCCTATGTCCCCAGTTTAATTTAGATGTATGAATATTAATCTAACTGAAGCTTACTAAGGCCTTCATGGCAGTTGACATAAACATGCTGTCACCCCCGTTGCATCGTCTATAACTTCAAAATACCTGAACAATCTTTCTTTCTTTTTCAAATTCTCTGTTTGTTTGTTTTTTTTCAAATTTCAAAGCCGAAACGATCATAATATGCTAGCACATTCTACACTGAATTGAATTATGCTCCTTCATACTACCAAAGAAATAGAACGATAAACAAGGCAGAGAGAACCAAATTCACAGATAACATGATATAAAACAACCAATTAACAAATAAATACGGAATTTACTCACTCAGAATGCAGTGATCGTGCCGCCCCACTTCTTTTAAACAACTTCCCAACATTAGAATGCCTCTTATACTCATCATAAGCGATTCCTTTCCCCAAACCATAGCCAAATCCCAGACCAATTCCACATCCAGCTCCAATCCCGACACCAAACTGTAACCCTGGAAATCCCACTCCCAATCCTGCTCCTGCTCTCATGTCAACATAATGTTCAATCAAATTATAAAAATGAAACTGCATCATATGTCGTCTTCATGTAGTTAGTAAGCGAAGTTTTAAAAGCGAAATAAAATTTGGGAGTCAGGATATTACCACCAAAGAGGCCGGCACCGAGACCAATGCCGCAACCGGCACCAAAGCCGATACCAGGACCAAGTTTGCCGATTTCTTGCGATTTAATCACTGGTAGTTTCCACAGTAAACCCTTATCGTCGTTGTAGTTTCTGCTCATTGTTATTGACTGCTACAGAATTGACGTTGGTAGATAGGGTTTAAACAACTAGAGGTGAAGCAGAAGACTACAGAATATTCTGCTTGCAGTACTGCTGGAAGGTCTGCCTCTAATGCGAATTGGTAATTCTATTTTGCCCCCTCTCCCCATCCTCCTCCTTCTACACCCCACCACTTTTTCAATTTTTATATTTTTCAAATTCATCCTTCAACACAATTAGATTATAGAAAAAGGTCAATTCTATTTAAATTTGTATCTTCACCTTTCACCCCACTACTTTATTCATTTTCAAGTTTTCCAAAATTGTCATTGTCTCAACCTCTCAACAATAACAAATTAGAACCGAGCGAGGTTGACATTTTTACCCAGTTCAGATCGAGCAAGGTTTGTGTAATAACCTAGTTCGGACAAAGCGATATTGGTAAACAAACAACGTTCTTGTTGAACGTGGTTCATAAAATATAAGGATAATTTTGGGATGAACGGGAAGTAAAAGGAAAAAGTAGAGCATGACGATTTTTTAAAATTAAGTGGGGTGTGAAAGAAAAAAAGATGGATGCTAATAGAACTAGCCATAGAAAAATCACTTATATAATACCTAACGAAACATGTTTTTATAAAACCTCGCTTGGTCCAAGTGAGGTCCATGTAATAACTTAGCTCGTACCAAGTGAGGTTCATACTACAACTTAGTTTAGATTAAATGAGGTTTGCATAGTAACCTAGCTCGGTCTAAGCAATGTTGGTAAACGAACCACGTCCCATTTGAACATGATTTAAAAATATGAGGGTATTTTCAAAAAGAAACGGAGGATAAAAAGAAAATAGCGGGATGCGGTCATTTCTTTACAGTAGATGGAGTGTGAAAATAGGAAAAAAAAAAAAAAAGGGTGAGAATAGAACGAGTCATTGGTAAATCAACGGCTTCTTGAGATAAAAGCTTGCAAATCAACGGTCCATGAAATCTGCGATTCTGATTGACCCCACACAATTCAGTTTTGATCCTATACCAATTAGTTGGACCTTGCTTTCAAGGAGGTAGATCGTTTGCTTCCGAAATTCCCCAGTTCTTTGGTCTCAACCAATGAATATTTATCATATCTGAGTGCATTTTACAAAACCATCCTATTAAAATTTTACCGTTACAATCAAATATTCATTTTGCAAAATACATCATTACCTAATATATTTTTACTCGTGGGATTATGAGTTTGGGAAAGTTTGGGACTATGTGATTTCTACCCTACTTTCATTACTATTATCTGCCATTTTGTCCAAATAATATTTGAATAGTCCAAACGACACAAACTTAAAAGTTATTGAGTCGAAGAATCTTAAGAGATAGCTAACAAGGTCGTGATACCAAACTCAACAAAGGTAACTAAAGATAATGCAAGTCATGTAGGAAAGTCAGTAAACCGATATCACCAAAGTGATAAATTATTATTGATGCCCAATTCCTCGTCTAATTGATCGCATCTTCCTCATATTTGCAAGTCTCGGTGCCAAATGCCTATTTCAAGTTGAATTGCATCAATCACAAATAAATCTGTATCGATATTCTTAAGTACTTAAAGTCAGAAACTCCATCTTTCCATTGATCCATCCAAAAACAATCTTATAACATTACAAGCAAGTTGGAATTCATGAAGCTAACGATTAGTCGCTTCATCTCCAAGTAGCCTAAAGATCCATTTGAAGATTTTATGGATTAGCCATGACCATAGATCGGTATTAACCCATCCATCTTTCTGATGTAGTCACGTTTTTTCTTTAGAATGTCTTCCATGAAGTCATAGATAGTGGAAAAGAACATGATGGAGCTTTCCCATCGACATACAACTATAAATAGGAGATTAAAGGCTCACTTTCGGAAATATTTTGCTTTTTTTTTTGAATTTTCTACATAAATCTCTTAAAACTCCAAGTAGGAGTGGACGTGGTCAGTTAATCGACTCGGTCGGTCAATTCTTGGGTTAACCGCAAAATAGTGGTGGTTCGATAATTGAATTTCGATCAATTGGACATCTAGTTAATCGACCAAACTGGTCAAAAATAACTACGGTTAGCCAATTAATTTTATCGGCTAATTAATTAACTTGAATGGTTAATTATTTACGTTAGTTGATTAACTAGTAAAATAAAGCGGTTAGATGGAAAACTACAACGTACACACTAAGAAATGCAGACATTAATAATACATAATACTTCAATCCTAGATTAATACTTAATTAGTTCAAGAAAAAGAAGTGCATGATGTAATACATTACAAGCATAAATGGTTACAAACATCATTATTTCAGTTCATACTTCATATGCAATTATCAGTTACTTTTTCACACTTTAATTAAATTTATACATTACAACTTATGCACCATTACAGACTTACAATCACCAAAGTTAGTTCAGTCAAGTTTTAACAAACATAGAGTTTAGTAATTCACTTCTTAGCACAATTATAGTTCTTAATCCACTGCATTCTCCAACTTCAATCTCCAGTCTCTATTCGTTAACTTCAAAGTCCATTTTCTAAGTCTGTCTAAACAAAGGAAAACGAGTTAGTTTAGTAATTAACTGATGTATGTGTGCAAATATGTATAAAAACTATGCAAGGTGAGAACTGGACTTGATCATATGGGCGATCAAATAGTTAATGGAATAATCATTTCAGCTGTTAATATATCAAGTGCAATTTTCTCAGCTTCTCACTTTTATTAAGATTTTTGAATTGGAGACCTAGGACAGATTGATCATGAGCAGAATTTGTACTCGTTTATCAGATATTTTCAATATTGCCTTATGGTTTTTTTCTAAAGATCGAAGAACATGAAAGGATGAATAGTCCAGATCTTAGGAAATAATATACTATACTTATTTAGTTATAGGTTTCTCATGAGACGATTGGTGGACACCCAAACATTTGCTTTGTTGTGAGGAGGAAAATCATGCATAATCACTACACACATGCGTCGGTACCATCGTCTGATCGAGTCGAATTGGATTTCAGGTCCAAATTTAATGACATAGTTTTTTGGATAAAATCTATAAACAGTAATAAGCCGATTTCAACTTATTATGAACCTACTATAGATTTCGAAATTAAATAAGATTGTAAGACGCGACCATTTCGAATGATTTGACTAATGGGAATATGTTCTTAAGAGACGTGATAATTGGTGGTGAACAAACACAAGTGTACTATTGGAAATATGTTTTGAAGTAACCTGACAATTAGTGACGAACAAACGCAACTATTAGCAATGGTTTTGAACGACTAGGAAGAGACGCGACGCTTGATGAGTAGGAACCTCTCACACGTTGCCTCTCAAGCAATAACTTCGTCTTCTTCTTCCTCATAAATTTACGACACCAGAATCATCTCTACTAAATTTTACGACGCCATTAAGGTGTTGCAAACACAAAATGGTTCCAAATCTCTTCCTCTTCTCCGCTCTAATCTTCTATAAATTTTACATGTTTAGAAACCATAACAAACTATTCTTGGTCAGATCAAGATCGTACAAACTTTGAATTTAGTTACGTTGACCTAAGACTTCATTGAATCATGAAGTCAGTAGTCTGATAACCCGTTTGTATCTGGTGGATTAAACTATTATCTGAAAGAATATATACTCTAGATCCTTGAAGTCAGAAGTACAACATTTTCCTCGTCTCAAACTAGACGACAAATTTCAACCATGGAAGGTACGAGCATCTTACAAGTCATGAGTTATCGCTTAACTTGAGTAAAGCATTTTAATGGATATAATTTAACTCATTAGCAAGAAACGATGAAATTCTTTCCAATCGCTGTCAAATTATTCTACATTTTAGAAGATAACATGGAAGTTATACCAGAGGAAACTATAAAAGATGATGTTTTATTTGAAAGGCATTAAGAACTATTATTAACAAATTACAAGGTTCTGTACAAGCAACAACAATATACTAAAACCGATATAGAGGGAAAAAAACAATAACATAAAAACAATCTGCACACAAAAAAACTCTATACTGGCCGTAGGTACCAATTCCTCAACTAATCATATCCACTTTATCAACTTCCAGACCTGACAGAATATAGCAACATCATATAAACTTCAACCAATAGCCAATATCCTCAGAATCTTCTTCTGAATTACCATGAAAACTTCATTATAATTCATAGAATTTCCATCGAAAATCCTTCTATTACGCTCAGCCCAAATTTCAAGCAAGATTCAATAGTGCAACACTCTTATTATTTCTCCATCTAGTAGCTTTGAACACATTGAACCATTCAATCCTACTGTCATTCGAAGGCCTGTAGAATCCTCCAGTTGCTAGTAATCTGCTCCAAATCAAATAGCTGAAATTGCACTCAAAGAACAAATGAGTGTTAGTCTCTGGTTCAGATCCGCAAAATACACAAGCACTATCTGAAATAATACCCATAGTGAATAGCTTGTCCTTTGTGTTTATGGCATTAGATATAACCTTCCATAAGAAAAAATTAGATTTTGCTGAAGATTTCGTATTCCAAATTATGTTATGCCAAGGAAACGTAGGCTTTTCACCTTGCAAAACATCATAAACATGCTTAATAGAGTGAGAATTTCCCATCGAACCAACTTGAAATCATTACTAGTCTTAAAACTTTCCTTTACCTCAGACCATAAATTCCTTGAAATAGAAGAACTGCTATAAGGAAAAAACAGCACACCATCTTCAATATAATCATCAACCATAGCAACCTCAGGAATACCACTATTTCTCCTTAAATTGTAATCCATTATATTACTAAGGATGATACCTCTACCTGCCCAGGGAGAATTCTAGAAAGATAACCTTTTATTGGCAATGGAATTACATTGAATTGTGAAAGGAAAGTACCTCTTAATTTCAAAATGTGTCTCCAGCTCCAACTACAACTCTGAGGTACAGCCATAGTCCAGAAATCCTTCCTTCCAATCAAGTTTGATTTCACAAACTTAGTCCAAAGACTTCCATCATCAGAAAGTATTTTTTGAAAGTAAACTGAAATAGCAGTTTTATTTCGTTGTAGTAAATTAATAATGCCTAGTCCCCCAAACCTCCTACCATCATACAGTTTGGAAAAGGATATTGGAATCAACTTTTTTGCAAATGGATCTCCATGCCACAAAAATTTGTTCATAACACTAACAACCATATTTATCAACTTCATTGGAAGGATGTAATGCCTAGTATAATATGTTGTCATGGAAGTAATGATGGGCTGAATAATGGTAAGTCTTCCAGCTTGTGAAAGTTTACATGAAGGCCAAAGATTCATCTTCTCAATAATTTTTTATACATAGGCATACATTTAGCTTTTGAAACCCTAGAGGTGAATAGAGGAAGACCTAAATACACTGTGTCTGAAGATAATTCACTTAAACCAGATTTGTGAATTAATTCAGTCTTCAGATTCAAAGGCAAACCAACAATTTTAATGTGTGACTTACTCGCATTAATTTGAAGACCAGTAATCTCATGAAAAATTTGCAAAGTTGAAAGAATACACTGAATGTTACTGAATGTAGGCTTAGTGAAAATAATTAAATCATCTGCAAAAGTAAATGAGTGATGAGTGGATTCTTGCAGCGAGGATGCAAACCTAACCTTTTGAGCTTCACTTGACTGATGATTAGAGTATTCAGCAGCTCCATAACTATGATGAAAAGTTGTAAAGAGATTGGATCCCCTTGCCTCACACCCCTTTTTCCACTGAAAAAACCATGAAGACTGCCATGTCTTGAGATAGAGAAATTTGGAGTTGATATGCATGTATGAATACAGGCTAAGAATGGGAGAGGAAAATTCATTCTAGATAAAATGGCTAAAATAGCATCCCAATTAACAGTATCAAATGCCTTCCTTAAATCCAATTTTATCATGCACCTAGGAGAGATGTTCTTCCTATCATAACCATGTAGAAGCTCCTGAGTGATTAAGATGTTGTCACTAATGGATCTACCACTAACAAAAGCTGATTGATTCATTGAAATAATAGAAGGCAGAACCAATTGCAGTCTATTGGCTAGAACTTTTGAGATGATTTTATAAAATACACTACAACACGAAATTGGTCTAAAATCTGAGACTAATGTAGGGTTCTCAATTTTAGGTACCAAAGCAATAACTGTTGCAGTTAAACTTGTAGGCAAATAATTCTCCAGAAAAAAGATTGAACAACTTCCATAATATCAAAACCAATTGTAGCCCAACACTTTTGCAAAAAATATGCATTATAACCATCTGGTCCACCACTATTATTAGGATCTAAATTGAAAACTGCATTTTTAATTTCTACATGGTTTCCAATTAATAAAAGATGATGTTGCTCTAAAGGCAAAACATGTAAAGCGCAAAAGGATGATTTTTAGTGTAGATGGAACATTTTGAATGCACTATCTACTCATATCTACAACACATATAGGACCTTGGAAATTGCAAAGGCACTTTGCACTGCATTGAAAAGAAAACAAAAATATTCGAGGCAAGTAACAAGAAATATATTATTTGCAATTTTATGGATTTCAAAATGGTTGCCAATTAATCCATAGTAGGATAAGTATATTGCTGGTGAATCAACTTAAATATGCTAAAATAGATCTCCTTGAATCCTTTGTTCTTGGAGTTATAATTTCAAGAACCCAAATTCTTAGAATGATTATAAGAAAAAACTGAAGAATGAGGAAATGAATTATGATTTATACTGTTTACAATGTCATATTCGTACTGAAAAGAACTCTCATGAAAGAGAACAAGGTGATAATCCCTAAACCGAGTTTGATTCTAAGGTTAATAATGTTGAAATAACTAACAAGTTGAAGCCGAAGAATGAGATATAGTTTAAGAAGAAAATTATCCTAATGACAACAAAAAGAAAGGCGCTTGTTATTTTTGTAACAAGCCCGACCATTATGTCTGTGTCTGTCGTCTATATAAGAAACAACAAAAGTGAATATGGTCGAAGACTTGCTTATGGCTGTAGTGCAAGAGGCAAACTCCATTAGTGGCATAAATAATAATTTGTGATTTGATACTGGAGCAGCCATTCACATTTGCAAAGACCATAGTCTGCTTAAGACTTACGAAGAAAACAATGGAGGAGCCATTTGTAACAAATCAAGAAATTCGACGTTTGGATTTCGACACTAATATATCCTCTATATTCATGTGTCTAAATTCAAGTATCGAAAACCCAAAAGATAGAAAAAAGAAGTCAGAGGACAATAACCATATAAATATTACTACTAATGTATTTTCGAGTTGTGTTATTACATCAGATATATTATGGAGACATTTTACAAATAAGAGTACAAAAGAAAATTTCCAGAGAAAGGATAATTGGAGCAATTGAAGACCAAAACTTATTACAGAAGAATGCTAAAGGACAGAGGTGTTTAAAGTGATGAAGAGTTGGTTGAATCCTTGAATATCTTGCTAAAGATCCCATGATAATTATACTTGAAGCTCACCAACCATTGACCTCAATCAAATCACCAAAATACAAAAAAATAAGGAAATATGAATAGCTGAAATTTTGAAACATTTATTAGTGTTGATGTTCATTTTGCAACACACCCATGTCGACATGGGGTATCCTACCATGTCGATATACTAGCTGTGACAACCCCAATTTCAATAGACCGAATTTTAAAATTCCAATCTATCGAAACTCGGATTGGTTTGCTCTGGTATCCTGCAGAGAAGACAGAGACATAAAATATGTCAAAGCTCAGAAAATATCTCATAGCGGAATGGATAAAATATAATATAAATCAAAGTATAGCCTTACCGTATTAATAATACTGCCTAACCAGTATCCAAAGCTATAATGTCTCATGCCCCTACCACAAATCTAACCTATGAGTATGTTATGAGAAGGGGGTCAGAACACAAGTTCTGGTGACTGGATTTAAACTATACACTTTGTATAATCCTACATATACCATTCGATCATATTATCTTATTTATTAGGTTACTTGGGTTAACAACACTCAAGGCTTACACACACGTCATACCCATTTACTTCCCAGTGAATTAACCTAATACAATATATGTGTAGCTACCCCCAATATTGAGGTACACCCCATGGAACCCCACGCGCACGGTCTCCACCGTAACACTATCGCAATATACGTAGTCCCTGATCCTACGCCGTAGTGATGTACGGACAACAATATTACGTTCTGCATATGTCTATCATTAATATGCTATGCAAACGTACGGACTGCCACCTTTGTTCCAATCAGACTCCATAACGGAGTAATGCCCTCAAGTCTATGATACACCACCCAGAGCCGATATGCATGTATCTAGACTGTCCACCATATGTATCTTCATTTGTAGCTCGATGTCTCAATCTCACGTTCTCTAATGTGCACCGAGTTTCATGCCAGGGTGACGCAAGAAACACGGAACTCGGTCGGGAGCTTTTCCATATCTGTACATGCCCGTCTTTAAAGAGCCTCTATAGATATACCCAGGGTCTGTTTTCATGGTAGTTATGGCCCCACCTCGGCCCCTCCCTCAACTAGTAAAGACTGCAAGAGCTAAGCGACCGCCCCTACGCAAACAATCTAAACATCCATGTGGTGTCTCCCCTCAACCCCTTACCCCGATAGTGAATGGTGAAATGGTATCTTGGGTTTAGCTCTAGTCTTTCTGCATCCCACTGGCTGCCGATGACGGGTATCCGACAGTCTACTATCCTTGTTTTTCATGACCCTCTGCATCTCTCTGCCTCCTCGTGAGGCAACCATTGAACCACCCTGGTGTCACCTCGTCACTGCATTCTGACTGCATAACTACATCGCAGTCAAGGCCCACCCACCTAGTAGTTACGCGCAGACCCAACCTCTGCGGACACAACCTAAGACATCTGTCGCCACATATAGGGCTACCACCTTACTTACCTCAGGAAGTCGCGTGCTTTCCCTTCCAGTCCTTTGGAGTCGTCAGAACAATAGGATGAATGTGTGCTCCCCCTCATGCCTTATAACATCTCGATGATCTGCCCTGTTGGGTTATTCACCCTCAACTGCATGGACTAGTCTAAGCGCCTTACTTTAGCATGTGGTTAGACCCTATGTCTAAACATTCTTTTATGCGCTTGCCTCACCTCATCAGGTTTCCAGTTAACTTGGTTATTCCAATTCATATTGAATTCTTATTCAAATTATCAAGTTTCACTTGCTTATTAATTTCAGTCATATAACTTAACCCATTTAAGTTCATTAATAAGCCCACAACATGTTATTCTCTAGATTTTGGTCCAAGGTCTGTGATCCACAATCCCCTTATATGGTTTCATCAATAAAATAACATGTTTTACTTAATACGTAATTAAGTATATCCCAATTCACATGTTTTCTAGTTAACATGTCACTTACCATTTATGATTAAATATAACTTATTTTATTTCACAAGTTTTCCTCGTCTCTTCTCATTTAATCATAATTCCATTTTACATCATCAGTACAACTTATCGTTGTTTACTTATTAACTTAGTTCCACTAACTAAGGCCCAATAATAAGTTTCTCTATCCGTTTATTATAACCTATGTTATAATTTCCCCTTGTCCCTAGGACAAACCTAAACATTCTTATCAACGGGTTTCAGACTTCCAAGCTTATAGATTACTTAATTTATAATTAAGTACAATATATTTTCCCCCTTTTATTAACTGGTTTCAGGTTTTCCCTTTTACTGTTTACTTAATTTACAATTAAGTGTCCCTTAACTCAATTCACCAGTTATCCCATTCTCTTACTAACTTATTATAACCTAAGTTATAATCCACACTTGTCCCTAGGACAAGTTTACCTATTATACAACATTTTCATTAATGTTACTTATTTATAATAGGTGATTATTATTTCTACAAGTTATGCTTACCCTAAAGGTGCCTTTAATTACATAACTTTATTATCTCTACCGTTATGTATACAACTAGGTATCTTTAATTACATAACCTTATCGGGCTATGTTTGCTGGCCTATATGTAAATATTACCCACCCCTCAGATTTGCTTAGCCCACCCATTGTCCAACCAATTTTACTTAACCCTAACTTTAGTTCATATCCATACAATCCCTATGGATTAGATTAGGTAAAGTAGTCCAATTCATTACCATGTCCATTCATGGTTTATAATGGGCTAGACCTCCCACATTAGGCCTACAACTTGTGGATGCTGGATATGCCGTTTGGGTCCGGGTAGACTTCTTCCACAAATTGGGCCTAACCTCGTGTCATAACCCGTCTCGTATTTGCGCACTTAGACCTCTCACATTAGGTTCAACATTAGTGACTGCTGGATATGCCGGTCGGGTCCGGGCAGACTTCCACCACTAATGCAACCTAACCTCGTGGCATTAGTGCAATTACAATTTTTAATTGTAATCCAAGGCATTCATTATTAATCAACTATTTAAACCTATGCCTTTATAAGTGTTAATGCCCATTTACCCAATTATATTCATAATGGATTATACGTCTAAATTCATATTATTCAAATTATGCCAATTCATATTTTATATATGACCCCATTTGCGCCCAAATCATTTTTCTATACTTATGATTCAATTTAAGATCTTTTAACATAATCTGGTCGATGCCCCAAACCCATATTTATTTATTTAATTCTATGTTAACATGAATCCATATAATCGCATACTTACTCCAATTATTTCCTATATATAGTTAGGACAAATTTACATATAAACTTTTTAGCACTCCAACAAATCCAATATATGAATTATAACATGTAAACATTCTAACATTTCAACTGATTCGATATATGAATTATTCATATTAACAATTTGAAGTTATATCATGCTAATCATTCCCACATGTCATTTACACCACTTTAATCATTATTAGCATATGTTTAGACATCTTAACATATTAACTAATCGAACATATTATCTATTTTAGCACAATAATGTACTTCATCAAACCAAACCTTCCAATATGTTCATTATGGGGAATGTCAAACGATCGATGTACTATTATTCAAAAAGTATATTTTAAACCCACTCACCTTCATGCTTTCCCCAAATTTTGGATCTGGTCCGCTCTATCATCCATGGTTTCCCTTTTAATCGGATTTACAACCTATCGACCATGGATTTATTATTTTCATGAAAAAAGAAGGGAAAGAGAAATAATTTAAATAGATTGGTCTTAGAAGTTTACCTTGCTTTCAATAATCTTTTATTAACATTGACTCGCTCCTGCAGATATGGATTCATAATCTTCCTAGGCTAACATTTTAATTTCAGAATAGATTTGAGAAGAGAGAGAGAGAGAGTCATGGCAGAGTTTTGGCGTCGCCTTAGAAATTATGAGGACAGAGTAAACCTAACCATCTTATTTATAGGCGTGCTAAATGAATTTGGTCCTTTAGATTTAAATAAAACTCCATCAGAGCTAACTACGTCATACGACCAAAAAGAAATGGCCATGTCGCAACAAAAACAAATATTCACCAATCAAAATGCGCCACGTGTGCTGAATGATGCGCAAGGGTAGACACCCCTGCTTGGGTGTCGACACATGTATCAACACCCCTATAGTGGTGTTGACACCCCCGCCGCATATATATATATATATATATATATATATCTTTTGATTTGAAATTTGATTTATTTATAATACATATAATTCTTGCACATAAATCAGATTTCAGACATCCCTTTTGTTCGCGCGCAACCCTCCATTTGAATTATGTTCATTTATATTCAACTTTTATGCGTATGCTAAGCTTTTGTACGCGAACAATTATTTATTTTGTTCCCGTTTTATCTTGTTATATATATATATATATATATATATATATATATATATAAGCACTAGACCTCTTATTAACCCTTTTCACACTAAGCCACTTTTTAATTAAACTACTTATACACTAATCCACTTTTTAGCCATTCCCTTAAAACAAAAATATGACACTGCGGGGATTGAACTCTATATTTCTTGTATGCAAGTCACACGCTCTAACCAACTGAGCTACTTTGGCTATTATTAACAAGGCTTAGAACAGTGATAGATATTATTCTTTTCTCAATCCTCTTTTTATGTTTTGTTACAATATTTAATTTAAAGATATCTCTTTCATTTTAAATCAGTTTTCTACAACCCGTAGGTCTAAATTGAATAGAAAATCGCCATGAACGCCATGACGCTAATCCTGTGACCAAATTCTAGAAACTCTTCAAATTTTCCTTTTTCTTTTAAATGTTCACATGTAATTTCAATTACATTGCATGCATTTCTTCTCATTTTATACATTGCATGTAGTTTCTTTTATTAATCTTCTTCTTCATTTCAATGCATGGACTTATTACATGCAATTATATTATTATTTATTTTTTCCTTTAAATATATCTATGCATATAATATATATATACACACACATATATGCATATTTTTATTTTTATTTGCATTTAAAATGTGGGGTGTTACGTTCTCCCACCCTTAGGAAATTTCTTCCTCGAAATTTAGTAAGGGTAAAATAAATAACCCCTCGCATAATATCCACCCATCATGTGTGCATCCAATTTTGGCAAACATAGTGCACATGTGCAAAGTGAAATACATCATAGTAATGCATGTATGCCTAAGTGGTACCTCCTATGTGTATGCAAGTTTTTCAAAAATCCTTTTAAAACATGATGCTCACATCCTAAATATACTGGCAGTTTTATATGAATGCAATATTTTGAAAATCAAAATCAATTTTTTTTTCATCCAAATTTTCCCACACTCTTACTGAGTAAGAGCATAGTTCATCCAATTGTTGCATCCATAATCCTACCAGCCAATTTTATTTTTCGAATTTCAGAAAAAACTAATTTTATAAATTCGAATTCTTATGTTACAAAACGGTGGAAATTGGAAAAATCCGCATCCTCCGTTTTTCTTTTCCAACCTTTTTTGAACCGTACTTGGGATTTTTATGTAACTATTTATAAAGATTCCCCATTTTCCTATCCAAGCACAGTCCACATAAGAAAATTTTCTTTTGTTACTGATCTTCTCTTCATCTTATCTTGGAAAGTTTCCATTCTTATTCATCTTTTCTCAATCGGGTTTATGACATGTTCTTACCTATAAGGTCGGTTCAGTCTCTTACTACAAGGTGCCAACATCCACTCTATTCTTATTTTCTGCAACTTATTTTGTCCACCCACAGAATTATCTTAAAATAATTTATTAAAAAGGGTTGTCATAAGAATAGAGATTTCAAATCTTTCTTTATTAAAAATTCTTATATGAAATGTAACAAGAAAACTAGCGAGCTATACATGCTCTATAATATGCACCTTTTACTGAGAGAATTTTACTTTAAAACTCAATATGTACTTCTTTACATATTTTAAAACTATAACTTTTAAGATTAAAACTTGAAAACACCATAAACCTTTTTCCCAAAACTTTTATAATTTCAAGTTCTTAAAAGTTAACAACGGGGTTAGACTCAAAGCGGGTTTCCAATTTTCTTCTAGGCTTTCCTAGACACCCCCAAGGTCAATTCTCTTAACTATATATATTCCTAATCCATTTTTCTCTTTAACCTTTTCAATTTATAAGGTTTTCAAGCCCACTAACCCAAAATACTAATCATATAGGATTCACTTTCCTTCTATACATTGTACAACTTCCACCCAAATTACCTAAGGGTCTCAGATTTCCATATTCATTTCTTTAGTGTACAAAACAAACATCCCATTTCTTACCATATTATACCCTTTCTATTTAGTGGGTTCCTCTATGGATCTAGGTATATGTATAATATATTTATATTTTTTAATAAATACAAATACGTTCACTCACTATTTATATAGGAATCCTAAACCTAAGCTCTGATACCAGATGTGACAACCCCAATTTCAATAGACCGATTTTTTTTTTTAAAATTCTAATCTATCGAAACTCGGATTGGTTTGCTCTGGTATCCTGCAAAAAAGACAGAGACATAAAATATGTCAGAACTCAGAAAATATCTCATAGCGGAATGGATAAAATATAATATAAATCAAAGTATAGCCTTACCGTATTAATAATACTGCCTAACCAGTATCCAAATCTATAATGTCTCATGTCCCTGCCACAAATCTAACCTGCGAGTATGTTATGAGGAGGGGGTCAGAACACAAGTTCTGGTGACTGGATTTAAACTATACACTTTGGATAATCCTACATATACCATTCAATCATATTATCTTATTTATTAGGTTACTTGGGTTAACGGCACTCAAGTCTTACACACACGTTGTACCCATTTACTTCCCAATGAATTAACCTAATACGGTATATGTGTAGCTATCCCCAATATCGAGGTACACCCATGGAACCCCACGCGCATGGTCTCCATTGTGACACTATCACAATATACGCAGTCCCTGATCATATGCTGTAGTGATGTGCGGATAACAATATTACGTTCTGCATATATCTATCATTACTATGCTACACAAACGTACAGACTGCCACCTTTGTTCCAATCAGACTCCATAACAGAGTAATACCCTCAAGACTACGATACACCACCCAGAGCCGATGTGCATGTATCTAGACTATCCACCATACGTATCTTCATTTGTAGCTCGATGCCTCAATCGCACATTCTCTAATGTGCACCGAGTTCCATGGCAGGGCGATATAAGAAACATGGAACTCGGTCGGGAGCTTTTCCATATCTGTACAGGCCCATCTTTAAAGAGCCTCTACAGATATACCTAGGGTCTGTTTTCATGGTGGCTATGGCCCCACCTCGGCCACTCCCTCAACTAGTAAAGACTACAAGAGCTAAGCGACCACCCCTATGCAAACAATCTAAACATCCATGTGGCGTCTCCCCTCAACCCCTTACCCCGATAGTGAAGGGTGAAACGGTATATTGGGTTTAGCTCTAGTCTTTCCGCATCCGACTGGCTGCCGATGACGGGTATTCGACGGTCTACTATCCTTGTTGGTCGTGACCTTCTGCCTCCCTACGCCTCCTCGTGAGGCAACCGCTGAACCACCCTGGTGTCATCTCGTTACAGCATTCTGACTACATAGCTGCATCTGCAGTCAAGGCCCGCCGACCTAGTAGTTACGCGCGGACCCAACCTCTACGGACATAGCCTATGACATCTGTCGCCATACAAAGAACTACTAGGAGCACCTTACGTACCTCAGGAAGCCGCGTGCTTCCCCTTCCAGTCCTTCAGAGTCATCAGAACAATCAGATGAATATGCGCTCACCCTCGTGCCTTATAACACCTCAATGATCCACCCCGTTGGATTATTCACCCTCAACCGCATGGACTGGTCTAAGCCCCTTAATTTAGCATGTTGTTAGACCCTATGTATAAACATTCTTTTATGCGTTTGCCTCACCTCATCAGGTTTCCAGCTAACTTGGTTATTCCAATTCAGATTGAATTCTTACTCAAATTATCAAGTTTCTCTTGCTTATGAATTTCAGTCGTATAGCTTAACCCATTTAAGTTCATTAATAATCCCACAACATGTTATTCTCTAGATTGTGGTCCAAGGTCTGTGATTCACAATCCTCTTATATTCTTGTTTGGTTTCATCATTAAAATAACATGTTTTACTTAATATGTAATTAAGTATATCCCAATTCACATGTTTTCTAATTAACATGTCACTTACCATTTATGATTAAATATAACTTATTTTATTTCACAAGTTTTCCTCATCTCTTCTCATTTAATCATAATTCCATTTTACATCGTCAAAACAACTTATCGTTGTTTACTTATTAACATAGTTCCACTAACTAAGGCCCATTAATAAGTTTCTCTACCCGTTTATTATAACCTATGTTATAATTTCCCCTTGTCCCTAGGACAAATCTAAACATTCTTATCAACGGGTTTCAAACTTCCAAGCTTACAGATTACTTAATTTATAATTAATACAATATATTTTCTCCCTTTTCTTACCTGGTTTCAAGTTTTCCCCTTTACTGAGTACTTAATTTACAATTAAGTGTCCCTTAACTCAATTCATCATTTATCCCATTCTCTTACTAACTTATTATAATCTAAGTTATAATCCCCACTTGTCCCTAGGACAAGTTTACCTATTATACAATATTTTCATTAATGTTACTTATTTATAATAGGTGATTATCATTTCTACAAGTTATGCTTACCCAAAAGTTGTCTTTAATTACATAACTTATTATTTTTACTGGTTATGTATACCACTAGGTATCTATAATTACATAACCTTATCGGGCTATGTTTGCAGGCCTATATGTAAATATTACCCACCCCCTCAGATTTGCTTAGGCCACGCACTGTCCAACCAAGTTTACTTAACCATAACATTAGTTCATACTCATACAATCACTATGGATTAGATTAGGTTAAGTAGTCTAATTCATTACCATGTCTATTTATGGTTTATAATGGGCTAGACCTCCCACAGTAGGCCTACAACTTGTGGATGTTGGATATGTCGGTCAGGTCCGGGCAGACTTCTTCCACAAGTTGGGTCTAACCTTATGGCATAGCCTGTCTCGTATTTGTGCACTTAGACCTCTCACATTAGGTTCAACATTAGTGGCTGCTGGATATGCGGGTTGGGTCCGGAAGACTTCCACCACCAATGCAACCTAACCTCGTGGCATAAGTGCAATTACAATTTTTAATTGTAATCCTAGACATTCATTATTAATCAATTATTTAAACATATGCCTTTATAGGTGTTAGTGCTCATTTACCCAATTATATTCATGATGGATTATACGTCTAAATTCCTATTATTCAAATTATACCAATTCATATTTTACATATGATCCCATTTATGCCCAAATCATTTTTCTATACTTATGATTCAATTTAAGATCTTTTAACATAATTAGGTCAATGCCCCAAACCCATATATATTTATTCAATTCTATGTTAACATGAATCCATATAATCGTATACTTACTCCAATTATTTCCTATATATAATTGGGACAAATTTACATGTAAACTTTTTAGCACTCCAACATATCCAATATATGAATTATAACATATAAACATTCCAACATTTCAACTGATTTGATATATGAATTATTCATATTAACAATTTGAAGTTATATCATGCTAATCATTCCCACATGTCATTTACACCACTTTAATCATTATTAGCATATGTTTAGGCATCTTAACATATTAACTAATTGAACATATTATCCATTTTAGCACAATAATGTACTTCATCAAACCAAACCTTCCAATATGTTCATTATGGGGAATGCCAAACGATCGATGTACTATTATTCAAAAAGTATATTTTAAACCCACTCAGCTTCATGCTTCCCCCAAATTTTGGATCCGATCCGCTCTATCATCCATGGTTTCCCTTTTAATCGGATTTACAACCTATCGACCATGGGTTTATTATTTTCATGAAAAGAGAAGGGAAAGAGAAATAATTTAAATAGATTGGTCTTAGAAGTTTACCTTGCTTTCAATAATCTTTTATTAACATTGACTCTCTCCTCCAAATATGGATTCATAATCTTTCTAGGCTAACATTTTAATTTCAGAATAGATTTGAGAAGAGAGAGAGAGAGAGGGCCATGGCTGAGTTTGGCGTCGGCTCAGAAATTATGAGGACGGAGTAAACCTAACCATCTTATTTATAGGCGTGCCAAATGAATTTGGTCCTTTAGATTTAAATAAAAATCCATCAGAGCTAACTACGTCATACGACCAATAAGAAATGGCCACGTCGCAACAAAAACAAATGTTCACCAATCAAAAACGCACCACGTGTGTTGAATGATGCGCAGGGGTCGACACTCCTGCTTGGGTGTCGACACTCCTATGGTGGTGTCGACACCCCCGCCGCATTTTTTTCTTTTGATTTGAAATTTGATTTATTTATAATACATATGATTCTTGCACATAAATAAAATTTCAAACATCCCTTTTGTTCGCGCGCAACCCTCCATTTGAATTATGTTTATTTATATTCAACTCTTATGCGTATGCTAAGCTTTTGTACGCGAACAACTATTTATTTTGTTCCCGTTTTATCTTGTTATGTACATACATACATACATACATACATATATATATATAAGCACTAGACCTCTTATTAACCCTTTTCACACTAAGCCACCTTTTAGTCATTCCCTTAAAACAAAAATATGGCATTGGCAGGGATCGAACTCTGTATCTCTTATATGCAAGTCACATGCTTCAACCAACTGAGCTACTTAGGCTATTGTTAACAAAGCTTAGAACAGTGCTAGACATTATTCTTTTCTCAATCCTCTTTTTCATATTTTGTTACAATATTTAATTTAAAGATATCTCTTTCATTTTTAATCAGTTTTCTAAAATCCAAAGGTCTAAATTGACCAGAAAATCGCCACGAATGCCATGACGCTAATACTGTGACCAAATTCTGGAATCTCTTCAAATTTCCCTTTCTCTTTTAAATGTTCGCATGTAATTTCAATTACATTCCATGCATTTCTTCTCATTTTATACATTGCATGTAGTTTCTTTTATTAATCTTCTTCTTCGTCTCATTGCATGGACTTATTACATGCAATTATATTATTATTTAATTTTTTCTTTAAATATATCTATGCATATAATATATATACATATATGCATATTTTTATTTTTATTTGCATTTAAAATGCAGGGTGTTACACTAGCAGTTTTTTAGAATTTTAAATTTTAAATGAAGAGACATTTCTCTCCATCTCTTCGCCAAAAGAACGTCACTCCATCCACTATATGAAGGCCACTGAAAACGAATTTTGACATCAAGAATTCTCCTACTTCTGCTCCAAAATTTGCAATAGAAGTCTATTGAATACTTTCCAAATATCTTTGCAAACCGCTCTCTTTCACTCAAGTTCTTGAAAGATTTGCAAACCACACATTATTAGAGATTTGTACTTGAGTTCACATCATTCTCTCTCTGATTTCATCCTATTTCCTCAAAGATATATTGTTATTAGAGGGATATAGGATCATTGTACCGAATTTGTATTGAAGATACGACACTTGCCGTAGTTTGTTATTGGTGATAAGGAAAAGTTGTTCTTGTAGGTTGTAAAATCAAGAGGGTGTATCTTATGGTCCATGACATCAAAATTGTAAAGGTGTTCTTGCCACTCGTGGAAGGCAAGCAGTTATGTGAAATTCTGCACGGTGAAGTGCAGGACTGGATGTAGGATAGATTTATCTGAACCCGTATAAAAATCCGGATGTTATTTACTTTTCTAGTTTTTTACTTTGTTATTTACTTATTCCCTAATTACTTGTTTCTTGTAGCAATTTGAGTAAATAATGTTTTATATTCATAAGTAAGTAGTTAATACACATTTCACCACTTCTAATGTCTTAATAGCCTTAAGATCCATCCAACACTGGGTTGTTGACACCTCAATTTCCAACAGGTTAGAATAGAAGAAGGAGAATACAAGCACACCAGAATTAGAAAAGATTAGAATCTCACAGTAGAATGAATAAAATATTATATACTAATACTCTTTACAGAAGAGACAAACGATATATATAAACATACATTAATCATCAGAGTACATGAATAGATTATCCTATACAGTCAAATTATCTATGTAATGGTTGATAAATACAACACACATAGTGGAAATAAAATAACTTAATAAATATAAGAATACATCTCGGCTTCAACTTCCCTCTTATAGCTTCAAGCGAATCCAAACCAAATTTGGAAAATATAACCGGTCTAGCCCAAGCACATTTGAGGGAAAGCAAAACATCCGGATCAATCTGAAATACCTACTGTGAGAAAACTCACATTAATAACAACTTGCTTAGTTATATGAATTCTGTAAAAGAATGAAACTCTCGTAAGGCATGACCATACATACACATGGCACGTGTTTTTATCGTATGATAACTAAAACTTTTTTATTATATATCCAATGGTATTATAATAATGTCTAAAATTCACAAATAAAGTAGAAATATTGTCGAAAATCTTGCATCTTATGTTTCGACATAGTTGGTTTGCATCTAAAACCGTGTAGGCTCATATTGGAGTTTGGATTTCCAAATAATGACTAGGTGGGTATCCCCTACCACGGTACCTCTATGGATAAAACGTACTAAGAGACTCCACTCCTTACCAATTAAGTGCAGCTAACTCCTCTCTGGATTGTACCAAATATTTCATCCATGTGGTTGTGATCAACACTAAACCGTGACATACAATAATCAAAGGGTCATTCGTTCTAAATTGGGTGGTGATAATACACTTCTTGGGCGCTACCCACTGTATCACCCCATTTCCATTAATGTCACTCACTAAGGGAATGCATTAACTTTCATGGAGTATTATAAGAGTATAGAACAGAATATCACAAGACATATATATAAAATGGTACTTATGAAAATTCAAAATTTATTCATTGCAGCAGAAAAGCAAAACATGTTTGGTTACAACATTCAAAACCATATACTAGAGTCAAGTAAATATCCATCATGTACAAAATTATTATCAGAGTACATAAAACCATAATCCCACTCCAAATAGCCATAATGAAAAAGAGATAAAGCTGAGCATTACTTTCAACACTTCCAAGCACTTCAAGAAGAAAGGAATCCAAGTCAAGCTTCACTATTCCCACCCTGAGGACCTGGAGGGGAAAAGAAAGAAGAGGCGAAACAAAAAGGGGTCAGACATAAGTCTGGCGAGTCTAATGACTTTAACAATATAATCAGTAAAGTAACAGGATAAGGACATAAACTGGATATAAGAGATGATTGTAACATAAGCAGATATGACAAGGTAAACAAGGTGTAACGTTGACTGCGCTTCTAGTCACCATAAGATAATTCCTACACCGTATCAATGCTAGTTTTATACCGAAGGTTGATCCCTCTTACTAATCATAATAATAATACTAATGATGGTAGTTTCGTGTACTCTTAGCTGCTCTCATAGGTGCCGCCTGCTCCTATCTCCACTAGTTGTACCCACTACACTCCCTGCTCGATTATGTACTCCGAGCTGCTCTCATAGGTGCCCCACTTGCTCCTACCACCACTAGTTGTACCCTCCCTACTAATCATAATAATGGTAGCTTCGTGTACTCCTAGCTGATGTCATAGGTGCCGCCTGCTCCTATCTCCACTAGTTGTACCCACTACCTCCCCATTCGACCGACTCCCTAACTCGTAGATACCCGTGTTGATCCCACAGTAGGTGTATCATTCCCTAAAGTGGCAACCCAATACTACTAAAAATGCATGGCTTATACCTACACGATGCAACAACGTCTTACCTACCAGCCCGGACCCATGCACGCACATGACTCTGTTGGACTTGCGTTGCCACCGCTAACTCTTTATTGACCTCTTACAATCAAACCAGTAAGCGTGTCTCGTCCTCGACCTAGTTCGAGCTCACATAGCTACTAAAATGGGTTACTAGTTGAAAAGGGTCCACCCACTTGACACAAGCTTCCCTCCTAAGCTTGGTCCCCACTAGGAATTCCCACTTAACCCCTCTTTATTCCCTTGTCTAATCACATGTTTCATCCTGGTTAAGCGCTTCTAGTTATATTTCACATGTCACCCATGTCACCCACTTAACCCCCATGTCTTACTACATGTCTTATCTTGGTTAAGCGTTCATTAATTCATTATAACCGTAATCTTGCAAGACCTCCCACATTAGATTGTCGTTTTGCGGTTGCTGGATATGCCGGGCGGTTCCGGGCTGTCTTATACCGCAATCTGAATCTAACCTTGTGTCTTTCCATTATTACGTACCTAATTTCTGCCTTTGACCTCTCACATTAGATTACAAAATTGTGGTTGTTGGATGTGCTGGGCGGTTCCGGGCAGTCTTATAACGCAATTTAAATCAAACCTCGTGTCTTAGGCGTTCATTATCACTTTCTTGATTCAAGTCCCAACTTTAAATCTTGGATTAAATTATATCCCAATTACCCATAATTTCCAATCTAAATTATGTTCATAATTTTAATCCAAATTAGGCTTATAATCTCATGTATACATGTTATGCCAAATTACGCCCAAATTAATTTGCGTTCATCGTTATTAACAATTCTTGCCAAAACTCATGTATACAAATTATATCTAATTATGCCCAATCCAACTTATGCCAAGTCTCATGTATACAATTTATACACAATTATGCTCAAATTGATTTATGCCAATAATCACATTTTATTACAAATTTCCCCAAACTTTTCCCCATCGTTCAACGTTATTCGTACGCGTATCTCAACGTAATATGTTAGGCTCGAAGTTAGCCTAATCTCATAAAAAAAAGGAAAAGAAGAAAGGAAGAGAATCATGTCATCAAAACTAGCATAAAAGAGACATATTGTAACAACCCGCACCTCCGTTCATGCAAGATATTGTCCCCAACTTAGCTATCGTATACGTGTAGGGTTTTGTTCCTCAAAAGGCCTCGTCATTAGTAAGAGATAGGCTCTACTATATAAGTACCCAGTTCACACAGGCTTCTATGATGTAGGACTTAGGGGTGTTACATTCTCCCCTCCTACAAAGCCCAACGTCCCTGTTGGTTCACAAACACCTCACCCAGGTGCCGTGGTCCACACAAGAGCCACAATTCCGGCTGGGTATTGGCTCTGATACCACTGTAACAACCCGCACATCCATTCACGCAAGATATTGTCCCCACTTAGCCACCATATAGGTGTGGGGTTTTGTTCCTTAAAGGGCCTCGACATTAGTAAGAGATGGGCTCTACTATATAAGTACTCAGTTCACACAGGCTTCCACATGTGGGACTTAGGGGTGTTACACATATGAAACATGAACTAGCATAGAACAATAAAATAGATCCAATTAAGCATATGATAACAGTGATTTGGGTATGAATCTGAAAGATAAGAATTAAAAAACTTGATATGATTCATCTTACAGGCAAGTTCATAAAATCCAATTTACAATCCTATCACAATCACTTTTTAATTAATTATATGTGAAAGTAACATAGACTCACCGCGTCAGGGTTTAGAAGAGAGAATAGATCTGAATTCTGAATTTGATTAGCTAAACCGTTGTTGTAGAATTTGATTTTTATCTTCCAATTTGAATACTCCTATTCTGATTTGCTTTGGTAGAGAAGAAAGGCTAGGCTAATTTAGATTTGAGCAGTATGGAGGCGCCATGGATTAGTGTAATGAAATTAGGGTTAGGTTTAGTGGTATTTTATAGATGCTCTTGGTGAATTAGGACCCTTAGATTAGATTAGGATCCATCTGAACTATCCAAGCCAGAAAAACATGTCATCCAACCAACCCTGGAAGGCCAAGCCACCATCCAGACCTCAAAACACGTCACGGCCAGATCTGGGCCGATGGGGGTCGATACCCTATAAGGGGGTCGACACTATGTCGACACCCCTATAGGAGGTCGACACCTATGTCAACTCCCCTAGGGGAGTCGACACCCTAGAGCGGGAGATTTCCCGCTCATCCAGATTTTCTAATTTTGTTTTTTGAACTCGTTTTTGATATTTAATTATTATTTTAATTTAAATTCTGCTAATTCTAGAATTCTTCTAAGCTTCATAACTTCTTCATATGATATCCGATTTATGGAAACTCGGATTCTATTCCAAGCAGAATTCCGAGACGAACGCAACGGCGTAACCCATTTCCCTTAATTCTTCTTATAAAAATTAAGTATTCTTTAATTATCTCTTATATTATATTTTAAAATTACGGGGTGTTATATTCTCCCCTTTTAAAGGATTTCGTCCCCGAAATCTTCAAGTTAAGAAGAATGTATCCTACCATCCAATCATCCTCTACTCATCCATCATCCACAAGCATCCATTGTCCTTAAAAGATTTCTAATGCTTTATGAACATATGCAAAAGTGTGTGTATATGTCCCCTATCTAATGCAAAGATCAGGCGGTCTACTTATTCAGTTGACCTCCTTAATGCAAAACATGATAGTGCCATGCATCCATTATGTATGCAAAAGAATCCTAATGATACATATCATTTCTATATGAGTGCACAACCATTCATTCAAATGCAGCATCCATATGATAACACATTCAATATACATCCATTAACTTAAATATGCACACTCATTCAAATGCAATATGAAAGTGATCGAGTCGATCTAGTGCCTAATGTGTGAGTGTATGCGTCCACGAGCAACCACTTGCAAACACTTGCATCCACTTGCAACCATCAATCATAACATGTATCAAACACATGTTTACATCCATTGGCTTCTACCTAAGGATCGAAGATATAATCGAGAGGATGTACTAAACGACAGAAACAAATATGAACAAAGCTGGTAGGAAAGGAGAAGTTAAGAACATATCCTCAAAAAGGAAAGAGTATTATGCACGTATCTTGTCTCGCGTCTCCCAAATCGCATCTCCTTGATCATCTCCCCATTGAACTTTGATCAACTTGACCTCTCGGTTGCATAGCTTTTTGGCCTCCAATCCAAGAATGCATATAGAAACTTGATCTAACCGTGGCATCTCGCTCTACTTCCGCTTAAGCATACTCGGCTCTACTACTTTCGCGGTATCGTGTAAACACTTCCTCAATGGTGACACTTTAATAAAAACCATGTCTCCAACATCGAACTCAAGATCGGTTCTTCTCTTATTAGCGCATGACGTTTGCCGGTCTTGTGCCGTCTTCATGCGTTTTTGAATCAAGTCTATCTTCTCTGAAGTTTCCCTATCCATCTCGGCCCAAGCAAAATCTTATCCGTAGATTCCCACCAACAAGTTGGTGATCGGCAAGGTTGTCCATATAGAGCTTGAAAAGGTGCCATGCCAATACTAGTCTGATAGCTGTTGTTGTAGGCGAACTCTACTAGTGGAAGATGTTCCTCCCATGTCCCTCCAAAGTCCAAAATGCATAACCTCAAAAGATCTTCTAGAATCTGATTCACTCTTTCTGTTTGGCCGTCCGTCCGAGGGTGATAAGCGGTGCTCAAACACAATTGTGTTCCTACCGCCTCTTGCAAGCTCTTCCAAAACTCACTAGTGAAAATGTGATCTTGATCGCTCACAATACTAGAAGGTATGCCGTGTAGATGAACTATCTATTGGAGATAAACAGATGCTAACCATGCTGCTGTTCTTTTACTTTTGACGGGAATGAAATGGGTGTTCTTGGTAAGTCTATCCACTACTACCCAAATCCCCGTATTACCCTTCCTTGATCACGGCTACCCGTCGACGAAATCCATGGAAACACTCTCCTACTTCCACTGCGGAACCTCTAAAGGGTGAAGCAAGCTACCAGGCTTCTTTTGCTCAGCCTTGACTTGCTGGCACACTAAGCATCTAGAAACGAACTCAGCCACATCCTTCTTCATTCCGGTCCAAAAAAAAACTTCTTACTTTTGTTGCGTTCTTTGGGATCTTCCCATCTTGGATTGCCACCACCTTTGAGGGATCCACTACTATCTCCTCCTTAGAGACCACGTGCCCTAAGAATCCTTACTTCCTTCCTCCAAAAATGGCATTTGGAGAACTTAGCCTTGAGTTGATGTGCTCGAAGGGTCTCTAAGACTTCCCTAAGATGTAGGGCATGCTTTTCCTCGCTTTCAGAGAAAATCAAGATATCATCCATAAGGACTACCATGAACTTGTTTAGAAACTCCTTAAACACCCTACTCATCAAATCTACAAAATATGCGGATGCATTCGCCAAACCAAAAAGGCATGACGAGTCACTCGAAGAAACTGTCGGGAGTCCTAAAAGCAGTCTTATCTATACTATCCTCAGCTACCCTCAACTGATGAAATCTTGTAGCTAAGTCCAACTGCGAGAAAACCAAAGCACCGACCAACTGATCAAATAAATCATCTATCCTCGGCAATGGGTGTCTATTTTTCTTCATGAGCTTATCCAGCTTCCTATAGTCCACGTGCAATCTAACCGAATCATCAGCCTTCGTGGAAAAAACAACTGGAGCACCCACTCCGAGATACTTCTTCTTATGAACCCTTTCTCAAGCAACTCTTTCACTTGTTTACTAAGCTCCCTCCTTTCTCTTGAAGCCATGTGGCGCACTGGCAATGCAAATGGCTTTCCATTGTCCACCAAGTATATACGGAAATCGATCTCGCATTTTGGAGGTAAGCCCCTAACCTCCTCAAAGACATCTGCATACTCACGGACTACTCGAACAGATTGCAAATCATTAGTAGATGTGTCAAGAGATTCTAGATACCTAAGCATAACAGAACCCTTAGGGTCACAAGAAATATCGAGAGTATTATCCAAACTAGTCATTAGTCTAACTATCCTCTTTTCACAGTCGAGAATGGCACCGTACCTGGCTAGCCAATCCGTTCCTAGAATCAACCCATAGCCCGTGAAGCCAAGAACATAAGCGTTGCATTCGAACTCAACGCCATACACATATATTCTCAAATCCCTACATAACATAGAAAGATGAAAAGTACCCCAATAGGATTTGAGACAACTACGGGATCTGTAACTAGACTAGCATTTAGGTGCAGTGTTTCAAATAACGAAGCAGATATAAATGAATGTGAAGCGCCAGAATCAAACAAAGTTCGAATAGGATGATCAAAAAGGAAAATCAAACTTTCAACAAAATTGTTTCTACCTCTCTCTTGTCTAGGTACCATGAGAGCATGAATCTGCCCTCCAGAAGTAGATCCTGTCCTCTGTCTTTGCCCTTGTCCTTGCCTCCTCGGGCTGTCATTAATCATATGTCCTGCCTCACCACATTGGAAGCAACCCGTCTTCTTCTTCCTACAGTCCTTGCTTAAGTAACCCGGTGTTCCACAATTAAAACACCTTTTCTTCCCTTGGACCTTGTTATCCTTGCCACCTTTCTTTTGTTGTTGTTGCGCCTTCTTCGGATCCCCTTTCTTATCCTGTGCCTTATCTACATTAGCACCTTTATTCTCTTTATGCATCAACGCTATGTCAACAAGTTTCTCGAAAGTAGCCCCCATAAGAATGTGGTACATAGCCAACCCCGTGTAATGGTTCATTCAGAGCCTTGGCAAATCTCAAAGCCTTCTTATGTAGTGTATTAACTAATTCCATACCAAATCTTGCTAACTGGTTAAACTTGTTAACGTACTCCTTCATAGACAAACTCCCTTGTTTCAAAGCCAAGAACCTCTCCATGTATAAACTCTCCTCCGCTTATGAAAGAAATTTCAACTCGAACCTTCGCCTAAAATCCACCCACGTCTCCACTGCACGTCCTCCATTAGTTACTTCCCACCAAAAGGAAGCTTCATCCTTCATCAACCAAGCAGCTAGCTGAACTTTCCTTCCCTCGTCTATCTCAAAGATACCACACAAGCCCTCCACTTCCTTGAGCCAATTCCGAGCCTCAACAAAGGTCTCAGTCCCATAAAACGGTTTTCCGCCCATCGCACGGAAGTCTTTGCATATCTTAGAAAAAGCGTCTACACGGGGAGGAGGAGGAGCGGCTGTAGGCAGAGGAGGAGGAAAGTCTGCTGGGCCTGCGGCAATAGCCCTAGCCTCCAGATACCTTCTGAACCAGCCTGGTATCTGTACGCCCTCGGGTATAACGGGTTCCCCAGACATGCTGAAAGGAAAAAGGAAGAGATTCAAAATAGAGAATCGAAAGATAGATATATGGATTTTGGGGATTATATTTTTTATAATAAACTTTTCTCTTGAAAATATCCTCTCTAAAACATGTTTTTGAAAATAATTCTTTCTAAAAATGCTTTTTGAAAACGGTTTTCAAAATCTTTTATCTGTTCTGGTAACCTTCAGCTCTGATACCACATGTAACACCCTACGTCCATTAATGTCACTCACTAAGGGAATGCATTAACTTTCATGGAGTATTATAAGAGTATAGAACATAATACCACAAGACAGATATATAAAATGGTACTTAAAAAAATTCAAAATTTATTCATTGCAGCGGAAAAGCAAAACATGTTTGGTTACAACATTCAAAACCACATACTAGAGTCAAGTACACAAATATCCATCTAATACAAAATTATAATCATAGTACATAAAACCATTATCCCACTCCAAATAGCCATAATGAAAAAGAGATAAAGCTGAGCATGACTTTCAACCCTTCCAAGCACTTCAAGAAGAAAGGAATCCAAGTCAAGCTTCACTATTCCCACCCTGAGGACCTTAGGGGGGGGGGAAGAAAGAAAAGAGGCAAACAAAAAGGGGTCAGACATAAGTCTGGAGAGTCTAGTGACTTTAACAATATAATCAGTAAAGTAACATGATAAGTACATAAACTGGATATAAGAGACGACTGTAACATAAGAAGATATGACAAGGTAAACAAGGTGTAACGTTTATTGCGCTTCTAGTCACTATAAGATAATTCCTACACCGCACCAATGCTAATTTTATACTGAAGGTTGATCCCTCTTACTAATCATAATAATAATACTAATGACGGAAGTTTCGTGTACTCCTAGCTGCTGTAATAGTTGCCTCCTGCTCCTATCTCCACTAGTTGTACCCACTAGACTCCTTATTCGATTTTGTACTCCTAGCTGCTCTCATAGGTGCCCCACTTGCTCCTACCACCACTAGTTGTACCCTCCTTACTAATCATAATAATGGTAGCTTCGTGTACTCCTAGCTGCTGTCATAGGTGCCGCCTGCTCTTATCTCCACTAATTATACCCACTACCTCCCCATTCGATTGGCTCCCTAACTCGTAGATACTCATGCTGGTCCCACAGTAGGGTGTATCATTCCCTAAAGTGGCAACCCGATACTACTAAAAATGCATGGCTTATACCTACACGATGCAACAATGTCTTACCTACCAGCCCGGACCCACGCACGCACATGACTCTGTTGGACTTGCGTTGCCACCGTTAACTCTTTATTGACCTCTTACAATCAAACCAGTAAGCGTGTCCCGTCCTTGACCTAGTTCGAGCTCACATAGATACTAAAATGGATTACTGGTTGAAAAGGGTCCACCCACTTGACACAAGCTTCCCTCCTAAGCTTAGTCCCCACTAGGAATTCCCACTTATCCCCTCTTTATTCCCATGTCTAATCACATGTTTCACCTTGGTTAAGCGCTTCTAGTTATATTTCACATGTCACCCACTTAACCCCTATGTCTTACTACATGTATTATCTTGGTTAAGTGTTCATTAATTCATTATAACTGTAATCTTGCAAGACCTCCCACATTAGATTGTCGTTTTGCGGTTGCTGGATATGCCAGGCGGTTCCGGGTAGTCTTATACTGTAATCTGAATCTAACCTCGTGTCTTTGCATTATTATGTACCTATTTTCTTCCTTTGACCTCTCACATTAGATTACAAAATTGCGGTTGCTGGATGTGTCGGGCGGTTCCGTGCAGTCTTATACCGCAATTTGAATCTAACCTCGTGTCTTAGGCGTTCATTATCACTTTCTTGATTCAAGTCCCAACTTTAAATCTTGGATTAAATTATATCCCAATTACCCATTTTTCCGATCTAAATTATGTTCATAATTTTAATCCAAATTAGGCCTATAATCTTATGTATACATGTTATGCCAAATTACGCCCAAATTAATTTGCGTTCATCGTTATAAGCAATTCTTGCCAAAACTCATGTATACAATTTATACACAATTATGCTCAAATTAATTTATGCCAATAGTCTCATTTTATTACAAATTTCTCCAAACTTTTCCCAATCGTTCAAACGTTATTCGTACGCAAATCTCAACATAATATGTTAGGCTCGAAGTTAGCCTAATCTCATAAAAAAAAGGAAAAGAAGAAGGGAAGAGAATCATGTCATCAAAACTGGCATAAAAGAGACATATGAAACATGAACTGACATAGAACAATAAAATAGATTCAATTAGGCATATGATAACAATGATTTGGGTATGAATCTTAAAGATAAGAATTTACAAACTTGATATGATTCATCTTACAGGCATGTTCATAAAATCCAATTCACAATCCTATCACAATCACTTTTTAATTAATTATATGTGAAAGTAACATGCGAAAGGGTTTAGAATAGAGAATAGATCTGAATTCTGAATTTGATTAGCTAAACCGTTGTTGTAGAATTTGTTTTTTATCTCCTAATTTAAAAACTCCTATTCTGATTTGCTTTGGTGGAGAAGAAAGGCTAGGCTAATTTAGATTTGAGCAGCATGGAGGCGCCATGGATTAGTGTAATGAAATTAGGGTTAGTTTTATGGGTATTTTATAGATGCTCTATGTGAATTAGGACCCTTAGATTAGATTAGGATCCATCTGAACCATCCAAGCCAGAAAAACACGTCATACAGCGAATTCCAGAAGACCACGTTACCATCCAGACCTCAAAACACGTCACGGCCAGATCTGGGCCGATGGGGGTCGACACCTATGTCGACACCCCTATAGGGGGTTCGACACCTATGTCGACTCCCCTAGGGGGTCAACACCCTAAAACGGGAGATTTCCCGCTCACCCAGATTTTCTAATTTTGGATTTTGAACTCGTTTTTGATTTTTAATTATTATTTAAATTTAAATTATGCTAATTCTAGAATTCTTCTAAGCTTCATAACTTCTTCATATGATATCCGATTTACACAAACTCAGACTCTATTCCAAGCAGAATTCCGAGACGACTGCAACGGCGCAACCCGTTTCCCTTAATTCTTCTTATAAAAATTATGTATTATTTAATTATCCCTTATGTCATGTTTTAAAATTATAGGGTGTTACACCCACTTAGCTTCGAAGCATATCCCATGTTTTAGTCATTATCGGTTGATGAGGCTAGAGACTACCTTTTTACCTTCGATACACGGGACATTCCATCTTCGGATGCCACATCGTCATTCCATCGATCTCTAATTTGCTCATAAAAGTACAATCTCCAAGCTCATATGTCTCAAAGATGGGTGTTATGCTAAGGGAAGTTGCCTTCTCTGCCAACATTAGATGTACGTTTGTAAAAATCAACGTGCATAATCTAAAAAATGCAATGTCATACATCTATCCATACAAGTTATCCAGGAACATGACAAACCGAAGGCATTACCTCCTCTACATCCACAGGTTTGGTAGCAGGTAACCCTTGCACTTTCAATACTTTTTCTTTGCATAAGCGTACATGTAATTTCAGTTCGAACACAAAGTTGGTTTGAAGCGGTTTTGGATTCCATTGCAATCTCGGTTCTTCAAACTGGCGCGTTATAGGTTAAAAGGGAATTCAGTCGATAGGCGGTTCTTTAACTATCAGTTGTAATCACATGGTTAAGTACATTAGAAGTATAACCCCTTTTAATTAAATATTTCATTAAAACATTTCATTGGTTCTTAAAAATCAATTTCATATACTTATCTCAAACGGAATAAGTACATTCACAATCTCTTATTTCCATTACTTTGAAAACCATAGTCATACACTTATTTCTTGGAATAAGTATACTCAGAAATTCGTAATATTTTCACGACTTAGAAAGTAGCGCTGTATACTTAATCAAGTGGTATAAGTGTAGTCACAAATTATACGTGGCCAAACAATGTCATGTGATACACTGTTTACTATAAAACCCAAACAGTTTTATTTAACTTCTCAACTTTGCAAATTAAAGTTTACAACATCACTTATGGAAATAATAATTTAATTTTCAACATCCACTTCCATTTCCAAACCAGTATCATCTCTTGGATAACAGTGAAGTCGTCCAAGTTGGGGTATTTTACCTACCACTCAAACCTTGACTCGATAACATTCTTAATAAATAGAAGTTTGTTAACGCAAAACCTGATATTTAGTAAATGTCACAATAAGTTCCGTTTACTATTTAATTCAAATATGGCTTAAAAACCATTTCCAGCATTTGATAATCTCATTCACATACAATCATTTTTACTTAATTCAATTATTAAGCAAATCCTCATTTAAAACCATCGTATTAGCTTTAAATATCTTTTATAAACCTTATTGACAAAACTTGAATTTATTAATAAAAATTCCTTCCTAACAATCCTTTATAAAATTCACTAAAAATCTTTTTACAAAGCTTGATTTCCTTTTTTATAAACTTCAAACCATATCAACCCTGGTTTGATTTTAAATCAAATCACTTAAAATTTAGCTTGAAATCAAATTAAATCATGTATAAGCATTTTATGAATATCTAGCTCTTTATAAATTTCAATTCTAAAAGCCAAGATCATTTTTGCATCATTTTACAAGTTAAACAAAACCATTTATTTACCTTTTTAAAAACAATTTCTAAAATCTTCTTTTATACTTCATAAAACATATTTATAAAACCTGGTTAAAATTTAACATTCAAATTCTCCAATTATAAAACTTGTTTATAAAATAGAAATTTCTCTACACAAAACATTTTATAATTTCTTTATAAAACCAATTATAATATTGATCATTTATAAAACCTTTATTTTGTATAACTTATATAAAATAAAATTTAACACCTTAATTTACTAAAAATAAATTTTATACTTTCAAATATAGTCAATTTGCCTAGTGGCAAATCAACGTTCTAAATTATGGATTTGGGTCATCTGCTACCAATCACTTAATCAAAACTGTTTATTGATTAATAACACATCAATGTTTAACTTAATTTGTCAATCAACATCCAAATCAGATATTATTATTACCTATTTTAGATAGTTCACGTGCGTATAATATCAAAGCAAGTAACATCGAAAACATTAAGGAATCCTGTTGGATCCCTCCAACCTGTCCCCCTACATCACAACTCATATATCAGTTTATATATGAATATAAATCAAATAATATAATCAAGTTCATTTAAGATAAATTTTCCACTTAAAAGCAGGTAGTGTCAAAGGTCATCCGTTCGCAGAAGAGAATATATAACCACAACCAACCAATTGAGCAATAAATCATCCAAACATCCAATCAAACATATCAAAAAAATAAATATCAATTCAACAGTGGATATTTGTATTATGATATGATATAACGGTGTTCCAGAAAGTGTGAGTTGTCAACTCAACAGTCAGTCCAAATAGCTTTTGCATTGTTTTATCTGATTTTAAACAAATGTTTAAAATTAGGCAAAATTCCAATCAGCTACAAAACACGCCAATCCAATTCGTATGCATAACATTCATCGATACAATCATAGCGCAACTTGTTTCATCTCAATCTGACCTTGTATGACACATATATGAACATTACATATTTATTTGGATTAAAATAAATAAATAATTTACAAATTAATAACATCATTAATACTAACCACCTTCATTAGTTCCTAATCCTATCATAATCGTTTACACACGCAATAATTCGAACACAGTTCAAATTAAAACACGAAGGAAATCTCCTTCATTTAAACAACCACCATCGCCGCCTCACTTCACCTGGGTAACTCGCACCACCACAATTCAGTTCCCCTTCGACTTCGCTTCCCTTTCGCACCAGCCTATTCCACTCTGATGCCCTAGTCACTGCAAATTGACGAAACCCGATCGAATCCTCTTTTCCAACGGTCTCGAAACTCTATTCAACACCAAACTCCGCCAGTGCCTCAGGCTCTCCTACATCTACGATTATCCTTTAGGCCTCATAATCAAAAGATCAACGATGGTGGAAATGTCACCCCAAATCCGAAATAGAGGCCCTCCCGTTCATTTTAGACTTTGACTGCCATAGGTGATCATTGGCCACCAAACTCTGACCAAGATTCGTCCTCTACAATTTTCATGTTGAACATTTTCTCTATTAAATCATGGATTTGAAAATTTAATTCGGCCTTAGGATATGAAAATAGGATGTGGTGGCTGAGTTTGTGATTTAGTATTTAAGAGTAAAAGTGAATTTTGATGCCCTTATATTGAAAATTTCTAAAACACTATTTATCTCAAAAATTTCGCAGTTTCCAAACTAGACGTGCTCGCTATCGTCCGTAACTAAGTAGCACATTACATCCACAATGGAACTATTTTCGAAAGATAATTCATACATATCTAACATTTATTCTTAAAATCACACTATAAATTGTCTTAATTTCAAATCACTAGCCGGTACGGGTTTATGTCGCGCACGATCACACAACAACCCTGATTGGCACGAAATTTGGAATCTTACAATAATTCACCATTTCAGATATGATAAAACTAGTTTTATCGAACTCCGAAATTGTTTGAAAAACGGATATTTCTACGTGTTAACGAAGATCAATTAAAAATTATTCGAGTTCAAAAAACTTAAATTCATTGAAAATAAATTATTATTATTATCGTATATATTCAAATAGAATTTAACATAGCTTCCAAATAAACTTAACTAAAGTTTTAAACTTAAGATTTTCAATTTCAATTAATCTGACATTCAAATTCTTGTTTAGATTTAATTTAAGTCAATTAATCTTAAAATTAATCGTTTTAATATTTAATTTAATTAAATATTACTGTACTATAAAATCTGGGTTGTTACATTCTTCTTTCCTTAAAATGATTTCGTCCGCGAAATCACAAGTTAAGAAGTATGTTGCAAACCGATTAATTTTACTTCAAATGCAACAACTAACATATGCACAACCCACACATCCATCAAATGCAACAACTAAACACGATGCAACTGATAATAATGATGTAAATCAGCAAACAAACACAAATATAGTATAACGCTACATGCAACCATAATCAATCAACAAACATCAATATCGCATAGTGCTACAAACACTAACAATTTCAACTCATAGTTTATTCAGGTTATTAACCTCATCATCGCACAAGGATGATGATAATCTATTAAGCGTGACCATTTTCTCAACAATGTCAGGTTATTACTTAACTGATCATTTATGCTACCTCATGTAGCTCAAAAATTCAAATGCAAATTTACCACAAGTCAATATACCTAACAGGTATATTGTATTATCTCAAAAAAAATTCCATTTAATTTAAATTAATCCTTTTAGTTTACGAACTATCAAACCGCAATTTTATGAGCGACATAATTCAAAATACACAAGATGAAATCTTGATTTTTCTCCTTCATTAGGAAACTATAATCTAATGGATTCGAAAGATTTTTGTTTCAAAGAATTCAGACTTATATTTGATCCTATACGTTTTGTTGAAGTTCAAATTGGGAATTTACGAACTACCTCTGCGCGATGAGCTCGTTTTAATTAATTCATTCGAACTCCATTTAATTATTAAAGTATAACCATATTCACTTAAGTCTCCATATAAACCTATCTAAATTTTCAACTTCAACTTAGAACTTTTGATTGTCCATAACCGACCATTTCATTTACAAATGAATCTAGGAAACATCATATCAAGTTGAATGCACAATCAACAACCCTAACACATAGACCACGCGCATCCATATTACATTTTGGTTGAAAATTTCAAAACCAAACTCTGGTTTTTGTATTTCACATATCTTGGATTCAAAACAGAAATCTATTTTTAATCCAATAAATTATACATAGTAGCAAGTTCTCACTTAAAAACTCGAAAACGAATACCAATAATATCATGTTCATCATTAAAATTAGTTTCCAGCGATCAAAGTAAGATAAGTGCTTTTAAAATATTTAAAATCTATTCATATACATAAACACTTTTGAATAACCTTAACATTCCTTATAAATATTGAAAAACATTTTTCAAATTTATTGAAAATTCAAATCCTTCAATCCACAAGTCAAATATGATTCTCATTTATAAACCTCAATTATAAATTATACTTATATAATTATAAGATTATTTCACATAGGTTCTTCCTTGTTTAAATTTATATTAAACACTTACATAGTTTAAAATTTTACTTAAAATTATCATCGAACGCCGTATAGTCAAATTGTGAAACTAAATTCATAGGGTGTTCATTTCCAATGTTTTTTCTAATTAAAAATATCCTAACCCAAGCGAAAAAAAGATAAGATTGCACTTATTTAAACAAGGTAGCTAATAACCATAAATTGACCGGGTACAACTATAATCAATAAATAATAGCCAACGCTCAAAAGTGAGCATGACTAATCAAACCATAAATGATAATAATTAATTATCATCATTTCCTGTCGATCTAATCATCCATAAAAACTATATTTAGTTTGAAAATTTACATTATATATAAAAATATTAAAAATTTTGTAAAATTATTTTGTTCACCAACTTTTAATATAATACTATGTCGATTTGTCGTGTTCAACCATTTAGAAATCCTTATTGACCACGTCGCCAAATGCATCAATTTGGGATTTATATGTCACTCAATAGATAAACAAATATAATCTAAAACATTTTATAACACTAACAAGTATGTAGTCTCATACACATACACACACACACTCTCAAAACTCGATCTAGGGTATTTCTAATCCTTTCTATTGAGTTACACTACAAAGCCCGGGTTATCACTTAACCTTCAGGTCTGATGCCAACTGTAAAAAATTGAGAACTTCGACATTCACGTTCCTAAACCCAAGAACCGAAAACCCAGAAGTTAGAAGAAAGAATCCAGTAGGTGAGAAAGAAGAAAGAAAGGTTAAAATAGAAGAAGAACACAAACACATCAAGATAAGAAAAATCAGAATCTCACAGTAGAATAAATATACTATAACAATACTCTTTACATAAGAGACAAACTGTATATATATACATACATTAATCATTAGAGTACACAGATAGATCATCCTATACAGTCATAACAAACTGCATATACAATGGATAATAAATACAACACACAAAATGAAATTAAAATAATACAAGAAATACGAGAATACATCTGGGCTCTATCTTCTCTCTTATAGATTCATGCGAATCCAAAGAAAATCTAGAAAGTATACTTGGCACGACCCGAGCACATTTGCAGGAAAGAAAAACACCCAGACTAGTCTGGAATACTTACAGTGAGAAAAATCACATCATAAAAACCTACCTAATTTTGGGAATCCATTAAAAGAATAGAACTCTCGTAAGACAGGACCACACATGAACATGGAACGTGTATTCCCTTATGATAACCAAAACATTTCTATTATAAATTCAATGATATTATAATAATGTATAAAATCTAAAAATAAAATAGAAATACAGTCAAAAAACTTGCATCTCACGTTTTGACATAGTTTGTTTACACTAAAACCGTACGGGCTCGTATTGTAGTTTGGATTTCCATACAATGACAAAACACTAGGGTATCACCTATCATGGTACCACTTTAGATAAAGTGTAACGAGAGCCTTGCATGGACTCCTTACAAATCAGGATCAACCCCTCTTTGGAATGTACCGAATATTTCACCCCCTTAGTTATGATCAACAACCAACTACAACATACAATAATCAAAGGATCATCCGCTCTAGATTGGACGGTGACAATAGCATACCTGGATGCTACCCACTTAGCCCTGAAGCGTATCCTTTGTTTTAGTCATTACCAGTGGATGAGGCCAGAGGCTACGTTTTTACCTTTCATACATGGCACATTTCCATTTGGGATGCCACATCCTCATTCCATCGATCACTAATTGACATCCACAAAGACACAACCTCCAAGCTCATACATCCCAAAGATGGGTATTATGCTAAGAGAAGTTGCCTTCTCCGCCACCATCAAATGTACATTTTTAAAAATCAATGTGCAAAGTCTAAGAAATGCAATGTCAGACATCTGTTTATACAAGTTGTCTACGAACATGATAAATTGAAGGCATTACCTCTAATACATCAATAGGATTAGTAGTAGGTAAGACTTTTCACTCTCAATACTTTTTCTTTAAACAAGCATACCTGCAAGTTTCATTCGAACACTTAGTTGGATCGAAATGGTTTTGGATTCCATAGCAATCCTAGTTCCTTGAACCAATATGTTATAACTAAAAGGGAATTTTGTCGATAGTTAGTTCTTTAACCATTAATCACAATCGTATGATTAAGTACATTTGCAGCATAAACCCTTTTAAATAAATCATTCATTAAAACGTTTCATCGATTCTTAAAAATTGATTTCATATACTTATCTCAATTGAATACGTATTTTCACAAGTCTCTTATTTTTATTACTTCGAAAATCATAGCCATACACTTATTACTTGGAATAAGTGTATTCACAAAACCATACTATTTTCACTACTTAGAAAATAGCGCTATATACTTAACCAAATAGTGTAAGTATAATCACAAATTATACATGGCCAAACAATGTCATGTGATACATTATTTTACTATAAAACCCATACAATTTTATTTAACTTCTAAACTTTGCAAATCAAATTTTATAACATCACTTATGTATATAATAATTTAATTTCCAACATCCACTTTTATTTCCAAATTAATATCATCTCTTAGATAAAAATGAAGTCATTCAAGTTGGGGTATTCTATCTACTTTTCAGACCTTGGCTTGACAACATTCTTATTTTCAAGATAAATATAAGTTTCGTAACGCAAAACCTAATATTCAGCAAAATGTCACAATAAATTCTAATTATTATTCAATCCAAATAAGGTTTAAGGCCATTTCCTACATTTAAAAATCTCATTCACATACAATCATTTTTACTTAATTTAATTATTAAGTAAACCCTTATTTAAAACCATTGTATTAGCTTTAAATCTCATTTATAAACCTAGTAACGATACGGATTTCGCCCGGACCTAATCGATCGCTAAACCGACCAAGACCGTTCGAATCCTGTATACGCTAACTCTGGGCATACAACATATCAGAACAAATAACAAAAGACTTTTAGAAACATCATAATAATGTTACATTAAAGTACATAATATATCAGAGTATATCGAAAAGAATACAACGGAAGGTTAATTTACATTAAATGTAATACAATGCACGGCGGAAAACAAATAAAGTAACACAGCGGAAGACTATCAATGCTCTGGACACATCTTTAAACTTCAATCTAGAATCCTACTTATATATCTGCAAAATAAACTACTCGACTGCCCGTGTGGAAAATAGGTGCACCCGAGTTTGCAAGGGAAAAGCAAACTACAGGTCAGTCATGGGACTGGTGTAAGAAACTCTACAGTTAAAATTAACTTATTTAATCATAAGACAAATCACAGGACCACGCCGCTAATGCAGAATGGGTTTATCCCCATGAACGCCAGTGTATAAACAACAACCAGTAATATAGATATGGATCTACTATGCATCAATCAACAAGCAATATCCCAATCTACCCATTTAGATTAATCACCACACTTAGATTTTCCAAATCCAATTCAAATTACAGAAATTATTCCTTTGGAATTTATTTCCCAATTTCTATTTCAATTCATTTTGAAATACATATCTAACTTTTATATCACAGTAGATTTCACTTCGGGATTTCAAACCAAAATCTTTGGAAATATGAATTCCAAAACATAACAATGCATACAAACAAGTATGCAACCAAATATCGGGCTCCCCTCAAACAAGGCAAAGGGCACATACCTAAGCAACTCGATATATATATATATATACATATATATATATGCACCTCCCACACATGGAGCAGGCTACACACTAACCACTCACCCTAAGGCACTGGATCCGACCCATACTTTTAGTAGACCGGGTTACCAAATCTTTAGCCACATACCAAATCATTTCATATCCCAAAGTAGGGAAAATCATTTCACAACATAATCCCAAGTATAATCGAATCTATAATACTTCACATCAGCAATTCACACATATGATCAGTGACTATTAATCACATAACCTTTGAGCTCATACGTCTCAAAGAAGGGTGTTAAGAAAGAGAATAAATTCTCCACCACCAAACAGATGCACATCAATAGCAACTAATAAGATACGTGATGAACCACAATGTTAAACCATAATACATTTCTAAATCATTTTAGAAATCATCGGGCTTTGGGCCTCGAAATCCATTCTGTTTTATAAACATTTTTATAAAACATTCCCTATCCAAAATCGAGAATACATTTCTTTTCACTTAAGAAAAATATCATTTCAAAATCATTCATTAAATTTTGAAATAAACAACATCGCTAAACACCTTATAGTCAAATCGTGAAGTATTTCACAAGGTGTTAGCACACAGATGTTTTCTACCCAACCCAATGCTAAATGTAAAAGCATATTCTGCTCATAAATGGGTCGAGCACCATTCACACAGTCAATCAATCAATAAGAATCAATATCAACAATCAATTAGCCCAATCCATATCAACAATCAAGTACATTTGTTTCAATCTCGTTTTGGTAATTTATTTATTACAATATATTCATTCACAATCTAATTAAAGATTAATTTAAACTCCAATTGGTTTCTATCTCTAAAATCATTTCTTATTGATTGTCCAACGGGGTTAAAGAACCAATGTCGTTTAAACACAGTTCACGATAAACCCAAAATCCAAATCAATTCAAATCCAATTAAATATTAATTAATCGGTAGACTTCAATAAATCTTTTCTCAACTGGGTTTAAGAACAGTGTTAGTGAAGACACCGTTCACGACAAACCCAAAATCCCATTTGATATTAAATACAAGGCTCTGAGTAGAAAATATATCGACTTATATTCAATATCAAATTCTGAAATCAATAAATACCGTATTGGAATAACGATATATATATATATATATCTTCCAAATTCCTCCACAATGTCCATATAATCATGGAATCCAATATCGAATTATTCCGAAGATAATTTCTATTCAAATCCATTCCAATTCATATATTGGAAATTGCGGTTATTTTTAAAACCATTTCAAATCCAATTTATTTATTTTAAAAATATTGGATTATAATTCTAGTTTATAACTAGTTCATTTCGATAAAAATATATTTTTATCTTTTCAAATATGGAATTTTTCATCCCAATTCTTTTCAAATCATTTATTATGGTTTTACACTAATTATTAATAATTTTAATAATTTTATCAAGGCCCGTACAGTCGATTTCCATAAACGGTCATCGAACTGCACTTACAACGACCTTTTCCAAATTTTGATTTGGACATAATTCCAAATCCAACAATTATATTTCAAATCTCTAATATTCGTTGGAAAGCTCTTTTCGATACGAACCCAACGGTCCCGGTTTCAGGAGAATCCGACGGTCGGATCTCCCATAACGTCAATTCGAAGTCAATTGTCGAAATTCGCGAACGGTCGCAGCGCGGCGCGTTCTATTCAGGCCATTAAATATATATATTATATATATTTCGCTGATTTCCATTTAAAACGTATAATATAAATCATTTTAAATTCGTTTTAAAAATGATTTCAACTTCAACTTCATATTTTAATCAAAATCGAATATTCCATTACATGAAAATTTTATATATCTCATATATATGTTAAAAATAATATTTTTAACAAACCAATATTTATTTCATTCACACTTCATATATATATTTTTCACATTTCATATATGTATATTTTCTTTTCATATATATATTATTCACATTCCATACATATATTTTTATTTTCATCTCTTTTATATATATATATATATTTCACTTCTTATATATATATATAACTATATTATTTTCACATCGCATGTATATATAATTTTCACATCGTGTATATATATATATATATATATATATATTATTTTCGCATCATATATATATGTAATTTATTTCATTTCACATCACGATCAATTTTCACACAGAATACAATCAAACAAGTCGTCCATGGTCTGTGGACGACGGGGAGCAGTTCATATATGCAGTTATAAAATAAATAACTGTACAGAAATAATTTTAGTGAGAAATTCTCACATTGACTGGTTTTAATTTCTTTTCGCATTCAAATTTCCCTGAAATTCCAAAGTGCTCTGTTTCTGTTCTGGTCAGTCCTATGTTATAGTGTTCATCGCTACGAATCCAATGCAACTTGAATCGTCCTATTCCGACCTCGTATGAGAGAGAAATGTTGGTTTAAACCTTAATTACACAATTTGAAATTAATACGGCTATTTAATTATTTAATTAATAATTAAACCTGTCCCTCAACAATATCGTTCCTGTACCACGTTGAACCCTTGAACCCAAACCCTCGTTTAACAAAACCCACTGTCGATCATCCATCAATCACCGGACCTCCCATCCTCCGCCACAACGAGACGCCCCTCCACATCGCCTATCACCGCCAAGAACCTAGGGGAACTCGAAACCCTCCTCATGCCTGAAATCGCCTCGAAAGGCACGCCCTTTGAGGGTTGAAATCTAGCTCAACCCTAAATAATAATAGATCATATAGGTATGAAATTAAAACTCTCTCTTTGCTCATCAATTTCCCCTTTATAATTTTCAAAATCATTGCATGGATTTGGAATTAAATGAGGAGGAAGATTTGAACAATATTGGCCGTTGTTATCGTGAGTTGTGGCTTCTCGTTGGTTCGACCGCGCAAAGAAAAAGAGTTAGGGTTTTGACCCTTTGACCAAGCCCTTATATCCATATTTAATATTAATTTAATTCTTTATTTAGTCCATTTTCGTTTGAACTCCAAATTAGACCCAATGACTGTCGTTCCTAACCAAATACCCCCATTTCGAACACAATGGGATATGTTTCATAAGCCAATTCGACTATTTTGATTAGTTTTCATCCAAATTAAAATATGAATCAATATATATTGAATTTAAATGTACATTTTAATTTACCGGGGCCACATACTAACTCTGAAAGTTCCAGAAAAATTATTTCTAGCTTTGTATTGACGATACGGTCCTAACAAAACTAATTTCAACAAATTTGAAGTCCGTTTGAAAAATGGCCATTTTCTGGTCGATCCAAATTGATTGAAACTGTCAAAGCACGTTTTCTTTTGCCACGCTCACATATTAATCCCAAAAATTATGAATTTAGGAATATAGCAATAATTTGACATCCTGGATCCAACAAAAGTGGTTTCGTTGAAAATGGAGGTCGTTTGCAAAATGGCTATTTTTAAGGGCTTTATATATATTTAAAATATATATAAATTCCGCAGTGATTTTTCTGAATTTTAAACTGGACATATCTTACACTCTATGAAGTGAAATCCCAGTTTCTTAGATCCATTAGAAAGATATAGTTAATCAAATTCAAATATTTCTTGTTTTGTCCAATTCCGACTTAAAACGAATTCTTTATATTCATTTGAAATTTGAATCGAATTTTCAAACCCGTGCCATTTCAGGCTCAATTATAATTAAAATAAATTTATTCGTTTTAACTTCGTCATAAATAAATTTTCCGTCATTATTATTTAAAATAATTCATTTTAAATATTCAGAATACATTAAACTTGCCAAATTAAAAATTTTAAATTGGTTCTGATTTTTCGGGTTGTTACAATCTCCCCCACTTAAAATCTTTTCATCCTCGAAAAGGAATGGAGCTGAAAGTTGTTTAACAAACAACTCAACTTTCATTCTGGTGTTCATTCTTCAACTTTTCAGTTTCTAAGAATTTCTAATTTTTCAAAAATTTGGCTAACACCCTAAATTTTTGAAAATTTTTGCCATTAAGGAGAGGGGTTTGGAAATTTATTGGGCTGTATTAGGCACCCAATAAATCCTAAAAAGCATGCATATATTTATAGTGATATATTCCGGTGTCCACAGGGGAGTGTGTATAGATCATAACTCCAGAGAATAAATTCTCGTCACCCTATAAATGTTTTTTGTGCCTTAATGACTAGAGAGACGTGTTGATTGTCATTTCTAGACCCGTGTGGGGTTTTTATTGATCTGGCAATTTACGGTTACATTTTTTTTAGAGTCCATATCAGTCTTCGGTTCAACCTGAAATATAGTCATCTCCATACAAGCCTCTCGCTTATATGGTAAATCTTCAACCTCGTCACATAAAGCTCCAAATGCTTATGTCGTATATGATAGAGTATGCTATCTTCACGCAGTATGCCATGTAGTGTAGTTCAAAATTAATTGTTACAATCCTATGGCAACGTTTATGATTTCCCACAGAACAACCAGCACTCCGCATCCAATGGCATTCACAGGAGTTTATATACTAATAAAATTGCGCAGCCAACTCATTAAGGCTCACCTATTTGTCAGGCACACAAATATATTCTTTACTTAACAGCTAATCCATTTACCTATTCAACGTTTATGCATGTATATATATAGGAAACTCTAACAAAATTACGATCCAGTTCAATATTTGGTCGAGTTGGCTAAATTTACCTTTCATTCTCATGTTGGTTTTATTATTGCAATGTTAACTTCATTTAAGATAAATTTCAATTCATTCGATTATTCCAATATTTTAATTAGTTGAATTAATAATCATACAACACAACTAGCAATCAATTTGTTGATTAACTTGTCACTCTCAACTCATCCTAGGGCATTTCTAACCCCATCTCTAACGAGTTTCTCATTCTAGGATACTACTGATCCTATCTCTAATGAGTTTTCTTTCATAGGATATTACTAATCCAATCTATGATGAGTCTTTTATTCTGTTCTAACGAGTTGTACCCCAAAGATTTGAGTTAACCAAAGCTCTGATACCATCAGTAACGATAAGGATTTCGCCCGCACCTAATCGATCGCTAAACCGACCATGACCGTTCGAATCCCGTATACGCTAACTCCGGGCATACAACACATCAGAACAAATAACAGAAGACTTTTATAAACATCATAATAATGTTACAGCAGAGTACAAAATATATTAGAGTATATCGAAAAGAATACAACAGAAGGTTAATTTACATCAAAAGTAATACAATGCACAGAGGAAAACAAATAAAGTAACACAACGGAAGACTATCAATGCTCTGGACACAACTTTAAACTTCAATCTAGAATCCTACTTATATATCTGCAAAATAAACTACTCGACAGCCTGGGTGGAAAATAGGGGCACCCGAGTTTGCAAGGGAAAAGCAAACTACAAGTCAGTCATGGGACTGGTGTGAGAAACTTACAATTAAAATTAACTTATTTAATCATAATACAAATCACAGGACCACGCCGCTAACGCGGAACGGGGTTACCCCCATGAACGCCAGTGTATAAACAACAATAAGTAATATAGATATGGATCTACTATGCATCAATCAACATGTAATATCCTAATCTACCCATTTAGATTAATCACCACACTTAGATTTTCCAAATCCAATTCAATTTACAGAAATTATTCCTTTGGACTTTATTTCCTGATTTCTATTTCAATTCCTTTTGAAATACATATCTAACTTTTATATCAAAGTAGATTTCACTTCGGGATTTCAAACCAAAATCTTTGGAAATATGAATTCCAAAATATAACGATGCATACAAAAAAGTATGCAACCAAATATCGGGCTCCCCTCAGACAAGGCAAAGGGCACGTACCTAAGTAACTCGATATATATATATATATATATATATATATATATATATATATATATATATGCACCTCCCACACATGGAGCAGGCTACACACTGACCACTCACCCTAAGGCATTGGATCCCACCCATACTTTTAGTAGACCGGGTTACCAAATCTTTAGCCACATACCAAATCATTTCATATCCCGAAGTAGGGAAAATCATTTCACAACATAATCACAAGTATAATCGAATCTTTAATACTTCACATCAGCAATTCACACATATGATCAGTCACTATTAATCACATAACCTTTGAGCTCGTACGTCTCAAAGAAGGGTGTCAAGCAAGAGAATAAATTCTCCGCCACCAAAACAGATACATCATCAATAGCAACTAATCGGATACGCGATGAACCACAATGTAAAACCATAATACATTTCTAAATCAATTTAGAAATCATCAGGTTTTAGGCCTCGAAATCCTTTCTGTTTTATAAAGCATTCCTTGTCCAAAATCGGGAATACATTTATTTTCACTTAAGAAAAATATCATTTCAAAATCATTCATTAAATTTTGAAATAAATAACATCGCTAAACACCTTATAGTCAAATCGTGAAGTGTTTCACAAGGTGTTAGCACACATATATTTTCTACCCAGCCCAATGCTAAATGTAAAAGCATATTCTGCTCATAAACGGGTCGAGCACCATTCACACAGTCAATCAATCAATAAGAATCAATATCAATAATTGATTAGCCCAATCCATATCAACAACCAAGTACATTTGGTTCAATCTCGTTTTGGTAATTTATTTATTACAATATATTCATTCACAATCTAATTAAAGATTTATTGAAACTCCAATTGGTTTCTATCCCTAAAATCATTTCTTATTGATTGTTCAACTTTCTAGAAATTAATCCTGCTTTAACGGGGTTAAAGAACCAATGTCGTTTAAACACAGTTCACGATAAACCCAAAATCCAATTAGTAAACTTCATTAAATCTTTTCTCAACTAGGTTTAAGAACAGTGTTAGTGAAGACACCGTTCACGACAAACCCAAAATCCCATTTGATATTAAATACAAGGCTCTGAATAGAAAATATATCGGCTTATATTCAATATCAAATTCTGAATTCAACAAATATCGTATTGGAATAACGATATATATATCTTCCAAATTCCTCCACAATGTCCATATAATCAAAGAATCTAATATCGAAATATTCCGAAGATAATTTCGATTCAAATCCATTCCAATTCATATATTGGAAATTCTGGTTATTTTTTAAAACCATTTCAAATCCAATTTATTTATTTTAAAAATATTGGATTATAATTCTAGTTAATTACTAGTTCATTTCAATAAAAATATATTTTTATCTTTTCAAATACGGAATTTTTCATCCCAATTCTTTTCAAATCATTTATTATGATTTTACTCTAATTATTAATATTTTTAATAATTTTATCAAGGCCCGTACAGTCGATTTCCATAAACGGTCATCGAACTGCACTTACAACGACCTTTTCCAAATTTGATTTGGACATAATTCCAAATCCAGCCGTTAGATTTCAAATTTTTAATATTCGTTGGAAAGCTATTTTCGATACGAACCCAACGGTTCCTGTTTCAGGAGAATCCGACGGTCGGATGTCCCGTAATGTCAATTCGAAGTCAATGGCAGAAATTCGTGAATGGTCGCAGCGCGGCACGTTCTATTCAGGCCATTAAATATATATAATATATATATTATATATATTTCACCGATTCCCATTTAAAGCGTATATTATAAATCGTTTTAAATTCGTTTTAAAAACAATTTCAACTTCATATTCAATTTTTAATCAAAATCGAATATTCCATTACAAGAAAATTTTATACATCTCATATATATGTTAAAAATAATATTTTTAACAAACCAATATTTATTTCATTCACACTTCATATATATATTTTCCACATTTCATATATGTATATTTTCTTTTCATATATATATATTATTCACATTCCATATATATATATATATATATATATATATATATAATTCACATTCCATATATATATTTTTATTATCATCCCTTATATATATAATTTTCACTTCTTATATATATATATTATTTTCACATCGCATGTATATATAATTTTCACATCGTATTTATATGTTTTATTTTCACATCATATATATAATTTATTTCATTTCACATCACAATCAATTTTCACACAGAATACAATCAAACAAGTCATCCATGGTCTGTGGACGACGGGGAGTAGTTCATATATGCAGTTATAGAATAAATAACTGTACAGAAATAATTTTAGTGAGAAATTCTCACATTGACTGGTTTTAATTTCTTTTCGCGTTCAAATTTCCATGAAATTCCAAAGTGCTCTGTTTCTGTTCTGGTCAGTCCCATGTTGTAGTGTTCATCGTTGCGAATCCAACGCAACTTGAATCGTCCCATCCCGACCTCGTATGAGAGAGAAATGTTGGTTTAAACCTTAATTACACAATTTGAAATTAATATGGCTAATTAATTATTTAATTAATAATTTAACCTCTCCCTCAACAATATCATTCCTGTACCACGTTGAACCCTTGAACCCAAACCCTCGTTTAACAAAACCCACCGCCGATCATCCATCAGTCGCCGGACCTGCCATCCTCCGCCACCATGAGACGCCCCTCCACATCGCCTATCACCGCAAGGAACCCAGGGGAACTCGAGACCCTCCTCACGCCTGAAATCGCCTCGAAAGGAGCGCCCTTTGAGGGCTGAAATCGAGCTCAACCCTTAACAATAATAGGTCATATGGGTATTAAATTAAAGCTCTCTCTTTGCTCGTCAATTTCCCCTTTATAATTTTCGAAATCATTGCATGGATTTGGAATTAAATGAGGAGGAAGATTTGAACGATATTGGCCGTTGTTATCGTGAGTTGCGGCTGCTCATTGGTTTGACCGCGCAAAGAAAAAGAGTTAGGGTTTTGACCCTTTGACCAAGCCCTTATATCCATATTTAATATTAATTTAATTCTTTAATTAGTCCATTTTCGTTTGAACTCCAAATTAGTCCCAACGACTGTCGTTCCTAACCAAATACCCCCATCCCGAACATAATGGGATATGTTTCGTAAGCCAATTCGACTGTTTTGATTAGTTTTCATCAGAATTAAAATATGAATCAACAGATATTGAATTTAAACGTACATTTTAATTTACCGGGGCCACATACTAACTCTGAAAATTCTAGAAAAATTATTTCTAGCTTCGTATTGATGATATGGTCCTAACAAAACTAATTTCGTCAAATTTGAAGACCGTTTGAAAAATGGCCATTTTCTGGTCGATCCAAATTGATTGAAACTGTCAAAGCATGTTTTCTTTTGCCACGCTCACATATTAATCCCAAAAATTATGAATTTTGGAATCTAGCAATAATTTGACATCCCGGATCCAACAAAAGTGGGTTCATTGAAAACGGAGGTCGTTTGCAAAATGGCTGTTTTAAAGGCTTTATATATATTTAAAAAATATATAAATTCCACAGCGACTTTTCTGAATTTTAAACTGGACATATCTTACACCCTATGAAGTGAAATCCCAGTTTCTTAGATCCCTTAGAAAGATATAGTTAATCAGATTCAAATATTTCTTATTTTGTCCAATTCCGACTTAAAACGAATTATGTATATTCATTTGAAATTTGAAATCGAATTTTCAAACTATCGCGCCATTTCAGGCTCGAATTATCATTAAAATAAATTTATTCATTTTAACTTTATCGTAAATAAATTTTCCGTCGTTATTATTGGAAATAATTCATTTTAAATATTCAGAATACATTAAAATTGCCAAATTAAAAATTTTAAATTGGTTCATATTTTCCGGGTTGTTACAAACCATGTTACAAAACTTGGATTTATAAATTAAAAAATCCCATCCTAATAATCCTTTGTAAAATTCATTTAAAACTTATCACAAAACTTTATTTTCTATTATTTTTTATAAACTTCAAGTCATATCAACCCTGGTTTGATTTTAAATCAAATCACTTCAAACTTAACTTGAAATCAATTAAATCTTTTATAAGCTCTTATTGAATATCTAATTTTGCATAAATTTCAATTCTAAAAACCAATATCATTACTGCATAATTTCACAAGTTGAACAAAACCATTTATTAACTTGTCAAAACAATTTCTATAATCTTCCTTTGTACTCCATAAAACACATTTATAAAATAGGAAAAATAACCTAAAGGAAAAAATGAACAAAAAAATGTTCCATAAGGACAAGGGGGTAAAATTTTGTCCATAAGGACAAGTTTTAATGTAAAGGGTGTAATTATAGCGGACCCCTGAATTCCTCCCTTTACACTAAATTTTGTCCTTGAGGATAAAATTTTGCCCCTTGTCCTTATGGAACATTTTTTTGTTCCTTTTGTCCTTGAGGGTAAAAACCCCTTTGTAAAACTTGGTTTAGTTTTAACGTTCAAAATATCCAATTATAAATTGTAGTTATAAAACAGGAATTCCACTAGACAAAACATTTTATAATTTCTTTAAAAATCCAAGTATAAGTATTGATTCATTTATAAAGCCTTTATTTTGTATAACTTAAATAAAATAAAAGTTAAACCTTACTTTTGTTATAAAAATAATATTTATAACTTCATTTTGCGCCTGACGGCGAATCAACGTCTTAAAAATAAGGATTTTAAGCCATCTACTATCAATCATTTAACCAATAATATTTATTAATTAATAGCACAAACAATCATCATCCAAATCAGATTTTAAAGTTACTTATGTTAGACAGTTCATATGTGTATAATATAAAAGCTGGTAACATCCAAAACATTAAGGAATACCGTTGGATCCCTCCAACCTGTCCTCCTGCATTACAGCTCACACTTCAATTTATATATGCCAATGAATCAAATAATATAATCTAATTCATTTAAGATGGATCTTCCGCTTGAAAACAAGTATTGTCAAAGGTCACCTGTTCACATATGTGAATATATAACAACAATCAACTAAGTAATAAATCATCCAAACGTCTAGTCAAACATATAACACAAATAAATATCATTTCAGTAATGGATATTTATTTTTTTATATGATATAACTATATTCCAGAAAGTGTGAGTTGTCAGCTCATCAGCCATTCCAAATATCTTTGCATTGTTTGATCTAATTTTAAATACTTGTTTAAAATTAGATAAAATTCCAATTAGCTCCAAAACTTACCAATTCAATTAGTATGCATTGCATCCATCGATACGATCATAGCACATCTTATTTCATCCCAATCTAACCTTGTATGACACGTATATAAACATTACAAATTTTATATGGGTTAAAATAAATAATTTATAAATCAATAACATCATTAAGACTAACCACCTTCAATAGTCCTAAATCCCATCATCCCGCAACCCTAATCCATTATTTACACATTTAATAATTCAAACCCAGTTCGAATTAAAATACGGAGAAAATCACATCCATTCAAACAGCCACCACCGTCATCTCACTTTACTTGGTTCACTCGCACCTTCACTATTCGGTCCCTATCCAACTTAGCTTCCCTTCCCCACTGGCTTGGTCCACTTCGATGCCCTATAGCAATTGCAAATTGATGAAACCCGACCAAAACCCTTTTCCCGTTCATCTCGCTCCACCGACTGACTTGCAATTCCATTCAACACCAAACTTCTCCAATGCCTCAAGCTCTCATCCTTCTATGGTCCCATCATCAAAAGATTGATAATGGAGATATCACCAAAAACCCAAAATAGAGCCTGCCCGTTCATACTTGGATTTTAATTGCCACAGGCGATCATTGGCCACCAAACTCCAGCCAAGGTTAGTACTCAACACCCTCTACAACTTTAATGTCAAGCATTTTATTTAATAAATCATGGATTTGAAGATTTATTTCGACCTTCGGATACGAAAATAGGAAGTGGAGTCTAGGTTTGTGATTTAGGGTTCAAAAGTGAAAGTGAAATTTTAATGTCCTTGTGTAGAAAATTTCTAAAACATTATTCATCTCAAAATTTTCATGATTTCCAAAGGAGATGTGCTCATTGTCATTCATAGCTAAATACGCATATTCTTGACACAATGGAGCTATTTTCGAAAGTCAATTCAGACAAACATAGTAGTTAATCTTTAAATCAAATTATAAATTATTATAATTTCAAATTGCTAACCAGTATGCATTTATGTCGTGGACGATCATACAACAACTCTGATTGACACGAAACTTGGAATCTTACAATAATGTACCATTTTGGATTCGATGAAACTGGTTTCCGTCTCGTCAAATTCCGATATCGTTTGAAAAATGGATATTTTAACGTGTTAACAAAGATTAATTAAAAATTATTTGATTTCAAAAAACTCAAATTCATTGAGATTAAATTATTATTATCGTTTGTATTCAAATAAAATTTTACATGGATTCAAAATAAACGTATCCGAATTTTTAAACTCAAGATTCTCAATTTCTGTTAATTTGACATTTGAATTCTCATTCAGATTTAATTCAAGTCAATTAATATTAAAATTAATCATTTTAATAATTAATTAATTATTACTATATTAAAAATTTGGGTTGTTGCACTAATGAAGTGGCTAGACCATACGGTTCTTTGTAATGTTATGAGAATGGCACTATAGAAATTCCATTCAGCCTTGGAAAAGTTCATACATTAGTTGTGAATACCCACCCCGAGACCCACCCTAATAAAGAGCACTACTAAGTATTACTGTCTACTAGAGCGGAGAATAGGGCTATGGGAGACCATCCATAATTCTACGTTAGACAAGTATTGAATACGTCGATTATACGCATAAAATTTTCTTTTCTTTTTTCAAGTGGATTGAAATGACCCAAACTTCCCCTTTCGGGAAAGCCTGGATTGAATTGAGAACACAAAAAATCAAAACACAAACAGAAGAACATTTCATTGCTTATTACAACAATTTACATCAGAGTACAAGAATATTCCAGAGTATGATTATACAACAGAAAATAATATCAGAGATTTAAATTACAAAGCAGCGAAAATATAAAATGTATAAATACAATGACTAACACAACTGAATGAAATACACGGATACAAAGCTTTCCGAATATAGCTCTAGTTGTAAATCCAGGATCTTGTGAATATAATATCTGCAAAACCAAAAATACTAGCTGCCCGTATGGAAAATATAGGCACCCAGAGTTTAGGTTAAAACAATAAACTCCAGATCAGTCATGGGACTGGTATGAGTACTCAAAACAGTTATTAAATTGATTTTAAAGTTAGGTAAATCAAGGGACCACGCCGTATAACACGGAACAGGTTTACCCCCAAGAATGTCAGTGCATAAAATAAACAGCGCGATGCTAATTTAAGAAAAATGAAGCTATTATAAGACGCAGGTGCCATCACACAATGCAACGCAAGCCGGAGGATAGAGTTTTACCTTATAATGGCCAAAAATGCTTGGTATGCGAAATTTTTCTTTTATTATTACTATAAGTGCATAGTGTAGAAATCAATTTCGAAAGTAAATGTATCAATCATAGGCGGCATGAGTGCCCCATCCCACTATGTCGCCATATATAGGTTTACAATTAATACCGCAAAGCTCATATTGGAAAGTTGGGTTTCCATCATGATGGCTCCTGATTCGAAAGATCTATCGCGTAATGCAATACTCCATGGCTTATGTTGCAGGCATGCTAAAACACCGTAATGCACATCCGCCCTTTTGGGAAATCAAGTATCACTGCGGCTTACGTCCCGACGAGAGAAAACACCGCTTACGCTATCTCTATATGGGAAGCGGGGAAAATGCCTTATCCCTCATCTCGGTCGACCGAACCCATACTAATATCGAAAGCTTACCGAACCGACCATCAGTTCACCATCATACCAGTGTGTGAGGCTCGCGAAGTCATGCTACACAAAGCTATGCTATTTAAAGTCATGCTTTGATAATCAACCACAAGGCCCTGCTTTTCAATAAAAGCCTTGATCACATGCTACTCAGCATGCCACATTATCAATCCATACCATACCATTGATTTCTGCCAATATATAACCTCTGAGGGCATACGTCTCAGAGAAGGGTGTTAAGCAAGAGAATAAATTCTCCGCCACCAAACAGATATATATATATATTTAGCAGAGATCAACGAATACAACATAAAGGAGTACAACGTCAGACATACCATCCATTTATAAGTCCGTTCTGGGTCTGAACGAAACCGAAACTACCTTACTCCTTGTCCCAAATGTCCAATACGGAAGAGAGACCCTCACATATCTGAACAATCAACAAGTACATCCGGACGGCCACCACTGTATCCCCTTCAAGGTAGCTACTCCAATCATGGGCATCAGTAGAAACTCATCCATTCGATGTGAAGATCGTCTGTCTTGCACCATCTTCAATCTCTTCGACTGTTAGTCGTCGTATTCATTATTCAGAATGGGTTAAACCTGGACTTTCCGAATAACTCGCGTAATTTATAATCAGGTGCTATAAAAACACATCCAACGCCTCATTTTAATTCAGAATATTCTTTTAATAAAGTATTCACAATTTTAGGGAAAGGTTCCCATTAATTTTATGAAAGATAAATCTTTAAATTTATTCTTTTTAACCTCAAAAATCATTACTTAAGGATTATTCGAATTTAAGGAATTAATCTTATCTTTAACTGGGTTAAAGAACTAATGTCTTTTAAAAATATTGTTCACGATAAACCCAAATCTTCTTCCATTAACTATGGAATGTTCACGGAAATCAAAACGGTGTATAATCGACATAAATTCCCGTATCAAACTAATAATATAAATGGAATAGCGGCAATGCCTTTTAAATTCCATATATAGTATTGGTCTTCATTCACAAGAGCTCATCTCGATTATTACCAAATCGAATTCCATTCAATTCCAATGTAATATATTAAATTGGGAAAATTTTACTTTGGAGAATTCCCATTTAAATCTTAATGAAAGATTTATAAATTCCAAATTATTTCTTCATTGTTAATTGGGTTAAAGAACAAATATTACTTAAAATACCGTTCACAATAAACACAAAAATCCAATTTCAATCCAATTAAATATTAATTAATTGGTAAAATTTCCTAATCTTAATTAAAAGATCTATTATTTTCTAAACTGGGTTTAAGAGTAGTGTTTTTAAAGACACCATTCACGACAAAACCAAAATCTCATTTGATATTAAATATAACGTTCTGAATAAAAATTATATCGACTTTTATTCAATATCAAATTCTGAAACCAACAAATATTGTATTGGGAATAATGATATATATATATATCTTCCAAATTCCCTATAACAACATCTGTATAATCACAGAATCCAATATCGAAATATTCCGAAGATAATCTCCATTCAAATCCATTCTAATATATATAAATATATTGAAACGACCCGAAAATCGCCCTTGCGGGAAATCGCCGGATACGCTTACTTTGGGAATACAACAACATCAGAACAATAACAGCAGACTTTTATAAACATTACAATAATGTTACATCAGAGTACATAATATATCAGAGTACATCGAATTAAATTACAACGGAAGATAAATTACAATATTTTAATACATTGCAGCGGAAACAATAAAATAGATATAGCGGAAGATAACTATGCTCTGGACACAGCTTTAGGCTTCAATCCAGAATCCTGCTCGAGATAAGAACCTGTAGACAAACTACTCGACTGCCCGTGTGGAAAAAGGGCACCCGAATTTGTAAAGGTGGAAACAAACAACGGGTCAGTCATGGGACTGGTGTGAGAATTCTTAACTAATTTCACTCATAACAATAAGACAAATCCAAGGACCACGTCGCTGATGCGGAACGGGTTTACTCCAATGGATTGTCGTGCATAAATTAATGTAAATCGTTAAACAACGCAATGGTTTTTGGAAAAATGAAACCATCATAAGACTCAAGTCCCATTACACAATGCAACACAAACCGGAGGATAGAGTTTTACCTTGTAATGGCCAAAAATGCTTGATACGTTAAAAACGAATTTGATATTATTATTATTAGTGTATATATGTTTCAAAAACATTTCAAAGTAAATGTATCAATCCTAGGAAGCATAGCTACCATATATGCCTCTATACTAGTAATACAATCAAGTCCGTAGGGTCGTATTGGGAATTGGGTTTCCATCATGAGTCAAGGCTAGGGAGGAGCTCCTTACCGATTCGAGACACTCTAGCTAATGTCTTAGGATCCCCCGCAGTGAAACCTTGGATCCTGCAGGGCCGGTCCACACATACATCTTTGTGGATTGGCAATTCCTGAACACACGTTTCCCGATCCTATAGGACCTATCATCCGAGGCGCCTCATTCCATCATCCACACAAGTAAAATATCAGCCAGTTTAAGCACTGGAACCACTTCTAACTAGAAAGAAACATGTTGCTCTCCCTGCGTTCCCTTCTCCCGTTTTAGACTCCAACTGGGTTGTGAGGCTCGTGAAGCTACGTAATACACAAAGCTATGCTTATTCAAGCTGTGCTTTGATCGTCACCACAAGGTTCTGCTTTTCAACAAGAAACCTTGATCATTGCATCTTAGTATGCCACATTGTCACTCCATATCACACTACCAATCCTTTGCCGAAATATATGAAAGGGTGTTAAGCAAGAGAATAAATTCTCCGCCACCAAACATTCATACATTCGACAAAAAATCAATAAATACATTGTAAAGGAGTACAATGTCGGACACACATTCCATTTATAAGCTTATGCTCTGGGTCTCAGCGAAAGCCAAATCCGTACAAATCAACACTATGTCCGGACAACTACCATCTTAGCCCCGTCTTGGGAGCAAATCAATCAAGGGCCTCAACACTAGTTACCCATTCGATGTGAAGATCGTCGGTCTTCAATCGCCGTCTTCAATTCTTCGAAGGTCGTATCATTATTTGGAATGAGAGTAAACTCGGACTTTCCAAATAATTCTCGCATATATAAATTTGAAAACAATTTCATATCGTTATTTTTTTTATAATGTGTAATGAAATGTATTTTATTACACTATATCTTGCTAACAACAAATATTCTTATTTATACAATATTGATACATATCATCACGCACAACAATGTTTTCATTTTCAATTACTATACATATCCTATAGACAAAATGTATATTTTTCTTTCAATTTTACAAAAATTGTATATTTCGTGTATCATTCCAATTACAACAAAAATAGGTATTTTTGGTGTTTCATTTCCATTACAACAAAAATGAATATTTTTGTACATCATTTATAATTTAACAAAAATAAGTATTTTTGTGTCATTTCAATTTCTAACAAAATGCAATATATTTTGGTGTCACTTCAATTCTACAAAAATAATAACTTTGTTAATCTTTTAATGAAATCTAATTCATTTAAAACTAAATTTCCATCGTTATAATTTTCAATGAAAATCTATTTACATAAAAATGTAAGTTTCACTTACATTAAAACTAATTTCATGACAAGGAAATTTTCTTCTCTAATTCTTTTTACATGGAAATGTGATTTTATCCTTAAATCTTAATTACATGAAAATGTAATTTTTCACTTAAATATTAATTCTTATTCATATTAAAAATGTAACTTTTCTTTTTAATCTAATTTACATTAAAAATGTAAATTATTTCTATAATCTAATTACATTAAGAATGTAAACTTCTTTCTACTTTAACTTGATTACATAAGATGTAATTTTTCTCCTTTATCTTAATTTACATGATAAATGTAAATTTTCCACTTTCAATCTAATTCACATGCAGATTGACTTAATTACACAAAAATCAAATTTTATGTTCTCTAACATAATTACATAAAAAAATAAAATTTTCTTCTAATCCTCATTTACATTAAGAAAATGTAAAGCTTTTCTAATCCTTATCTTTTTACATTAAAAATGTAACTTTCTTTTATAACAAACTTGGAGGTGAAAATATTCATTTCAATATTAACACATAACGGTGTGAAAATAACGTCAATTTCTAATTTAACTCATGACAGTGTAAATAATGTCCATTTTCTTTTTAACCATTTATATTTTAATATGGGCCAGACCTCTCACATTAGGCCTACAACTTGTGGATGCTGGATAGGCCGGTCGGTTCCGGGCAGACTTATCCCACAAGTTGGGCTTAACATCGTGTCTTGGCCCAATTTGTATTTGCGCACTTGGACCTTTCACATTAGGCCCAACATTTGTGGCTGCTGGATATGCCGGTCGGGTCCGCGCAGACTTCCACCACAAATGTGACCTAACCTCGTGTACGAGTACAATTTTAATTAATCATTATAATTGTTCTACTGAAAATATTATTTTAAACAGTTTCTCATTTCAAAATATCTTAATTTTGGAATATTCTATATTTCCAAAATAACTTGATTTCAAATACTATAACTTCCCCTTTCAAATCTTAATAAAACTTGGGACTTTCTCAATTATTATATTAATAATAATAAGCCTTTCAAAATGTCTAATTCTGAATCTAATCTTCTTATCTTAACATATTGACAGTAAAGATAGAATCTTTTTAATTGAATCTTTTTTATTGTAACTTTTAGACAACAAAGACATAATCTTTTTAAATCAACGTCAATTAATTCCATTAACTGAATTATAAAATATTCTTTTAATTCAAGGTTGATAACAATAATATTCATCTTTCCAAAATGTTTGGTTTTGGAAACAAATCTTCTTAATTACTTTAAAAATGTAATTTATATTACAAGTCAAATCTTGCTTTTTAATTTGCAATGTATATTCCTACTTTATTTACATTAAAAATGTAATTAAATTTTCAATGAAAATTCTCACTCTTAATTTACATATAAAAATGTAGTTTTATGTTACATGTAAGTTTTATTTCTTTAATTATATATAAAAAAAATGAAATTTTCTATACGGTATAAATTTCATGTCTTTTAATTACATATAGTAATGTAATTTTTCTTTTCAATGCAAATTTTCATTCTTATTTTACATATAAAAATGTACTTTTAATGTTACCATATTTGTCAAACAAGCATCCCCCTTTTTTATTTATGACTCATATTTCATTTATTTTAAAAATGCAAATTCTTATGTTAACAAAATTTCATTCTTCCTTATATACTTTAATGATTCAGTTTTATGTTAACACAATTCCATTCTAACTTGAATGTTTTAATGAATTCCCTTTTTAACATAAATATGTGATTTTTATGTTAACAACACAATTTCAAAATTCTTTTCTTTTCAATAACTACAAATGTAATTAATACTTCCGTTTCAAAGCCTATCTTTTTATCCCATAAAAATGTAATCAATTTTTCAGCATCGAAATTTCATTCTTTAATTACATTAAGAATGTAATAGATTTTGCGATGCCAAAATCTCTTTCTTTCATCCCATTAAAAAATGTACTTGATCTTATGGTGTAAAAATCTTAACTTTCTAATTATAATAAAAATGTAATTTTATTACAAAGTAAAAATATCCCATTTAATTACACCAAAAATGTAATTAACCTGACGGTGTAAAATTCTTATCTTTTTAATTACATTCAAAATGTAAAAATTCGTATCTTAACTTAATTACATTAAAAATGTAAAAAAAATTCATTCGTTCCTTATTACATTGAAAACGTACTCATTTATTCATTTTAAGTTACATTAATAAAAATGTAAGTTTTCATTCACCTTAAATTACATTAACAAAAACGTACATTATTTCATTTCCTTTCTTTTACATTGAAAAATGCAAGTTATTACTCTACTTTAATTATATTAATAAAAATGTAAATTTTTATTCTACTTTAACTACCTTAATAAAAGTTTCATTCTACTTTAATTATACTGGTAAAAATGTAAATTTTTATTACCGTACAAGATCATATCTTTAATTACACTTAAAAATGTAATTTTATATATGGTATAAATTTCATGCCTTTTAATTGTAACGACCCGCAAACCCGTACTATCTGAGTTGACGAATAACACCACACGTCCAACCCAAATAGCACAGAAATACGAATCATTATTAGAAAGAAGTTAGAGGATGAGAAATAGAAAGAAAGAAATATTAGAATAGAATAAAACAAAGAAGACAAATCTCACAGCGGAATGAACAAAATATATTATATAACATAACTTTTGAAATACAAATCAGTAACTTTATATACATACCATCATCAGAGCACAACAGTTATTCCTGGAACATTTATAAACACCTGTTTCCAGATACAAACATGGTTCACAGCGGAATATATGATAGTCTATAACTAACTGGTGAAGCCTCCTGCTTCCAGCCCTTCCAAGTGAATCTGAAAAATCCCAACTACTTGACTGCCCGTACAAATTTGGGTACCCAAGAGTTTAGGAAAAACAAACAAAATAAAACTCTGGGTCAGTCACGGGACTGGTGTGAGTAAACTCCAACCAATTGTTTAACTTTCAAAATCCTTTCGAAAGAAAAGATAATAGTAAGACTAGCCCACACATAAACATGGACGGTTTTTACCTTACTATAACCTAAAACACTATGATATGAAAATCCAGTGATATTATAATAATGTCTACATCAAATAAATAACCAAATAGTAGAACGCTTGCATCTCACGCTCTACATATATAGTATAAAAAAAACCGCAGGGCGCTTATTGGAGATTGGATTCCCACTATGACAAGGTATGGGACCACCTTCCGATGATGTATCTCTAGAGGCAAATACACCTGGGTTCAACAAGAATGTCTTGCAACCCGGCCCACACATGACCGACCACTAATTTCGCTTGAGTGTATCGAATGTATATCACCAACAGTTGGGATCAACAACCGTTTCCCGAATGGGACAACATCGAATGGAATAAGGAATTAAATGAATCTCTAGATAGGTGATAATACACCCTAATGGGAGCGACCCACATAGCCATGCTGCCTGCCCGATTTTTGTCATTTCCCGGTTGTTGAGGCCTGAGGCTACGATTACTTTCTATTCATTGATAGCACAATCACTTTGAATGCCACATTGTCAGATCCGTTAATCACTAGTTGATTTGCACAAATACTCTGGATGTTATGCTAAGGGAATAAATCCATTGCAACCATATATATTTGTACAGACCAACATATTCAATCGTTGGAAATACTCTGTCAGGCATTCATCCATATATGTTCGTTCTGGGACTGAACGAAACCGAAGGCACAATTTCTATTAATAGAAAAAGCCCTTGCATTTCACTCCGTCTTCGATTATCTTCATATAATCTGATTCGCAACGTTACTGCCAATACAGAGTGGTTCACGGATAATAATCCAACCGGTCTCTCCATATTGACAACGATATTGGCAAACACTTCGATATTCGGTTATTTAACCATCGAAGTAAAACAAACATCCATTCACAACAATCAAACAACCACTGGGCCCTTGATTACTATTCGTTAATTAAATCACCCTTTCCATTTCCTTATCAAGATTTGTTAAACAAATATTTTCAATTATCATCTTGGTCTCTTACATTCCTTGGAAAGAATTTCTATATCTCGCCTTCTTTTATTTTCTACACTTAGAAAATATATGCTATTTGAAATTGAACAATTTCAATCACTTATCTTTTCCCGACTACTTTAATTATACTCAGGAAATATTTGCTGTTATATTTCCAAAATTCCATCACTTGGATTAAAAAAAATGCTGTGTAAAACATCGTTACAACAACCCAAAATATTTTATTCAACTAACTATTATTTAAACACTTCTCTTCGAGACTGGATCTTGCTATTTATCAATTTAAAATGAAATCAATCAAGTTGGGGTATTATAACCTCTCAGACCTTGACTGAAAACAACATTAACTTCAAAACAGATAAAACCACTTACCTCGAATAATCAACATTATAAAAACCCATTTATTCCTTTTTAAAACATGTATATGGTTCGCTTTCTATTTCTAATTTATAGATTTCCCTTTTTGTTTGCAATATTCTATTTTTTTTATTTCGTTACCTTATCAAATTCTATATATATCGATATATAAATTTCTAACTATCAAAATTTCTTAAAAATATTCTAACTCCTTAAATTCCCGGAAAAATTCGCCATAACCTCCCCTAAACCGGGAGCTTCGGGATATTTCAAATAGCCTCCCATGGCCCTCACCAATCCAAAACAAAAAGAAAAAGCCAAGCGGCTTGCCGATACGGCGCATAAAATCTTATATATGAATTTAAACGTGTACCTTTTTGTCGGGCACATAAATTAAAATCTTCAAATACTTCATCTCATACCTGTCTAACACATGCTCACCTATTTCCAATTCAATTCAACTCAATCCAATCGTTTGAATTCAGTTTCGCTCATTTATTCTTTAATTAGCTATTTTGCCTATTTCATTTCTTTGATTGAACATAACATGTTCAAACAAAAATATTTAACTTGCTCATAACCAAATTGAATTTCAATTTCAATTCTAGTTTTCTTTTCGATTTCGAATATAAATTTCCAAATCGAATCCACTAATCAAAACCCAATTTTAATTCAAAATCTCATTAACTAATTTCTATTCGAATTAGTTAATTCTATTCAAAAATCAAAAATCTGATTTTTGTTTCAAAAATCAATTCATTACACCACCTGAGTTCACATATAATTTACAAACCAAATCTGAAATTTTCTAAATAGAAATTCGGATTTTTATTCGCTTAAAATCCTTTTATAAAATTAAATAAACCGTTATGGTTTTTAAATGTTTATGGCGCTGCTTTTCTGCAAATTTGATTTTGACATAACTCAAAATATATACGACGAAATCCAGTTTTTTCTCCTCTATTAGAAAACTATTATCAAATCGGTCCTGACGTTTCTTGTTTCAAATAATTCCGACTTCAATTGAATTCTGTATACTCAATTGAAGTTCGAAACGACAATTTACGAACTGCAGCGCTGCGGCGAGTTCGTTTTAATTATATTTATAAATATAAACGTTTAAACTTCGTCTATAATAAATTCCACTTCATTCTGATATATTTTTAATATATATCAAATCAAATTTTCCCAATTCAACATAGTATTTCCGATCTATTTTACTTCTATTTGAAATTCTATATTCAAATTTCAATTCGCTTCTATTTTTCAAATTCTATTTGAATTTCTATGTTCGAATTTCTTTATTCAAATCCCATTTAAATTTCTACGTACAAATTCTATATTTGAATTTCCTTTGAATTCCATATATTCAAACTCCATTTGAATTTCTATATTCAAATTCCCTTTGAATTTTCTATTTGAATCCTATATTCAAATTCCATATTTTAAATTCTATTTGAATTCTCTATTCAAATTCCATTTAAATTCCTCTTATTCAATTTCTATATTTAAACTCCATTTGGATTCTATTATTCAAATCCTATAGTTAAACTCCATTTGAATTTTCTTTTCAAATCTCTATATTTTAAATTTCATTTGAACTTTCTTTATTCAAATCCATTTGAATTCCTTTGAATTCAAATTCTATTTCAATTTCTTATATCCGAATTCTATTATTTAAAATTCCATTTGAATTCTATATTTTAATTTTCTTTGAATTTTCTATATTCAATTTACCTTTTATTTAAGTAAATTCGAATTAATCGAATTCAAAAATCACAAATCCTTACGGATTTATTTTAGTTCAATTTATATTCTGACATCAGAATAAATTCCATTGTTTAATCCTTTAAAATGATTTCCCCATTTCTATTTTTAAATTCACACTTGAATTTTAATATTCAAATTATCCAATGATAAATTTCTCACCTTTCTATTTACAAATACCATCATTAAACAAGTCTCTCTTTCAAATAAATATTTCTTCTTTGGAAAAATATATTTTCCTTTCCCAAAGTCACACTTGTATTTCTATTTTCTGAATTATCCAATGATAATTCATTTTACTTCATTTATAAACTTCGTTCATAAATAAACTATTTATAAACTTCGTTTATAAAGGAACTACTTGTTTTATTTCCTTTAAAACAAGTTAATATTTTTATTCTATTTAAATTTCAAATTCTATTTTAAAAATAGAATTTTCCTTTTAAATCTCGAATATCCTTTCAGGATATTTTTATAAATTAACACTTAGGCCCAGTGATATTTAAACACCAAATAACCAATTATTTATTTCAGGGTTTCTAACACATCATATATGACAGTATATATGCAAACAAATAAACAAACAGATAATATATTTTTGAGGAATTCAGTCGGATCCCTCCAACCTGTTTTTCCTGCATCCACAGACATTAGTCAACAGAAATAATACCCATCCTGCTTCATGGCAGGATATCGCGGTTAAAAAGGGGATCCACTTATTTATGTGGGCGTAGGGTCATCCACTAATGATACTGCGGGCATCCGCTAATAATATTGCGGGAAATATCCAATAATCACACTCACCAAGCCTACGTATAACTAAAGGATATTATATATATTATAACCACAACGATTCAAAAATCCATGCACGTAATCAAACAGTCAACCATTTATTTTTAATGATAAAAATAAATTAAATAACTCTGAGTGAGATTTACTCACCTTATTTTCTTAGCACTGAATATCTTGTTAATTCCTGTATTGTTGCATGGCGAATCATCTCGAATTGCCTAACTAGCACCTACGAGTATTGGATTTTATTTAATGATTAAACATCTTATTAATTTTAATTAACTTTTACAATAAATAGACGATTTATCCTATCTATTTTAAATTAAATAAAACGCATACCTTAATCCCGCTTTTAAAATTTGCCTTCACCTTCCCCCACACTTCACGAAATCCAATTCCGAGCACTCTACTAAACTCCATATCCCGAACTCCACCCTCTCATCTCCATTCTCCATCATTCTTGAACCCTGCTCTTTGCTGGAATGTTTCAACAAACCTGCCCAAACAAACTTCTCAAATCGACTAGCATATCCCCATCGACATTCCCATCTCAAAGACCATACATACCAGACTTTCACCCTTCACCCGTCGAACTCCAGCCCTGCTTTCTTGCTTCACCGTGATCTGGATCCGTACACTATCAGGTTATGACGCTTGAACCCAGATCATCTCATAGACATCGCGACACCAATCCCGTTCGATAACGGTACAGTCGAACTTCCAAGTCTCCGTTCATCAACACATAAATGGAATTCCTCCACAAATGCTACCCTAGCTTGCTCCAAACAGATTGCGACCCTCCCAATAAAAGCATCACATTACCAGAAAACGAGTTCGCACCTTTCAACAAATCGCAACCCTCTCAAACCCAACCTCGACACCATATCTGACCTTCGATCCACTTCGAGAACCCTCACGACTTCCTGAAATCGAACGACCTTAAGAACCACTGCATCCTAAATTGATGGCGCGGAATTTTAGCTCGCGAGAAAAGAGGATCAACAAGTCTTAAATCATCGAATTTTGCTAAGTATCTAATTTTATCTCGAATTTTGAAGATTTCGAAATTGCGGTTTGGGCTGTTGCCTTTTTCCCCTTTTCGATTTTTAAGGTCTGAAGTTCGGATTGAACTATGAGGAAAAACAACAGGACCTGGTTGCGATTTTATAGAGGAAGATACTTCATTGTTAAGGAAATGAAGTGTTTAACTGGGTATGGTTTTATCATGGAAAGGTTTTAATAGGTATAGAGTTTATTACAGGCAGGTATTAACTGGTACGGTGTTTATTCAATTTTAAAATATCCCATGATCGCGAACTACTTTTTGAACACAATGACCGACCTTCCTAGGGTAAAACCGCTATTCTGAACACACTGGAACAGAATTTGAAGCTCCATTTAATCGTATGGAGGAGTTATTAATTTAAATCGATAAATTAAATTCAAAACAAATAAATTCCTTGATAATAAATTATTATTATCATCGTTTAAATTCAAATAAAAATTCATATAAATCATTTTGACTCCATTTCAAATTGAATTACTTAAGATCCTCGTATTACGATAACTATATTGATAATTCAACATAAAAACGATTTATATTATCAGTTCAGTATTTAAAATAATATTAAATATTCAAAATAAATCGACCAGAAAATCTGGGTCGTTACATTCTTCCCCCTTAAAATAATTTCGTCCTCGAAATTGCTAAGGTAGGAAAAATGGTACAAATCCATTACTTTTCAAAATCTCACTTATGTTGAAACTCAACTCCTCATATTTCAATGAATTTAATTCCACCAAAACTTTTGGTCTTCCTTCATTTAATTCGAATGATCTACGCTCAATCCATTTATATCCAATCTATATTCCAATAAACCTATTCAATTTGATTCTAGTCGATTGATTCACTCCAATCCATCTAACTAGCTTAAGTTAAATTCCAATTTCAGAATCCAAATCCCAGGGCTTACATTTCAAATCCTTTTGAAATCACTTAAACATGTACATATATTTATAATCTTTTCCAATTCAAAATATTTGAATTTTTCAACTAAACTTGTTTTCTTTCAAACAAATTCCCATCAAAATTTTTCTAAGGTAGCAATCCATCACTTAGAAACTCGAAAATGAACACTGATAATGCTGCAGTCATTATCAGAATTATTTTCCAGCCACTGAAGTGAGTTCAGTGCTTAAACAATTTCAAAACCCATTAAAAATCCTTTTAAAACAAAACTATATTGTTCTATTATACTTCAAAAAATAATTTCAAAACACCCAGGATTTAAAAATCTTAATTCTAATTCAAATTCTGAATCCAATTTTTAATTCATCTCATTTGTATATTAATTCATATACATATTCTATTTGGTTATATATATAACCATTTCATTTCTTATAATCTCAACGGATTATAATAACAACCAACACATCCATATATAATAATTTCAGAAAATTATTCCTTTTCTATCAAAATAGAATTTTGGGTAAAATTATTTCATTTACCCACTTTAAAACAATACTGTGTCAAATTCCTTTGTTCAAGTGTTTAGAAATTCCTATCGACTTCCTAGCGTCCCACGATTTGATCAGAATTCATAAACCACTCAACAGACTAGCCAACACAATATAAAATGTTTTTTTATCTCAATTAACAAATACGCTCTCTCGTATATATATACACTCGTCTCATTCTAGGGCACTACTGACCCTATCTCTAACAAGCACAATCCCACCAAAGCCTAGGTATTCGCTCAACCTAAGCTCTGATACCAACTGTAACGACCCGCAAACCCGTACTATCTGAGTTGACGAATAACACCACACGTCCAACCCAAATTGCACAGAAATACGAATCATTATTAGAAAGAAGTTAGAGGATGAGAAATAGAAAGAAAGAAATATTAGAATAGAAGAAAACAAAGAAGACAAATCTCACAGCGGAACGAACAAAATATATTATATAACATAACTTTTGAAATACAAATCAGTAACTTTATATACATACCATCATCAGAGCACAACAGTTATTCCTGGAACAGTTATAAACACCTATTTCCAGATACAAACATGGCTCACAGCGGAATATATGATAGTTTATAGCTAACTGGTGAAGCCTCCCGCTTCCAGCCCTTCCAAGTGAATCTGAAAAATCCCGACTACTTGACTGCCCGTACAAATTTGGGCACCCAAGAGTTTAGGGAAAATAAACAAAATAAAACTATGGGTCAGTCATGGGACTGGTGTGAGTAAACTCCAACCAATTGTTTAACTTTCAAAATCCTTTCGGAAGAAAAGATAATAGTAAGACTAGCCCACACATAAACATGGATGGTTTTTACCTTACTTTAACCCAAAACACTTTGATATGAAAATCAAGTGATATTATAATAATGTCTACATCAAATAAATAACCAAATAGTAGAATGCTTGCATCTCACGCTCTACATATATAGTATAAAAAAAACCGCAGGGCGCTTATTGGAATTTGGATTCCCACTATGACAAGGTATGGGACCACCTTCCGATGATGTATCTCTAGAGGCGAATACACCTGGGTTCAACAAGAACGTCTTGCAACCCGGCCCACACATGACCGACCACTCATTTCGCTTGAGTGTATCGAATGTATATCACCAACAGTTGGGATCAGCAACCATTTCCCGAATGGGACAACATCGAATAGAATAAAGAATTAAATGAATCTCTAGATAGGTGATAATACACCCTAATGGGAGCGACCCACATAGCCATGCTGCCTGCCCGATTTTTGTCATTTCCCGGTTGTTGAGGCCTGAGGCTACGATTACTTTCTATTCATTGATAGCACAATCACTTTGAATGCCACATTGTCAGATCCGTTAACACTAGTTGATTTGCACAAATACTCTGGATGTTATGCTAAGGGAATAAATCCATTGCAACCATATATATTTGTACAGACCAACATATTCAATCATTGGAAATACTCTGTCAGGCATTCACCCGTATACGTTCGTTCTGGGACTGAACGAAACCGAAGGCACAATTTCTATTAATAGAAAAAGCCCTTGCATTTCACTCCGTCTTCGATTATCTTCATATAATCTGATTCACAACGTTACTGCCTGTAACGACCCGGATTTTTAAGCGACTTTGGTTATCGACATAAACACGATGTTGATAACCAAACATCGAAAAATCCTGGTAATTAATGAAAGAAATTAGAGGGTGAGAATAGATAAGATAGAAACTTAGAATAGAAGAAGAAGAAGAACACAACATCAGAGTAACACGTACCTCACAGCGGAACGAATAACATATGAAAGATAACATAACTTTGAAATTTAACAGTTATGTATACAATAGCACTTATCAGAGTACAGCACTTACAACACAGCGGAAATAAACTATAGCTATATGATCCAGAAGTCTCCTGCTCCAGCTCTACAAGTATATCTGTAAATCTCGACTACTTGACTGCCCGTACAAATTTAGGCACCCAAGAATTTAGGGAAACAAAACAAAATAAACTCCGGGTCAGTCATGGGACTGGTGTGAGTAAAACAGGTTAAACAGGTATATGATATTTCATTAGACCACGCCGTGAATACGGAACGGGTTTTTCTCTCATGAGAATCCAAACATCTTTGACAAAGCAATATCATTCTGATATTATAATAATGTCTAAATACAAATAGATATCAATCTAGCAGAAACGCTTTCATCTCACGTTCTACATATATAGTATACAATCAAAATCGCAAGCACGTATTAGATAATGGGTTTCCAACTATAACAAGGTATGGAACCACCATCCGATCAGTGTACTCTAGGAACGATACACTGGAGTTCAACAAGAACATCTTGTAACTCAGCCATACATGACCGACCACTCATTTCGCTTGAGTGTATCGAATGTACATCATCAACGGTTGGGATCAGCAACCATTCCCGTATATATATATATATATATATATATATATATATATGGGACATCATTGATAGATTAAAGAAGCAAATGAATATTCTCTAGATAGGTGATTATACACCCTACTTCGGTGCGACCGACTTAGCCATGCTGCCTGCCCGACTTCTGTCATTACCGGATGTGAGGCTAGAAGCTACGCTTATCTTTTACACGCCACATCTTCATTTACTTAGAAATGTCACATCGTCATACCCGCCAAATCACAAATTGACTTATCCAAAAATACCACGGGTATAAGCTAAGAGAAACGAATTCCTCCGCCACCAACGTAAATACGTTTGAAATGATCAACTTACGTGATCTACCAGATATACTCTGTCAGACCTTCGTCCATACAAGTTGTCCTGGGACTGGACAAACTGAAGGCACTATTCAGTATATCCATCTTAGTCACTGTTAACTAAGACTTATACAACATCCCTTGCACTTTACTCCGTCTTCAATTATCTTTGGCATATATGATTCGCAACGCTTATGCCAGTACAGAGTGGTTCTTTGGATAATAATCCAAGCGGTCTCTCCATATTAATAACGTTAAAATGGTCAAAAACTTCGATAGTCTGTGAGTTAACTATCAAAGAAAACAAGTGTGCAAACAACGATATTATTTCCAGATGGAAATTGTATCAAACAAACATCATTTAACATTTATCTCTTTAGTTCATTTTACATCTCCTGTTTCCCTATATTCAACATTTGCTATTTTCTATATTTAGAAAATATACGTTATTAACACTGGAAACATTTCCATTCCTTGTTTTCTATATTTAGAAAACATTTCTGATTCTTGTTTGGAAAACATTTCCAAACTCCTACGTTTGGATTAAACAGATGTTTAGATAAAACATCGCTATGCCAACTCAACCATTTTCTTTAATTACTAAATTCACTTTACCATCCTTTACTGCTGAACCTTAACCATTCCTCAGTTAAAACGAAGCCAATTAAGTTGGGGTAGAACTACCTCTCAGACCTTAACTGAACAACACTTCTAACCTTGAAATAGGCAAAGTTCACTTTATATTTCTTTAACTAACTTCCTTACTTAACCTTTCTTTCGAATAACTATATTCGATTAACTCTTTTACTATATTCGAATAAACTATATTCGATTAACTCCTTTGATTTAACTCTAATCGATTAACTCCATCGAATAAACTATATTCGATAACTCCTTCGATTTAACTAATATTCTATAACTCACTTCGATTAACTAATAATCGATAACTCCTTCGAATAACTATATTCGATAATCTCCTCTCGAATAAACGATATTCGATAATCTTCCCTTTCGATTTAACAAATCGATAACTCCTTTCGATTAAACTATAATCGATAACTCCCTTCGATGAAACTAACATCGATACTCCTTTCGATGAAATTAACATCGATTTACTCCTTTCGATGAAACTAACATCGTTTAATTTAACTCGATGAACTTAACTCGACTCACTTATCTCGATAATCTAACTCAAGAATTTAACTCGATTAACTTATCTCGATAATCTAACTCAAGAACTTAACTCGATTAACTTATCTCGATAATCTAACTCAAGAACTTAACTCGATTAACTTATTTCCATAATCTAACTCAAGTACTTAACTCCTATCGATTAACTAATATTCGATTTAACTCCATTCGCTTGACTCTAGATCGCAGCGATCACAATGGTTACGCCTGACTCCCTCAGGAAACATCTGACCGCCGTAGGCTATTTACAACCCTGCGAATTACGCTAGCAGTCGTACGAGATGGCAACTTACCCTGAATACTATGTTTGACTAACTCTGTCTCAGATAACTATATTTGATTAACTCTAGTTCGTTTTAACTCTAATCGATTAACTCTAACTGAGTAACTCTAACTCGATCAACTCGACTTGATTTACTTGACTTACTTAACTCAACTGGTTAACTTGACTTACTTAACTCACTGGTTAACTTGACTTACTTAACTCACTGGTTAACTTGACTTACTTAACTCACTGGTTAACTTGACTTACTTAACCCAACTGGTTAACTTGACTTACTTAACCCAACTGGTTAACTTGACTTACTTAACTCACTGGTTAACTCTATTGAACTGGTTAACTCTACTGAACTGGTTAACTCTACTGAACTGGTTAACTCTACTGAACTAGTTAACTCTATTCAACTAACTCGACTCGACTAACCCCTTTCGAATAGCATATTCGTTTTACTAACTTTCGAATACAATATTCGATTTACTCCCTTCGAATACCATATTCGATTTAACTCCTTTCGAATACCATATTCGATTTACTTTATTCACTTTATAAAGATTTCCTTTTTAACAACGTTTTATTCATTTGAAAAGATTTACTTTTAAATAACGGTTCTACACTTTAAAAATGATTTCCTTTTTATAACGTTTCCTTTTCAATTCTATTTGTAAATGGTTTACAAATATTTCCTTTTCAAATTTATTCTTAAAATATTCTAACTCCTTAAATTCTCTGAAAAATTCGCCATAACCTCCTTTGTAACGGGAGCATCGGGAAAATCCCCAAACCCGCCACACAGGCCTTTCCATTCAAAAAGAAAATGGTTTGAAAATATTTTCTTTTTCTAAATATCTCCTATTTATTAATATTCCAATTTATAAATATTTCTTATTTATAAATATTTCTTATTCTTAAATATCACTTTGAAAATCCCCTTATCAACATTTCGGTATGTTACGGTATTCAATCATACCAAATCACGATGTTCAATATCGTCCAAGTACATATAATCGCCCACAGATTTTATATCACATCATATAACAATATATGAAAAACAATAAAATAACTGGTGAGGAATCCAGTCGGATTCCTCCAACCTGTCCCCCTGCATCCACAGATGTTACACAATATGATTATCATCACTTTCAATTCAATATAAATTATTCTGATAGCAGAATCAATATATAAATATTTAATGGTTTATATATATATATAATTACACACATATATATATATATATAATTTTCACTAACTGACTAGCAGTTCAATCAATCAACCAACACACAGCAATCAACAGATGATTAACAGTTCTAAAAATACATTATAAAAATATAACTGTTCAGAGTTGGTGAGTTTTACTCACATTTGCAGTTCATCGTTAAAGAACGATAAACTGTTATTTGATTTGAATCAAACAGTTTATTTCGCCATAAATTCAAACGAGCCCCAATCCACTTCCAGTCAGTCCCAGTGTGTAGCAACCGTCCATACGATCCCAACGCAACTTACGGTTCGATATTCTGATTTCATATGGATAAGTTATTGAATTTACAATATTACACATTATAAAATTAAATTAAAACTTATGTTATAGTTAAACTGGGCCTCACCCCCTTCTTATAAGACTCCGTCCCACCTTCCTTTACTCAAAACCCACGGCCCCTTTGTCATCTTCTTCCCAAACTGCCGTGATAAACTTGCTCACTCCTTCACCATTCACGCGGCCTCCTACTCCTACCGCTCCTCCTCTTCTACATAAAACTCAAAACTGAAATTAGCATAAATCATCTCATCCAAAACTCCATCACCCTACTCCATCCAAGTTCACCTCGCAGGCCTTCTGGAGCTCGCGTTGGTCAGCCCATAACGCGCTGCTACAAGGGGTTGCGACATTAGTTGTTGCTGAAACACACCATTCCTTCCAAATCGATGCTAAACTCCCCGATAACCATGAATACCACCATCAAACATTTATCGATGCACCCAAAATCTCGATACCAAGAACCTTAGCTTTTCGCTGTACAAAAATCAGCGCGTATAACTTTCGTCGAACCCACTGACATTGGTACAGAAATGAAGAGAACTACACATGGATTCAATACATACTGATCTCATGATTTTTAGAAATTTATCCCATTTGTTTTCATTTTTCAAACTCTCTATTTTTACTGTTGAAAGAAGAATGAAAGAGAGCGGCGGAAAAATCTGAGGAATTAGGTTTTAAGGAATGTAAGGGAGGGTATTTATAGGCTCATAAAATATCTAGATATTTTTTATTAATATTTTAATATTTTATTTTCATCCTTTATATTTGTATCCGTCTTCTAAAAATCCGTGTGATCACACGTGATGCCCTAAAATTACGAAACTGGACATGTAGCTAGAGTTCGACATTACGGTCCCAACGAAACTGGTTTCGTCGAATTCCGACTCCGTATGCTCACACAACATATTTTTAACTGTCAAAATACTTACTGTTTTTCATTCTAAAAATCCGTACGGCCACACAGTGACTCTAAAAATCACGAAAACTGACATCTAACAACTATTTGATATTGCGGATCCAACAAAATTAGTTTATCCGACTTCGTTTGCAAAACCAGCTATTTTTAAAGCTCTGAATGACCCATTTAAATGTATAAATATATTTAAATATAATTAAATTAAATATAAATAAATTTATATTATCGTATATCTTCACATATGATATCGTACAGCTCCAGAATATCATATCAGAATTTACAGCTTGATATTTAAGATTCCAGATTATCTCCATATTCAGTTTATACTGAAAATCCATTTATAACGTATATAAAGCGTCGCAAATTATAAAGGAATTTCACAACGACTTTTCTGAAATTTGATTTGGACATACATCAAAATCTACCCGACGAAACCCCGATTTTTCTCTTCCACCAGAAAGATATACTCCACCAGCTCCACACGTTTCTTGTTTCACAGAAATCCGATTTAAAACGAACCCTGTATATTCAGTTGAAGTTCAAATCGCCAAATTACGAACTACAGCGCCATTTCGAGCTCGATTTTAATTATATTATAATTATACGTTCAAACTGTCGTCGATTGAATATATTCGTCAATATGATTCAACTCTAAGCTGAATTAAATCTTGGGGATGACCCTGTTCACCGTATATTGTGATTTCCAATATTTTTGATTATTTCTGAATTAAATATATTATTTAATTTAATTAAATATTCCATATTATTTAATTAACGACGATTAAATTCCCTATATCACTATTTTAAACAATTAAATAAATTAATTATACCCCTGGAAAATGCGGGTCATTACATTCTTCCCCACTTAAAATAATTTCGTCCTCGAAATTGCTAAGTTAGAGGACGACCCTACCTATTGGAATTCCTAAGATTTGTTTACCCCTTATTTCTGATTTTAACTGAACCAATTAATATCGACTAAAATATTTATTCATTCCGACTAACTAAAATTTTCAAAAATACTGAAAATTTTCTAACACTTTAAACTTTCGAAAAATTTCGCCAGCACCTCCTTTGTACTGGTCAATAGCTCAAACTCCAACTCGCCTCTCTGGGCCTTCTTCAACCCAAAAGAAAATCAAAACGCCAAACGGCTTGCCAATTCGGCTCATAAATTCCAAACTCATATAAAATATAAACTTGTACCTTTTTGTTGGGCATATCATTATATCCCTACCATATGTTATCAACTCGGCATATACAAATGCCATCCCAATCAACTCCAACCAAGTTATTCTTAACACAACCATTCGCTTATTCAAGCCGAATTTAATTTCAAATTCGAGTTTCAAATTCCAAACTCTCAACTTATCATTTCAAATCCAGATTATTATCTAATCACTTCAGTTTTTCTTAACCTATCATCTCAAGTTAAATTCTGGTTTATTATTTACTTTTACCATCCCATTCGAATTAACTTCACAAGTTAAAATTTAATTTCTAGAACTTAAATTCCCGGTTTTATTTCAAATCAAATTTGAAATCATAATACCAATTCAAAACCTTTGAATTTCTAAACTACTTGTTTTCTCAAAACAATTCAAATCAAAATCTCTGGTAGTAATCCACCACTTAGAACTCGAAAATCACACCGATGATACTCCGCAGTCAACATCGGAATTATTTTCCAACGACCCAAGTGATTTCAATACTATATCATTTCAAAACCCTTACTAAATACATCCATTTTGAAAACATCTCAAAATCTCCCAAGAACTTAAAATTTCCTTATTTTAATTCCAAATCTGATTTAAATTCATATTTAATTCATCTTATTTCATATACTTTACTTATATGATTCTGATTGGTTATATATAACCATTTCACTTTATAATCTCATTCGATTATAATTACAACCAATATATCTAATATATGATAATATATTACATATCCATACTGTGCCGGTCCATCGTATTCAAGTATTTATTTACTCCTACCGATACAGTGGATCAAACTGATCGACCAGAACTCATAAACAACTCAGCCAATGAATCTCCACAATATAAAACCATTTTTATATCAAATACAAATATGCACTCGTATATATACACTCAAATCAATCTAGGGTATTACTAACCCTATCTCTACCGAGTCACGCCACAGAGCCAAGGTAATTCTTAACTTAAGCTCTGATACCAACTGTAACGACCCGGATTTTTAAGCGACTTTGGTTATCGACATAAACACGATGTCGATAACCAAACATCGAAAAATCCTGGTAATTAATGAAAGAAATTAGAGGGTGAGAATAGATAAGATAAAAACTTAGAATAGAAGAAGAAGAAGAACACAACATCAGAGTAACACGAACCTCACAGCGGAACGAATAACATATGATAGATAACATAACTTTGAAATTTAACAGTTATGTATACAATAGCACTTATCAGAGTACAACACTTACAACACAGCGGAAATAAACTATAGCTATATGATCCAGAAATCTCCTGCTCCAGCTCTTCAAGTATATCTGTAAATCCCGACTACTTGACTGCCCGTACAAATTTAGGCACCCAAGAGTTTAGGGAAACAAAACAAAATAAACTCCGGGTCAGTCATGGGACTGGTGTGAGTAAAACAGGTTAAACAGGTATATGATATCTCATAAGACCACGCCGTGAATACGGAACGGGTTTTTCCCTCATGAGAATCCAAACATCTTTGACAAAGCAATATCATTCTGAAATTATAATAATGTCTAAATACAAATAGATATCAATCTAACAGAAACGCTTTCATCTCACGTTCTACATATATAGTATACAATCAAAATCGCAAGCACGTATTGGATAATGGGTTTCCAACTATGACAAGGTATGGAACCACCTTCCGATCAGTGTACTCTAGGAACGATACACTGGAGTTCAACAAGAACATCTTGTAACTCAGCCACACATGACCGACCACTCATTTCGCTTGAGTGTATCGAATGTACATCACCAACGGTTGGGATCAGCAACCGTTCCCGTATATATATATATATATATATATATATATATATATATATATATATATATATATATGGGACATCATTGATAGATTAAAGAAGCAAATGAATATTCTCTAGATAGGTGATTATACACCCTACTTCGGTGCGACCGACTTAGCCATGCTGCCTCCCCGACTTCTGTCATTACCGGATGTGAGGCTAGAAGCTACGCTTATCTTTTACACGCCACATCTTCATTCACTTAGAAATGTCACATCGTCATACCCGCCAAATCACAAATTGACTTATCCAAAAATACCACGGGTATAAGCTAAGAGAAACGAATTCCTCCGCCACTAACGTAAATACGTTTGAAACGATCAACTTACGTGATCTACCAGATATACTCTGTCAGACCTTCGTCCATACAAGTTGTCCTGGGACTGGACAAACCGAAGGCACTATTCAGTATACCCATCTTAGTCACTGTTAACTAAGACTTATACAACAACCCTTGCACTTAACTCCATCTTCAATTATCTTTGGCATATATGATTCGCAATGCTTATGCCAATACAGAGTGGTTCTTTGGATAATAATCCAACCGGTCTCTCCATAATAACAACGTTAAAATGGTCAAAAACTTCGATAGTCTGTGAGTTAACTATCAAAGAAAACAAGTGTGCAAACAACGATATTATTTCCAGATGGAAATTATATCAAACAAACATCATTTAACATTTATCTCTTTAGTTCATTTTACATCTCCTGTTTCCCTATATTCAACATTTGCCATTTTCTATATTTAGAAAATATACGTTATTAACACTGGAAACATTTCCATTCCTTGTTTTCTGTATTTAGAAAACATTTCTTATTCTTGTTTGGAAAACATTTCCAAACTCCTACGTTTGGATTAAACAGATGTTTAGATAAAACATCGCTATGCCAACTCAACCATTTTCTTTAATTACTAAATTCACTTTACCATCCTTTACTGCTGAACCTTAACCATTCCTCAGTTAAAACGAAGCCAATTAAGTTGGGGTAGAACTACCTCTCAGACCTTAACTGAACAACACTTCTAACCTTGAAATAGGCAAAGTTCACTTTATATTTCTTTAACTAACTTCCTTACTTAACCTTTCTTTCGAATAACTATATTCGATTAACTCTTTTACTATATTCGAATAAACTATATTTGATTAACTCCTTTACTATATTCGAATAAACTATATTCGATTAACTCCTTTGATTTAACTCTAATCGATTAACTCCATCGAATAAACTATATTCGATAACTCCTTCGATTTAACTAATATTCTATAACTCACTTCGATTAACTAATAATCGATAACTCCTTCGAATAACTATATTCGATAATCTCCTCTCGAATAAACGATATTCGATAATCTTCCCTTTCGATTTAACAAATCGATAACTCCTTTCGATTAAACTATAATCGATAACTCCCTTCGATGAAACTAACATTGATACTCCTTTCGATGAAATTAACATCGATTTACTCCTTTCGATGAAACTAACATCGATTAATTTAACTCGACGAACTTAACTCGACGAACTTATCTCGATAATCTAACTCAAGAACTTAACTCGATTAACTTATCTCGATAATCTAACTTAAGAACTTAACTCGATTAACTTATCTCGATAATCTAACTCAAGAACTTAACTCGATTAACTTATCTAGATAATCTAACTCAAGTACTTAACTCCTATCGAATAACTAATATTCGATTTAACTCCATTCGCTTGACTCTAGATCGCAGCGATCACAATGGTTACGCCTGACTCCCTCAGGAAACATCCGACCGCCGTAGGCTATTTACAGCCCTGCGAATTACGCTAGCAGTCGTACGAGATGGCAACTTACCCTGAATACTATGTTTGACTAACTCTGTCTCAAATAACTATATTTGATTAACTCTATTTCGTTTTAACTCTAATCGATTAACTCTAACTGAGTAACTCTAACTCGATCAACTCGACTTGATTTACTTAATTTACTTGACTCAACTGGTTAACTTGACTTACTTAACTCACTGGTTAACTTGACTTACTTAACTCACTGGATAACTTGACTTACTTAACTCGTTGGTTAACTTGACTTACTTAACCCAACTGGTTAACTTGACTTACTTAACCCAACTGGTTAACTTGACTTACTTAATTCACTGGTTAACTCTATTGAACTGGTTAACTCTACTGAACTGGTTAACTCTACTGAACTGGTTAACTCTACTGAACTAGTTAACTCTATTCAACTAACTCGACTCGACTAACCCCTTTCGAATAGCATATTCGTTTTACTAACTTTCGAATACCATATTCGATTTACTCCCTTCGAATACCATATTCGATTTAACTCCTTTCGAATACCATATTCGATTTACTTTATTCACTTTATAAAGATTTCCTTTTTAACAACGTTTTATTCATTTGAAAAGATTTACTTTTAAATAAGGGTTCTACACTTCAAAAATGATTTCCTTTTTATAACGTTTCCTTTTTAATTCTATTTGTAAATGGTTTACAAATATTTCCTTTTCAAATTTATTCTTGAAATATTCTAACTCCTTAAATTCTCTGAAAAATTAGCCATAACCTCCTTTGTAACGGGAGCATCAGGAAAATCCCCAAACCCGCCACACAGGCCTTTCCATTCAAAAAGAAAATGGTTTGAAAATATTTTCTTTTTCTAAATATCTCCTATTTATTAATATTCCAATTTATAAATATTTCTTATTTATAAATATTTCTTATTCTTAAATATCACTTTGAAAATCCCCTTATCAACATTTCGGTATGTTACGGTATTCAATCATACCAAATCACGATGTTCAATATCGTCCAAGTACATATAATCGCCCACAGATTTTATATCACATCATATAACAATATATGAAAAACAATACAATAACTGGTGAGGAATCCAGTCGGATTCCTCCAACCTGTCTCCCTGCATCCACAGATGTTACACAATATGATTATCATCACTTTCAGTTCAATATAAATTATTCTGATAGCAGAATCAATATATAAATATTTAACGGTTTATATATATATATATATAATTACACACACACACACACACACACACATATATATATATATAGTTTTCACTAACTGACTAGCAGTTCAATCAATCAACCAACACACAGCAATCAACAGATGATTAACAGTTCTAAAAATACATTATAAAAATATAACTGTTCAGAGTTGGTGAGTTTTACTCACATTTGCAGTTCATCGTTAAAGAACGATAAACTGTTATTTGATTTGAATCAAACAGTTTATTTCTCCATAAATTCAAACGAGCCCCAATCCACTTCCAGTCAGTCCCAGTGCGTAGCCACCGTCCATACGATCCCAACGCAACTTACGGTTCGATATTCTGATTTCATATGGATAAGTTATTGAATTTACAATATTACACATTATAAAATTAAATTAAAACTTAAGTTATAGTTAAACTGGGCCTCACCCCCTTCTTATATGACTCCGACCCATCTTCCTTTACTCAAAACCCACGGCCCCTTTGTCATCTTCTTCCCCAAACTGCCGTGATAAACCTGCTCACTCCTTTACCATTCATGCGGCCTCCTACTCCTACCGCTCCTCCTCTTCTACATAAAACTCAAAACTGAAATTACCATAAATCATCTCATCCAAAACTCCATCACCCTACTCCATCCAAGTTCACCTCGCAGGCCTTCTGGAGCTCGCGTCGGTCAGCCCATAACGCGCTGCTACAGGGGGTTGCGACATTAGTTGTTGCTGAAACACACCATTCCTTCCAAATCGATGCTAAACTCCCCGATAACCATGAATACCACCATCAAACATTTATCGATGCACCCAAAATCTTGATACCAAGAACCCTAGCTTTTCGCTGTACAAAAATCAGCGCGTATAACTTGCGTCGAACCCACTGACGTTGGTACAGAAATGAAGAGAACTACACATGGATTCAATACATACTGATCTCATGATTTTTAGAAATTTATCCCATTTGTTTTCATTTATCAAACTCTCTATTTTTACTATTGAAAGAAGAATGAAAGAGAGCGGCGGAAAAATCTGAGGAATTAGGTTTTAAGGAATGTAAGAGAGGGTATTTATAGGCTCATAAAATATCTAGATATTTTTTATTAATATTTTAAATTTTATTTTCATCCTTTATATTTGTATCCGTCTTCTAAAAATCCGTGTGATCACACGTGAAGCCCAAAAATCACGAAACTGGACATGTAGCTAGAGTTCGACATTACGGTCCCAACGAAACTGGTTTCGTCGAATTCCGACTCCGTATGCTCACACAGCGTATTTTTAACTGTCAAAATACTGACTGTTTTTCATTCTAAAAATCCGTACGGCCACACAGTGACTCTAAAAATCACGAAAACTGACATCTAACAATTATTTGATATTGCGGATCCAACAAAATTAGTTGCGTCGAAATCCGACTTCGTTTGCAAAACCGGCTATTTTTAAAGCTCTGAATGACCCATTTAAATATATAAATATATTTAAATATAATTAAATTAAATATAAATAAATTTATATTATCGTATATCTTCACATATGATATCGTACAGCTCCAGAATATCATATCAGAATTTACAGCTTGATATTTCAGATTCCAGATTATCTCCATATTCAGTTTATACTGAAAATCCATTTATAACGTATATAAAGCATCGCAAATTATAAAGGAATTTCACAGCGACTTTTCTGAAATTTGATTTGGACATACATCAAAATCTACCCGACGAAACCCCGATTTTTCTCTTCCACCAGAAAGATATACTCCACCAGCTCCACACGTTTCTTGTTTCACAGAAATCCGATTTAAAACGAACCCTGTATATTCAGTTGAAGTTCAAATCGCCAAATTATGAACTGCAGCGCTATTTCTAGCTCGATTTTAATTATATTATAATTATACGTTCAAACTGTCGTTGATTGAATATATTCGTCAATATGATTCAACTCTAAGCTGAATTAAATCTTGGGGATGACCCTGTTCACCTTATATTGTGATTTCCAATATTTTTGATTATTTCTGAATTAAATATATTATTTAATTTAATTAAATATTCCATATTATTTAATTAACGACGATTAAATTCCCTATATCACTATTTTAAACAATTAAATAAATTAATTATACCCCTGGAAAATGCGGGTCATTACACTGCCAATATAGAGTGGTTCACGGATAATAATCCAACCGGTCTCTCCATATTGACAACGATATTGGCAAACACTTCGATAGTCGGTTATTTAACCATCAAAGTAAAACAAACATCCATTCACAACAATCAAACAATAACTGGGCCCTTGATTACTATTCATTAATTAAATCACCCTTTCCATTTCCTTATCAATATTTGTTAAACAAATATTTTCAATTATCATCTTGGTCTCTTACAATCCTTGGAAAGCATTTCTATATCTCGCCTTCTTTAATTTTCTACACTTAGAAAATATATGCTATTTGAAATTGAACAATTTCAATCACTTATCTTTTCCCGACTACTTTAATTATACTCAAGAAATATTTGCTGTTATATTTCCAAAATTCCATCACTTGGATTAAAACAAATGTTGTGTAAAACATCGTTACAACAACCCAAAATATTTTATTCAACTAACTATTATTCAAACACTTCTCTTCGAGACTGGATCTTGCTATTTATCAATTAAAAATGAAATCAATCAAGTTGGGGTATTATTACCTCTCAGACCTTGACTGAAAACATCATTAACTTCAAAACAGACAAAACCACTTACCTCGAATAGTCAACATTATAAAAACCCATTTATTCATTTTTAAAACATGTATATGGTTCGCTTTCTATTTCTAATTTATAGATTTCCCTTTTTGTTTGCAATATTCTATTTTTTTTTATTTCGTTACCTTATCGAATTCTATATATATCGATGTATAGATTTCTAACTTTCAAAATTTCTTAAAAATATTCTAACTCCTTAAATTCCTGGAAAAATTCGCCATAACCTCCCCTGAACCGGGAGCTTCGGGATATTTCATATAGCCTCCCATGGCCCTCACCAATCCAAAAGAAAAAGAAAAAGCCAAGCGGCTTGCCGATACGGCGCATAAAATCTTATATATGAATTTAAACGTTTACCTTTTTGTCGGGCACATAAATTAAACTCTTCATATACTTCATCTCATACCTATCTAACACATGCTCACCTGTTTCCAATTCAATTCAACTCAATCCAATCGTTTGAATTCAATTTCGCTCATTTATTCTTTAATTAGCTATTTTGCCTATTTCATTTCTTTGATTGAACATAACATGTTCAAACAAAATATTTAACTTGCTCATAACCAAATTGAATTTCAATTTCAATTCTAGTTTTCTTTTCGATTTCGAATATAAATTTCCAAATCGAATCCACTAATCAAAACCCAATTTTAATTCAAAATCTCATTAACTAATTTCTATTCGAATTAGTTAATTCTATTCAAAAATCAAAAATCTGATTTCTGTTTCAAAAATCAATTCATTACACCACCTAATTTCACATATAATTTACAACTCAAATCTGAAAATTTCTAAATAGAAATTCGGATTTTTATTCGCTTAAAATCCTTTTATAAAATTAAATAAACCGTTATGTTTTTTAAATGGTTATGGCGCTGCTTTTCTGAAAATTTGATTTTGACATAACTCAAAATATATACGACGAAATCCAGATTTTTCTCCTCCATTAGAAAACTATTATCAAATCGGTCCCGACATTTCTTGTTTCAAAGAATTCCGACTTCAATTGAGTTCTGTATACTCAATTGAAGTTCTAAACGACAATTTACGAACTACAGCGCTGTGGCGAGTTCGTTTTAATTATATTTATAAATATAAACATTTAAACTTCGTCTATAATGAATTCCACTTCATTCTGATATATTTTTAATATATATCAAATCAATTTTTCCTAATTCAACATAGTATTTCCGATCTATTTCACTTTTATTTGAAATTCTATATTCAGATTTCAATTCACTTCTATTTTTCAAATTCTATTTGAATTTCTATGCTCGAATTTCCTTTATTCAAATCCCATTTGAATTTCTACGTTCAAATTCTATATTTGAATTTCCTTTGAATTCCATATATTCGAACTCCATTTGAATTTCTATATTCAAATTCCCTTTGAATTTTCTATTTGAATCCTATATTCAAATTCCATATTTTAAATTCCATTTGAATTCTCTATTCAAATTCCATTCAAATTCCATTCAAATTCCTCTTATTCAATTTCTATATTTAAAATCCATTTGGATTCTATTATTCAAATCCTATAGTTAAACTCCATTTGAATTTTATTTTCAAATCTCTATATTTTAAATTTCATTTGAACTTTCTTTATTCAAATCCATTTGAATTCCTTTGAATTCAAATTCTATTTCAATTTCTTATATCCAAATTCTATTATTTAAAATTTCATTTGAATTCTATATTCAAATTCTTTATTTTAATTTTCTTTGAATTTTCTATATTCAATTTAACTTTTATTTAAGTAAATTCGAATTAATCGAATTCAAAAATCACAAATCCTTACGGATTTATTTTAGTTCAATTTATATTCTGACATCAGAATAAATTCCATCGTTTAATCCTTTAAAATGATTTCCCCATTTCTATTTTTAAATTCACACTTGGATTTAAATATTCAAATTATCCAATGATAAATTTCTCACCTTTCTATTTACAAATACCATCATTAAACAAGTCTCTCTTTCAAATAAATATTTCTTCTTTGGAAAAATATATTTTCCTTTCCCAAAGTCATACTTATATTTCTATTTTCTGAATTATCCAATGATAATTCATTTTACTTCATTTATAAACTTCGTTCATAAATAAACTATTTATAAACTTCATTTATAAAGAAACTACTTGTTTTATTTCCTTTAAAACAAGTTAATATTTTTATTCTATTCAAATTTCAAATTCTATTTTAAAAATAGAATTTTCCTTTTAAATCTCGAATATCCTTTCAGGATATTTTTATAAATTAACACTTAGGCCCAGTGATATTTAAACACCAAACAACCAATTATTTATTTCAGGGTTTCTAACACATCATATATGACAGTATATATGCAAACAAATAAACAAACAGATAATATCTTTTTGAGGAATCCAGTTGGATCCCTCCAACCTGTTTTTCCTGCATCCACAGACGTTAGTCAACAGAAATAATACCCATCCTGCTTCATGGCAGGATATCGCGGTAAAAAAGTGTAACGACCCAGATTTTTGAATAATTTATTTTAAATATTTAATATTGTTTTAAATATTTAGTTGATAATATAAATGATATTTTATATTGAATTATCAATTTAATATGGCCGTTTATATTTACATTCGAATTTAAATTTCAATATCAAATCACAGAGTTCAAGGTAACGTTGTAATATTGGAGATGTCGGTTGTCACGGAAAAAAATAGCAGTACAGGGTTTTAAATTAAAGGACCGCCAGACAATTTAATTAAAGTAAAATAAAAATAAAAATTTACATCAGTAGCCGACCTACTCCTAACGCCACCCTAACTTGTAAAAATCACGCAGCTATTTTCTTCTCGAGCACAATTTTCTGTCTTCCCTCTTCGTCATCAGGGAAACATCAAATTAATGGCCAGTACTTTCTGCTCCCTGTTCTTCCCTATAAAAACAACGACTACTTCACTGCTTTTACCATTTGTTCCTCAGTTAAGACCGAAGCTTCAGAAATCAACAAATAAAAATGGCCGATGCTTCCTCTGATTTCCTACTCAAACAATTCGATTTCCACCTTATATATATAACCACTGTCGAATTCGATTCGCAAATCGAACAGCAGATACAATCAAAATCGCATGGCTTCTGAGCTCAACAATCACGAAATCGATTCGATGAATAGAGAAAGAGGTGCGCGTGTAGGTCACTCATGTTCAGTTTGGCGCCATCGAATGTCGCGCAAAAACTAGTAGCTCGGGTTCGAACATTTCAATCTAGGGTTTTAATTTGTGAGTGAAGCCGCGATTGGCTATGGTGGTCTAGGGCAAGTCTCGCGGGGTTCAGAAGGGGGTTCTAACATGGAGTTTGGAGGGGCGATCGATTTCTAGCAGCAAGGAAGGCGATCTAAAAAGGGGAGTTTGTGAGCTATGCGTGGAAATTCCTGTTTGGGTTTTTCCCTTTCTGGTGTTAACCGAAGTCCTGATGCAGTGCTGAGGACCCTGCGTGAGTTTCAGGTGGATTTTTGCAAGCCAGTAAATGGGAAGATCGAAGTTCATGTCAGTGGGAGATGAACTGGAAGCAAGTTCGAAGGCAGTAAAACAAAAGATGGCTAATGTTACAGCAGGATTTAGGTAATTAAATTCTTAATTTAATTTACTATAACCCTTTTTATTTTATAATGGGGCGTTTAAATTTATTTAAACATTTAACTAGATCATTAACCCACTAGTAACAGTAATTAGTGTATTAAAAGTAATTTGATTTAAATATTGTAACATCCACCTATATTTCATACAATAACAGAAACAAACGAAACAAAAGTATGTTGGGATCAAGGAGATAATATATGCGCAAGGAAATTAGCTGGAACTGGATTGAAATCAGTATGGATTGCAACGAAAAATCTGGTGAGTAAATCTCACTCACCTTTTATCTATAATTATTTTTATTTCGTTAAAAAAAAATTGTCTGTTGCTTGTGTGAATGTTTTCTGGTTGCTTTATATATATTAGTTATTTAGGCTATATATATATATTGGGTTGATTGATTGGTTGGATTCCCGCAGTCTCATTAGCGGATGCCCGCAGTTTCATAGCGGATGATTACCCTATACGCCCCACGCTATGATTAGTGGATGACCTTCTATACCGCGATATTCTGCCACGAAGCAGAATGGGTATTATTTATGTGCTAACATCTGTGGATGCAGGAAAACAGGTTGGAGGAATCCAACTGGATTCCTCAAAATATATTATCTGTTTGTTTATTTGATTTCATATATATTGTTATATATGATGTGCTAGAAAAATAAATAATTCGTTGCTTTGTGTGTTTGAATATCACTGGGCCAATTAAAAGGACATTTGAGATTTTAAAAGGGAAAATTCTATTTTTAAATAGAATTTGAATTTTTAAATGGAAATAAAATATAAACTTGTTTTGAAAAATAAACCAAGTAGTTTCTTTTAAACGAAGTTTATAAACAGTCTTTTATAACGAAGTTATAAATGAAGTAAAAAGAATTATCATTTGATAATTCAGAAATAGAAAATACAAGTGTGAAATTAAATTTTGAAATGAAATTTCAAAATAGAACTTGAAATAGAATTTTTAAGTAGAAATTTAAATATTAGAAGGGAGTTGAAATATTTGAAATACAAAAGAAATTTCAAATAGGATTTGGAATGGAATTTTTAAATATATAATTCAATTTAAAATTTGAGTATAACATTTGAATATAGAATTTGAATAAAGAAATTCCAAAATTGAATTTTGATATAGAGATTCAAATAGAGTTTGAATAAAGGAAATTCAAAAGAACATTTAAAATAGTAGAATTTGAATATTAGAAATTCAAATGGTGTTAAAAATAAATTTGAATATTAGGATTCAAATGAAAAGGGAAATGAAATTTGAATATAAGAAAATTCAAATTGAGTTCAAATAAGGATTTAATCTAGGAGATTTGAATATAGAAATTCAAATGAAGTTTTGAAAATAGATTTGAATATAGAATTTAAATGGAGTTTTGAAACTAGATTTGAAATAGAATTCAAATAAGAGGATTTGAATGATAGAATTAAAAAGGGGTGGAATATTTGAAATTTCAAAATAGAATTAAATCGGAGATTGGATATTTGAAATTCAAATAGAATAAATATAGAATTTGAATTCGAAGAGAATAGGGAATTTGAATGTAGAATTCAAAAAGGAATTTAAATGGAATTTAAATTATAGAATTTGAATATAGCATTTAAATGGAATTTTAAACTATGAGATTTAGCTATATAATTCAAATGGAATTTGAAATATGGAATTTGAATATAGGATTCAATAGAAGTGAAATTTGAATTGAATATAGAGTTCAAATAAAAGTGAAAGTGAAGTTTGAATGGGGTTGAATTTATATAAACGAAGAAGGAAAAAAGTTTATATATATAAATATAATTAAACCGAACTCGCCGCAGCGCTGCAGTTCGTAAATTGGCGATTCGAACTTCAATTGAATATATAGAACTCGATTGAAGTCGAAATTCTTTGAAACAAGAAACGTCAGGACCGATTTGATAATAGTTTTCTAATGAAAGAGAAAAATCTGAATTTCATCGTATAGATTTTGAGTTATGTCAAAATCAAATTTTCAGAAAAACAGCGCCAGAACCATTATAAAACCATAACGGTTTATTTAATTAAATTAAAGGATTTTAACCAAATAAAAATCGAAATTTCTATTTTAAAAATCCAGATGTGAGTTATAAAATATATGTGAACTCCAGTGGAGTAATGAGTTGATTTCTGAAATAAAAATCAGATTTTTGATTTATTGAAAAGAGTTAACTAATTCGAATAGAAATTAGTTAATGAGATTTCGAATGAATATTGAGCTTTAAATAAGTGAATTCGATTTGAGAATTTATATTCGAAATAGAAAAGAGAACTAGAATTGAAATTGAAATTCAATTTGGTTATGAACGAGTTAAATATTTTATTTGAACATGTTATGTTCAACAAAGAAGTGAAATATGCAAGAAGGGCTAATTAAAGAATAATTAAGCGAAACCGAATTCAAACGATTCAAATTTGAATTCAAACGAATGGATTGAGTTGAATTGAATTGGAAACAGGTGAACATGTGTAAGCAGGTTTGTTATGAAGCATATGAAGATTTAAATTTATGTGCTCGACAAAAAGGTACATGTTTAAATTCATATATGGGTTTTATGCGCCGTATCGGCAAGCCGCTTGGCTTTTCCTTTTTCTTTTTGATTGAGGAAGATACCGGGAAGCTATTTGAAATTTCCCGATGCTCCCGATACAGGGGAGGTTATGGCGAATTTTTCCGGGAATTTAAGGAGTTAGAATATTTTTAAGATATTTTGATAATTTGAAATCATTATATCGACGTATTGAATTCGATAGTAAAGGGAATATAAAACTCGAATGTTGAAAAAGGGATAGAGATAAGTAATTGAAATTGTTTTTCAATTGCAAATAGAGATATTTTCTAATATATAGAAAATAAAAGAAGTTAATGTTTGGAAACGTTTTCCAAATGACATAAGAGGCCGAGATGATTATTGAAATATTTGGTTAACAAATATTGATAAGAGAATATAGAAGAGATTTAATTAATGAAATATTAATTAAAGAGCCCAGTGATTTGTTTGATATGTTTGGATGAACACTTGTTTTTATTCGATAGTTAAATCACAGACTATCGAAGTTTTTTGACCATCGTTGTCAATATGGAGAGACCGGTTGGATTATTATCCGAAGAACCACTCCGTATCGGCACAAGCGTTGCGAACCAAGTATGCTGAATATATTGAAGACGGAGTAAAGTGCAAGGGCTTTTCTATTAATAGAAATAGTGCCTTCGGTTTCGTTCAATCCCAGAACGAACGTAAATGGACGAATGTCTGACAAAGTATTTCCAATGATCAAATGGGTTGGTCTGTATGAATATATATGGTTGCAACGGATTTATCCCTTAGCATAATATCCAGAATATTTGTGCAAACTCAACTAGTGATTAACGGATCTGACGATGTGGCATTCAAAGTGATTGTGTTATCAATGAATGGTAAGTATTCGTAGCCTCAGGCCTCAACAACCGGGAAAGGACAAAAATCGGGCAGGCAGCATGGCTATGTGGGTCGCACCCATTAGGGTGTATAATCACCTATCTAGAGAAATTCCTTTTGTTTCTAAATCTATCGATTCTGCCCATTCGGGAAACGGTGGTTTGAGTCCAACCGTTGGTGATATACATTCGATACTCTCAAGCGAAATGAGTGGTCAGCCATGTGTGGGCCGGGTTGCAAGATGTTCTTGTTGAACCCAGTGTATTCCTCTCTAGAGATACACAGTCGGAAGGTGGTTCCATACCTTGTCATGTTGGAAATCCAATCTCCAATAAGCGCCATGCGGTTTTTGATTTTATACTATATATGTGGAGCGTGAGATGCAAGCGTTCTGCTATTTGGTTATTCAAATGATGTAGACATTATGATAATATCATTGGATTTTCGTATCAAAGTGTTTTGGGTTATAGTAAGGTAAAAACCGTCCGTGTTTATGTGTGGGCTGGTCTTACTATTATCTTTTCTTTAAAAGGATTTTTAAAGTTAAACAAGTGGTTGGAGTTTACTCACACCAGTCCCATGACTGACCCAGAGTTTGTTTTGTTTTGTTTTTCCTAAACTCTTGGGTGTCCAAATTTGTACAGGCAGTCAAGTGTTTCAGGCTTTTACAGATACACTTGGAGGAGCTTGAAGCAGGAGGCTTCAACGTTAGTTATTTAGAGTTACTTCCGCTGGATCAAATGTTATGTGTACTCTGATGATGGTATGTATATATGTACCAAACAGATTTGTATTTCGAAGCTTATGTTATATAATATATTTTATTCGTTCCGCTGTGAGTTGTGATCTTCGTTTTTCTTCTATTCTAATATTTCTTTCTTTCTATTTCTCACCCTCTAACTTCTTTCTAATAATGAGTCGTATTTCTGTGTTATTTGGGTTGGACGTGTGGTGTATTTAGTCAACTCAGATAGCTCGGATTTGCGGGTCGTTTCAGTTGGTATCAGAGCTTAGGTTGAGTGAATACCTAGGCTTGTGTGGCATGTGCTCATTAGAGATAGGGTCAGTAGTACCCTAGAATGAGTTGAGTATATATATGAGAGAGCGTATTTGCTATTTGATATAAAATCATTTTATATTGTGTTGGCTAGTCTGTGAGTGGTTTATGAATTCTGGTCGAATCGTGGGACGCCACGAAGTCGATAGGGATTTCTAAACACTTGAACAGAAAATACGACATGATATTGTTTTTAAGAGGGTAAATGAAATAATTTTACCCAAGATTCTATTTTGATATAGAAGAGTAATTTTCTAGAATTATTATTATATGGATGTGTTGGATGTTGACTTTATAATCAAATGAGATTATAAATTAGAATGGTTATTTATCTCCAAGTAGAATTTGTATAGGAATTAAATATACAAATGAGATGAATTAGAATAAAATTCAAACCAGAATTAAGAATTCGGAAATCCTGGGAAGTTGTGAAATATTTTTCAAAGTATATTAAAATAATATAGATTTGTTTTAAAGGATTTGAAAGAAAATCATGGATTTTGAAATAATAAAGCACTGAACTCACTTCAGTGGCTGGGAAATTATTCTGATGATGATTGCAACATCATCAGTGTTCATTTCCGAGTTTCTAAGTGATAAATTGTTACCTTAGAAAAAGTTTTTGATGGAAATTTGTTTGGAAGAAAACAAATAGTTTGGAAATATTCAAATGTTTGAATTTGAATTAGTTATAAAATATGCGATTTCAAAAAGGATTTGAAAAGAAAACCCTGGGAATTGAATTCTGGAATTGAAATTTAACTTAAACAAGTTAAATGGGTCGAAGTGAATGAATTGATTAGAATCAATTTGAATAGGTTTAATGGAATATAGATTGGATATAAATGGATTTATCGTAGATCATTCAAATTAAATGAAGAAAGACCAAAAATTTTGGTGGAATTAAATTTGTTGAAATATGAAGAGTTGAGTTTCAATATAAGTGAGATGTTGAAATGTTAATAAGTTTGTACTATTTTTCCTACTTTAGCAATTTCGAGGACGAAATTATTTTAAGGGGGGAAGAATGTAACGACCCAGATTTTTGAATAATTTATTTTAAATATTTAATATTGTTTTAAATATTTAGTTGATAATATAAATGATATTTTATATTGAATTATCAATTTAATATGGCCGTTTATATTTACATTCGAATTTAAATTTCAATATCAAATCACAGAGTTCAAGGTAACGTTGTAATATTGGAGATGTCGGTTGTCACGGAAAAAAATAGCAGTACAGGGTTTTAAATTAAAGGACCGCCAGACAATTTAATTAAAGTAAAATAAAAATAAAAATTTACATCAGTAGCCGACCTACTCCTAACGCCACCCTAACTTGTAAAAATCACGCAGCTATTTTCTTCTCGAGCACAATTTTCTGTCTTCCCTCTTCGTCATCAGGGAAACATCAAATTAATGGCCAGTACTTTCTGCTCCCTGTTCTTCCCTATAAAAACAACGACTACTTCACTGCTTTTACCATTTGTTCCTCAGTTAAGACCGAAGCTTCAGAAATCAACAAATAAAAATGGCCGATGCTTCCTCTGATTTCCTACTCAAACAATTCGATTTCCACCTTATATATATAACCACTGTCGAATTCGATTCGCAAATCGAACAGCAGATACAATCAAAATCGCATGGCTTCTGAGCTCAACAATCACGAAATCGATTCGATGAATAGAGAAAGAGGTGCGCGTGTAGGTCACTCATGTTCAGTTTGGCGCCATCGAATGTCGCGCAAAAACTAGTAGCTCGGGTTCGAACATTTCAATCTAGGGTTTTAATTTGTGAGTGAAGCCGCGATTGGCTATGGTGGTCTAGGGCAAGTCTCGCGGGGTTCAGAAGGGGGTTCTAACATGGAGTTTGGAGGGGCGATCGATTTCTAGCAGCAAGGAAGGCGATCTAAAAAGGGGAGTTTGTGAGCTATGCGTGGAAATTCCTGTTTGGGTTTTTCCCTTTCTGGTGTTAACCGAAGTCCTGATGCAGTGCTGAGGACCCTGCGTGAGTTTCAGGTGGATTTTTGCAAGCCAGTAAATGGGAAGATCGAAGTTCATGTCAGTGGGAGATGAACTGGAAGCAAGTTCGAAGGCAGTAAAACAAAAGATGGCTAATGTTACAGCAGGATTTAGGTAATTAAATTCTTAATTTAATTTACTATAACCCTTTTTATTTTATAATGGGGCGTTTAAATTTATTTAAACATTTAACTAGATCATTAACCCACTAGTAACAGTAATTAGTGTATTAAAAGTAATTTGATTTAAATATTGTAACATCCACCTATATTTCATACAATAACAGAAACAAACGAAACAAAAGTATGTTGGGATCAAGGAGATAATATATGCGCAAGGAAATTAGCTGGAACTGGATTGAAATCAGTATGGATTGCAACGAAAAATCTGGTGAGTAAATCTCACTCACCTTTTATCTATAATTATTTTTATTTCGTTAAAAAAAAATTGTCTGTTGCTTGTGTGAATGTTTTCTGGTTGCTTTATATATATTAGTTATTTAGGCTATATATATATATATTGGGTTGATTGATTGGTTGGATTCCCGCAGTCTCATTAGCGGATGCCCGCAGTTTCATAGCGGATGATTACCCTATACGCCCCACGCTATGATTAGTGGATGACCTTCTATACCGCGATATTCTGCCACGAAGCAGAATGGGTATTATTTATGTGCTAACATCTGTGGATGCAGGAAAACAGGTTGGAGGAATCCAACTGGATTCCTCAAAATATATTATCTGTTTGTTTATTTGATTTCATATATATTGTTATATATGATGTGCTAGAAAAATAAATAATTCGTTGCTTTGTGTGTTTGAATATCACTGGGCCAATTAAAAGGACATTTGAGATTTTAAAAGGGAAAATTCTATTTTTAAATAGAATTTGAATTTTTAAATGGAAATAAAATATAAACTTGTTTTGAAAAATAAACCAAGTAGTTTCTTTTAAACGAAGTTTATAAACAGTCTTTTATAACGAAGTTATAAATGAAGTAAAAAGAATTATCATTTGATAATTCAGAAATAGAAAATACAAGTGTGAAATTAAATTTTGAAATGAAATTTCAAAATAGAACTTGAAATAGAATTTTTAAGTAGAAATTTAAATATTAGAAGGGAGTTGAAATATTTGAAATACAAAAGAAATTTCAAATAGGATTTGGAATGGAATTTTTAAATATATAATTCAATTTAAAATTTGAGTATAACATTTGAATATAGAATTTGAATAAAGAAATTCCAAAATTGAATTTTGATATAGAGATTCAAATAGAGTTTGAATAAAGGAAATTCAAAAGAACATTTAAAATAGTAGAATTTGAATATTAGAAATTCAAATGGTGTTAAAAATAAATTTGAATATTAGGATTCAAATGAAAAGGGAAATGAAATTTGAATATAAGAAAATTCAAATTGAGTTCAAATAAGGATTTAATCTAGGAGATTTGAATATAGAAATTCAAATGAAGTTTTGAAAATAGATTTGAATATAGAATTTAAATGGAGTTTTGAAACTAGATTTGAAATAGAATTCAAATAAGAGGATTTGAATGATAGAATTAAAAAGGGGTGGAATATTTGAAATTTCAAAATAGAATTAAATCGGAGATTGGATATTTGAAATTCAAATAGAATAAATATAGAATTTGAATTCGAAGAGAATAGGGAATTTGAATGTAGAATTCAAAAAGGAATTTAAATGGAATTTAAATTATAGAATTTGAATATAGCATTTAAATGGAATTTTAAACTATGAGATTTAGCTATATAATTCAAATGGAATTTGAAATATGGAATTTGAATATAGGATTCAATAGAAGTGAAATTTGAATTGAATATAGAGTTCAAATAAAAGTGAAAGTGAAGTTTGAATGGGGTTGAATTTATATAAACGAAGAAGGAAAAAAGTTTATATATATAAATATAATTAAACCGAACTCGCCGCAGCGCTGCAGTTCGTAAATTGGCGATTCGAACTTCAATTGAATATATAGAACTCGATTGAAGTCGAAATTCTTTGAAACAAGAAACGTCAGGACCGATTTGATAATAGTTTTCTAATGAAAGAGAAAAATCTGAATTTCATCGTATAGATTTTGAGTTATGTCAAAATCAAATTTTCAGAAAAACAGCGCCAGAACCATTATAAAACCATAACGGTTTATTTAATTAAATTAAAGGATTTTAACCAAATAAAAATCGAAATTTCTATTTTAAAAATCCAGATGTGAGTTATAAAATATATGTGAACTCCAGTGGAGTAATGAGTTGATTTCTGAAATAAAAATCAGATTTTTGATTTATTGAAAAGAGTTAACTAATTCGAATAGAAATTAGTTAATGAGATTTCGAATGAATATTGAGCTTTAAATAAGTGAATTCGATTTGAGAATTTATATTCGAAATAGAAAAGAGAACTAGAATTGAAATTGAAATTCAATTTGGTTATGAACGAGTTAAATATTTTATTTGAACATGTTATGTTCAACAAAGAAGTGAAATATGCAAGAAGGGCTAATTAAAGAATAATTAAGCGAAACCGAATTCAAACGATTCAAATTTGAATTCAAACGAATGGATTGAGTTGAATTGAATTGGAAACAGGTGAACATGTGTAAGCAGGTTTGTTATGAAGCATATGAAGATTTAAATTTATGTGCTCGACAAAAAGGTACATGTTTAAATTCATATATGGGTTTTATGCGCCGTATCGGCAAGCCGCTTGGCTTTTCCTTTTTCTTTTTGATTGAGGAAGATACCGGGAAGCTATTTGAAATTTCCCGATGCTCCCGATACAGGGGAGGTTATGGCGAATTTTTCCGGGAATTTAAGGAGTTAGAATATTTTTAAGATATTTTGATAATTTGAAATCATTATATCGACGTATTGAATTCGATAGTAAAGGGAATATAAAACTCGAATGTTGAAAAAGGGATAGAGATAAGTAATTGAAATTGTTTTTCAATTGCAAATAGAGATATTTTCTAATATATAGAAAATAAAAGAAGTTAATGTTTGGAAACGTTTTCCAAATGACATAAGAGGCCGAGATGATTATTGAAATATTTGGTTAACAAATATTGATAAGAGAATATAGAAGAGATTTAATTAATGAAATATTAATTAAAGAGCCCAGTGATTTGTTTGATATGTTTGGATGAACACTTGTTTTTATTCGATAGTTAAATCACAGACTATCGAAGTTTTTTGACCATCGTTGTCAATATGGAGAGACCGGTTGGATTATTATCCGAAGAACCACTCCGTATCGGCACAAGCGTTGCGAACCAAGTATGCTGAATATATTGAAGACGGAGTAAAGTGCAAGGGCTTTTCTATTAATAGAAATAGTGCCTTCGGTTTCGTTCAATCCCAGAACGAACGTAAATGGACGAATGTCTGACAAAGTATTTCCAATGATCAAATGGGTTGGTCTGTATGAATATATATGGTTGCAACGGATTTATCCCTTAGCATAATATCCAGAATATTTGTGCAAACTCAACTAGTGATTAACGGATCTGACGATGTGGCATTCAAAGTGATTGTGTTATCAATGAATGGTAAGTATTCGTAGCCTCAGGCCTCAACAACCGGGAAAGGACAAAAATCGGGCAGGCAGCATGGCTATGTGGGTCGCACCCATTAGGGTGTATAATCACCTATCTAGAGAAATTCCTTTTGTTTCTAAATCTATCGATTCTGCCCATTCGGGAAACGGTGGTTTGAGTCCAACCGTTGGTGATATACATTCGATACTCTCAAGCGAAATGAGTGGTCAGCCATGTGTGGGCCGGGTTGCAAGATGTTCTTGTTGAACCCAGTGTATTCCTCTCTAGAGATACACAGTCGGAAGGTGGTTCCATACCTTGTCATGTTGGAAATCCAATCTCCAATAAGCGCCATGCGGTTTTTGATTTTATACTATATATGTGGAGCGTGAGATGCAAGCGTTCTGCTATTTGGTTATTCAAATGATGTAGACATTATGATAATATCATTGGATTTTCGTATCAAAGTGTTTTGGGTTATAGTAAGGTAAAAACCGTCCGTGTTTATGTGTGGGCTGGTCTTACTATTATCTTTTCTTTAAAAGGATTTTTAAAGTTAAACAAGTGGTTGGAGTTTACTCACACCAGTCCCATGACTGACCCAGAGTTTGTTTTGTTTTGTTTTTCCTAAACTCTTGGGTGTCCAAATTTGTACAGGCAGTCAAGTGTTTCAGGCTTTTACAGATACACTTGGAGGAGCTTGAAGCAGGAGGCTTCAACGTTAGTTATTTAGAGTTACTTCCGCTGGATCAAATGTTATGTGTACTCTGATGATGGTATGTATATATGTACCAAACAGATTTGTATTTCGAAGCTTATGTTATATAATATATTTTATTCGTTCCGCTGTGAGTTGTGATCTTCGTTTTTCTTCTATTCTAATATTTCTTTCTTTCTATTTCTCACCCTCTAACTTCTTTCTAATAATGAGTCGTATTTCTGTGTTATTTGGGTTGGACGTGTGGTGTATTTAGTCAACTCAGATAGCTCGGATTTGCGGGTCGTTTCAAAAAGGGGATCCACTTATTTATGTTGGCGTAGGGTCATCCGCTAATGATACTGTGGGCATCCGCTAATGATATTGCGGGAAATATCCAATAATCACACTCACCAAGCCTAGGTATAACTAACGGATATTATATATGTTATAACCACAATGATTCAAAAATCCATGCACGCAATCAAACAGTCAACCATTTATTTTTAATGATAAAAATAAATTAAATAACTCTGAGTGAGATTTACTCACCTTATTTTCTTAGCACTGAATATCTTGTTAATTCCTGTATTGTTGCATGGCGAATCATCTCGAATTGCCTAACTAGCACCTACGAATATTGGATTTTATTTAACGATTAAACATCTTATTAATTTTAATTAACTTTTACAATAAATAAACGATTTATCCTATGTATTTTAAATTAAATAAAACGCATACCTTAATCCTGCTTCTAAAATTTGCCTTCACCTTCCCCCACACTTCACGAAATCCAATTCCGAGCACTCTACTAAACTCCATATCCCGAACTCCACCCTCTCATCTCCATTCTCCATCATTCTTGAACCCTGCTCTTTGCTGGAATGTTTCAACAAACCTGCCCAAACAAACTTCTCAAATCGACTAGCATATCCCCATCGACATTCCCATCTCAAAGACCATACAGTCCAGACTTTCACCCTTCACCCGTCGAACTCCAGCCCTGCTTTCTTGCTTCACCGCGATCTGGATCCGTACACTATCAGGTTATGACGCTTGAACCCAGATCATCTCACAGACATCGCGACACCAATCCCGTTCGATAACGGTACAGTCGAACTTCCAAGTCTCCGTTCATCAACACATAAATGGAATTCCTCCACAAATGCTACCCTAGCTTGCTCCAAACAGATCGCGACCCTCCCAATAAAAGCATCGCATTACCAGAAAACGAGTTCGCACCTTTCAACAAATCGCAACCCTCTCAAACCCAACATCGACACCATATCTGACCTTCGATCCACTTCGAGAACCCTCACGGCTTCCTGAAATCGAACGACTTTAAAAACCACCGCACCCTAAATTGATGGCGCGGAATTTCAGCTCGCTAGAAAAGAGGATCAACAAGTCTTAAATCATCGAATTTTGCTAAGTATCTAATTTTATCTCGAATTTTGAAGATTTCAAAATTGCGGTTTGGGTTGTTGCCTTTTTCCCTTTTTCGATTTTTAAGGTCTGAAGTTCGGATTGAACTATAAGGAAAAACAACAGGAGTTGGTAGCGATTTTATAGAGGAAGATACTTCATTGTTAAGGAAATGAAGTGTTTAACTAGGTATGGTTTTATCAGGGAAAGGTTTTAATAGGTATAGAGTTTATTACAGGCAGGTATTAACTGGTACGATGTTTATTCAATTTTAAAATATCCCGTGATCGCGAACTCCTTTTTGAACACAACGACCGACCTTCCTAGGGTAAAACCGCTATTCTGAACACACTGGAACAGAATTTGAAGCTCCATTTAATCGTATGAAGGAGATATTAATTTAAATCGATAAAATAAATTCAAAACAAATGAATTCCTTGATAATAAATTATTATTATCATCGTTTAAATTCAAATAAAAATTCATATAAATCATTTTGACTCCATTTCAAATTGAATTACTTAAGATCCTCGTATTACGATAACTATATCGATAATTCAATATAAAAACGATTTATATTATCAGTTCAATATTTAAAAATAATATTAAATATTCAAAATAAATCGACCAGAAAATCTGGGTCATTACATTAATTGCATATATAATTGCAGATCTAATAACAGAAAATGAATCTAGAGGGGAGGAGCATATTTTGAATTCAAACTAGAATGGTTTGAATTGGCATACATATAGATAATCCAAATGTGATTTCAGATCTAAATGAATCAACGACTAAAGGGGTAACCATATAACATCTCAAAACTAGTCAATAATCAATTGCAACATCACAGATCAGAACCAATAACAAACACAGCATGATCCATAAACAAATGAAATATCTAGATTACAATTAATTATTTAAATCAGAATACTCACCTCGATTTCAGATCTGGATCTAAAATTTAAAAAGGTCCAGAAATCGTTCCAATCAGTTCTAAGTTGATGTATTTGCTGTCACGATTCACACGGATCTAAAAATTTCCAATTTGGAGTTTGTATGAATTAATTATCAATTTTTAATTAACATTTTTTTTACAACTGCAGTTGTAACAGAAATAAGTGTCGCAAAATCTGAAATGTTCATACCTTTATATTTCAATTTTGTTCAAAACTTTAAATGCAGAAATCATGAGATGTGGTTGATGGTTTTCAGAACGGTTTGTTGGAGATTGGAGAGCTTGGAGAGGTGAGTCGGCGCCTGGAAGGGGGTGGGGTGCGGTTGGCCGTTGTGGGCCTGGCTGAGCACGCCGGCGGCGGACTTCGTGGGGTCGAGGCGTCGGCTACAGGGTACGGGAGGCTTTGATTTTGGTGTAGAATCAAAGAGCACGAAAATCTCTTTGAAACGGGTATTACTGCGAAGGATTTCGTTGAGAAACGAGGGAGAAATCAAAGTTTGAAATTTTGAAGGAAATGGGTTTGGTGGCGGCTTTGAAACGAAGGGGGGAGGAGGATGAACAATGGTTTTATAATAAAATAATAGGGTTAGGTTATTATTAAATAATTAATTAGCCCAATAAAGCCCGTTTTGCAATTTTCTTCTTTTTCAGCCCAACGACTGTCATTCCTACCTATTTACCCCTATTTCGGACTCATCTGACTATGTCCCGCAGGCCCAATTGATCGTCTTGGCCCATTTTTCTTTAATTTAAAATATTTTCTTTTATTTTTAATTCAACCGTACAAATAAATTCACCGGGGCCACAAATTAACCTCCAAAAATCCTGAAAAATATATTTAGCTATGATTTGACGCTGCGGACCTAGGAAAATTAATTTCATTCATTTCTGAGCCCGTTTGAAAAACGGCCTTTTCAAGGTGTATATATTTAATATTAAAAATAAATTTTATACCAATAATTTCCGAAACTCGAAATATATAAGTGTTTACTGTTTTTCAATGCAGAAACGTCATTTGGAACTCAATGGAAGTAGTTTCGAGTCCAAATTCCTTCGTATTCAAAAAGTAGCATTTTTGACCTTTGTAAATTTCATAGCGACCTTTCTAAATTTTAATTTGGGCATAACTTTTAATTCCTGCTATGAAATTTCAATTTTTTGGATCCGTTAGAAAGATATTTTTATTTAGATTCCAAAATTTTCAGTTTCACTAAAATTCGTTAAATTTTGCATCCTGTACGGTCAGTCAAAGTTTAAGTTTGACTTTTCAAACTACCGCGCTATTTCTAACTCTTTTTATAATTAAAATTAAATTATTCATTCTAACATCGATTTTAATAAATTTTTAATCATTATTATTTTAAATAAATTATTCTAAATATCAAAAACTCATTAAAATTACTTAAAAATAAATTTTTAAATTTACCCCAAAATTCAGGGTTGTTACATATATATTGGAAAATTCTGGTTATTTTAAAACTATTTTCAAATCCAATTTATTTATTTCTAAAAATAATTAAATTATTATTCTAGTTCATAACTAGTTCATTTCGATAAAAATATATTTTTATCTTTATAAAATTGGAATTTTTCATCAAAAATCTTTCCAAACCATTTATTATGATTTTTCCTAAATTTTACATATTTTTAATACTTTATTATCTCCCGTATAGTCGGTTTCCAATGACGGCCACTGAACTGCATCCATTGCGACCTTTTCTAAAAATGATTTGGACATATCTCCAAATCTAATTGTTAGATTTTAAATCTCTTATATTCATTGGTAAGCTCTTTTCGATACGAACCCAACGGTTCCGGTTTTCGGAGAATCCGATGGTCGGATCTCACGTAATGTTTATTTGAAGTTAATGATCCAAATTCGCGAATGGTCGCTGTGCGGTGCGTTCTATTCAGGCTATTATATATATATATATATATATATTATATTTCATCGGTTTCCATTTAAATCATATTTTATAAATTGTATATAAATTCATTTTAAAATGATTTCAACTTCATTTTCAATTTTTAATCAAAATTGAATATTCCATATTTTTATCATATTAATATGATAATCTTTCCTGCTTTGCTATCATGTAAATGATTTACATTTTAATGATTTTATAATATAATAACAATGTAATCTCGTTGTTTAAACATTTTATTTGAAACATTGAATATTTTAAATCATTCCTACATACACAATAAAAATGTATACTTTTATTGTTAGTATATTTTATTTCAAATAATGAATAATTTAAATGATTCCTACATACGCAATAAAAATGTACACTTTTATTGTTAACATAATTTATCCAAACAATGAATATTTTTAATGACTTATGTAACGACCCAGGGGTTTCGGCCCCGAAAATCAACATAAATACCTCTACCGTATCTCATGTCGATCCTTTTAGCACCGAAACACTGGATAGTTATTAGAAAGAATTTGGAGGGTGAGATAAGAAAGAAATATAAGAATAGAAGAAGAAGAAGAACAACACCACACAGAGTCTCACATCGCAGCGGAACAAAATATAATACTGAAATAAATCTTTAAAGAGAGCTTTTGAAATACTTACATTATCAGAGTGCATCACACATCCGGACAGTTATAACGATCTGTCCTCATATACAACACAGTGGGATGGAAGCTATATAATACAATACGTCTGAACTCTTCCAGCTCATCTCTTCACAGCAGACGATAACCTGAACCTGTACAACCCGGTCTAACCCGAGCATTTACAAAACACCGGGTCAGTCTGGTGAACCAGAGTGAGATAAACTCGCACAGTATTAAGGGTGATAACTTGATTTTAAGGTTCAAAATCTTTCAAAAACAAAGGGTAATCGTAAGACTGAATCCACACATAAACACGGACGGTTTTTACCTTACGATAACCCAAACCATCTTTGAAACCAATATCTTTGATGATATTATAATAATGTCTAAATACAAGTAAATAGAATCTAGTGGAACGCTTGCATCTCACGCTCCACATATAGTATACAATCAAAACCGCGGGCGCTTATTGGAGATTGGATTTCCAACTAGACAAGGTATGGGACCACCTGCCGATAATGTATCTCTAGAGACGAATACCCTGGGTTCAACAAGAACATCTTGCAACCCGGCCCTCACATGACCGACCACTCATTTCTCTTGAGTGTATCGAGTGTATATCACCGACAGTTGGGATCAGCAACCGTCTCCCGACAAAGGACAACATCGAAATAGATAAAGAATGAAATGAATCTCTAGATAGGTGATTATACACCCTAATGGGAGCGACCCACATAGCCATGCTGCCTGCCCGATTTTTGTCATTTCCCGGTTGATGAGGCTTGAGGCCAGAATTAACTCTTGACATCTGGTCGCCATTTACTTTGAATGCCACATCGTCAGATCCGTCAGATATCACTAATTGATATCCACAAATGTACTCTAGCTGGAAGCTAAGAGAACGGCAATTTCCCCGCCAACAACCATAGCACGTTTGAAGAAATCAACGTACGTGACCCTTTGGAAATACTCTGTCAGACATCCGTCCATACAGGTCATCCAGGAACAGGATGAACCGAAGGTACTCTCCTACTGCATCCAATATAGGAATCACCCCATGGATCAGTAGCGAGAAGTCCTTGCAACCCGTAGATTCCAACTACGACAAAATCACAGCTTGTCTCTGCTTGCCAGGCAGAGAATATTAGTGGTTCTTCCGTTTGTGAAAATCCATGGTCTTCACAGCACCATCTCGATCATCTTCTGATATCTTCACGTATTTGTTGGTCGGAATGGTTTTCGAATATAAATTCGATCCCGGTCTTTCCATACCAACAATCGTATTGGACAAGTTTGATAGTCGGTGTTTTAACTATCAAAATATACAGTGTTTCAATCATGACACTCCAATGAGTTCACTGGTTAAGTATTCAGCATCACCTGGCCTTTTTACACTTGATTTACTTTGTTAAATCAAAACTTCTAACTCTGTTAATATTTAAAAATACGATATTTGAATAACTCTAATTCGATTTAACTCTAATCGATTAACTCCAATTGATTAACTCAAAGTGGTTAACTCTAACTGATTAACTTGACTTCTTTAACCTTATCGATCTACTACTATTTTACTTAACTCCATTCGCTTGACTCTAGATCGCGGCGATCACAATGGTTACGCCTGATTCCCTCAGGAAACATCCGACCGCCGTAGGCTATCTGCAGCCCTGCGAATTACGCTAGCAGTCGTACGAAATGGCACTCATCTTGAAAAACTATGTTTGACTAACTCTAGCTCGAATAACTATATTCAATTTCCCACTTAAATCTTCCTTCCAATAATCTTTTAAATTCGGAAATCCATTAGTTTTAACAAAGAAATTTATAGCACATATGTTATAACAATAGCGTTATAATTACTATTTAGATTTACAAAACAACAGCGCTATAATCGCTGTTTAGGTTTACAACCCATTTACCATAGCAAAAGCGCTACAATCGCTATATTAGTTTTACAAAACATATATTATAACAATAGCGCTAAAATCGCTGTTTAGATTTTCAAAACATATCCACTAACGTCTCTTACGATTACCAACTAATACTATCTTCAGATAATCCCGATGTTGTTCAAGTTGGGGTATTTTAATTACCTCTCAGACCTTGATCAACACCATTCTCATCCTTGGACAAATATACGCTGTAATCAAACCACTATTCTATTCCAGTCTCAAAACCATTTCCCTTTATAATTTGGATTTGGTTATACAACTCTACGACCCACTTCTTTACCCAAAATCAGTTTTACCAATCTCCTTTCAAACATATATTTAAGCATTACCCACTTAGGAATCTTATTTCAATTCCCCTTTCTTGCTTAATCCAAATTTTAAGTAACATTAACCTAAAATTTCGCTTTCCCATCTTGAACCCCAAGTATATATAACACTGGTCTATATCGATCTTTTTATCCCCATCTTCTTTGACTTAACCCAATATTGGGTCCGTCTAATCTAAGCTATCGTATTGGCCTAAAATTCTCTTTATAACTTTGGTATAAAACTCAAGTTTAACATAAAACCTGTTCATAACTCCTTTCACTGTTCTCTTGGATTTTATTTTCCAAAATCGTTACTTCTTAAATGCATCTCAATTACAAAGTAATTTTCTAAGTTAATTAGAATAATAGTTTATTTCAATCATTAACTACCTCAGTAGTTAATCCCCTTATTAACTAAATTAATGGCAAATCCTTTCTTTTTTTAAATCTTATTTGAATTTAAACAATGTTTAACCAACTATTTTAATCCACACACATTAATTTGATAATCCATTCAAAACGATCGATTTAATTCTCTCAAAAAAACTCGATTTATTTTATTAACCAATTCCACTTAATCCACACTTTAAATTTATTAAGTATATAATTAATTTAAATAATCCCATTGATTATTTCCTTTACACAACAATTATCAAAGTTTAACCACTCGATTTCCCTCTCATACTACTACATGTAAATCTGATTAACATCATCATTTATTTTATAAAATAAATTAATAACAAATCAAAGTCTTAAATAAATAAAATATTTATTTATCTCTTTAATATCTTTTATTCAAAATATTGTAATTCAAAATCTAACTCTGGTTAAAATAAATTTTTAACCTCAACTCTATCGATTCACCTGAAGGTGAACCACCATTTGTAAACAATTGATTTAATAGGCCATACTTTGCCAAATACCCAACCAATCCCACTTATTAGTCTAAACCAACCAGATGTTGAACATGCAGTCAAAATTAACAAATCAAATTAATCACATTCAACTGATAATCAATAACAACCATTTAGCACCAATCAAATAACCGAACAATTCAAACAACTAAGCACGCTTATAAATAAACGTAACCAACAGGGTAAGTTACCTCCGTTGGGTCCAATCGTTAAAATAACGATTTGGTATTCCACTGAAATTAAACACAGTTTAATTTCATCGGTTAAATCAACAGTTAAATAGATAACTAGCAAGGCAGTCAACCATTGGCAAGCAGAGCACACAAAATAAAAATACCCAATTTATATAAAATATAAAAAAGGGTAACTGAGTGAGTTTAACTCACCTTGATTTGTTCGTTGAACGGTGTTGTTACAGTTAAATTAAACAACGTTTAATTCAACTGTAAATCCCAGTTGTCTCATGCACTGTCCAGATCGGTTTGAAAATATAGTACGCGATGGTGCGGTCCCAGTGCCACCGGTTTCGTTCAATTCTGATTACAGATGCACAAAACAAGGTCATTATAATTATACGATTTTTTTTAGAACCAATTAACTCCTTAATTAAATAATAATTAAACTAATTACATGTGTTTTAATATAAATGGCAGATCTCCGCTTCTTCCTTTAAGACCACCGTTCATTTCTAGTGGTCCATAAAGGTGCCAACTACCTTTGTTCTGTTCCAATATTTTACTTAGGATTCAAGCTTCTTCCTCTCGTTTTCCATCAAAATCCTGTGACGTTTTAGAAGTTGCAATTAGTTAATCCTCTAATTTAATTAAGTAATTAAAATATACTATTTAACTCATTATTGTATTAAGGAAACAAGGTTAGATGAATTCATTCTTGCTGTAGCTTACTTGATCCGTGACCCCGTACCTCCATCCGTATCCAAGAAAAGATGATGTCCACCTTAAACGCCTGCATCCATTTCGTTTAACATTCCCTTCCCACTTAAGTACCCATGCTGACTCCTCACGTCCTCCATACTTGCCGCAAGCTCCTACCACCCTTCAGTCCCAACACATCCCCTTTTTTTTCCTTTTTCTACACAGCACTCCCCTTACATACACCATGCAACCGCACTTCAGCCCCACCCTACTGCTCACGCCACTTTACTCCCATCCGCTCCATGTCCCAACATTCTCTCTCCAGTCCTCTTTCCTTCTTCGTTTTTATTTTTTCCATTTTTTTTTAAATTGTGCGGTTTTCCTTTACTGGAACCAAGGGTTAAACACAGGAAACAACGAGCCACTTTATAGGGAAAGAGCACCGTGGAGACCAAGTTACTTAAGGTAGGTTAGGTCTGCCAACATTGGTAGGCTAGCATGTGAAATTACTGCGGATGTTGCTTTCATTAATCATTCCTTTGTCGGCAAGGTTTCACACATATCGTTTTCAGAACAGAGAAATAAATGTGCCCATCTGCTGGAAGTTTGTAATTGTACGCAAAGTATTTGATCCAAGATTTGCCCAACTATTTTTATATTATTAAATGAAACTTTACTGTGAAGTAACGCGATAAAACCCACGTACGATCTCTGTTTTCTGATAAAAAAACTATTCTTGATGTAAAAAGGTGTTCCGGACCCAATGAGACAAGTTTCGTCGAAATCCGACATCGTTTGTAAAAATTTCCTTTATAAAACCAGAAATGAACACACGTTTAATTTTTTTCACGATCACCAGATAAATTAAATCAACTTGAAACCTTGATATCTTGCAATAACTTTTCGATACGAACCCAACGGCACTAGTTTCGTCGCATTCTGAGACTGTTTGCCCGATAGGCTGTTTTTACCCCGAACCGCCCTACCCTTTTTAACGCCAAATTTCTCGATCTCTAAAAATAACAAACTATATACCTATCCTGACTCTAATCGACGATACGAACTCAACGGAACTGGTTCCGCGGCCTAATTCGATCGTCTGCTCAAGTTACGCCCAAATACTCCTTATATTTATTTGAATGCGCACTATAGAATTTGAGCGGGCGTTTACGGTTGCTGTGGTCACATACGACATCTGTTTGCCACGCCGTTTGATTTTCTGACAATAATTTAGCGATACGGTCCCAATAAAACTAATTTCATCGAAAACAGAGTCCGTTTGCAAAACGGCTATTTTAACGGCCGATAACGATTTCCACAGCGTTTTTTCCAAAATTTGATTTAGCCATAACTCGCAACCAATAACACGGAATCTGGAATTTTCTCTTTCATATGAAAGCTATCGTCAACACGCTCCCAACGTTTCTTGTTTCACAGAAATCCGACTTATATCGGACTCTGTATGTCCAGTTGAAGTTCAAAACTCGAATTAACGAACTACACGCCATTTTCAAGCTCGATTTATAATTATATAAATATATAAAATTCGAACTTCGTTTAAATAACGAATTAAATATTAAATTCCATCGATATTCCAATTAAAATATTTAAAACTAATTAAATTACATATTCGAGTGCCAAAAACACGGGTCGTTACATTCTTCCCCCCTTAAAATAATTTCGTCCTCGAAATTGCTAAGGTAAGAAAGAACGTTATAAACTCATTAATTTCAAATCTAATTTTATATTAAATTAGAAATCAATTCAATACTGTAAATAAATATTTTCAAAAATATCGAAAATTTTCTAACACTTTAAATTTTCGAAAAATTTCGCCAGCACCTCCTCTGTACGGCTCAATCGTTACAACCACAACTCGCCTCTCTGGGCCTTCTCCAATTCAAAAGAAAATAAAACAGCCAAGTGGCTTGCCAAATCGGCTCACAAATCTCCAAATCCATGTAAAAATAAACGTGTACCTTTTTGTCGGGCATATCCTTATATCCCTTCGATCTGCTGCCCTGTCAGCTTATACAAATGCATTCCCAAACGAAATTCCAACTTTTATCCTCATAACCAAATCCTTCACGCATCCAAGCCAAATACCATTCTTAACTCAATTTCCATCCATTACCAATTCCAACTCTTAACTTACCAGTCCAACACCATTTCAGATTCCTGTCTCGCAATTCAAAATCTGGTTCTGCTCGATATAATATATCTCGATTCAATTTCCAGTTAATTGGTTCCAATTCAATTCATATTTTCTTTCACAAATTTCTATTTAATTTTGTTTTTGTTCAAACAATTTCCCTGAGAGTTTTTAAACAGTTTAGCTCTTTCAAGAAAATCAAATATTCCTTTTTCAGGATTCAAAACAACTTGTTTTTCTCAAAGCAATTCAAAACAAAATCTTTGGTAGTAATCCGTCACTTACCACTCGAAAATGAACACCGATGATGTCCGGATCATCATCGGAATCTATTTTCCAGCTATCGAAGTGAGTTCAATACTATGTCACTTTCAAAACCATTTCTAAACATTTCCATTTTGAAATCAGTTCAAAATATCCTTTGCAAGGCTTGTAAACAATTTAAAAACCTCCCAGGATTTTAAAATTCTCATATATTCAATTCAAGTTCATTTGCAATCATCTTTCCCACTTTAAGGAATTTTAATTCCAATTTTGATTTAGATTTCAGATTTAATTCATATGATTCCATATTATACGAATTCTAATTGTTTGTTTATATAACCATTTCAATTATAATCAACCAACACATCCAAGATACTATAATATTTCTGGTATATTAATCATTCTTTTATATTAAAATATCATTTAGGTAAAATTATTTCATTTACCCTCTTTTAAAACATACCGTGTCGGTTTATTCTACTTGAGTGTTTAGAAACTCGTATCGATACAGTGGATCAAACTGATCGACCAGAACCTATAAACAACTCAACCAATAAATCTCCACAATAGAAAACAATTTTTATAAAATCTACAAGTACGTTCACTCATATATATACACTCAAACTCAATCTAGGGTATTACTAACCCCATCTCTACTGAGTTACGCCACAGAGCCAAGGTAATTACTTAACCTGGCTCTGATACCACTGTAACGACCCAGCGAATTCCGGTAGGCTTTTCAACCATCCCTTCACCCCCCAAGGTAGAGGTCTAACCTCCCCCTGTGGCTTACAATGGTACCCCACCAACTCATTTTACGGCCAGCCTTTCGACTTCACAACCAACCCCCATTTTCGGAACATGTAGGGGTAAGAGTCTCCCGTCCGCCACCTAACGCGAAGCGAGAACCCCCTATCATGCGACCAAGCACACATCAAGCAACGAGTTGGGGTATTTTAATTACCTCTCAGACCTTGATCAACACCGTTCTCATCCTTGGACAAATATACGCTGTAATCAAACCACTATTCTATTCCAGTCTCAAAACCATTTCCCTTTATAATTTGGATTTGGTTATACAACTCTACGACCCACTTCTTTACCCAAAATCAGTTTTACCAATCTCCTTTCAAACATATATTTAAGCATTACCCACTTAGGAATCTTATTTCAATTCCCCTTTCTTGCTTAATCCAAATTTTAAGTAACATTAACCTAAAATTTCGCTTTCCCATCTTGAACCTCAAGTATATATAACACTGGTCTATATCGATCTTTTTATCCCCATCTTCTTTGACTTAACCCAATATTGGGTCCGTCTAATCTAAGCTATTGTATTGGCCTAAAATTCTCTTTATAACTTTGGTATAAAACTCAAGTTTAACATAAAACCTGTTCATAACTCCTTTCACCGTTCTCTTGGATTTTATTTTCCAAAATCGTTACTTCTTAAATGCATCTCTATTACAAAGTAATTTTCTAAGTTAATTAGAATAATAGTTTATTTCAATCATTAACTACCTCAGTAGTTAATCCCCTTATTAACTAAATTAATGGCAAATCCCTTTTTTTTTTTAAATCTTATTTGAATTTAAACAATGTTTAACCAACTATTTTAATCCACACACATTAATTTGATAATCCATTCAAAACAGTCGATTTAATTCTCTCAAAAAAACTCGATTTATTTTATTAACCAATTCCACTTAATCCACACTTTAAATTTATTAAGTATATAATTAATTTAAATAATCCCATTGATTATTTCCTTTACACAACAATTATTAAAGTTTAACCACTCGATTTCCCTCTCATACTACTACTTGTAAATCTGATTAACATCAGCATTTATTTTATAAAATAAATTAATAACAAATCAAAGTCTTAAATAAATAAAATATTTATTTATCTCTTTAATATCTTTTATTCAAAATATTGTAATTCAAAATCTAACTCTGGTTAAAATAAATTTTTAACCTCAACTCTATCGATTCACCTGAAGGTGAACCACCATTTGTAAAAAATTGATTTAATAGGCCATACTTTGCCAAATACCCAACCAATCCCACTTATTAGTCTAAACCAACCAGATGTTGAACATGCAGTCAAAATTAACAAATCAAATTAATCACATTCAACTGATAATCAATAACAACCATTTAGCACCAATCAAATAACCGAACAATTCAAACAACTAAGCACGCTTATAAATAAACGTAACCAACAGGGTGAGTTACCTCCGTTGGGTCCAATCGTTAAAATAACGATTTGGTATTCCACTGAAATTAAACACAGTTTAATTTCATCGGTTAAATCAACAGTTAAATAGATAACTAGCAAGGTAGTCAACCATTGGCAAGCAGAGCACACAAAATAAAAATACCCAATTTATATAAAATATAAAAAGGGCAACTGAGTGAGTTTAACTCACCTTGATTTGTTCGTTGAATGGTGTTGTTACAGTTAAATTAAACAACGTTTAATTCAACTGTAAATCCCAGTTGTCTCATGCACTGTCCAGATCGGTTCGAAAATATAGTACGCGATGGTGCGGTCCCAGTGCCACCGGTTTCGTTCAATTCTGATTACAGATGCACAAAACAAGGTCATTATAATTATACGATTTTTTAGAACCAATTAACTCCTTAATTAAATAATAATTAAACTAATTACATGTGTTTTAATATAAATGGCAGATCTCCGCTTCTTCCTTTAAGACCATCGTTCATTTCTAGTGGTCTATAAAGGTGTCAACTACCTTTGTTCTGTTCCAACATTTTACATAGGATTCAAGCTTCTTCCTCTCGTTTTCCATCAAAATCCTGTGACGTTTTAGAAGTTGCAATTAGTTAATCCTCTAATTTAATTAAGTAATTAAAATATACTATTTAACTCATTATTTTATTAAGGAAACAAGGTCAGATGAATTCATTCTTGCTGTAGCTTACTTGATCCGTGACCCCGTACCTCCATCCGTATCCAAGAAAAGATGATGTCCACCTTAAATGCCTGCTTCCATTTCGTTTAACATTCCGTTCCCACTTAAGTACCCATGCTGACTCCTCACGTCCTCCATACTTGCCGCAAGCTCCTACCACCATTCAGTCCCAACACATCCCCTTTTTTTCCTTTTTTTTTCTTTTTCTACACAGCACTCCCCTTACATACACCATGCAACCGCACTTCAGCCCCACCCTACTGCTCACGCCACTTTACTCCCATCCGCTCCATGTCCCAACATTCTCTCTCCAGTCCTCTTTCCTTCTTCGTTTTTATTTATTTCCATTTTTTTTTAAATTGTGCGGTTTTCCTTTACTGGAACCAAGGGTTAAACACAGGAAACAACGAGCCACTTTATAGGGAAAGAGCACCGTGGAGACCAAGTTACTTAAGGTAGGTTAGGTCTGCCAACGTTGGTAGGCTAGCATATGAAATTACTGCGGATGTTGCTTTCATTAATCGTTCCTTTGTCGGCAAGGTTTCACACATATCGTTTTCAGAACAGAGAAATAAATGTGCCCATCTGCTGGAAGTTTGTAATTGTACGCAAAATATTTGATCCAAGATTTGCCCAACTATTTTTATATTATTAAATGAAACTTTACTGTGAAGTAACGCGATATAACCCACGTACGATCTCTGTTTTCTGATAAAAAAACTATTCTTGATGTAAAAGGTGTTCCGGACCCAATGAGACAAGTTTCGTCGAAATCCGACATCGTTTGTAAAAATTTCCTTTATAAAACCAGAAATGAACACACGTTTGATTTTTTTCATGATCACCAGATAAATTAAATCAACTTGAAACCTTGATATCTTGCAATAACTTTTCGATACGAACCCAACGGCACTAGTTTCGTCGCATTCTGAGACTGTTTGCCCGATAGGCTGTTTTTACCCCGAACCGCCCTACCCTTTTTAACGCCAAATTTCTCGATCTCTAAAAATAACAAACTATATACCTATCCTGACTTTAATCGACGATACGAACTCAACGGAACTGGTTCCGCGGCCTAATTCGATCGTCTGCTCAAGTTACGCCCAATTACTCCTTATATTTATTTGAATGCGCGCTATAGAATTTGAACGGGCGTTTACGGTTGCTGTGGTCACATACGACATCTGTTTGCCACGCCGTTTGATTTTATGACAATAATTTAGCGATACGGTCCCAATAAAACTAATTTCATCGAAAATAGAGTCCGTTTGCAAAACGACTATTTTAACGGCCGATAACGATTTCCACAGCGTTTTTTCCAAAATTTGATTTAGCCATAACTCGCAACCAATAACACGGAATCTGGATTTTTCTCTTTCATATGAAAGCTATCGTCAACACGCTCCCAACGTTTCTTGTTTCACAAAAATCCGACTTATATCGGACTCTGTATGTCCAGTTGAAGTTCAAAACTCGAATTAACGAACTACATGCCATTTTCAAGCTCGATTTATAATTATATAAATATATAACATTCGAACTTCGTTTAAATAACGAATTAAATATTAAATTCCATCGATATTCCAATTAAAATATTTAAAACTAATTAAATTACATATTCGAGTGCCAAAAACACGGGTCGTTACAACTTAAACATACAATAAAAATGCGATTTTTTATTGTAGAAACATTATCTTTTAAACATGAAACTTTTTTACCATTCAACAGTACAATAAAAATGTAATTTTTATTATGACCACATATTCTTTTTAATAAATCAATAGTACAAAAAAATGTAATTTTTATTGTAACAACATATCCTTTTAAATATGATTCTTTTTTTTAATGAATCAATAGTACAATAAAAATATAATTTTTATTGTCTAATTATTTTCTTCAGTCATGCATCTTTTTAATTTCACTCACATGTTAAAGGTTACTTTTTTTTAAGTAAACAAAATCATATTTTTAACATATGATTATTTTTATATTAATATCGCTAACATGTTAATAAATATATTTTAATCCAACCTTCATACAATAAAAATGTAAGTTTTTATTGTTAACCTATTATTGTTTCAAACAATGAATACTTCATATCTTTCTAATATTAAAATGATAATATTTTCAAAATATCAGATTTTGAAATTACTTTTCGATATTCATTATAAAATGAATACAATCGATATAAATATTGTTCGTTTAAAAATGGAGTTTAACTACTTAACACGGCTTCACATTTCAATATTTACTGATTATTATTTTAAAATATTCTTTATTTTCTAAATTGGAATGAGACCCAATCAATTACCATATAATGTTATTTATATGGATTTCATACATCGCATGTATATAACAATAATGATAAACAATCATTAAAAATTCATACAACATCCAGAGTGCATTTTACAACTGTGTGAGGATTAAAATAAATAAATAACGCTCATCACAGACTGTCAATCCATCGATTGACATACAACTAAATATTGGGAATAGTGTATGTCAAATATCATCCCAATACCCGTGTAGGGTTTTCAAACAATAACAGTTTATTTATTTGTGTAGTTGGCAAATGTGTGAAATTTATCGTCCCAATCCCTAATAGATAAATGAGTGTACATAAACAAATCGTCTGATTTGTAAATGAATATTTATTTTATTTCAACACCTGTTTATTTTATTTTCACTAACATGTTAAAGATGATGTTTTTAACTAACAAAACATAATTCAACATATGATTCTTTTTATTGGCTTATACATACATTAAAAATGTGATTTCTATTGTCAAAACATTTTTATTGGACAAAATCATATTTTACCCTATGATCATTTTTTTAAATTTCGCTAACATGTGAAAAATAATGTTTTTATCAAACGAAATCATACATTAAAAATAATGTTTTTGTCAAATAAACATATGATTAAAATATAATTATTTTATTCTAAACTAATATGTTAAAGGGACAGTTTTGTCAAATAAACATGTGATCAACATATAATGATTTTATTCTACACTAATATGTTAAAAGGGACATTTTTGTCAAATAAACATGTGATCAACATATAATGATTTTATTCTACACTAATATGTTAAAAGGGACATTTTTGTCAAATAAACATGTGATCAACATATAATGATTTTATTCTACACTAATATGTTAAAAGGGACATTTTTTTCAAATAAACATGTGATCAACATATAATGATTTTATTCTACACTAATATGTTAAAAGGAACATTTTTGTCAAATAAACATGTGATCAACATATAATGATTTTATACTACATTAATATGTTTAAAAGGAACATTTTTGATGAACAAAACATAAATTAACAAATGATTATTTTATTGGCCTATACATACCATAAAAATGTGGTTTTTATTTTCAAAACATTTTATTTTAAAATTGAATCTTTTAATGATTCATTCATACAATAAAAATGAAATTTTTATTGTTTTAACATTTCATTTTCATTTCATGATAATTTATATATATTTTTTATATAAATAATTTTTATGTACAACAATAACAATCCAAATCACAATCCAAACAAACAATCATGGTTTGTACAATCAATGGTGTCGGGTGCTGCTAAGCACCATCTACATCCTAATATAGATTTAACTGTAAAATAATTAGAGTAAAAGGAGTTCTCACCGTGATCGGTTTTGAAATCGTTGAATAACGATTATTTTAGTAAAATTAAACCGGTGTTTAATTTTATCAAAAATCCAAATAGCCTATGTTTCAGATCTGATCTGCTCCATGTTGTAGTGCTCTTCATGACAGTTCCAACGCAACTAACGGTTCACAAAACAGACCTAGTATGACAAAGATATCGCGGTTGATACATTTAAACAATTTATATTCATTTCATTAATTATTATTTTTTATTAATTCCTTTACCCATGGAAAGATCTGGGCCATTCAAATTCTGATCCAACCGCCCCTGCCTTTCTTCTTCTTCTGTCGTTTGTTTCTGTAACGTGAAACCCAAATCGTTGGCCTCCTTTCTTCCATACCGCACGCAAATCCAAGCAACAAACCGCCGATCTGATGTGACTGCATCGAAGCTCGTTCTCCCCTTACCAGCACCCGGCGGCGCGACGAGCCCGACCACCCCATCTGATCAGAAAACGGGTTCAAACGGTGTTAGTTGGAGCTCGAAATTCGAGCTATCCCCTACACCATCCTCGATCACGCCTGTATGATATTAAAGATCGTGAAGAGTACTTGATTTTTCTCTTAATGAGTTTCCGATTTCAATTTCTGGATTTGGAGAAAATAGGAATTTAAATTCGTAGCACCATGGCCATTGATTTATTCAAAACAGCGGCTGACTTTAGAGAAATTATGGTTTGTACGTAAATATTGTATATTTATACGTATTTTTGTTTTTATTTTATTTATTTAATTCCATTCAATTTCAATATAACTCTTGTATCATTCCGGACTCCGAATCAAACCCAACGAGTGTCGCCCCCTGCTAAATACCCCCATTCCAGACACAATGGAATATGTTTCGTAAGTCAATTCTACAGTATCAGTCAGTTTTCTTTAAATTAAAATATAAATCAATTTATATTGAATTTAAACGTACATTTTAATTTACTGGGGCCACATACTGACTCTAAAAATTCTAGAAAAATTATATCTGACTTTGTCTTGACGATACGGTCCTAACAAAACTAATTCGGTTGAATTTGGAGACCATCTGAAAATTGGCTATTTTCTGGTCGATCCAAATTGACTGAAATTGACAAAACATGTTTTATTTTGCCACGCTCACATATTAATTCCAAAAATTATGAAAATTGGAATCTAGCAATAATTTGACAATCCAGATCCAACAAAAGTGGTTTCTTCGAAAACGGAGGTCGTTTGCAAAATGGCTATTTTTTATATTAATATATATATTCCATAGCAACTATTCAGAATTTTAAACTGGACATAACTTTTTATTCCCACTATGAAATTTCAATTTTTCAGCTTTGTTGGAAAGATATTTTTAAGCAGATTCAAATATTTCTGGTTTCGCTAAAATCCAATTTATTTTGAATCTTGTACATTCAAATAAAGTTCGAAATCAAACTACCGCGCCATTTTAAACTCCTTTTATAATTAAATTAAAAAAATTCGTTCTAACTTCGATTTAAATAAAATTTTCATCGTTATTATTTAAAATAAATCATTTTAGATATTCAAAATCCATTAAAATGACTAAAATTAGGAGTTTAAATTGGTTCAGAAATTGCGGGATGTTACATAGATGGACATACTCAATACATGTAATATAAAATTACGATGGCTAAGGATTGAATTCAGAACAAATAACAATACATCACAGATAATATCACAGAATAGATACATATAGATACAATCACAGATGACTTACACATGTGCTACAAATCTGAATGGTTATACATAATCCATAGATGCATACAACATTTCCAAAAGAATGAATATACAACAACAAAAACACATGAGTACAACTAAGAAATTGCTCCAAAGGATAAATTACATAGGAAAATAACTAATTTGAATTAACGGCAAGCTATAACCTGAAATAACTCGGTCTAACCCGTGCACTAACCCACACGGGTCAATCTAGTTTACAAATCAATCATAATACTACAAGTGAAATATGAAATTATGGGTAAGAACTCCCTTTGACACAAAGAAATTATATAAGCCCAAGACAACATTTGATTCATAAGATTCTTAAGGCTTAACGACCTATATGCTTCCAAAAACAACATAAGAAATCACTAGGCAGGATTTCAAACTAAGCACCAAAGTATAACATCAAGAGATAACATCAATCTCCAACAAAACAACATATAAACTCATATAAGAGTGTATTCAATCCAAAAATGATCAATATATAAAAAAAAAATCACCAACTAGCTCTAAGACTATGATTGGTTTTAACCTCAACAAACAAATGTAAATAGGACCCCAAAACATCAAATTGCAACAATTCATCAAATGAGGGTCCAAAACTGTAATGTCAATGATGTAACCACAAATTTTAATAAATAATAATTAAATGGAAAAGAGCAATAAGTTAAATATTGATCAGAATAAACTTTGGAATTAGACAACAGGACTAGCACCATTGGGTCCGTTGTAATTTTATGATTAAAGTGGACAATTGATTTGATGAAATTGGAGTTAAAATGAATAAGTTATGAATTAAACCATAAAATCAATATATATATATATATATATAATATAAAAAGCAATGTTCATCTGGGTGACCCACTCCTACTTGGAATGACACTGTGTCAACACAAGCCAAGTTGGGTCGACCTTGGGCGTGAGTAGGTTGACCCACAGTGCGAAAATGACGTGCCCTGGAGTGAACGTTTGCAGCGAACATTTATTTCGTTCCAACATTATTTTTATGATGTGGCATTATTTTATTGGTTTATTTTGAATAAAAGGCTGATATGGAGCTTTCTGATTGGCCTAATGACATGGTTGGTTCAGATATAATCTTAAAATTAGACGGCTGAGGGCACCCAGTAAACTCTATAAATAGACTAGCAGAGTCTCCCTCATTTTCCCAAATCCATTCTCTTTTCTCTCTTCCTCTTCTTCCTTAGTCCTATCCAAAAAATTAGGAAGGACAAATATCTAAACTTTTTACGGGGATAAAGAAGTTCTATATTAAATATTTAGTTTATAAATACTTCTAGAGGCGGGGATTTCGCTTGATTAGAAAAAGGCAACCGGGGAAGCTCTCTTCATCATATCTGTGAGTTTTTAATATAATTTTTAGATTAGTAAAATTATGAAGGAAAAGTTAGATAACTAAATAGTTTTAAGTTTGTAAGTTTAATGTTTATAATTATTTAGAGTATTTACATGATTAGTTTTTCTGTAAAGTTAATGTAATTTATTTACTGTCTATTCCTTTTCAGTTGTTTACTTTTCATAAGTAATTCTCGTTTTTTATCCCCTTCTTTGTTGTAGTTTTATTTATAGTCATGCTTATTCCCTATTTTATTTGTTTATTTCTTTCTGAGTCTAGGCCTTAGGGGTATACTAGACCATTTCCCTATTATTTTAGCGTTGAGCCTATGCCTGAAGAGAGCCTAGGTCTTTATCGTTATTTTTGCGTGAAAATTTGAATAATGTTGGAATTGAATAAGAAGAGATTATTTAGCCATGTTGGAACTGAATAAACACTATAACCAAAATTGCACTGTAAACTGGGGATAAAACTTAATATGTAATTGAGGAACATGCAAACATGTAAACTAGAATAGGTTTAACTTAGTTGGATGCTAAGTAATGTGGGGTTGAGTTGTATAAAAAGATAAACATGGATTATAATTTTTTTGTAAGGCTGAACGGTTTTTTATAGTGGACTGTGCCACTATTTATTAGAATAGAGAGATAAGAAAGAGATTATGCACTTTAATGTCCCAGTTATTAGCTAATCATTGTTAATGATGAATATTGATTTAATAAGGTAATTAAATCATAAAATAGATTTACTTAAATAATTATACATATATGAATAAATATATAAAGTATATGTGTACACTAATAATACATATAAATGGTTATGTTTTAACTTGAAAACATGATGTAAGTTTGCAAAAATAAGTTCAGAAAAACATATGTGTCAAAGAATGGTTTAAAACATAAAATCCTTTTTGAACGTAAGGTATATGATAAAATATTCAAATAAAATAACAAAAGAGAAATCCATGTACAAAAAAAAGAGAAGCCAAGTTAAATATCATTTATAAGTTTTAACATTGAATAGATAGCTAATAGTAGCATAACCCATCACCTAAAAACAAGGCTATGCAACTTGCAAATATAAAACATATTATTAACAAAATATCCAGTACTTATAGATTAAGTAAACAATTTCATATGACTGCAAATCCAAGAAAAGATTATGGCCATCTTGTGCATTTATGAGGCATGACCTTAGTATTCCTAGAAGCTAAGGTGGAGACAAATTCATGGGAAAAAAATCTGGTAATTGAATATACTTATAAGATTAAAGTAAAGCGGAACAAGTCAAAAGATTCCAGAAACAAAGGTAAGACAAAAATATAAGTAAATATCTTGTTTAAATTACTTAAAACAAATCAACAATGGGAAATAGGAAAATCTAAACCCTGTATGTATTGTATTGTCCTAAAACCGTAGGATATGGGAACCTATAAAACATTAAATGAACCGATATATTCTAATACTAAAATCTGCTTATAAATACAACCTTCAAGACCTTAGCTCCTCACACAAAAACAATCAAAGCATGAGAGAATTAATACAGCAGATTACAAGCAGTTTCTAGGAACAGAGTGGAAAGCTGACATTTTGAGTAAACTAAATCTGTAATTTTTGTTTAAGTTTTTACCTTAAGTACTAGTAACAATTATATGTTGACCATCCATGTTTTAGTGCATCTGTGTATAAATTTTTGGTGTTATCAAACTCAGTAACATTAAGGAAGAAAGCCTGTATATATGTAAAATAGAATCAGACCTGTTAAATTAAAATACCATACTCGAAATCAAACAGATCGCAGGATTTAGTTCTACACATAATGGTTGCCATACATCTTCAGTATGTATTAAAATAGATTCAGCTTATATAACAGTTTATATTCTTAGAAATAACCATTTTCCTGTAACATAAGGCTAAGACATGAATTTTCAATCATCGAATCATGATTCAGTCATATGAATACGATCGAGGGAGGAAATCATGAATTTTAGTGTAGTTATCACGATTTTTAGGGTTGTGGATATTGGGATATCGCGAGGTGAACGAAAAATGTTCCTGAAGCTTTTTCCAATGATCCCCAAAACCGAGTCCGATGGCATAAACATAGTAGGGGCGCAAGCATTCATAGATTAAGGGAAAAATGTCAGATATTTTTTCTATTGCAGAAATTGATCGATTAAAGTTGATTTAGGTTTTATTGAGCAATTTTAGTTTTGAGTTTTTGAGAGTCTCGTATGGTGCCATGACGTGATCGAGTGAACCAAGGAAGGTGGAGGATTTGCGTCCCAGGTCAGAGAGGAGGTGGAAGGAGGCACAGAACTTCCGGTGGTCGGAGATGATTAGGAGTGACAGTTTTGTGGTAGCTTTGGGTTTATGTTGTTTGACAGTTATAAGGTTGAGTGATGGTTTCGAGACAGAGAGGTCTTGGTGGCGAAGTGACTAGTCAAAGGCGATCAGGGGGAGTGAGTGACTTGGGAGGGTGGTCGGCAGGAGGTGCAAGGCCGTGGATCATCTGTGCATGTGCATGGTGGAGAATATGCACAACTGTATAAGTGTGGTAACTTGTAGATTGTTTTGAATGGAAATAAGATGGACAAGGCTTGTGTTTAAAAAGACAAAAGGGCAGTATCATAACACCAGAGTAGTTTAAGTGATGAAACAAGGATTTGGTTCATGGATGAAGACCATGAGTAGGTATAAGGAAACAACTACTCAGATCCTGTAAATACAATTAGTAATGAAATGATTTAGGCTTGGGAGAAATACTGGTAAATTCGTTATAATTAACCATATAACCACTAGTTCAATTAGTCGTTAAGAGTTGATAGCTATGAATAAAATTCAAGACAGAATAAGTTCAAATGCCAACCTACAGGACTAATGAATCTTAACATTTTCTTTACTATATTTAAATGCCTTGAGCTAAAATAAATACTGTAAACTTGTCGTTATACACGGAGTTGTTACACAGGGTGTTCAAATCACTTTCCGCATACTAGTTATACAATGCATGAAATAACTGGTTGAAATAATTAGATTAGAATAAAGAGAAGTGTGGCAGGCTATTAAGGAGAAGTAAGGAATCAAGAGAAGAGGATGACAGTAGTAAAGAAGAAGGGGACGACAAGGAAAGGAGTTGTAAATTTAGAGTACGCAGGGCCTTTGGGCTGAAATATTGGGTTGGGTAAAACCAATGTAGAAAAGGGGAAAGAAATAAAGGGAAAGGAAAATGTATGGGCTGGAGCTTTTGGACGACCCAGTAAAAAGAAATGAAATTTGAAAATATAAAAACAAAAAGAGGAAGAAGAAGATTTTTTTTAAAAAAAAATAAGATTTAAGAATGAAGTAGGCCAATATATTGACCGGTGAGAAGAAGGATTGGTTGGGCCTTAAGGACATTTGCAATTTTTAATTAGAGAAGGAAAATAAAGTGAAGTAAAACGACGTTTTACAAAGTGAAACAAATGTATAAATTTCAAATAATTGCCTTATAAATGAACTAAAATTTTAGAGTAAAATACCGTGTGCGACGCACACGCTTTAGTTATCCATTAATAAAGGATAGACAAAACTGAATAAAATACTGTGTGCGAAGCACGTGCTTTAGTCGCTCATTTGTAAAAGACAAGTGGAGTGTCTGGATTTAAACAACACAGACATATTCAATTCTGTTTAGTCGAGGATTATAAATTAAAATGAATTGTGCTGAGTCGATAATTATTCCATTGAACGAGAAATGTTTTGATATAAATATTGAAATCTGCTTCTTAAGCATCGTTTGATCGTAAAAGACATTACGCTAATCATTTCGAAGAGTCTGGAATTAATATTCCACTTCGATTTAATTTATACGTAGCGGGTCAGAGATTGTCGAAGATTTATTGAAGATGGAGAAAACACAAAGGCTGTTCGGTTTGTCCAGTCTCAGGACAACTTGTATGGACGGATGTCTGACAGAGTATTTCCAAAGGAGTCATGTATGTTGATTTCCTCAAACGTATTCTGTGGTGGAGAGAAGACACCTTCTCTTAAATTAAACAACCTGATTATTTTTGTGGAAATCAATTAGTGATTTCTGAAGGAGTTGACGATGTGGCATTCAGAGTGAACGGTGGACCGGTGATCTAGAAGAAAACGTAGCCTCTAGCCTCACAACCAGGAAATGACAAAAAATCGGGCAAGGTGGCATGGCTAGTTGGGTCATACCCAAGCAGGGTGTATTATCACCATCTAGAGAAATTCCTTTTGTTTTCTCATCTCTTTTTCACTGCTGCAGCATTCAGTAGCGGTTGCTGATCCCAACTATGGAGGTGGTAATATATTCGTTACACTCAAGCTAAATGAGTGGACGGTCATGTGAGGCTGGATTGCAAGACGTTCCTGTTGAACCCCAGTGTATCGTCTCTAGAGTACACTGATCGTCAGGTGCTCCTCTACCTTGTCTGTTGAAATCCGATCTCCAATAAGCGCTCTGCGATTTTTGATTTTATATTATATATATATGGAGCGTGAGATGCAACCGTTCCGCTAGATGGTTATTTATTTGATACAAACTATTATAATATTGAACAATTTTGATATCAAATATGTTTGGGTTATAGTAAGGTAAAAACCATCCATATTTATGTGTGGGCTGGTCTTACTATTATCTTTTCTTTCAAAACGATTTTGAAAAGTTAAACCAATTGTTCTATATCTCATAAAGGGAAAAACCCATTCCGTTTTGATGATGTGGTCTTATGAGATATACTATGCTAATCAAGCTGTGTTTTTAATTGTTTACTCACACCAGTCCCCTGACTGACCTAGAGTTTATTTTCTGTGTTTTCCTAAACTCTTGGGTACTCATAACAATTGTTATGGGTAGACAAGTGATCCAGGTATCCAATGGAACCCTTTTGAAGTAGTATGGAGTACGAGTCCAAGAACCAGTGTAGTAGCTACATTTGCCACTAAGTATCCAGTTTGTGTATTGGGCCAGTATCACGCACAATGTTGTATTCTAACATTGTAATATGATGTAACAAACTCTGATATGTAATGTGATATTATATTTTGTTAAAATTCCGCAGTGAGATTCTTATGTAATAATCTTCTTACTCTTTTATTCTATTAGTTCTGTCTTATCTTTCTCATCCTCTTATCTCTTTCTATTAAAGATCCATATTTTCGTACACTTTGGGTTAAATGTGTAAGATATTAGTCAGCTCAAATTGGTATGGATTTACAGGCCTTTACAGTTGGTATCAGAGCATAATTTAACTGAATACCAGGCTCTGAGGGTGTATTGAGGGAGCATATTTGAAAATTTAAACTATGATAATAAATTATAGTAGATTTAGTAAAGATCGACCCAAGTTATCAACTTAGGCCATTCAAAAAATATACTCCGATTAGATTTGATTATCAAACTAATATAGTCAGATAGTTGAAAATAAGCTCTCATAGAAAAAGAGACAGGGATCGAGTAGGACGACCATAAAAACCAATGGAAAGAGTCAAATGGATTAGGGTCGACCTCGGGATGAGTCAAATAGAGTTAAAATGGAATTGAAAGGTATCTTAAATTTTAATAAGAGGAGATAAAATAGGGTCAGCCACAGAATAAATGTTGGATTAAATTTAGATAATATCCAGTGAATAAAATTAGGTATTCCCAGTAATAAAGATCAGACCTGAGTTATAAATTGGACATGAAATCATGTCAGTTAATGTAACACCCCATGTCCATTAATGTCACTCACAAAGGGAATGCATTAACTTCCATGGAGGTTATAAGTGAATATAGAATAGAAAAATTACAACAAGACAGATAATAAGTAGTACTTGGAAATCTATAACTTCATTTTATTGCAGCGGAAATTAAACATGTTTGTTACATCATAAAACCATAAATCAGAGTCAAGTACATTATCCATCTTGATAAAACAAAATACATAATCCCATTACACCAATAGCCATTAAAGAAGATAACAAGCTGGACTTTACTTCAACGGCCCAAGCTTTCCAAAGAGAAATGAAGCAATCCAATCAAACTCCACTAGAGCTGGGTCCAACCTGAGGACCTGGAGGGGGAAAAAGGATAGAAATGGAGGGGCTTAGACATAAAGTCTAGCGAGTATGATAATTCTAACAATACTATTACCAAAATAACTAGACTAAGGCATAAGCTGGAAGACAAGTAAATGTCTATGAACTATTAGGTATGGAAGAGCAGATAAAGATAACGTTTAAGATAACGTTAAAGGTAACGTTAAAGACATACCTAATTACTAACGAATAATTACTACACTGCACCGCACATTACTACACTGCACCGCACCAGTCACCCTAAAGGTTGATCCCACTTGCTTCACACAGAACCTATATAAATAGCCTTGCGTACCCCTAGCTGACTACATAGGTGCCGTCTTCCCCTATCTCCACTAGGTGTATCCCACTACCCACTTTCGATCGGCTCCCTACTCGTAGATACCCGTGTTGGCCCCACAGTGGGGTGTATCACTCCCCTAAAGTGGCAACCCGATACAACTTGAGAATGCACGGCTTATACCTACACGATGCAACAACGTCTTACCTACCAGCCCGGGTCCACACACGCATATGAAACCCGTTGGACTTGTGTTGCCACCGCTCCCCGTTTTGGCCTCTTATAGTCAAACCCAGTATGCGTGTCCCGTCCTCGACTTGGGTCGAGCCCACAAAGATACGTTTGGGATACTGGTTGAAATGGCCCCCCACAAGCTACCCACCTAAGCTTGTCACCACTAGTATATCCCACTTAACCCTCTTAGTCATGTTCATTTACATGTGTGTTTGGTTAAGTCTTGCTAATCGTATTTCACCTGCCACTAAGGGCACCCACTAGATTCCTCATGCCACCCAAGGCACCTACTTAACCCCCATGTCCCACTTTACATGTTTATCTGGTTAAGTATTTCTTAATTCATTCAGGCCATAACCTCATAAAGACCTCTCACATTAGACTGGCGTTTATGGAAGCTGGATTTGCCGGGCGGGTCCGGGCAGTCTTACACCATAAAAGAGTCTAACCTCGTGTCTTTACAACTGTTATGCTTTAGTTTAGGCCTAGGACCTCTCACATTGGGCTGACATTTGTGACCACTGGATTTGCCGGGCGGGTCCGGGCAGGTTTACGTCACAAACGAGTCCAACCTCGTGTCCTAAGCATTGATTATCACTTATAATCTTTTACCCCAGTTTTAATAATTCCCTATTCAAATTATTAATTAAGTCCACTTTTACTGATGTCCATAATTGACTCAATTATCGTCATCCACTCATGGCATGCAAAATCATATCAATTGCACCCCAACTTCTTTATATTAAATCCTTAATATTACCCCTACCCCACGTTTATACGTTCGCTTATTCAACGCAAAATATACGTTAGACTCGAATAGTCTAACTCATAGCACAGAAATAAATTATCACAACATATAGACAATTAAAATGAATCTAATCATAATAGGGGTGAAACTTGCATAAACTACACATGTTAAGGATCTAAAGGTGTCAACTTGTTAAATGGCACAATTTACATGATATGATCATAACCCAAATTTATGTATAAACTTGCATATGGGGTTTTTAGGCAACATAATGATGGTGTGAACTAGCATAGAATTTCACATATGTCATAGCATAATTCTAGATGTCATAATTCTAGATCAAAATAGATGTCATGGCATATGATCATAATCTCAACCTAAACTTTCATATGTGACTTGTCATATAGATCAACATAACCCATATAATATCGACATCATGATTTGATTAACATGAACTAGTTAGCATAGATAGTAACATCATGGCTTTTTAACATGTATGATTCATCACAACTTAGCATAGAAACTATCAACATACATAACATCATCATAGCATGATTTACAACATACAGGATATCATCACCACATAGCATAGGATTTATAACATACATGATAGCATAAGATTTACAACAACAATATGACAATTCACATCATCTACTCATAATCCATTCATGACCTAACCTAATTAAAATAATAATAATCTTGTTAAGATCATCATACTCACAATTTAGAGAAGAAAAGAGAGTCTTGATTTTCTTTAGAGTTGAGTAGAATTAGGTTTTGATTAGCTTTTCTTCCTTCTTAGTTGGCGGCGGCTCCACTGAGTTCCATGGCGGCGGTATGACGGTAGCTATTCTATTTTTCTTATGAATTAGGGTGAGAGACTACCTAGGTATTTATAGAGTTTAGGATTTATTTAGACCGTCAGATCAACTCAGAACTAAACTGAACCGTTTAATTTGCCAACTCAGCCCTAAAGACACATCAACAGCTCAGAACTGGGCTCAGTCAAAACCCTAGCCGACTGACCAGGTCGACACCCAGGTCGACACTATAGTCGACCTGGGGAGGGGAGGTCGACACTAGTGTCGACTCCCCAGTCGACCTGCCTGGGCGGGAATTTTTCCCGCCCAGCCCGCTTCTGCACTTTCAGTTTGAATTTTAAATTTCCTGCGAGCTGTTTTGAATTTTCTGAAACTTCCGATGGCCATAACTTCTTCATACGAAGTCCAATTCACGCAAACTCGGACTCTATTTCGACCAGAATTCCGAGACGAACACAACGGCGCAACCCGTTTCCCACAATTCTCACGTCTGAGATTAGTTATTCTTTAATTTGTGAATATTAATATTAACAGAATTACGGGGTGTTACATTCTCCCCTCCTTAAAGGATTTCGACCCCGAAATCTTCAAGTCAAGAAGAATGTATATCCTAACATCCAATCGTCCATCTATTCAACCATCAAACACAGGCATCCATTGTCCTTATAGACTTCTAATGCTTCCATGTTTAAATGCACAGTGTGTGTATATGACCATATCTAATGAAAAATCAGGCGGTCCACTGATTCAGTTGACCTCCTTAATGCAAATCATGACAGTGCCATGCGTCCATTATGTATGCAAAAGTTCCCTAATGCTACATATTATTTCTACATGCGTGCACAAATATCATCTGAATGCAGCATCCATATGATAAGACAATCATCATACATCCATTTTACTAAATACAGCCATTTATATGCAATATGCAATATGAAGTGACTGAGCCGATCTAGTGCCTAATAGTGTGTGTATATGCGTCCACGAGCAACCAATAGCAAACACTTGCATCCACTTTGCATCCATCATCCATAACATGTCTCAAACACATGTTTCAACCATAGGATTATCCTAACTAAAGGTCAAGGATACTAGCGAGAGGATACTCTAAAGGTAAGATAAGTACAAGATAAGCGATAAAGGAGAAATTAAAGGACATACCCTCGAAAAGGAAAAGGTATCGTGAACGCATCTTCTCTTCTGTCTCTCAAGTACCGTTGCTCTCATCATCTCCCCATTGTACTTTGACTAGTTTGACCTCTCGATTTCTCAGTTTCTTGATCTCTGACCCCAAGAATGCGCGTAGGAGCTCGTCGAATCATCACATCACGCTCTATCTCCACCTTTCTAAGCAAGCTCGGCTCTACCACTTCTGCGGTCTCGTGCAAGCACTTCCTCAAATGTGACACATGGAATACGTCGTGTACACCACTAAGTCTCTCGGGCAACTCCACTCTATAAGCCATCTGTCCAATCTTCTCCTTAATAGGAAACGGCCCTACAAACCTTGGTGCTAATTTCCCAACAGACCCAAAGCGAACAACGTTCCGTAATGGAGACACTTTGATAAAGACCATGTCCCCACTTCAAACTCGAGATCTGTCCTCCTCTTATCCGCATAAGATTTCTGTCTATCTTGCGCTGCTTTTATCCTCCTTCGAATCAAGTCGATCTTCTCCGAAGTCTCCCTAATCATAACGGGCCCAAGCAAGATCTTATCCGTAGATTCTCACCAACATGTAGGTGAACGACAAGGTCGTCCATAAAGAGCTTCGAAAGGTGCCATGCCAATGCTAGACTGAAAGCTGTTATTATATGCGAATTCTACCAATGGAAGATGCTCTTCCCATGTACCCCCAAAGTCTAGGACACATAGCCTCAATAGGTCCTCTAGAATACGATTCACCCTCTCGGTCTGGCCGTCCGTCTGAGGATGATATGCGGTGCTCAAACATAACTGAGTCCCTACCGCCTCTTGTAAGCTTCTCCAAAATTCGCTAGTGAAAATAGGATCGCGGTGGCTCACTATGCTAGAAGGAACACTGTGCAAACGAACTATCTCTCGGACGTATACAGAAGCTAACCATGGAGCAGTCCTCTTACTCTTCACGGGAATAAAATGGGTGCTTTTAGTAAGTCTATCTACTATAACCCAAATCCCCGTATTACCCTACCTTGATCACGGTAATCCATCCAAAAAATCCATCGAGACACTCTCCCACTTCCATAGTGGAACCTCCAATGGGTGAAACAACCCACCGGGTTTCTTTTGCTCCGCTTTTACTTGTTGGCACACTAAGCATCTAATGACATACTCGGCCACATCTTTCTTCATGCCGGCCCAAAAGTAAACTCGCTTCATATCTTTGTACATCTTGTCCCCGCCGGGATGAATGGTCATCTTCGAACGATGTGCTTCGTCAAGAATGGTCTTCCTTAGGTCATCGTCTTTTGGTACACAAAGTCTACCGTCCCTACGTAACCAACCCTTATCATCTAGGGTATACCTACGGAGATGGCTTGATGACTCCCCTCCTTTGAGCATTTCTACTAACTCAACCAACTGCGGGTCGTCTCGCTGTGCCTCGCCAATCCGTCCCAAAAGCGTAGGTCTGACCTCCAAGGTTGCTAGCAAACCGGGTACGAAGTCAACAGAAGGTCTAAAGTTAAACATCAAAATGAATTCTAAGCTTTGCCGCTCAACAAACAAATGACTTAAGGATAATCTTTTTCTACTTAAGGCGTCCGCCACCACGTTACCCTTACCAGGGGTATATGCTATCTCGAAGTCGTAGGATGCTAAGAACTCCATGCACCTTTGCTGCCTTAAGTTCAAGTCCTTTTGAGAGAATAAGTATTTTAGTTCGAATCTCTCGCCAAGTAGATAATGGCGCCAAGACTTAAGCGCGGAAACAATAGCGGCCAACTCTAGGTCATGTGTAGGGTAATTTTTCTCATGCGCTCTCAACTGCCTTCCACCATAGGCTATTACCCTTCCCTCTTGCATTAAGACTGTGCCTAGTCCTATCCCACAAGCGTCAGTATAAACAGTAAACGGCTTACTCCCGTCTGGCAATACTAAGACTGGGGCTGAAGTTAAAGCTCTCTTCAATCGTTGGAACGCATCATCACAATCTACGTCCCATGTGAAAGCTAGGTTCTTCTTCGTCAGGCGTGTCAATGGAGCTGATATTTTTGCGAAGTATTTGATAAACTTCCTATAGTAGCCAGCCAACCCCAAGAAACTTCTTACTTCGGTAGCATTTTTAGGGACCTTCCAATCTTGGATGGCCACCACCTTCGCGGGATCCATGGCTATCCCTTCCTTGGAAACCACGTGCCCTAGGAATCGTACTTCCTTCCTCCAGAAGTGACACTTAGAAAATTTGGCTTTAAGATTATGCGCTCGTAGGGTCTCCAACACTTCCCTAAGATGTAGGGCATCCTCTTCTTCATCCTTAGAAAAGATCAGGATGTCGTCTACAAAGACTACCACGAATTTGTTAAGGTACTCCCTAAACACCCTACTCATCAAATCAACAAAGTATGCGGGGGCGTTTGTCAAACCGAAGGGCATCACTAGCCATTCATAGAAACCGTCCGGAGTCCTAAAGGCAGTCTTGTCTATGCTATCCTCAGCCACTCTCAACTGATGGAAACCAGTGGCTAAGTCCAACTGCGAAAACGCTAAGGCGCCAACTAACTGATTGAAGAGATCGTCAATCCTCGGCAGTGAGTGTCTGTTCTTCTTAGTAAGTTTATTATGTTCTCTATAGTCCACACAAAGTCTAAGGGTCCCATCTGCCTTCGTGGCAAATACCACTAGAGCACCCCACTCCGATATACTTCGTCTTATGAACCCCTTCTCAAGCAACTCCTTCACTTGCTTATCGAGTTCCCTCCTTTCACGTGGAGCCATGTGGCGTACTGGCAAAGATACTGGTTTCACATTATCCACCAGATATATTCGAAAATCTATCTCCCGCTTCGGAGGCAAGCCCTTCACCTCCTCAAACACATCCGAATATTCTCGGACCACTCTAACAGATTGTAGATTTTCCTCAGACGCGTCAAGCGATTCTAAATAACTTAGCATAACCGAATCTATGGGATTACAAAAGATTTCGAGAGTGTTGCCAAGGCGAGTCATGAGCCTAACTACTCTCCTTTCACAATCAAGTACGACCCCATTTCTGAATAACCAATCCATTCCTAAAATTAGCCCATAGCCCGTGAAGCCCAACACATAAGCATCACATCTAAACTCAACGCTAAGTATAGAAATTTTCAAATCCAAACACATCATGGACAAATAAGCTGAGCCCCCAATTGGATTCGAAACAACTAAGGGATCCTCTACTAAACTGGTGTTTAAGTGCAGTGATTCAACTAATGACGTAGAGATAAACGAATGTGATGCGCCCGAATCAAATAAGGTACGGACATGATGATCAAACAGAAAAACTAAGCTTTCAACAGAAATGGTTCTACCTCGTTCTTGCAACGGTGGGACCGCGAGAGCCTGAACTTGTCCCCTTGCCTGCCCTGGTGACATAAGAGCCTGCATCTGTCCTCCCGAGGTAGCTCCTGTCCTCTGCCCCTTCTTTGGGCAGTCCTTCACTAAATGTCCCGCTTCGCCACAATGCAAAAAAGCCAGTCTTCTTTTTCTTTCGGCAATCCTTGCTGAGATGGCCTGGTGTCCCACAGTTAAAGCATTTCTTCTTTCCCTTGCCATTATTGTCTTTACCACCCTTCTTGTTTTGCTGTTGTGGTTTCTTCTGATCCACTTTCTTCTCGGGTGCCTTATCAGCTTTAGTGCCTTTCTCCTCGTGCATGAGTGCCATGTCTACAAGCTTCTCAAAGGTGGCCCCCATAGGGATGTGGGTCATAGCCAACCCTTGCAACGGTTCATTCAATCCATTAACGAACCTCAGTGCCTTCTTCTCCGGCGTGTTCACTAAGTCTAAGCCAAAACTTGCTAACTGATTAAATTTGTTGATATATTCTTTCACTGATGAGCTTCCTTGCTTTAATGTCAAGAACCTTTCCATATATAGATTTTCTTCTGCCCTTGAGAGAAACTTCGCCTCAAATCTATGTCTGAAATCCGCCCAAGAATCAACAGGACGCTCCCCATTAGTGACCTCCCACCAAAACGAGGCCTCTCCCTTCATTAACCAAGCTGCTAATTTAACTTTCCTCCCTTCTTCCACTTCAAAGATTTCTAGCAATTCTTCCACCTCCCTAAGCCAATCTCTGGCTTCCACAAACGTTTCTGACCCTTGAAAAGGTTTTCCACCCATGGCCTTAAATTCCTTGCACGTCTTTGCAAAAGTATCTACGCGAGGAGGAGGAGGAACGGGTGCAACTGGTGGTGGAGGAACATTGGCCGGACCTGCGGCGGCCCTAGCCTCAAATAGCCTCCTATACCATCCTGATAACGTCACACCGTCAGGTAGGTTAAGATCTTCAGCCATGCTGAAACGAAAAAGGAAAGATTCAAAATGGAGAATTCGAAAGATAAAGATATGGCTATTGGGGATTATGTTTTTCTTAAATTACTCATTAAAACATGTTTTTGAAAACACTTCTTCCAAAAATACTTTAGAAAAATAGTTTTTCTAAAAATTTTATATGTTCTGGTAACCTTAAGCTTTGATACCATGTGTAACACCCCACGTCCATTAATGTCACTCACAAAGGGAATGCAATAACTTCCATGGAGGTTATAAGTGAATATAGAACAGAAAAATTACAATAAGACAGATAATAAGTAGTACTTGGAAATCTAAAACTTCATTTTATTGCAGCGAAAATTAAACATGTTTGTTACATCATAAAACCATAAATCAGAGTCAAGTACATTATCCATCTTGATAAAACAAAATACATAATCCCATTACACCAATAGCCATTAAAGAAGATAACAAGCTGGACTTTACTTCAACGGTCCAAGCTTTCCAAAGAGAAGTGAAGCAATCCAATCAAACTCCACTAGAGCTGGGTCCAACCTGAGGATTTGGAGGGGGAAAAGGATAGAAATGGAGGGGGTCAGACATAAAGTCTGGCGAGTATGATAATTCTAACAATACTATTACCAAAATAACTAGACTAAGGCATAAGCTGGAAGACAAGTAAATGTCTATGAACTATTAGGTATGGAAGAGCAGATAAAGATAATGTTTAAGATAACGTTAAAGGTAACGTTAAAGGCATACCTAATTACTAACGAATAATTACTACACTGCACCACACATTACTACACTGCACCGCACCAGTCACCCTAAAGGTTGATCCCACTTGCTTCACACAGAAACTATATAAATAGCCTTGCGTACCCCTAGCTGACTACATAGGTGCCGTCTGCCCCTATCTCCACTAGGTGTATCCCACTACCCACTTTCGATCGGCTCCCTACTCGTAGATACCCGTGCTGGCCCCACAGTGGGGTGTATCACTCCCCTAAAGTGGCAACCCGATACAACTTGAGAATGCACGGCTTATACCTACACGATGCAACAACGTCTTACCTACCAGCCCGGGTCCACACACGCATATGAAACCCGTTGGACTTGCGTTGCCACCGCTCCCCGTTTTGGCCTCTTATAGTCAAACCCAGTATGCATGTCCCGACCTCGAATTGGGTCGAGCCCACAAAGATACGTTTGGGATACTGGTTGAAATGGGCCCCCACAAGCTACCCACCTAAGCTTGTCACCACTAGTATATCCCACTTAACCCTCTTAGTCATGTTCATTTACATGTGTGTTTGGTTAAGTCTTGCTAATCGTATTTCACCTGCCACTAAGGGCACCCACTAGATTCCTCATGCCACCCAAGGCACCTACTTAACCCCCATGTCCCACTTTACATGTTTATCTGGTTAAGTATTTCTTAATTCATTCAGGCCATAACCTCATAAAGACCTCTCACATTAGACTGGCATTTATGGCAGCTGGATTTGCCGGGCGGGTCCGGGCAGTCTTACACCATAAAAGAGTAACCTCGTGTCTTTACAACTGTTATGCTTTAGTTTAGGCCTAGGACCTCTCACATTGGGCTGACATTTGTGACCACTGGATTTGCCGGGCGGGTCCGGGCAGGTTTACGTCACAAACGAGTCCAACCTCGTGTCCTAAGCATTGATTATCACTTATAATCTTTTACCCCAGTTTTAATAATTCCCTATTCAAATTATTAATTAAGTCCACTTTTACTGATGTCCATAATTGACTTAATTATCGTCATCCACTCATGGCATGCAAAATCATATCAATTGCACCCCAACTTCTTTATATTAAATCCTTAATATTACCCCTACCCCACGTTTATACGTTCGCTTATTCAACGCAGAATATACGTTAGACTCGAATAGTCTAACTCATAGCACAAAAATAAATTATCACAACATATAGACAATTAAAATGAATCTAATCATAATAGGGGTGAAACTTGCATAAACTACACATGTTAAGGATCTAAAGGTGTCAACTTGTTAAATGGCACAATTTACATGATATGATCATAACCCAAATTTATGTATAAACTTGCATATGGGGTTTTTAGGCAACATAATGATGGTGTGAACTAGCATAGAATTTCACATATGTCATAGCATAATTCTAGATGTCATAATTCTAGATCAAAATAGATGTCATGGCATATGTTCATAATCTCAACCTAAACTTTCATATATGACTTGTCATATAGATCAACATAACCCAAATAATATCAACATCATGATTTGATTAACATGAACTAGTTAGCATAGATAGTAACATCATGACTTTTTAACATGTATGATTCATCACAACTTAGCATAGAAACTATCAACATACATAACATCATCATAGCATGATTTACAACATATAGGATATCATCCCCACATAGCATAGGATTTATAACATACATGATAGCATAAGATTTACAACAACAATATGACAATTCACATCATCTACTCATAATCCATTCATGACCTAACCTAATTAAAATAATAATAATCTTGTTAAGATCATCATACTCACAATTTAGAGAAGAAAAGAGAGTCTTGATTTTCTTTAGAGTTGAGTAGAATTAGGTTTTGATTAGCTTTTCTTCCTTCTTAGTTGGCGGCGGCTCCACTGAGTTCCATGGCGGCGGTATGACGGTAGCTATTCTATTTTTCTTATGAATTAGGGTGAGAGACTACCTAGGTATTTATAGAGTTTAGGATTTATCTAGACCGTCAGATCAACTCAGAACTAAACTGAACCGTTTAATTTGCCAACTCAGCCCTAAAGACACATCAGCAGCTCAGAACTGGGCTCAGTCAAAACCCTAGCCGACTGACCAGGTCGACACCCAGGTCGACACTATAGTCAACCTGGGGAGGGGAGGTCGACACTAGTGTCGACTCCCCAGTCGACCTGCCTGGGCGGGAATTTTTCCCGCCCAGCCCGCTTCTGCACTTTCAGTTTGAATTTTAAATTTCCTGCGAGCTGTTTTGAATTTTCTGAAACTTCCGATGGCCATAACTTCTTCATACGAAGTCCAATTCACGCAAACTCGGACTCTATTTCGACCAGAATTCTGAGACGAACACAACGGCGCAATCCGTTTCCCAAAATTCCCACGTCTGAGATTAGTTATTCTTTAATTTGTGAATATTAATATTAACAGAATTACGGGGTGTTACAGTTAAGTAAAGTAATTTTGTAATGAAATCAGAATTTTGGATTTCAGAAATTAAGATAACTAAATTCAAATTAAATATAAACTCTATCCAGAAGGATAAATAGATAATTATGGATGTGTTTGACTTTAGTTAAAACTGAAATCTACGCGTAACTCTTTAATTTTGGGGACGAAATTCTCTTATGGGGGGTGGACTGTAATGTCCCAGTTTTTAGCTAATCTTTGTTAATGATGAATATTGATTTAATAAGGTAATTAAATCATAAAATAGATTTACTTAAATAATCATACATATATGTATAAATATATAAAGTATATGTGTACACTAATAATACATATAAATGGTTATGTTTTAACTTGAAAACGTGATGTAAGTTTGCAAAAATAAGTTCAGAAAAACATAAGTGTCAAAGAATGGTTTAAAACATAAAATCCTATTTGAACGCAAGATATATGATAAAATCCTCAAATAAAATAACAAAAGAGAAACCATGTACAAACAAAACAAAAGAGAGGCCAAGTCAAATATCATTTATAAGATTTTACATTGAATAGATAGCAAATAGTAGCATAACCCATCACCTAAAAACAAGGCTATGCAACATGCAAATATAAAACATATTATTAACAAAATATCTAATAATATTGATTAATTAAACAATTTTATATGATTGTAAATCCAATAAAAGATTATGGCCATCTTGTGCATTTATGAGGCATGACCCTAGTATTCCTAGAAGCTAAGATGGAGACAAATACATGGGAAAAAAATCTGGTAATTGAATATACTTATAGGATTAAAGTAAAGGGGAACAAGTCAAAAGCTTCTAGAAACAAAGGTAAGACAAAAATATAAGTAAATATCTTGTTTAAATTACTTAAAACAAATCAAGAATAGGAAACAGGAAAATCTAAACCCTGTATGTATTGTATTGTCCTAAAACCGTAGGGTATGGGAACCTATAAAACATTAAATGAACCAATATATTCTAATACTAAAATCTGCTTATAAATACAATCTTCAAGACTTAGCTCCTCACACAAAAACAATCAAAGCATGAGAGAATTAATACAGCAGATTACAAGCAGTTTCTAGGAACAGAGTGGAAAGCTGACATTGTGAGTAAGCTAAATCTGTAATTTTTGTTCAAGTTTTTACTTTAAGTACTAGTAACAATTATATGTTGATCATCCATGTATTAGTGCATCTGTGTATAAATTTGTGGTATTATCAAACTTAGTAACATTAAGGAAGGAAGCCTATATATATGTAAAATAAAATCAGACCTGTTAAATTAAAATACCATACTCAAAATCAAACAACTCGCAGGATTTAGTTCTGCACATAATGGTTGCCATGCATCTTCAGTATGTATTAAAATAGTTTCAGCTTATATAATAGTATATATTCTTAGAAATAACCATTTTCCTGTAACATAAGGCTAATACATGAATTTTAAATCATCGAGTCATGATTCAGTCATATGAGTACGATTGAGGGAGGAAATCATGAATTTTAGTGTAGTTATCACGATTTTTAGGGTTGTGGATATTGGGATATCGCGAGATGAACGAAAATTGTTCCTGAAGCTTTTTTCCAACGATCCCCAAAACCGAGTCCGATGGCATAAACAAAATAGGGGCGTAAGCATTCATAGATTAAGCGAAAAATGTCATATATTTTTCTATTGCGGAAATCGATCATTTGAAGTTGATTTAGGTTTTACTGAGCAATTTGGGTTTCGAGTTTTTAAGTGTCTCGTATGGTGCCATGACGTGATCGAGTGAACCAAGGATGGTAGAGGAGTTGCGTCCCAGGTCACAGAGGGGGTGGAAGGAGGCACAGAACTTCCGGTGGTCGGAGATGATTGGGAGTGACAGTTTTGTGGTAACTTTGGGTTTATGCTGTTTGACAGTTATAAGGTTGAGTGATGGTTTCGAGATAGAGAGGTCTTGGCGGCGAAGTGATTGGTCAAAGGTGATCAGGGGGAGTGAGTGACTTGCGAGGGTGGTCGGCAGGAGGTGCAAGGCCGTGGATCATCTGTGCATGTGCACGGTTGAGAATATGCACAACCGTATAAGTGCGGTAACATGTAGATTGTTTTGAATGGAAATAAGATGGCCAAGGCTTGTGTTTAAAAAGACAAAAGGGCAGTATCATAACACCAGACTAGTTTAAGTGATGAAACATGGATTTGTTTGATGGATGAAGACCAGGAGTAGGTATAAGGAAACAACTGCTCAGATCCTGTAAATACAGTTAGCATTGAAATGATTTAGGCTTAGGAGAAATACTGGTAAATCCGTTATAATTAACCATATATCCACTAGTTCAATTAGTCGTTGAGAGTTGATAGCTATGAATAAAATTCAAGACAGAATAAGTTCAAATGCCAAACTACATGACTAATGAATCTTACCATTTTCTTTACTATATTTAAATGCCTTGAGCTAAAATAAATACTGTAAACTTGTTGTTATACACGGAGTTGTTACACAGGGTGTTCAAATCAATTTCTGCATACTAGTTATACGATGCATGAAATAACTTGTTGAAATAATTAGATTAGAATAAAGAGAAGTGCAGCAGGCTATTAAGGAGAAGTAAGGAATCAAGAGAAGAGGATGACAATAGTAAAGAAGAGGGGGACGACAAGGAAAGGAGTTGTAAATTTAGTGTACGCATGGCCTTTGGGCTGAAATATTGGGCTAGGTAAAATCAATGTAGAAAAGGGGAAAGAAATAAAGAGAAAGGAAAAGGTATGGGCTGAAGCTTTTGGATGGCCCAGTAAAAAGAAATGAAATTTGAAAATATAAAATAAAAAGAGGAAGAAGAAGATTTTAAAGTTTTTTTTTTAAAATAAGATTTAAGAATGAAGTAGGCCAATATATTGACCGGTCAGAAGATGGATTGGTTGGGCCTTACGGGCATTAGCAAATTTTAATTAGAGAAGGAAAATAAAGTCATGTAAAACAACGTTTTACAAGAGAAACAAATGTATAAATTTCAAATAATAGTCGTATAAATGAACTAAAATTTTAGAGTAAAATACCGTGTGCGACATACACGCTTTAGTTATCCATTAATAATGGATAGACAAAACAGAATAAAGTACCGTGTGCGAAGCACGTGCTTTAGTCGTTCATTTGTAAAAGAGAAGTGGAGTGTCTGGATTTAAAAAACACAAATATATACAATTCTGTTTAGTCGAGGATTATAAATTAAAATGAATTGTGCTGAGTCGATAATTATTCCATTGAACGAGAAATGTTTTGATATAAATATTGAAATCTGCTTCTTAAGTATCGTCTGATCGTAAAAGACATTAAGCTAATCATTTCGAAGAGTCCGGAATTAATATTCCACTTCGATTTAATTTATACGTAGCGGGTCAGAGATTGTCGAAGATTTATTGAAGATGGAGAAAACACAAAGGCTGTTTGGTTTGTCCAGTCCTAGGACGACTTGTATGGACAGATGTTAGACAGAGTATTTCCAAAGGAGCCGTGTACGTTGATTTCCTCAAACATATTCTGTGGTGGCGCGAAGACACCTTCTCTTCACTTAAACAACTCGATTATTTTTGTGGAAATCAATTAGTGATTTCTGAAGGATTTTACGATGCTGCATTCAGAGTGAACGTTGGACCGATGATCTAGAAGAAAACGTAGCCTCACAACCAGGAAATGACAAAAAATCGAGCAAGGTAGCATGGCTAGTTGGGTCATACCCAAGCAGGGTGTATTAGCACCATCTAAAGAAATTCCTTTTGTTTTCTCATCTCTTTTTCACTGCTGCAACATTCGGTAGCGATTGCTGATCCCAACCGTGGGGTGGTAATATATTCGTTACACTCAAGCTAAATGAGTGGACGGTCATGTGAGGCCAGGTTGCAAGACGTTCTTGTTGAAACCCAGTGTATCGTCTCTAGAGTACACTGATCGGAAGGTGCTCCCCTACCTTGTTTGTTGAAATCTGATCTCCAATAAGCGCTCTGCGATTTTTGATTTTATATTATATATATGTGGAGCGTGAGATGCAAGCGTTCCGCTAGATGGTTATTTATTTGATACAACCTATTATAATATCGAACGATTTTGATATTAACTATGTTGGGTTATAGTAATATAAAAACCGTCCATATTTATGTATAGGCTGGTCTTACTATTATCTTTTCTTTCAAAACGATTTTGAAAAGTTAAACCAATTGTTGTGTATCTTATAAAGGGAAAAACCCATTCCATTTTGACGGCGTGGTCTTATGAGATATACTGTACTAATCAAGCTGTGTTTTTAATTGTTTACTCACACCTGTCCCCTGACTGACCCAGAGTTTATTTTCTGTGTTTTCCTAAACTCTTGGGTACTCATAACAATTGTTATGGGTACACAAGTTATCCAGGTATCCAATGGAACCCTTTTGAAGTAGTATGGAGTACGAGTCCAAAAACCAGTCTAGTAGCTACATTTGCCTCTAAGTATCCTGTTTGTGTATTGGGCCAGTATCACACATAATGTTGTAATATGATGTAACAGACTCTGATATGTAATGTGATATTATATTTTGCTAAAATTCCATTGTGAAATTCTGATGTAATGTTCTTCTTATTCTTCTATTCTATTAGTTCTATCTTATCTTTCTCATCCTCTTATTTCTTTCTATTAAAGATCCGTATTTTTGTACATTTTGGGTTAAATGTGTAAGATATTAGTCAGCTCAAATTGGTATAGATTTACAGGCCTTTACAGTTGGTATCTGAGCATAAGGTTAATCGAATACCTAGGCTCTGAGGGTGTATTAAGAGAGTGTATTTGAAAATTTAAACTATGATAATAAATTATAGTAGACTTTGTAAAGATTGACCCAAGTTATCAACTTAGGCTATTTTTAATAATATATTCAGATTAGATTTGATTATCAAACTAATATAGTCAGATAGTTGAAAATAAGATCTCATATAAAAAGAGACAGGGATCGAGTAGGACGACCGTAAAATCCAATTGAAAGAGTTAAATGGATTAGGGTCAACCTCGGGATGAGTCAAATAGAGTTAAAATTGAATTGAAAGGTATCTTAAATTTTAATAAGAGGAGATAAAATAGGGTCAGCACCCGAATAAGTTTAATAACATTGGATTAAATTTAGATAATATCCAGTGAATAAAATTAGGTATTCCCAGTAATAAAGATCAGACATGAGTTATAAATTGTACATGAAATCATGTCAGTTAAGTAGACTGATTTTGTAATGAAATCAGAATTTTGGATTTCAGAAATTAAGATAACTAAATTCAAATTAAATATAAACTCTACCCAGAAGGAGAAATAGATAATTATGGATGTGTTTGACTTTAGTTAAAACTGAAATCTACGCGTAACTCTTTAATTTCGGGGACGAAATTCTTTTAAGGGAGTGGACTGTAATGTCCCAGTTTTTAGCTAATCTTTGTTAATGATGAATATTGATTTAATAAGGTAATTAAATCATAAAATAGATTTACTTAAATAATTATACATATATGTATAAATATATAAAGTATATGTGTACACGAATAATACATATAAATGGTTATGTTTTAACTTGAAAACATGATGTAAGTTTGCAAAAATAAGTTCAGAAAAACATGTGTCAAAGAATGGTTTAAAACATAAAATCCTATTTGAACGCAAGGTATATGATAAAATCCTCAAATAAAATAACAAAAGAGAAACCATGTACAAACAAAACAAAAGAGAAGCCAAGTCAAATATCATTTATAAGATTTAACATTGAATAGATAGCTAATAGTAGCATAACCCATCAACTAAAAACAAGGCTATGCAACTTGCAAATATAAAACATATTATTAACAACATATCTAATAATATAGATTAATTAAACAATTTTATATGATTGTAAATCCAATAAAAGATTATGGCCATCTTGTGCATTTATGAGGCATGACCTTAGTATTCCTAGAAGCTAAGGTGGAGACAAATACATGGGAAAATATATCTGGTAATTGAATATACTTATAGGACTAAAGTAAAGGGGAACAAGTCAAAAGCTTCTAGAAACAAAGGCAAGACAAAAATATAAGTAAATATCTTGTTTAAATTACTTAAAACAAATCAAGAATAGGATACAGGAAAATCTAAACCCTGTATGTATTGTATTGTTCTAAAACCGTAGGGTATGGGAACCTATAAAACATTAAATGAACCAATATATTCTAATACTAAAATCTGCTTATAAATACAACCTTCAAGACCTTAGCTCCTCACACAAAAACAATCAAAGCATGAGAGAATTAATACAGCAAATTACAAGCAGTTTCTAGGAACAGAGTGGAAAGCTGACATTGTGAGTAAGCTAAATCTGTAATTTTTGTTCAAGTTTTTACTTTAAGTACTAGTAACAATTATATGTTGATCATCCATGTTTTAGTGCATCTGTGTATAAATTTGTGGTGTTATCAAACTCAGTAACATTAAGGAAGAAAGCCAGTATATATGTAAAACAGAATCAGACCTGTTAAATTAAAATACCATACTCGAAATCAAACAGCTCGCAGGATTTAGTTTTGCACATAATGGTTGCCATACATCTTTAGTATGTATTAAAATAGTTTCAGCTTATATAATAGTATATATTCTTAGAAATAACCATTTTCCTGTAACATAAGGCTAATACATGAATTTTCAATCATCGATTCATGATTCAGTCATATGAATACGATCGAGGGTGGAAATCATGAATTTTATTGTAGTTATCACGATTTTTAGGGTTGTGGATATTGGTATATCGCGAGATGAACGAAAAATGTCAGATATTTTTCTATTGCGGAAATCGACTGATTGAAGTTGATTTAGGTTTTATTGAGCAATTTGGGTTTCGAGTTTTTGAGAGTCTCGTATGGTGTCATGACGTGATCGAGTGAACCAAGAATGGTGGAGGAGTTGCGTCCCAAGTCAGAGAGGAGGTGGAAGGAGGCACAGAACTTCCGGTGGTCGAAGATGATTGGTAGTGACAGTTTTGTGGTCACTTTGGGTTTATACTGTTTAACAGTTATAAGGTTGAGTGATGGTTTCGAAACAGAGAGGTCTTTGCGGCGAAGTGACTGGTCAAAGGCGATCAGGGGGAGTGAGTGACTTGCGAGGGTGGTCGGCAGGAGGTGCAAGGCCGTGGATCATCTTTGCATGCGCGCGGTGGAGAATATGCACAACTGTATAAGTATGGTAACCTGTAGATTGTTTTGAATGGAAATAAGATGGCCAAGGCTTGTGTTTAAAAAGACAAAAGGGCTGTATCATAACACAAGAGTAGTTTAAGTGATGAAACATGGATTTGGTTGATGGATGAAGACCAGGAGTAGGTATAAGGATACAACTGCTCAGATCCTGTAAATACAGTTAGCATTAAAATGATTTAGGCTTAGGAGAAATACCTGTAAATCCGTTATAATTAACCATATAACCACTATTTCAATTAGTCGTTGAGAGTCGATAACTATGAATAAAATTCGAGACAGAATAAGTTCAAATGCCAACCTACCGGACTAATGAATCTTACCATTTTCTTTACTATATTTAAATGCCTTGAGCTAAAATAAATACTGTAAACTTGTTATTGTACACGGAGTTGTTACACAGGATGTTCAAATCACTTTCTGCATACTAGTTATACAATGCATGAAATAACTGGTTGAAATAATTAGGTTAGAATAAAGAGAAGTGTGGCAGAGGCTATTAAGGAGAAGTAAGGAATCAAGAGAAGAGGATGACAGTAGTAAAGAAGAGGGGGACGACAAGGAAAGGAGTTGTAAATTTTGAGTACGCATGGCCTTTGGGCTAAAATATTGGGCTGGGTAAAATAAATGTAGAAAAGAGGAAAGAAATAAAGGGAAAGGAAAAGGTATGGGCTGTAGCTTTTGGACGACTCAGTAAAAAGAAATGAAATTTAAAAATATAAAACAAAAAGGGGAAGAAGAAGATTTTGAAGTTTTTTTTAAAATAAGATTTAAGAATGAAGTAGGCCAATATATTGACCGGTGAGAAGAAGGATTGGTTGGGCCTTAAGGGCATTAGCAAGTTTTAATTAGAGAAGGAAAATAAAGTGAAGTAATACGACGATTTACAAAGTGAAACAAATGTATAAATTTCAAATAATTGTTGTATAAATGAACTTAAATTTTAGAGTAAAATACCGTGTGCGACACACATCCTTTAGTTATCCATTAACAAAGGGTAGAAAAAATTGAATAAAATACTATGTGCGAAGCACGTGCTTTAGTCGTTCATTTGTAAAAGACAGGTGGAGTGTCTGGATTTAAAAAACACAAATATATACAATTCTGTTTAGTCGAGGATTATATATTAAAATGAATTGTGCTGAGTCGATAATTATTCCATTGAACGAGAAATGTTTTGATATAAATATTGAAATCTGCTTCTTAAGTATCGTCTGATCGTAAAAGACATTACGCTAATAATTTCGAAGAGTCCGGAATTAATATTCCACTTTGATTTAATTTATACGTGGCGGGTCTAAGATTGTCGAAGATTTATTGAAGACGGAGAAAACACAAAGGCTGTTTGGTTTGTCCAGTCCCAGGACGACTTGTATGGACGGATGTCTGACAGAGTATTTCCAAAGGAGTGAACGGTCATGTGACCAAACAGCCTCTAGCCTTTGTGTTTAGAGTGAACGGTGGACCGGTGATTTAGAAGAAAACGTAGCCTCTAGCCTCACAACCAGGAAATGACAAAAAATCGAGCAAGGCAGCATGGCTAGTTGGGTCATACCCAAGCAGGGTATATTATCACCATCTAGAGAAATTTCTTTTGTTTTCTCATCTCTTTTTCACTATTGCAACATTCGGTAGCAGTTGCTGATCCCAACCGTGGAGGTGGTAATATATTCGTTACACTTAAGTTAAATGAGTGGACGGTCATGTGAGGCCGGGTTGCAAGACGTTCTTGTTAAACCCCAGTGTATCGTCTCTGGAGTACACTGATCAACAGGTGCTCCCCTACCTTGTCAGTTGAAATTTGATCTCTAATAAGCGCTCTGCGGTTTTTGATTTTATATCATATATATGTGGAGCGTGAGATGCAAGCATTTCGCTAGATGGTTATTTATTTGATACAAACTATTATAATATCGAACGATTTTGATATCAAATATGTTTGGGTTATAATAAGGTAAAAACAGTCCATATTTATGTGTGGGCTGGTCTTACTATTATATTTTCTTTTAGAACGATTTTGAAAAGTTAAACCAATTGTTATGTATCTCATAAAGGGAAAAACCCGTTCCGTTTTGACGGTGTGGTCTTATGAGATATACTGTGCTAATCAAGCTGTGTTTTTAATTGTTTACTCACACCAGTCCTGACCCAGAGTTTATTTTCTGTGTTTTCTTAAACTCTTGGGTACTCGTAACAATTGTCCAAGAACCAGTCTAGTAGCTACATCTGCCCCTAAGTATCCAATTTGTGTATTGGGCCAGTATTGTTGGATCTAGAATAACCCTAGAGGGGGGTGAATAGGGATTTTCATAGTTTTTCACTGAATTAAAAAAAACTGACAAGTTATTAAATAAAAAAACAGATCACAGAATGCAGCAGAAATAAAGAGCAGAAAGGAAATAACACACAGAGATACCCTGCTTCGGCAAATCTTACCTACTGCTGCATTCCTAAGGTTTCTACTAGGTGTGAAAGACATATCCCGCTTACAGACACTGTAAACTCGCACTCCCTGCTCATGTACTAACCCTACGCTCAAAACTCTAGACTAACCGATATCCCCTCGATCAGATTTCCCCTGATTACGACCCCGTAACCAGTAACCCTAGTTTTTATAGACTATAGTAAACTGCCATTCAACACCCTGACTGGATCCCCCTAGATTTTATAGACTTTAGAACTGTTTGATTCGTTTACAACTCGAAATAAAAACTATATAAAATAAAAAGTTGCCAAAAACCCTTGGGAGTTAAATTAAAAAGGGTCATCCCCTTTATTCTCTTGACTCAAAAAACTGGCCAGTCCACTTTGTTTAGCCCGATCTCCTTTGTCATAGAAATGGAGACTCTGGAAAATGAATTCTAAACTACAGTTTTGGAAAATCTCCCAAATCGTGATGCTTGATGGAACGAATCTATTTCTATGATGCTCAAGACTTTGTAGCTTTCTCGTGCATCGATATGGGATGAAATTCGACCGAAAAAAATGTGAGTATTATGACTTGATTAATTCGATTTTGCTCTGGAAATTTTGCTTGTGTTTTCGATTTTCCTTACATGCCTGTGATGATGTGGTGTAGATTATATAGGGTAAATAGAAAACCTAAAGTCTATGATTTCATCGAGATGACTTCGATTTGATTTTGCGTTGCTTTCCCTTTTGGTTGTGTAATTCTCGGCTAAAATTTTCCCGTTGTTGCTTCGAATAAATTTGGATAATTACAGAGGCCCTTGCGTGATTTCATTGATGAACTGTCCCTTTGACAGAATCTTGATATTGTCTATTTTCCCCTTTTTAAAAAAACAGCCTCGGCTTTGAATGTGGCAATTCTGCAAAAAACGAGATGATGCTTCTAATTCTTTTTCTTTTCCTTTAATGTATAAATCTAGAAACATAATATTTGATTGCCTTATTTGAGTTGCATAATTAAAACTGGAAACTAAAGATTTGCTTTCAATAACTCCTTGCTTGATCGAAGATGCTTTTTTGGATGAATGAATTTTTCTCAATAAAATCGAGGCTGCAATATCTGGAGTAATTAAATTTCCTGATTTATCACAATTGCTGATTTTGGCTTTATCAAATATATTGGTCTAAAAACTGGAAAGAATTGATTGAGCTTGATATAAAAACGTTCCTTGGTTTTGAAAGTTGTTCTGTAAATTTCTGTGCAATCACTGCATAATTCTGGAAACAGTTAAATACTTTCCCTTGCACTTCAAACCAGTGATATCTGGAAAAAAAACAAGTTACTGAAATCATGCCATTAGTTCCTGATTTTGATTTCTGGAAATAGGATGCTCATTTTTCTTAACACTCTCACCATGTATAACATATATATACATATACAAATGTATGTATATATTTATGCTTAGACTAGTGCGTGTGCATGCCTTATTCATTGTACATTGCCATGTTTGTAACATTATTCACGCAACCAGCTTGTTTGAACTTAAGCATGCATGTAGTGACCTTGTCACTGTGTTGTGTCCATTTTGAAATCTTGGCTTGATCTCTTTTTCTAATTAGTGAACCATGAATAGTTGCACACTTGCCTTGAATTTTTGTGTACCATTCTGTAAACAATAATAGCACCATTTGGTAGACTTGAACTTGCAACCTGTTGCACTCATGAACCATTGCACTTGCTCACTCATGCTTCACCATTGCTGTTCTGATCTACCATCATACATGTTTGTGTGCATGTTACATTCCCATGCATTATGATCATTTTGGCATGCCATGTATACAATGATGTGCATAGTCCACCTATTTTCATGCTGATTTGTGGTCATATGTATACATGACTTTGCTGTCTTGACTATTTGGGTAGCACTTGTTTGCTGCTATGAACTTGCTGCTACTATGTTGTAGTCCTTCATTTTTTTGTTGCACCATGTATTGTTGAGATGAACTTGAAATGGCATTCAAACTTGATTCACCATGAGCATTTAGAACATGCTGGTCACAAAATATCCATTTGCTTGAAACTTGAATTGCTGTGTTTATTTATGCTGATCTACCATGTAAAATTTTTGTTGATCTTTGCTTGATCTCTCATGTAAATCATACTGAACTGAAGTAATCCATGTTGTCTTGGCTATTTTGACACTTTGTCCAACCAGTTTTGACTTGAGTTGATTTGTCAATGTTTGTCACACATTTTTGCCTGATCTTGCATGTTGACATCTTAATATACATTAGCAGACTGACTGTACTGTGTTGGGGCTGGTTAGAATCAGCTGAGTTTGATGCTGGTTCTGATCAGAAAACCAGTATGGTTATGTCGAGGCTGATCAAGTCATGAAAAATGATGAGAAACACACCGAAATTCGTAGGCAAATAAATTTTCAAATTAAAATTTATATTTGTATGGTTCAGTATTATTTCTATTGTAGTGTACTTTGTGTGTATGTTTCATTGTGACAAGTAAGAAGATGATGACTGGACTGACAAAGCAGATGCTGTGAAGACAGAAGACTTAAAAAACTAAAGACAATGTTGTGTCAGTGTATATGAAATGTGAAAATGTACGTATATATGACAGAGTGACTGTATGAGTGTTGTAGTTATTCTGTAGTAAAGGAGTTGTGTATACGAAAAAGATTGTACTGTTATATGTAATAAATAAGTTTGATTGAAATAAAATATTATTTTATTGTTGTCAAACAAACTTATCTATTATATTCAAATTATTTACATGTACAATATTCAGTGACTGTTTAAATAGTGGACTTGCAAATAGTTGTACTGTTTGGATGTTTGAAATATAATAGTTATATTTTAATACAATACTGTTTGAATATATGATTGTCTATACAACCGTATTTTATTTAAATATTATATTCCTGTCTGTGATGTATATATAGAATAGTACAGTAACAAACACATCTAAAATAGTATTTATTTGGTTGTTATCATCAAACAAAAATCATATAATTGTGTATACAACTACGTTATATACAACAATCTCCCCCTTTTGATGATGACAAACAAATAAAAGATTTTGAGCAAAATAAATGTGTTTGACAGTGAATTTTGAACTCCCCCTATTTACTAGCTCCCGCTACAACAGAAACCCCCCTATAACTGTGCATGAGTGAAATGAAATAAATAATATTGAATTTTCAAAATTAAAAATATTTATAAACTATTCACTCATAAATCCAAAATCTAAACCCATTCTCCCCCTTTTGTTATCATCAAAAGGATATAGAAATTTAAAATATAGATGAAAATTGACTAAAAATATAATTTCAGCATAAGAGGAAGAACGATCATCAAAGATCTCAATCAGTCAAACAAAAATCATAATAAACTAAGAACTAGTGGCATATTTCACATGGTAGAGAATGACGGATTTGCGATGAATTTTATAAAAATGGAGAAAGTTAAAAAAAAAAGAGTTCCAATTATTTTCCGAAAGAAATTTTAACTTGAAGCACAAAACAGTAATGGATTTGGACTATAATTAATAATTCAATTTAATTGATAAAAATGTATAATCTCATATCCTAATAGCTATCAATCAACAAATCATAATACGTCATAAGATATTAACACATTTCACAGATTAGAATATGGATTGGTAGGCTGGTTTTTATATACAAAGGAGAATTTCAAATTAATTTCAATTTATAGTACACTATTTCCTTTTTCTTTTATTTTTTATTTAAGAGCACACTGACCACGCAAAACAAGAGCTTGGATTTTTAAATGAGGTCAGTCGCAGCTTAAATTATAAGTTGTCTCTTAACCATGCATGACCAGAGCTTGGATTTTGAAATGAGATTAGAGACACACTTATATTTATTAATTATATATATTTATCATTTCAGCTTTAAAAGGAAAAAACTCCTCGGTATATAAAATCAATATAAGGATGATAGAAAATGGGGTAGGTACAGAAATGAACTGTGAAATAAATTTCTAAATTAATTATATTATGAAATATGACCAACTGTACCGAGATCATTGAAAAATTTCAATTGTCACTAATTCTGAATAATAACACAACCACAATTCCATCACAAATATTTTCACTGTTTTTCAAAAAAAAATTAAAAAATATTAACTCTCCATATTTATGTAAAATCATAATGGATAACAGAATAGTGAAGGATAAAGAAGATGGTTGTGAAATAATCGCCAATTCAAAGCTATTATAATATATGTTCAACCAGCATGAAAATCTAAATAAAATATCCTCTTGTTGTGAAATATACTGCAGTCACAATTCATCATAATTTCAAAATATGTTAATAATTTTGATGAATTATAAATACAGTTCAATTTGGATATAGGTTTCAATTTCTGAATGAATAATCAATAAATAATTTTAAAATTGATAATCAATTACAAGAGGAATATGAAAAGATCTATACAAAGCGACGAGAGATTAAAAAAATATACAGCTAAAACAAATTCAGCACTTCTAAACTGATGCCACTTGATGTCCCTATTAATGATGGATTTTAAAAATGACACCGGTGACAAACAAGGATATCACAGACAGAAGAAATTTAAGCCCAAAGCCCAAGCAGACAAAACAACAGATTTGGCACATTTATCAGAGTAGTATATGATTCCAAAACAAACATTCTTTAAAACAGTATCAGAGCATCACAGAACCCAATATCACAGCAGAGTTGTCAAGATGACGATCACATAAGATGATTCATGATCCCATATTTAAAAATATTGTTTATTTTAAATCATTTGAAGGAATATGAAAATATCAGAATTTAATGAATCAATCACACCAGATTATAAATTTTTGATTCGAGATATGTGTGTGATTCAGTAAATCAATAATTTCAGATGATTTTAAAACAAGCAGATATTCAAATCAAATAATCATGAAATAACATTAAGTTTTACGACCAAATTTTCAAAGAATTTTTCACAAGCAATTTTCTGACAAGTATACAAGAAATTTCAGAACTTTTACATCCAGTTTGAGAGGTATTCATGATCCAGAAAATTTTGAAAATAACTTATTTGAAATCACTTGAATCAATGTCAAGTTTTGGGATATATTGAATTATTCACACAAGATTGATAATTTCAGAGTTAAGTGGTGTGTGATATTCAAAATATCAAGAATTTCAGATGATTTCAAACAAACCAATTTCAACCATGATGATCATGAATATAAGATGAATTTCTAGATGTACCATTGTAATTAAAAAAAAATCAATATATTCAAGCCAATCTGAAAAATAATGAAATTATCACACCTGATAAATATTGGTGTGTTGTAATGAGTATATTATTTCAAGCCTTTCTAAAATGAATTACAAGAAACCCAAAACAGCAGAGGTGTGTGGAATTTCATTATATATTCAGATCTTAAAAAAAATTAGAATTCAAAATTAACAGTGTTCAAGATTTGACACGAATACATCAACACTGTTTGGAATTCATAAATCAGAAATAAACATCAAATCGATTGTAGTTATTTACAATTTTAGATTCAAGATCTGGAAAAGATTAAAAACATCAGAGTTTTATTCGAATGAAGCAAATTTTCAGAAAAAATATGAATTCTGCAATTGGAAGTTAATGAAGCTCAGAGAAGAAAAAAATAGCAGTGACAAATAAAAGACAAGAACAAAAGTAGAAGGAGGTACAAGGAGGAATAAACAAGAAAAATAAAAACAGATAATATTTATAAAATTGAGTTAAGAGATTATACCTGATTTCAGTGTAAACAATAGAATTTATAACTCATCAGATCTTGGCTAAAGGAACTGTAAATGATATGAAATTATAGACCAGCTGTAGTGACCCGCATTTTTAGCTGTTGAATAATTTATTTATTTAATTATTAAATATCGATTTATCGATATCGAGAACGTGAATTAAATAATATTGAATATTTAATTAATAATTATAATATAATAAAATATATTATAATGTCGAAATAATCAAAATATTGGAAATCACAATATTCTGTGAATGGGGTCATCCCAAAGATATAATTCAACTTAGAGTTGGATTATATTGACGAATATATTCAATCGATGACAGTTTGAACGTATAATTATAATATAATTAAAATAGAGCCTGAAACGACGCGGCAGTTCGCTATTTGGCGATTCGAACTTCAACTAAGTGTACAGGATTCGTTTTAAGCCGGATTTCAGTGAAACAAGAAACGCGTGGAGCTGGTGGAGTATATCTTTCTAATGGAAGAGAAAAATCGGGATTTCATCGTGTAGATTTTGATTTACGTCCAAATCAAATTTCAGAAAAGTCGCTGTAGAATTCCTTTATAAATTGCGACGCTTTATATACGTTATAAATGGATTTTCGATATAAATTGAATATCCAGATAATCTGGAATCTGAAATATCAAACTGTATATTCTGATATGATATTCTGGAGCTGTACGATATCATATGTGAAGATATACAATAATATAAATTTATTTATATTTAATTTAATAATATTTAAATATATTTATATATTTAAATGGTCTATTCAGCGCTTTAAAAATAGTCAGTTTTGCAAACGACCTCAGAATTTAACGAAACCAATTTTGTTGGATCCACAATATTAAATTTGTAACGACCCAGATTTTCTGGTCGGTTTATTTTGAATATTTAATATTATTTTAAATATAGAGCTGATAATATAAATCGATTTTCATATTGAGTTATAGATCTAATTACCATAATACGAGATATATTGAATTCGAAGTTAGAATTGAATCAAAACAATTCAGATGATCAGTATTAACTGTATTTGAATATAGATGATAATAAAAATATTTTATTATCAGAAAATTTATTTGTTTTGAATTTTTAATTTAATTATATCGATTTAATATGTCTTCTATATATACGTTCAAACTAAAATTTGAAATACGTTCCACTAAGGTAAGAATAGTGGTATAGTGTTGGAGAGTCAGTCGTTACGTTAGGATAAGGGTTCGGAGTTGCAAAGTACGGACGGAGAGATATTTTGACTATAAAACTAGTTTAAAATCACTTCAACTCTTTTCCCTTCTTTTCAGCCGACCTAAGGCTTTAACAAAGCCGACCTATCTTCATTTACATCGCAGACTATTTCTCCTCGAGCTGTAATTTTTGCTCCTCTCTCCTGTATAAAAACACACAGACCCATTCATTTCTGCAAACTGAAAACCAAAGCTCAAATCAAAGAAAGAAATGGCTCCCTCTTCATTCGCGATGTCCCTCGAAGCCATTCTCTCCGCTCCATTTTTCTTTCAGTAACCAAATCGAAAATCGCAGTATGAATCAACGGGTTTTCTTGGAGCTCGGCCGAGGACTGCATCGCTTGCGAACTGGGATTGGAGGGGCTTGATTTTTGGGTTGCTGAGGCTAGGTCTCATCGCGATTTTAGGAGAAGAAGGGGAGCGAAATCGAGAGCCGACGCTGCGAACTGGGGTGGTGCGATGTTGAAGAAGTGGATGACTGGTGCGAGTACGATGGGGTGGTTTAACGACGTGAAGTTAGAAGTTGATACTGTGGAGAGGCAACTGAAGCAATGAACTGGAGGGGTGTTCGAAGTTATCTGATGTTGAATCCGAGGTGGAACTAGGAAGTTCGATGGTGAGATGTAGGAGTTCGGCTCTGTCTGGGATAATGGGATGAAGGTGTTTGCTGAAATGTCAACATGGAGGACCATAGTTTGGGAGCCATTCAGGAAGGTGGAGTTAATCGACAAGTTGTGTCGCCGGTTAATCGAGATTCCGAGAAAATAAGGTATACACACCTTTTCGAAATTTAAATACATAAAAAGGTTTATTCGTTATTTATTTCAAGATGTTAATTAACTAAAAATGGTTAATCAATAAATATAAATAAAATCATCGTAGGTAAGAAGTAAATTTATTCGAGATGATTCGAGAAAAATTCGTTAGCCGCCAATGCTGAATTTAGATGGATATTCAACAAAGGAAAAATCACGGTGAGTAAATCTCACTCACCTTTAGAATTATTTTTATTTCATTAAAAATAATTGTCTGTTGCTTGTGTGAATGCTTCCTGCTTATTTTATATATATTAGTTATTTAGGCTATTATATATATATATATATATTGGGTTGATTGATTGGTTGGATTCCCGCAGTCTCATTAGCGGATGCCCGCAGTTTCATAGCGGATGATTACCCTATACGCCCCACGCTATGATTAGTGGATGACCTTCTATACCGCGATATTCTGCCACGAAGCAGAATTGGTATTATTTATGTGCTAACATCTGTGGATGCAGGAAAACAGGTTGGAGGAATCCAACTGGATTCCTCAAAAATATATTATCTGTTTATTTATTTGTTTGCATATATATTGTTATATATGATGTGTTAGAAAAATAAACAATTGGTTGCTTTGTGTGTTTTATCACTGGGCTTAAGTAATGATATTTTAAAATATCGTAAAAAGGATATTGGCAATTTAAAAAGGAAAAATTCTATTTTAAATGGAATTTGAATTTTTAAATGGAAATATAAAATTATAAACTTGTTTTTTTGAAATAAAACAAGTAGTTTCTTTATAGACGAAGTTTATAAATAGTTCTTTATAACGAAGTTATAAATGAAGTGAAAAGAATTATCATTTGATAATTCAGAAATAGAAATACAAGCATGGAATTGGAATTTGAAATGCAATTTGAAATGAAATTTCAAAATAGGATTTGAAAGGTAATTTTTAAATATATAACTCAAATGGAATTTGAGTATAGCATTTGAATTTTAAAGGGAGTTAAATATTTGAATTTTAAAAGGGGATTGAATATTAGAAATTCAAATAGAAGTTCAAATAGAACTTGAATAGATGAAATTAGAATGAAAAATAGAAATTTGAATTCAAGAAATTAAAATAAGATTTGAATTCAAAGGAATTCGAATAAAGAAATTCAAATAAAGATTTGAATGTAGAATTTCAAAATAGAATTTGAAATATAGAATTTCAAGGAAGAATTGAATAGAATTTGAAATATAGTATTTCAAAGAAGAAATTCAAATGTGAAATTTGAATGGAATTTAAATATGAAATTTGAATTGAGATTTGAAATAGAAATTCGAGTGTTGAATTTGATCATGGAATTGAATACCGAAATTCAAGTAGAAATTTGAATATGAGATTTCAAAATAGAATTTGAAATAAACTTTGAAAATAGGATTTCAAAGTCGAATTTGAAATAGAATTTCAAATAGGATTTTAAAATAGAAAATCCAAATGGTTTTGAAATGGAATTTGAATTCAAGAGAATTCAAATGGATTTGAGTGAAGAAATTCAAATGGTGTAAAAAAATGAATTTGAATATTAGAATTCAAATGGTGTTGGAAATGAAGTTAAATATTAGAATTCAAATGGAAATGGAAAATGAAATTTGAATGTAAGAGATTCAAATTGAATTCAAATAGGATTTAATCTATGGGATTTGAATATGAAATTCAAATGGGTTTTAAACTATGGAATTTTGAATATAGAATTTAAAAAGGAGTTTGAATATTTGAACTTCAGTAGAATTCCAATATAGAAATGGGAATATAACAGTTCAAATGGAATTTAAATACAAAGTTTAAATAAGAGAATTCAAATGTATTCAAGTATTGAATTTGAATAGGGAATTCAAATAGAAATTCAAATATTGAATTTGAATATCAAATAGAAAAGGAATTGGAATTTGAATTTAGAATTTAAAAAAAAAGTGAGATTTGAATTTGAATCAAGGAATTCAAATAGAGTTAAATGGAGTTGAATTCATTTTAAAGAAGTTTAAAAGTTTATATATATATATAAATATAATTAAAACGAACTCGCCGCAGCGCTGCAGTTCGTAAATTGGCGATTCGAACTTCAATCGAATATACAGGACGCAATTGAAGTCGGAATTCTTCGAAACAAGAAACGTCAGGACCGGTTTGATAATAGTTTTCTAATAAAAGAGAAAAAATCTGAATTTCGTCGTATAGATTTTGAGATATGTCAAAATCAAATTTTCAGAAAAACAGCGCCAGAACTATTTAACGACCAAAATGGTTTTATTTAATATTATAAAAGGATTTTAAGCGATAAAAATCCGAATTTCCTATTTAGAAAATTTCAGAGTTGGGTTGTAAAATATATGCGAATTCAAGTTGTGTAAATGAATATGATTTTTGAAACAGAAACCAGATTTTGATTTATTTAATAGAATTAACTAAATTGGATAGAAATTAGTTAACGAATTTTCGAAGGGGTTTTGGGGTTTTGAATTAGTGAATTCGATTTGAGAATTTATATTCGAAATAGAAAAGAGAACTAGAATTTGAAATTGAAATTCAATTTGGTTATGAACGAGTTAAATATTTTATTTGAACATGTTATGTTCAACAAAGAAGTGAAATAGACAAAAAGGCTAATTAAAGAATAATTGAGCGAAACTGAATTCAAACGATTCAAAATTGAATTCAAACGAATGGATTGAGTTGAATTGGATTGGAAACAGATGAACAGGTGTTAAACAGATATGGGATGGAGTATATGAAGATTTAAATTTATGTGCTCGACCAAAAAGGTACATGTTTAAATTCATATATGGGTTTTATGCGCCGTATCGGCAAGCCGCTTGGCTTTTCCTTTTTCTTTTTGATTGAGGAAGATACCGGGAAGCTATTTGAAATTTCCCGATGCTCCCGATACAGGGGAGGTTATGGCGAATTTTTCCGGGAATTTAAGGAGTTAGAATATTTTTAAGATATTTTGATAATCTGAAATCATTGTATCGACGTATTGAATTCGATAGATAAGTGAATATAAAAATCGAATATTGTAGACAAAAAGGGATAGAGATAAGTGATTGGAATTGTTTCCAATTGCAAATAGAGATTTTTCTAATATATAGAAAATAAGAGAAGGCGATATATGGAAATGTTTTCCAAATGACATAAGAGGCCGAGATGATTATTGAAATATTTGGTTAACAAATATTGATAGAGAAAATAGAGAAGTGGTTTAATTAAGAGCCCAGTGATTTGTTTGATATGTTGATTGAACACTTGTTTTTATTCGATAGTTAAATCACAGACTATCGAAGTTTTTGACCATCGTTGTCAATATGGAGAGACCGGTTGGATTATTATCCTAAGAACCACTCCGTATCGGCATAAGCGTTGCGAACCAAGTATGCTGAATATATTGAAGACGGAGTGAAGTGCAAGGGCTTTTTCTATTTATAGAAATAGTGCCTTCGGTTTCGTTCAGTCCCAGAACGAACGTAAATGGACGAATGTCTGACAGAATATTTCCAATGATCAAATGGGTTGGTCTGTATGAATATATATGGTTGCAACGGATTTATCCCTTAGCATAATATCCAGAATATTTGTGCAAACTTAACTAGTGATTAACGGATCTGACGATGTGGCATTCAAAGTGATTGTGCTATCAATGAATGGTAAGTATGCGTAGCCTCAGGCCTCAACAACCAGGAAATGACAAAAATCGGGCAGGCAGCATGGCTATGTGGGTCGCACCCATTAGGGTGTATAATCACCTATCTAGAGAAATTCCTTTTGTTTCTAAATCTATCGATTCTGCCCATTCGGGAAACGGTGGTTTGAGTCCAACCGTTGGTGATATACATTCGATACACTCAAGCGAAATGAGTGGTCGGTCATGTGTGGGCCGGGTTGCAAGATGTTCTTGTTGAACCCAGGTGTATTTGCCTCTAGAGATACACAGTCGGAAGGTGGTTCCATACCTTGTCATGTTGGAAATCCAATCTCCAATAAGCGCCATGCGGTTTTTGATTTTATACTATATATGTGGAGCGTGAGATGCAAGCGTTCTGCTATTTGATTATTTACTTGATGTAGACATTATTATAATATCACTGGATTTTCATATCAAAGTGTTTGGGTTGTAGTAAGGTAAAAACCGTCCATGTTTATGTGTGGGCTGGTCTTACTATTACTTTTCTTTCGAAAAGAGTTTTTAAAGTTAAACAAGTGGTTGGAGTTTACTCACACCAGTCCCATGACTGACCCAGAGTTTATTTTGTTTTGTTTTTCCTAAACTCTTGGGTGCCCAAATTTGTACGGGCAGTCAAGTGTTTCAGGCTTTTACAGATACACTTGGAGGAGCTTGAAGCAGGAGGCTTCAACGTTAGTTATTTCGAGTTACTTCCGCTGAATCAAATGTTATGTGTACTCTGATGATGGTATGTATATATGTACAGAACAGATTTGTATTTCAAAGCTTATGTTATATAATATATTTTTTTCGTTCCGCTGTGAGTTGTGATCTTCGTTTTTCTCCTATTCTAAGTTTTCTATCTTATCTATTCTCACCCTCTATCTTCTTTCTAATAATGAGTCGTATTTCTGTGTTATTTGGGTTGGACGTGTGGTGTATTTAGTCAACTCAGATAGCTCGGATTTGCGGGCCTTTACAGTTGGTATCAGAGCCAGGTTGAGCGAATACCTAGGCTTGTGTGACATGTGCTCATTAGAGATAGAGTCAGTAGTACCCTAGAATGAGTTGAGTGTATATACGAGAGAGCGTATTTGTTATTTGATATAAAAGTTGTTTTATATTGTGTTGGCTTGTCTGTTGAGTAGTTTATGAATTCTGGTCGAATCGTGGGACGCCACGAAATCGATAGGGATTTCTAAACGCTTGAACAGAAGATTGAACATGATATTGGTTTCAAGTGGGTAGATGAAATAATTTTACCCAAAATTTCTATTTTGATATAGAAAGGATAATTTTCTAGAATTATTATTATATGGATGTGTTGGATGTTGATTTTATAATCAAATGAGATTATAAAATTAGAATGGTTATTTATAACCAAATAAAATTTGTATAGAGATTAAATATACAAATGAGATGAATTAGAATTTAATTCAAACCAGAATTTGGAATTTTAATCCTGGGAAATTGAAAAATATTTTTCAAAGTATATTAAAATAATATAGATTTGTTTTAAAGAATTTGAAAGAAAATCATGGATTTAGAAATAATAAAGCACTGAACTCACTTCAGTGGCTAGGAAATAATTCTGATGATGATTGCAACATCATCAGTGTTCATTTCCGAGTTTCTAAGTGATGGATTGCTACCTTAGAAAGTTTTAATGGAAATTTGTTTGAAAGAAAACAAGTGGTTTGAAAATTCAAATGTTTTGAATTTGAAATGAAAATAAATATATGTATATATGTATGGGATTTCAAAAAGAATTTGAAAAGAAAAACCCAGGGATTTAAATTTCTGGAATTTAAATTTAAATTTAACTTAAACTAGTTAAATGGATTGAAGTGAATCAATTTACTAGAATCAATTTGAATAGGTTTAATGGAATATAGATTGGATATAAATGGATTGATCGTAGATCATTCAAATCAAATGTGTGAAGACCAAAAGTTTTGGTTGGAGCTAATTTGTTGAAATATGACGAGGTGAGTTTCAACAAGTTGTGAAAAGTAATGGATTTGTACCCTTTTTCTTACCTTAGCAATTTCGAGGACGAAATTATTTTAAGGGGGGAAGAATGTAACGACCCAGATTTTCTGGTCGGTTTATTTTGAATATTTAATATTATTTTAAATATAGAGCTGATAATATAAATCGATTTTCATATTGAGTTATAGATCTAATTACCATAATACGAGATATATTGAATTCGAAGTTAGAATTGAATCAAAACAATTCAGATGATCAGTATTAACTGTATTTGAATATAGATGATAATAAAAATATTTTATTATCAGAAAATTTATTTGTTTTGAATTTTTAATTTAATTATATCGATTTAATATGTCTTCTATATATACGTTCAAACTAAAATTTGAAATACGTTCCACTAAGGTAAGAATAGTGGTATAGTGTTGGAGAGTCAGTCGTTACGTTAGGATAAGGGTTCGGAGTTGCAAAGTACGGACGGAGAGATATTTTGACTATAAAACTAGTTTAAAATCACTTCAACTCTTTTCCCTTCTTTTCAGCCGACCTAAGGCTTTAACAAAGCCGACCTATCTTCATTTACATCGCAGACTATTTCTCCTCGAGCTGTAATTTTTGCTCCTCTCTCCTGTATAAAAACACACAGACCCATTCATTTCTGCAAACTGAAAACCAAAGCTCAAATCAAAGAAAGAAATGGCTCCCTCTTCATTCGCGATGTCCCTCGAAGCCATTCTCTCCGCTCCATTTTTCTTTCAGTAACCAAATCGAAAATCGCAGTATGAATCAACGGGTTTTCTTGGAGCTCGGCCGAGGACTGCATCGCTTGCGAACTGGGATTGGAGGGGCTTGATTTTTGGGTTGCTGAGGCTAGGTCTCATCGCGATTTTAGGAGAAGAAGGGGAGCGAAATCGAGAGCCGACACTGCGAACTGGGGTGGTGCGATGTTGAAGAAGTGGATGACTGGTGCGAGTACGATGGGGTGGTTTAACGACGTGAAGTTAGAAGTTGATACTGTGGAGAGGCAACTGAAGCAATGAACTGGAGGGGTGTTCGAAGTTATCTGATGTTGAATCCGAGGTGGAACTAGGAAGTTCGATGGTGAGATGTAGGAGTTCGGCTCTGTCTGGGATAATGGGATGAAGGTGTTTGCTGAAATGTCAACATGGAGGACCATAGTTTGGGAGCCATTCAGGAAGGTGGAGTTAATCGACAAGTTGTGTCGCCGGTTAATCGAGATTCCGAGAAAATAAGGTATACACACCTTTTCGAAATTTAAATACATAAAAAGGTTTATTCGTTATTTATTTCAAGATGTTAATTAACTAAAAATGGTTAATCAATAAATATAAATAAAATCATCGTAGGTAAGAAGTAAATTTATTCGAGATGATTCGAGAAAAATTCGTTAGCCGCCAATGCTGAATTTAGATGGATATTCAACAAAGGAAAAATCACGGTGAGTAAATCTCACTCACCTTTAGAATTATTTTTATTTCATTAAAAATAATTGTCTGTTGCTTGTGTGAATGCTTCCTGCTTATTTTATATATATTAGTTATTTAGGCTATTATATATATATATTGGGTTGATTGATTGGTTGGATTCCCGCAGTCTCATTAGCGGATGCCCGCAGTTTCATAGCGGATGATTACCCTATACGCCCCACGCTATGATTAGTGGATGACCTTCTATACCGCGATATTCTGCCACGAAGCAGAATTGGTATTATTTATGTGCTAACATCTGTGGATGCAGGAAAACAGGTTGGAGGAATCCAACTGGATTCCTCAAAAATATATTATCTGTTTATTTATTTGTTTGCATATATATTGTTATATATGATGTGTTAGAAAAATAAACAATTGGTTGCTTTGTGTGTTTTATCACTGGGCTTAAGTAATGATATTTTAAAATATCGTAAAAAGGATATTGGCAATTTAAAAAGAAAAAATTCTATTTTAAATGGAATTTGAATTTTTAAATGGAAATATAAAATTATAAACTTGTTTTTTTGAAATAAAACAAGTAGTTTCTTTATAGACGAAGTTTATAAATAGTTCTTTATAACGAAGTTATAAATGAAGTGAAAAGAATTATCATTTGATAATTCAGAAATAGAAATACAAGCATGGAATTGGAATTTGAAATGCAATTTGAAATGAAATTTCAAAATAGGATTTGAAAGGTAATTTTTAAATATATAACTCAAATGGAATTTGAGTATAGCATTTGAATTTTAAAGGGAGTTAAATATTTGAATTTTAAAAGGGGATTGAATATTAGAAATTCAAATAGAAGTTCAAATAGAACTTGAATAGATGAAATTAGAATGAAAAATAGAAATTTGAATTCAAGAAATTAAAATAAGATTTGAATTCAAAGGAATTCGAATAAAGAAATTCAAATAAAGATTTGAATGTAGAATTTCAAAATAGAATTTGAAATATAGAATTTCAAGGAAGAATTGAATAGAATTTGAAATATAGTATTTCAAAGAAGAAATTCAAATGTGAAATTTGAATGGAATTTAAATATGAAATTTGAATTGAGATTTGAAATAGAAATTCGAGTGTTGAATTTGATCATGGAATTGAATACCGAAATTCAAGTAGAAATTTGAATATGAGATTTCAAAATAGAATTTGAAATAAACTTTGAAAATAGGATTTCAAAGTCGAATTTGAAATAGAATTTCAAATAGGATTTTAAAATAGAAAATCCAAATGGTTTTGAAATGGAATTTGAATTCAAGAGAATTCAAATGGATTTGAGTGAAGAAATTCAAATGGTGTAAAAAAATGAATTTGAATATTAGAATTCAAATGGTGTTGGAAATGAAGTTAAATATTAGAATTCAAATGGAAATGGAAAATGAAATTTGAATGTAAGAGATTCAAATTGAATTCAAATAGGATTTAATCTATGGGATTTGAATATGAAATTCAAATGGGTTTTAAACTATGGAATTTTGAATATAGAATTTAAAAAGGAGTTTGAATATTTGAACTTCAATAGAATTCCAATATAGAAATGGGAATATAACAGTTCAAATGGAATTTAAATACAAAGTTTAAATAAGAGAATTCAAATGTATTCAAGTATTGAATTTGAATAGGGAATTCAAATAGAAATTCAAATATTGAATTTGAATATCAAATAGAAAAGGAATTGGAATTTGAATTTAGAATTTAAAAAAAAGTGAGATTTGAATTTGAATCAAGGAATTCAAATAGAGTTAAATGGAGTTGAATTCATTTTAAAGAAGTTTAGAAGTTTAAAAGTTTATATATATATATAAATATAATTAAAACGAACTCGCCGCAGCGCTGCAGTTCGTAAATTGGCGATTCGAACTTCAATCGAATATACAAGACGCAATTGAAGTCGGAATTCTTCGAAACAAGAAACGTCAGGACCGGTTTGATAATAGTTTTCTAATAAAAGAGAAAAAATCTGAATTTCGTCGTATAGATTTTGAGATATGTCAAAATCAAATTTTCAGAAAAACAGCGCCAGAACTATTTAACGACCAAAATGGTTTTATTTAATATTATAAAAGGATTTTAAGCGATAAAAATCCGAATTTCCTATTTAGAAAATTTCAGAGTTGGGTTGTAAAATATATGCGAATTGAGTGGTCGGTCATGTGTGGGCCGGGTTGCAAGATGTTCTTGTTGAACCCAGGTGTATTTGCCTCTAGAGATACACAGTCGGAAGGTGGTTCCATACCTTGTCATGTTGGAAATCCAATCTCCAATAAGCGCCATGCGGTTTTTGATTTTATACTATATATGTGGAGCGTGAGATGCAAGCGTTCTGCTATTTGATTATTTACTTGATGTAGACATTATTATAATATCACTGGATTTTCATATCAAAGTGTTTTGGGTTATAGTAAGGTAAAAACCGTCCGTGTTTATGTGTGGGCTGGTCTTACTATTACTTTTCTTTCGAAAAGAGTTTTTAAAGTTAAACAAGTGGTTGGAGTTTACTCACACCAGTCCCATGACTGACCCAGAGTTTATTTTGTTTTGTTTTTCCTAAACTCTTGGGTGCCCAAATTTGTACGGGCAGTCAAGTGTTTCAGGCTTTTACAGATACACTTGGAGGAGCTTGAAGCAGGAGGCTTCAACGTTAGTTATTTCGAGTTACTTCCGCTGAATCAAATGTTATGTGTACTCTGATGATGGTATGTATATATGTACAGAACAGATTTGTATTTCAAAGCTTATGTTATATAATATATTTTTTTCGTTCCGCTGTGAGTTGTGATCATCGTTTTTCTCCTATTCTAAGTTTTCTATCTTATCTATTCTCACCCTCTATCTTCTTTCTAATAATGAGTCGTATTTCTGTGTTATTTGGGTTGGACGTGTGGTGTATTTAGTCAACTCAGATAGCTCGGATTTGCGGGCCTTTACAAAATTATTGTTAGATGTCCAGTTTCATGATTTTTAGAGTCACTGTGCGGCCGTACGGATTTTTAGAGTGTAAACCAGTTAGTATTTTGACAGTTAAAAATACACTGTGTGAGCAAACGGAGTCGGAATTCGACGAAACTAGTTTCGTTGGGACCGTAATGTCGAACTCTAGCTGCATGTCAATTTTCATGATTTTTAGGCATTGTGTGTGATCACACGAATTTTTAGAGTGCAGAGAATAAATATAAATGAATATAAAAATGGAAAATATCCTAGGAAAATATCTTCAAAAAAATATCTAGCCTATAAATACCCTCCCTTTAGTATTCCTAAACCCTAAATTATTTTCCCTGAGGTCAAAAACAGTCCGCCGCTAGTATGAGCTTCCATCGTGAGTTCTTAGGGTTCTTCAAAAATCCTCAACAGTTCCAATAAAACCTTATAAAATCCAATACTTGTATATTCTGATTTCTCTTGCGATTCTCTTCAATTCTATGGAGATTTCGCTAGTTGCGATGCCTGTTCTGGAAACCTGCGGAAGTAGCTGAGTGTTAGGGTTTTAGTTTTAGCCAAATATAGTAAATGTTGTTTCGATTGAATGTTGGTTTTGGGGTCAGGAATGAAAACCGCACCCATAGTAGTAAATTCGGGGTGTTCGGTGATGGGTTTGTTCATTGATTTCTGGGCAGAACACGAAGGAAAGAGGGAGCTCGAGTTCGAAAATTTGGGGTCCTTTGTGATGAGGTGTTGAAGATTAGTAAGATGGTGTATTTGGTTTTGAATCTAGAGAAGGATGGAGGAAGAAAGATGAGCGGGAAGTTCGGCAAGGGTGGATGCGGTATACTGTCGTGCGTGATTTGGAGATGGAAGATGGAGCACCGTGTTTTTCAGTGGTCGGGGAAGGAGAAATCAAAGGGGGAGACGGGCCTGTTTCTTAGTTTGTGCTGGGCTGGGCTGAACAAGTAAAGGAGTGGAGGGGCTGGTTTGTAAAAGGAGGGTGAGACCCGATAACTTATTTAAATCAAATTTTACAAATAGATTTCATATCAAAACATGGGCCGTAAGAAAAGGTGAAGCCCAACTAAGTTTTTATTTATGTTTGGATAATTAAACTCAAGTTAATTTAATTAGGGATTAAGAAAAGTAATTAGGATAAGTTAATTAAGTTTAAGGAACAATTGATTTAAGTAAATTAATTATTTATCTAGTTTAATTCAATGGGTTAATTAAAATATTATAACTTGTACATCCGTGAATAGAATCCTTGGAAATCGTATGGACAGGAACAACAGTCTGGAACTGGTTTGGAATGGTTTAGAGATAGTTGGAATTTATTGAAAAATAAATGGTCTGATCAGAATCATCAACGACCGTAAATCGTATTTAATGATTACGGACAATGTGAGTAAATCTCACTAACTCTGAACAGTTTATATTTTCATGTTGTATTTTTAGAACTGTTAAATATTTACTGTTTGACTGTTTGATTGAACTGCTAGTCAGTTAGTTAAATTTCTATATTGATTCTGTTTAACAGAATATATCATATGGAACTGAAAGTGATGTTATCTATATTGTCTAACATCTGTGATGCAGGGAAACAGGTTGGAGGAATCCGACTGGATTCCTCAACAGTTATTTTATTGTTTTCATATATTTTAATATATGATATGAATTTTAACCTGTTGTTGATTGTGTGGGTATGGACGATATTGAACATCGTGATTTGATATGATTGAATACCATAACATACCGAAATGTTGATAAAAGATATTTTTCAAAGTGATGTTGATAACAGAATATTTATAAATTGGAATATTTATAAATAAGAGATATTTATAAATTTAAATATTTATAAATAAGGAATATTTATAAATTGGGATATTTATAAATAGGAGATATTTTAAAAAAAGAAAATAAATTCAAAACATTTCTTTTTGAATGGAAAGGCCTGTGTGGCGAGTTTGGGGATTTTCCCGATGCTCCCGATACAAAGGAGGTTATGGCGAATTTTCCCGGGAATTTAAGGAGTTAGAATATTTTTAAGAATAAATCTGAAAAGGGAATATTTGCAAACCATTTGCAAATAGAATAAAATAGAGAAAGAAATATTTGTAAACCATTTACAAATAGAATTGATAGGGGAATATTTAGAAAATAAATAGAGTTAAATAAAAGGGAAATTGGTTTATAAAGGAAACCGTTATAAAAAGGAAAACGTTATTAAAAGGACATTTATAAAGTGAAGAACCGTTACTAATAGTAAATCTTTATAAATGAATAAACGTGTTAAAAAGGAGATCTTTTTAAAATGGATAGGCGTTATAAAAAGGAGAAATCGAATATGGTATTCGAAGTTAGTTAATCGAATATAGACATTTGAAAGGGGTTAGTCAAGTCGAGTTAACCAAATAGAGTTAATCAGTTAGAGTTAATCAGTTAGAGTTAACCAGTTAGAGTTAATCAAATAGAGTTAACCAGTTAGAGTTAATCAAATAGAGTTAATCAGTTAGAGTTAACCAGTTAGAGTTAATCAAATAGAGTTAATCAGTTAGAGTAAATCAAACAGAGTTAACCAGTTGGAGTTAATTAGTTAGAGTTAATCGATTAGAGTTAAAACGAACTAGAGTTTATCAAATATAGTTATTTGAGACAGAGTTAGTCAAGTTAGTCGAGCCTAGTAAATCGAATCGAATTGGTCGAACCAAGTAAGTCGAGTTAAGTTAGTCGAGCCTAGTTAATCGAATCGAATTGGTCGAACCAAGTAAGTCGAGTTAGTCAAGTCAAGTTAAGTTAGTCGAGTTAAGTTCGTCGAGTTAAATAAATCGATGTAAGTTTCATCGAAAGGAGTTATCGATGTTAGTTTCATCAAAAGGAGTTATCGATGTTAGTTTCATCGAAAGGAGTTATCGATGTTAGTTTCATCGAAAGGAGTTATCGATGTTAGTTTCATCGAAGGGAGTTATCGATTATAGTTTAATCGAAGTGAGATTTTCAAATATGAGATATTTGAAAAGGAAGAGTTATCGAATATTAGTTATTCGAAGAGAGACTATCGAATATCGTTTATTCGAGAAGAAGTTAATCGAATGTAGGTTATTCGAAGAAGAGTTAATCAAATAGAGATTTCTCAAAGAGAGTTAATCGGCAAATTTGATTATATCGAATTCGGGAAAGTACTTATACTTTTCCAGTGTTTAAATAGAGATTTATTTATTTATAAATAAATAAGTGTTAGGTTAATTATTCACTAATAAGAATAGAAGTTATAATTAAAGTTAGATAATTCGAAAGTAGGGATTATAATGTTATCGTTATAACCAATGTTTTAAATATAGAAATGGATCAGTAAAATTGGATTCGAGAAAGGCGTAAAGAAGTTGTTAAAGATTTAAAGATAAACTTTGACCATTTCGAAGTTATAACGTTGTTCAGTTAAGGTCTGAGAGGTAATTATACCCCAACTTGAGTGACTTCCTTCTTAACTAAGAAATGGTAAGGTTTGATCGTAAAGAAGTTTTGGAAATGTTTTCCAAACGAGAATCAGAAATATTTTCTGATAAAAGAAAAATAAGAATTTAGAATATAGGGAAACAGGAGATAAGTAAATAAATGAACTAAAGAGGTTAATGTTAAATGATGTTTGTTCGATATAATTTCCATCTGGGAATAATATCGTTATTTGCACACTTGTTTTTCTTCGATGGTTAAATCACAGACTATCGAAGTTTTGACCATTTTAACGTTGTTAATATGGAGAGACCGGTTGGATTTTTATCCAAAGAACCACTCTGTATTGGCATAAGCGTCGCGAATCAATCATATATGCCAAAGATAATTGAAGACGGAGTAAAAATGCAAGGGCTATCCTGTTTACAGAATAGTGCCTTCGGTTTGTCCAGTCCCATGACAACTTGTATGGACGAAGATCTGACAGAGTATATCCAATGGATCGCGTAAGTTGATCTGTTCAAACGTATTCACGTTTGGTGGCGGAGGAATTCGTTTCTCTTAGCCGTGTACCCGTGTTATTTTTGGATAAGTCAATTTGTGATTTGGCGGGTATGACGATGTGACATTTTAAGTAAATGAAGATGGATGTCTGACAGAGTATTTCTAGAAAGGTCACGTACATTGATTTCTTCAACCGTATCAAGAGTGGAAGCAGAGAAGGAAACTTCTTTTAGCTGACACGTAATGTATTGTTGTAGACGTCAATTAGTGATTTTCGATGGATCTGACAATGTGGCATTCGAAGTGAATCTATTGTGATGATAAAGCGTAGCTTCTAGCCTCACATCCGGTAAATGACAGAAATCGGGCAGGCAGCATGGCTAAGTCGGTCGCACCGAAGTAGGGTGTATAATCACCTATCTAGTGAATATTCATTTGTTTCTTAAATCTATCAATGCTGTCCCATATATATATATATACGGGAACGGTTGCTGATCCCAACCGTTGGTGATGTACATTCGATACACTCAAGCGAAATGAGTGGTCGGTCATGTGTGGCTGAGTTGCAAGATGTTCTTGTTGAACTCCAGTGTATCGTTCCTAGAGTACACTGATCGGAAGGTGGTTCCATACCTTGTCATAGTTGGGAATCCAATCATCCAATACGAGCTTGCGATTTTGATTGTATACTATATATGTAGTAACGTGAGATGCAAGCATTTCTGCTAGATTGATATTTATTTGTACTTAGACATTATTATAATATCAGAATGATATTGCTTTGAAAAGTTATTTGGATTCTCATAAGGGAAAAACCCGTTCCGTATTCACGGCGTGGTCTTATGAGATATCATATACCTGTTTAAATGATTTGAGTTTATTCACACCAGTCCCATGACTGACCCGGAGTTTATTTTGTTGTTTTCCCTAAACTCTTGGGTGCCTAAATTTGTACGGGCAGTCAAGTAGTCGGGATTTTACAGGTATACTTGAAGAGCTTGGAGCAGGAGGCTTCAGGATTCTATAGCTAATATTATTTCCGCTGTTGTTGTAAGTGTTGTACTCTAATAAGTGTTATTGTATACATATACTAATGTTATTTCAAAGATATGTTATGTTATATTTTATTCGTTCCGCTGTGAGGTTCGTGTTACTCTGATGTTGTGTTCTTCTTCTTCTTCTTCTATTCTAAGTTTCTATCTTATCTATTCTCACCTTCTAATTTCTTTCATTTATTACCGGGATTTTTTGATGTTTTGGTTATCGACGTCGAGCTTACGTCGATAACCAAAGTCGCCGAAAATCCGGGTTACTACACCAGCTTAATTTCATATTTCCTTTCAGCATAGCAGTTCCTCAGCCACTTTCGGTACCTAACAGTTTAAAGAATCGAGTGGTCTAACAAAATTAATCAAACCACTCACAGCATTATTCACATCTTTTGGTACCCAAATCTATTTGTATAACAATCCATTCGAATCTATCTTTGTACCTTTTGGAACCCAGATCTGTTTGAATTTAATGAAGTTTGTTTTATTTCTTTTTGGGATCCAAAATTGTTCAAATGGATTATGATAAAACAAATTCACATCACGTTTATGATTCAAAAATCCTTTGCGATTCTCAGAGATTGGATTTTCATATTGATTCCTTCCGAAGAAGTTTGAAGGATTTTTAAAATCATTTGAGTTCGGATTTTCAAAAACATTATTTTTCCCAAAGCCGAGTTCACTTTTATTTCCAGATGAAAATTGATTTTTCAACAACATATTAAGAGATTTTTCACCGTTAGAAAATTTAACCAAAGTTGCTTCAAGTTGTTGAATTTTAAATTTAAGATCACCATTCTCTTTCATTAAATCTGAACAACGTTTTTATGATCTTATTCTTTTCAAAATCGTTTTCAAAACCAAATTTTCATCTTTAAGAAATTTAATTTTGGTTTGAGATTCTGAGATTTCAAATTCAAATTGTTTTTATTTTTCAAACTTAAAATTCTTGGATTTTTCTATCTCAGTTTCAAGTTCTTTCAATATCAAATCACTTTTCGACAAATTTTCTTTTTCATCAATTTCAAATTTTGAATTTATATTAGTCTTAAAAACTTCAAATTCCTTTTGTAGAAAATTGTTCAAATTTGATAAATCAATCTTGTTTTCTTTCAAGATCAGAATTTCATTTTCAAACCTTTGAATACTTTTATTGAGATGAACAAGATTGGTTTCCAATTTCAAACAATTTTTGCAATCTGAAATTGAAAGGTTTTTAAAATATTCAAGTTGTGATTCTAAATTATCAATTTTGCTAGTCAACTCAAAATTCTTAGATTTTAGAGACTTATTTTTCAGTTGGAGTTTATCAACAGATTTCGTTAAATCAAGACACATGTAAACCAGATCTTCATATGAGAAATTTTATGTTTCAGCATTTGTTGTTTCTCCATCATCTGATCCATCTAAAATTTCATCTACATGACCTATTAAGCATAGATTTGAAACTGAGTTGACTTTCTGGGATTTTGAGCAGCTGTTGTCAATTTGTCCATACTTTGTATTGAGAGTATTCCAAATTTCCTGTGCAGATAAACAATGACTGATAAGATTAAACTGTTCGGTACTAAGATAATCAAATATAATTTTCATAGCACGAGCATTGAAAGTAATATCTACATTATTAAACCCATTGATAATAACATCCCAACGTTTAATATTAACAGATTTTAAATAAAATTCTATTTTGGATTTCCAGTTTGAAAAATCTGTTCCATCGAAAATAGTTGGAAATGAATTGGACTGACTCCCTATGGACTGACAACCAGGATTCACCATTTCTAGAGTTAATGAAATAACCTGCTCTGATACCAAATGGCGTCTCTATTTACGAGGAATTTTAAGCACCCTGGTGGCCACCAAAGATACCTCAGACACTGGTTTCATGCCCTGCCTCTCGACACGGACAACCACCAATGGGTATCTAGGGGCAAGAGTTAATACTTCGCCACATGATCATACAACGAGAACCCCCTATCATGCTGTTACCTTAGACCATCTCTGATACCACTAGTTGGATCTAGAATAATCCTAGAGGGGGTGAATAGGGTTTTTCACTGAATTAAAAAAAAACTGACAAGATATTAAATAAAAAACAGATCACAGAATGCAGCAGAAATAAAAAGCAGAAAGGAAATAACACACAGAGATACCCAGCTTCGGCAAATCTTGCCTGCTGCTGCATTCCTAAGGTTTCTACTAGGTGTTAAAAACAGATCCCGCTTACAGACACTGTAAACTCGCACTCCCTACTCCTGTACTAATCCTACGCTCAAAGCCCTATACTAACCGATATACCCTCGATTAGATTTCCCCTGATTACGACCCCGTAACCAGTAACCCTAGTTTTTACAGACTCTAGTAAACTACCAGTCAACACCCTGACTGGATCCCCCTAGATTTTACAGACTCTAGAACTGTTTGATTCGTTTACAACTCGAAATAAAAACAACATAAAATAAAAAGAAACTAAAAACCCTTGGGAGTTAAATTAAAAAGGGTCATCCCCTTTATTCTCTTGACTCAAAAAACTGGACGGTCCACTTTCATTTGAGTGCACCCGTATCCCATTTGTTTAGCCCGATCTCCTTTGTCTTAGAAATGGCGGCTCTGGAAAATGAATTCAAAACTAGGGTTTTGGAAAATCTCCCAAATCGTGATGGTTGACGGAGCGAATCTATTTCTATGATGCTCAAGACTTTGTAGCTTTCTCGTGCTTCGATATGGGATGAAATTCAATTGAAAACAATGTGAGTATTACGACTTGATTAATTCGATTTTGCTCTTGAAATTTTGCTTGTGTTTTTGATTTTCCTTACATGCCTGTGATGATGTGGTATAGATTATATAGGGTAAATAGAAACCCTAAAGTCTCTGATTTCATCGAGATGACTTCGATTTGATTTTGCGTTGCTTTCACTTTTGGTTGTGTAATTCTCGGCTGAAATTTTCCCTTTGTTGCTTCAAATAAATTTGGATAATTACAGAGGCCCTTGCATGATTTCATTGATGAACTGTCCCTTTGACAGAATCTGGATACTGTCTATTTTCCCCTTTTTGAAAAAAATAGCCTCGGCTTTGAATGCGGCAATTCTAGAAAAAATGAGATGATGCTTCTAATTCTTTTTCTTTGCCTTTAATGTATAAATCTGGAAACATAATATTTGATTGCCTTGTTTGAGTTACATAATTAAAACTGGAAACTAAAGATTTGCTTTCAATAACTCCTTGCTTGATCGAAGATGCTTTTGTGGATGAATGAATTTTTCTCAATAAAATCGAGGCCGCAATATCTGGGGTAATTAAATTTCCTGATTTATCACAATTGCTGATTTTGGCTTTGTCAAATATCTTGGTCTAAAAACTGGAAAGAATTGCCTGAGCTTGATATAAAAACTTTCCTTGGTTTTGAAAGTTGTTCTGTAAATTGTTGTGCAATCACTACATAATTCTGGAAACAGTTAAATACTTTCCCTTGCACTTCAAACCAGTGATATCTGGAAAAAATAAGTTACTGAAATCATGCCATTAGTTCCTGATTTGATTTCTGGAAATAGGATGCTCATTTTTCTTTACACTCTCACCATGTATAAGATATATATACATACACAAATGTATGTATATATTTATGCTTAGACAAGTGCATGTGCATGCCTTATTCATTGTACACTGCCCTGTTTGTAACATTATTCACACAACCTGCTTGTTTGAACTTGAGCATGCATGTAGTGACCTTGTCACTGTGCTGTGTCCATTTTGAAATCTTGGCTTGATCTATTTTGCTAATTAGTGAACCATGAATAGTTGCACACATGCCTTGAATTTTTGTGTACCATTCTGTAAACAATAATAGCACCATTTAGTAGACTTGAACTTGCAACCTGTTGCACTCATGAATCGTTGCACTTGCTCACTCATGCTTCACCATTGTTGTTCTGATCTGCCATCATACATGTTTGTGTGCATATTACATTCCCATGCAGTCTGATCATTTTGGCATGCCATGTATACAATGATATGAACAGTCCACCTATTTGCATGCTGATTTGTGGTCATATGTATACATGACTTTGCTATCTTGACTATTTGGGTAGCACTTGTTTGCTGATATGAACTTGCTGCTGCTATGTTGTAGTTCTTTATTTCTGTGTTGCACCATGTATTGTTGAGCTGAACTTGAATTGGCATTCAAACTTGATTCACCATGTGCATTTAGAACATGCTGCTCACACAATATCCATTTTCCTGAAACTTGAACTGCTGTGTTTATTTATGCTGATCTGCCATGTAAAAATTTAGTTGATCTTTCCTTGATCGTTCATGTAAATCATACTGAACTAAAGTAATCCATGCTGTCTTGGCTATTTTGACACTTTGTCCAACCAGTTTTGACTTGAGTTGATTTGTCAATGTTTGTCACACATTTTTGCCTGATCTTGCATGTTGACATTGTAATATACATTAGCAGACTGACTGTACTTTGTTGGGGCTAGTCAGAATCAGCTGAATTTGATGCTGGTTCTGATCAGCAAAGAAGTATGGTTATGTCGAGGTTGATCAAGTCATGAAAAATGATGAGAAACACACCGAAATTCTGAGGCAAATAAATTTTCAAAATAAAAGTTATATTTGCATGGTTCAGTATTATTTCTATTGCAGTGTACTATGTGTGTGTTTCATTGTGACAGGTAAGAAGATGATGACTTGACTGACAGAGCAGATGCTGTGAAGATAGAAGACTTAAGAAACAGAAGACAGTGTTGCGTCGGTGTATATGAAATGTGAAAATGTACGTATATATGACAGAGTGATTGTATGAGTGTTGTAGTGATTCTGTAGTAAAGGAGCTGTGTATACGAAAAAGATTGTACTGTTTATATGTAATAAACAAATTTGATTAAAATAAAATATTATTTTATTGTTGTCAAACATACTTATCTATTTTATTCAGTTTATTTACATGTACAATATTCAGTGACTGTTTAAATAGTGAACTTACAAATAGTTGTACTGTTTGAATGTTTGAAATATAATATTTATATTTAAATACAATACTGTATGAATATATAAATGTCTGTACAGTCGTATTTTATTTAAATATTATATTCCTGTCTGTGATGTATATATAGAACTGTACAGTAACAAACACATCTAAAATAGTATTTATTTGGTTGTTATCATCAAACAAAAATCATATAATTGTGTATACAACTACGTTATATACAACAAGTATCACGCATAATGTTGTATTCTAATGTTGTAATATGATGTAACAGACTCTGATATGTAATGTGATATTATATTTTGTTAAAATTCCGCTATGAGATTCTGATGTAATGTTCTTCTTATTCTTCTATTCTATTAGTTATATCTTGTCTTTCTCATCCTCTTATTTCTTTCTATTAAAGATCTGTATTTTCGTACACTTTGGGTTAAATGTGTAAGATATTAGTCAGCTCAAATTGGTATGGATTTACGGGCCTTTACATGCACAGGCACAGAATCTCAAAGTTGGTTTGAAGTGCCAGCACACTAACAGTTATAAAACAGGAGAGAAACAAAGTGCTTTCACTAGTAGTCATTTAAATGGTAATCTAAGTTACCTCCCTAAGAGAGGACCTAGTTCATCTTCGTAGGGTGACATGGTACAAATATGAGAATAGAACATCCCAGCCAATCCCTCGACATAGTCCATTATTTCGTCGCTATATATGAATTTCCTTTCCCAACTTTCATCCTCTAAAATTTCGTCATTCATTTCACCTAGCATACCTGTCTTGCACAATAACAACTTATTGCCCACTACTTCATAAAAAGCCGTTTTGGCACACCTACCTCACCCACGAACTTAAAGAATTCATATTTAGGATCATACCTCATCTCAATAGCACCATGTCCCCAAAAACTCTCAGCCACTACCCAATATATTTTTCGTTCCTTAACCACCTCCTCATACTCTACAAGGGTTTTGACTTTGGGAACCCACTCTCTAAGAGGAGACCTATTGAGTGGGATCTTCTTAGGACATGGCATATCAGCTAGTACTTTACACGACTGTGAGGAGTGTCCAAATGACATATGTATTACTTATGTTTGGTTTCCACTTGTAAGTGATATCAACAAAATACTCATGTCCTTCGATGCATACCTTCAACTTATTGGGAAGAGGTTTGGCAGGAGTTATTTCAATTAATGCTCTAGCAAAAACTAAGTTCCTTTTAGCAACCGTGTTCGCATCAAAGAACTTAAGTTTACCAATGTATCTGGCTAACTAGTTAAGGCTAATGAGAGGCTAAAGAGCAGAAGGGACATTAGTAAATTGGGTCCAAACTGGAATGGAACGAACCCGGTCCTTAGCCTTATCAGGGATTAGAAATATTTAATACAACGTAGGAATATAATGTGAGGTTATATTAGAGCTTAATAATAAGCTTAAATTGTGTTAAGTTAAATTGAAGATGAAATTAATAAGCTAAGATAGTGGAGTATGTTCCAACAGCACGGGGCAAATCGAGAAAAAAAAAGTGGCTCGAAGGTCTGTTCTGGCAGTGTGGGGGCTAATTGAAGAAAATAATAGGCCTAATAAAATAATGAAATTGTAGTGGGAGTCCGCTCCGGTAGCGTGGGGCTGATTGGGAAAAATAAGTGGCTCGTAGGTATATTACGACAACGTGGGCTGATTGGGGAAAATAAGAGGCATAATAAAATGATAAAATCCTAGCTAAGGTCCATTCATCAGCACAGGGCTGATAGGAGAAACCAAGCGGCCTTATAGAATAAGTGGAGACCAAGTCCCCGGTTACTTGTGTTAACTGCATATTTGTTTAAGGACCTGTATCAAGCAATATCCCTTTTATCGTCTATGGATGTCTCACACTAGGTAGAGGCAAGGGCACGCTTTACTGCGTTGGATAGTAAGAGGTCCAAACGAGGTGGTTACGGGTGCATTCTGGATGGACAATGAGAGTGCATCGTGACGATTGGGGAAGATAAGCCGTTATAACGCCTGTGATTAACGGCTATGTCTTTTTAGTTGATGGGTTCGAGATTGATAACCCTAAATTCAATAACTGGCATATGTTATCACATTGTGGTTATAAGAATCGATCGATGGGTAAAAATTAGGTAAAGCCTAATTATGATATCTTTGTAAGTTAGTGCAACAAGCTTGGAAATGAATGAGAAACCAATCTTTAGTTCGTGCCTAACCTTGTTTACCGCTTTTATACCTTTATGTCCTATGTCCTTAAAACTGTTCGTCTGTCTAATGCTTCCTTAACTTATGTTCATGCTAGAACTCGCTAGACGTATGCCTGACTTAGTTTTCCTTTTCCTTCTCTCTTTCTTTCTCCCCCAGGTTCGCAGGGAGGAGGGTCTTAGTAGTGATTCTTGACTTTTCTATTCAGCTTGGATTCAGACTCATGTATTGGTTCATTTCTCATTTTCTGATTATTGTATTGACATTCGAGAGGGATGATTTTACTTATGTACTTTAATATTATGATTTTCCACAAGATAGTGTATTTGGTTTTATGATGGTGATTATTTGGTATTATGAAGTGTAATAAGTACTGCAATTTGACTTCTTTTATGAAAGGCTGTTTTAAATTTTTTGCTCTGTTTTATATTTTTTTGGCTTGCGAATTTCAGTTTATGTGTTGTAACTTTATACTTAAGCGCTTCATAAAACTTAAGGCATCCTCATATGGTTCACATTAAGGGGAGTGGGGTACTTCATTTCGTATCAGAGCCTAAGGTAATAAGATCAGAGAAAAGTTTTTGAAAAAGTGTTTTCAAAAGTAAAGTATTTTCAAAGTAAAACTTGTTTTTGGAAAACATCCCCTCAAGTTAATTACAATATTTTCTTGATTTCTTTCTTGAATAATTGTCTCTTCCTTTTCAACATGTCTAGGGCTCCCATCTTTTCAGTGGGTGTTCCCATTCCGGTATGGTTTCCTAGATATGTTGAGGCTACAAAGCCTGCCGATGGGCAAGGAAATGCCCTACCTCCAGCTGTAGCCGTGGTAGTTCCACCGAATCCGGCGATTAATTTCTCTAAGCTCTGTAAGAATTTTTCTACTATGGTCGGAAAACCATTTCTTGCATCGTAGATTTTTATTAATGCTCGTAATTGGTTTTGAGAGACCAATCATGTATTTGAGCTATTAGAGTTCGACGACAAGAGGAGGATTCAGTTGGTCACCTGGCACTGAAAGGATAGGCTTCTGTTGGTGGGAAGCGGCCAAAGAAGAGTAGGCCATAAGGACATGGAATGAGTTCAAGGATATGTTCGAGAAGAAGTTCTCATCACAAGATGAAGAAGGGATGCAGTTAGAGAAATTCTTGAGTCTGAAACACGGTGATATTTCGGTTAAGGAGTATGTGAATAGTTTCAATGAGTTAGCGAAATTTGGCTTGGATTTGGTATATACTGGGCATAAGAAGGCATTGAGATTTGCGAGGGAACTAAGCCAACCCCTCCAAGGGATAGCATTGACACACTTTTCGATGGGTGCGACTTTTGAGGCTTTAGTGGAGATGGATCTTATGCACGGTGACGGAAAGGAGAGTACTCAGGAGGTTAAGACTGAAGTGGCCAAGATAGGTTTTGGGAAGAAAAATTGGTAGGCAAGAAAGGCGGTAAGAAAAAGGGAGAGAAACTGGATAAAGCATAGACCAAGAAGTAAGTGAAGTATCATGGATATGGTATGAAAGGGCGCTTAGTTAGAGATTGCAAGATGGAAGCTAAGATGGGTACTTACTTTAAGTGTGGACAAATAGGACATCATAGCAGACAGTTCCCTCATAAGCAGGGACTGGGAGCAGGTTCATCCGGAGCACAGGTTCATGCGCTTGAGGCAACTCAGGCCGATGGTAGCAGTCAGGTCAGAAGTAGAAAGGTCACTATAGAAGGTTTGATTTCTATTTTCGACTTTCCCATTAGGAACTTGTTCGATTACAGTGCTTATCATTCTTTCATATCTGGTTTTATTGTTGATTGTCTATACCTAAATACTCCAATAGTCTCTAATACAATAGTTGTCTCAAACCCTATAGGAGGTACGGCTAACCTATCTATGATGTGTAGAGGTTTGAGGATTGCTATTCTTAAAGTCGAGTTTGAGTGCAACGCTTATGTACTGGGTTTCATGGGCTACATGCTTATTCTAGGGATTGATTGGCTGGCCAATTGTGGTGCCATCCTTGACTATGAGAGGAGAGTAGTGAGATTTGTGATGTGCCACGGTAGGACTCTCGAGATTTCTTGCAACCTGCGAGGGTCAGTCATGCTCAGTTTCTTGGATTCCCTAGATGCTTCTGCAGATGATGTAACAACCCAGATTCCGACAGACCAATTTTATTTTCAAAAATCCAATCTATCGAAACCCGAGTTGGGTGCTCTGGTATCCTGCAGAAAAAGACAGAGATAAAGAAACATGTCAGAACTCATAAAGAATCTCACAGCGGAAGGAAATAAAGTATAATATATTCAAATATAGCCTTACCTTATTAACAATACTGCTAAACCAGTATCCAAAGCTATACCATCTCTGTCATGAACCTAACCTGGAAGTATGTAATGAGGAGGGGGTCAGAACATAAGTTTTGTGTGACTGGACTTAGAATAAACTTCTGTATAATCCTACATATACCATTCAGTTACATTTTCTTTGTTACTAGGTTGTTAACAATGTTAGCTCTTTAAGCTATACTTATCCATCCACTAGTAGATTAACCTAATACAATGTATATGTAGTTACCCCTACTCGTGTCCTCTTTTAATGTATATGTAGTCCCTCATCCAACTCGTGTCATCTTGTCATATGTACGCAGTTCCTTATCCAATGTCGTACGTCATACGGGCTTTCATGTATATATATGTATATATATATATATATATATATTCTTATACGTCTGCGTAAAACCACCATTCCTATGTTGTGTAAGCGTTTGGACAGCCAACCAAGGTCTTACTAGGTTCTGTTATCGAATACTACCTAGATCCAACTAGGGTTTATAATCGAGTGTTACCTCGGTCCAACTAGGGTTTACTTTATCGAACGCTTCCTAGGTTCAACCAGGGTTCACGCTACCTAGGTCCAACTAGGGTTTATGCTACCTATCGAACAATTCCACTAGTCTAGGACACATTACCCCGAGCGATATGCGTTCCTAGACTTTACGTCCCAACCGTATCATTAAACGTGCTAGATATCTAGTTGCACATGTCCTCTATATGTGCGACCCGAGTCCCGTGGCAGGTGTAACGGCGGGGAATTTCGCGACTTTGGTTATCGCCATAAACACGACGACGACTAACCAAACATCAAGAAATCCCGGTCGTTAATGAAAGAAATTAGAGGGTGAGAAAGAAAAGATAGAACTAATTAGAATAGAAGAAGAAAAGAAGCACTTACATCATCAGAGTAACACGAATCTCGCAGCGGAACGAATAACATATAATATATAACATAACTTTGAAATACAACAGTTATGTATACAATAGCACTTATCAGAGTACAGCACTTACAACACAGCGGAAATAAACTACAGCTATATGATCCTGGGGCCTCCTGCTCCAAGCTCTCCAAGTATATCTGTAAATCCCGACTACTTGACTGCCCGTACAAATTTAGGCACCCAAGAGTTTAGGGAAAACAACAAAGTAAACTCCGGGTCAGTCATGGGACTGGTATGAGTAAAACAGTTTAAAACAGGTATATGATATCTCATAAGACCACGCCGTGAATACGGAACGGGTTTTCCCTTATGAGTATCTGAACAACTTTGACAAGCAATATCATTGTGATATTATAAATAATGTCTATATACAAATAGATGGCAATCTAGCAGAACGCTTTCATCTCACGTTCTACATACATAGTATAAAATCATAAACCGCAGAGCGCTTATCGGAGAATGGATTCCAACAGACAAGGTATGGGAGCACCTTATGATCAGTGTACTCTAGAGGGTATACACTGCAGGTTCAACAAGAACGTCTTGTAACCCGGCCACACATGACCGCTCACTCATTAAGCTTGAGTGTCGCGAATATATTGCCACCACGGTTATAGGCCATTAAACCGTCATCCGAAGATACAGAATCAAAAAGAAGTATAAATATGGATATTCCCTAGATCGGTGACAATACACCCTGCTTGGGGATGACCCAACTAGCCATGCTGCCTAGCCCAACTTTTGTTACTTCCTGGTGTGAGGCTAGAAGTTACGCTTTATCATCACATCAGATTCACTTCGAATGCCACATTGTCAGATCCATCGAGACCACAAATTTGACGTCTACAACCATACATTATGTGTTAGCTAAGAGAAGTTTCCTTCTCCGCTTCCACTCTTGGTACGGTCGAAGAAATCAAGGTATGTGACCTTTCTGGAAATACTCTGTCAGACATCCATCTTCATTCACTTAAAATGTCACATCGTCATACCCGCCAAATCACAAATTGACTTGTCCAAAAATAACACGGGCATACAGCTAAGAGAAACGAATTCCTCCGCCACCAAACGTGGATACGTTTGAACAGATCAACTTACGCGATCCATTGGATATACTCTGTCAGACCTTCTTCCATATACGTTGTCCTGGGACTGGACAAACCGAAGGTACTATTCAGTATATCCATCTTAGTCACTGTTATCTAAGACTTATACAACAGCCCTTGCACTTTACTCTGTCTTCAATTATCCTTGGCATATAAGATTCGCAATGCGTATGCCAATACAGAGTGGTTCTTTGGATAATAATCCAACCGACCTCTCCATATTAACAACGTTAAAATGGTCAAAACTTCGATAGTCTGTGAGTTAACTATCAAAGAAAAACAAGTGTGCAACCAACGATATTATTTCCAGATGGAAATTATATCGAACAAACATCATTTAACATAAATCACTTTAACTCACTTATCTCCTGTTCCCCTATATTCAATCATTTGCTATTTTCTAGATTTAGAAAATATATTTATTAACGCTGGAAAACATTTCCATTTCCTTGAATTTCTACATTTACTTAACCATCCTTTCGAATAACTATACTCGATAACTCCTCTAACACTATTCGAATAACTATATTCGATTAACTCCTTTGGATTAACTCTTCAACTAACTCCTTTGGATTAACTCTTCGACTAACTCCTTTGGATTAACTAACTTCGAATAACTCCTTTGGATTAACTAACTTCGAATAACTCCTTTGGATTAACTAACTTCGAATAACTCCTTTGGATTAACTAACTTCGAATAACTCCTTTGGATTAACTCTCCGACTAACTCCTTTGGATTAACTCTTCGATTAACTCCTTCGGATTAACTCTTCCAATGATGTTCGAATAAACTATATTCGATTTACTCCTCCAACACTATTCGAAAAATCTATATTCGATTTACTCATTCGACTAATTCTATTGGATTAACTCTTCGAATAACCAATATTCGATAACTCCTCTTTGGATAATTAATATTCGATAACTCTTCTCAAATAAATAACATTTAATTTCTCCACTCGAATAAACTATATTTCTACTCAACCTTTTAGATTGAACTACAACTATTCCTTTGTCAATTCTGAAGTCAATCAAGTTGGGGTATAAATACCTCTCAGACCTTAATTGAACAACGTCCTTTACTGTGAAATAGATGAAGCTCAATACTCACTTTTTACAACCCTCTGTTACGCAAATTCTCGGATTCCGGTTACGAATCCACTTCTTATATGAAACGTTTGATTTTAACTATACCGTTATAATTCCTACTTCTAAAATATTTATCTTACATTATAACTTTATATTCTAACTCAAATAATTAAATAGATGCCAAATTTCTAAATCAATAAATAAATCTTGATTTAAACCTTGGAAAGTAAATAGTACTTTCCCGAATTCGATAAAATCGAATTCGACTTATATTCTCTTTCGATTATCTCTAACTTGATAACTTAACTTGAAAATCTTACCTTGATAACTTAACTCGGTTACCTTAACTCAATTACTTATCTCGATTATCTTAACCCGACAATCCAACTCGATTGTCTTAACTTGATTTACTTAACTAATCACTTTGTTTAACTTAACTAATTCACTTTGGTTAACTTAACCAATTACTTTGATTTACTCGACTAACTCGCTTTGGTTAACCTAACCAAATTCTTTGTTTAACTCGACTAACTTGCTTTGGTTAACCTAACCAATTTCTTGGATTAACTCCTATTCATTTAACAAATAATTTTCTCCTTTAGTTTAATTCTATCTATTTATCAAATAAATATTCCTTGATTAAATCCTATTTATTAGTCAAATAAATATCTCATTGATTTAATCCTATTTATAAATCACATAAATATCTCATTTATAAAATCTTATGATTTTATAAATACTTCTTTAAATCATATTCTATTTTCTTAACAAATAAATAAATCCATTAACCGTATCTTATTTATTTAACAAATAAATATGTCCTTTGATTTTATTTATTCTAACAAATAAATATGTCCTTTGATTCTATTTATTCTAACAAATAAATATGTCCCTTGATCCTATTTACTTAATCCCTAAATAAATGTCATCTTTTTAACTCTTTATTAATAAAGGTTTTCCAAATATTTCTCTTCTATTTTATTTGTAAATGTTTTACAAATATTATTCTTTATATTTGTTTCACCAATATATTTCCTCTATAATTGATTTACCAAATATATTCCTTTATAATTGAATTACCAAATATATTTACTCTATATTTGTTTTACCAAATATATCTCCTTTATAATTGAATTACCAAATATATTTATTCTATATTTGTTTTCCCAAATATATCTCCTTTATAATTGAATTACCAAATATATTTTACTCTATATTTATAAAGGGTTTCAAATATTTCTCTTCCTATATATTTGGCAAATAATTTCCTTTGGTTTTATTTACAAATATATATCCTTTATATTTGTTTTCACAAATATATTCTTTTATATTTGATTTACAAACAAAAATTCCCTTATATTTGATTTACAAATATAACTCATTTATATTTGATTTATAAATATAACTCCTTTTCTTTTATATATAAAATCCATCGATTTTATATAAATAAATTATTTCCAGAATATACATTGAAAATCTCTTTATTACATTCTGGTATTTTCTTATGGTGTTTGACACACCCTATAACAACGATGAATATCGTCCAAACAAACATAATCACAACAGATTATAAATCACATTTATATATCATAATATATAAATCACAGTAAAATAACTGTTGAGGAATCCAGTCGGATTCCTCCGACCTGTTTCCCTGCATCACAGATGTTAGACAATACAGCATCACTTATACTTTGATATGTGTTATTCTGATAGCAGAATCACATCCAAATATTTAACAGATTTTATATATATACAGATATATATATATATATATATAATTTCTACTAACTGACTAGCAGTTCAATCAAACAGTCCACACACAGTCAAACAACGGATAATTAACAGTTCTAAGAACACAACGTGAAAATATAAACTGTTCAGAGGTTGTGAGATTTACTCACAGTTGGACGATCATCGTCAAGGACGATAACCATCGCTTGATCCAGACAATTTATTTTGCTATAAATTGTGACGGACTCTAATCGACTCGCGGTCAGTTCCATTGTGGAGTGCTTGTCCATACGATCCCAACGCAACTTACGGTTCTCGATTCTGACCTCGTATGACCAAGTTATACGATTGTAAAGTTTTGGATTCAATTTAACTTTAATTTAACTTAAGAAAATTTAAAGCGGGCCTTAACCTTACTTGAAATCCTTGGCCCATTATCCCTTCCAGCCCAAACCCGTGACCCTTAAAACCCGCTCCACAACTTCAATCCCGTCCTCATTTACTTCAGCTCCAGGAAACCCAAAACAAACGAAAATGGCCACCGTTGACCACCCCTAGCTCCTCCTCCGACCAACGAATTCCGGCGCCTCCTCCACCAAACCCTTCCTCTTCCAATACCGCACTCCCCCATTACCTTTTGCTTCAACTCGCACCCACCAACGGAAATGCGTCACCGTCGCTCCCCCAATCTTGCGCGACATCAACCCCCTCGGAAATCCATAAGCTTCCGTCTACAGGTGCTGAAAAAGGTGCTAAGTTCAGAATCGAACTCCAATCTCACCAATAACCATCACATAGATCTCGAATTCGAACCCTAGGATGCGGAGGCTCATGAAGCAGTGAACACAAATGTTCGAACCAAATACAACGCACACAGAGATGAAGAGCAAGTCCCTACGAGCTCAAATATATGGATAACATGATTTTTAGTATTTGTTTGGACTTCTATTTGATTTTTCTTTGGAAGAAACTTTACTGTAAAACAATATTCGGTCTTATATGGTTGAGGTTGGGGTAGGTAGCTCTTGTGGGTGAGATGGGAGGTCATGTGGCCTGTGTTGGACGTTAGAAAAATAGGGGGAGTATTTTTAATTTTATTTTCTATTTTCTTTTATTGATTTTATATATGTTCTGGGTCCTTAAAAATCACTGCGATCACATACGGTACCCAAAAATCACGAAACTGGACCAGTAGCTAGAGTTCGACCTTACGGTCCCAACGAAACTGGTTTCGTCGAATTCCGACTCCGTATGTTCAAACTGCATATTTTTAAAGGTCGATTTCTCGTCTGTTTCTCAGTCAAAAATCACGTACGGCCATATATGATATCCAAAAATCACCAAACTGGTACCCTAACAAGTATTCGACATTCCGAATCCAACAAAATTAGTTTCGTCGAATTCTGACTTCGTCTGCTCAAACTGCGTATTTTTAAAGCTCTGGATGACCCTTTTAAATATATAAATATATTTAAATATTATTAAATTAAATATTAATAAATTAATATTATCGTATATATCCATATACAATGTCGTCCGGCTCCAGAATATCACCTCAGATTTTATGACTTGATTTCCAGACTCTAGATTATCCCGATATTCAGTTCGTATCGAAAAATCGATTTATAACGTATATAAAGCGTCGCAAATTATAAAGGAATTCCACAGCGACTTTTCTGGAATTTGATTTGGACATAACTCAAAATCTACCCGACGAAATCCCGATTTTTCTCTTCCACTAGAAAGATATACTCCACCAGCTCTACGCGTTTCTTGTTTCACTGAAATCCGGCTTAAAACGAATCCTGTACATTCAGTTGAAGTTCAAATCGCCAAATCGCGAACTGCAGCGCCATTTCAAGCTCGATTTTAATTATAATATAATTATACGTTCAAACTGTCATCGATTGAATATATTCGTCAATATAATTCAACTCTAAGCTGAATTAAATCTAAGGGACGACCCCGATCACAGAATATTGTGATTTCCAATATTTCTGATTATTTCTGAATTAAATATATTATTTAATTATTTAAATTAATTAAATATTCCCAGTTATTTAATTAACCGACGATTTTATCCCCTACCTCACGATATATATAATTAAATAAATTAATTATACCTCTGGAAAATGCGAGACGTTACAGACTTCCCCACTTAAAAATAATTTCGTCCTCGAAATTGCTAAGTTAGAGGATGACCCTACATATTGGAACTCCTAAGATTGGTTTACCCCTTATTTCTGATTTCAACCGAACCAATTAATATCGACTGAAATATTTATTCTTCCGACTAACTAAAATTTTCAAAAATTCTGAAAATTTCTAACACTTTAAATTTTCGGAAATTTCGCCATAACCTCCTTTGTACAGCCCTATCGGTAAAACCACAGCTCGCCTCTCTAGGCCTTCTCCAACCCAAAAGAAAATCAAACAGCCAAGCGGCTTGCCAATTCGGCTCATAAATCTCATGCTTATATCAAATATACATTTGTACCTTTTTGTCGGCCATATTAACTTTATAACTTTCACCTGTTATCAACCCAACATATACCCCAGGTCATCTCAACAAATTCTCCAATCTGTTTTTATCCTTAAATCCAACCATTCGTTTATACCCGAGTCTAATTCAATTTCAAACCAATGTTACATTCCTGATTTCCAAATTCTTATATCAGATTTCAAACTCTTAACCCATCAACTTAATTCCCATCCAGATTATTCTCTAACCAAATCCCGATTTATTTAACTTGGTTCAAGTTAAATTTTAATCTACTTATTTGTTTTTACCATCTTGATTCATTCAACTTAACCAGTTAAATTTTAAATTTCAAAATTTAAATTCCTGGGTTTTATTTCAAATCAATTTCAAATCCTACCACCAATTCAAAACCTTTGAATTTTTAAACAACTTGGTTTCTCAACACAATTTGAAAACAAAACCCTTGGTAGTAATCCACCACTTAGAAACTCGAAAATCACACCGACGATGTATCGATCCATCCTCGGAATTATTTTCCAGTCATCCAGGTGAGTTAGATACTATATTTATTTCAAATTGAAAAACATTTTCAAAATCTCCCAGGAACTTAAAATTTCCTTATTTTAATTCCAAATTCTGATTTAAATTTCAGATTTTAAATCCTAATGATTCCACGTATTTTACTTATAGGAATTCTGATTGGTTATATATATAACCATTTAATTTATAATCTTACTCGATTATAATAACAACTAATATATCTAATATATTAAAATTTTGATATATATATATATTTCTATATCAAAATATACTTTGGGTAAAGTTAAATTCACTTACCCGCTTTCAAAATATATCGTGACGACCCATCGTATTCAAGTGTTTATTTATTCCTACCGATACAGCGGATCAAACTGATCGACCAGAACTCATAAACAACTCAGCCAATGAATCTCCACAATATAAAACTATTTTTATATCAAATACAAATACGCACTCGTATATATACACTCAATCTCAGTCTAGGGTATTACTAACCCTATCTCTACCGAGTCACGCCACAGAGCCAAGTAATTCTTAACTTAAGCTCTGATACCAACTGTAACGGCGGGGAATTTCGCGACTTTGGTTATCGCCATAAACACGACGACGACTAACCAAACATCAAGAAATCCCGGTCGTTAATGAAAGAAATTAGAGGGTGAGAAAGAAAAGATAGAACTAATTAGAATAGAAGAAGAAAAGAAGCACTTACATCATCAGAGTAACACGAATCTCGCAGCGGAACGAATAACATATAATATATAACATAACTTTGAAATACAACAGTTATGTATACAATAGCACTTATCAGAGTACAGCACTTACAACACAGCGGAAATAAACTATAGCTATATGATCCTGGGGCCTCCTGCTCCAAGCTCTCCAAGTATATCTGTAAATCCCGACTACTTGACTGCCCGTACAAATTTAGGCACCCAAGAATTTAGGGAAAACAACAAAGTAAACTCCGGGTCAGTCATGGGACTGGTATGAGTAAAACAGTTTAAAACAGGTATATGATATCTCATAAGACCACGCCGTGAATACGGAACGGGTTTTCCCTTATGAGTATCTGAACAACTTTGACAAGCAATATCATTGTGATATTATAAATAATGTCTATATACAAATAGATGGCAATCTAGCAGAACGCTTTCATCTCACGTTCTACATACATAGTATAAAATCATAAACCGCAGAGCGCTTATCGGAGAATGGATTCCAACAGACAAGGTATGGGAGCACCTTATGATCAGTGTACTCTAGAGGGTATACACTGCAGGTTCAACAAGAACGTCTTGTAACCCGGCCACACATGACCGCTCACTCATTAAGCTTGAGTGTCGCGAAAATATTGCCACCACGGTTATAGGCCATTAAACCGTCATCCGAAGATACAGAATCAAAAAGAAGTATAAATATGGATATTCCCTAGATCGGTGACAATACACCCTGCTTGGGGATGACCCAACTAGCCATGCTGCCTAGCCCAACTTTTGTTACTTCCTGGTGTGAGGCTAGAAGTTACGCTTTATCATCACATCAGATTCACTTCGAATGCCACATTGTCAGATCCTCGAGACCACAAATTTGACGTCTACAACCATACATTATGTGTTAGCTAAGAGAAGTTTCCTTCTCCGCTTCCACTCTTGGTACGGTCGAAGAAATCAAGGTATGTGACCTTTCTGGAAATACTCTGTCAGACATCCATCTTCATTCACTTAAAATGTCACATCGTCATACCCGCCAAATCACAAATTGACTTGTCCAAAAATAACACGGGCATACAGCTAAGAGAAACGAATTCCTCCGCCACCAAACGTGGATACGTTTGAACAGATCAACTTACGCGATCCATTGGATATACTCTGTCAGACCTTCTTCCATATACGTTGTCCTGGGACTGGACAAACCGAAGGTACTATTCAGTATATCCATCTTAGTCACTGTTATCTAAGACTTATACAACAGCCCTTGCACTTTACTCTATCTTCAATTATCCTTGGCATATAAGATTCGCAATGCGTATGCCAATACAGAGTGGTTCTTTGGATAATAATCCAACCGGCCTCTCCATATTAACAACGTTAAAATGGTCAAAACTTCGATAGTCTGTGAGTTAACTATCAAAGAAAAACAAGTGTGCAACCAACGATATTATTTCCAGATGGAAATTATATCGAACAAACATCATTTAACATAAATCACTTTAACTCACTTATCTCCTGTTCCCCTATATTCAATCATTTGCTATTTTCTAGATTTAGAAAATATATTTATTAACGCTGGAAAACATTTCCATTTCCTTGAATTTCTACATTTACTTAACCATCCTTTCGAATAACTATACTCGATAACTCCTCTAACACTATTCGAATAACTATATTCGATTAACTCCTTTGGATTAACTCTTCAACTAACTCCTTTGGATTAACTCTTCGACTAACTCCTTTGGATTAACTAACTTCGAATAACTCCTTTGGATTAACTAACTTCGAATAACTCCTTTGGATTAACTAACTTCGAATAACTCCTTTGGATTAACTAACTTCGAATAACTCCTTTGGATTAACTAACTTCGAATAACTCCTTTGGATTAACCCTCCGACTAACTCCTTTGGATTAACTCTTCGATTAACTCCTTCGGATTAACTCTTCCAATGATGTTCGAATAAACTATATTCGATTTACTCCTCCAACACTATTCGAAAAATCTATATTCGATTTACTCATTCGACTAACTCTATTGGATTAACTCTTCGAATAACCAATATTCGATAACTCTTCTTTGGATAATTAATATTCGATAACTCTTCTCAAATAAATAACATTTAATTTCTCCACTCGAATAAACTATATTTCTACTCAACCTTTTAGATTGAACTACAACTATTCCTTTGTCAATTCTGAAGTCAATCAAGTTGGGGTATAAATACCTCTCAGACCTTAATTGAACAACGTCCTTTACTGTGAAATAGATGAAGCCCAATACTCACTTTTTACAACCCTCTGTTACGCAAATTCTCGGATTCCGGTTACGAATCCACTTCTTATATGAAACGTTTGATTTTAACTATACCGTTATAATTCCTACTTCTAAAATATTTATCTTACATTATAACTTTATATTCTAACTCAAATAATTAAATAGATGCCAAATTTCTAAATCAATAAATAAATCTTGATTTAAACCTTGGAAAGTAAATAGTACTTTCCCGAATTCGATAAAATCGAATTCGACTTATATTCTCTTTCGATTATCTCTAACTTGATAACTTAACTTGAAAATCTTACCTTAATAACTTAACTCGGTTACCTTAACTCAATTACTTATCTCGATTATCTTAACCCGACAATCCAACTCGATTGTCTTAACTTGATTTACTTAACTAATCACTTTGTTTAACTTAACTAATTCACTTTGGTTAACTTAACCAATTACTTTGATTTACTCGACTAACTCGCTTTGGTTAACCTAACCAAATTCTTTGTTTAACTCGACTAACTTGCTTTGGTTAACCTAACCAATTTCTTGGATTAACTCCTATTCATTTAACAAATAAATTTCTCCTTTAGTTTAATTCTATCTATTTATCAGATAAATATTCCTTGATTAAATCCTATTTATTAGTCAAATAAATATCTCATTGATTTAATCCTATTTATAAATCACATAAATATCTCATTTATAAAATCTTATGATTTTATAAATACTTCTTTAAATCATATTCTATTTTCTTAACAAATAAATAAATCCATTAACCGTATCTTATTTATTTAACAAATAAATATGTCCTTTGATTTTATTTATTCTAACAAATAAATATGTCCTTTGATTCTATTTATTCTAACAAATAAATATGTCCCTTGATCCTATTTACTTAATCCCTAAATAAATGTCATCTTTTTAACTCTTTATTAATAAAGGTTTTCCAAATATTTCTCTTCTATTTTATTTGTAAATGTTTTACAAATATTATTCTTTATATTTGTTTCACCAATATATTTCCTCTATATTTGATTTACCAAATATATTCCTTTATAATTGAATTACCAAATATATTTACTCTATATTTGTTTTACCAAATATATCTCCTTTATAATTGAATTACCAAATATATTTATTCTATATTTGTTTTACCAAATATATCTCCTTTATAATTGAATTACCAAATATATTTTACTCTATATTTATAAAGGGTTTCAAATATTTCTCTTCCTATATATTTGGCAAATAATTTCCTTTGGTTTTATTTACAAATATATATCCTTTATATTTGTTTTCACAAATATATTCTTTTATATTTGATTTACAAACAAAAATTCCCTTATATTTGATTTACAAATATAACTCATTTATATTTGATTTATAAATATAACTCCTTTTCTTTTATATATATAATCCATCGATTTTATATAAATAAATTATTTCCAGAATATACATTGAAAATCTCTTTATTACATTCTGGTATTTTCTTATGGTGTTTGACACACCCTATAACAACGATGAATATCGTCCAAACAAACATAATCACAACAGATTATAAATCACATTTATATATCACAATATATAAATCACAGTAAAATAACTGTTGAGGAATCCAGTCGGATTCCTCCGACCTGTTTCCCTGCATCACAGATGTTAGACAATACAGCATCACTTATACTTTGATATGTGTTATTCTGATAGCAGAATCACATCCAAATATTTAACAGATTTTATATATATACAGATATATATATATATATAATTTCTACTAACTGACTAGCAGTTCAATCAAACAGTCCACACACAGTCAAACAACGGATAATTAACAGTTCTAAGAACACAACGTAAAAATATAAACTGTTCAGAGGTTGTGAGATTTACTCACAGTTGGACGATCATCGTCAAGGACGATAACCATCGCTTGATCCAGACAATTTATTTTGCTATAAATTGTGACGGACTCTAATCGACTCGCGGTCAGTTCCATTGTGGAGTGCTTGTCCATACGATCCCAACGCAACTTACGGTTCTCGATTCTGACCTCGTATGACCAAGTTATACGATTGTAAAGTTTTGGATTCAATTTAACTTAAGAAAATTTAAAGCGGGCCTTAACCTTACTTGAAATCCTTGGCCCATTATCCCTTCCAGCCCAAACCCGTGACCCTTAAAACCCGCTCCACAACTTCAATCCCGTCCTCATTTACTTCAGCTCCAGGAAACCCAAAACAAACGAAAATGGCCACCGTTGACCACCCCTAGCTCCTCCTCCGACCAACGAATTCCGGCGCCTCCTCCACCAAACCCTTCCTCTTCCAATACCGCACTCCCCCATTACCTTTTGCTTCAACTCGCACCCACCAACGGAAATGCGTCACCGTCGCTCCCCCAATCTTGCGCGACATCAACCCCCTCGGAAATCCATAAGCTTCCGTCTACAGGTGCTGAAAAAGGTGCTAAGTTCAGAATCGAACTCCAATCTCACCAATAACCATCACATAGATCTCGAATTCGAACCCTAGGATGCGGAGGCTCATGAAGCAGTGAACACAAATGTTCGAACCAAATACAACGCACACAGAGATGAAGAGCAAGTCCCTACGAGCTCAAATATATGGATAACATGATTTTTAGTATTTGTTTGGACTTCTATTTGATTTTTCTTTGGAAGAAACTTTACTGTAAAACCATATTCGGTCTTATATGGTTGAGGTTGGGGTAGGTAGCTCTTGTGGCTGAGATGGGAGGTCATGTGGCCTGTGTTGGACGTTAGAAAAATAGGGGGAGTATTTTTAATTTTATTTTCTATTTTCTTTTATTGATTTTATATATGTTCTGGGTCCTTAAAAATCACTGCGATCACATACGGTACCCAAAAATCACGAAACTGGACCAGTAGCTAGAGTTCGACATTACGGTCCCAACGAAACTGGTTTCGTCGAATTCCGACTCCGTATGTTCAAACTGCATATTTTTAAAGGTCGATTTCTCATCTGTTTCTCAGTCAAAAATCACGTACGGCCATATATGATATCCAAAAATCACCAAACTGGTACTCTAACAAGTATTCGACATTCCGAATCCAACAAAATTAGTTTCGTCGAATTCTGACTTCGTCTGCTCAAACTGCGTATTTTTAAAGCTCTGGATGACCCTTTTAAATATATAAATATATTTAAATATTATTAAATTAAATATTAATAAATTAATATTATCGTATATATCCATATACAATGTCGTCCGGCTCCAGAATATCACCTCAGATTTTATGACTTGATTTCCAGACTCTAGATTATCCCGATATTCAGTTCGTATCGAAAAATCGATTTATAACGTATATAAAGCGTCGCAAATTATAAAGGAATTCCACAGCGACTTTTCTGGAATTTGATTTGGACATAACTCAAAATCTACCCGACGAAATCCTGATTTTTCTCTTCCACTAGAAAGATATACTCCACCAGCTGTACGCATTTCTTGTTTCACTGAAATCCGGCTTAAAACGAATCCTGTACATTCAGTTGAAGTTCGAATCGCCAAATCGCGAACTGCAGCGCCATTTCAAGCTCGATTTTAATTATAATATAATTATACGTTCAAACTGTCATCGATTGAATATATTCGTCAATATAATTCAACTCTAAGCTGAATTAAATCTAAGGGACGACCCCGATCACAGAATATTGTGATTTCCAATATTTCTGATTATTTCTGAATTAAATATATTATTTAATTATTTAAATTAATTAAATATTCCCAGTTATTTAATTAACCGACGATTTTATCCCCTACCTCACGATATATATAATTAAATAAATTAATTATACCTCTGGAAAATGCGAGACGTTACAGCAGGGCAAATCAAGAAATACGGAACTTGGTCGGGAGATTTAAGTTATCTGCCGATGCAGATGCTAAGGTCTGTTTTTACTGTGGCTATGGTCCCACTTGACCCCTCCCTCAACTAATGAAAGGCACCCAAGAATATCAAGAATGAGAACTGTACGCAGACCTCTATGCCCCCACAAACCTATTGGCCAACCTCATCCATAACTAGATAGCAAGTATATGGTCTTTTAGAGTTCTCCGCCTTTCCGCTTTTCGTGCTCGACTGACTCAAGATGGTAGGTAGCCGACGACGTGCTATCACAAGGCCAACTGGTTATCGCCAACTCACGCTGGTCTATCCTAATCTTTAGGTTGCCTTATTATTACAACCAAGGGATACTCTTGGTTCTTCTAACGCCGACCTTAACCTCTGTGAGCCTAGGCGGATCATCTGCATTCTCATAGAGGGATACCAAGAGTATCCTCACGTCCCCTCGTAGCCACGTGCTTCGTAACCCAGTCCGTTGGAGCCTTCTATATAATTAGATGGACATACGCTCCCCCTCGCGCCCTACGACACCGTGATGATCTACCGATTTTGGTTATTCTTCCCCTATCTTATGGACTGGTCCAAGCACCTTATCCTTTCGTACTATTAGACCTTATGTCTAAACTTCTGATTACGCACTTGCTTTGTCTTATTAACTTGGTTATCCTCGTTTATGTTGTCCTTTAATTCTAATTACCAAGTTTCTCTTTAACTAAGGTTTATTACTTAGTCCTCTTCAACTAAGGTTTACTTACTTAGTTATCTTTACCGTTGCTTGCTTAGTTCTCTAACTAAGGTTCGTTACTTCGGTTGTCATTTTACTTAGTTTCCTAACCCAGTTTCCATCATCATTATTTACTTAGTTCTCCAACTAAGGTTCAACACTTGGTTAACTTCATCTTTATTTACTTAGTTCTCTAACCAAGGTTCAACACTTGGTTGCCTTTATCGTTATTTACTTAGTTCGCTAACAAAGGTTTACCAATGAACTCAAACATGACTTAAGTTTTCTTTATCAAACAATAGCGTACGGGTGCTTTCCCACGTTTTCAGCTTAGATTAACTTATTCATAGCATAAGTCGTCCCACCCTTCAAGTCTTGTATTACATCTTAAGTCATAATCTTCCCTTGTCCCTAGGACAAGTTTACCTATTATTTAATTTTACATTACCGCAACTCTGGTTTATAATAGGTAGTTATCATTCCCCATTACTGTGTTGGTTAAGTTTGTCCATATGTCAAGTACTTAACCCTACCTTCCCGCTCATGCATTACTCGTATATTCCACAAATTTGGTTAAGTGTTGTCTTTTAGTTCATATTGACTTAACCCACCCATGCATCATGTCAAATTGGTTAAGTGCTGTTAACCTAACCTTACAATACTAGCATGTATCGTTAGCATTAATTGATTATTAATGCGCCAACCTCTCACATTAGACCTATTGTTGCGGTTGCCAGATGTGCCGGGCAGTTCCGGGCAGTCTTACACCACAACTCAATCTAACCTCGGGTTTAAGCGCGTTATGACTAACTTCTCACATTAGACCCTATTGTTTGCGACCACTGGATATGCCGGGCGGTTCCGGGCAGAATTACACCGCAACCTCATTCTAACCTCAAGTTAGTCATGTTTCATCTTTAGTCAGTTAAAATTTTTTATGATAACGTTAAGCATCAATTTCAGGTTATGAGTTAGGTTTCATAATCACATAAGAGGTCTCATAATCGCATAAGCTAAGTTTTATTCGTTCCTTTATCAACTTAGTATTCTTACCTTTAGATTCGTTTTTCCCAAAACCCAAAATTTAAACTTATAGTTTAAAACCTCAATCCCGCAATATTAGATTTGAAATAAATCACTTCTTCCCAATCCCATTCCATATTCAATAATTACAATTAAATTTACACAATTTCAGGTTAACATTATAAATCGGAATTCATAGTTCGCACTATTCAGCATAGATTCATGTTTCCAAAACATACCCAAAGATTCATTATTGAAATACGCTCCAAAATTCCCAATTCAAACTTTATTTCATTGAATAATCCCAATACACAATTCGCCCATTGTCCTAATATTTGCAATAATAATTGTTATACCATAATCCCCAAATTACAGATTATATTCCTCAATTGCATAAAATAAATTATGCCCAAATATTCCCATATTTCAACCGTACGTATGTATAATAAGATTTTGTCTTGGTTCGAGATAACCTAGGTCCAACAATAAAAAGGGAAAGGAGAATAAAAGGACAATTATTATAACATGAATCTTGAACTGAATTTATAACTGGGGAATGACGAACGATAATAATACTATTATGAAACATTGTAATTCCACTCACCTTGTTTTTCATCTTCAATTCATGGATTTGATTTAACTTTGATTGATTTTATGCCCCAATCCATAGATCTGATCTATCTTTGATTTATTTGCGCAGCGTAAGTTGTGAATCTGAATTTCTCCTCCTTGCGTAGTGTAAATTGCGGATCTGAGTCCCTTTTTCTCTTTAATTTGGAGGTTGTTTTGATTCTAAACTTTTAATTTTAAGAATAGATGTTTTGAAGAGAAAAGGGAAAGAAAGTGGATCTAGAAATCTCTTAGAGAAGAAGAATTTGAGTTAGAACATAGCCATGGCGTCGCCATAGGCTTGGGTGAAGAAAAAGAATGGGTTAAGGTCATTATATAGCTGTTTAGTCAACGTATCAGGTCAGAAATCGCGTCCAGGTACAGAAAATGAATTCTACCCATATTTAGGGGGGGGGGGGGGGAGGTCGACCCCCAGGTAGACCTATTTTAGGGGAGGTCGACCTGCCTGGGGTAGGTCAGGCAGGTCGATCTCCAGATCGACCTGCCTTGGTATAGATCGACCTCTAAGTCGACCTATCTGGGTTATTTTACTATTTAATTTCTGAATTTCTCTTGAATCTTCCGAAGGCCATAACTCTTTCATATGGAGTCCAATTTTCGAAAACTTGGACTCTATCCCAAGAAGAATTCCAAGACGAACGCAATGGTGATTTCCGTTTTACTTAATTCCTGATATTTAAATTAAGTATCCTTATTTTATTATCTTTTCAATTACGCACACTGTTATCGAATTAATTTTTCCTTCTCTTCCATATATTAATTAATTTTCATTATACATCACCATTATTTATCTATCTATGCATATATACATATTTGTACATTTTTAATTTATAAATTCAGGGTGTTACGTTCTCCCACCCTTAAAGAATTTCGTCCCTGAAATTCGATAAGAGTAAAATAGATAATCCCTTGCAATATCATCCATCAAGTGTGAATCCAATCGTTGCAAACATTGTGCACATGTGCAAAGTGAGATACATCATAGTAAAATATGTATGCCTAATTTGGATCCACCTATATGTATGCAAATTTTAAAAACTTTTTCAAAACATGATGCTCACATCCTAAATATACTTGCAGTTCTATATGAATGCAATATTCTTGAAAAATCAAAATATTTTTCATCCAAGTTTTCCTATACTCTTATAGAATAAGAGCATAGTTCACCCAATTGTCGCATCCAAAACCCTACCACCCATCATTAAATTCGAAATTTAGAAAAATATAATTTTCCAAATTCGATTTCTTATGTTACGAAAAGGTATAAAATGGAAAAATTCACATCCTCCACTTTTCTTTTTTAATCGTACTTGGATTTTTATATGACTATCCTATGAAGATTTCCTATTTTCTTATCCAAGCACAACCACATGAGAAAATTTCTTCTATTTTTCAACTTATCTTGGAAAAATTTCATATTTATTCGTCTTTTTCTTAAGATTTTCGTTTTCTTTTCCCGTCACATTTGTTGTCTTACTGGATTTGTTGTTTTCTTTTTAGTTAGGCTAGTTTCTTTCTTAGCTTATTTGACTTAATCAAATTACTTAAGTTTATTATTTTCAAAAAAGCCTTTTCGTTTTCAACTCAAACAGCATCCTACACAGCTACTACTATGGGCCAAGAATCTTAGGATTTTGTCATCTCAGACAATTGCGAGTCTACACAACAGGATCTATCCACTTACTTGCCCTTTACTACTTAGTAGTCACTACTAGTCCTTGTTGTGTATTACTAGCCTATCGTTTTTCTTTTTCTCTAGCAACGAACTTTGGTTTCTCAATGCTTATGCATTCTACGGGAAATTTTCCATTAGTTTAATATTAGCTAATCACTTACTGTAAATTAGCAAGAGAGTAACTCCCTAAATATCAACCTCGAAGACCGAAATCAACATCAGATTGACACTCAGAGAATCACTCAACTCAACCATTCTCTAGTTGGTTCCAATTGTTTAATTCATAGCTTTAACTTTCTCTCGTTCTTTTCTAGGCACTAATCCTTACCTACTCCATTTCTTTTAAAACATGGTTTGGCTTCCTTTCTTTTCATTACGTTTTTCTTTTTAAAATTAAAAGTGTTAAAACTTTATTTTCCTCTCCAAAACTTGTTTTTGCCAATCCATAAAAACATGTTACAAAATAAAATGCAAAGCATTTTTTTCAAATCACAAAACTGGAGTAGACAAGGACGACTATCAGGCTTACATTGTTTCTAATTACAATGTTAATTTAACTACTCGCTATAAGGTGCAGACATCTATTCTATTCCTACAACTTATTTTGTTCACCGAACAAAATTTCTTTGTAAATCAATAATCAAAATTTAATGTTAACAGAATAGAGATTTTAAAACTTCTTTTACAAAATGCAACACTTTCTTTTCAATCCTTTCATGTATTATAATATGAAAACTAGCGAGCTATATATGCTCTATATTATGCACCTTTTAATGAGAGAATTCTCTTTTTTTAAAACAAATAATCATTGTTTTACCAAATATACCCCACTTTACTTTTAAAACCCAACATGCACTAAATAATTTCTCAAACATCCAAAATTACCTTTTAAGATCAAAACTTGAAAATACTACAATATCTTTCTACCAAAACTTTTACAAATTCAAGTTCTTAAAAGTTAATCATTGGGCTAGACTCAAAGTGGGTCTTTCAACTCAACTAGGCTTTCCTAGGCACTTTCCAAACCGATTCTCTCAACTATATATATTCCTAATCCATTTTCCACATTTTAATCTTTTTCTAATTTACAAGGTTTCACTTCTAAATCCACTACTCTGAAATAATAACATTTCAGTTTTAATTCTTGTGGGATACTTTCTTTCTCCAATACCAAATCATATTGTACACTTTCTAACCAAACTACCTAAGGGTCTTAAAATTTCTAGGCTCATTCCTTTAGTGTACAAAATAGCTATCCCAACTCTTTCCATACCTAGTGGGCTACTTTATGGATTTAGGTTTATATATATAATATATTTATATTTTAGAAAATACAAATACGTTCACTCATTACCTCCCTAGGAACACTGAACCGAAGCTCTGATACCAGATGTAACAACCCGAATTCCGACAGACCGATTTTTTTTCAAAAATCCAATCTATCGAAACCTGAGTTGGGTGCTCTGGTATCCTGTAGAAAAAGATAGAGATAAAGAAACATGTCAGAACTCGTAAAGCATCTCACAGTGGACGGAAATAAAGTATAATATATTCAAATATAGCCTTACCTTATTAACAATACTGCTAAACCAATATCCAATGCTATACCATCTCTGTCATGAACCTAACCTGGAAGTATGTAATGAGGAGGGGGTCAAAACATAGGTTCTGTGTGACTGGACTTAGAATAAACTTCTATATAATCTTAAATATACCGTTCAGTTACATTTTCTTGGTTATTAGGTTGTTAACAATGTTAGCTCTTTAAGCTATACTTATCCATCCACTAGTAGATTAACCTAATACAATGTATATGTAGTTACCCCCTAATCGTGTCCTCTTTTCATGTATATGCAGTCCCTTATCCAACTCGTGTCATCTTGTCATATGTACGCAGTTCTTTATCCAATGCCGTACGTCGTACGGGCTTTCATGTATATATATATATATATATATTCTCACTACGTCTGCGTAAAACCATGATTCCTATGTTGCGTAAGCATTTGGACTGCCAACCTAGGTCTTACTAGGTTCTGTTATCGAATACTACCTAGATCCAACTAGGGTTTACCATCGAGTGTTACCTAGGTCCAACTAGGCTTTACTTTATCGAATGCTTCCTAGGTTCAACCAGGGTTTACGCTACCTAGGTCCAACTAGGGTTTATGCTTCCTATCGAATAATGCCCTCTAGTCTAGGACACACTACCCCGAGCGATATGCGCTCCTAGACTTTACGTCCCAACCGTATCGTTAAACGTGCTAGATATCTAGTTGCACATGTCCTCTATATGTGCGACCCGAGTCCCGTGGCAGGGCAAATCAAGAAACACGAAACTCGGTCAGGAGCTTTAAGTTATTTGCCGATGCAGATGCAAAGGTCTGTTTTTACTGTGGATATGGTCCCACTTGACCCCTCCCTCAACTAATGAAAGGCACCAACGCATATCAAGAATGAGAACTGTACGCATGCCCTCTATGCCCCCACAAACCTATTGGCCAACCTCACCCATAACTAGATAGCAAGTATATGGTCTTTTGGAGTTCTCCGCCTTTCTGCTTTTCGTGCTCGACTGACTCAAGATGGTAGGTAGCCGACGACGTGCTATCACCGGGCCAACTGGTTATCGCCGACTCAAGTTGGTCCATCCTAGTCTTTAGGTTGCCTTATTATTGCAACCAAGGCATACTCTTGGTTCTTCTTACGCAGACCTTAACCTCTGTGAGCCCAGGCGGATCATCTGCATTCTCACCGAGTGATACCAAGAGTATCCTCACGTCCCCTCGAAGCCGCATGCTTCGTAACCCAGTCCGTTGGAGCCTTCTATATGATCAGATGGACGTACGCTCCCCCTAGCGCCCTACGACACCGTGATGATCTACCGAGTTTGGTTATTCATCCCTTATCGTATGGACTGGTCCAAGCGCCTTATCCTTTCATACTATTAGACCTTATGTCTAAACTTCTGATTACGCACTTGCTTTGTCTTATTAACTTGGTTATCCTCGTTTATGTTGTCCTTCAATTCTAATTACCAAGTTTCTCTTTAACTAAGGTTTATTACTTAGTCCTCTTCAACTAAGGTTTACTTACTTAGTTATCTTTACCGTTGCTTACTTAGTTCTCTAACTAAGGTTCGTTACTTCGGTTGCCATTTTACTTAGTTTTCTAACCCAGTTGCCATCATCATTATTTACTTAGTTCTCCAACTAAGGTTCAATACTTGGTTAACTTCATTTTTATTTACTTAGTTCTCTAACTAAGGTTCAACACTTGGTTGCCTTTATCGTTATTTACTTAGTTCACTAACTAAGGTTTACCAATGAACTCAAACATGACTTAAGTTTTTTTTATCAAACGATAGCGTACGGGTGCTTTCCCACATTTTCAGCTTAGATTAACTTATTTCATAGTATAAGTTGTCCCACCCTTCATGTCTTGTATTACATCTTAAGTCATAATCTTCCCTTGTCCCTAGGACAAGTTTACTTATTATTTAATTTTACATTACCGCAACTCTGGTTTATAATAGGTAGTTACCATTCCCCATTACTGTGTTGGTTAAGTTTGTCCACATGTCAAGTTTTACTTAACACTACCTTCCCGCTCATGCATTACTCGTATATTCCACAAATTTGGTTAAGTGTTGTCTTTCAGTTCATATTGACTTAACCCACCCACACATCATGTCAAATTGGTTATGTGTTGTTAACCTAACCTTACCATACTAGCATGTGTCATTACATTAATTGATTATTAATGCACCAACCTCTCACATTAGACCTATTGTTGCTGGATGTGCCGGGCGGTTCCGGGCAGTCTTACACCACAACTCAATCTAACCTCAGGTTTAAGCGCGTTATGACTAACTTCTCACATTAGACCCTATTGTTTGCAGCAACTGGATATGCCGGGCGGTTCCGGGCAGAATAATATCATAACCTCATTCTAACCTCGAGTTAGTCATGTTTCATCTTTAGCCAGTTTACAATTTTTATGGGAACGTTAAGCATCAATTTCAGGTTATGAGTTAGGTTTCATAATCACATAAGAGGTCTCATAATCGCATAAGCTAAGTTTTATCCGTTCCTTTATCAACTTAGGATTCTTACCTTTAGATTCGTTTTTCCCAAAACCCAAAATTTTAACTTATAGTTTAAAACCTCAATCCCGCAATATTAGATTTGAAATAAATCACTTCTTCCCAACCCCATTCCATATTCAATAATTCCAATTAAATTTACACAATTTCAGGTTAACATTATAAATTGGAATTCATAGTTGCGCACTATTCTGCATAGATTCATGTTTCCAAAACATACCCAAAGATTCATTATTGAAACACGCTCCAAAATTCCCAATTCAAACATTATTTCATTGCATAATCCCAATATACAATTCGCTAATTGTCCTAATATTTGCAATAATAATTGTTATACAACAATCCCCAAATTACAGATTATATTCCTCGATTGCATAAAATAAATTATGCCCCAATATTCCCATATTTCAATCGAACGTATGTATAATAAGATTTCGTCTAGGTTCGAGATAACCTAGATCCAGAAATAAAAGGGGAAGGAGAATAAAAGGACAATTATTATAACATGAATCTTGAATTGAATTTATAACTGGGGAATGACGAACGATAATAATACTATTATGCAACAAGTTTATTGTAATTCCACTCACCTTGCTTTTCATCTTCAATTCATGGATTTGATTAAACTTTGATTGATAGTATGCCCCAATCCATAGATCTGATCTATCTTTGATTTCTTTGCGCAGCGTAAGTTGTAAATCTGAATTTCTCCTCCTTGCGTAGTGTAAATTGCGGATCTGAATCCCTTTTTCTCTTTAATTTGGAGGTTGTCTTGATTCTAAACTTTTAATTTTACGAATAGATGTTTTGAAGAGAAAAGGGGAAGAAAGTGGATCTAGAAATCTCTTCAAGAAGAAGAATTTGAGCTAAAACAGAGCCATGGCATCGCCATAGGCTTGGGTGAAGAAAAAGAATGGGTTAAGGGTCATTATATAGCTGTTTAGTCAACGTATCAGGTCAGAAATCGCGTCTAGGTGCAGAAAATGAATTCTGCCCAGATTTTGGGGGGGGGAGGGGGGTAGGTCGACCCCCAGGTGGACCTGTTTTAGGGGAGGTTGACCTCCAGGTCGACATGCCTGGGGTAGGTCGACCTCCAGGTTGACCTGCCTTGGTATAGATTGACCTCTAGGTCAACCTGTCTGGGTTATTTTACTATTTAATTTCTGAATTTCTCTTGAATCTTCTGAAGGCCATAACTCTTTCATACAGAGTCTGATTTTCGAAAACTTGGACTCTATTCCAAACAGAATTTCGAGACGAACGCAAGGTGATGTCCGTTTTACTTAATTCTTGATATTTAAATTAAGTATCCTTATTTTATTATCTTTTCCGTTACGCACACTATTATCTAATTAATTTTTCCTTCTCTTCCATATATTAATTAATTTTCATTATACATCACCATTATTTATCTATCTATGCATATATACACACTTGTACATTTTTAATTTAAAAATGCGGGGTGTTACATATGAACCCAGTTTGGAGCTCGTAGTTAGAGAGTTTCCTAACGTATTTGAGGAGGTGAGAGGGTTGCCTCCGAGGCATGAGATTGATTTTTGGATGTACTTAGTGGAAATGCTAAGCCTATTGCTATGCTAGTGCGCCACAAGGCTCCGAGGGAGAGGAAGGAGCTTAGTAAGCAAGTGGGTGAGTTGTTCAAGAAAGAATTTATTAGACGAGGTATTTCTAAGTGGGGAGCACTAGTCGTCTTTGTAACTAAGGCAGACGACTCTCTGCCTACGTGTGGATTGCAGAGAACTGAACAAACTGACGAAGAGGAATGGACACCCACTCCTACGGATAGATGACTTGTTTGACCAGTTAGTGGGCGCTTAAGTTTTCTTACAGTTGGAATTGGATGCAAGTTTTCATCAGCCTAGGGTAGAGGATGATATCATAGATAAGACTGCATTTAGGACTCCAGATGGATTCTTTGAGTGGCTAGTTATGCCTTTTAGGCTAACTAATGCATTGGCGTATTTTATGGATTTGATCAGGCGGATATTTAGGGAATTCCTAAACAAATTCGTAGTAGTGTTTGTTGATGATATCTTGGTGTTCTCGAGAAGCAAGGACGAGCATGCCTTGCAACTAGGAGAGGTCCTCAGCACTCTCAGTGCACATAGACTGATGACGAAGTTTTATAATTTCCACTTTTGGCGGAAGGAGGTGAGGTTCTTGGGGAATGTTATCTCTAGAGATGGTATAGCGGGTGGATCCTCCTAAGGTGGTCGCGGTTCAAGATTAGAGAGCCCCTAATAATGCGACTGAGGTGAGGAGCTACCTAGGTTTGGAAGGTTACTATCGGAAGATCATTAAGGATTTTGCGTGAATCTCCGCTCTACTTACCTGCCTTACGAAGAAAAACCTAGTAATTTCTTGGGAAGTAGATTGCAAGGATGCGTTCTTGAGATTGAAGATGGCTCTCACATCAACTTTAGTATTGACTCTTCCTGATGGTACGAAGGTGTTCACTGTGTATACGGATGCTTGCGACATAGGTTTAGGTGTAGTGCTTACGTAGGAGGGTAAGGATGTTGTATGCTACGGGAGTAGGTAGTTGAGGGTACATGAGAAGAATACCCAACTCATATAGCATATACCCGGTGGAAGGGAATGTAGTGGCAGATGCACTGAGTAAGCGAAGGATGACTTTGAGTCCATTGTTCGTAGAATGGCATAGTTTAGATTTTATCTCGTCATTCGACTCTAAACCATTCACGGATTATGCACCGGGCTAATTGGCATTGTTGGAGGTGCGACCTACTCTCTTAGATCGCATTGGATTTAGTCAGTGCGAGGACTAGCAGTTAGTGGATATCATGGGCCGACTAAGTAGAGGAGAGACCTCCAGTCATAGGTATTCCATGGATGAGAGAGGGTGGCTACATCATGATGGGATATTATGTGTTCCTCGAGTTGATGACTTGTTGAGATCGGTTTTAGAGGAGGCTAATCATTCTCGGATGACCTTCCATCTGAGAGGCGATAAGATGTATAAAGACATGAGGAGGGTTTTTCATTGGATTGGAATGAAGAAGGACGTAACAGAGTATATGGCTAAATGTATGACTTGTCGGAGAGTTAAGGCTGAGCAAAGGAAGACTGGTGGATTGCTTTAGCCTCTAGATGTGCCATAGTGGAAGTGGGAGAACGTCTCAATGGACTTCATAGATGGGTTACCAAGATCGAGGAAGGGAAACACCAGTATTTGGGTTATAGCCGATAGGTTGACTAAGAGCGCTCACTTTATCCTAGTTAAGAGTAAGCGGACGACAGCTTGGTTGGCATAAGTGTAACTTAGAGAGATCGTCCGACATTATGGAGTTCCCTCTAGTATTATTATTGATAGAGACCCCATCTTTACCAAGGAGTTTTGGAGGAGCGAGCATAAGGCATTGGGGACATAGCTATGACTTAGCGCTGCCTACCACCCTCAGTTAAATGGAAATATGAAGAGGGTTAATATGGTTCTTGAGGATTTATTGAGGTTGTGTGTCCTAGACTTTCGAGGGACTTGGGAGGAGCATCTTTCGTTGGTAGAGTTCGCATATAACAATAGCTACCAGACGAGTATAGGTATTGCACCCTTCGAGGCATTCTATGGGCAGCCCTGTGGATCACCTACTAGTTGGTGGGAGTACATGGATAGACTTCTACTCGGAACTGAGATAGTTAGGGAGACCTCAGAGAAGATAGATTTGATTCAAAGGCGGATGAAGGTAGCTTAGGAAAAATAGAAGTCCTATGCAGATCAGCAAAGGACATGCCTAGAGTTCGAGGTAGGAGACTTGGTTTTCATTAAAGTGTCACCTTTGAGGAATTTTGTTCGGTTCGGCCCAGTGGGGAGTTGGCACCAAAATTTGTAGGGTTATTCCCTATAGTAAGAGGATAGGTCAGATGGCCTACAAGTTTAGACTACCACAGTGATTGGCTGGAGTAATGACATATTCCATATTTTCGCACTTGTGAATGTGCTTACATGATTCCTCGGTAATAGTAGAGCCAAATACTCTAGAGGAGATCAAGGTAGAGAGAGGCATCAGTCAGGAGAGTTCCCACACGGATACTAGGATCTGAGGTGAAGAAGTTACAGAATAAAGAGATCAAACTTGTTAAGATTCAGTGGAGAGAGGACATCGATGACACGACTTGGAAACCGGAGGATAGGATTCGCGCTTCTTTTTTATTTCTCTTTGATAATGTGTTCTTAATCCTTTCCTAATCTTTGAAATTGAATATATTTTTCCTATCATTTGAATCATAAGTCTTAGATAGAAGCCTATGGATGTTAGGAAATGGTTTAAAACATGTTAATATAACATGTTATGGTTGAATGGATTCACGTGGATGCAAATGTTTGCAAGTTGATGCAGTGGACGTATATATACACTAGGCATTAGTTAGAGATCGACAAACTAGGTTACTTACATAATTGCATATGGATGTACGTGCATTTTCAGTTTATTTTAAATATGGATGAAAAATGGATGAATCATCACTTGGATGTATCATCTTGGTGAATGGTTGTTGCACACATATAAAATTACATGTATTATTAGGATTCCTTTGTATACATATTGGATGCATGGCAAGGACATGAAATTGCATTAAGGAGGTCGACTGAATCAGTGGACCGCCTGATATTTGCACTAGTTTCGGGACATATACACTACACTTTGCATATATTCGTGAATAACATTAGAAAGTCTAAGGACAATGGATGCTAGTGGTTGATAGTTGAGTATATGGCTGTAGATAATGGCTGATAACACTTATATGTATGTCATTCTTCTAGGCTTAGAGATTTCGGGGATGAAATCCTTTAAGGAGGGAAGAATGTAACACCCTGAATTTTAATAAATAATAATGTAATGGAAAAGGGTAATAAATTGAATATTAATCAGAATAAACTTTGGTGTTAGACAACGGGACTAGCACCTTTGGGTCCGTTGTAATTTTATGATTAAAATGGACACTTGGTTTGCTGAAATTGGAGTTAAAATGAATAAGTTATGAATTAAACCAGGAAATCAAAAAATATAAATATATATAATAATATAAAATCAATTGTCACCTGGGTGACCCACACCCACTTGGGTCGACACTGTATCGTACCAAGCCAAGTTGGGTCGACCCTAGGTCGACCCAAGGGGCGAGTTGATCGACCCAAGGTGCGAAAATGATGTGCCTTGGCGTGCACGTTTGCGGCGAATGTTATATTTCCTTCCAAATTTATTTTTGATGACATGACATTGTTTTATTGGTTTATTTTGAACCAAAAGATGACGTGGCACTTTTTGATCGGCCCAATAACATGGTTGGACGAGATCTAATCTTAAAATTGGACGGTTGACGGAATACAGTAAGCCCAATAAATAGACTAGCAGAGCCTCTCTCATTTCCTCACATCGGTTCTCACTTCTTCTTCCCAGGCCCATCCACAAAATTAGGAAGGGTCAAATAATTAAATTTTTTATAGGGATAAAGAAGTTCTATACTTTTAAATATCTATTTTTATAAATACTTCTGGAGGCGGAGGTTCTGGTAGATTAGAAAAGGCCACGGAGAAGCTCTCTTCATCAAATCAGTGAGTTTTTATGTAATTTTTAGATTAGTAAAATTATGTAGGAAAACTTGGATGGTTAAATAGTTTTATGTTCATAAGTTTAATGTTTACGTTTATTTCCAGTATTATATGTTTAATTTTTCCGTAGATTTGTTGTAATATATTTATTATCTATTCATGTTCAGTTATTTACTATTTGTAAGCAATTCTCCTTTTTTTATCCCCCTTTTTGTTGTAGTTTTATTTACAGTCATTCTTAAGCCCTATTTTATTTGTTTATTAATTTCTGAATCTAGTCCTTGTGAGTAGCCTAGACCATTTCCCTTTTATTTTAGCGCTGAACCTAGGCCTAAAGAGAGCCTAAGCCTTTATTGTTGTTTTTGTGTTAAAATTTAAATAATGTTGGAATTGAATAAGAAGGGATTATTTAGGTATGTTGGAACTGATAAAATACTATAACCAGAATTGGATTGTAAATTGGGGATGAAACTTAACATGTAATTTGAGAACATGTAAATTGTAATAGGATTAACTTAGTTGGATGCTAAGTTACATGGGGTTGAGTTGTATAAAAAGATAAACATGGATTAGAAATGTATAATACAACATAGGATTGTAACGTGAGGTTACATTGGGGCTTATTAGTAAACTTAAATTGTGTTAAGTTAAAATGAAGATGAAATTAGTAAGCTAAGATAGTGGAGTTCGTTCCGATAGCACGAGGGATGATTGGGGAAATTAATTGGCTCGTAGGTCCGTTTCGGCAGTGTGTGGCTAATTGGTGAAAATAAGAGGCCTAATAAAATAATGAAATTGAAGTGGGAGTCCATTCCGGCAGCGTGGGGATGGTTGGGGAAAACAAGTGGCTCATAAGTCCGTTTCGGTAGTGTAGCGCTGATTAAGGAAAATAAAAGACCTAATAAAATGATAAAATCCTAGTGTAGGTCTGTCCCGGTAGTGTGGGGCTGATTGGAGAAAATAAATGGCCTAATAGAATAAATGGGGACCAAGTCTTGCGGGTGACTTGTGTAACGACCCAGTCATTTTCGGCCCCGAAAATCGACATAAATAACTCATGCCGACTTTCCAAACACCGAAAACACTAGAACGTTATTAGAAAGAAATTAGAGGGTGAGATAAGAAAGAAATATTTGAATAGAAGAAGAAGAAGAACTAACACAACACAGAATCAGAGTCTCACATCACAACAGAACAAAATATAATACAGAAATAAAACTTTATTGGGAGCTTTTAAAATTACTTACAATATCAGAGTACACCAACATCTTTGGACAGTTATAATAATCTGTCCCATATACAACACACAGCGGAATAGTAGCTATATAATATCATACGTCTGGACTCTTCCATCTCGTCTCTTCGCAGCGTTCGATAACCTGAACCTGTACACCCCGGGCTAACCCGAGCATTTACAAAACACCGAGTCAGTCTGGTGAACCAGAGTGAGAAAAACTAGCAAAGTTTAGGGTATAACACAACTTGATTTTTAAGTCAAAAATCTTTTCGAAAGAAAAAGATAATCGTAAGACCGAATCCACACATAAATACAGACGGTTTTTACCTTATGATAACCCAAAACATTTTTGAAATCGATATCTTTTCTAATATTATAATAGTGTCTAAATACAAGTAAATATCAATCTAGCGGACGGCTTGCATCTCACGCTCCACATATATAGTATACAATCAAAACCACGGGCTCTTATTGGAGATTGGATTCCGACAATGACAAGGTATGGGACCACCTGCCGATAGTGTATCTCTAGAGGTGAATACACTGGGTTCAACAAGAACATCTTACAACCCGGCCCTCACATGACCGACCACTCATTTCGCTTGAGTGTATAGAATGTATATCACCAACGGTTGGGCTCAAACCACCGTTTCCCGAAAAGGGACATCATCGAAATAGATTAAAGAAGCAAAAGGAATTTCTCTAGATAGGTGATTATACACCCTAATGGGAGCGACCCACATAGCCATGCTGCCTGCCCGATTTCTGTCATTTCCCGGTTGATGAGGCTTGAGGTTTGAATTTCCTTTAGAACATATGACCATCGTTCACTTTGAATGCCACATCATCAGATCCGCCAGATATCACTAATTGACGTTCACAAAAATGCTCCAGTTGATAAGCTAAGAGAATGTGCACTTCTCTGCCATCAACTTGGTACGTTTGAAAATATCAACGTATGTGACTCCTTTGGAAATAATCTGTCAGACATCCGTCCATACAAGTCATCCAGGAACAGGATGAACCTAAGGTACTCTCCTACTGCATCCAATATAGGAATCACCCCATGGATCAGTAGCGAGAAGTCCTTGCAACCCATAGATTTCAACCACGACCGAACCACAGTACATCTTTGGCTGCAGACCGAAGATTATTAGCAGTTCTTCCGTTTATGAAGATCTACGATCTTCAATGCTCCATCTCGATCATCTTCTGATATCTTCACGTATTTGTTGGTCGGAATGGTTTTTCGAATATAAATTCGATCCCGGTCTTTACGTACCAACAAGAGTATTGGACAGATTTGATAGTCGGTGATTTAACTATCAAAATAAACAGTGATCCAATCATGAACATCCAATTAGTTCAATGGTTCAGTATTCAGCATCAACTGGCCTTTTTAATTAAAAACAAATGTAATTTAAAACTCATATATATATATATATATATCAATCTTATAAATATAGTTTCGCTTTTCATTTAACATAAGAATGGTCTTTAAACAAATATCGTTACAACTTCACTTTGGAATACTTAAAATAATAATCCATACTTATTCTTATGGAGAAGAATTCGACTTCACGTTTCCTTTTCTAATTCACAAATATCATTAAAATTTTACGCAACTCTTTTTATTTCCCCTTTTACTTTGGAATCCCCATTTTTTTTTATTTTTCTCAATTTTCATTAAACGTTGCCTTATTATTTCTTTAATGGACATGATAAATTTTTACTTACCTCCTTCACCATTACCAACTAATATCATCCTCAGATAATCCTGAAGTCGTTCAAGTTGGGGTATTTTGATTACCTCTCAGACCTTGATCAACGACGTTCATATCTAAAGATAAATACGAGTTGTAATTTAAAAACCAAAATCTCATTCTAATATCAAAACAAATACCGTTTATCTAATTATGGTTTCCTAAAATCTTCTTACTTTTTTTTTTAAAAAAAACTCTTTCCCTAGTATAACCATTATTACTTACTTTAATAATTAAGTAATCTTGTATAGGGCTCTATTTTTAACCTTTACTCCTTAAACAAATCCATTTTTTTATAATTCGGATTTTGATTCCAAAATCCTATGATCCATTTCTTTTACCAATTTCACTTTCCCTAATTCTTCCTCAAACCCATTCAACCATTCCTATTTTGGAAATTTTATTTTAATTTCCCCTTCTTACTTAATCTCGTTATTAAGTAACGTTAATTTAAAATTAACGATATAACACCTCATCGCTTTTATAAACCATGTTTAAATAATTTCTGGTTTAATCAAACCCTTTCTGTTCTCAATTCCCTTTTCACTTAATTCGAATATTTAAGTCATATTTATTTAAGCTATCGCTTAAGTGCCCCTTTTATAACTTCATTATAAAGCTCAAGTTTAAAATAAAATCTGTTCATAAACTCCTTTCACCATTCAATTCGATTTCATTTCTACTTTGGTTACTTTTTTAATGAATTCCCATTTATAAAGTAATTCCCTAAATTATTATTAATTAAAATAATAATTTATTTCGATCATTAACTACTATAGAGGTAGTTAATTTCTTTATTAACAAAAGCAAGTAGTCATTCCCCATTTTAAACCCTATTAAAATTTAAACAATATTCATTAAACTCTTTTATTTAAAATACACTAATTTAATCATCATCCCCAATTTAAACGGTCGATTTAGTTATTCAAATCATGGTCATCTTATTAACCAATACCAATTCGTTCTCACTTTAAATTAATTAATAATTAATTTAAATAATTTCATTTATTTGTTTCTTAACAAAACAATTATCAAATTTTAAATCGTCAGGTTAATTTCTATTCACTCGTATATCAAACTGTTTAACATCAGAGTTTCTTTATAAAATTAATTTATAATCAATTATAAATTTAAATAATAAATAATAAATATTTATTTTCTTTTTAGTAAACTATTATTTTAAATAAAATCTATTTCAAAATCTATTACCCCATTATAAAAAAAAAATTATAACTTCAGTTTTATCGATTCACCTAACAGTAAGATTTATAAAACGATTGATTCTATAGGCCATATGCTGCCAAATACACAACCAATACTGCCCATTGGTTTAGACAAAACAAATTTGTTGAATATTCAGTCAATAATCAACAATCAAATCAATCACCCCATCCGGTCAGTTCATATGTGATGATATGAAAATAAATAATATATTTGAGGAATCCGGTTGGATCCCTCCAACCTGTTCTTCATTGTATTCAAATGGTTATCTTCAAACATATCATTCAGTTTCATTTAACCGATAAAAATAAATAACGACCATTAACACCAACCAATTCACGAGCAATTCAAATCATTCAAACACGTTTATTTTATAAACGTGACCAATCAAGGCGAGTCACCTTTATTGGAATCCATCGTTAAAATAACGACGTGGTATTTCACTGAAATTGAACGACGGTTTAATTTCATTGGTTAATCAACAAATAAATATATAACTTAGCAAACAGTCAACCATTGGCAAGCAGAGCACACAAAATAAAAAAACCCCATTTATATAAAAATATAAATGGGAAAACTGAGTGAGTTTAACTCACCTTGATATGGTTTGGTCATTAAACACACTTTTTTTAATTAAATTAAACAGCGGTTTAATTTAATTAAAAATCCTTCGTGCTTCCAGTCTTTACTGATCCTGCTCCATCTCGAAACTCTCGTTTCTACGGTTCTAATGAAACTGGCCATGCTAAAATCTAATAACGTGGCAGCGGTATCTCCTATTAACAAATTTACAAAGTAATTTGAATAAATTAAACATGAATATATATTTTAAAACCTTGGCCTTTTACATTTTCCCTGCGGCCAAAAAATTTAACATCCTAGATTTTTAGCCGATTTATTTGAACATTTAAATTTATCTTTAAATGTTAAATGGGAATAATAAATAAATTTTTATTTATTTTATTGATTTAATAACCAGTATACGATTTAATATCGAATATATTTAATATGAATGGTAACAAGTGAATTTAGAGTTAAAACTAAACTGAAACGATTTAGTCAATCAATATAAAATCTATATTAAATTAGATCGATAAAAATTATTTATTATCGATAAATTTAATTGCTTAAAATTGATTTATATTTTAAATCGAATTTAATTTAAATCGTTAATTTAAATGGTATCCCTTCTATATAGTCGAATTAAATTTCAAGATATATTCAGTTAAGTTAAAATATCGTATAACGTTAGAAATGTCAGTCGTTACGCCTCGATGGGTGTTCGTTACCATGAGATATTATTTTTATTAAATTAACGGATAAAATCAAAATCTTGTCAAATTCAAATTCAAGTTAATACTATTCTTTTTCAGCCGACCTATCTTCTTTAAACCACAGACCTATTTTTATCTTCCCACTGTCTTCTTTGCGTACGTTCTGTCTCGTCCTTTAGCAACCAAGGAATACATAAATTAATGGCGCCACCCTATACGACGTACTAAAGACAACCTAAACTATTTCCTTTCCAACGCAAAAGGGTATCCTAACTCAGCTGCTCTTCTTTTAACATCGCGCAGACCATTTCTTCGAGCTATGAAAATTGCTTCCCACTTCGTTATTAAAGGAACACCAAATCAATGGCCTTGTACGACTTGTCTACATTTCGCATCTATATAAACCACCTTAAGTTTTTGCACATCTTGCCATTTCTAAAATCACTTCGTCCGTCCCTCTTTTCATTCTTTTGGACCATCACCGATTCCACCAATAAAAAAAAGAGAAATCAAAAGGGGGAATCGCAAATCTCGATACTGGATGAAGCTCTTTCGACACATCTGCTGAAACTCGTGATCGATTTGGGAGTTCGGTTTCAAGCGTAGAAAACTAGGGTTCGAGAGTGAAGTCCTTGTGTTCGAAAGAAGGAAAGCAACGTCAGTTTTTCTCTCTCGAACCTGGTAATACGACGCCTGGTGTTGTTCGGACTGAGGAGGCTTGGAGGGAAGGGTTGCGATAGTGGGAAGTATAGTTGAATGAATTGGGGAAGGTCTGGGAAAATTGGCGTGGGAATTTGGGTCGCGTACGAGACTGTAAGGGAGTGTGGTCTGTAAATTTGAGGATCGATTTCTGGAGTTAAAACAGGTATTGCGAGGCTGCTAAAAGGAGGATGCCTTGAGTTCAAATTGGGTCTTGAGGAAGCTCTACAACAGTGTATTTGGAAGATCGATTTTTAGTGGATGGTGTATGGCCTTGCAGTGATGGAACGAGGTGTTTGAGGGAGCAGTATTGACTGGGAATGTGTTTGGCAAATGGACTGAGTTCCACTTGGATGGTAAAGCTATGACAAAGCAGTAAATGAAGATTGCCATTATGATGTTCGATAAAATGCCAAAGTGAGTTGATGCAGTTATTTAAGGTGATGCAGTTTTGGGGATGTTCGGGATTTGGCAAAGCGATAAGGTATTCGATGGAATTAAATTTTTATTAAGATAATTAATTTATTTATGTTAAGAATAAATAATAGTTAATCGATAACTAAAAATAAAATCTTCGTAGGGTCGAATAAATGCATTCAAGGTGAAATCAGTAAAAACAAGCCAAGTCGATATCGGAATTAAACAGGAAATTCAGAAAAGAAATACAAGGTGAGTAAATCTCACTCACCGTTTTATATTTAAAATTATTTTTATCATTAAAAATAAATTTGTTGGTTGCTTGGGTGCATGAATGAATTGTTGAATTATTGTGGTTAGTGGATTTCCTGCAACACTATTAGCGGATGCCCGCAATATCATTAGCGAATAACGCTATGCCCACGTACATAAGTGGATCCCCTTTTTATACCGCGATATCTTGCCTTGAAGCAGGATTGGTATCATTTTTGTTGACTAACATCTGTGGATGTAGGGAAAATAGGTTGGAGGGATCCAACTGGATTCCTCAAATTTATTTATTACTGGTTACATGTTTGTGTGATGTGTTGAATTGGATTGATGGTTTGTGTTTTTGGGATATTTAAATATCACTGGCCCAAATATTTATAATTAAAAATATCAAAAAGGGATATTTGAATTTTAAAAAGGAAAGTTTACTTTTCGAAATAAAAATGGAATGTCAAATGGATTTAGAAATATTTACTTGCTTTTAATAATAAAAACAAGTAGATAAATTTATAACACTGTTCTGAATGGAAAGAAAAGTTATCCTTTGATAATAGTAGATTATTCAAGTTTGGATTTAAAAAGGGAAAATTTATTTTCCAGAATGGGAATTGGATTTCAAATGAGATTTGAAATAAGGACTTGTTTTAAATAATCTAAAACAAGAAGGGGAATGTATAAACGAGGTTTATAAATGAATAATTTTTTTATTATCATTGGATATTCTAGAAATGTAAATTCAAGTATGATTTTTGAAAAGGAGAATTTATTCTCCAAAAATAAAAGAGGGAATTTTATTGGATAATTTATTTAAATCCAAGTATGAACTTAAAAGGGATTTTTGGAAAAAAAAGGGAAAAGAAAGGAAAATTTAACTTTTCGAAATAGAAATGGTATTTCGAATAAATTGAGGAATATTAACTTGTTTTTAAAATAAAAACAAGTTGCTGGAAGTATAGGCGTTGTTTATTAAGGGAAAGAAATATTATCATTTGATAATATTAGACTTTAATTTCAAGAAAGGGATTTAAAGAAGGAAATTTATCTTTCGAAGTGGAAATTTGAATTTCAAATAGAATATGAAATACAAACTTGTTTTAAGTATTTAAAACAAGAAGTAAAATTTATAAACGATGTTTATAAATAGAAGGGGATAATCATCATGGGATGATTTGGGTATTTAAATTCAAATTTGAATTTAAAAAGAGATTTATACCTTGAAATCGTTTCAAAAAGAAACGATGGAATTTATTCCGATATTCAGAATGTAAACTGAATTTAAATAAATCCACATGGATTTATGGTTGTAACTCGACTATGTCGAACACCTAGAAAAATTTTATTTCAAAGATATTAGAATTGTATTAAAAGTGAATTTAAGTTTTAATATGAAAATAGGTTATGTAAATATAAGTGATGGTAATTAAGTATTTTCAAATCCACTTGAGATTCAAAAGGGAAATCAAATACTCCAAATAGAAATCGAGTTTCAATAGATTATTTAAATGGAAGTCGAATCTAATAAAGAAGTGAATTTATAAACAAGGTTTATAAATGTGATGAAGTAATGTTCATCGTGTAATTTGGAAATAAATTTCCAAATGTAAGAAATGGGGTAGAAGGCGAGACTTAAATCAAGTTTGTGTATTACAAGCTTTTATTCATCTCAAGATAAGAACGTCGTCGATCAAGGTCTGAGAGGTAATTAAAATACCCCAACTTGAACGACTGCACTATTGTCAAGAGATGATATTAGTTTGTAATGGTGAAGAGGGTTGAATAAATTTATTTTCCCCATAAAGGAAAATTTTAATTTGAATTCGATTATATCGTGTTTTATAAAATAATTTATATCCAATGGAATTGGAATTTTAATGAAGAGGTTGAGCTTTAAATAACTAAAACCAAGTTGTAGAATCAGAATGAAGTATTCAATGATTTTTGGGAAAATCGAGATGTTAAGTTAGATTTGGGAAATTGTTTTAAATATTAAAGAATGGAGTTGAGATTTATTTTATAAACAAAGTTTTAAACGTTTATATTAAATTTAATTAAAACGAACTCGCCGCAGCGCGGTAGTTCGTAAATTGGCGATTCGAACTTCAATTGAGTATATAGAATTCAATATAAGTCAGAATTTGATGAAACAAGAAACGCCCGGACCGATTTAATGATAGCTGTCTAAGGGAAGAGAAAATTCTCAATTTCATCGTATAGATTTTGAGTTATGTCAAAATCAAATTTTCAGAAAAACAGCGCCATAATCATTTTTAAACCATAACGGTTTATTTAATTTAAAGGATTTTAAGTGAATAAAAATCCGAATCTTTTTAGGAAAAATCCAGGTTTGAGTTATCAAATAAATACGAACTCAAATCAAGTAAATGAACTGATTTTTGAAACCAAAAATCAGATTTTTATTATCAGATAAAGTTAACGAGTTTCAAGAGAAATTAGTTGATATGGTTTTTGATCGAACTTAACTTTTGTTTTAAGTAAACTGAATTTTAAATTAAATCAAGGTATGAAAGGGGAATTAGAATTGGGAAGTGAGCAAGGAGTTGAGTTTGATATGTCTATAAGCGAATACAAATATATTTGAACGTGATACGTTCAAAATTAAAAGTATATGAAACCAAAAAGCTAATTAGAAAATTTAATTAGCGAATGGTACCGTATTTTGGTAAAAAGGGTTGAATTGATTGAAACGAATTGGGAATGGGCGTATGTATGTTAAACAGGTTTGGGATGGAGAATATGAAGAGAGTATGAAGAATATATTTAAGTGCCCGACAAAAAGGTACATGTTTCAGTTTCCATATGAGGTTTTATGCGCCGAACCGGCAAGCCGTTTGGCTTTTTCTTTTTCTTTTGGATTGGTGAGGGTCATGGGAGGCTATTTGAAATATCCCGATGCTCCCGGTACAAAGGAGGTTATGGCAAAAAAATTCGGAAATTAAAGGAGTTAGAATAATTTTAAGAAAATGAATTAAAAATGAGATATTAGAAAGGGCCAGTGATTGTGAAATTGTTTGATGGATGTTTATTTTTCCTTTGATAGTTAAAACACCAGCTATCAAAGATTTTTACCATCGTTGTCGATACGGAGAGGCCGGTTGGATTTAATATCCGAGAACCACTCCGTATAGGCATAGGCGTTGCGAATTATATTATGCTGAAGATAATCGAAGACAGAGTGAAATTCAAGAGCTGTTATGTTTGTCCAGTCCCAGGACAACTTGTATGGACGAATGTCTGACAGAGTATTCCTAACGGTCACATAAGACGATCTTTTCAAGATATTACGTCTAGTGGCGGAGAAACTCGTTTCTCTTAGCTTTTATACCCGTAATATTTTTGGGAAGTTCAACTAGTGATTTGACGGGTTTGACGATGTGGCATTCAAAGTTTATGGTGACCAGATGTTCTAAAAGCTAGACGTAGCCTCAAGCCTCACAACCGGGAAATGACAAAAATCGGGCAGGCAGCATGGCTATGTGGGTCGCTCCCATTAGGGTGTATAATCACCTATCTAGAGAAATTCCTTTTGTTTCTTACTCTATCGATTCTGCCCATTCGAGAATGGTGGTTTGGGCCCAACCGTTGGTGATATACATTCGATACACTCAAGCGAAATGAGTGGTCGGTCATGTGTAGGCCGGGTTGCAAGACGTTCTTGTTGAACCCAGGTGTATTCGCCTCTAGAGATACATCATCGGAAGGTGGTCCCATACCTTGTCATAGTTGGAATCCAATCTCCAATAAGCGCCCTGCGGTTTTTGATTTTAGACTATATATGTAGAGCGTGAGATGCAAGCGTTCTACTATTTGGTTATTTATTTGATTAGACATTATTATAATATCATTGGATTTTGATATCAAAATGTTTGGGTTATAGTAAGGTAAAAACCGTCCGTGTTTATGTGTGGGTTGGTCTTACTATTATCCTTTTCTTTCAAAAGATTTTTGAAGTTAAATCATATGGTTGGAGTTTACTCACACCAATCCCATGACTGACCCAGAGTTTATTTTGTTTTGTTTTTCCAAAACTCTTGGGTGCCCAAATTTGTACGGGCAGTCAAGTGTTTCAGGCTTTACAGATACACTTGGAGGAGCTTGAAGCAGGAGGCTTCACCGCTAGTTATTTTAGAGTTATTTCCGCTGTATCAAATATTGTATTGTGCTCTGATGACGACATGTATATATGGTACAAAACAGATTTGTATTCAAAGTTATGTTATCTAATATATTTTATCTGTTCCGCTGTGAGATTCGTGTTTACTATGATTATGCTCAGTTGTGTTCTTCTTCTTCTATTCTATTAGTTCTATATTTTCTATCTCACCCTCTAATTTCTTTCTATTAATGATCAGCTATTTTCGATGTCTGAACAGTCGACGCTGGGTTTTGTGTCGATTTTCGGAATCGAAAATCCCGTGGTCGTTACAGTGGTATTAGAGCTTAGGTTTAGCGAATATCTAGGCTTTGGTGGGGGTTTACTCATTAGAGATAGGGTCAGTAATACTCTAGAATGAGTTGAGTGTATATATATGAGAAAGCGTATTTGTATGTTGATATAAAAATTGTTTTATATTGTGTTGGCTTGTCTATTGAGTAGTTTATGAATTATGGTCGAATCGTGGGACGCCACGACCTCGATAGGAGTTTCTAAACACTTGAACAGAAGAATTGACATAATATTGTTTTAAAGTGGGTAAATGAAATAATTTTACCCAAAATAATATTTTGATATAAAAGATAAATAATTTTCTAGAATTATTTATATATGGATGAGTTGGTTGCTATAACTAGATTATACATTTGAAATGGTTATATATAAAATCAAATAGAATTTGTATGTGAATAAAATATACAAATGAGATGTAATTGAATTAGATTCAAACCGTAAATTGGAATTTAAACCCCGGAAGGTTGGAAAATATTTTTTTCAAAGTATATGAGAATAATATAGCCTTGTTTTGGAAGGATTTTTGAATAAGATCGTTTTGAATGGATTTTGAAAGTAATAAAGCACTAAACTCACTTCAGTGGCTGGAAAATAATTCTGATGATGAATGCAGCATCATCAATATTCATTTTCGAGTTTCTAAGTGATGGATTGCTACCTTAGAAAAGCTTTTGTGGGAAATTTGTATGAAAAAAAAAGGTGGTTTGAAATTCAGTTGTTTTGAATTTGAGATAGTGATGAATATATATGTATATATTTATGGGATTTCAATATTGTTTTGAAATGAAACCCGGGGATTTGAATTCTAAAATTTAAATTTGACTTAAGCAAGTTAAATGAATCGAAATGAATAAATTGAATAGAATCAATTTGGATAAATTGGTGTTGAACCAATATGAATGGAATATGAATTGGATGTGAATACATTGGTCATAAATCATTCAGATTAAATGAATGTGAGTATATATGATGTGCAATATAAACGGAAACCAAAAGTTTTGGTGGAACTAAAGTTGTGGAAATATGAAAAGTTGAGTTTCAACGTAAGTGAATTTTTTGAAAAGTAAATGGGTTAGTAGTATTTTTCCTACCTTAGTAATTTCGGGGACGAAATTCTTTTAAGGGGGAAGGAATGTAACATTCCAGATTTTTAGCCGATTTATTTGAACATTTAAATTAATCTTTAAATGTTAAATGGGTATAATAAATAAATTTTTATTTATTTTATTGATTTAATAACCAGTATACAATTTAATATCGAATATATTTAATATGAATGGTAACAAGTGGATTTAGAGTTAAAACTAAACTGAAACGATTTAGTCAATCAATATAAAATCTATATTAAATTAGATCGATAAAATTATTTATTATCGATAGATTTAATTGCTTAAAATTGATTTATATTTTAAATCGAATTTAATTTAAATCATTAATTTAAATGGTATCCCTTCTATATAGTCGAATTAAATTTCAAGATATATTCAGTTAAGTTAAAATATCGTATAACGTTAGAAATGTCAGTCATTACGCCTTGATGGGTGTTCGTTACCATGAGATATTATTTTTATTAAATTAATGGATAAAATCAAAATCTTGTCAAATTCAAATTCAAGTTAATACTATTCTTTTTCAGCTGACCTATCTTCTTTAAACCACAGACCTATTTTTATCTTCCCACTGTCTTCTTTGCGTACATTCTGTCTCGTCCTTTAGCAACCAAGGAATACAGAAATTAATAGCGCCACCCTATACGACGTACTACAGCCGACCTAAACTATTTCCTTTCCAACACAAAAGGGTATCCTAACTCAGCTGCTCTTCTTTTAACATCGCGCAGACCATTTCTTCGAGCCATGAAAATTGCTTCCCACTTCGTTATTAAAGGAACACCAAATCAATGGCCTCGTACGACTTGTCTACATTTCGCATCTATATAAACCACCTTAAGTCTTCGCACATCTAGCCATTTCTAAAATCACTTCGTCCGTCCCTCTTTTCATTCTTTTGGACCATCACCGATTCCACCAATAAAAAAAAAGAGAAATCGAAAGGGGGAATCGCAAATCTCGATACTGGATGAAGCTCGTTCGACACATCTGCTGAAACTCGTGATCGATTTGGGAGTTCGGTTTCAAGCGTAGAAAACTAGGGTTCGAGAGTGAAGTCGTTGTGTTCGAAAGAAGGAAAGCAAGGTTAGTTTTTCTCTCTCGAACCTGGTAATACGACACCTGGTGTTGTTCGGACTGAGGAGGCTTGGAGGGAAGGGTTGCGATAGTGGGAAGTATGGTGAATGAATTGGGGAAGGTCTGGGAAAGTTGCCGTGGGAATTTGGGTCGCGTACGAGACTGTAAGGGAGTGTGGTCTGTAAATTTGAGGATCGATTTCTGGAGTTAAAACAGGGATTGCGAGGCTGCTAAAAGGAGGATGCATTGAGTTCAAATTGGGTCTTGAGGAAGCTCTACAACAGTGTATTTGGAAGATCGATTTTTAGTGGATGGTGTGTGGCCTTGCAGCGATGGAACGAGGTGTTTGAGGGAGAAGTATTGACTGGGAATGTGTTTGGCAAATGGACTGAGTTCCACTTGGATGGTAAAGCTATGACAAAGCAGTAAATGAAGATTGCCATTATGATGTTCGATAAAATGCCAAAGTGAGTTGATGCAGTTATTTGGGCTGATGCAGTTTTGGGGATGTTCGGGATTTGGCAAAGCGATAAGGTATTCGATGGAATTAAATATTTATTAAGCTAATTAATTTATTTATGTCAAGAATAAATAATAGTTAATCGATAACTAAAAATAAAATCTTCGTAGGGTCGAATAAATGCATTCAAGGTGAATTCAGTAAAAACAAGCCAAGTCGATATCGGAATTAAACAGGAAATTCAGAAAATAAATACAAGGTGAGTAAATCTCACTCACCGTTTTATATTTAAATTTATTTTTATCGTTAAAAATAAATTTGTTGGTTGCTTGGGTGCATGAATGAATTGTTGAATTATTGTGGTTAGTGGATTTCCCACAACACTATTAGCGGATGCCCGCAGTATCAATAGAGGATGACACTACGCCCACGTACATAAGGGGTTCCCCTTTTTATACCGCGATATCCTGCCTTGAAGCACGATTGGTATCATTTTTGTTGACTAACATCTGTGGATGCAGGGAAAACAGGTTGGAGGGATCCAACTGGATTCCTCAAATTTATTTATTACTGGTTACGTGTTTGTGTGATGTGTTGAATTGGATTGATGGTTTGTGTTTTTGGGATATTTAAATATCACTGGCCCAAACATTTATAATTAAAAATATCAAAAAGGGATATTTGAATTTTAAAAGGAAAGTTTACTTTTCGAAATAAAAATGGAATGTCAAATGGATTTAGAAATATCTACTTGCTTTTAATAATAAAAACAAATAGATAAATTTATAACACTGTTCAGAATGGAAAGAAAAGTTATCGTTTGATAATAGTAGATTATTCAAGTTTTGATTTAAAAAGGGAAATTTATTTTTCCAGAATGGGAATTGGATTTCAAATGAGATTTGAAATAAGGACTTGTTTTAAATAATCTAAAACAAGAAGGGGAATGTATAAATGAGGTTTATAAATGAACAAAAATTTTATTATCATTGGATATTCTAGAAATGTAAATTCAAGTATGATTTTTGAAAAGGAGAATTTATTCTCCCAAAATAAAAGAGGTAATTTTATTGGATAATTTTTTTAAATCCAGGTATGAACTTAAAAGGGATTTTTGGAAAAAAAAGGGGAAAAGAAAGGAAAATTTAACTTTTCGAAATAGAAATGGTATTTCGAATAAATTGAGGAATATTAACTTGTTTTTAAAATAAAAACAAGTTGCTAGAAGTATAGACGCTGTTTATTAAGGGAAAGAAATATTATCATTTGATAATATTAGACTTTAATTTCAAGAAAGGGATTTAAAGAAGGAAATTTATCTTTCGAAGTGGAAATTTGAATTTCAAATAGAATATGAAATACAAACTTGTTTTAAGTATTTAAAACAAGAAGTAAAATTTATAAACGATGTTTATAAATAGAAGGGGATAATCATCATGGGATGATTTGGGTATTTAAATTCAAATTTGAATTTAAAAAGAGATTTATACCTTGAAATCGTTTCAAAAAGAAACGATGGAGTTTATTCCGATATTCGGAATGTAAACTAAATTAAAATAAATCCACACGGATTTATGATTATAACTCGACTATGTCGAACACCTAGAAAATTTTTATTTCAAAGATATTGGAATTGTATTAAAAGTGAATTTAAGTTTTAATATGAAAATAGATTATGTAAATATAAGTGATGGTAATTAAGTATTTTCAAATCCACTGGAGATTCAAAAGGGAAATCAAATACTCCAAATAGAAATCGAGTTTCAATAGATTATTTAAATGGAAGTTGAATCTAATAAAGAAGTGAATTTATAAACAAGGTTTATAAATGTGATGAAGTAATGTTCATCGTGTAATTTAGAAATAAATTTCCAAATGTAAGAAATGGGGAAGAAGGAGAGACTAAAATCAAGTTTGTGTATTACAAGCTTTTATTCGTCTCAAGATAAGAACGTCGTCGATCAAGGTCTGAGAGGTAATTAAAATACCCCAACTTGAACGACTGCACTATTGTCAAGAGATGATATTAGTTTGTAATGGTGAAGAGGGTTGAATAAATTGATTTTCCCCATAAAGGAAAATTTTAATTTGAATTCGATTATATCATGTTTTATAAAATAATTTATATCCAATGGAATTGGAATTTTAATGAAGAGGTTGAGCTTTAAATAACTAAAACCAAGTTGTAGAATCAGAATGAAGTATTCAATGATTTTTGGACAAATCGAGATGTTAATTTAGATTTGGGAAATTGTTTTTAAATATTAAAGAATGGAGTTGAGATTTATTTTATAAATAAAGGTTTAAACGTTTATATTAAATTTAATTAAAACGAACTCACCGCAGCGCGGTAGTTCGTAAATTGGCGATTCGAACTTCAATTGAGTATATAGAATTCAATATAAGTCAGAATTTGATGAAACAAGAAACGCCCGGACTGATATAATGATAGTTGTCTAAGGGTAGAAAAAAATCTTGATTTCATCGTATAGATTTTGAGTTATGTCAAAATCAAATTTTCAGAAAAACAGCGCCATAATCGTTTTTAAACCATAACGGTTTATTTAATTTATAGGATTTTAAGTGAATAAAAATCCGAATCTTTTTAGGAAAAATCCGGGTTTGAGTTATCAAATAAATACGAACTCAAATCGAGTAAATGAACCGATTTTCGAAACCAAAAATCAGTTTTTTATTATCAGATAAAGTTAACGAGTTTCAAGAGAAATTAGTTGATATGGTTTTTTATCGAACTTAACTTTTGTTTTAAGTAAACTGAATTTTAAATTGAATCAAGGTATGAAAGGGGAATTAGAATTGGGAAGTGAGCAAGGAGTTGAGTTTGATATGTCTATAAGTGAATACAAATATATTTGAATGTGATACGTTCAAAATTAAAAGTATATGAAACCAAAAACCTAATTAGAAAAATTTAATTAGCGAATGGTAGCGTATTTTGGTAAAAAGGGTTGAATTGATTGAAACGAATTGGGAATGGGCGTATGTATGTTAAACAGGTTTGGGATAGATAATATGAAGAGAGTTTGAAGAATATGTTTAAGTGCCCGACAAAAAGGTACATGTTTCAGTTTCCATATGAAGTTTTATGCACCGAACTGGCAAGCGTTTTGGCTTTTTCTTTTTCTTTTGGATTGGTGAGGGCCATGGGAGGCTATTTGAAATATCCCGATGCTCCCGGTACAAAGGAGTTATGGCAAAATTTTCCGGAAATTTAATGAGTTAGAATAATTTTAAGAAAATGAATTAAAAATGAGATATTAGAAAGGGCCAGTGATTGTGAAATTGTTTGATGGATGTTTATTTTTCCTTTGATAGTTAAAACACCGGCTATCAAAGATTTTTACCATCGTTGTCGATACGGAGAGACCGGTTGGATTTAATATCCGAGAACCACTGCATATAGGCATAGGCGTTGTGAATTAGATTATGCTGAAGATAATCGAAGACAGAGTGAAATTCAAGAGCTGTTATGTTTGTCCAGTCCCAGGACAACGTGTATGGACGAATGTCTGACAGAGTATTCCTAACGGTCACATAAGACGATCTTTTCAAGATATTACGTCTGGTGGCGGAGAAACTCGTTTCTCTTAGCTTTTATACCCGTAATATTTTTGGGAAGTTCAACTAGTGATTTAACGGGTTTGACGATGTGGCATTCAAAGTTTATGGTGACCAGATGTTCTAAAAGCTAGACGTAGCCTCAAGCCTCACAACCGGGAAATGACAAAAATCGGGCAGGCAGCATGGCTATGTGGGTCGCTCCCATTAGGGTGTATAATCACCTATCTAGAGAAATTCCTTTTGTTTCTTACTCTATCGATTCTGTCCATTCGGGAACAGTGGTTTGAGCCCAACCGTTGGTGATATACATTCGATACACTCAAGCGAAATGAGTGGTCGGTCATGTGTGGGCCGGGTTGCAAGACGTTCTTGTTGAACCCAGGTGTATTCGCCTCTAGAGATACATCATCGGAAGGTGGTCCCATACCTTGTCATAGTTGGAATCCAATCTCCAATAAGCACCCTGCGGTTTTTGATTTATACTATATATGTAGAGCATGAGATGCAAGCGTTCTACTATTTGGTTATTTATTTGATTAGACATTATTATAATATCACTGGATTTTGATATCAAAATGTTTGGGTTATAGTAAGGTAAAAACCGTCCGTGTTTATGTGTGGGCTGGTCTTACTATTATCCTTTTCTTTCAAAAGATTTTTGAAGTTAAATCATATGGTTGGAGTTTACTCACACCAGTCCCATGACTGACCCAGAGTTTATTTTGTTTGGTTTTTCCTAAACTCTTGGGTGTCCAAATTTGTACGGGCAGTCAAGTGTTTCAGGCTTTACAGATACACTTGGAGGAGCTTGAAGCAGGAGGCTTCACCGCTAGTTATTTTAGAGTTATTTCCGCTGTATCAAATATTGTATTGTGCTCTGATGACGACATGTATATATGGTACAAAACAGATTTGTATTCAAAGTTATGTTATCTAATATATTTTATCCGTTCCGCCGTGAGATTCGTGTTTGCTCTGATTATGCTCAGTTGTGTTCTTCTTCTTCTATTCTATTAGTTCTATCTTTTCTATCTCACCATCTAATTTCTTTCTATTAATGATCAGGTATTTTCGATGTCTGAACAGTCGACGGTGGGTTTTGTGTCGATTTTCGGAATCGAAAATCCCGTGGTCGTTACAAAAAAAAGCCCACTGTTTCCGCTTAAAATCCTTCCATCGGATCCACTCCTCACAAATCCACCGCCTCCATCAATTTAATTGTTCCATGGCCGAAATTTAAACCCTAATCCCCTTTTCTTTCTTCCGGAAAAAGCAATCGAGGTTCAGTTGCATCGCAACCCTCACACGCCACCACATCTTCGATCTTCCCTTCTCTCCACCCTTAATCAGCCCTCAACAACTTCTTCACAATCACCACAGCTTCACCGCCCAACCCCCCTCTTCTAGAAAAAGTCAGCCTCCTCCTTCATCATCTTAGACAACCAATCGAGCTTCGAATCTGACCGAACCCTAGGTAATCGTCCAAGAGTATCGAGATTTTAAAAACGTGGATCTAGAAATACAGATAAGTCTTTTAACGGATTTTGAATTGCAAGTATTATTTCTGTTTTGATTTTTAAGTAGTTTGGATTTTTTCTTCTTTACTTCTTGTTCTGCAAATTGAAATGTAGTGCATGGATGTGTATTTATACAAGTAGATGATCCAGATAGGATCAACGTCAAAATTGAATTGTAAAATCATAGGTTTAGATTTTTATTTGTGCCTAGTTCTTATGTGATATATTCGTTCATTTCAACCATGTGATTTGAACTGTGGTACTGGTGATGGAAATCCTGTTGCGTGATTATAGCAGAGATTTTTAATGCATTTTGTATCAGTTTTATGGTACTATTGATCTGTCCAAATGGGGCACAGATCGAAATTGTACATGTATAGATGGTGGCTATAATTTTTTTTATTCAATCAAAGATTTGAACCGTATTATTGTAGATTTTCTTTACACTTTTAAATGTATGAAAACAGTGATTAAAAGCTGTTCGATTTAACTGTAGGATTGATGTATAAAATTATGTACATATTTCTAGATTTCTTAGCTGTTTAATGTCCATGTCTATAGCTTGTTTGGTACTGTTTCTTTTTAGCTGTTTTATTCAGTTTTTCAAATCGTGATGTATAAAGATATAAATCTCTCGGTTCGTTGATCTGTTTCTAGCTGTTCTTCACCTATTTAACTTAGCTGTTCTTTAGATTTTCTTATTCAGCTGTCCAAGATATTTTCTTTAGCTGTTCATGATCAGTGCACATGGGAAGTTTGTGTTTTACTGTGACTTGAACGAAACAATATATGCAGCAATTTAAAAAAATTAGAATGAATCTATATATATGTCGTTGTTATTATATTTACATATACATATATATTAACATTTTCAGTTGGTACTCTTGTGTCCATATGTTATAGGAAGGAAACAGGAAAAGGAAATGAAGTGGGAGCAAGGCAACAACAAAGAAAAGATAGAACAACAGTGACAGGAGGAGATTGAGTAGTACTTCCCAATACAACAGAAGGGAACACACAATGATATGAATTGTTTTCCCTTGTTTTTGTTTTTGTACAAACAGTATATTATGAATATATGTACGGATAATGATATGCTTTGTATTTGTATTTGTACATTCCCTTGTATTTGTCTTATTCTTCGAGCAAATTTGTATTTGTTGTGCAAGTAAAATGTGTATTCAGTTTCCGTGTCCATGTAGCACTTATTAGTTTGTTGTAAAAAAATGATATGTATGCGGGTTTCATTCGTATTATCGAACCAAAAGAAATGTTGATGGGTATGTGTTTACATACATATACACACACATAAGAATCTATACTGAAATATAAACTGTGTATGTGTAGTACACAAGCCTTAGGTGGGTTTATTTATAATCTTAAAAAATGTCGATACGATATACATTAAATTCAACAGCTAATTTTAATGATAATAAATTAAGGTCATCTTATCTATTAAAACAATAGTTTAAATCCTGAACAGTATAGAACTTCAAAATCTCAACATTTAAAATTCTGAGCTTAAATGATAATCCATTTATATTCATAAATAAATCGTTATAATATAAAAACGATGCCATAGTGATTATTTTAAAATTTGATTTGGCCATAACTTACAATTTATAATATGAAATCTGGATTTTTCTCTTTCATATGAAAATTATAATCAACACGGTTCCAATGTTTCTCGTTTCACAGAAATCCGACTTATATCGGATCCTGTATATCAAATTGAAGTTCAAAACTCCAATTTACAAACTACCGCGCGATTTCGAGCTCGTTTTATAATTATATAAATATATAACGTTTTAACTTCGTTTTAATAACGAATTAAATATTAAAGTTCTTTAATATTCCAAATAAAATATTAAAAATAATAAACTAAATTAAATATTTGACTGCCAAAATGTAACGACCCGTGTTTTTGGCCGTCAAATATTTAATTTAATTTATTTTAAATATTATATTGGAATACAAATGGTTTTTAATATTTAATTCGTTATTAAAACGAAGTTTGAATGTTATAATTTATATATAATATAAAACGAGCTCGAAATTGCGCGGCAGTTCATAATATTTGGTTTTGAACTTCAACTGAGAATACAGGATCCGATATAAGTCGGATTTTTGTGAAATAAGAAACGTTGGAACCGTATTGATGATAATTTTCATATGAAAGAAAAAATCTAGATTTCGTGTTGTAAATAGTAAGTTATGGCCAAATCAAAATTTTGAAATAATCGCAGTGGAAATCGTTATTAAAATATAGGCCTTTAAAATAGCCGTTTTGCAAACGAGCTTCGTTTTCGACGAAATCAGTTTCGTTAGAACCATATCGTTAAATTATTGTACGGTGGTGAATTGCGTGGAAAACCGATGTCGTATGTGACCACGGTAGCCATAAACGCCCAGTTATTTTCTATAGCACGTAATTAAATTAATTTAATTTAATAAAGAGATATTTGAGTGTAACTTGAAAAGACGATCAAATTAAGCCGTGAAACCAGTTCCGTTGAGTTCATATCGTCGATTATAGTCAGGATAGGTATATAGTTTGTTATTTTTGGAGACCGAATAATTCGGCGTTAAAAATGACATTGCGGTACGCGGTAAAAATTGCCTACCGGGGGAAACAGTCTCAGAATGCGACGAAACTGGTGTCGTTGGGTTCGTATCAACAAATTATTGTAGGATTTCAAAGTTTCAAGTTGATTTGATTTATCTGGTGATCGTGGAAAATTTAAATGCGTGTTTATTTCTGGTTTTATAAAGGAATTTTTTTCTAACGATATCGGAATTCGACGAAACTTATCCCATTGGGTTCGGAATACCTTTTTACACTAAGAATAGCTTTTTTATCAGAAAACAGAAATCATTTGTAGGGGTTTTAATCAATTACTTTTCCAGTAAGTTTCATAAAAAAATAAAATATTATTTTGTCCCTAAAACCCTTACCATAAATACATCCCACAACTGAATTATCTGCGTTAAAACCTAATTCGTTGCGCCGCCACTATGTATTTCAACGGCCAGGGACTTCACTTGATCTTCCTACATTTTCTCCAAATCAATATACTTGGATTCGAATTCTTCCAATAGTGAAACATCGAGCTCGTCAAGGCCTTTATATCCAACCGTTGAAAATCTGAATTCGAGACCTGATGTGGTTGGAACTTTGCTCGAAAAGGGGCAGGGTTTATGGGTTGTCGATGGCGGAGGGCAGCTTAGGGTCACGGGTCACTTCGGGAAATGGAAGGCAGGGCGAAGGCGAGCGGAAGGGTGGTGTTCGATGGAACTCCGGTCGAGGCAAGGCGGCTTGGTGGAGATGACATCGAACAGGAGGAAGGTTTGTGAACAATCAGCTGGGAGCGAACCGATGGAAGAGTTTGGATTGGCTTTAAAATGCAGGATGGCCAACGCGTTTGTTAAATGGTGCCAGAATGTGTTGAATTGATTGTGAAGCAGCAGTAACGAGCTGTTGAAAGCATGAAGAAGGAAAGATGAGCGATCTGCCAGGGTATATTTAACAATGAAATAAACGGATTAGAGAATGATTATAACTAATTGAGTATATTAACTTAAAAGTGGATTTCGTAGGGTGCATGTTTAAACGCCAAGAGTACTATTCAAAACAAGAAAGGTTGACCGGTTCCTTATGCAAATCTGAAGCTTACCGAGGGTAGGAGGAACGTAGATGAAGTACACCAGCATGTTATGATAGAAAAGTAAAGTAATCAGAGTTGATTAATAATAAAACTTAAAGATTAATTTTCATATTAATCACGATTATAATTATAAACTTAATGGAAATCATTGTGCAGGTATTGGGTGTTGTTTGGTTCAACCAGACGAAAGGGAACGAGACCGTGAATTGCTAACCAAATTTTTACAAAGTAATTAGTTATAGTAATTTTTTTATTTAAAAGAAATAGATCGTTTAAAATAAATCATAGGAACCATAAACTTACATTAATCATAATTCACGTTTATGTTATCAGAAGAACTGTTCTGGACAGAAACAGACATGATTGAAATCAACCAGAGCTTTAATTAAATTAAATGACTGTTTAATTTTATTAGAAAGAGCCGCCGACGGTGAACGAAATCGACTCAAGGTGAGTTAAACTCACTCAGTTTTCCCATTTATATTTTATATAAATTGGGTTTTTATTTTGTGTGCTATGTTTGCTATGGTTGACTGTTTGCTAGTATTATAATTATTGGTTGATTTAACTGATGAAATTAAACCGTGTTTAATATCAGTGAAATACCAAATCGTTATTTTAACGATTGGTTCCAATAAAGGTAATTTACCTTATTTGTCACGTTTATTTATAAACGTGTTCAAATTGTTGAATTGTTTGCATTTCTTGTGGTTGATGTTAAATGGCCATTATTTATTTTTATTAGTTAAATGAAACTGAATGATCTGGTTTGTGATAACCGTTTTGAATACAGGGAAGAATAGGTTGGACGAATCCAACCGGATTCCTCAAATATATTTTTTATTTTCGTATGATCATATATGAACTGTCCTGTTTGGGGTGATTGATTTGATTGTTAATTAGTGAATATTCAATACCGCTTAGTTTAAACCAATGGGCGGTATTGGTTGAGTATTTGGCAGCGTATGGCCGATAAAATCAATCGTTTTATAAATATTGATTCACCGTCAGGTCAGTCAATAGAGATGAAGTTATAAAATTTATTTTACAACTGGAGATAGATTTTTGAATATATTATTTTAAATAAAAGTTATTAACGAGAAATAAATAAATATTTTATTTATTTTAGACTTTGATTTGTTATTAATTTATTTTATATAGTAATTTCTGATGTTAATCAGATTTACAAGTATGGGAATAAGAAATGAATCGAGTGTTTAAACTTTGATAATTGTTATGTAAAGAAAACAATTAATGGAATCATTTAAATTAATTATATTTTTAATTAATTTAAAGCGAGGGTTAACTGGAATCAGTTAATGAGATGATCGAGTTTTGAGTTAATTAAATTGACCAGTTTGAATTGAAATTGATTATCAAATTAATGTGTTACGATTAAAATAGTTAACGAATACTGTTTAAATGTAAATAAGGTTTTTAAAAGGATTTACTACTTATTTTAATTAATAAAGAAATTAACTACTAATGTAGTTAATGATTGAAATGAATTATTATTTTAATTAATAATAATCTAGAAAATTACTTTTCAAAAGTAATCGAAGGGAAATAAATCAAATGGAACGGTGAAAGGAGTTTATGAACGGGCTTTATATTAAAACCCAAATTTTTATAATGAAGTTATAAAGAGAATTTTGAGTGAATACGACAACTTAAAATAAAAGGTTACTTAATTATATGAATTAAGTGAAAGGAGATTACGATAAAAGTGTATAAGATAAACCAGAGTATATGAATGAGATTCAAAGTGTAAAAGTGTTAATATTGTATTAATGTTATTCGAAAATGAGATCAAGTAGGAAAGTGTAAAATTGGAATAAGATTTCCAAAGTGGGAAATGGTTAATTAGATTTGAAAGGAGATTGGTATAAAGTGAATTGGCGTAAAGAAGTGGATCATAGAGTTGAATAACTAAATCCGAGTAAATCGGAATTTGTTTGAGACTAGAATGGAATATGGGTTTAGATTACAACTTATATTTATCTGAGGATAAGATCGTTGTTGATCAAGGTCTGAGAGGTAATTAGAATACCCCAACTTGAACAACATCAAGATTATCTGAAGATGATATTAGTTGGTAATCGTAAAAGAGGTTAGTAATAGTTCATTATTTCCATTAGTGAAATAATGCAACGTTTGGTGAGAATTTGGAAAATATATAACGAGAGATCCGAAGTAAGAGAAATGTAGAGTTGAGTTTTATACTAATAAATATTAGTTAGTGTTTCAAGAACGGAATACAAGATATGACATAACGTTGTTTACGAATAATAGTCAAATGGATTTTTCCAAGTTAAATAATAAGGAATGTGATAATAAATGTTTTGAAAGGAGAAGTAAGTGGAAATTTAGTATGGTTATTTTACTGAGCATTATAATCGAATGGTCTTGAGAACATTAGTATATAAGATTCAAATATCGAAATTTTAAAATATTAAAAGAGTTAGAAGTTTTAATTAAACAAGAAGTGAACTAGTTTGGTTTAAATTTAAAGGCCAAGCGATGCTGAATACTGAACCAGTGAACTCATTGGAGTGTCATGGTTGAAACACTGTTTATTTTGATAGTTAAATCACCGACTATCAAATATGTCCAATACGATTGTTGGTACGGAAAGACCGGGATCGAATTTATATTCGAAAACCATTCCGACCAACAAATACATGAAGATATCAGAAGATGATCGAGATGGAGCATTGAAGACCGTGGATTTTCATAAACGGAAGAACCACTAATATTCTCTTCCTGGCAAGTAGAGAGAAGCTGTGATTCTGTCGTGGTTGGAATCTACGGGTTGCAAGGACTTCTCGCTACTGATCCATGGGGGTGATTCCTATATGGGTTGCAGTAGGAGAGTACCTTCGGTTCATCATGCTCCTGGATGACTTGTATGGACGAGTATCTGACAGAGTATTTCCAAAGGGTCACGTACATTGATTTCTTCAAACGTGCTATAGTTGTTGGCGGGGGATTGTCATTCTCTTAGCTTCTAACTAGAGTAATTTTGTGGACGTCAATTAGTGATATCTGACGGATCTGACGATGTGGCATTCAAACTGAATGGTGATCGGATGTTTCAAAAATAAACTCTAAACCTCAAGCCTTACCAACCGGGAATTGACAAAAATCGGGCAGGCAGCATGGCTATGTGGGTCGCTCCTATTAGGGTGTATAATCACCTATCTAGAGAAAATCCTATTTGCTTCTCAAGTCTATATTCGATGTTGTCCCTTGTCGGGAGATGGTTGCTGATCCCAACCGTCGGTGATATACATTCGATACACTCAAGCGAAATGAGTGGTCGGTCATGTGTGGGCCGGTTTGCAAGACGTTCTTGTTAAACCCAGTGTATTCGCCTCTAGAGATACGCTATCGGCAGGTGGTCCCATACCTTGTCATAGTTGGAATCCAATCTCCAATAAGTGCTTGCGGTTTTGATTGTATACTATATACATGGAGTGTGAGATGCAAGCGTTCCACTAGATTTTTATTTACTTGTATTTAGACATTATTATAATATCAGAAAAGATATTGGTTTTAAAACTGTTTTGGGTTATCGTAAGGTAAAAACCGCCCGTGTTTATGTGTGGATTTGGTCTTACGATTATCCTTTTCTTTTGAAAGATTTGAACTTTAAAATCATGATTGGATGATTTATCCTTAATACTGTGCGAGTTTATCTCACTCTGGTTCACCAGACTGACCCGGTGTTTTGTAAATGCTCGGGTTAGCCCGGGGTGTACAGGTTCAGGTTATCGAATGCTGTGAAGTCCAGAGACGAGCTGGAGATGTTCAGACGTATGATATTATATAACTACTATTCCGCTGTGTGTTGAATATGGGAACAGGTTATTATAACTGTCCAGTTGCGTGATGTACTCTGATGATTGTAAGTATTTTTAAAGCTCTCAATAAAGATTTATTTCTGTATTATATTTTGTTCCGGTGCGATGTGAGACTCTGTGTTGTGTTGTTTTTTCTTCTTCTATTCTAATATTTCTTTCTTTCTTATCTCACCCTCTAATTTCTTTCTAATAACTATCCAGTGTTTTCGGTGCTTGGAGGGTCAGCATGAGTTACGGTAAAGGTATTTATGTCGATTTTCGGGGCCAAAATCCTTGGGTCATTACAGTGGTATCAGAGATGGTTGCTTAATTGGTACGGATGATAGGAGGTTCTCGCTTCGCGTTAGGTGGCGAACGGGAGACTCTTACCCCTACATCTCCCGATAATGTGGGTTGGTCGAGTCGCGAGGCTGGCCGTAAAAGCAGTTCTGAGGTACCAGTGTAAGCCAAGGGGGGATGTTAGCCCTCTGCCTTGGGGGTTGAGGGATGGTTGAAAAGCCTACCAAAATCCTTGGGTTGTTACAGTGGTATCAGAGCTGAAGGCTAAGTGATTGCCTTGGCTCTGTGGCGTGACTCAATAGAGACTGGGTTAGTAATACCCTAGATCGAGATTGAGTGTATATATATGAGCGCGTATTTGTTATTTGATATAAAAATTGTTTTATATTGTGGTGATTTATTGGTTGAGTTGTTTATGAGTTCTGGTCGATCAGTTTGATCCACTGTATCGATAGGGGTTTCTAAACACTCAAGTACGATAAACCGACACAGTATGTTTTGAAAGAGGGTAAATGAAATAATTTTACCCAAATTATATTTTAATATAAAAGAATTATTAATATTTGAAGTATTATAGCATATTGGATGTGTTGGTTGATTTTAATTGAAATGGTTATATAAATAACCAATTAGAATTTGTATAATATAAAAGCAGATTTATTAAATCTGAAATTAAAATCAGAATTGGAATTAAAATTCCCAAACGTGGGAAAGGTGATTGCAAATGAACTTGGATTGAATATATGAGAATTTTAAAATCCTGGGAGATTTTAATTTGTTTTACGAACATCGTGTTTGGTATTTTGAAATAGATTTCAAAATGAAAATGTTTAAATATGGTTTTGATAAGTGATATAGTATTGAACTCACTTCGATAGCTGGGAAATAACTCTGATGATGCTGGCCACATCATCAGTGTTCATTTTCAAGTTCTAAGTGACGGATTACTACCAAAAATCTTGGCTTGAATTGCTTTGAGAAAAACAAGTTGTTTTGAATCTTGAATGGGAAAATTTGATTTTTGAAAGAGTTGAACTGTTTAAAAACTCCCAGGGAAATTGTTTGAACAAAGGCAAAATTATATAGAAATTGCGAAAGAAAATATGAATTGAATTGAAACCAATTAACTGGAAATTGAATCGGGATATAATATATCAAGTAGAATCAGATTTTGAACTATGAGATAGGAATCTGAGATGGTATTGGAATTGAGAATGGATGGTAATTGAGTTAAGAATGGGATTTGGCTTGGACGCGTAAAGGATTTGGTTTTGGGAATAAAATTGGAATTTTGTTGGGAATGCATTTGTATACGCTGACAGGGTAGCAGATGGAAAGGATATAATGATATGCCCGACAAAAAGGTACACGTTTATTTTAATATGGGGTTGGTGATTTATGAGCCTATTTGGAAAGCCGCTTGGCTGTTTTATTTTCTTTTGGACTGGAGAAGGCCTAGAAAGGCGAGTTGAAGTTGTACTGATTGAGCCATACAAAGGAGGTGATGGTGAAATTTTTCGGAAATTTAAGGTGTTAGAAAATTTTCAATATTTTTGAAAATATTTATTTACAGTATTGAATTGATTTTTGATTTAAACTAAATTGGATTTGGAAATTAATGGGTTTATATCGTTCTTTCTTACCTTAGCAATTTCGAGGACGAAATTATTTTAAGGAAGGAAGAATGTAACGACCCGTGTTTTTGGCCGTCAAATATTTAATTTAATTTATTTATTTTAAATATTATATTGGAATATTAATGGTTTTTAATATTTAATTCGTTATTAAAATGAAGTTTGAATGTTATAATTTATATATAATATAAAACGAGCTTGAAATCACGCGACAGTTCGTAATATTTGGTTTTGAACTTCAGCTAAGAATACAGGTTTCGATATAAGTCGGATTTCTATTAATCAAGAAATGTTGGAACCGTATTGACGATAATTTTCATGTAAAAGAGAAAAATCCAGATTTCGTGTTGTAAATAGTAAGTTATGGCAAAATCAAAATTTGAAATAATCGCTGTGGAAATCGTTATTAAAATATAGGCCTTTAAAATAGCTGTAAACGGGCTTCGTTTTCGATGAAATCGGTTTCATTAGAACCATATCGTTAAATTATTGAACGGTGGTGAATTGCGTGGAAAACTTGTTGATACTAATATTTTTGTTTGATGATAACAAATAGATTTTTGTTACTGGAGTGTTTGATTGTGGAATATCTAGTATTATTGGAAAATAAAATAACACAGAATTTACACAGAATATAGAAAAATCAAATAAATTTTATTTCCAATAATATTATTTATTTTACAATTCATTTACACACAAGACTTTACAAATAATTTCAGTACATACAATTTTTTTTACAAGCACTTCATTTTTTTTTCTTTTCTTCTCATTTCTTGCTGGATTATTCTTGTTAAGAACACCTTAGCTGTCCAAAGCATCATCCTGTAACCTGTCACAAAAGAAAGAAAAATACACAGTACACTGGAACTAAAACAAATACTTTTGACAAAAATGATTCTCTGTGTGATTGATTCAATTTTTTTTGTCTCAGCTTTCTGTGTGTTTTTCTCATCATATTTCAGACTTGAACAGCCACATCAAAACCATACTGGTTTGCTGATCAGAACCAACTGATTCTGACCAGCCTCAACATAGTACAGTTTGACTGCTATTTTTTTTTGTTAATGTTTCAGGGTCACAAGACAAAATCAAAGTCAAAAGAAAATGAGCAAGAAATTGAAATCATGGTTCAAGTACAAAGTCAAAGTACAAGCCAAAACAGCAAAAACAAGGGTGATAAAGGCTAAATGGTCAAGCCGTGTACATGAACAAGTTTAGCACACATATGCAACAAAAACAAGTGAAGACAACCATCACAAGTATGACAGAACACAATAACATGGTGCAAGTGTATTCAGTCAAGCTCAACAGCATAGTCGAGCTAGTGTAAACATAAACATGGTAAGACAAGGTGAAAATTTGATGATTCAGCAAATTACAAATGCATGAACTTGAGACAAGTCAGCAAAACAAAAGTGTGCTCATGCAACATGGAACAACTCAAATGGCAAATACAGTTCAAGTTTTCATGGAACAAAGGCACAGGTACAAAATACATGGTCGAGCCAGATTCAAACAAAGCAAGTGATGGCAGGTAACAAAAACGACCAGTAAGCAATAACTTGGCTCAAAACAGCAAATGGTGAATTCATGGAGCAGTTCAGGGATGTATGAAACAAACTAGCAAAACAGTATGACCAAGGCTAGTAAGCATTTGTTTCAAGACAGTGTGTGTAGGAGCAATGATGAATGAGTGCAACAGTAAGCCTAACATGGATGAAGCAAGCATCAACAACATGGTTAAGGAGAAAACATACAAGTATGGGACTGTCAGCGTAATGTATTCAGAAAATCAACATGATGGCTCATAAACAATGGTCAAAGAAATCAGTTTTGTCATGTATGTCATAAAATGTTTTCTGTGAAACAAATGGTTCTTGTTCTCAGTTTTTCAATAAATATATATTTGGCAAGAAAATAATTTTGTCATGCAAGAATATTCGGATTTAATGATGATGGCAAGAGTATATTGGAAATGCAGAAATTCAGTGTTCATACTTTTGGCAAGTAATAATCAGTCATCAAGTTTTGAAAAACAAATTGGGACAAGGAAAGTTTTATTCCAGAAATCATAGAGCAATGTTTGGCAAGAAAAATCTGAATGGTTATACGGGGCAAGCATTTCAGGCAAGAATTTTTTTTTTAAAAAAACTGCAAGTTTTTTTTGTATTAAATCACAATGACCCATAGCAAAGCATCGATCAAGCAAGTGAATCAATGGAGTTATTAACAGATTCATCTTAGGCCAAATGCAAATCTAAATTCATCTTATTTCCAGTTTTGAATCAATCATGTTTGGTTACCCAAGGCAGATTTTAAATTGTTTCAAGTATGGCATCATTTCGGATCTACAGCAAATCTTTCAAGGGAATTTAATTCGATCAAAAGCAACCGTATTCAGGTCTTCAATCAATCAAGACAAACAAGACAATTTTTAATGCTCAAAGCAAAAATTCAAAAGGGATTTCCACAAAACTCTCAAGGGCCGATTCAATCAAGGCCGTACAGACAGCAAATCAAATTCAAGGAATTCCAAAATTCAAATCGAGCAAGTCATCAACGAAATCAGAGCACCAGGGTGTAGAAACCCTTATAAAAGCACACAATTCATCATCGACTTTATCATCAATACACACAAAAAGAAATCCGAAACCCTAAATTGCAAGAGTTGATAAAACTTACTCAGATTGATCGCAAGGACGAAGGAGATACACTGGAGAAGCAAAACAAGCTTCCAGAGATCCATTACACACATCACCGAGATTGATTTAGGGAAAAATCACTGAAACCCTAATCGCAGCCGCCATTCTTTTGTTTCAGAGAATAAGGGAGGATCGGGCTAAAGAAAACACAAGGGAGCACCGCAAAATTAAAGTGGCCCGACCACTTTGGACTAGTGCAAAGGAAAAGGGGATGACCCCCACTTTTAACTCCTCACCTTATTTCCTTTAAAGCTTTGTTTTTTTTTGTCATTGAATTTTTTTGAAATTTCTTTTCTAGTTTTATTGTAAAACTAGGGAGCACAGAATATTGAAGTGTAATCTGAGAAAATCTAGTCTAGGGTATATAGACTAGTCTAGGATTTTGAGCTTAGGGATAAACAGGAGCAGGAGTTGCGAGTTTACATAGGATTGTAAGCGGGATCTGTTTGTATCTCCTAGTAAAAATCTTAGAAAGGCAGCAGTAGGCACAGTTTGCTGAAGCTGGGTATATCTACGTGTGATTTTATTTTTACTGCATTTCTTTATTACCGTGTTTAGTTTAAATTTTGTGTTAAAACCCTATTCACCCCCCCTCTAGGGTTATTATCGATCCTACAATTGGTATCAGAGCAGGTGTTTGAACCCTAGAATCATGACTTCAATAAACAATGCTTTTTCTGAAGGTCAATCTATTGCTAGACCACCCATGTTCAATGGTAGTGATTACGCGTATTGGAAAGCTAGGATGAAAATTTATCTAGTGTCTGTTGATTATGATGTCTGGGATATCATTGAAACTGGATATACACCTCCGACTGAAACTGTTAATGGTATTGTAACACCTAAACCAAAAAGTAGGTGGGATGCAAATGATAAGAAATTATACTCTATAGATTCTAAAGCTATGAATGCTCTGATTTGTGCTCTTGATAAAACAGAATATAACAGAATTTCTCATTGTAATACAGCCCAGGAAATTTGGCATACTCTGGAAGTCACACACGAAGGAACTTCTCAGGTTAAAGAATCCTGTCTTGCCATGTTCAGTAATGAATATGAAAACTTCAACATGCAGAAGGATGAGAGCATCAAGGACATGTATGGACGCTTCTCCGTACTAGTCTACAATGCCAGAGCCCTTGGAAAGGTCTATACAGAAGTGGAGCTTGTGAGGAAGATTCTGCGTGTTCTGCCCATGAACTTTGAAGCAAAAGTCACAGCCATTCAAAAATCCAAAGATCCGAGCAAGCTGAGCATGGAAGAGCTTATCGGGAATCTGATGACATATGAAATGGAGCTGAAAGCAAGAGAAGATCGCAACAACTCAGATCTGAAAAAGAAGTCAATAGCTTTGTCCAACACTGTCACCAGCGATAGTGAAGATCCTATTGAACAGCTTGCCATGGCAGTCAGACAACTCACGAAGTGGAGAAAATTCAAACCTCGAAGAAATAAACCAAAGACCAACAATTCAGAAGACGAACCACTCTGCTACAACTGTCAAAAGCCTGGACACATAAAACCAAATTGTCCGCTTCTCCAAAGAAACAAGAAGAAAAAGAAAGCTTTTGCTGTAACTTGGGATGACGAGGAAGGAGAAGAAGATTCAGACAGCAGTGAGGAGGAAAGCAATTTGTGCTTCATGGCAAAATCAGACCTAGAAGATACTGACGAGGAAACCACCGAGGTATACAGTTATGACGATCTAGTTTTAATGTGTAAACATCTTTCTGAAATTATTGACACGTTAGAATCAGACGCAGAGAAACTGAAAGCAGAAAACTTCAACCTTGTTCACAATAATAAGAAGTTGGAATCTGAGATTAAAAATGCTTCAAAAACCAATAATCTAGATTGTGAAATGTGTAAAGATGTGAATCTAGAAATTTTAACACTCAAGAGCACCATTGAGAATCTTGAAAAAGAAAACTTGACTCTAAAAGTTGAAGATGACACTAAAAGAAAGAACTACATTAAACGATGCACTTCACTTGTGAATGAGAACACAATCTTAAAAACAAGAGTCCAAGATCTAGAAGTCACATTGAATAAATTCTCAATCGGTCAAACATCTTTTAAAATGTTACTTGGAAACCAATTGGTTGGGAATAATAGAAAAGGACTGGGTTTTGGGAAGATACAAGAAATAACTGGAAGTGACAATGCTAAAGGTAAAAGTATTTTTCCCAAATGTGTAAAATGTGGGGTGATTGGTCACAGTCATGAAAATTGCAAGATTAGCAGTAAAATTCAGAAGTTCAAAAAGGTATGGGTCCCTAAACACTTGGCACACAATTATCACAAAGATTGGAACACAAATAAGAAGAAAAATCAAATTTGGATTCCAAAAGAATCTTATGACTATCATTCTTCTACTACTGATATGATTAGGCCTAGAAGTTTCTCTAGGTCATCTCCTTCTCTGTTTGTGTAGGTATGTTGGCGGGCTAAGGAGCAACAAAAATGGTACTTGGATTCAGGTTGCTCCAGACATATGACAGGTGATAAAAGACTGTTCCTTAGCCTGGAAAAACATAAAGATAATCTCTTTCACAATCTTATCTCCATCAGTCAGCTTTGTGATAAAGGAATGAATGTTGTGTTTGATAGTAATAGTTGCAAAATCATTGAGATCTCCTCTGGAAAAGTTGTGTTTACAGGGAAAAGAAAAGGAAATGTCTATAGTCTCTCTTTCGATGATGTAACAGTATCTAGGTGCTTGGTAGCAACAGAAGAGGAGGCAATCTTATGGCACAGAAGGTTGGCACATGCAAGTATGGGTCTTCTTGAAAGACTGAAAGCAAATGAACTTGTCAGGGGTTTACCACATCAGAATTACAAAAATAACAAAGTATGTAAATCTTATACCATGGGAAAACTTAGTCGTTCATCTTTCCGTCCAAAAAATGTTGTGAGCACTTCACGAGTGCTTGAATTGATTCATATGGACTTGTTTGGACCTACTGATACTGCTAGTTTAAATGGTAAACGTTATTGTTATGTATTGGTTGATGATTACTCTAGGTTTACATGGGTTTACTTTCTAGCCAAAAAGTCTGAAGCTTTTGATTATTTTTTAAAGTTTTCAAAACTTATCCAAAATGAAAAAGGGGTTTCAATTAAAACTTTAAGAAGTGATCATGGAGGTGAATTTGAAAACTTAGACTTTGAAAATCTTTGTGAAGAAAATGGTTTCAAACATGAATTTTCCGCTCCTCGAACACCTCAACAGAATGGGGTGGTTGAAAGGAAAAATCGTACATTACAAGAAATGGCTAGATCTATGTTATGTGAATATCAATTACCTCAAACTTTCTGGGCTGAGGCAGTCAATACTTCATGCTATGTAATGAACAGAGTTATGATTAGACCAATACTTAATAAAACGTCATATGAACTGTGGTCTAACAAAAAGCCTAACATCTCATATTTTAGAGTGTTTGGATGTCCTTGTTACATTTTGAACACAGGTGAACAGCTTGGGAAATTTGAGTCAAAAACAGTTGATGGAATCTTCATGGGTTATTCCTCAAGAAGTAAGGCTTACAGAATCTTCAATAAACAGTCAAGAACAATCGTGGAAACCGTCAACGTCAAGTTCAATGAATCAGATATGGATACGATACCTGAAGATGATAAAGATGATGTTGGTGCACAAGAAATTGAACAAGAAAACAATGATGTTGAGACAAACAATGAAAAAGCCACTGAAGCAGCAACAGATATCGAAAGACTAAAATTCAAGCCAAGTCATCCTCCAGATTTGGTAATTGGAAGTCCAACTGCTGGTGTTCGTACACGATCCTCTCTCAATAGGGAAGTTTGTACTCTTTGTATTCATAATGCCTTTGTATCTGAAATAGAACCAAGTTCTTATGATGTTGCTCTTAATGATGAATTTTGGTTGTTAGCTATGCAGGAGGAACTTAACCAGTTTGAGAGAAACAGAGTCTGGAACTTGGTACCCAGACCAAAAGACTACCCAGTTGTTGGAACAAAATGGGTATTCAAAAATAAGCTTGACGAATCTGGAAACGTAACAAGAAACAAAGCTAGGTTGGTCGCTAAGGGATACAATCAAATCGAAGGTGTTGACTTTGATGAAACTTTTGCCCCAGTTGCTAGGCTTGAAGCAATCAGAATTTTGTTAAGTTTTGCGTGCTTTAAGGGGTTCAAATTAAAGCAAATGGATGTGAAGAGTGCTTTTCTGAATGGAGAACTAAAAGAAGAAGTGTATGTTGAACAACCCCCTGGTTTTGAGAGTCACGGTTATCCAAATCATGTATACAAACTGGAAAAAGCATTGTATGGCCTTAAGCAAGCTCCTCGAGCTTGGTATGACTGTCTGTGTACATATCTCTTGGAAAACGGTTTTAAAAAGGGAAGTGCTGACACAACCTTGTTTTTATCTCATGATGGTGATGATTTTTTAATTGTCCAAATTTATGTTGATGATATCATATACGGTGCTACTAATAATGTCTTGTGTGAAAAATTTGAAAAAGTTATGCAGGGCAAATTTGAGATGAGTTTGGTTGGAGAGCTGAAATTCTTCCTTGGTTTCCAAATCAAACAAAGTAGCAAAGGGATCTTTATCTCCCAAACGAAGTACGTGATGGAGTTGTTAAAGAGATTTGGAGTTCAAGATGCAAAGCCAATGAAAACACTGATGAGTCCAACAACCAAACTTGACAAAGATGAAAAAGGTGTTGCTGTGGATCAAAAGAAATATCGCGGTATTATCGGTTCACTTCTTTATCTTTCTGCTTCTAGACCCGATATTATGTTTTCTGTTTGTTTGTGTGCTCGTTTTCAATCAAATCCTAAAGAATCTCATCTAAAAGCCACAAAACGGATTCTAAGATATTTGTTACACACACCAAATTTGGGCTTATGGTATCCTTCTTGTGATAACTTTAATTTAGTTGGGTTTACTGATGCTGATTATGCTGGTTCACTCACTGATAGAAAAAGTACTAGTGGAACGTGTTTCATGCTAGGTCATTCACTTGTGTCGTGGTCAAGTAGAAAACAAAACTGTGTTGCTTTATCCACCACTAAGGCTGAATATATTGCTTTAGGAAGTTGTTGTGCACAGATTTTATGGATGATGCAGACTTTATCTGATTTTGGACTTTGTTATAAACGAGTTCCTTTAAAATGTGACAGTAAGAGTGCAATTGACTTATCAAATAATCCAGTACATCACTCACGCATGAAACACATTGATGTAAGACACCACTTTCTTAGAGATCATATTGCTTGTGAAGATATTTGTATAGAATTTATTCCAACCGAATCTCAACTTGCTGATATTTTTACAAAACCCCTTCCTGAAGACAGATTTTGCAGATTACGTTTGGATTTGGGAATTATAGAAATAAATTAATCTTTTAGCATTTTTGGATAAATTTTCTCTTAAGATGTTCTGTTGGCAATTATCTTTCTGACAAATAATCCATGCTTCAAATCATCAAGAAAAGACCAGTTTGTTTTTGGACATTTATGATAAATTTGTGACTGTGTAAGTTTTCAGAATATGAGATGTTTGAAAATTTGTAGCTCTGATACGATCAAATATGCTTTATAATATGAGTAATTGAGGAACTTTTGTTCACTTTCATCTTCTGTCTCTATCACCCTTCTATCAATCATTATTATTTTATATATATCAAGGGGATTTAAGTATACACAAATAAAAAAAATAATAATAAGTATTTCTCTAATCTCATTTAAAAATCCAAGCTCTGGTCATGCATGGTTATGAGAATACTTATTTTTCATGCTATCACTGATTCCATTTAAAAATTCAAGATCTGGTTATGCGTGGTCAGTATAGTATTGAATTTTTTTTTTCATGTTGCAGCTAATTCCATTTAAAAATCCAAGCTCTGGTCATGCGTGGTTAGTTTGCTATTGAAATATATTTTAAAAAAAAAAAATCCCTGATATATATTAAATTTTCCATCGTTCCACTTTCTGTCTTGTGAAATGTGTTCTTCTTTTACAGATTATTCTAATCTTTTTGTTTGATTATTCGGAGTGTTTGAATCTGATACTGTCAAATGACTTGATTACTAATTACAGTCCATACTCTTTACAAATGTCCAGAATTGTTATTCTTTTGATGATTACAAAGGGGGAGAAGAAGTTAAGATTTTGTGTTGTTTACAGACGTCTATAGATTTTATTTTGCCATTAATGCTAAGTGTTTAATTTTTTTTTTTTGTTATTTTCAAATTCTTTACTCATGTCTGTTTACAACTGATAGGGGGAGCTCAAATGTAGGGGGAGCCCTTGTTCAAACACATCTCGTTATTCACAAAAATCTTAAGTCTGTTTGTCATCATCAAAAGGGGGAGTTTGTTGATACTAATATTTTTGTTTGATGATAACAAATAGATTTTTGTTACTGGAGTGTTTGATTGTGGAATATCTAGTATTATTGGAAAATAAAATAACACAGAATTTACACAGAATATAGAAAAATCAAATAAATTTTATTTCCAATAATATTATTTATTTTACAATTCATTTACACACAAGACTTTACAAATCACTTTACAAATAATTTCAGTACATACAATTTTTTTTACAAGCACTTCATTTTTTTTCTTTTCTTCTCATTTCTTGCTGGATTATTCTTGTTAAGAACACCTTAGCTGTCCAAAGCATCATCCTGTAACCTGTCACAAAAGAAAGAAAAATACACAGTACACTGGAACTAAAACAAATACTTTTGACAAAAATGATTCTCTGTGTGATTGATTCAATTTTTTTTGTCTCAGCTTTCTGTGTGTTTTTCTCATCATATTTCAGACTTGAACAGCCACATCAAAACCATACTGGTTTGCTGATCAGAACCAACTGATTCTGACCAGCTTCAACACAGTACAGTTTGACTGCTATTTTTTTGTTAATGTTTCAGGGTCACAAGACAAAATCAAAGTCAAAAGAAAATGAGCAAGAAATTGAAATCATGGTTCAAGTACAAAGTCAAAGTACAAGCCAAAACAGCAAAAACAAGGGTGATAAAGGCTAAATGGTCAAGCCGTGTACATGAACAAGTTTAGCACACATATGCAACAAAAACAAGTGAAGACAACCATCACAAGTATGACAGAACACAATAACATGGTGCAAGTGTATTCAGTCAAGCTCAACAGCATAGTCGAGCTAGTGTAAACATAAACATGGTAAGACAAGGTGAAAATTTGATGATTCAGCAAATTACAAATGCATGAACTTGAGACAAGTCAGCAAAACAAAAGTGTGCTCATGCAACATGGAACAACTCAAATGGCAAATACAGTTCAAGTTTTCATGGAACAAAGGCACAGGTACAAAATACATGGTCGAGCCAGATTCAAACAAAGCAAGTGATGGCAGGTAACAAAAACGACCAGTAAGCAATAACTTGGCTCAAAACAACAAATGGTGAATTCATGGAGCAGTTCAGGGATGTATGAAACAAACTAGCAAAACAGTATGACCAAGGCTAGTAAGCATTTGTTTCAAGACAGTGTGTGTAGGAGCAATGATGAATGAGTGCAACAGTAAGCCTAACATGGATGAAGCAAGCATCAACAACATGGTTAAGGAGAAAACATACAAGTATGGGACTGTCAGCGTAATGTATTCAGAAAATCAACATGATGGCTCATAAACAATGGTCAAAGAAATCAGTTTTGTCATGTATGTCATAAAATGTTTTCTGTGAAACAAATGGTTCTTGTTCTCAGTTTTTCAATAAATATATATTTGGCAAGAAAATAATTTTGTCATGCAAGAATATTCGGATTTAATGATGATGGCAAGAGTATATTGGAAATGCAGAAATTCAGTGTTCATACTTTTGGCAAGTAATAATCAGTCATCAAGTTTTGAAAAACAAATTGGGACAAGGAAAGTTTTATTCCAGAAATCATAGAGCAATGTTTGGCAAGAAAAATCTGAATGGTTATACGGGGCAAGCATTTCAGGCAAGAATTTTTTTTTTAAAAAAACTGCAAGTTTTTTTTGTATTAAATCACAATGACCCATAGCAAAGCATCGATCAAGCAAGTGAATCAATGGAGTTATTAACAGATTCATCTTAGGCCAAATGCAAATCTAAATTCATCTTATTTCCAGTTTTGAATCAATCATGTTTGGTTACCCAAGGCAGATTTTAAATTGTTTCAAGTATGGCATCATTTCGGATCTACAGCAAATCTTTCAAGGGAATTTAATTCGATCAAAAGCAACCGTATTCAGGTCTTCAATCAATCAAGACAAACAAGACAATTTTTAATGCTCAAAGCAAAAATTCAAAAGGGATTTCCACAAAACTCTCAAGGGCCGATTCAATCAAGGCCGTACAGACAGCAAATCAAATTCAAGGAATTCCAAAATTCAAATCGAGCAAGTCATCAACGAAATCAGAGCACCAGGGTGTAGAAACCCTTATAAAAGCACACAATTCATCATCGACTTTATCATCAATACACACAAAAAGAAATCCGAAACCCTAAATTGCAAGAGTTGATAAAACTTACTCAGATTGATCGCAAGGACGAAGGAGATACACTGGAGAAGCAAAACAAGCTTCCAGAGATCCATTACACACATCACCGAGATTGATTTAGGGAAAAATCACTGAAACCCTAATCGCAGCCGCCATTCTTTTGTTTCAGAGAATAAGGGAGGATCGGGCTAAAGAAAACACAAGGGAGCACCGCAAAATTAAAGTGGCCCGACCACTTTGGACTAGTGCAAAGGAAAAGGGGATGACCCCCACTTTTAACTCCTCACCTTATTTCCTTTAAAGCTTTGTTTTTTTTTGTCATTGAATTTTTTTGAAATTTCTTTTCTAGTTTTATTGTAAAACTAGGGAGCACAGAATATTGAAGTGTAATCTGAGAAAATCTAGTCTAGGGTATATAGACTAGTCTAGGATTTTGAGCTTAGGGATAAACAGGAGCAGGAGTTGCGAGTTTACATAGGATTGTAAGCGGGATCTGTTTGTATCTCCTAGTAAAAATCTTAGAAAGGCAGCAGTAGGCACAGTTTGCTGAAGCTGGGTATATCTGCGTGTGATTTTATTTTTACTGCATTTCTTTATTACCGTGTTTAGTTTAAATTTTGTGTTAAAACCCTATTCACCCCCCCTCTAGGGTTATTATCGATCCTACAAAACTGATGTCGTATGTGACCACGGTAGCCATAAACGCCCAGTTATTTTCTATAGCGCGTAATTAATTTAATTTAATTTAATAAAGAGATATTTGAGCTTAACTTGAACAGACGATCAAATTAAGCTGTGAAACCAGTTCCGTTGAGTTCGTATCGTCGATTATAGTCAGGATAGGTATATAGTTTGTTATTTTTGGAGACTGGATAATTTGGCGTTAAAAATGGCATTGCGGTACGTGGTAAAAATAGCCTATCGGGGGAAACAGTCTCAGAATGCGACGAAACTGGTGTTGTTGGGTTCATATCAACAAATTATTGTAGGAATTCAAAGTTTCAAGTTGATTTGATTTATCTGGTGATCGTGGAAAATTTAAACGCGTGTTTATTTCTGGTTTTATAAAGGAATTTTTTTCAAACGATATCGGAATTCGACGAAACTTGTCCCATTGGGTTCGGAATACCTTTTTACACTAAGAATAGCTTTTTTATCAGAAAACAGAAATCATTTGTAGGGGTTTTAATCAATTACTTTACCCGTAAGTTTCGTAAAAAAATAAAACATTATTTTGTCCCTAAAACCCTTACTATAAATACATCCCACAACTGAATTATCTGCGTTAAAACCTAATTCGTTGCGCCGCCACTATGTATTTCAACGGCCAGAGACTTCACTTGATCTTCCTACATTATCTCCAAATCAATATACTTGGATTCGAATTCTTCCAACAGTGAAAGATTGAACTCGTCAGGGCCTTTATATCCAACCGTTGTGATATTAATTCGAGACCTGATGTGGTTGGAACTTTGCTCGAAAGGGGGCAGAGTTTATGGGTCGTCGATGGCGGAGGGCAACTTAGGGTCGCGGGTCACTTCAGGAAATGGAAGGCAGGGCGAAGGCGAGCGAAAGGGTGGCGTTCGATGGAACTTCGGTCGAGGCGAGGCGGCCTGGTGGCGGTGGCATCGAACAGGAGGAAGGTTTGTGAACAATCAGCTGGGAGCGAACCGATGAAAGAATTTGGATTGGCTTTAAAATGCAAGGTGGCCAACGCGTTTGTTAAATGGAGCCAGAATGTGTTGAATTGATTGTGAAGCAGCAGTAACGAGTTGTTGAAAACATGAAGAAGGAAAGATGAGCGATCCGCCAGGGTATATTTAACAATGAAATAAACGGATTAGAGAATGATTATAACTAATTGAGTATATTAACTTAAAAGTGGATTTCGCAGGGTGCTTGTTTAAACGCCAAGTGTACTATTCAAAACAAGAAAGGTTGACTGGTTCCTTATGCAAATCTGAAGCTTACCGAGGGTAGGAGGAACATAGATGAAGTACACCAACATGTTATGACAGAAAAGTAAAGTAATCAGTGTTGATTAATAATAAAACTTAAAGATTAATTTTCATATTAATCACGGTTATAATTATAAACTTAATGGAAATCATTATGCAGGTATTAGGTGCTGTTTGGTTCAACCAGACGAAAGGGAACGAGACCGTGAATTGCTAACCAAATTTTTACAAAGTAATTAGTTATAGTAATTTTTTTATTTAAAAGAAATAGATCGTTTAAAATAAATCGTAGGAACCATAAACTTACATTAATCATAATTCACGTTTATGCTATCAGAACTGAATCAACAGGAGCCGTTGGAACTATACTATTGAACACTATATTCTGGAACTATTCTGGACAGAAACAGACATGATTGAAATCAACCATAGTTTAATTAAATTAAACAACTGTTTAATTTAATTAGAAAGAGCCGCCGACGGTGAACGAAATCGACTCAAGGTGAGTTAAACTCACTCAGTTTTCCCATTTATATTTTATATAAATTGGGTTTTTATTTTGTGTGCTCTGTTTGCTATGGTTGACTGTTTGCTGGTATTATAATTATTGGTTGATTTAACTGATGAAATTAAACCGTGTTTAATTTCAGTGAAATACCAAATCGTTATTTTAACGATTGGTTCCAATAAAGGTAACTTACCTTATTGGTCACGTTTTTTTATAAACGTGTTCAAGTTGTTGAATTGTTTGCATTTCTTGTGGTTGATGTTAAATGGTCGTTATTTATTTTTATCAGTTAAATGAAACGGAATGATCTGGTTTGTGATAACCGTTTTGAATACAGGGAAGAACAGGTTGGAGGTATCCAACCGGATTCCTCAAATATATTATTTATTTTCGTATGATCATATATGAACTGTCCTGTTTGGGGTGATTGATTTGATTGTTAATTAGTGAATATTCAATACCTTTTAGTTTAAACCAATGAGCGGTATTGGTTGAGTATTTGGCAGCGTATGGCCGATAAAATCAATCGTTTTATAAATATTGATTCACCGTCATGTCAGTCGATAGAGATGAAGTTATAAAATTTATTTTATAACTGGAGATAGATTTTTGAATATATTATTTTGAATAAAAGTTATTAACGAGAAATAAATAAATATTTTATTTATTTAAGACTTTGATTTGTTATTAATTTATTTTATAAAGTAAATGCTGATGTTAATCAGATTTACAAGTATGGGAATAAGAAATGAATCGAGTGGTTAAACGTTGATAATTGTAGTGTAAAGAAAACAATTAATGGAATCATTTAAATTAATTATATTTTTAATTATTTTAAAGCGAGGATTAACTGGAATCGGTTAATGAGATGATCGAGTTTTGAGTTAATTAAATCAACCAGTTTGAATTGAATTTGATTAACAAAATGATGTGTTTCGATTAAAATAGTTAATGAATACTGTTTAAATGTAAATAAGGTTTTTAAAAGGATTTACTACTTATTTTAATTAATAAATAAATTAACTACTAATGTAGTTAATGATTGAAATGAATTATTATTTTAATTAATAATAATCTAGAAAATTACTTTTCAAAAGTAATCGAAGTGAAATAAATCAAATGGAACGATGAAAGGAGTTTATGAACGGGCTTTATATTTAAACCCGAATTTTTATAACGAAGTTACAAAGAGAATTTTGAGCGAATATGACAACTTAAAATAAAAGGTTACTTAATTATATGAATTAAGTGAAAGGAGATTACGATAAAAGGGTTTAAGATAAACCAGAGTATATGAATGAGATTCAAAGTGTAAAAGCGTTAATATTGTATTAATGTTATTCGAAAATGAGATCAAGTAGGAAAGGGTAAAATTGGAATAAGATTTCCAAAGTGGGAAATGGTTAATTAGATTTGAAAGGAGATTGGTATAAGTGAATTTGGGTAAAGAAATGGATCATAGAGTTGTATAACTAAATCTGAGTAAATAGGAATTTGTTTGAGACTAGAATGGAATATGGGTTTAGATTACAAATTATATTTATCTGAGGATAAGATCGTTGTTGATCAAGGTCTGAGAGGTAATTAGAATACCCCAACTTGAACAACATCAGGATTATCTGAAGATGATATTAGTTGGTAATCGTAAAAGAGGTTAGTAATAGTTCATTATTTCCATTTGTGAAATAATGCAATGTTTGGTGAGAATTTGGAAAATATATAACGAGAGATCCGAAGTAAGAGAAATGTAGAGTTGAGTTTTATACTAATAAATATTAGTTAGTGTTTCAAGAACGGAATACAAGATATGACATAATGTTGTTTACGAATAATAATCAAATGGATTTTTCCAAGTTAAATAATAAGGAATGAGATAATAAATGTTTTGAAAGGAGAAGTAAGTGGAAATTTAGTATGGTTATTTTACTGAGCATTATAATGGAATGGTCTTGAGAACATTAGTATATAAGATTCAAATATCGAAATTTTAAAATATTAAAAGAGTTAGAAGTTTTAATTAAACAAGAAGTGAACTAGTTTGGTTTAAATTTAAAGGCCAAGCGATGCTGAATACTAAACCAGTGAACTTATTGGAGTGTCATGGTTGAAACACTGTTTATTTTGATAGTTAAATCACCGACTATCAAATCTGTCCAATACGATTGTTGGTACGGAAAGACCGGGATCGAATTTATATTCAAAAACCATTCCCACCAACAAATACGTGAAGATATCAGAAGATGATCGAGATGGAGCATTGAAGACCATGGATTTTCATAAACGGAAGAACCACTAATATTCTCTTCCTGGCAAGTAGAGATAAGCTGTGATTCTCTCGTGGTTGGAATCTACGGGTTGCAAGGACTTCTCGCTACTGATCCATGAGGTGATTCCTATATGGGTTGCAATAGGAGAGTGCCTTCGGTTCATCCTATTCCTGGATGACTTGTATGGACGAGTATCTGACAGTGTATTTCCAAAGGGTCACGTACATTGATTTCTTCAAACGTGCTATAGTTGTTGGCGGGGAATTGTCGTTCTCTTAGCTTTTAACTGGAGTAATTTTGTGGACGTCAATTAGTGATGTCGGACAGATCTGACGATGTGGCATTCAAACTGAATGGTGATCAGATGTTTCAAAAATAAACTCTAAACCTCAAGCCTCACCAACCGGGAATGGACAAAAATCGGGCAGGCAGCATGGCTATGTGGGTCGCTCCTATTTGGGTGTATAATCACCTATCTAGAGAAAATCCTATTTTCTTCTCAAGTCTATATTCGATGTTGTCCCTTGTCGGGAGACGGTTGCTGATCCCAACCGTCGGTGATATACATTCGATACACTCAAGCGAAATGAGTGGTCGGTCATGTGTGGGCCGGTTTGCAAGACGTTCTTGTTGAACCCAGTGTATTCGCCTCTAGAAATGCACTATCGGCAGGTGGTCATATACCTTGCCATAGTTGGAATCCAATCTCCAATAAGTGCCTGCGGTTTTGATTGTATACTATATACGTGGAGCGTGAGATGCAAGCGTTCCACTAGATTGTTATTTACTTGTATTTAGACATTATTATAATATCAGAAAAGATAATGGTTTTAAAACTGTTTTGGGTTATCGTAAGGTAAAAACCGCCCGTGTTTATGTGTGGATTTGGTCTTACGATTATCCTTTTCTTTTGAAAGATTTTGAACTTTAAAATCATGATTGGATGATTTATCCTTAATACTGTGCGAGTTTATCTCACTATGGTTCACCAGACTGACCCGGTGTTTTGTAAATGCTCGGGTTAGCCCGGGGTGTACAGGTTTAGGTTATCGAATGCTATGAAGTCCAGAGACGAGCTGGAGATGTTCAGACGTATGATATTATATAGCTACTATTCCGCTGTGTGTTGAATATGGGAACAGGTTATTATAACTGTCCCGTTGCGTGATGTACTCTGATGATTGTAAGTATTTTTAAAGCTCTCAATAAAGATTTATTTCTGTATTATATTTTGTTCCGCTGCGATGTGAGACTCTGTGTTGTGTTATTTCTTCTTCTTCTATTCTAATATTTCTTTCTTTCTTATCTCACCCTCTAATTTCTTTCTAATAACTATCCAGTGTTTTCGGTGCTTGGAGGGTCGGCATGAGTTACGGTAAAGGTATTTATGCCGATTTTCGAGGCCAAAATCCTTGGGTCGTTACAAAAAATACGGGACGTTACATTCTTTCCCCCTTAAAATTATTTCGTCTTCGAAATTGCTAAGGTAAGAAAGAACATTACAAACCCATTAATTTCCAAATCCAATTTACTTTAAATCGAAAAACCAATTCAATACCGTAAATAAATATTTTCAAAACTATCGATAATTTTCTAACACCTTAAATTCCCGGAAAAATCCGGCAGAGTCTCCCTTGCACGGAGTGACATCTGCAATATCGCAGGAACAAATAATATATACATCGACCCACATGGTCGGAAATCAAAACCCAAAATTTATATTTTTCGCGTAGGCGTACGTTTTACGAGCGCTATTGAGCATATCTGCTCAACGTATATGCGATTTACTCAACCAATATCAATCTGCCTAGCCACCAGGCACCGGTACTTAACTCAATTCACATGTAAGTCACAAATACATGAGATTCTAAATAACGTTTCATTGAATGACAAGTATAACTTTACAAATTCACAAATTCAAACATGAGCTTCAATTTATTTGCCCATGCAGGTATATATCCTTATTCTCAGTTCACATGAAGTTTAATCCAGTTTTATCATTCTGGAATTTATTTACTTTAGTTTATAATTTATTTAGCTCCATTACATTATTGATTATTCCCATTCAAATAAATTACCATCCATTAACAAACAATTCACCACCAACAACCAATACACAATCAAATCAACCAAATTAATTGAATTTGCATTCAATATTAATATTTCATTTTGGTTTCACATATCTGAATATCAATCGGTTAATACCCAATTTATTTCCATTTGATTATTATTAGTTCAGATTCCAATTTCCCAATCTAATTTATTTGATTTTGATATTATTCTCGATTTAATTACACTTAACCAGGTTAAGTTTCAATTCAAAATTTCAACCCAATTTGAATATCATTCAAATCAATCAAACCCAGTAATATCTCAATAATTTGATAAAATTATTTCTTATATAAAAGTATAACTTGGGTAAATTATTTCATCTACCCTCTTTTCAAAACAATACTGTATCGATTGCCAGTTCAACGCTTCTCAACGATTGAACCGATCAACAAACACAATACAAAACATCTGTATATAAATTTACAATTACGCTCTCATATATATGCATTCAATCTCGATCTAGGGTATTATTAACCCAATCTCTATCGAGTCACACCACAGAGCCAAGGTTATTACTAAACCAATAGCTCTGATACCACTGCAATGACCCAGTCATTTTCGGCCCTGAAAATCGACATAAATACCTTTACCGTAACTCATGCCGACTTTCCAAACACCGAAAACACTAGAACGTTATTAGAAAGAAATTAGAGGGTGAGATAAGAAAGAAAGAAATATTAGAATAGAAGAACAAGAAGAAGAACTAACACAACACAGAATCAGAGTCTCACATCGCAGCGGAACAAAATATAATACAGAAATAAAATTTTATTGAGAGCTTTTAAAATTACTTACAATATCAGAGTACACCAACATCTCTGGACAGTTATAATAATCTGTCCCATATACAACACACAGCGGAATAGTAGCTATATAATATCATACATCTGGACTCTTCCATCTCGTCTCTTCACAGCATTCGATAACCTGAACATGTACACCCCGGGCTAACCCGAGCATTTACAAAACACCGGGTCAGTCTGGTGAACCAGAGTGAGAAAAACTCGCAAAGTTTAGGGCATCACACAACTTGATTTTTAAGTCAAAAATCTTTTCTAAACAAAAAGATAATCGTAAGACCGAATCCACACATAAATACATACTGTTTTTACCTTACGATTACCCAAATCATTTTTGAAATCAATATCTTTTCTGATATTATAATAGTGTCTAAATACAAGTAAATATCAATCTAGCGGAACGCTTGCATCTCACGCTCCACATATATAGTATACAATCAAAACCGTGGGCTCTTATTGGAGATTGGATTCCGACTATGACAAGGTATGGGACCACCTACCGATAGTGTATCTCCAGAGGCGAATACACTGGGTTCAACAAGAATGTCTTGCAACCCGGCCCTCACATGACCGACCACTCATTTCGCTTGAGTGTATCGAATGTATACCATCAACGGTTGGGCTCAAACCACCGTTTCCTGAAAAGGAACAACGTTGAAATAGATTAAAGAAGCAAAAGGAATTTCTCTAGATAGGTGATTATACACCCTAATAGGAGCGACCCACATAGCCATGCTGCCTGCCCGATTTCTATCATTTCCCGGTTGATGAGGCTTGAGGTTTGAATTTCCTTTAGAACATATGGCCATTGCTCACTTTGAATGCCACATCGTCAGATCCGCCAGATATCACTAATTGACGTTCACAAAAATACTCTAGTTGATAAGCTAAGAGAATGTGCACTTCTCCGCCATCAACTTGGTACGTTTGAAAATATCAACGTGCGTGACTCCTTTGGAAATACTCTGTCACACATCCGTCCATACAAGTCATCCAGGAACAGGATGAACCAAAGGTACTCTCCTACTGCATCCAATATAGGAATCACCCCATGGATCAGTAGCGAGAAGTCCTTGCAACCCATAGATTTCAACCACGACCGAACCACAGTACATCTTTGGCTGTAGACCGAAGATTATTAGCAGTTCTTCCGTTTATGAAGATCTACGGTCTTCAATGCTCCATCTCGATCATCTTCTGATATCTTCACATATTTGTTGGTCGGAATGGTTTTTCAAATATAAATTTGATCCCTGTCTTTCCATACCAACAAGCATATTGGACAGATTTGATAGTCGGTGATTTAACTATCAAAATAAACAGTGATCCAATTATGAACTTCCAATGAGTTCACTGGTTCAGTATTCAGCATCAACTGGCCTTTTTAATTAAAAACAAATGTAATTTAAAACTCTTATATATATATATATATATCAATCTTATAAATATAGTTTCGCTTTTCATTTTACCTAAGAATTGTCTTTAAACAAATATCGTTACAACTTCACTTATGAATCCTTAAAATAATAATCCATACTTATTCTTATGGAGAAGAATTCAACTTCACGTTTCCTTTTCTAATTCACAAATATCGTTAAAATTTTACACAACTCTTTTTATTTCCCCCTTTACTTTGGATTCCTCATTTTTTTTTAATTTTTCTCCATTTTCATTAAACGTTGCCTTATTATTTCTTTAATGGACATGATAAATTTTTACTAACCTCCTTCACCATTACCAACTAATATCATCCTCAGATAATCCTGAAGTCGTTCAAGTTGGGGTATTTTGATTACCTCTTAGACCTTGATCAACGACGTTCATATCTAAAGATAAATACGAGTTGTAATTTAAAAACCAATATCTCATTCTAATATCAAAACAAATACCGTTTATCTAATTATGGTTTCCTAAAAACTTCTTACTTTTTTTTTAAAGAAAACTCTTTCCCTAGTTTAACCATTATTACTTACTTTAATAATTAAGTAATCTAGTATAGGGCTCTATTTTTAACCTTTACTCCTTAAACAAATCCATTTTTTTTATAATTCGGATTTTGATTCCAAAATCCTATGATCCATTTCTTTTACCAATTTCACTTTCCCTAATTCTTCCTCAAACCCATTCAACCATTCCTGCTTTGGAAATTTTATTTTAATTTCCCCTTCTTACTTAATCTCGTCATTACGTAACGTTAATTTAAAATTAACGATATAACACCTCATCGCTTTTATAAACCATGTTTAAATAATTTCTGGTTTAATCAAACCCTTTCTGTTCTCAATTCCCTTTTCACTTAATTCGAATATTTAAGTCATATTTATTTAAGCTATCGCTTAAATTCCCCTGTATAACTTTGTTATAAAGCTCAAGTTTAAAATGAAATCTGTTTATAAACTCCTTTCACCATTCAATTCGATTTCATTTCTACTTTGGTTACTTTTTAAATGAATTCCCATTTAAAAGGTAATTCCCTAAATTATTATTAATTATAATAATAATTTATTTCGATCATTAACTACTATAGAGGTAGTTAATTTCTTTATTAACAAAAGCAAGTAGTCATTCCCCATTTAAAACCCTATTAAAATTTGAACAATATTCATTAAACTGTTTTATTTAAAATACACTAATTTAATCATCATCCCCAATTTAAACGATCGATTTAGTTATTCAAATCATGGTCATCTTATTAACCAATACCAATTCGTTCTCACTTTAAATTAATTAATAATTAATTTAAATAATTTCATTTATTTATTTCTTAACAAAACAATTATCAAATTTTAAATCGTCAGGTTAATTTCTATTCACTCGTATACCAAACTGATTAACATCAGAATTTCTTTATAAAATTAATTTATAATCAATTATAAATTTAAATAATAAATATTTATTTCCTTTTTAGTAAACTATTATTTTAAATAAAATATATTTCAAAACCTATCCCCCCGTTATAAAAAAATAAATTTTTATAACTTCAGTTTTATCGATTCACCAAACGGTAATATTTATAAAACGATTGATTCTATAGGCCATATGTTGCCAAATACACAACCAATACTGCCCATTGGTTTAGACAAAACAAGTTTGTTGAATATTCAGTCAATAATCAACAATCAAATCAATCACCCCATCAGGTCAGTTCATATGTGATGATATGAAAATAAATAATATATTTGAGGAATCCGGTTGGATCCCTCCAACCTGTTCTTCATTGTATTCAAATGGTTATCTTCAAACATATCATTCAGTTTCATTTAACTGATAACAATAAATAACGACCATTAACACCAACCAATTCACGAGCAATTCAAATCAATCAAACACGTTTATTTTATAAACGTGACCAATCAAGGTGAGTCACCTTTATTGGAATCCATCGTTTAAATAACGATGTGGTATTTCACTGAAATTGAACGACGGTTTAATTTCATTGGTTAATCAACCAATAAATATATAACTTAGCAAACAGTTAACCATTGGCAAGCAGAGCACACAAAATAAAAAATCCCAATTTATATAAATAATATAAATGGGAAAACTGAGTGAGTTTAACTCACCTTGATATGGTTTGGTCATTAAACGCCGGTTTTTTTAATTAAATTAAACAGCGGTTTAATTTAATTAAAAATCCTTCGTGCTTCCAGTCTTGACTGATCCTGCTCCATCTCGAAACTCTCGTTTCTACGGTTCTAACGAAACTGACTGTGCTAAAATATGATAACGTGGCAGGGAGATCTCCTATTAACAAATTTACAAAGTAATTTAAATAAATTAAACATGAATTCATATTTTAAAACCCTGGCCTTTTACCTTTTCCCTGCGGCCCAAAAAAAAGTCCACCCCTTTCCCCTTAAAACCCTTCCATCGGATCCACTCCTCACAAATCCACTACCTCCATCAATTTAATTAGTCCATGATAGAAATTTAAACCCTAATCCCCTTTTCTTTCTTCCGGATAAAGCAATCGAGGTTCAGTTGCATCGCCACCCTATTACGCCACCACATCTTCGATCTTCCCTTCTCTCCACCCTTAATCAGCCCTCAACAACTTCTTCACAATCACCACGGCTTCACCGCCCAACCCCCCTCTTCCAGAAAAAGTCAGCCTCCTCCTCCATCACCTAAGACAACCAATCGAGCTTCAAATCTGACCGAACCCTAGGTAATCGTCCAAGAGTATAGAGATTTTAAAAACGTGGATCCAATAATACAGATAAGTCTTTTAACTGATTTTGAATTGCAAGTATTATTTCTGTTTTTATTTTTAAGTGGTTCGGATTTTTTTCTTCTTTACGGCTTGTTTTGCGAAGTGAAATGTGGTGCATGGATGTGTATTTATACAAGTAGATAATCCAGATAGGATCAACGTCAAAATTGAATTGTAAAATCATAGGTTTAGATTTTTATCTGTGCCTAGTTCTTATGTGATATATTCGTTCATTTCAACCATGTGATTTGAACTGTGGTACTGGTGATGGAAATCCTATTGCGTGATTATAGCAGAGATTTTTAATGCATTTTGTATCAGTTTTATGGTACTATTGATCTGCCCAAATGGGGGCACAGATCGAATTTGTACATGTATAGATGATGGCTATAAAATTTTTTATTCAATCAAAGATTTGAACCGTATTATTGTAGATTTTCTTTACACTTTTAAATTTATGAAAATAGTGATTGAAAGCTGTTCGATTTAACTGTAGGATTGATGTATAAAAATATGTACATATTTCTAGATTTCTTAGTTGTTTAATGTCCGTATCTATAGCTTTTTTGGTACTGTTTTTTTTAGCTGATTAGCTGGTTTATTCAGTTGTTCAAATCGTGATGTATAAAGATATAAATCTCTCTGTTCATTGATCTGTTTCTAGCTGTTCTTCACCTATTTAACTTAGCTGTTCTTTAGATTTTCTTATTCAGCTGTCCAAGATATTTTCTTTAGCTATTCATGATCAGTGCACATGGGAAGTTTGTGTTTTACTGTGACTTGAACGAAACAAGATATGCAGCAATTTAAAAAAAAATAGAATGAATCTATATATATGTCGTTGTTATTATGTTTACATATATATATTAACATTTTTAGTTGGTACCCTTGTGCCCATATGTTACAGGAAGGAAACAAGAAAAGGAAATGAAGTGGGAGCAAGGCAACAACAAAGAAAAGATAGAACAGCAGTGACAGGAGAAGATTGAGTAGTACTTCCCAATACAACAGAAGGGAACACACAATGATATGAATTGTTTTCCCTTGTATTTGTTTTTGTACAAACAGTATATTATGAATATATGCACGGATAATGATATGCTTTGTATTTGTACATTTCCTTGTATTTGTCTTATTCCTCGAGCAAATTTGTATTTGTTGTGCAAGTAAAATGTGTATTCAGTTTCCATGTCCATGTAGCACTTATTAGTTTGTTGAACAAAAATGATATGTATGCGGGTTTCATTCGTATTATCGAACCAAAAGAAATGATGATGGGTATGTGTATACATACATATACACACACGTAAGAATCTATACTGAAATATAAACTGTGTATGTGTAGTACACAAGCCTTAGGTGGGTTTATTTCTAATCTTAAAAAATGTCGATACGATATACATTAAATTCAACAACTAATTTTAATGATATTAAATTAAGGCCATCGTATCTATTAAAACAACAGCTTATATCTTGAATAGTATAATACTTCAAAATCTCAACATTTAAAATTATGAGCTTAAACGATAATCCATTTATATTCATAAATAAATCGTTATAATATAAAAACGATTCCATAGTGATTATTTTAAAATTTGATTTGGCCATAACTTACAATTTATAATACGAAATCTAGATTTTTCTCTTTCATATGAAAATTATAATCAACACGGTTCCAACGTTTCTCGTTTCACAGAAATCCGACTTATATCGGATCCTGTATATCAAATTGAAGTTCAAAACTCCAATTTACAAACTTCCGCGCGATTTCGAGCTCGTTTTATAATTATATAAATATATAACGTTCAAACTTCGTTTTAATAACGAATTAAATATTAAAATCCTTTAATATTCCAATTAAAATATTTAAATTAATAAATTAAATTAAATATTTGACTGCCAAAAATACGTAACGTTACAACTTGTGTCGACTGCATATTTTGTTGGGGACCCATACCAGACTGTATCCCTTTTATCATCTATGGGGTCTCACATAAGTAGAGGCGAAGGCACACTTTACTACGCTGGATAATAAGAGGTCCAAATGAGGTGGGTACAGGCATGTTCCAATGGGACGATGAGAGTGCATCGTGTCGACTGGGGAAGATAAGTCGCTGTAAACCTGTGATTAATGGCTATGTCCTTCTAGTTGATGGGTTCAGGATTGATAACCCTGAATTCCATAGTTGGCATATGTCAACACATTGTGGTTATAGGAGCTGATTGACGGGTAGAAATTAGGTAAAGCCTAATTATGATATCATGGTAAGTAGGTACAACAACCTTGGATATGATGAGAAACCTATCTTTAGTTCATGCTTAACTTTATTTACTGCTTTTAATTCTTTATGTCTTATGTCCTTAAAACTGTCCATATGTCTAATGCTTCCTTAACTTATGTTCATGCTAGAAATTACTAGAACTCACAAGACGTATGGCTGACCTAGTTTGTTTTCTCCTTCTCTCTTCCTTCCCCCCTCCAAGTTCGCAGAGCGAAGGGTCTCAACTGTGATTCTTGACTTCTCTGTTTAATGTGGATTCAGACTCACTTTAGACTCATGTATTGGTTCATTTTTCTAATTTTCTGGTTATTGTATTGACATTTGCGAAGAACGGTTTTACTTATGTACTCTGATATTATGATCTTTCACGAGACTATGTGTTTGGATTTATGATGGTGACTATTTGGTATTTTTGAAGCATAATAAGAACTACAATTTGGCTTGCTTTATAAAATGTTGTTTTAAATTTTTTGCAGTGTTTTATATTTCTATCTTGTGAATTTTAGTCTCTGGGCTGTTACTTTATACCTAAGTGCTTCATAAACCTTAACGCATTCTCATATGGGTGACATTAAGAGGTGTGGGGTGTTTCAAATGGTATCATCGAAACATCAATTTGGACTCAAAACTCCAAAGTAAATATGATCAAAAGCATTTAACATTAATATTTGAATCCAAAGCAACAAGTTCATCAATAACAATAATTTGGATCCGAACATCACAGTATTGCACGTCCATATAAACCCCCCTCGAGCTTTGCTAAGTATCATATATTGAGACTCGTCAGCTCCAAAAACATCATAAATTTAGAGATTTAATACCTCTCTATCGAACCCACCAGTTCGATAATTGAATAAGTGACCTACCAGTCCTTATTTGGTCCACCTGCCTTCGACAAACAAAAAATACCGAACAACTTCGTAGGTATATCTATACATATACGGGATTCCCTAGCCTCAGGTACTGGCACTAACAATAGGAAGTTTTACAGATTTGTGGACAGTAACCCAAGGGTGGTAACTTTCATTTCATACCTCACGTTCTCACTACTGGTTTACTATTCGCTCATCAATTCCATACCGGAAATCATCAGAAACATCAAATCAAAAGAGATATCAAATCATCAAAAACATTGAATCATTTGATATAATCAGACAGATCTGTAATTAATCGATAAAATACACTTTCGTGTTTGATACCATGAGGTTTACTACAGTTTTTAATCACAAACACGCCTTCTCGAAGAGTGAAGAAGCGTGTATTTTGATATACATAAAGTACTTAGTTGTGCGAAAACATGGTTATAAAATGAGTTCGAGGACACTTAATTTATTTCTATAAAATCCTTTATATTCCAAAAATATATATTATTTCCTTGAGACGGTTCTATTTTTAAACTAAATTGATAAAACTATTTGTCTCAAGGCTATAGACAAAAATGATATACAGTTAACTATGAAAACTACCTATAAAATCCCATGCATGTGCATGGACAAACCAACAAATTCATCATAAACAAAGCACCAGATTATCGTAATCAATCGAATCTGTAGCACAGATCGAATATAATGTAGGCTAACAATTAATGTAGCCACAATTTTAAACTTTATGAAATAGGTCAGGAAAAACATCAAATAATCAGCAAAAACTACAGGAGAACTCAGGCAAAACATGCACCAGGCAAGCAAAATGCTTGTGCAATTTAACCCATGGTGGGTCGACCCATTTATAACATGTGTCGAACCATGGGTCGACATAGCTATGCTAGAGTCGACACATGTGTCGATCCAACCTACGAGATTTTACAAGCAACGAATTTTTCTTCACTTCGAACTTGGTTTAAACTTTCCGATGATCTATCGAACACCGGAAGAGATAAAACTTGCATGCACCAAGCTAGACAATAAAGCTATTAACTGAAACAAGAATTAAAGAAAACTAATCCAAAATGAAAGAGATACAGTTTCATAAAAAAAGGCACAAATTGTTGTTTACTAAAGGAAGTATCTGAAGCTTTCTTTCAGATGACAGAGAATGAACTAATCAACCCAAACCCAACAAACACAACAAATATATGTAAACTAGAAGATGTGAGTGCACCTTGCTTGGTTTCTAATGTGAATTTTCTTGAAAACAAGGACTTGAGACACCTGAAATCCACTTGAAAAAGAATTAGAGACATGCAAGCTGCTAACTCTGTAGTAATCTACCATTCTTCAATACTCTGAGATAACAAAGAAGGCTTACATGGATTGGTTGATGATGGATTAGGCTCTTATCTTCACTTTAAAATTATTAATTTTCAAGGAGGATTTAATTTTTTACTTTAAGAAGAAAAGGCCGTGAATTCCCTCTCTGGTAAAACTTCAACTGAAGGAGGAGGGAGATAACAAAATAAAAGTGTCATATTTTTCTTTCTTTTTTTTCCAAAAATAACTATAATAGATCAGAAAATGGGTTTAGCCTTTTAGGATTCAAACCAGATAACTAAATTGTTTCAAATACCAGGTGTTACAAATTGTTAAATTTAGGCTACACACCAATATACACAAGTTTACACATTTTAACACTTCCAATCATGACATACTCCAACATTGTTTAATTTTTACAAAATATTATACACATATATTTCAATATTTTCGAAACCATTTAAACACCAATTTTAACACAAAGCATTAATGTAACCATGTTTGTCAAAATAACTGTTTTGCCCTTTAAAAACATATTTGACTTTTTACAAACAAAGGTACACATTTTATTGATTTAAACAAATTAAATCAATCAACTACATAAAATATTTCAAATGTTCAAATATTGATTCACAATCAATTTTTGTGCTCTATTCTGAATAATAATCTAATTAATTAACCAATATCATTGCTTATGTCACTGACTTATTTTAACAATGTTCTATAATTCATATCCATCTTGACAGAAATCTAACATTACATTATTACTTAAAAATTTCCTACCCATTTCTAAATACGATTTAAACATAATTCTTATTTTATTTTGCCAAGAAATACAACTTGCATTTGGGAACACAATCCAAAATTAATTATACCTCTAACACAACTTAACATATATATATATATATATATATATATATATTGAAAATATACTTTTTACCTAAATATTGATTGTTAATCAATATGGTATATTTTCAATATTTACTTTAATCATCAAGTTATAAATTCACAAACACGAATTGGAATAAATTACTTATTATATCAAAGATATTTAATTTATTTCAAAACACACATATTACAAAAATCACAAGTCATTATTTTTCATATTTTAAAAATATTATACTAGTTGGACTCATGACTCATTTTATTCTTCTTTATATTTAAAATAAATAAAGCAAATTATGATATGCTTAGCTCGGGTACCAAAACCCGGGTTATTACAACCCCCTTAAACAAATTGTGTCCCTACAATTTAATTAAGATACACCAACTTAATTTTCATTTTAGTAGTTAATCCCAAATTTTATTTACTTGAAGATTTAGCTTATACTATAAGCCAAAAAAAATTCACACTGTTCTTTCAATAACTACTTAACTCAAAAAAGTTTTCAAATATTAAGCTCAATCTAGTTTAAATTCTTATCCCAGTACTATATCATAACAATTCAAAACTCATAGTATATCCACCACATAGCAGATTATTTAGAACATACACCATCTCCATTCGATGGCAAGTCACAGGATGTTGCCACGCCATCAATTTTATATTAATTTCTCCCAACAATGGTTGCTAACTTGATTTCAATATCAAATAGCATCGTCATTTACCGTTTTATACTACCAACTTGATGGTTGCAATCATTCCTCAACTTGATTATAAGAGCAAGTAGTCTAAAAATACGAAAAATCAAGACATGCAAAAAATGGCGGTGCTTCTGCTAGGGTTTAAGCGATTTTGGTTTTCGTAAATTCGTAAGGCACCTCATGGATCTTCGTCTATGGCCAAACAAAAGTTCAGTCCATTAAAAAAATATGTGCCTTTTTGGGTCAGACACCATCTGACGTTGGCGTGGCGGGCTCCTCCGCTTCTCAACCGACTGCAGCAAGACCTGAATGGGTCCAAGCTTCTGCTTCGATGCCTTTTTCTGGCGTGACTGGATCTACTAATCCAGTGCCAAATTTTGGTGCCCTCTCCTCACTAGGCATCGGTGCGGGTTCCGTGAAAGTTGGACTATTGTCTGCTTCTGGGGGGGTCAGGCAATTGCTGGAAGGAAGCTTTAATTGGTTGGAAGTTCTCGCCTTCCACTGACGGCCCCAGGTGTAAATTCATCAAGCCTCGGGTTTTCGTCAACGAGAAGCGGGGCTTTGTGAATGAACCCATGCTACACGGAGCTAAATGTAAATGGGTAACTCCTTATTGCTTTACATGATTGGACCACGACCATACTACATTCACTTGAAAGCACATATATTTAGAATATGGAAACCAGTGGGTATCGTCGAGTTGATTGCAAGAAGAAATGGTTTTTTTTCTTGTTAAATTTTATAGAGTGGATGACCTTAAACAAATAAGAAATGGCGGCCCTTATTTTTTCGATTTGAGATTGATCCTGTTGAAACAATGGCATCTGGGCATTAGCTATTCTAAGGATGTCTTCTCTGCGTTACCAATCTAGGTTCGGTTTGACATTGCAGAGGAACTACGGGAGTTTGACATTATTTGTGCCATAGCTAGTGTCCTTGGAACCCCGTCGGGTATGGATAAATTCACAGAATTTGCCTCTAAGAATGGATTTGCATGCGTACTTATTGAGATTTATGCTCCCTTTACTTTTCTGAAAGTCGTTAATGTTGATTTCTTCGTTGAGGGAAACATTGGCCGTCCCGGTTGTTTATGATTATAAACCACCCAGTTGCACATCATCCAATGCATTTGATCATTTTCAAAAGCAGTGTGGCATGTCTTGTAATGGCGTTTGGGCTCTTGTGTGCCATCTAATCTGTGTGGGCCTATTGCTCCGCTCATGGATTCGTCTAAGCTTAGCACTTCTGCCAATAGTTCAGTAGCTCTTGCAGTTACAACTTCTTTCTGCGTTGTTGATTTGCCTACTCGGGAATATGGTGCTTCATCTGATCTTGCTACAGCATTTGAGGCTTCCGTTGATGGTCCGTTATCTGGTCCAGGAACTGACCTTCTTCTGTGCTTGTTGTTGCTACGCTAGGCTTGGGCTATGAAGCAGCTTCCCTTAATGATGATCTTACCCAGGCTTTATTTGGGTCTCATATTAGTGTTGTGGATCCGCATGCTGATATTCATGCTCATTCTCTTGCGCATGTGGTTGATTCTTCTTTGGCTATTTCTCACTAGCTTTCACTTGCTAATGCTCAGCTGGTTGCATCGGCCTCTGATATTCCACTGATTTCACATGCTTTAAGTGCTTCTAAACCTTCTGAAAATGATGTGCAGGCTTTTCTGAAGCCAGGTTTAAGCTTTTGTGATCATAATTTTATTGTGCATGCAGCTTCAACCCAGTGCTCTACTCCCCATGATGCTGCTGTCTCTGGCATGATCATGGTGGACTATAGTAATGCTCTTTTACTCAATGGAACGTACAATCCGGTAGAGATTCCAGATCCCATCGAGATTATTGAATCGCCGTCTCCGGCTGGTTTCTCTCGTGTCTCATTTTCGATTGCCACTCTAATGAGGATATGCTTGCCGAAAATTGATCTAGTCTTGGACTCCAAATATGGCCCAGTCACCCGTAACTATGGAGCGGACCGTCGTCGCTCGAGGATCTTGACTTGCAATCTATTGTCTACATCCTTAATTCTTAACTAGGGGACTTTAATTTCTTTGTGGCGGCGAATTCCAGTCGTTGCCATTGCTATTGGTGTTCGCGTCTCTCCTAATCAATATCAGATCTGTCTTTCCTAGATGGCTGTCGTCTGAATCTAGCCTATTGTTGCGGAGCCATTTTGCTTAGTCATCTATCTCTTGTTGTTTTCTTTTTTGTTTCTTCCCATTATTCTTTCTCTTTGTTGTTACCTTGAGTCGGAAAGCTCTTTCTATGGTAATGTTTATTTCTATTTTTTTTTGTTTAAATAAAGAAGCCTAAAAATACCGCCTATGTTCAAGATTATTTTAAATTTCAAAATATTTTTGTTTAGGAAACACCAAAATTTATTTACCTCGAACTTTACAAAGTGCCAATTTCTATCAACCAATTCTTTAATTTGTTTCAAATAATATTAGACCACCCACTCATTACAATTTGTTATATACTTTGGTTGCGATATCGACACGAGATCGCTATCATCTCGCCATTTAAATGAATTATTCCCAACTAACGGAGTGGTTCAATACCATCCTCATGAATATCCGTTATTATTATAACCATGTAACCGAACTAGGATTTTCGACCCCGAAAATTGACATAACCCATGTCAACTATTCAAGCATTGAACATACCAGATTATTAATAGAAAGAAGATAGAGGGTGATAAATAGAAAGAAAGTTAGAATAGAAGAAGAAGATCACAACAAAACAGAATCAGAATAAACACGAATCTCATAGCGGAATGAATAAAATATATTATATAACATAAATTTTGAAATATAAACTTATAACTATATATACATACCATTTCAGAGAACATCACACATCACAACGGAAATAAATAGTAGCTATAAAATGCTGAAGCTTCTTGCTCCAAGCTCTTCCAAGTATTTCTGTAAAATTCCGACTACTTTACTGCCCACACAAATTCAGGCACCCAAGAGTTTAGTGTAAAACAAAACAAAATAAACTCTGGGTCAGTCATAGGACTGGTGTGAGTAAGCTCCAACCACTTTTGTTTAACTTTTAAAATCCTTTACAAAGAAAGGATAATCGTAAGACTGATCCACACATAAACACAAATGGTTTTTACCTTATGATAAACCAAAATATTCTTTATATCAAAACTCTTTTGATATTATAATAGTGTCTAAACTAAATAATTAACAATTTAATGGAATGCTTTCATCTCACGCTCCACATACATAATGTATAATCAAAAACCGCATAAGCTTATTGGGTAATAGATTTCCAACTATGACAAGGTATGGGACCACCTTCCAATAGTGTATCTCTAGAGGAGAATACACTCGGTTCAACAAGAACATCTTGCAACCCGATGAGACAACCCGAACTTCCCAGTGAAGGAAATCCCGGATTGGCTTTGAGAACATGACAAATCAGAACACAAACGGAAGAACATTTCATTGCTTATTACAACAATTTCATCAGAGTACAAGAATGTACAGAGCATGAATAAATATTACACATTCAATAAATATCAGAGATTTACAAGTTACAATGCAGCGGAAAATAATACAAAACACAACTGAAAAGAATATATGGATAAAGAGCTTTCCGAATATCATTCCAGCTGTATACCAGGATATTGTAAATATAAATCTGCAAAACCCAACTACTAGCTGCCAGTATGAAAAATAAGGGCACCTAGAGTTTAGGTTAAAACAATAAACTCCAAGTCAGTCATGTGAGTAGAGTGAGAACTAAAACAGTTAATCTTTGTTTTAAAGTTTGATAAATCAAGGGACCACACTGTATAACACAGAATAGGTTTCCTCCCAAGAATACCATTGCATAAAACAAACAGCGCAATGCTAAATAAAGAACAATGAAGCTACTGTAAGACTCAGGTCCCATCACACAATGCAACGCAAGCCGGAGGATAGAGTTTTTACCTTATAATGGCCAAAAATGCTTGGTACGTGAAATTTCATGTTTTATTATTACTATATGTTATAGTGTCAAAACAAATTCAATCATAAGTATCAATCATAGACGGCATAAGTGCCTCATACCACTAAGTCGCCATATATAGGTTTACAATTAAAACCGCAAAATTTCGTATTGGAAGTTGTATTTCCATCTGTGAACCAAGGCAAGGGATCGTCCTTACCACTTCGAGACTGTCTAGCCCAAGTCTCAGGACCCAGACTCAGGTGGGCCCTTGGATCGTCAGGGCTGGTCCACACGGAGTGGATTAAAATGTCTGAACATGTGTTTCCCTGCCCTATGGGGCTGGTCATATCCCGACCAAACCATCGGTCTCGGAGCAACCGATATAACCGAGGCTCCTCGCTATCCATCATCCACAAAAGTAAAATGCCAGGGCTAGTAAAACGCTGACACCGCTCCTAGCTAGAAAGAAACGCATGCCCTCCCTGTGTCCTCTCCCGTTTTTGGTTCACACCGAGCTGTGAGGCTCACGAATTAATGCCACACAAATCTACGCTATATTAAAGCCGTGCTTTGATCATCAACCACAAGACCCTGCTTTTCAACAGAAGCCTTGATCATTTTCATCTCAGCATGCCACACAGGAAATTCACGCTATGTAACCGATCTATATCAATCACACAGAATGAAATCCGATGTCAGACACACATCCATTTACAATTTCGTTCTGGGTCTGAACGAAACCGGAGGCACCTTATTCCTCCCCCATATGTCCAATACAGGGGAGAGGCCCTCGCATATCCGTCAATCTCCAAGTACGTCTAGACGATCACCACTTATTACCTCGTCTTGGGTGTACAGCCCAATCAAGACATCAGTAATCATCCAAACGATGTGAAGACCTCCGTTCTTCAACCACCGTCTTCATCCTTGACATATCATCGAATAAGTTATAAAGAATGGGATAAACCCGGTCTTTCTGAATAACTCGCGTATATAATAAACAAGTGCTATAAAAACACAACATACGCCTCATTCCAATCTAGAATATTCCTTTATTCAAATATTCTTATATTTTGGGAAAGGTTCCCATTAATTTTTTCAAAGATAAATTCTTTAGATTTATTCCTTAATCTTCCTTTGGATATCATTTAAATCTAATTAAAGATGCATTAAAACTCCACTTGGTTGTAATCTTCCCAAAAATCAATATTAACGATTGTCTAACTTGGGAAATCATATCCTGTCTTTAACTGGGTTAAAGAACCAATGTCATTTAAAACACGGTTCACGATAAACCCAAAAATCACATTCCATTCCATCAGCCTTTAACCGTAAATTACCAAGTGAACAATTCGCTAAGTATTAACCCCGAAGGCCGAAACCAACATCAGATCAATACCCAGGAAACCATTCAACTTAACTAATCTCCAGTCAGTTTCTGATTTTATTAACTCCATTGGGTCTAAGAATAATATTATTAAAGGTACCATTCATGACAACCCAAAATCTTATTCCTGTCTTTAACTGGGTTAAAGAACCAATGTCCTTTAAAACACGGTTCACGATAAACCCAAAATAACATTCCATTAACAATGGAATCTTCAAGGAAAAAAAATTGATATATATGATCGATATAAACCTCCATATCCAACTGATAATATCCATGGAATAACGACAAGGCCTTTTAAATTCCATAGATATTAACCATCTTCCTCTACAGAAGCTTACTTCAATTATTACCAAATCTAATTCCATTCAATTCCAATTTAATATGTTAAATTGGAAAACTTTACTTTGGAAAATCTCCTTCAAATCTTAACAAAAGATTTATAAATTCCAAATCTCGTTTCACTGTAAATCGGGTTAAAGAACAGATGTCGCTAAAACACAGGTCACAACAAACCCAATTCACATTCCATCAGTCTCTAACCGTAAATTAGCAAGTGAACAATCTCCTTAGTATTAACCCCGAAGGCCGAAACCAACATCAGATCAATACCTAGGAAACCATTCAACTTAACTAATCTCTAGTTAGTTTCTAATTTTCTTAACTCCATTGGGTTTAATAACAGTATTATTAAAGATACCATTCACGACAAACCCAAAATCCAACTAGATATTAAATACAAGGCTCTGAATAGAAAATATATCGGCTTATATTCAATATCAAATTCTGAAATCAACAAATATCATATTGTTATAACGATAGATATCTTCCAAATTCCTCCACAATATCCGTATAATCACGGAATCCAATATTGAAATACTCTGAAGATAATTTCAATTCAAATCTATTTTATTTATCTTAAAAATAATGGGATTAGAATTCTAGTTCAAAACTAGTTCATTTCGATAAAAAAATCTATTTTTATCTTTTCAAATATGGAATTTTTCATCCCAATTCTTTCTAAATCATCTCTTATGATTCTACACTAATTATTGATATTTTTAATAATTTTAGCAAGTCCCGTACAGTCGATTTCCATAAATGGCCATCGAACTGCACTTACAGTGACCTTTTCCAAATTTGATTTGGACATAATTCCAAATCCAACTGTTAGATTTATAATTTCTTGTATTCGTTAGAAAGCTATTTTTGGTACGAACCCAACAGTTCCGGTTTTAGGAGAATCCGACGGCCGGATATCCCGTAATATCCGTTCGAAGTCAATGGTCGAAACTCGCGAACTACCGCATCGCGGCGCGTTCTATTCAGGCCATTATATTATATATATAATATATATTTTGTCGATTTCCATTTAAAACATATTTTATAAATCTTTTTAAATTCGTTTTCAAAACGATTTCAACTTCATATTCAATTTCTAATTAAAATGGAATATTCCATATCATCGATATATAAATGATAGTATTTTCAAAACATTAGATTTTGAAATCCATTACTTTTCGATATTCATTATAAAAATGAATAAAATCGATAAAAATATCGTTCATGTCAAAATGGCGTTAATCTAATCAACACGGCTTTATATATTTAAATATTTTTGTGTCCATCCCAAATCGGACATCAAAATCAGATTTTGATCTTTTACTGAATATTATTTAAAAATATTCCTTATTTTAAAATAATCGTTATTTTAAAATATTCATTCTTTCTGAACTGGAATCAGACATAGTCAACTACCATATAATGTGATTTATATGGATTTCATACACACATGTACAAAACAGCAATCAAACACAGTCAACCATCATCCAAAGTACATTCTACACTGCATAAGCATTAAATATAAATATTTAACGCTTACTACAGCCTGCCAATAGATCGACATACAACTAATTATTGGGATTAGTGTATGTCCAATATCATCCCAATACCCGTGTGGGGTTTCAATCAACAAATAATGAATTTTATTTGTGTAGTTGGGCAATGTGTAAAATTTATCGTCCCAATCAATATCAGTCAAATGTGTATACATAAACAAATCATCCGATTTGTTTATGAATATTTATTTTATTCATATATATGTTAAAATTATATTTTTAACTGTAAAATATTTTTAACTATAAAATATTTTATTCCATTCCATACCACTCAATCCATTTTCATAACATAACCAAACAAACAAACAAGTCGTCCATGGTCTGTGGACAACGGGTGTCGGGTGCTGCTAAGCGCCATCTGCATCCTACTATATATCTTAACTAGCAATAAAATTAAAGTGAGAAGTTCTCACCTTTGGGATCCACTTCGCCATTCCCCATTTCTGAACGGTTCGGATTTGCCCAAAATTCCAACGCATCCTTTTCACGCTGTTCATATATAAAAATCATATTTTTATCGCTTCATTCCAATAAATAAAAATCATGTTTTTATTTCTACTTCATATATTTTTACAACGCTTCTTCCCAATAAAAATTATATTTTTATATTTCTACTTCTTATATAAAGATCGAATTTTTATCGCTACACCATATATAAAAATCGGATTTTTATCACTACTTCATATATGTAAAAATAGAATTTTTCTACAATGAAAAAATCCAATTTTTCTACAATGAAAAAACTAATTTTCTTCTATTAAAAATCAAATCTTTTTAACGAACAAAATCAAATCTTTATATATTTAAAAATCTAATCCTTTCATATTTAAAACTCTAATCTTTTTATCCTTGCTTTACATATATAAAAATATCATATTTCTCTTCATGACAATTCAAACCCTTTTGTTTATAAAAATCAGATCTTTTTGAAACTAAAAATCGAATCTTTTTAAAACTAAAAATCAAATCTTTTTAATGCCATTCACATAAAAAAAGAAAAAAAAATCATTTTCTCCTATAAAAATGTAAACTTCACTATGAGAAATCCATTCCTTTTTCTTCAATAAAAATCTAAACTTTATATGCTAAAAATCCAATTTTTATACGACTAAAAATCTAGTCTTTAAACTATGAAAAAAATCTGAACTTTCTACCCTTCTACATACATATAAAAATTCATTTTTAATCACATTAAAAATCTCATCCTTCCTCTACTAAAAATCTCATCCTTCCTATACGTTATTCCCTTATAAAAATTATATTTTTAAAGTTATATAAAAATTGAAAATTAAAATCAATGTAAATAAATCAAGAAAACTTACAATTTTCGGATGGAGGAGGGTAGGGGAGGGGCTGAGGTGGCACGCAGGGGGTTGGAGGCGTCGGCGTCAGAGCTTAGGGGGTGCGACGGTCTTCAAATTGATTTAGGGTTTGAGGGGGCTCGACGCGGAGGAGAGTACTGGGTGGAGGCGGAGGCAAAGAGAGAGGGTGAGGACGGTTCATGCCTGCGGCGGCGCAGTGACAGCAGGGGGGGGGGCACGGTGGACGACGGGGTGGTGGCGATTCTCCGTCGCCAGTTTCTATCGAGAGGAAAAAGAAAAAAAAGAAAGGGGAAGCTTTTATGAACTAGAAAACAACGGGGGGGATATGTAAAAGGTTTATTTTTTATTTTTTATACTATATATATATCTCAAAAAGGTTAACTTTTTCTTTGAACACCAAATCGGACCCAATGACTGTCGCCTCTGCCTAATTTCCCTCATTCCGAACACAATGGGATATGTATCGTAGGCCAATACGACCGTTTCGATCAGTTTCCGTCAAAATCAAAATATAAATCAGTATATTCAATTTTAAACGTACATTTCAATTTACTGGGGCCACATACAAACTCTAAAAATTCCCAAAAAATATTTTCTAGCGTTGTATTGATGATACAGTTCTAACAAAACTAATTTCGTCCAATTTGGAGACCATTTGAAAAATGACCATTTTCTGGTCGATCCAAATTGACTAAAACTATCAAAACACGTTTTCCTGCGCCACGCTCACATATTAATCCCAAAAATTATGAATTTTGGAATCTAGCAATAATTAGACATCCTGGATCCAACAAAAGTGGTTTCGTCGAAAATAGAGGTCGGTTGCAAAATTTCCATTTTTAAGGGCTATATTTCCCATAGCGACTATTCTGAATTTTCAACTGGACAGAATTTTTTATTCCCGCTATGAAATTTTGATTTTTCAGATTCCTTGGAAAGATATTCTCAAATAGATTCTAATATTGTTGGTTTCACTAAAATTCGGTTTATTTTGAATGCTATACATTTATTTGAAATTTGAAATCGACTTTTCAAACTACCGCGCCATTTTCATTTTCATTTATAATTAAAAATAAATATTTATATTCTAACGTCGATTCAAATAAATATATACGTTCTAGTTCTATTCAAAATAAATTTCTCGTCATTATTATTTAAAATAATTCATTTTAAATATTCAAATTTCATTAATTTTGCCAAAATAAAAATTTTAAATTGGCTCAGATTTTCCGGGTTGTTACAATCTCCCCTACCTAAAATCTTTTCATCCTCGAAAAGGAACGAAGTTGAAAGTTTTTTAACTAACCAACTCAACTTTCATTATTTTCATTTTGGCTTAAGTTCTTCAACTTTTCAGTTTCTAAGAACTTTTCAAATTTTCAAAAATTTGGCTAACACCCTAAATTTACGAAAAATTTCGCCATAACCTCCCCTGTATGGGAGCACCGGGAAAATCCCAAAATCGTCATACAGGCCTCTCCAATCCAAAAAGAAAAAGAAATAGCCAAGCGACTATCCAATGGCTCATAAAATCATCAAAAACCTAAGAAATACAAAAAACATGTACCTATTTGTCGAGCAAACAATTTTATTCCTCTGCTTAGCTTCCCTGCTATGACATGTTCAATGTATATACGCATGTACATGTATGAAAATGCGATAAATTTTCAATATAGTTCAATATTCGATCAATTTGGTTGTATGTACCATTCTTTCACATTATGGTTTTATTAGGTAATAAATAATCATACAACACAACCATCAATCAATTAGTGAATTAACGTTTTAAATTCATAATTTTGACATATATACAGAAAATCATGTTTTTGATGCCAAGTCACAACAATAAACCCTATCTAGTTTTGGTTCTCACACCAGTCAATTGGAAATATATAGATATCCCACTTTCGGCACTCGAATACAAATGTCGTTGACGCCGCGGCATCATCAGAATCATCTCCGGGCGACTAGAGTGTGATTCTATATCTATCCAGCATATTAAAACTTCGAATACACTTGGATCAGACGTATATGCAAAATCTTTATATACTTGATTGTCCAAATTAATATAAAAATAATATTCAATTACGTATAATCCAATTTAAATTTCAAAACAAAATTTGTTTTCATTTTAAAAATATACTCTTCCGACTCATTCTAGGATACTATGGATCCTATCTCTAACGAGTCATTCCCATTGGATATTACTAATCCAATCTCTGATGAATTCTTCCGTTTGGTTCTAACGTGACTTGTTCTCCGAGCTCTATAAACCAAAGCTCTGATACCAAAATGAGACAACCCGAACTTCCCCGTGAAGGAAAGCCCGGATTGACTTTGAGAACATGACAAATCAGAACATAAACAGAAGAACATTTCATTGCTTATTACGAAAATTTCATCAGAATACAAGAATATACAGAGTATGAATAAATATTACACATTCGATAAATATCAGAGATTTACTAGTTACAATGCAGCGGAAAATAATACAAAACACAACTGAAAAGAATATACGGATACAAAGCTTTACGAATATCATTCCAGCTGTATACCAGGATCCTGTGAATATAAATCTACAAAACCCAACTACTAGTTGCCTGTGTGGAAAATTAGGGTAACCGGGGTTTAGGTTAAAACAATAAACTCCAGGTCAGCCATATGACTGGTGTGAGAACTAAAACAGTTATTAATCTTTATTTTAAAATTCGGTAAATCAAGGGACCACACCGTATAACATGGAACAGGTTTCATCCCAAGAATACCAGTGCATAAAACAAATGTCACAATGCTAAATAAAGAACAATGAAGCTATTATAAGACTCAGGTCCCATCACACAATGCAACGCAAGCCGGAGAATAGAGTTTTTACCTTATAATGGCCAAAAATGCTTGGTACGTGAAATTTCATGTTTTATTTTTACTATATGTGTATAGTGTCAAAACAATTTCAATCATAAGTATCAATCATAGATGACATAAGTGCCCCATACCACTATGACACCATATATAGGTTTATAATTAAAACCGCAAAATTTCGTATTGGAAGTTGGATTTCCATCTGTGAACCAAGGCAAGGGATCATCCTTACCGCTTCGAGACTGTCTAGCCCGAGCCTCAAGACCCAGACTCAGGTGGGCCCTTAGATCGTCAGGGCCGGTCCACACGGAGTGGATTAAAATGCCTGAACATGCGTTTCCCCACGCTATGGGGCGTAAACTGGTCATATCACGACCAAACCATCGGCCCCGGAGCGACCGATATAACCGAGGCACCTCGCTATCCATCATCCACATAAGTAAAATGCCAGGGCTAGTAAAACGCTGACACCACTCCTAGCTAGAAAGAAACGCATGCCCTCCCTGATGACCTCTCCCGTTTCTGGTTCACACCGGGCTGTGAGGCTCGCGAATTAACGCCACACAAAGCTACGCTATATTAAAGCCGTGTTTTGATCATTAACCACAAGACCCTGCTTTTCAACAGAAGCCTTGATCATTTGCATCTCAACATGCCACACAGGCAATTCACGCTATGCAACCGATGTATATCAATTACACAGAATGAAATCCTATGTCAGACATACATCCATTTACAAGTTCGTTCTGGGTCTGAACGAAAGCGAAGGCACCTTATTCCTCTCCCATATGTCCAATGCAGGTGAGAGGCCCTCGCATATCCGTCGATCTCCAAATACGTCTGGATGATCACCACTTATTACCTCGTCTTGGGGGTATAGCCCAATCTAGACATCAGTAATCATTCAAACGATGTGAAGACCTCTGGTCTTCAACCACCGTCTTCATCCTCGACATATCGTCGAATAAGTTATTCAGAATGGGATAAACCCGGTCTTTCTGAATAACTCGCGTATATAATAAACAAGTGCTATAAAAACACAACGTACGCCTCATTCCAATCCAGAATATTCCTTTATTCAAATATTCTTATACTTTGGTAAAGGTTCCCATTAATTTTATCAAAGATAAATTCTTTAGATTTATTCCTTAATTTTCCTTTGGATATCATTTCAATCTAATTAAAGATGCATTAAAACTCTATTTGGTTTTAATCTTCCCAAAAATCAATATTAACGATTGTCTAACTTGGAAAATCATATCCTGTCTTTAACTAGGTTAAAGAACCAATGTCATTTAAAACACGGTTCACGATAAACCCAAAAATAACATTCCATTCCATCAGCCTTTAACCGTAAATTAGCAAGTGAACAATTCCCTAAGTATTAACCCTGAAGGCCGAAACCAACATCAGATCAATACCCATGAAACCATTCAACTTAACTAATCTCCAGTTAGTTTCTAATTTTCTTAACTCCATTGGGTCTAAGAACAGAATTATTAAAGATACCATTCACGACATCCCAAAATCTTATTCTTGTCTTTAACTGGGTTAAAGAATCAATATCCTTTAAAACACGGTTCACGATAAACCCAAAATCACATTCCATCAAATCGATGTATATGATCGATATAAACCTCCATATCCAACCGATAATATCCATGGAATAATGACAAGGCCTTTTAAATTATATAGATATTAACTGTCTTCCTCTACAGAAGCTTACTTCGATTATTACCAAATCGAATTCCATTCAATTCCAATTTAATATGTTAAATCGGAAAACTTTACTTTGGAAAATCTCCTTTAAATCTTAATGAAAGATTTATAAATTCCAAATCCCATTTCACTGTAAATCGGTTTAAAGTACAAATGTCGCTAAAACACAGTTCACAACAAACCCAATTCACATTCCATCAGTCTCTAACCGTAAATTAGTAAGAGAACAATTCCCTAAGTATTAACCCCGAAGGCCGAAACCAACATCTTGTCAATACCCAGGAAACAATTCAAATTAACTAATCTCCAGTTAGTTTCTAATTTTCTTAACCCCATTGGGTTTAAGAACAGTATTATTAAAGATACCATTCACGACAAACCCAAAATCCAATTTGATATTAAATACAAGGCTCTGAATAGAAAATATATCGGCTTATATTCAATATCAAATTCTGAAATCAACAAATATCGTATTGGAATAACGATATATATCTTCCAAATTATTCCACAATATCCGTATAATCACGGAATCCAATATCGAAATATTCCGAAGATAATTTCGATTCAAATCCATTTTATTTATTTTAAAAATAATGGGATTAGAATTCTAGTTCAAAACTAGTTCATTTCGATAAAAATCTACTTTTATCTTTTCAAATATGGAATTTTTCATCCCAATTCTTTCCAAATCATTTCTTATGATTTTGCACTAATTATTGATATTTTAAATAATTTTAGGAAGGCCCGTACAGTCGATTTCCATAAACGGCCATCGAACTACACTTACAGTGACCTTTTCCAAATTTTGTTTGGACATAATTCCAAATCCAACCGTTAGATTTCTAATTTCTTGTATTCTTTATAAAGCTCTTTTCGATACGAATCCAACTGTTCCGGTTTTAGGATAATCTGACGGTCGGATCTCCCGTAATGTCCGTTCAAAGTCAATGGTCGAAATTCGCGAACTACCGCAGCGCGGCGCGTTCTATTCAAGCCATTATATTATATATATAATATATATTTCACCAATTTCCTTTTAAAACATATTTTATAAATCATTTTAAATTCGTTTTCAAAACGATTTCAACTTCATATTCAATTTCTAATCAAAATTGAATATTCCATATCATCGATATATAAATGGTAGTATTTTAATAACATTAGATTTTGAAATCCATTCCTTTTCGATATTCATTATAAAAATGAATAAAATTGATATAAATATCGTTTACGTCAAAATGACATTAATCTAATCAACGCGACTTTATATATTTAAATATTTTCGTGTCCATCCCAAATCGGACATCAAAATCAGATTTTGGTCTTTTACTGAATTTTATTTGAAAATATTCCTTATTTTAAAATAATTGATATTTTAAAATATTCATTCTTTCTGAACTGGAGTCAGACACAATCAATTACCATATAATGTGATTTATATGTATTTCATACACACATGTACACAACAACAATCAAACACAGCCAAACATCATCCAAAGTGCATTCTACAATGCATAAGCATCAAATATAAATATTTAATGCTTACAACAGTCTGTCAATCAACCGATCGACATACAACTAATTATTGAGATTAGTGTATGTCCAATATCATCCCAACACCCGTGTGGGGTTTCAATCAACAAATAATGAATTTTATTTGTGTAGTTGGGTGATGTGTAAAATTTATTGTCCTAATCAATATCAGTCAAATGTGTGTACATAAACAAATCGTCCGATTTGTTTATGAATATTTATTTTATTCATATACACGTTAAAATTATATTTTTAACTGTAAAATATTTTTAACTATAAAATATTTTATTCCATTCCATATCACTCAACCCATTTTCACAACATAATCAAACAAACAAACAAGTCGTCCATGGTCTGTGGACAACGGGTGCCGGGTGCTGCTAAGCACCGTCTGCATCCTACTATATATTTTAACTAGAAATAAAATTAACGTGAGAAGTTCTCACCTTTTGTATCCACTCCGCCATTCCCTATTTCTGAATGGTTCGGATTTGCCCAAAATTCCAACGCTTCCTTTTCACGCTGTTCATATATAAAAATCATATTTTTATCGCTTCATTCCAATAAATAAAAATCATATTTTTATTTCTACTTCATATATTTTTACAACGCTTCTTCCTATATAAAAATTATATTTTTATATTTCTACTTCTTATATAAAGATCGAAATTTTATTGCTACACCATGTATAAAAATCGGATTTTTATCGCTACTTCATATATGTAAAAATAGAATTTTTCTATAATGAAAAAATCCAATTTTTCTACAATGAAAAATCTAATTTTGCTTCTATTAAAAATCAAATCTTTTTAATGAACTAAATCAAATCTTTATATATTTAAAAATCTAATCCTTTCGTATTTAAAACTCTAATCTTTTTATCCTTGCTTTACATATATAAAAATCTCATCTTTCTCTTCATGACAATTCAAACCCTTTTGTTTATAAAAATCAGATCTTTTTGAAACTAAAAATCGAATCTTTTTAAAACTAAAAATCAAATCTTTTTAATGCCATACACATAAAAAAAGAAAAAAAAATCATTTTCTCCTATAAAAATGTAAACTTCACTATGAGAAATCCATTCCTTTTTCTTCAATAAAAATCTAAACTTTATATGCTAAAAATCCAATTTTTATACGATTAAAAATCTAGTCTTTAAACTATCAAAAAAATCCGAACTTTCTACTCTTCTACATACATATATGTTGGCTAGCTTTTTGACCAAGCCACCAAGGTTCACACACAAGATGGAAATGTGAAGTTCAACTCCTCTAGTTCATGAAAAGTTCGATTGTGGCCTAACCTTCCTCTTCGGATCGCGGCGCCATCTCGGTTCGCTACGTCCAAGGACGAACTGACCCGTCCATTGAAGCCCGACCCGATCCCATCACAGGAGGCGCAGTGAAGCTCCTGACCTGTTCAACCATGATCTGAGATGTATGGGTCTTGCGACACCTGTCCACCACTGTCATATTGACCAATTCTTCATGAAGCTACGATCCGATCCGATATTCTCGGGATTTGTGCCATGTATGACCGCGATCCGCCCGATATAATCAGCTATAAATAGCCCAGAGCTTGGCAATTTTCGGGATCTTTTGGCAGTTTGAAGGATTGATTCCACCATTACTGTCATACCACTATTTCTTACCAGTTTTACTTCGAGATTACTGAAAGAAATTGTAATTGTTAGAGGGAGTCTGAGAGAAATCATTGGTTGTACTAGCATCTAAAGTATAATCAATAGCATATAAAGTGGACGTAGGCTCGTTAATGCCGAACCACTATAAACCGTGTGTGTTTTCTTCTTTTTCCTCATTTTTCAGTTATAATTCTCTACGAATCAGAACAATTTGGGTGTTAGAGCCAAATTTTGATCTAACATTTTGGTGCTTTCACTGAGAACTGATTTCCCAGCATATTGGATTGTTGCTACGTTGTTTGGATATTCAAGTCCGAAGGAAACAGTCCCGAAACTTCATTGTTCAGATTTTATCAGATTCCAGCGGCATCTGATATCATGGCTGGAAAGAAGTTTAAGGAGGTACGAGCTTCGCAGGCGAATGAAGCAGTTGAAGAAAGTGTACATGAGCAGGTTGAGGAGGGCCTCGCGGATCACGGGGACATAGGAGCGATCCAACCCGAACGTGGCGTCACGAACCAGTTTGAAGGGGGCGCCACGATCCGAATTGAGGGTGGCACGAACCGAACATCTGAAGGGGTCGTCAATCGATCCTGAGACAACGCTGCGAACCCTCCCCCTAATGTTACCACGAACCGATCCCAGGGGGGCTACGAGCCACATACACAGGTCTACTACGATCCGAAGTGATGACCAGACTACAACTCGACCTGGGAAGGAGGTTATGGCTCACTCTTCTCGTCCCGGTACCTCTGTTCGGCCTGGCTCAAGTTCTCTGCGCATAAGAGAAAATGTTGATGATCAATATGACCCCTCTGCTCCAGTCACTGAAGGAGATCTCTCTCGCTTCTCTGAAATGTAGGATAGGCTGTTTGATGAATTAGTTGCTCAAAGGCAGTAAAGCTCTGTGTTGCGACAAAACTTGACTGCTATGGATAGAAGGCTCGATGACCTCGCAAGGCAAATAACACTCCCAGTTCGTCCGCTCACCCCGGAGTACTCTTCTTCATCAGAAGAATCGCCAAGACCTCCACGGCGACCGTATGAGAGCGCTGAAAACATAGAGCATCTCCAATTTGGAACCCTGCCATCACAAGAGGAAGAGACACTTGGTGTAGGACCCTCGAATCGCAACTTGAATAATCGTGCCGCAACTCCTAGATCTCGAGTTGTGGACAATCCTGTTGAGAATAGACCACCTCAGCCCCTTCGCCGTACAAATACTCATGGTAACAGAGGGCAACGAAGCCCAATCCGAGCTCCAGATTTCGTGGCTGTTCCTATAAGAGAGATCGGAGAATTCCACCGAGCGAGAAGCGCTGATCCCGAGCTTCCGATGACCAGTGCAAATGTTGCAGCTATGGTTCATCAAATCCTGGCAGATAGCCGTGGACAAAGGAATGAAGATTGGGGGATTGACCGCAGTCACACCCCTTTTACTGATGACATTCTAGATGTAACATTCCCGAGGCGCTTCAACATGCCGTAGAAGAACCGTTACGCGGGTAGATCTGATCCAATCCAACATCTAATGAGATATTCTTGGTCAATGACCGCTGCCGCAGCCTCTGATGCTGTAAAGTGCAAAGCATTCCCTATATTGCTGGAGGATGTAGCGTTATTTTGGTTTACTCGCTTACCAGCAAGATCAATTTCTAGTTTCAGGGAGTTGAGTGAAAGGTTCGTGGAACAGTTCCGCATTTATGCATAGAGGACAAAGAGTGTGATTGATTTGTTCCTTGTCAAGCAACGACCAGGCGAGAGCTTAAGGGTGTATCTGGATCGTTTCAACCTAGCTGCCACTGAAGTCAAGGATCCCCATGAGCCAACTGTTGTGGTAGCCCTGATCGATGGGGTAGATAAAGATACTGAATTTGGGAGATACCTGGCCGGCAAGCCACCTCATACTAGAGAATTGTTCTACGAGAAAGCTAACGTACGCTTACGTCAGGAGGAGGTATACGCTAACCGGAAGATGAAAATGGCAGATAAGGAGGAGATCCAAAGTAATGTGGCCATCAAGCAAACCGGATACAGCTCGGGGAAGGTTGAAGTCAATGTTGGAAACCGAAACTAGGGCGGTGGCCGCCAGTCAGGAAATAATGATAATAACAGTAATGGCAATAATCAGAAGAGAAATCGGGGGAACGACTCCCAGAGAAGGACCCGTCCCAGGTCTTTCGAAAATTATATGCCAATAAATGATACTTTGGAGAATATCTTCGTAGACTCATACAACGTTCTCCAGCATAAAAGGCCTCCACCAAGAGATTCGGCGGAGAAAGAACGTGAGACGGGGAAGTTTTGTCTCTTCCATCAGACTCACGGACACTCTACAAATGAATGCCGTCATCTGAGGGACGTAGTTGAGAGGTTGCTCCGGGAAGGGAAATTGGATGAGTACAGGGTGACTCCTAGAGACAGGGGGCAAGCTATTCAGACCCCAAACCAAAACCAGAATCAACCAACTGCCAGGCCAACTATCCAGCAGAAAGGAAAGGATCTGGTTATCAATACCATAATCGGAGGGCTTCACCTAGCCGGGCATAGTTTCAAGGCGATGGATCAATACGTAAACGCAGCAAAGCAGCATCTTGAGTTAGGAGAGTGTAGCAACCCTGAGGACAATGTCCCGGTAAAACAGAAAAAGATGATGTCAGATGACGTCATTTTCCGCAATCGAGAGAGTATTGGAGTCCACGCTCCGACTGAAGATCCATTTGTAATCACAGTTCCTATTGGCCCGGCCACTGTTCATAAAGTTCTAGTGGATAACGGGAGTTCAGTCAACATTCTATTCAAAAAGACGTTCAATCAAATGAACCTTGAATTGAAAGATTTAAAGCCGTGTGAAGGATGGATCCGTGGATTTAACGGAGCTTCAACTGCTCCAATGGGATATGTAGAGCTGCCGGTAACACTTGGGGAAGGAGAACGCCAGAGAGTGAGAATTCTTCCCTTCGTGGTTTTGGGTATTGAATCGCCGTATAATGCCTTCTTGAGCTGACCGGCCCTAGCAAAGTTTAGAGCTTGTATAGCCCCCTGGTGCTTGTTATTGAAGTTTCCTACGGAAGCTGGTGTTGGCATAGTCAGAGGAGATCAGGTTGCTGCACGAGCACGTTACATTGCAGAGCTAAAGCTACTACGTAAAGGAAGAGATATAGAAACTAAAGACGCTTCTTCCCCCACAAGGGAGGAGGCGTCATCGCAATTAAAGAGAATGACTATGGTTGAGTCGCCCAGAGAACTGCCCGAGGATATAGATCTCAGAGAGGACGAAGAAACTGGGGGCAGAATGGCGGCACCTAACGAAACGACTGTGGATGTACCGATCAATGATAGTGACCCAGAGAAGGTCCTGAAGATTGGATCCTAGTTGGATCCGGTTCGAGCTAAAGAACTGACGGATTTCCTAAAAGATAACTTGGATGTATTTGCTTGGACCCACGCGGACATGTGTGGGATATCTCCATCAATCATGAGTCACTCATTAAGCATTAACCCAAAGCATCCCCCTGTAAAACAAAAAAGGCAAATGTTGGGCCCAGAGAGGTCCGCGGCCTTGGAAGAAGAAGTTGAAAAGTTAAGAAGTAACGGATTCATCAGAGACTCAACCTACCCAGATTGGATTTCAAATCCAGTTTTGGTAAAGAAGGCCAATGGAAAGTGGCGTACATGCATTGATTTTTCGGATTTGAATAAAGCCTGCCCAAAAGATAGCTTTCCGTTACCCAGAATTGATCAGTTGGTAGATTCAACGGCGGGTCATGAGCTTCTCTCTTTCATGGATGCTTATTCAGGATATAACCTGATCCCTATGCATGTTCCAGATCAAGAACACCCTAGCTTCATTACGGATCTGGGATTATACTGCTACGTGGTAATGCCTTTTGGTTTGAAGAACGCAGGCGCTACATATCAACGGTTAGTGAACAGAATGTTCTATAACCAGATTGGGAAAACGATGGAGGTATACGTTGACGACATATTGGTTAAGTCCAGACAATCTCCCAATTACACTACAGACTTGGCCGAGATGTTTGGTATCCTTCGAAAGTATGGGATGAAACTCAACCCAACGAAATGCTCATTTGGGGTTGCCCCCGGGAAATTCTTGGGATTCATTGTCAGCTCGCGCGGGATTGAGATTAATCCAGACCAGATTGTAGCAATCAGAGGCATTCAGGAGCCTAGACAAATCAAAGATGTGCAAAGCCTTGCAGGGAAAGTAGCAGCATTAAGCAGATTCATCTCTAGAGCGACAGACAAATGCATTCCATTCTTTGAATTGATAAATTAAGGAAAACGCAATTTTAAATGGATCCTGATTGCATAGAAGCATTTCAGAACTTGTGGAATCATCTGGAGAGGCCTCCGATACTGTCTAAGCCAGTGGACCACGAGGATTTATTCGTGTACTTAGCAGTGTCGTCCCACGCAATCAGCTCAGCATTAGTAAGAGAAAAAGACAAGGTTCAAAGGCCAGTGTACTATGTAAGTAAAAAATTGGCGGCAGCTGAGCGCAATTATCCGAGGATAGAAAAGCTGGCGTACAGTTTATTGATTGCATCTAGAAAGCTTCGGCATTATTTCCAAGCTCATCCTATCACCGTGTACACGGATCACCCGCTCAAGCAAGTTCTACAGAGACTAGAAGCCTCTGGAAGACTGCTCAAATGGAACATTGAATTGAGTCAATTTGATCTGAATTTTCAGCCCCGACGATCGATACGGGGGCAAGTGCTGGTAGATTTCATAGCAGAATTTACTGTCCCGGAGGATGACATAGTAAATGAAGAGGCTGATCCACCAAAACTACTTCTCGATCTTAGCGCCTGGAAATTGTATACTGATGGTGCTAATAATGATAAACGATCCGGTGCCGGAGCGATGCTTGAAACTCCTGAGAAACGACTGATATCATATGCTATCCGGTTGGAATTTTGCGCCACTAACAACGACTCTGAATATGAAGCCCTGATAGCCGGGCTGAGGATCGCAAAGGAATTAGAGATCACGAAGCTGGACATATTTTGTGATTCCAAGTTGGTTGTAAATCAGGTCACTGGAAAGTTCCGAGCTAAGAGCCCAAGATTGATTTCGTATTTGGAGAAAGTGAAGGAGTTGCTGACTGGCTTTGATCATTATAGTATATCTCATATTCCGCGGTCAGAGAACCAATAGGCGGACAAGTTAGCGAAGATGGCTAGTTCCGACGATCCTGAAGAAGCCGGGCTAGCCCCAGATGAAGTACTTCAGTTCCCTAGCATAGGTCAGATAGAAGTTGATCCGATACTAGAGACTGAGCCAGAAAGGGAGTCATGGATGACCCCTCTAAAGAATTACTTGATGAATGGAATGCTTCCGGCCAAGAAGAGCGAGAGGCGTAAAATAATCCGTAAAGCTTCCCGATACGTTCTGCAAGGCGGAGTCCTGTACAGACAGGGATTTTCGATGCCCCTTCTCCGGTGTATAGCCCATGACGAAATCAAGCGTGTACTGCAGGAAGTAGAGGGTGAATGCGGTGACCATACTGGAGGACAGACATTGGCAAAAAAAAGGTATTGCAGTATGGTTACTTCTGGCCTACCATAAACAAAGATGCGGCAAAATACGCACGACGCTGTGATGCTTGTCAAAGATTTTCAAAAATTCCCAGGGCGTCTCCTGGCCAGTTAAAGACAATGATGAGTCCATGGCCTTTCGCTATGTGGGTAATTGATATCATTGGAAGCCTCCCTATAGCGAAGGGCGGAGCAAAGTTCGTTATTGTAGCTGTAGACTACTTCACCAAATGGGTCGAGGCTGAGCCGTTAACTACAATCACAACCAAGCGAGTGATTAATTTCGTTGTTAGGAACATTATTTGTCGGTTTGGGATCCCGAAGATCGTCATAACTGACAATGGAACCCAGTTTGATAGCAATGAATTCAGGGACTTCTACCAGAAGTACCACATTGAGAAACGGTACACCTCTGTGGCACATCCGCAGTCGAACGGATAGGTTGAAGCAGCAAATAAAGTGATTAAGTCCATTATCAAAAGAAGATTGAAGCGGGCCAAAACCATGTGGGTCGATGAATTACCCCTGGCATTATGGGCCTACAGGACAACGTATAAATCGGCGACAGGCCATACCCCTTCTCTCTTGCTTTCGGAGCAGAGGCAGTCATCCCGGTTGAGCTAAAAGTACCATCTCACCGAGTCACTTATTACGATCCGATGACTAATAACGAGTTGCTCCTTGAATCCCTAGATACAATAGAGGAGAAGAGGGATGAAGTAGACCTACGTGCCTTGAGACACAAGCAACAGGCCGCTAGATACTACAACAAAAGGGTTCGAGCCCGAACCTTTGAACCCGGAGACTTGGTTCTGAAGCGTGTCTTTCCACCCCTAACTTATATAGGTGCGAAGTGGGAAGGACCATACTCCGTTTTACGAAGGCTTGATAATGGAACCTTCAAGCTAGCAACCATAGATGGAGAAGAAATCCCCAGAGTGTGGAATGCCCAACATTTGCGGCCCTATCTGATGTAAAGTTGACAGATTTATCCTTTTGTTTCATAGGAACATGTAAAAGGCATGACTTGCCTAGAATAGTCCAATGTTTTGGGCAAAGGATTATAAAGTGGACGTAGGTCACGATTCGACTGAACCACTATAAAAATATTGTGTGTCGTTTACCTTTATTTGCACTATTATTTATCCGCTCTTCTATCTTTATAAAGTTTGCTGTAATACCATATAGCGATCATAGAAACTTGTAATTCTAAGTGCCTTCCATCAGAATGGAGAGTAATCCATAGCCAGAACGCTGAAGGTGCAATAAAGTGAGTCACACCATTGATTGCACTCTAACTCTCCAGAGCCGAGAGAGAAAGTAAAGGACGCGAAAATAACGTCCACATGGCAAGGCGACGCACCATGATAAAAACCACCTTGACAGGACTCTAACCTTGGCGACTGCCAAGAGAGTACAAAAGCGTCTATGATTAAGCGCTGAGAAAGAGCTCTTACCCCGTTGAAGGATCGGGGGGCGACTGAACAGCTGAGCTCGAACTCTAACCTTGGCGATTGCCAGGAGAGTATAAAAGCGTCTATGATTAAGCACTGAGAAAGAACTCTTACCCCGCTGAAGGATCGGGGGGCGACTGAACAGCTGAGCTCGAACTCTAACCTTGGCGACTGCCAGGAGAGTATAAAAGCGTCTATGATTAAGCGCTGAGGAAGAGCTCTTACCCCGCTGAAGGATCGGGGGGCGACTGAACAGCCGAGTTCGAACTCTAACCTTGGCGACCGCCAGGAGAGTATAAAGGCGTCTATGACTAAGCGCTGAGAAGGATGCTGGAGACTCAGCACCCCCAGAATTTCTGCCCCGCTGAAGGATCGGTGAGTGGATCATGGTACACGATGATGCAAAATAAATAAACTTTCATTCATAAACTGCAAGCTTACAAGATAAAGAGGAACCTAAACAAAAGTGAGGGCCATTCTCACAATTACATTTCATGGCCAGTGGAAAGCCTAAAAACAAAATACGGAAAAACGTCTACATCCTACTTATGCTTGGGAGACGGCTTGGATTTTTCTCCTTCTTCTGCTGTTCCAGCTCCGCCTTGCTAGCATCTGATTGATCACTCTTCTTTCTTTTTCTTTTGTCAATAAGGGGAGCTGAGGGATCATCTTAAGACTGGGAAGCAAGCTGTTTGGTAATTGATTTGGGTTGGAGTTTTAGTACCAACCCAGTTTTGGGATTAAACTCTGAGATCGGAGGCACATTCAAAGGCTCTTGCTCATCTTTTTTCAAGACCAGCTGTTTCTCTTGCCTAGCCCTCCTTTCAATCAAGGTTTCCTCATCATCGCCTTTGATTTCTTTGGTAATGGTGACTTCCTCTTCATCGTCTTCATGGTGCCCGTCCATATCTCTCAAAGCCTCGATGGGCTCAGTATCTCGGGGAATATCAGCACTGGGTGCGAGAAGGACTTTCTCCGTTGTCGCACCTTCGGGCTGCTTGGAAGCGCCAGCGCTAGCACTTGGCGGGATGACAATCTTCTTTGCCTCTGTCTTCTTCTCAGCATCCTTATCGGCTGGCACGCCACCTGTAACATGAGAAACAAATGTTATTTCAGGAGAGATTGCGGTTTGCTCAGTTGATTGTTCGGCAAGACAGCGACAAGTGACGATCGCTTTGACAAATTGCGGAGAGAATATAGAGATACCTTCCACTGATCCTCCATCCAGGCTAGCAGCAGAAGCTCCAACAACTGGAGGAGTCGGACCCAGAGGAATCAATGGATCATCGGGACTGTATTCCTCAATTTCGGAGGCTTTGAGCTCTGCAGCTGAGCTCGAGCCTTCTTCAATTTTATTTTTGCCCTTGGCCAGAGTTTTCTCCTTATCCATCTCTTCTTGGAGTAGGCATTTGCCTTTCTCTAAATCCTCGGGTTCGTTATCCATAAGAATGGTCCGCATCAGCTCATTCTCATCAATCTCATCAACTCCTACTCGCCGTTTCTCGCCCTGGACGATTGCATCCCATATGTTGGCTAAAGTAACATGGTAGTCCGGGATCCAGGAGATGTTACGGGTCTTGATGACCTGGCCAAGGAAGTCAAACAGCATTTCTTCAAATCCTTCAATATCTTTCTCTCTCTCTAGGAGCTTTTCATTAGAAGCAGTAGCCATTTCAATGGCACTTTCCACATTATTTTCAGCAAGAACCGCACGCTTCTCTTATTGCGTGAGTTGATCATTCAGAATCGCTCTCTCTTTTTCGGCCAGAGCTAAACTATCTTTCAAGCTTGCCTTTTCTTTCTCCCAAGCAGCTTTTTCAGCTTCGAAATGATCCTGTGCTGTTTTCAGTTCAGTGTTGGCCATCTTGAGATCTTCCACCTCCTTCTTCAATGACACACGCTCTTTTCTGTTAGAATCGAGCTCATTATGAAAACGTTGCCTGGCCTCCTCCATCTCTGTCTTATAATTTTTAGCATCTCGTTGAGCCAAGGCAAGCAAAGATTGTGCATCTTCCAAGTCCTTTTCCATTTTCACCCTGGCCCTGTCATTGTTATCTATCCTTACTTTGGACCTGTGTACTTCCATTTCTAGCGTTCGGATAGCGTCTGAAAGATTGACAGCGTGTTTCTTCATCGCCTCATATTGCTTTGCTACATGGCGAACGTGTCCGATGACTTCAGTATCCCAATTCCTAGGGACTGGTTCCAGAGTTGGAACGAACATCATCCTCTCGAAGAAGATATCGGGGAATTGTTCTCGTAATTTCTCCAGCTTAGCCTGAGTCTCAGGACCATGGATATAGTCTCGTGCCCCGGGGGCACTCAAACTTTGTTGACTGGAGGGGACGATGTCAGTTTTCTCCTTCTCAGAATCCTTGTTCGGATCCTTGTTTTTATCCTTAGGCTCGTGGTGCTTTTTTGATGACTTGCTATGAGACGGCGTGCTCTTCGGAGGAGTTAAGTCTTTGGGAAGTCATTTTCCCCCTGTAGATGGCACTTGATGACTATGGGGCTTCCCAGAGGTTTGTTTTGAAGGGGATCTGGACGTTGAAGAGCGAGGCTTGTAAGAATCCCGGGACCGATGGCTGTCTCCCCCTCGACTGCTGCTACGAGCGCACTCAGGATCTGAATGAAGACTTGGGGTGCCCACACGAAGGGAACGATAAGAATAAGACTGTCTGCGATTCATCCTTCCTGCAAATGAAACAAGCATATGTTAGAATTATGAACAAAAATAGTGTAGAAAGTGCTGTGGTGAACGGTGCATGTGATCTGTGCATCCTATATAATCCCCTAACGGACCAGGGCCCAGAGCTAAGCTCGTCTGTGTAGTTTCTTTTTCTCCAACAAGGGCAGAGGAAGGAAAGAATGATCCCCCATCGAAGTCTTCATGAGAGTAAATGGCATCTGGTAGAGGAATCTTGTTCAGTTCCCTTATTATCTGCTCCTCCGTGAAATCATTATGAATGACGGGATCGACCAGAGGTGAAGCTCTTGAGGGAGAATGCTCTTTAGAGGCCGAAGTTTCTTTAGGCTCGTCAACCCGGATCTCATCTTCCTTATACTTATTCGGATCTTCATCATCTTGATCAATGAGCGGTGAAGGAATCTTGTAAAGTCTAGTTGTTTCTGTAGCCTGTGAGGTTCCCTCTCCCCCAACCAGGGGCACATATTTATAAGGTTTGCCGTCCTTGCCCAGTCCAAATCTTATATCCAGAAGACAGGGCTTGTGAAGATTCTCGTCGGTGAGACACAACTTTATTCTCAAGAAATCTGATTCGCTTTTGAGAAGACGAGTCAATCGGTTTTCATACACCGAGCCTTTTGTCTTAGGGAAAGTATGATCTGCATGGATAAAAGAAACATTTTAGCGTCTTGGTTATTTAGTCAAGTCACTAATCTAGAGAATTAAAACTTACTTGCTTTAAGCCATTTTCGTGCGCATCCCGCCTGCAGTTTTATGTAAAACCAATCGGCTTTGGGATCCCCTATGTTGTTGTAACCGTCAGTTACGACCTTCTTGTTGGCCACTGATTCAAAGTAGGAGATATTTGGAGTTGTCTTGGAACGATGCTTAAAAAGGTAATAAAACTTTAAGTCTTTAAAGGTAAGCTCAGTCTGCAGAATCTCTGGATACGCAACGGATAGAGTGTATAGAGCTGCATAAGCATTGGGGTGGAGCTGCAATGGAGCAATACGCAATCGCCTTAAAGTTTCCACGACAATTGGTGGGAACGGAGGAATAGCGCCTACCATACACATCAATCTACTAATGGTCATATGCCCAGCTGGGGCAGAATTAGGTCTATCGTCCTTGCTCGGAGTTTTGACATCATCCCAAGATATTTCGTGCTTCAAGCTTAGTTTCCGAAGCTTGGTGTCGTCCAATTTAGAAGCCAGACAATCAGTGAATTTATCTATATCCTTGGCTCCCGGAAGCTCATCGGGAGCCCGATCGTTCGCTTCTTCGGGTGATGTATCGTCTGAAGACGTTGATTCCGCACCAGAGTCCATTTTGTAGTCAGGATCGGACTTATCTTGATCTGAGGTTGAGGGAAGCACGTTGGGTTCATGATGCACCGATGTCTCTGGTTCAGTGCCTTTCTCTGGTATCTTAGTTACTTGTTTATCTGACATAGCTGTGTTGGCAAGTATAACAGATTAGAATACGGCTACCCTTCCCCCCGTGTGTGCAAGTGCCAGTGTGTGCCTGTGCATGCATTAAAGAAAAGCATAGAAGTTAACAAGATCATCGAGATATTAGTCATTGCTTGCTGTTAATTTATGTTGCTGGTCAGTCCAGAAAGTTCGTCTCAAAGGCTCTAACCTAACTGTCCATTGGTATATTAGAATTAAGTTGCATTGATTGTTTAACAAGTTCGTTGGATCATTCATTAATTCGGATCGTGCATCAGGGTTCGGATCGCATGGAATGAATCTTGGATAAAGGTCCGGATCGCGGAAAATGGATCGTGGGACAGGGATCGGGTCGTGGCATGACTATCGCGACCCACATCTTTCTGTCCTCACTTAAACCAGTGGTCTATTCAATACTGCGACTCGATCCGACCTCCAACGCCTACTCCTCCCGCCTACCATCACCACGATCCAGTGCCTCGCAATCCTCCTCCATCTTCCTCCTCTTTCCTCCTAATCCACGATCCGACCTGACTCACTCCTCTTCTTCTCTTCTTCTTCATCACCCCTCCTAGCTCCGTCACGCGAGCACCTGAACCCATCATTCATCGCTAATACAGCCCCAAACGCCACCAGTTCCACCATTTTCCCTTCTCAAATCAGCAGAAAACTCCAAAAAAAACGAAAGAGAAATTGTGTGAGAAGGTTTTCAACAAGATTACCTTTCTTAAAGTGGAAAAACAAGTGGGTTTCCGAAGATTTAAAGAACTAGGGTTTTTTCCTCGATAGAGCTGATGGCGGCGATGAACGAATGAAGAAGAAGGGGAAAAGAGTGAAGAGGGATCGGGTTTATATAGCTAAACCCGCGACTGTTAGTCTCCCCTTTTTCGTCTTATACGAACCATGGGCTTCGGTGGATCGCGGAGGCAAGCCCATCGGGCCCAGCAAAGAAGAAAAAGGCCGATCCCTGGGTCGACTCGCTACGATGGATGGCCCACCATACTTAAAGCCCACCACGTTCCGAATAGAAGCCCGTTGCGCTTCGTGAATAATCCTGAATGATCACTAAAAAAACCCGAGACGAACAGTATGCCCCACGGATCGTGGTATGAATACGCGATCCGAATCGATGAATCATGAACAGAAGCGAAAAATCAGAAATCAACAAACTACAAATTACTACTTTTTACAGTTGGCTATGAGATTCAACAAACAATTTTCGAAGACAAAAATTCAGCAGTATTTGTGAAAATTTCGAAGTTCACCTAGCAACTCGACAACGAAGTTTTACAAGCTCCGGAGATAGAAATTATCCGATCAATAAAGAAATGATGAATGATTTATGCTGATATTTATACCAATCAAGGAATGCAACTTTCCGAAGTGACACGACATTCCAGACGGGCACGATCGTCTGATTAAATCGCTTCACGAAGAGATGTCGTTATAGTTTCGAAGCATGCTCCATCGTCGATAAAGCATACTTCGAGGGGGCAAAATGTTGGCTAGGTTTTTGAACAATCCACCAAGGTTCACACACAAGAAGGAAATGTGAAGTTCAACTCCTCTAGTTCATGAAAAGTTCGATTGTGGCCTAACCTTCCTCTACGGATCGCGGCGCCATCTCGGTTCGCTACGTCCAAGGACGAACCGACCCGTCCATTGAAGCCCGACCCGATCCCATCACAGGAGGCGCAGTGAAGCTCCTGACTTGTTCAACCATGATCTGAGATGTATGGATCTTGTGACACCTGTCCACAACTGTCATATTGACCAATTCTTCATGAAGCTACGATCCGATCCGATATTCTCGGGATTTGCGCCACGTATGACCGCGATCCGCCCGATATAATCAGCTATAAATAGCCCAGAGCTTGGCAATTTTCGGGATCTTTTGGCAGTTTGAAGGATTGATTCCACCATTACTGTCATACCACTATTTCTTACCAGTTTTACTTCGAGATTACTGAAAGAAATTGTAATTGTTAGAGGGAGTTTGAGAGAAATCGTTGGTTGTACTAGCATCTAAAGTATAATCAATAGCATATAAAGTGGACGTAGGCTCGTTAACGCCGAACCACTATAAACCGTGTGTGTTTTCTGCTTTTTCCTCATTTTTCAGTTATAATTCTCTACGAATCAGAACAATTTGGGTGTTAGAGCCAAATTTTGATCTAACAATATAAAAATCTCATTTTTAACCACATTAAAATTCTCATCCTTCCTATACGTTATTCCCTTATAAAAATTATATTTTTAAAGTTATACAAAAACTGAAAATTAAAATCAATGTAAATAATTCAAGAAAACTTACAATTTTCGGATGGAGGAGGGTAGAGGAGGGCCTGAGGTGGTGAGCAGGGGGTCAGAGGCGTCGGCGTCAAGGCTTGGGGGGTGCGACGGTCTTCAAATTGATTTAGGGTTAGAGGGGGCTCGACGCGGAGGAGGGAAATGGGTGGAGGCGGAGGTGAGGAGAGAGGGGGAGGACGGTTCATGCCTGCTGCAGCGTAGTGACAGCTTGGGGGGCGCGGTGGACGATGGGGTGGTGGCAATTCTCCGTCGCCAGTTTCTATCGAGAGGAAAAAAAGAAAGGGGGAAGCTTTTATGAACGAGAAAACAACGGGGGAGGGGGAATATGTAAAAGGTTTTTTATATTATTTTTTATATTTTATATATATATTTCTCAAAAAGGTTAACTTTTTCTTTGACCGCCAAATCGGACCCAACGACTGTCGCCTCTAGCTAATTACCCCCATTCCGAACACAATGGGATATGTATCGTAGGCCAATTCGACTGTTTCAATCAGTTTCCATCAAAATCAAAATATAAATCAGTATATTCAATTTTAAACGTACATTTCAATTTACCGGGGCCACATACGGACTCTAAAAATTCCCAAAAAATATTTTCTAGCTTTGTATTGACGATATGGTTCTAACAAAACTAATTTCGTCTAATTTGGAGACCGTTTGAAAAATGGTCATTTTCTGGTCGATCCAAATTGACTAAAACTGTCAAAACACGTTTTCCTGTGCCATGCTCACATATTAATCCCAAAAATTATAAATTTTGAAATCTAGCAATAATTAGACATCCCGGATCCAAAAAAAGTGGTTTCATCGAAAACGGAGGTCGTTTGCAAAATTTCCATTTTTAAGGGCTATATTTCCCATAGCAACTATTCTGAATTTTCAACTGGACATAAATTTTTATTCCCGCTATGAAATTGTGATTTTCCAGATTCATTGGAAAGATATTCTCAAATATATTATAATATTTTTGGTTTCACTAAAATTCGGTTTATTTTGAATCCTATACATTCATTTGAAATCAACTTTTCAAACTACCACGCCATTTTCAATTCCATTTATAATTAAAAATAAATATTTATATTCTAACATCGATTCAAATAAATATATACGTTCTAATTCTATTCAAAATAAATTTCTTGTCATTATTATTTAAAATAATTCATTTTAAATATTCAAAATTCATTAATTTTGCCAAATAAAAATTTTAAATTGGCTCAGATTTTCCGGGTTGTTACACCCGGCCACACATGACTGACCACGAAAATAAAAAATGGGCCAAAACTTTTACAGACGGTTATTTAATTATCAAAGGAAACATCCGTACAAATGACGTTTAGCCTCTCATGATTCTTGGAAAACATCTCCATCTATTATAAACTATTATTTCTATATTCCAGAAAATATTTCTTTTTTTAATCATCAGAAAACATTCTCCTATATATATACACACACAAACACACACTCACAACTTCTATGTTTAGAAACTGTACGTTATTAACATCGGAAAGCATTTCCATATTTAATCCCATTTATTATTTTGTATTTTAGAAAACATTTTTGATTTTATTTGAAAACATTTCCAAACTCCTTTATTGGATTAAAACAGATGTTAAATAAACATTGTTATGAAAACTCCTTAATTTACTTCACTTAGCCAAACCTCGCTATCAAACCTTAACCATTCCTTAGTTAACAATGAAGCCAACCAAGTTGAGGTATAATCACCTGTTAGACCTTAACTGAACAACATTATTAACTTCGAAATAGTCAAAGTTCACAACTCAACCTATGACAAACATTTATTACGTAACCCTGGATTCTATTTATGAATCCATTTCTTTTACAAAAATCACTGATTTTAACAATAATGTTATAATCCATGCATCCAAAATATAATAAACTTAAATAGAACATTTATTTATAAATCTGAATCGATAATCATTTCATAATATAAAAAAGTAAATAATTTAATATTTATTAAAAACGAAAAGTAAATAATACTTTCCTTAATCCAACATAATCGAATTCCAATGTAAATTCTCTTTCAAAAATCTTTATTCGATTCACATTACAAACTTCAGACTAACCTTATTTGATTTATATCCTGAACTTTGGAATAATCTCACATTCATTTAATATTTCGAACTTCAGAATAATCTTTTATTACGAACTTCGGAAAAATCTCACCGTTCAAGTCAGCTTTAATTCTTTATCATCATTTCCATTTGCAACGTTGTTGCTTTCCAAAACTTTATTCACTTTAAAAGTGAATATTATTCCTTTTATAGAAATCTGGACTCGTTATATCAAATCAGTTTTGATTTCATTTAAAAATAGAATTATAGGTTCAATTCTTGCTTATTGAGTCCCTTTATAAACTTTCGTTCATATTTCACTTCATTTAAAACTCTTGTTTACAATTCACTTCTTGTTAATTAATTAATAAGTTTAAAACTGTCGAATTCATATTCGATTATACATTATTGGTTCAAAACCAAATACAAATTTTCTCACCAAGTTCTGAATAATTTGAATAAATTATTTATAAAATTCAACATAGTGGAATTCCAATTATAAATCCTTAAGATTTATTTCAATTTAGTTATATTCCAAATATCCGAATAAAATCCATCGTTCTGCTTTCGAACGATTTCAAATTTCCATTTTCCATTAAAATTCCCATTTGAATTCTTATTTCCAAACCTCTCATTTCCTTTAAACTATTTTCATTTGCAAAATATTTACATTAAACCATTATTCACAACGATCGTGAATATTATTTCTTTTATACAATCAAACCAATTTGATTTCGCATTTAAAATAATAACTCAAATCCAAATTCTTTTTATACTTCTATTTATAGAATTATTCATACTAAATCTCATTTATACTTCTAACAATTAAAATCTCATTTAATTCCCTTTATAAATGCTAAGTTCAGATTCCATTAAAAATATCGATGTTAAATCCGATTTTTACATCTCTATGTAAATTCAGACTTATATTTTTATTTATCAAATGATAAATATTTTACTTAATTTATAAACATCGTTTATAAATTTATCTTCTCAATTTATCTATTAAAAATAGATTTATATTTAATATCTATTCTAAATCAATCTTCTCATAATTCTTTTATAACTCGCAATTCCCTTTTTAGAATTCTATTAATTTCCCAAAAATCATATTTATTCCATATAATCCAATATTTACTTCTTATTTATTCCATTCAGTATTTTGACCAAAAACGGCGTTTTAAAACTTCCATATAACTATTAATAATTTTCCAAAAAAATTCTTATTTAATTTCCAAATATTTCCTTTTATAGAATTCATTGATTGTATAAAATTCTTAAATTCAATACCCCCTTCAAAAATTCCTTCTGTGTTCCAATATTACTTATGGTATTTAAAATACCAAATAAAAAGGGCCAGTGTCATCCAAACACACATAATCAATCACACATAATCCTAACGCTATCACATAACATCCAATCATCATTTATCAATTCTAAAATACATTTATAAAAATACAAACTAGACAGAATTGGTGAGTTTGCTCCCATTGGTCGTTAATCGTTGAATAACGAACAACGATCGATAGATCCGATCAGTCATTTTATTTCTCTATAAATCGCAACGAGCTCGAAATGGCTCTAAATATGTTTTACAATGTAGTATTCTCTGATGTGATTCTAACGACGCCTGTTTGGTTTGATTCCGTTTACGTATGAATTATATAGGCTTAGTATAAGTTAATACAATATTAAATTAAATCAAACTTTAAATTTTTATTTAAATATGGGCCCAAATGAAATCGAACGGCCCAATGACCACGTACCCGCTAGTAACAATACCTAATCTTTCTCATTTAAACAAAAACAATCTACTTGTTTTATCCTGCCACTGTCGTATCTTCTTCCGCAAGCTCCGTCCCATGTCCCTCATTTCACACGCTGGAACAACTGCGCACATCTCTCTTTTTCACAATTCCAGGCTTCAAGCTCCAGAGTCCTGACAACACCCAGTCGCTAGAGTACTCCATCAGAGCAGTTCACTTGCGTTTTTTCCTTTTCTTATATATATATATATATATATATATATATATATATATATATATATGTGTGTGTGTGTGTGTGTGTGTGTGTGTGTGTTGCAAGCCGCCTGTACAAAACTCCTCCCCATGCTGTTATCCCTAAATGCCTGCTTCAGGACACCAAAAATGAAGAAATGTTTTTCATTTACCCATTCATTGCTTGTTGGTTTCGTTATATGTGTATATGTTTTTTTTCTAACTTGCGAGCCTTCTACCAGCTACTATGGACGCATATACACTTCACTTCCACTGCCAGGTACACGCATGCAAGCCAAACACCATTTTTTTCATTGAAAAGAAGTGGAAAGAAGAGGGGAGATGGAAAAGATGAATGCTGCTGGAAACGTGATTGGTTGTGCGGATGGCAGTATGTATATTGGTCAGTCTTCCTTCTTGGTTAAAGAAACACAATTTATTCCTAATTAAGCCAATGTAATAAGACAAGACAATTAGAAATATTTTAAGTTAGGTGCTTCTACTTTAAGCATACTTCAATCCTAAACAAACTTAAAGAAAAATAAAGGGATACATGTGTGTTATATATATTTTATGTTTTAAAAGTTTAATGTGCCCGTTACGTAAAATTCCATTTACGTACGAGCCACTGGGGACAAAAATAAAAATATCTTTGTAACAAGCGATGTTCAACGGTCACAGAACAATAATAAAACAAACAAGATAACATATGTTGTGAAATCCAAAAACGCTAGTTTTGGGTGCAAAAACACATTAAACGAAAAGTGGCTTATTTTCCAAAATAAAAATTAAATTAAATTAAAAATACGTCTTAAAAATTTTGTTACAATTTGAAATCAATATTTTATTATATTAAATAAATTGTTATGGTCTATAAACGATTCCATAGCGATTTTATAGAAATTTGATTTGGACATAACTCACAATCTATAACATGAAATCCCCATTTTCCACTTCGATTAGAAAGTTATCGTTTAACAGATTCGAACGTTTCTTGTTTCAAAGAAATCTGACTTATATTAAATCCTGTACAATCAATTAAAGTTCAAACCAAAATATTACAAACTACCGCGATGTTACGAGCTTGTTTTAAATTATATTATAAACTATACATTCCATCGACGTTTATAAATAAATTCGATATTATAAATCCAATTTCAAACTCAATTAAATCTCTTAAATGGTCCAATTCACATAATGTTGCAATTTCAGCTATTACCGACTATTTCAGAATTTAAATTTATTATTCCACTATTTATATTAATTAAATATTCAAAATATTTGAATACAAACGATTTAATACCAAATCATTATTCGAATAATTAAATAAATTATTTAAATCATTAAAAGTACATTATGTTACATTCCTTCCCCCTAAAAAGAATTTTGTCCCCGAAATTACTAAGCTAGAATTTTTTTACAAACCCTACTAGGTTAAAAATCTTTTATTTTACATCTTAACTACAATTTCAACTGGACCAATTTATTTCAATTAATATATTAATTAATTCCTGATTATCAAAAAAATTCATGAATCCTGAATATTTTCTAATGGCTTATATTTTTGAAAATAATTTCGCCAGCGTCTCCTTTGTATGGCTCAATCGGTACAAATACAACTCGCCTCTATAGGCCTTCTCCATTTCGAAAGAAAATCAAACAACCAAGCGGCTTGCCAAATAGACTCATAAAAATATCATAACCAATTGAAATATAAACTTGTACCTTTTTGTCGGGAATTCAAATCGATCTCTTTCACTTGCTACCAAATCAGCATATACCCATACATTTCCAACTTGATCTCTAATCAATTCATCCTCAAAACCAAATCATCTACTTATACCCAAACCAGATCCATTTGAAACTCAAGTTCCGTTCTTGATTCCAAACTCTTAACTCACCAATCCAATGCTATTTCACATTTCTATCTCATAATCCAATTTTATTCTATATCTTATATTTCAATTCTATTTCCACTTAACTGGCTTCAATTCATTTCCTATTTGCTTCCACAAATTTATTTTTAATTCAAAAAATCTCTTCTTGGGAGTTTTAAATAGCTTATCTTTTCAAAAATCAAATATTCCTTTTCAGAATTCAAAATGACTTGTTTTTCTCAAAATAATTCAAAATCAATATCTTTGGTAGTAATCCATCGCCCAGAAACTCGAAAATAAACACTGATGATGTAGCCAGCACCATCAGGGTTATTTCCCAGCGATTGAAGTGAGTTCAATACTATAACATTTTCAAAACTCATTTCTTAAAAACCTCCATTTTGAAATCAATTCAATATATAATTCACAATGCTTGGAAAACATTTCTAAGATCTCTCAAGATTTTAAAATTTTCATATATTTAATCCAAAATTATTTTATAAACACTTTTCCAAGTTTCTAGGTTTTCAGTTCCAAATATGTTTTAAATTCAGATTTAAACCATTTGATTTTATATATTACACTTATACAAATTCTGATTGGTAATATATAACCATCTAAATTATAATTTTATTTGATTATAATAATAACCAACACACCCAATATACCATAATAATCCAAAGATAAATATTTTTATTATATCAAAATATTCTTTGGGCAAAATTATTTCATTTACCCTTCCTTTTCAAAACATACTATGCCGGTTCATCATATTCAAATATTTAGAAACCCCTATCGATATAATGGATCATACCGATCGACCAGAATTCATAAACTACTCAACCAATAAATTTCCATAACATAAAACCATTTTTATATCAAATAACAAATACATGCTGATATATATACACTCAAACTCAATCTAGGATATTACTAATCCCATCTCCATTGAGTTACGCCACAGAGCCAAGGTAATCACTTAACCTTTGGCTCTGATACCACTATAACAAACTGGGATTTTCGACTACGAAAATTGACATAAAACCCATGTCAACTATTCAAGCATCTAACATACCAGATCATTAACTGAAAGAAGTTATAGGGTGAGAAATAGGAAGGAAGAAAGTTAGAATAGAAGAAGAAGATCACAACAAAATAGAATCATAATAAACATGAATCTCACAACAGAATGAATAAAATATATTATATAACATAACTTTTGAAATACAAACTTATAACTATATGTACATACCATTTTAGAGAACCACAAATAACGTCACAGCGTAAATAAACAGTAGCTATAAAATGCCGAAGCCTCCTGCCCCAAGCTCTTCCAAGTATATTTGTGAAATCCTGACTACTTGACTGCCCCTACAAATTTGGGTACCCAAGAGTTTAGGATAAAACAAAACAAAACAAACTCTGGGCCAGTCATAGAACTAGTGTGAGTAAACTCCAACCACTTGGTTAAACTTTTAAAATCCTTTTTAAAGAAAGGATAATTGTAAGACTGATCCACACATAAAAACAGATGATTTTTACCTTACGATAAACAAAAATATTTTTTATATCAAAACTCCTCTGATATTATAATAGTGTCTAAATCAAATAATTAACAATTTAATGGAATGCTTGCATCTCACGCTCCACATACAATATGTATAATCAAAAACCTCATACGCTTATTGGGTAATGAATTTCCAACTATGACAAGGTATGGAACCACCTTCCAATAGTGTATCTCTAGAGGGGAATGCACTGGGTTCAACAAGAACATCTTGCAACCCGACCACACATGACCGACCACTCATTTCGCTTGAGTGTATCGAATATATATCACCAACGATTGGGATCAGAAACCGTTTCCCGAAAGGGATAACATCGATGGATTAAAGAAGGAAATGAATTTTCTCTATATAGTTGATATACACCCTAATTGGGAGCGACCGCTTAGCCATGTTGCCTGCCCGATTTTTGTCATTTCCCAGTTGTGAGGCTTGAGGTCATAACCTACCTTTTAACATGTCACATCTTCATTCACTTTGAATGCCACATCACCTGCCAAACCATTTTTTATTTTCCCAAAAATATCACGGGTATAAAGCTAAGAGAAACGAATTCCTCCGCCGCCAATGTAATACGTTTGAAGGGATCAATGTATATGATTTGTTAAGCATACTTTGTCAGACATTCGTCCATACAAGTTGTCCTGGGACTGGACAAACCTAAGGCACCATTCCATCAATCCGTCTTAGGTAATTTCTACTTAGGATTAACAGAACAGCCCTTGCACTTTTCTTCGTCTTCAATTATCTTCAGCATATTTGATTCACAACGCTTATGCCATACGGAGTAGTTTTCAGATAATAAATTTGATCTGGTCTCTCCGTATTGACAACGAAAATATAAAATGGGCCAAATCTTTTATAGTCGGTTATTTAACTATCAAAGGAAAACATCCATACAAACGACGATCCTATTTCCAAATGGAAATGTTACCGATCAATCATCAATCAACATTGAGCCCTTTAAATTACTTTATCATAAAATTATTCATTTCACGATTTCTCTTCAATATCTTTACCCGAATATTTCCCTAACTCGTTTGGCCTCTTACGATTCTTGGAAAAAAATTCCATCTATTATAAACTATTTACTTTCCATATTCCAGAAAATATTTGTTTTTTTAATCATCGGAAAACATTATCATATATATATTCACAACTTCTATGTTTAGAAACAGTACATTATTAACATCCGAAAAAGTTTCCATATTTATTCCCATTTCTTATTTTCTATATTAGAAAACATTTCTGATTTTATTTTGAAACTTTTCCAAAACTCCTTTATTGGATTAGAGCAGATGTTAAATAAATATCGTTATGCCAACTCCTAATCTTTAACATTTCTTAATTTACTTCACTTAACCAAACCTTGCAATCGAACATTAACCATTCGTTAGTTAACAATAAAGCCATTCAAGTTGGGGTATAATTACCACTCAGACCTTAACTGAACAACGTTATTAACTTCGAAATAGACAAAGTTCACAACTCAACGTTTAACAAATATTTCTTACGTGACTCTCGGATTTGATTTACGAATCCACTTCTTTTACAGAAATCATTGATTTTAATAATAATGTTATAATCCATGCTTCTGAAATATAATAAACTTAAATCTATCTTTTATTTATAAATCTGAATAGATAATCATTCTATAATATAAACAAGTAAATAATTTAATCTTTATTAAAAATGAAAAGTAAATAATACTTTCTCGAATCCAACGTAGTCAAATTACAATATAAATTCTCTTTTGAAAAATCTTGATTCGATTCATATTACGAACTCTAGACTAACCATACTTGATTTATATCCCGAACTTTGGAATAAGCTCACATTCATTTAATATTACGAACTTCGGAATAATCTTCTATTCCGAACTTCGGAAAAATCTCACCATTCAGGTCAGCTCCATTTCTTTATCCTTATCTCCATTTGCAACGTTGTTGCTTTCCAAAACGTTATTCACTTTAGGAGTGAATATTATTCCTTTTATAGAAATCTGGACTCGTTATATCAAATCAGTTTTGATTTCATTTAAAGTTAGCATTATAGGTTCAAATCTTGCTTAACTAGTCCCTTTATAAATTTTCATTCATATTTGATTTCATTTAACCTGTTTATAATTTACTTCTTGTTAATTAATTAACAAGTTTATAACTATCGAATTCATATTCGATTATAAATTGTTGGTTTGAAACCAAATATAAATTTTCTCACCAAGTTCTAAATATTTGAATAAATTATTTACAAAATTCGACATAGCGGAATTCCAATCATAAATCCTTTGCATTTATTTCAATTTAGTTATATTCCAAATATCAGAATAAAATCCATCATTCTGCTTTCGAATGATTTCAAATTTCCCTTTTCTATTCAAATTCCTATTTGAATTCTTATTTCCAAACCTTACATTTCTTTTTAACTATTTTCATTTGCAAAATATTTGCTTTAAACCATTATTCACTTTGATCGTGAATTATATTTCTTTTATACAATCAAATCAGTTTGATTTCGCATTTAAAATAATAAATCAAATCCAAATTCTTTTTACACTTCTATTTATAGAATTATCCATACTATATCTCATTTCTACTTCTAACACTTAAAATCTCATTTAATTCCCTTTATAAATGCTAAGTTCAAATTCCATTAAAAATATCTATGTTAAAACCTATTTTTACTTCTCTATGTAAGCCAATTTATCTGTTAAAAACATATTTCTATTTAATATCTACTTTAAATCAATCTTCTCATAATTCTTTTATAACTTGTAACTTCCTTTTTAAAATTCTATTAATTTCCCAAAAATCATATTATTCCATATAATCCTTTATTTACTTGTTATTTCTTCCATTCAATATTTTGACCAGAAACGACCTTTTAAAACTTCCATATAACTGCTAATAATTTTTCTAAATATTTCTTATTTAATTTCCAAATATTTCCTTTTATAAAATCCTTTGATTTTATAAAATTCTTAAATTTAGTACCCCCTTCAAAAAAATTCCTTTTTGTATTCCAATATTACTTATGGTATTTAAAATACCAAATAAAAAGAGCCAATTTCATCCAAACACACATAATCAATCACAGATTATATATCACATCATATATCATGATATATGAAAAATAGTAATATAAATATTGAGGAATCCAGTTGGATCCCTCTATCCTGTTTCCCTGCATCCACAGATGTTAATCAACATAAATAACATCAATTTCATACCAATATGAATTATCATGGTAAATAGGATCGATAATTCAACCAACGATTTATATATATATATATATAAAAACTATATACGTTATTTCCACCAATTTATCAACAATTCATCCAAACACTTTTACACAACATCCAATCATCATTTATCAGTTCCAAAATATGTTCATAAAAATATAAACTGGACGGAGTTAGTGAGTTTACTGACACTGGTCGCTAATCATTAAATAACAAATAACGATCGATAGATCCGATTAGTTATTTTATTTCTCCATAAATCGCAACGAGCTCCAAATGGCTCCAAATATGTTTTATAGTGTAGTATTTTTTGATGCGATTCCAATGACACCTGTTTTGTTTGATTCCGTTTACGTATGAATTAGATAGGCTTAGTAGAGGTTAATACAATATTAAATTAAATCAAACTTTAAATTTTTATTTAAATATGGGCCCAAATGAAATCGAACAGCCCAATAACCACGTACCCGCTAGTAGCAGTACCTCATCTCTCTCATTTAAACAAAAACGATCCACTTGGTTTATCCTAGCATTTTCGTACCTTCTTCCGCAAGTTCCATCCCTTGTCCCTCATTTCACACCCCAGAACAATTGAATACGTCTCTCATTGCTCGTGATTCCAGGCTTCAAGCTCCTGAGTCCCGAAAACACCTAGTCGCTGCAGTACTCGACCAGAATAGTGCACTTGCATTTTTTTTCTTTTTTATTTTCTTATATATATATATATATATATATATATATATATATATGTATGTATATGTGAGGCAAGCCCCCTATACAAAACTCCTCCCCATGCTGTTATCCTTACACGCCGGCTTCAAGACCCCCAAAACGAAGAAATGTTCTTCATTTACCAATTCATTGCTTGCTGGTTTTGTTATATGTATATATGTTTTTTTTCTCTTTTTTCTAACTTGCGAGCCCCATATTGGCTACTGCATACACAAAGTATATATGCACTTCACTTCCACTGCCAGGTACATGCATGCAAGCCAAGCACCATTTTTTTCGTTGAAAAGAAGTGGAAAGAAGAGGGGAGTTGCAAAAGATGGATGCTGCTGGAAACGTGAATGGTTGTGCGGATAACAGTATGTATATTGGTCACTCTTCCTTCTAGGCTAAGGAAACATTGTTTCTTCCCAACTCAGCCAATGGGATAAGACAAGACAATCAGAAATATTTTAAGTTGGGTACTTCTACGTTAAGCATAATTCAATCCTAAGTAAAATTAAAGAAAAACAAAGGGATACATGCGTGTTATATATATTTTATGTTTTAAAAGTTTAATGTACCCCGTTACGTAAAATTTCATTTACGTACAAGCCGATGAGAACAAAAATAAAAATATCATTGTACCAAGCAATGTGCCATTGTCACAGAACGATAATAAAATAGAAAAAATAACATATGTAGTGAAATTCCAAAAACGCTGGTTCAGGGTGCAAAAATACATTAAACAAAAAGTAGCTTAGTTTTCAACATAGAAATTACAGAAAAATACTATAAATCAAATTAAAAATACGTTTTAAAAATCTTGTTACAATTTGAAACAAATATTTTATTATATTAAATAAATCGTTATGGTCTATAAACGATTCCGTAGCGATTTTCTAGAAAATTGATTTGGACATATCTCACAATCTATAACATGAAATCACCATTTTCCACTTCCATTAGAAAATTATTGTTCCATAGATTCGAACGTTTCTGGTTTCAAAGAAATCAAACTTATATTGAATGCTATACAATCAATTAAAGTTCAAACCAAAATATTACGAACTACCGCGATGTTATGAGCTTGTTTTAAATTATATTATAAACTATACATTCAATCGACGTTTATAAATAAATTCGTTATTATAAATCAAATTCCAACATAATTAAATTGTGACAACCCAGAATTTCAGAACCAATTTAAAATTTTGATTTAAGCTATTTTAAGAAATATGGGAATATAAATTGCTTATTTCTGTTAAATAAAATTTGAGAATAAGTTTAAAATTATTTTTCATATTTTATTTGACTTATAAAAAACTCAGTAAATTATTAAATCGATTTATAAGCCTTGTATTTGAAAATTTTGAAATTTTGATTTTTAAAATCATCGCATAGGCCTTAAAAAGTGAAAATTTTCTAGCGAGCTCAAAATTCGACGAGACCAATTTTCTTGGATTCGAAATAGTAAGTCATGGCTAGATTACAAATTTCACGCTAAACGGAGTTAATATGTGGCTGTGAGAGGCGAACCCGTTTGTTCAAAAACTGACGGTCAGTTTACAAAGGAACGTTATTGAGACGATCTCAGAATTCGATGACACTTTTTTTCGGATTTGTATCATCAAATAATGGTAGAATCCAAAATTTCATAATTTTTGGAGTTAGCGTGTGGGCGTGCAAGAAGAAAATGTACGTTAAAATCGCATTTTTGAAGCTAATTTGAGCATAATTGAGAAGTTAAATGGAAGGTCAAACGAACTCGGAATTTGATGAAAATTGATTAGTTGGATTCGTAATTCCATATATTATCATATGCCAAAATTTCATAGCAAATGGACATCGTTTGCAGTCGGGCAGTCGGAGAGAAAGAGGGACGAAATCTCTTATATTCTTTTTTTCCTTTCTATCTTCACTTTTCTCCCTTCCTCCTTCTTCACAAAAAAATGGCCTCTCCCCCTAAGTTGTCGCCGCCAAACCCCATTGCCAGCCATTGACCGCCAACCACCTCCGGCATCGCCACCCACTCCTCCCCTCTCTCTTCGTCTCTCCTCCTTCCTCTTCTACATACCCAAAACCCATCTCCACGGCCATAGCTCCTCCCCGAACCCCACATACGCAGCCGCCACCTCCCCTCTGACCTGCGCTGCCTGACCTCCGCCTACAGCAGCCCTTCCTCCAGCCGTGGATCCCACTTTGTCTAAAAACCCATCTTTTAGAAAAATCTCGGTTTGCAAAAACACCTCTCCTCCTTTTTTGCTCAATAACTCTTGATCCGTACATTTCTGGCCAAGGCCCTATGAACGAAACTCATAGATCTCGTTTTTCTCTATGAAATCCATATATCAAAATCGAATTTTAGTATATGGAGCTACTCTAAAAATGTGATTGAAGTTTGCTAGCCTGGAGCTATTTTTTGCGATTTCTTGCGAATCCGAGCGCTTTCGGGAGAAAATGCCCTAGGGAAAAGTTGTCTAGAGTGGTGTTTTCGTGTTGGTGACCAAGTATGGTGATGATTGGTGGTTGTTTGCAAACTGTAGAGCCAGAATGGTGAATTTGTATTGCTGAGAACGATAACGGTGAGTGCGCGGTGAAAATTCTACATAAGAAGTGTCGTGGCGTTAGGTTTAGCTGTTGGGTCAGAACTCGCTCACTAAATTATTTTGTTATATTATTATACCATAAACTGTTATACGGTGCCTAAAAGCTCACATCACAATTGTTTGCAAACCCATGGATGATTTGTTGATTTCTTGTATTATGTTGTGAGTGTGATTTTGAAATGTAACATGTCAAAATAATGTTAATATTATTGTGGTAGTTGAAATTGGATATAAATATCCGTTTATAAATAGAAAAGGGAAAATTAGTTATTTTGAAAAATTATTCGAATTGAATTAGGAATGATTAAATTTATGAATCAGTAATGAATTTAAATTGATTGTTGTTGGTTGAAAACCCCACACGGGTCTTGGGATGATATTTTACTCACACATCTACCTTGTGTGAAATTGCGGTTAATCGGTTGATTGACGGATTTATGTAAGCGTCAATTATTTGATTGAAGCTCATATGAAAATAAAATGCACATTGGATGTCATTTTGGATGTTGATAGTTGTTTACAACTATTGTTGGATATATATGATGAATGGAATCCATATGAATTGATTTATATGGATATTGATTGAAATTTTAATTCCAATCCAGAATAAATATAAATATTTTTATAATATAATATTCAATGAAGATTAGAAGTTTGATTTTAATACGGACACGAAAATATAAAAATATGAAGCTGAGTTAAGTACATAAATGCTATTTTAACTCGAACAGATTTTTATATCGATTTTTAAAAATGAATATCGAGAAGATTGAATTTCAAAATCTGACATTTTGAAAATATCATCATTTTGAGATTATAATAAAATGCAATGTTCAATTTTAATTTAAAGTTGAAATGGAAGTTGGAATCGTTTTTAAACGAATTTATAAAATAAGTATTAAATGGAAATCGACGATATATATATATATACATATACATACATGTATATATATATATATGGGTTGAATATAACGTATCGCACAACGACCATTCGCGAATTTTGACCATTAAGTTTGAAGGGACATAACGGGAGATCTGACCGTCGGATTCTCCTAAAACCGAAACTGGTGGGATCATTTCAAAAAGATCTTTCAAATGTATATATGAGATTTAAATTTAATGGTAAGATTTTAAAATATATCCAAATCAAATTTGGATAAGGTCACTATGGATGCAGTTCAGTGGCCAATATTGGAAATCAACTGTAAGGGCCTTAATAAAATTATTGAAAATAAGGAAAAATTATGTAAAATCATAGTAAACGGTTTGGAAAGATTTTGGATGAAATATCCCACATTTGAAATGATAAAAGATATTTTATCAGAATGAACTGGTAAATAACTAGAATAATAATCCTGTGATTTTTAGAAATAATAAATTGGATTTGTGAATGGTTTTTAACGTAACCAGAAGTTTCCAACATATATATTGGAATGGATTTGAATGAAAATTATCTTCGAATATTTTCGATACTGGGTTCCGTGATTACACAGATATCATTGAGGAATTTGGAAGATATTGATATCGTTATTCAAATACGATATTTGTTAGTTCCAGAATTTGGTATTGAATGTAAGTCGACATGATTTCCATTTAAGATCTTATATTTAATATCAAATTGGATTTGTTGTGAATGGTATCTTAAACAATATTGTTCTTAAACCCATTTATGAATGGAACAAATATTTTAATTAAGGTTTGGAGAAGATTTTCAGTTTTTTAACTAAATGGGATTCGAGTTAATAATAATCAAGATGAGTTTCTATGAAGGAAGGCGTTTATTATTTATGGAATTTAAAAGGCCTTGCCACTATATCACTTATAGTGTTCGTCGGATATGGAAATTTATATCGACTATAAAATTGTTCAGATTTCAGTGAAAATCCTATATTAAATGGAAGATGATTTTGGGTTTGTTGTGAACGGTGTTTTTATATGACATTTGTTCTTTAACCCAAGTAAAGACAAGATTAATTTCTAAAAGTTGAATAATCATTAAGTAATGATTTTCGGGATTAAAAATAAATTATAATTTTAATGAATATTTAATTAGATTGAAACATAAAAAGAGGTAATTAAATTTACCAAACATGAGAAGTATTCGAGATGGAGTACCACCAGTTTTACTCCATGTGATAACTAAATCTTTAATTAGATTCGAAATATTAAATGGTAATTAAATTTACCAATAACACGATGGGTGTTAAATATGGAGTAACACCAGTTTTGCTCCATGGGATGAATAGGTTAGGGTTGGGCTAGTAAAATGAATAATTACTTTAGTAAGACTCATTAACCCCAACTAGTTGATAAACTTTAATCTGGTTTAAGTTGTGAAAAGATATTATAAAATCTTTTGAAACGATTTCCAAGAATATATCAATAAAAGATTATTCTGGATTGGAATGAGATGTGTGTTATCTTTGTGTACTTATCACGTGATTATAAAGATGCGCCAGTTATTCGGAAATATCGGGTTTAACCTATTCTGAATAATTGTTATGACGATTAAAAGTTGACGATGAAGACGGTGGTTGAAGACCAGAGATCTTCACATCGAATGGATGATTACTGATGTCTTGATTGTGCTGATCCCCTGAGGCATCGTAATAAGCGGTGGTCATCCAAGCGTACTTGGAGATCTACTGGATATGCGAGAACCTCTCTCTTGTATTGGACATGAGGGACGAGGAATAAGGTGTCTCCGGTTTCGTTCAAACCCAAAACGGACTTGTAAATTGATTGTATGTTTGACGTTGAATTTCATTACATATTTATTGATTGCTATTATATATATATATATATATATTTGGTGGTAGAGAATTTATTCTCTTACTTAACACTCTTCTCTGAGACGTACGAGCTTAAAGGTTATATATTGCTTGAGATCAGTGGTAAGGTGTAACAACCCGAAATTTCTGAACCAATTTAAAAATTTTATTTTAGCTATTTTAATGGGTTTTGAGAATTTAAGACGATTTATTTTAAATAATAATGACTAAAAATTTATTTAAATCAAAGATAGAACGTATAAATTTATTTTAATCATAAAAGGAGTTTGAAATGGCGCGGTAGTTTGAAAATTTGATTTTAAATTTCAATTGAATGTACAAGATTCAAAATAAATCGGATTTCAAAAAAACCAGAAACGTTAGAATCTATTTAATTATATCTTTCTAACAAATGTGAGAAATTAAGATTCAATAATATAAATTGAAAGTTATGTCCAGTTTAAAATTTAAAATAGTCGCTATGGAATTTATATATTTTAATATAATATATAGCCCTTAAAAATAGCCATTTTGCAAATGACCTCCGTTTTCGACGAAACCACTTTTGTAGGATACGGAATATCAAATTATTTTTAGGTTTCAAGTTTCATAATTTTTGGAATTAATATGTGAGCGCAGTGAATTTATATGTGTTTTCAAATTTCAGTTTAAATTTAATTGACCAATTAAAAGGCCATTTTTCAAACGGTCCCCAAATTCGATGAAATTAGTTTTGTTAGGACCGTATCATCAAAACATAGCTAGATTAATTTTTCTGTAATTTTTGGAGTTAGTATGCGGCTCCGGTAAATTAAAATGTACGTTGAAATTCAATATATATTGATTTATCTTTTATTTTTGATAAAAACTGATCGAAACATATCCCTGTGTCCGGAATAGGGGTATTTAGCTAGGAATGACAGTCGTTGGGTTTGATTTAGAGTACTGGGAATTAAACAACTAATTAACGAATTAAATAATATATAATATAATTTATATAAATAACCGGCCAATCAGAAAAATCAGAAAACCTAATTCATTTTTGCGCTGTCTGAAATGAATGAGTGACGGAAGTTGTTCGATTTTGAATTCCCTAATCTCTTCCTCCACAATATGGTTCTTCAACAAAAATTGAAGAGCTCTTCACCATCTTTGAATCCATATACACCTGACTGATTTTCGTGTTTTAGAGGCGAAGAATTTGGAGCTCGAACCTGCGACATTCGAGGGGGTTTCCTGGCTCCATCGCGGGACCGAGTTCAATGTTGGGGGGTGGTTCAGGCGCGGCTCATGGCGGCAAAGGTGGTGGTGACAGCCGATCATCCTCTAGCATCTCGGTTTTAGTGCAAAATCAAACCCTAGTTTGGAACAGTTGTTTAAACGTCGGCCTGAACAAATTTGAGAGGAAGGTGATTTCTTTTCAATTAATTAATGTATTAATTAAATTAGAAATGCAATTAACGATAAATTTACACATGTCTCTCATACGATGTCGGAATCCAGCGAAACAGGATCCGTTGGAATTCTCTTGATAAGATCTATGCAATGGGACTGACCAGAACCAAAACACAGCACGTTGGAGTTTGAGGTAAATTTGAACCCGAACAATGTCAAAACCATCACCAAATAAAGAATGATGGAGTGGAAACGAAGTGAGAATTCTCTCACTAAAATTTTGTACAGTTATTTAATTTATTTTATAACTGTAAATATATAGAAATTGCCAGTATTGATTTTTATCTGTTGTATGGAGTTCAACAATCGAATTCGCACAAATCACATAAATTAGAAGTGATGTATGCATATTACCGACACTTGGATTTCATACTCCACGAATGGCCACTTATGGCGCCATAAATGGCATTGGGTAGTTGAGTATTTATTTATTTGGATGATTTGGTGATTTGTGTATTGTGATGATGATTTTGCGATATTTAACATGTTAGAAATGTTATTATTAAACTGATAGATGAAAATGGGCCAAATAATCATTCGTATATTAAAAGGTGAAAATTGGTTAATTAGAAAAACAATTCAAACCGAAGTAGAATTGATTAAATTTATTAACCAACGATTTCTTTAAATAGATTGTTGTTGTTTGAAAACCACACACGGGTATTGGGATGATATTTGACATACACTAATCCCAATATTTAGTCGTATGTCAATCGGTGGGTTGATAGGATGTGATGAGTGTTATTTATTTATTTTAATGCATATACAGTTGTAAATTGCACTCTGGATGATGTTTGAATGTGTAATGATTATTTATCATTATTGTTGAATACGTGCGATGTATGAAATCCATATAACTGAAATTATATGGTAATCGATTGAGTCGCATTCCGATTCAAAAATAAGGAATATTTTAAAATAACTAATATTTTTAAATAATATTTTGTAAAGAATTAAATTAATGAACGAATATTTTAAAATAATATTCACTGAATAATCAAAATATGATTTTGATGTCCGATTTTGATGGACCTGAAAATATTGGAATATATGAAGCCGAGTAAGTAGATATTCGCCAGTTTAACCCGAACGGGTTTATCTATCGATTTTATTCATTATATAATGAATACGAAAAGGAAATGGATTTCAAAACCTGATATCTTGAAAATATTATCATTTTAAAATTATAATGATATGGAATATTCAATTTTGATTTAAAATTAAAAATGAAGTGGAAATCATTTTAAAACAAATTTATAAACGATTTATAAAATACGTTTTAAGTGGAAATCGACGATATATATATCGTAAATATAATGCTTGAATAGAACACGCCGTGCAATGACCGTTCGCGAATTTCAACCATTAACTTCAAACGGACTTAACGGGAGATCCGTCCGTCGGATTCTCCTAAAACCGGAACCGTTGGGTTCGTGTTGAAAAGATCTTTCCAATGAATATAAGAGATTTAAATTTGAATGGTTGTATTCGAAATATTTCTAAATTAGTTTTGGAAAAAGTAGCTATGGATGCAGTTCGGTGGCCGTTATCGGAAACCGATTGAAATGGCGATATTAAAATTGTTAAAAATATGGAAAAATTGTGTAAAATCATAATAAATGATTTGGAAAGATTTTGGATGAAAAATTCCATATTTGAAAGGATAAAATATATTTATATCGAAATGAACTAGTTATTAACTAGAATAATAATCCAATGTTTTTAAAATATATAAATTGGATATAAAAATGGGTTTTAAAATAACCATAATTTTCCAACGTATGAATTTGAATGGAAATAATCTTCAGAATATTTCGATATTGGATTTCGTGATTATACAGATGTTGTTGAGAAATTTGGAATATATATATATATATATATATATCGTTATTCCCAATATGATATCTGGTGGTTTCAGAATTTGATATTGAATATAAGCCGATATTATTTCTATTCAGAGCCTTATATTTAATATCGATTGGATTTTGTGTTTATCGTGAACAATGTTTTAAATAACATTCGTTCTTTAATCCAATTAACAGTGAAGTTATGATTTGGAATTTATAATCTTTTACTTAAGATTAATGGAATTTTCCAAAGTAAAGTTTTTTAATTTAATATATTAAATTAGAATTGAATGGAATTCGATTTGGTAATAATCGAGATGAGCTTCTGTAAAGGAAGACCGTTACTATATATGGAATTTAAAAGGCCTTGCCATTATTCCGTTTATATTATTAGTACGATATGGAAATTTATATCGATTATATACTATTGTGATTTCCGTGAAGATTCCATTTTGATGGAAGATGATTTTGGGTTTATAGTGAACTTTGTTTTAAATGACATTGATTCTTTAACCCAGTTAATGGCGGGATAAATTTCCATAAAATTGAACAATTATTAAGTAATGATTTTTGATATTGAAACCAAAGGGAGTTTTAATGAATCTTTAATTAGATTGAAATGGGAATGAGATAATTTAATTAATCAAATTCAAGAAATGATCGAGAATGGAGTATCGCCAGTTTTAATCCAGGCGATAGTTAAATCTTTAATTATATTTGAACGTGAAATGGTAATTAAATTTATTGATAACACAGTGGGTGTTAGATATGGAGTATTACCAATTTTTCTCCATGGGATGAATAGGTTGGGATTGGAAAATAAAATAAATGATTACTTCGGTAAGGCTCGATAATCCCGACTAGTTTTATAAACCTTAATTTGGTTGAGAATTGCGGTTAAATAAAATAAAATCTTTTGAAATGGATATCCAAAGGAAGATTAAAGAATAATTTTAAAAGAATTTATCTTTGATAAAATTAATGAGAACCTTTCCCTAATAGAGTGAATATTTGAATAAAAGAATATTCTGAATCAGAATGAGGCGTATGATGTGTTTTTATAGCACTTGATTATTGATTATAAAATACACGAGTTATTCAGAAAGGCCTAGTTTATCCCATTCTAAATAACTGATACGAGGACAACTAAAAGTCGACGATGAAGACAGTGGTTGAAGACCGGAGATCTTCACATCATTTGGATGATTACTGATGTCTTGATTGGGTTGTACACCCAGGACAAGGTAATAAGTGGTGATCGTCCAAACGTACTTGGAGATCGACCGGATATGCGAGGACCTCTCTCCGGTATTGGACATATGGGACGAGAAATAAGGTGCCTCCAGTTTTTTTCAAACCCAGAACGGACTTGTAAATGGATGTGTGTCTGACGTTGTACTGTATGCTGTATTTTTTGATCTCTACTAAATATATATCTGTTTGGCGGCGGAGAATTTATTCTCTTTCTTAACGCCCTTCTCTGAGACGTACGAGCTCAGATGTTATATATCGGTAGACATCAATGGTATGGTATGGATTGACAATATGGCATGCTAAGATACAAATGATCAAGGCTTTTATTGAAAAGCAGATTCTTATGGATGATGATCAAAGCATGACTTTAAATAGCATAGCTTAGTGTATAGCGTTAATTCGCGAGCCTCACACTCGGTATGAGTTAAAAATGGGATAGTGAATGCAGGGAGTGTATGACATTTCTTTCTAGCTAGGAGTAGTGTCATGGTATGGAGCCCAGACATTTTTACTTATGTGGATGATGGAATGAGGCGCCTCAGATATTGAGTCTCTTTGGGGCTCAGAGATTGGTCCGATAGGACCGAGAAACGTGTGTTCAGGAATAATTGATCCACTAAAGTAAGTGTGGACCGGCTCTGAAGATCCAAGGGTTGCCCGTAGGTGTGATCCTGAGACAAGTGATAGAGTGTCTCAGATCAGTGAGGAGACATTCCTTGCCTCGACTCATAGATGGAAATCCAACTTCCAATACGCGACTTATCAGTTTTAGTTGTAAACCTAGTATGGCGGCATAATATATGGTACCTATGTCATCTAGGATTGATACACTTATATTGAAATTGATTTTGACACTATGCAATTATAGTAATATCAAAATGATTTGTTTTAAAACGTACCAATCATGTTTGGCTATTATAAGGGAAAACTCTATCCTCTGGCTTGCGTTGCATTGTGTGATGGGATTTGAGTCTTATAATAGCTTTATTTTCCAAAAAGCGTTGCATTTTTTATTTTAAACTAAGATTCATGTGGAGTAAACCCATTCCGTGTTATACGACGTGCTCCCACGATTTCCCAACTTTTAAAGTTAAAGATTATAACTGTTTTGAGTTCTCACACCAGTCCCATGACTGACTCGGAGTTTATTGTTTTAACCTAAACTCTGGGTGCCCATATTTCCACATGGGCAGCTAGTAGTTTTGGTTTTCACATATACTTCTTTTCACAGGATCCTGGATTACAGCTGGAGCTATATCCGGAAAGCTTTGTACCCTAATATCTCTTTCAGATGTGGTTGTAGATGATTTCCGCTGCACATTATATTTATGTATATATTTTTCTGTTGTTATGTAATTAAATCTCTGATATTTTTCTACTGTAAATTATTTGAACTCTGTTATATTCTTGTACTCTATTGGAAATTGTTGTAATAGAAAATGAAATGAAATGTTCTGTTGTTTATGTTCTGACGCATCGTGTTCTCAAAGGAATCTGGGCTCCTCCGTCTCTTCAGGGATCGGGGAAGTCTGGGTTGTTTCATCATGGTATCAAAGCTTTGGTTTACAGAGCTCGAGAATAAGGCACATTAGATCCAAACAAAAGAATTCATTTGAGATAGGAATAGTAACATCCTATAAGAATGACACGTTAGAGATAGGGCTAGTAGTGCCCTAAATGAGTTTAAGGAATGTTATTTATAAAAATGAATTTAATTTTGAAAAGTATGTTAAATAATACGTATTTGAGTATTTTATTTTATACTTAATTTGGACTACCGGGTATATGAAGATCTTGAATATACGCGTAATTAACGTGTATTCGAAGTCTAGAATATGCTGGGTAGATATAAAATCACACTCTAGTCGCCTGGGGATGATCCTGGTGATTACTACAGTATCATTAGTATCTATGTTCGAGATTCGAAATTGGGATATCTATATATATCCAATTGACTGGTGTGAGAACCAAACTTAGATAGAGTTTATTGTTTGTGAGTTGGCCCTAAAATTGGATTTTATATATATATATATATATATATATATATATAAGTTATATGATTGAATGGTTATTCAACTAACTGATTGCTAGTTGTGATGTGTGATTATTAGTTTAATTAATAAAAATATTGGACTGATAAAACCAATAAAAGAATGAATGATAAGTAAAGTCAAATCGAATCAATTATTGAATTAAATTGGAAATTGATTGGATTTAAATACATATACATGTATATATATTTGTTGAATAGGTTATGGATTTACTGTTTAGTAGAGAACTAATTTGCGTGCCCAACAAATAGGTACACCTTAATGAGTTGGTTGCGCAATTTTATTATTATATCAACTCCTGTGAATGAAATTGGATGCGTTGTGATGGTTGTTCTATGTGAGATTATAAACCACGCCATAGGATAGCAACAAATTAATTATGAACTACACCGCATGGCATACCGCGTGAAGAAAACATATCATATCATATTCCATATAAGCATTTAGTGCTTATATGACGAGGTTTGGATTACCATACGAGCAAGATGCTTGTATGTAGAGGACTGAATTACAGGTTGAACAGAAGACTGATTATGGACTTAATTAGGGAATACATGTAACGGTGCTCGTGGCAGGATTTAATAAAAACCCTACACAGGTCTGGAGATGACAAAAATTCACGTCTCTTTTGTAGGGGTGGCAATTAGACCCGACCCGATGGACCCGGAATCGACCCGTCGGGTCTCGGTTCTAGGCGGGTCAGGTTTTTTTGGGTCTGAACTATACTTCTCAAAAATACGGACCCGACCTGACCTGAACTTCGGTTCGGGTTGGGTCGGGTTGGTTTGGGTTCGGTTGAATTATAACAATAAAAATACATGTATTTCAATGTTTTTTGGTCGGTTCTTTCAATCGGGTTTGATCGGGTCTTAAATGTATTTTTCATCACCAAGACCCGACACGAGACCTATCGGGTGTGGTTCGGGTCCGGGTCTTTTCGGGACGGTTCGGTTTGGGTTTCGGTTCTCGGTTCTAATTGCCAGTCCTACTCTCTTGTTGTTAACTAATGCACATGGATTATTTATTTTTCCAACACTGGAGCAAGGTAATGAGATTATGATCTCTACACATCTCCCTAGGGAATAGATAGGTCACTAAAAATTGTGTATGCTTTTTCTTGATTTATTGGGTGCCTAATACAGCCCAATAAAATTTTAAAAGTCAACCCATACAAAGGAGGTGAGGGCGAAATTTTTCAAAAATTTAGATTGTTAGCCAAATTTTTGAGAAATTGGAAAATTCTTAGAAACTAAAAAGTTGAAGAATGAAAGTTGAGTTGGTTAGTTAAAAAACTTTCAACTCCTTTCCTTTTCGAGGACGAAAAGATTTTAAGTGGGGGAGATTGTAACAACCCAGAATTTCTGAACCAAATTAAAATTTTTATTTTAGCTATTTTAATAGGTTTTGAGAATTTAAAATATTTGTTTTAAATAACAACGAATAAAATTTTATTTAAATAGAAGATAGAACATATAAATTTATTTTAAATATAAAAGGAGTTTGAAATGGAACGGTAGTTTGAAAATTCGATTTTTAATTTCAATTGAAAGTACAGGATTCAAAATAAATCGAATTTCAATAAAACCAGAAATGTTAGAATCTGCTTAATTATATCTTTATAATGAATGTGAAAAATTAAGATTCCATAATATAAACTGAAAGTTATGTCCATTTTAAAATTTAAAATAGTTACTATGGAATTTATATATTTTAATATAATATACAGCCCTTAAAAATAGCCATTTTGCAAACGACCTACGTTTTCTACGAAACCACTTCTGTTGGACCCGGAATGTCAAATTATTGTTAGGTTACAAATTTCATAATTTTTGGAATTAATATGTGAGCGCAGTGAATTTAAATGTGTTTTCAAATTTCAATTTGAATATAATTGACCAATTAAAAGGCCATTTTTCAAACGGTCTCCAAATTCGATGAAATTAGTTTTATTAGGACCGTATCATCAAAACATAGATAGATTACTTTTTCTGTAATTTTTGGAGTCAATATGTGGCCCAGGTAAATTAAAATGTACTTCGAAAATCAATATATATTGATTTACATTTTAATTTAGATAAAAACCGATTGAAACATATCCCATTGTGTCCGGAATAGGGGTATTTAGTTAGGAACAACAGTTGTTGGGTTTGATTTGAAGTTCAGGGCATTAAATAGCTAATTAAAGAATTAAATAATACATAATATAATTTATTTAAATAACTGGCCAATCAGAAAACCTAATTCATTTTTGCGCCGCCTGAAACGAATGAACGACAGAAGTTGTTCGATTTTAAATTCCCCAATCTCTTCCTCCACAAAGCGAATTAAACTATGGTTCTTCAGCGAAAATTGAAGAGTTCTTCACCATCTTCAAATCCATATACACCTAACCTATTTTCGTGTTTTGGAGGTGGAGAATTTGGAGCTCGAACCTGCGACGTTCGAGGGGGTTTCAGGCTCAATCGCGGGATCGAGTTCAACGTGGGGGGTGGCTCAGGCGCGGCTCACGGCGGCGAAGGTGGTGGTGACAACCGATCACCCTTCGGCATCTCGGTTTTTGTGCAAAATCAAACCCTAGTTTGGAACAGTTGTTTTAAACATCGGCCTGAACAAATTTGAGAGGAAGATGATTTCTTTCTAGTTAATTAATTTATTAATTAAATTAAAAATGCAATCAACGTATTAATTTACAAATCTCTCTCATACGATGTCGGAATCCAGCGAAACAGGATCCGTTGGAATCCTCTTGATGAGATCTACGTAACAGGACTGATCAGAACCAAAACGGATCACGTTGGAATTTGAGGCAAATTTGAACCCGAACAATGTCAAAACCATCGCCAAATAAAGAATGATGGAGTGGAAACGAAAATGAGAATTCTCTCACTAAAATTTTGTACAGTTATTTAATTTATTTTATTACTGTAAATATATAAAAATTGCCAGTATTGATTTTTATTTGTTGTATGGAGTTCAACACTCGAATTCGCACAAATCACATAAATTGGAAGCGATATATGGATATTACCGACACTCGGATTTCATTCTCCATGAATGGCCACTTATGGTGCCATAAATGGCATTGGGTAGTTGAGTATTTATTTATTTAGATGATTTGGTGATTTGTATATTGTGATGATGATTTTGTGATATTTAACGTGTTAAAAATGTTATTATTAAACTGATAGATGAAAATGGACCAAATAATCATTTATATATTAAATGGTGAAAATTGGTTAATTATAAAAATAATTCAAATCGAATTAGAATTGGTTAAATTTATTAACCAATGATTTCTTTAAATAGACTGTTGTTGTTTAAAAATCCCACACGGGTATTGGGATGATATTTGACATACACTAATCCCAATATTTAGTCGTATGTCAATCGATGGGTTGACATGCTGTGATGAGCATTATTTATTTATTTTATGCTTATACAGTTGTAAATTGCACTCTAGACAATGTTTGAATGTGTAATGATTATTTATCATTATTGTTGAATGCATGCGATGTATGAAATCCATATAACTGAACTTATATGGTAATCGATTGAGTCGCCTTCCGATTCAGAAATAAGGAATATCTTAAAATAAATAATATTTTAAAATAATATTTAGTGAAGAATTAAATTAATGAATGAATATTTTAAAATAATATTCACTGAATAATCAAAATATGATTTTTGATATCCTATTTTGGATGGACACGAAAATATTTGAATATATGAAGCTGAGTAAGTATATATTCGCCATTTTAATCGAACGGGTTTATCGATCGATTTTATTCATTTTATAATGAATACGAAAAGGAAATGGATTTCAAAATATGATATTTTGAAATATTATCAATTTAAAATTATAATGATATGGAATATTCAATTTCGATTGAAAATTAAAAATGAAGTGGAAATCGTTTTAAAACGAATTTATAAACGATTTAAAAAATAAATTTTAAGTGGAAATCAACGATATATATATATATATATATATATATATATATACAATGGCTTGAATAGAACGCGCCGCGCAACGACCGTTCGCGAATTTCAACGATTAACTTCAAATGGACATAACGGGAGATTCGACCGTCGAATTCTCCTAAAACCGGAACCGTTGGGTTCGTATCGAAAATATCTTTCCAATGAATATAAGAGATTTAAATTTGAATGGTTGGATTTCAAAATATGTCCAAATCAGTTTTGGAAAAGGTTGCTATGGATGCAGTTTGGTGGTCGTTATTTGAAACCGACTGAAATGGCGATATTAAAATTATTTAAAATATGGAAAAATTATGTAAAATCATAATAAATGATTTGAAAGATTTTGGATGAAAAACTCCATATTTGAAAGGTGTTGACACGCTTTTTGGTCAAAGCCGTCACATGTTAAATCTCTGGTTAACAATACGCTCAAGTATTGCTAACATCGTCAGAAGACAGGAAGCTATCTGGTTGAAGTCACATCACAATCATAAAGTGGTCCGGAAATCCTAATAGATGACCTCTTTTGGGCCCAAAAACATCAATTACGGGGCTTTTCCCTATAACTTTTGTTGCCCTCTGAATTAGCTTCAGGTAGAGCTTTCGTTTGGTCAAAACAGATTTACAATTTGGAAGTTACGCCCATTTTCATGAACGCGCATAGGACCGAAAGAGCGCAAGCTTGGATTTGGCATTGACAAAACCCTGGATCGGGTCATCCTTATCGGGCCAGATCGAACGTGCCACATGTTGGAACGGCTTGGCATTTATTTGGACACACAGGAGCTTCTAGTTCGGATCGGGGAGAGGAACCGATCCCGATCCGCCTGGATCAATCCACATAGAACTACATAGCAACTTTGGTTTGAAGACTCAATACAGGTTCGGGTCAGACCGAACCCAATCCGCCTGGAGCGCTTCTGCATAACACAGATTGACATATTCTAATGGATCAAAATCCGCATGGTATATCACAAATTGGAGAGGCTTTCTCCACGTTTTCCATGACATCTCGAGATTGAAGGGATGCCCGCCACATGGCATCTGAACCAGAGCCTCTCCATTCCTATAAATTCACCACTTGAAGGCAATTGAAGGGATCTTTTGTCCATTCATCTCCACTGCTTCCACCTTTACTGAGTGCAGAGACTTTGCACCTTCCTACATTTAAATTCTTCCCTTTTCTACATAATGAACACGTGGATTACATGGATAAACTCTTGCATTTTCATTTAACACACGGATTGTGTGTCTTCTTGTAACTGATTCTTGTAATCTGTCAGTATAATAATAAGATTATAAAGTGGACTTAGGTAACGTCTACAGCCGAACCACTATAAAATCATCGTGTGTTCCTTCTGATTTACTATTTTCTGCATTCTATGATCTGTGATTTACATTTGGGTGTTAGTACCAAATTTTGGTCTAACATTTTGGCATGCCAGAAAGGGGGCACATAATACTACTACAATTTCTAGCTTAAAAGGAATCGGATTGCTTGGCTATCAGGTAAATGGCCAAATGAAAGAAAGATGGAACCTTCTCTCATGCTGAGGAAGGTGACACTAAAGGCGCAAGGAACGAGGTAATCCAGGAGGATTCCTCTCATGAAATTCCATCAGCGTACTTAACCATAAAAGAGATGGATGGCATTCTCACTGAACTGAGAGATCATATGGCAAGGCAAGATGATCTCCTACGAAAGCAATAGGAGATAATGGATGAATTCTTCGCTCGGATGAATGGAAGGCCGAGCAGCAACGTGCAACTTGTTGAAAATGTGGCTATTGGAGCACGAATAGCAATTGACACAGCTCAAGCAGTAGATACCCTCCGGGTCGGGTCAGACCCTATCCAATCCGCAGATGACCAAGAGGAGATTGGTGTAAACAACAATGGAGTAACTCGTAACGCTGCACCATATCAGGTCAGAACTGGACTAATCTGATCTACAACTCCACATGAAACCGGGGGCAGCAGTTTCCCATCTGGAAATCAAGAGTTGGGTCGAGGTCAACCTATACCAGCTCCAGTTCGAATGGGACCCACTCAAGTGCAGCAACACGAAGTAGCTCGGATCGACGTTCAAGGTCCGGTTCGGTTCGGCCCATCCGATCCGAGCACTACCGATCCGAACCGGATTGCATCCCAACGCCCCGTCAATCTTCAGGACTTAACGCTGGGGGCACCAACTCTGAACTTGGCATCTTGCAGCTTCTTTTCGAAGGTGACCGGCTCGCTAACTTGATTCAACGCCTCTCCAGAGGGCACGCCTACTAGAATGACGTAGATGACGTCAATCACAATCCATTCACTCAGGAAATCAGGAATTCCCGTAATCCCCCAGATTTCAAACTTCTAATTATGGAACCATACAACGACAGGATAGATTCTACTGTGCATCTGATGCGCTACAAACGGCATATGGAAGTTCAATTGGCATCGGAAAACGTCATGGCGAAGTGCTTCCCCCTCTTTTTGACTGATATAGCTGCTATGTGGATTCGGCAGTTGGAAGCTGAATCGATCAATAGCTGGAACATGTTGGTCGCTTGCTTTATTGAGCAATTTCGGGTCCACATCGCTCGACCCAAGAACATAATGTCACTTACTACGGTCAAGCAGAGACCTAGAGAAACTCCGCGCTCATTTCTGGAAAGATTCAACGTTGCAGCAGCATCAGTTGATCGACCTGAACCATCGATGGTACTGATGGTAGTAGTATCCAGTATCCTGGATAACTCGGAGTTCAAGAAATCTTTACACCGAGATCCACCGTGAAACCTCAGTGAATTCTACCTTGAAGCAAACAGATTTCTGCGAGAAGAGGATGCGACTTCCGAGAAGAGCATTATCGAAGTCAACATGCTTAAAGACGGAGGACCGTCCGATTCTAGAAAAAGCAAGGGAAAAGCCGTTGCAAAGAATGGACGCAACACTCAGCCCCAGAGAGGGCCCAGATACGAAATGTGCACTGAACTCATTTCGACGTTAACTGACATTTACATGGACACAAACGGTGCTATCTCCTACCCAAAGCCTCCCAGGAGGGAGCCATCGCAAAGAGAACGTGATTCTGGAAAACAATGCATATTTCATGATATGGACGGGCACGACCCAAATGACTACAAGCATTTGCTTGATTTGATTGAGGAACGGGTTGTACATGGAGAGCTACCCGAGTATGTGAAACAACCAACAGCGCCTGCATCCGCGCTACCACCACCAGCTCCCCGGAGAGGGAATGAACCTGGATCGAGCTCTCATGGTCTCATCATCAACTGATCTAGGTGAGATCAGTCTGGATTTTCCGCATTTCTTAGGATTTAAGATATGTTTTTTCTTTCTTTAGGTTTTCCTATTGGCTAAATCGGAGTACACACGTATGGGTTTAGGATTTAGCCCCAAAACTTGCTCTAGACCCGATGACAAACCAATTAGTATTTGCTTTGGTTCTGTACTTTAAATTGAATAAGGAAGGACTTTCCGAGCATGGATTATGTTTGTCAAATTAAAGTATCTTGTCGGGTTGTGGAAGGCTTATCAATCCCAATTAAAGTATGGGTTATACTCATCTTGAAAACCTAGGTACGGATTGTGCCTAGTGACGGAATATCATGTCAGGCTTTAGCAAGTACAACTCTATCTCGGTATGAGTATGGATTGTACTCCACTGAATTTCTAAGTATGGATTATACTCGGGAACAGTGAATGGTCTCGTTAAGACTCGGCAAAGGAACTCAATAAAACTCGAACGTGGCTTATGCTCAGTTTGAACTTCCTGGTATGGCTTATGCCTAGAAGGTTAGGTCCCTCGCCAGTTTTTGGCAGGATAATTCGAACGTCCCTCGAGTATGATTTATGCTCAATCGGATGCCCAAGCATGGTTTATGTTTGAAAGTATAATCAATTTTGTTAGATTTTGACACACCTGTTTACATTCTTTTCTTCGCAGGTATGGATTATACTTGCACCTGGCGGACCCGGCATAGCCCTGGTTTTCTTGGATTATCCAGAACACATCTTCCTTCAGTCAGCAAGATAAGTTCTGGGGGGAAAACATGTTGACACGCTTTTTGGTCCAAGTTGTCACACATGAAATCTATGGTTAACAATAAGCTCAAGTATTGCTAACATCGTCAGAAGACAGGAAGCTATTTAGTTGAAGTCGCATCACAAACATAAAGTGATCTGGAACTCTTAATAGATGACCTCTTTTGGGCCTGAAAACCTCAATTATCGGCATTTGCCCTATAATGTTAGTAGCCCTCTAAATTAGCTTCAGGTAGAGATTTCGTTTGGTTAAAACGGACTTACGGTTTGGAAGTTACGCCAGTTTCCGTGAACGCGCGTAGAATCGAAAGAGCGCAAGCTTGGATTTGGCATTAACAAAACCCCGGATCAGGTCACCCTTATCGGGTCGGATCGGATGTGGTACATGTTGGAACGGCTTGGCATTTGTTTTGACATGCAGGAGCTTCTGGTTCGGATCAGAGTGAGGACCCGATCCCGACTCGCCTGGATCAATCCTCACAGAACTACATAGCAACTTCGGTTCGAAGACTCAATAACAGTTCGGGTCAGACTCGACCCGATCCGCTTGGAGCACTTCTGCACAATGTAGATTGACCTATTCTCGTGGCACCACTACCTCCTATTCTCATGGATCTAACTCCATATGGCATATCACGAATTGGAGAGGCTTTCTCTATGTTTTCCATGACATCTCGAGATTGAAGGGATGCCCGCTACGTGGCATCCGAACCGGAGCCTCTCCATTCCTACAAATACACCACTTAAAGGCAAATGCAGGGATCTTTTGACCATTCATCTCCACCGCTTCCACCATTACCGAGTGTAGAGATTTTGCACCTTCCTACATTTAAATTCTTCTCTTTTCTAAATAATTAACACGTGGATTACGTGGACAAACTCTTGCATTCTCATTTAAAACACGGATTGTGTGTCTTCTTGTACTGATTCTTGTAATCTGCCAATATAACAATAAGATTACAAAGTGGTCATAGGCAACACCTACAGCCGAACCACTATAAAAACCTCGTATGTTCCCTCTGATTTACTATTTTCTGCATTATGTGATCTGTGATTTGCATTTGAGTGTTAATACCAAATTTTGGTCTAACATTTTGGTGCACCAGGAAGGGGGCACATGATACTACTTCAATTTCTAGCTTAAAAGGAATCGGATTGCTCGACTATCGGGTAAATGGCCAAACGAAAGAAAGATGGAACCTTATTTCGTGCCAAGGAAGGTGGCACTGAAGGCGCAAGGAACGAGGTAAGACAGGAGGCTTCCTCTCATGAAAATCCAGCAGCGTACTTAACCAGAGAAGAGATAGATTGCGTTCTCACTGAACTGAGAGCTCAGATGGCAAGACAAGATGATCTCCTACAAAAGCAACAGGAGATGATGGACGAATTATTTGCTAGGATGAATGGAAGGCCGAGCAACAACGTGCAACTCGCTAGAAATGAGGCTATAAGAGCACGAATAGCAATTGGCACAGCTCAAGCAGCAGATACCCTCCAGGTCGGGTCAAACCCTATCCGATCCGCAGCTGACCAAGCGGAGATGGGTGGAAACAACACTCGAGTAGCTCGTAATGCTGCACCATATTAGGTCAGAACTAGACAAATCCGATCCTCAGCGCCACATGAACCCGGGGCTAGCAGCTTCCTATCTGGAGATCAAGACTTGGGTCGAGCTTGACCTACATCAGATCTAATTTGAATGGGACCCACACTGGTGAAGTAACATGAAGCAGCTTGGATCGATACTCAAGGTCCGGATCGGTTCGGCCCACCTGATCCGAACCGGATCGCATCTCAGGTGCCCCCATCACTCTTCAGGACTTAACGCTGGGGGCACCAGCTCTAAACTTGGCAACTTGCAGCTTTTTTCGAAGGCGACCGACTCGTTAACTTGATTCAATGCCTCTCTAGATGTCGCGCCTACTAGAATGACGTAGATGACGTCAATCACAATCCATTTACTCAGGAAATCAGGAATTCCTGCAATCCTGCAGATTTTAAACTTCCAGTTCTGGAACCATACAACGGCAGGACAAATCCTACCAGGCATCTGATGTGCTACAAATGACATATGGAAGTTCAATCAGTGTCGGAAAACGTCATGGCGAAGTTCTTCCCCCTCTTTTTGACTAATACAGCTGCTATGTGGATTCGACAGTTGGAATCTGAATCGATCAACAGCTGGAACATGTTGGTCGCTTGCTTTATTGAGCAATTTCGGGTCCATGTCACTCGACTCAAGAACGTAATGTCACTTACTACAGTCAAGAAGAGACCTAGAGAAACTCTACACTCATTTCTAGAAAGATTCAACGTTGCAGTAGCATCAATTGATCTACCTGAACCATCGATGCTACTGATGGTAGCAGTATCCGATATCCTGGATAACTCGGAGCTCAAGAAATCTTTACACCGAGATCCACCACGAAACATCAGTGAATGCTTCCTTGAAGCAGAAAGATTTATGTGAGAAGAGGATGCGACTTCCAAGAAGAACGTTCTCGAAGTCAACATGCTTAATGATGGAGGACCGTCTGATTTTGGAAAAATCAAGGGAAAAATCGCTACAAAGAATGACCACAAAACTCAGCCCTGAAGAGGGCCCAGATACGAAAAATACACTGAACTCAATTCAATGTTAACTGACATTTACATGGACAAAAACGGTTCTGTCTCCTACCCAAAGCCTCCCCGGAGAGAGCCATCACAAAGAGAACGTGATTCTGGAAAACATTGCATATTTCATAATATAGATGGTCACGACACAAATGACTACAGACATCTACGCGATTTAGTTAAGAACACGTTAGATGTGGAGAGCTACCCGAGTATGTGAAACAACCAACAATGCCTGCATCCGCACTGCCACCACCTGCTCCCCAGAGAGGGAATGAACCTGGATCGAGCTCTCATGGGCTCATCATCAACTTATCTAGATGAGATCAAGTCTTGATTTTATGCATTTCTTAGGATTTAAGATATGTTTTTACTTTCTTAAGGTTTCCTGATTGGACAAATCGGAGTACACACGTTTGGGGTTAGGATTTAGCCCCAAAGCGTGCTCTAGACCCAATGACAAACCAATCACGATTTGCTCTGGTTTTGTACTTTGAATTGAATAAGGAAGGACTTTCCGAGCATGAATTATGTTTGGCAAATTTAAGTATCTTGTTAGGTTGTGGCAGGATTCTCAATCTCAATTAAAGTATGGCTTATACTTATCTCGAAACCGTAGGTACGGATTGTGCCTAGGGACAGAATATTTTGTCAGCCTTTGGCAAGTATAGGTCTATATCGGTATGAGTATGGATTGAACTCCACTGAATTTCTAAATATGGATTATACTTGGGAATGGTGAATGGTCTCGTTAAGACTTGGCAAAGGAACTCAGTAAAACTCGAGTGTGGCTTATGCTCAATTTGAACTTCCTAGTGTGGCTTATGCCTGGAAGGTTAGGTCCCATACCAGGTTTTGGCAGGATGATTCGAACGTCCCTCGAGTATGGTTTATGCTCAATTGCATGCCCAAGCATGATTTATGTTTGAAAGCATAATCAGTTTTGTTAAGTTATGACACACCTATTTACATTCTTTTCTTCGCAGGTACGGATTATACTTGCAACTAGCGGGCCTGACATGGCCCTGGTTTTCTTGTATTATCCAGAACACATCTTCCCTCGGTCAGTAAGATATGTTCTGGAGGGCAAACATGTTGACATGCTTGTTGGTCAAAGCCGTCACACGTGAAATCTCTGGTTAACAATACGCTCAAGTATTGCTAACATTGTCAGAAGACAGGAAGCTTGAAGTCGCATCACAAACATAAAGTGATCTGAAACTCCTAATAGATGAACTCTTTTGGGCCAAAAACATCAATTACGGGGCTTTGCCTTTTAAATTTGGTAGCCCTCTAAATTAGCTTTAAGTGGAGCTTTTGTTTGGTCAAAACGGACTTACAGTTTGGAAGTTACTCCCGTTTCCATGAACGCATGTAGAACCGTAAGAGCGCAAGCTTGGATTTGGCATTGACAAAACCCCGAATCGGGTCACCCTTGTTGGGTTGGATCGGATGTGGCACAAGTTGGAATGGCTTGGCATTTGTTTTGACATGTAGGAGCTTTAGGTTCGGATCAGAGAGAGGACCCGATCCCGACCCGCCTGGATCAATCCGCACAGAACTACGTAGCAACTTCTGTCCGAAGACTCAATACCGGTTCGGGTCGGACCCTACCCAACCCGCCTGGAGCGCTTCTGCACAACGCAGATTGACCTATTATTGTGGCACCACTACCTCCTATTCTCATGGATCTAACTCCATATGGCATATCATGAATTGGAGAGGCTTTCTCCACGTTTTCCATGACATCTCAAGATTGAAGGGACGCCCGCAACGTGGCATCCGAACCAAAACCTCTCCATTCCTACAAATACACCACTTGAAGGCAAATGAAGGGATCTTTTGGCCGTTCATCTCGACGGTTTCCACCATTACTGAGTGCAGAGACTTTGCACCTTCTTACATTTAAATTCTTCTCTTTTCTACATAATTAACACGTGGATTATGTGGATAAACTCTATCATTTTCATTTAACACACAGATTGTGTGTCTTCTTGTAACTGATTCTTGTAATCTGTCAGTACAACAATAAGATTATAAAGTGGACATAGGCAACATCTATAGCCGAACCACTATAAAAACCTCGTGTGTTCCCTTTGATTTACTATTTTCTAGCATTCTGTGATATGTGATTTGCATTTGGGTGTTAGTACCAAATTTGGGTCTAACATAAGGATACAAGATATTTTTATCGAAATGAACTAGTTATTAACTAGAATAATAATCCAATGCTTTTAAAATAAATAAATTGGATTTGAAAATGCATTTTGAAATAACCAAAATTTTCCAACATATGAATTAGAATGGATTTGAATGGAAACAATCTTCAGTATATTTCGATATCGGATTCCGTGATTATACATATATTGTTGAAAAATTTGGAAGATATATATATTGTTATTCCGCATACAATATCTGGTTGTTTCAGAATTTGATATTGAATATAAGCCGATATTATTTCTATTTCGAGCCTTATATTTAATTTCAAATTCGATTTTGGGTATATCGTGAACAATGTTTTAAATAACATTCGTTCTTTAACCCAATTAACAGTGAAGTTATGATTTGGAATTTATAATCTTTTAATTAAGATCTATGGAATTTTCCAAAGTAAATTTTCTAATTTAATATATTGTTAACCATCTTTTTGGCAAAAAGCTAACATGGTTCAGATCGAAGCCTAATATCCAGAAATGCGCCCTTCAGCAACGCACGGACTGCCAAAACTCGGCCCAAATAGGCCTTCTTCAGGCGACGGCCCGAGTCAGTGCCTACAACAGATAACTCGCTATAGAAAATTCGCTTTCTCACCCGACCGAGAAAATCACTCCCGCATCGACTGAATATCCTGGATCTGCATGGAAATATCTAGCTGAGCCATTCAAATGCTCAGCCCGACTTTCAAGGCAATAAAAGATGGTCAACCATATCTGGACAAAGCTATACCTTTGATACACCTCATCTCGAGTGCCACGTAGGCCGGTATTTCTGAGGCTACTATTAATGAGCAGTGGAATTGGGTCCTACCATCGCAATTGCTACCAATGATCAAACTCCACTTGTTCGAGCTCTGAAAAAGAGGAAGACCACGTGGCGACCCGGTCAGCCTATTATTTTCCCTATAATTACTTCAAAGCTCAAAGTGGAAAAGGACTTTTTTGGGAGACCTCTCCGGAACTCCAGATTCTAAAGCACTCTCAACTTTCTCCTCTAAGATTCTCTCATGGCTAACTCAAGAATAGCCATCTTCTCTTCTTCCTTGAAACAGAAAAAGCTTTGTACTTGTAACCAAAGAAAAATCAGTACATATAAAGTGGACGTCGGCAACGTCTTTTCCCAAACCACTATAAAAAGTCTTGTGTGTTCTCTGTTTTCTCTATATTTTCTGCACTCTATAATCATTATTCATGTGTCATACGCACGTTTGGGGGTTGGTTGTCACTAGTGTCCAACTTTTGACGTCAACACTTTGGCACGCAAGGTAGGGGAAGAGTCTACGACCTTCTGTTAGTCTCAATTCATGGCGAACAAACGAAAGAAAAATGCAACATCTTCCCGTCAAATAAATGCAGCCGATGCACATGCTGCAGAAGCAAGTCTGGAAGCCTCCTCACATGAAGACGTGTCCCGATACGCTACTAGGGACGACATGGACAAGATTATGGATGAATTCAAAGGCCATATGACATCTCAGGGAAAACTCCTCGAACGAAAGCAGCAGTTGATGGATCACCTTCTTGATCGAGTGGAGATGGGATTAAACGCTTCAACATCAATTCCTCCACCGACCGGGACTGGGGCAACAACTGATCTTCGGTTTGCGCCGAATCAGGCCACTGATCAGATCCCACCTTTATTTCATCCTGGCTCGGATCCACCTCCTACTAATCACAACCAGGAGTATCGCTTCTAACGACCAGCGCAGTTGCAGTTGCAGATTCTCAGGAGGACCACGATCAAGATCTAGGTCGTTCGATCACTTTGCCTTCACTCTTCGAAACAGCTCGACCCCCCATGCCAGTCGGGCGATTATCGGGCCCATCAGAATCAATACCTTTCCCATTACAACCCAGAATCTTACCACAAACCAATCTAACCACTCTTCCCCTTCAACGAAGAGCTGGCACGACCTTCCCTTCGAACCGGGGAGACTGCTCCACCATACCGGTCCTCACCATGGCAGAAGAAAAACGCTACCGTAGACCCTTCTAACCTCACCCCGACAAGGGGTAGCCACAAGCTTCGAGCATCACATGCCATGCCAGATCAACCTAGACCCTCTGTCATGGGTACAACCCGATCCAATACTCATCAGTTTTAAGAGGGGCCATTCTGCCTAGAACCACCAGCCGGAGTTCATCCTCACTCTCACCTTCACTCAACTTTCGGAGGCCGACTCAACCAACGGCCTCCCTTCCAAGAATGCTACAGATCCTCGTACCGAAGTTCTTCCGAGTACAGAGCTAAATTCATGGCAACGACTCCTTGGAGATGGAAGCCAGCTTGCAAGCATCATCCGATGCTTCACTCGGGACACCTCTTCTCAACAGGATATAGATAATTTCCATCGCAGCCCCTTCACCAGGGAAATCAGAAACTCCCAGAACCCTCTGGACTTCAAGTTTCCAGCTATTTAACCGTACAACGGATGGACTGATATAACCATCCATCTCATGCGATACATGAGACATATGGAAGTACTCGGGGCATCAACCAATGTCATGGCCAAGTGCTTCCCACTCTTCCTCACAGATATAGCCGACATGTGGTTCGGCGGCTAACAACGGAGTCGATCGACAGGTGGAACACGCTGGTCACCCATTTAATCAAACAGTTCAGAGTACTTATCTCCCGACCAAAGAGTGTCGTATTCTTGTCCACCATCAAGTAATGATCAGGGGAAACACTTCGATCCTTCCTCGAAAGGTTCAACGCAGCCGTAGCATCAGTTCATCGACCTGAGCCATCGATGGTGCTTATGGCTATCATTGTAGGAGTTCAGAATCGATCAGAATTCTCCATCTCTTTAACCAGAGATCCCCCCAAAGATACTGAAGATTTCTATTCCGAGGCCAAACATTTCCTCCGATAAGAAGATGCCAGTATTGAGATGGAGAACCTCGAGGCCCTCGCCACCAAGCAAACAGGTCCATCCAACACCAATGGCCAGAATAAAGGAAGAGAAAGGCTCCAGAAAGGAACTAGCGTAATCTACGACCTCGGAGAGAAAGTAAGTATGACCAATAAACCAAGCTCAACTCTTCTCTACTCGATGTCTACCTTGATACACGAGGGTCCCTTCCACTTCCAAGACCACCTCGACGAGAACCAACCCAAATGGAACTCAATTCTGGCAAAAATTGCGTATTCCACAAAATAGCTGGACATAGCACCAATGAATGTCGGCATCTATGCGATCTCATCGAGGATCGACTCAGGCGAGGAGAGCTTCCTAAATATGTCAAGAAAAGCGACCCGGCCTTGCCACCGCGACCTTCTGCCCAAGCTCCTCAGGTCGATCCTCGAATTTCTAGAGATGGAAAGGACCCTGAGATTAGCACTCGCGGCATCATCATTAATTAAGTTTAAATTTCTTTTCTTATGTATTCAATAAAATGGACACTTTGATGTACACATGTATGGGGTTAGGATTTAGCTCCTAGGCATGCTCTAGAATCAACCGCTGTCCTCCTAGAATTTGTTTTCATTTGTCTTTGTAATAGTTCTTTAATGACTATGAACTTTCTTTTGCAAACACGGATTATGTTTAAATGATTTAAGCTGAGTATGGATAATGCTCGCCACTTTTATAAGTCGGGTATGGTTAATGCTCACCATTTCTCTAATCCGAGTATGGTTAATACTCGCCCCCTTTTTTAAGCCGAGTATGGACTATACTCGCCCCCCCCCCCTTTCTGAACCAAGAGCACCTGCTTCTCGCTAAATATAACAATCTTACATGAGTCAAGAACAAAAAATACTTGCCCTAAGTCAAGCATGGTTAATGCTTGCCACCTCTGCAAGTCGAGTATGGTTAATACTCACCATCCCTGTAAGCCGAGTATGGTTAATACTCTCCATCTCTCAAAGCTAAGTGTAATAGATGCTTGCCTATGACTCTAGGTTGTGTATATTCAATGCTCGACCGATTAATACTAAAGCCTTCTCCAGACCGAGGATGGCATATCTTATCTTTGCAGGTACTAAATCTCACGATTGAAGTCAACGATCAGCATCTCGGCCTTAATACAGTACCCGATGTTTGTCGGTTCTGACCTTAATACAACCTTCTTTGGTCGTCGGTTTTCTGATCTTAATACAATCATCGAGGTCGTCGGACTTCTGGCCTTATTATGGACCGACGTGACCGTAGCTACTTAGATTATTGTGCTTCGGATCACATTTAGAACACACATACCTCTATCGAAGAAGATGTATTCTGAGAGGCAAAGTGTTAACTATCTTTTTGGCAAAAGGCTAATACAGATCAGATCGAAGCCTAATATCACGAAATGCCCCCTTCAGCAATGCATGGATTGCCAAAACTCGGCCCAAATAGGCCTCCTTAAGGCAACGGCCCGAGCCAGTGCCTACAACAGATAACTCGCTCCAGAAAATTCGCACTCTCACACGAACGAGAAAATCGCTCCCGTAAAAGGCGCATCTACCGAATATCTCAGATCTGCATGAAAATATCCAGTTGTGCCATTCAAATGCTCAGCCCGATTTTCAAGGCAATAAAGGTGGTCAACCATATCCGGACAAAGCTATACCTTTGATACACCTCATTTCGAGTGCCATGTAAGCCGCTATTTCCGAGGATCCTATTACTGAGAAGTGGAATGGGTCCTATCGCCGCAATTGCTACTAATGATTAAGCCCCACATGTTCGAGCTCCGAAAAAGAGGAAGGCCACATAGCGGCCCTCTTAGCCCATTATTTTCCCTATAAATACCTCAAAGCTCAAAGAGGAATAGGGCCTTTTTTTGGAAACCTCTCCGGAACTCTAGATTCTAAAGCACTCTCAACTTTCTCCTTTATGCTTCTCTCACGGCTAACTCAAGAATAGCCTTCTTCTCTTCTTCCTTGAAACTAGAAAAAGCTTTGTACTTGTAACCAAAGAAAAATCAATACATATAAAGTGGACGTAGGCACCGTCTTTTGCCGAACCACTATAAAAAGTCTTGTGTGTTCTCTATTTTCTCGATATTTTCTGCACTCTATAATCATTATTCGTGTGTCATACACACAATTGGGGGTTGGCTTCACTAGTGTCCAACTTTTGGCGTCAACATATATTAAATTGGAATTGAATGGAATTCGATTTGGTAATAATCTAGATGAGCTTCTGTAAAGGAAAACTGTTACTATGTATGGAATTTGAAAGACCTTGCTGTTATTCCGCTTATAGTATTTGTACGATACGGAAATTTATATCAATTGTATACTGTTATGATTTCCATGAAGATTCATTTTTGATGGAAGATGATTTTGGGTTTATAGTGAACTTTGTTTTAAATTGATTCTTTAACCCAGTTAACGACGGGATTAATTTCCATAAAATTGAACAATCATTACGTAATAATTTTTGATATTGAAACCAAGAGGAGTTTTAATGAATATTTAATTAGATTGAAATGGGAATGAGATAGTTTAATTTATCAAATTCAGGAAATGATCAAGAATGGAGTACCCCAGTTTAACTCCAGGCAATAGTTAAATCTTTAATTAGATTTGAACGTGAAATGGTAATTAAATTTACCGATAACACAGTGGGTGTTAGATATAGAGTATTACCAGTTTTGCTCCATGGGATGAACAGGCTGGGATTGGAAAATAAATTAAATGATTACTTCGGTAAGGCTCGATAATCCCAACTAGTTTTATAAGCCTTAATTTGGTTTGGAATTGTGGTTAAATAAAATAAAATCTTTTGAAATGGATAACCAAAGGAAGATTAAAGAATAATTTTAAAATTTTTTATCTTTAATACAATTAATGGGAACCTTTCCCTAATAATGTGAATATTTGAATAAAAGAATATTCTGAATTGGAATGAGGCATGCGATGTGTTATTATAGCACTTGATTATTGATTATAAAATATGTGAGTTATTCGGAAAGGCCAGGTTTATCCCATTCTGAATAGCTGATACGACGACGGCTAAAAGTCGATAATGAAGACTATGCTTGAAGACCGGAGATCTTCACATTGTTTGGGTGATTACTGATGTCTTGATTGGGTTATACACCCAGGACAAGGTAATAAGTGGTGATCATCCAAACGTACTTAGAGATTGACCGGATATGCGAGGACCTCTTTCCTGTATTGGACATATGGGACGAGAAATAAGATGCCTCCGGTTTTGTTCAAACCCGGAACAGACTTGTAAACGGATGTGTGTCTGATGTTGTATTGTGTGCTATATTCGTTGATCTCTACTAAATATATATCTGTTTGGCGGTAGAAAATTTATTCTCTTGCTTAATGCCCTTCTCTGGGACGTACGAGCTCAGAGGTTATATATCGGTAGACATCAATGGTATGGTATGGATTGACAATGTGGCATGCTAAGATGCAAATGATCAAGGCTTTTGTTGAAAAGCAAAGTCTTGTGGATGATGATCAAAGCACAGCTTTAAATAGCATAGCTTTGTGTATAGCGTTAATTCGCGAGCCTCACACCCTATATGAGTCAAAAACGGGATAGTGACTACAGGGAGTGCACGACGTTTCTTTCTAGCAAGGAGTAGTGTCATGGTATGGAGCCCAGACATTTTTACTTATGTGGATGATGGAATGAGGCGCCTCAGATATTGAGTCTCTTCGGGGCTCAGAGATAGGTCTGAAAGAACTAGGAAACGTGTGTTCAGGAATAATTAATCCACTAAAGTAAGTGTGGACCGGCCCTAAAGATCCAAGGGTTACCCGTAGGTGTGATTCTAAGACATGTGCTAGAGTGTTTCAAATCGATGAGGAGACATCCCTTGCCTTGACTCATAGATGGAAATCCAACTTCCAATACATGACTTTTCGGTTTTAGTTGTAGACCTAGTATGGCGGCATAATATATGGTACCTATGTTGTCTATGATTGATACATTTATTTTGAAATTGATTTTGACACTATGCACTTATAGTAATATTAAATGATTTGTTTTAAAACGTACCAAGCATGTTTGGCTATTATAAGGGAAAACTCTATCCTCCGGCTTGCGTTGCATTGTGTGATGGGACCTGAGCCTAATAATAGCTTCATTTTCCAAAAAAACATTGCGTTGTTTTATTTTAAACTGATATTCATGTAGAGTAAACCCGTTCCATGTTATACGGTGTGGCCCCATGATTTCCCAACTTTTAAAGTTAAAGATTATAACTGTTTTGAGTTCTCACACCAGTCCTATGACTGACTCGGAGTTTATTGTTTTAGCCTAAACTCTGGGTGCCCATATTTCCACATGGGCAGCTAGCAGTTTTGGTTTTCGTAGATACTTCTTTTCATAGGATCCGGGATTACAGCTGGAGCTATATCCGGAAAGCTTTGTATCCGTATATCTCTTTCAGTTGTGGTTGTAGATGATTTCCGATGTACACTATATTTATGTATATATTTTTCCGTTGTTATGCAATTAAATCTCTGACATTTTTCTGCTGTAAATTATTTGAATTTTGTTGTATTCTTGTACTATGATGGAAATTTTTGTAATAGAAATCAAATGTTCTGTTGTTTGTGTTCTAAAGCGTCATGTTCTCAAAGCAATTCGGGCTCCTCCATCTCTTCGAGGAACGGGAAGTCTGGGTCATTTCATATGGCATGGATTGTTGACGGGCCAACTGAGATGCAACGATCAAGGATTTAGTTGAAAAGCAGAGTCTTGTGGATGATGATCAAAGCATGGCTTTAATATAGCATAGCTTTGTGTATAGCGTTAATTCGCGAGCCTCACACCCCAGTATGATCCAAAAACGGGATGAAGGACAGTAGGGAGGGCATGTGTTTCTTTCTAGCTAGGAGTGATGTTACGGTATCCCATAGGACCAGGAAACATATTATTCAGGAATAACTAGTCCACAAACGTAGGTGTGGATCGGCCCTGCATGATTTGGGTGCACGTACGCGTGAGTCTTGGGACTTGGGCTAGATTGTCCCGAATCGGATAAGGAAGATCCCTTGCCCTAGTTCATGATGGAATCCAATTTCCAATACGACATTTTTCGGTTTTAGTTGTAAACCTATAAGGTGACATTGTAGGATGGGGTACTATGCCGTTTATGATTGATACATTTATATTTGAAGTTGTTTTCTGTGCTATGCACTTATAATAATATCAAAATATTTGTTTTAAAAGCGTGTCAAGCATGTTTGGCTGTAATAAGGTAAAACTCTATCCTTCGGCTTGCGTTGCATTGTGTGATCTTATAATAGATTCATTTTCCAAAAAGCATTGTGATGTTTATAAATTGTTTTATTTCAGAGTATTCATAGGAGTAAATCTATTCCGTGAAATACGGCGTGGTCCCGTGATTTACCCTATTTTAAAGTAAAAGTTTAATAACTGTTTTAATTCTCACACCAATCCCATGACTGACTCGGAGTTTATTGTTTCCCACCTAAACTCTGGGTGCCCATATTTTCCTCACGGATAGCTAGTAGTTTTGGTTTTGCAGATTTCTATTTAACAGGATCCTGGTTTACAACTGGAGTTATATTCGGAAAGCTTTGTATTCGTATATTTCTTTCAGTTGTGTTAGTTAATGTATTTCCGTTGAGCATTGTATTTATACATTTTTATTTCCGCTGCTATGTAAATTATTAGTCTCTGATATTATTTTTCCACTGTGTATTATTTATTCGTACTCTGATATTCTTGTACTCTGATGTAAAATTGTTGTAAAAGCAATGGAAAGTTTTGTTGTTCTGTGTTCCGATGCGTCGTGTTCTCACACAATCTGCGTTCTCTTTCGGTCTAGGCCAGGCGAGGATTTCGAGGCATGACATAAATCTCTTAATAATCCAATTCACACAATATTGCAGTTTCAGCTATTTCCGACTATTTCAAAATTTAAATTTATTGTTCCAATATTTATGTTAATTAAATATTCAAAATATTTGAATTCAGATGATCTAAATTACCAAATCATTATTCAAATTAATAAATAAATGAATTATTTAAATCATTAAAAATACGGGATGTTACAAACCAAAAGTTTATTTTATAATCCATAAAATAATGTGTTCGATCATCTTATATATGTTTTTAAAAAATCTTATCGATATCGTTGATCAAACATATCAGAATCCCTTAAAATACCCAACGGGTAACCTAACACGAAATAAGTCATCAATACTCTAAATAAAAACGCCCAAACTTTACACTTCACCAATTATTTAATCATCAATGCTAATTACCATCCCTTAATCCCACTTACGGATGTATTAAATTATTGCACAGTCGAAATAATTCATTTGTTTTAGCTGTACAACTTTGATTTATTATCAGAAAAGCACTCTTTCATTCTACACGAGTTTTACTTCTTTTATATATCTAGGACTTAATTCATTATCCCATGCCAATTTATTTTATTTAGTCAGCAAATTGCTCAATACAAAGGATGGGGTTTAAATTTTTCCTTGAAAATTATAAATCGAAGGAATGAGCAGCAAGAAGGGATAAAGGATGGAAATTTCACATCAAGATATACTACAAAGGGTAGCAGCAAGAATGAGAAGCTTGGGCTTATACTCAACTCGATTGATAAAAATCATGAGGAAATGATAACGACGAGAGAGATAGAATAGACGCAAGTATTATCCTTGCGCTTTGTAACACATGCACCATTTCAGTTCAGTTCTGTGTTTATTATATTTTTTCTGAACCTCCACTCCAATACCATTTTATGGTAACTCACCTCCAGATCCACCCTAACAAAGAGAATTACTAAGTAATATTGTCTATTAGCGCGGAAAATAGGGCTGGTTAGGGGTGACCATATATAGTTCTACATTAGACGAGTATTGAACACGTCGATTAGATAAATGCAATTTTCTTTTTCTTTTTTCAAGTGGATCAACATATTCAATACATCTAACATAAAATTATAATTGTTAAGGATTGTATTCAAAACAAATAACAATACAACATAGATAGCAGATCACAAAATAGATGCATATAGATACAATCACAGAGTACAAAATATACATGTGCTACAAATCTGAATGGATATACATAAACCATAGGTGAATACAACATTTCCAAAAGAATGAATATATAATGACTCAAACACAATAGTACAATTAGGAAATAGCTCCAAAGTATAACGTCAAAAGATAACATCATTCTCCAACAAAACAACATATAAACTTGCATAAGAGTTTATTCAACCCAAAACTGGTCAATATATATATAAACAAGCACCAACTAGCTCTAAGACAGTGATTGTTTTAAGTTCCAACAAACCAATCGTAAATAAGAACCTAAAACATCAAATTGCAACAATTCATCAAGTCCTCAAATAAGGGTCCAAAACTGCAAAGTCAATGATATCATCGAAACATCAAAACTCTAAAGTAAATATGATCGTATGATCAAAACCATTAAACATCAATATTTGAATCCAAAACAACAAGTTCATCAATAATAATAATTCGAACCCGAATATCATAGTATTGCACGTGCATTTAAGCTCCACCGATCTTTGCCAAGTACCATATATTAAAACTAGTCAGCCTCTTGTTGTGACTCGTCGTCCCCGACAACATCATAAATTGAGAGATTTAATACCTTTCTATTGAACCCACCAGTTCGATAATTGAATAAGTAACCTACCAGCATCAACAAACAACAAATACCAAACAGCTTTGTACATATATCTACGTACGTACGAGACCTACCATCCCCTGGTACTGGCACTAACAACATGATGTGTCATAGATTTATGCATGGTAACCCAGCAATGGTAACTATGCATCTCATACTACACGTTCTCACTATCGGTTTACTATTTTAATATCAATTCCACATTGGAAATCATCATAAACATCAAATCATCTAAGACATCAAATCACCCGAAACATCAAATCATTAGAGACATCAAATCATCAGAAACAACGGATCATCTAGTTCAATTAGACAGATCTGTAATTAACTAATAAAATATACCTTTGTGTCCCATACCATGAGGTTTACTATATCATTTAATCACAAACATGCCTTCTCGAAGAGTGCAGAAATGTGTCTTTTAATATACAATTTTTTTTAGTTTTGCGAGAACATGACTATAAAACGATTTCGAAGACACTTAATTTATCTTTATAAATCCTTTATAATTCAAAAATATATATTATTGTCTTGAGATGATTCTATTTATAAAACTAAAACGATAACACTATTTGTTTAAGGCTATAAAAAATCAATATATAGTTAACTAGTAAACTATTTGCAAAACCCATGCACATGCATAGACAAACCAACGAGATCATCACAAACAAAGCACCAAATCATCGCAATTAATCAAATCCGTAGCACAAATCGAATATAATGTAGGGTAACAATGTAATGGTTGCAGCCACAATTTTAAAATTCGCGGAATAGGTCAGAAAATACATCAAATAATCAGCAAAAAACTACAGGAGAACTCTTGCAAAACATGCACCAGGCAAGCAAAATGCTTGCGCAATTTAACACAGGGTGGGTTGACATATCTATAGCATGTATCGACCTAATGGTCGATACGGCTATGGCTTGGGTCGACACTTGTGTTGAACTAGCCTACGGGATTCTACAGGCAACGAATTATGTTTCGCTATCGTAACAACCCGTAATTTTACGACCATGCAGATTGTTTAATTTAATTCATATTTTGAATAATAATATTTTAAGTATAAAATTTAATGAGTTTTTTCATAATATTGATAAGATATGAACTTAATTAAATTTATTAAGCAATGGATTTCAATAATTATATATAATATTAATTGTATTTGGTAATGTAAAAAAAACTGTTTGGTAATATATTTATAATGAAATTTGAAATTCATATTGAATTAATAATATGTAAGTTGAATTAATTATTTTTGAAATTCATGTACATATTTTGAAATTTTAATTAGTTGAACAACGAAATAATATAGATCAATTTGATCTATATTGTATTTTAAATTCTATTTGGTTTAAATGAATTTAATGAACTTTGAAATTGATTTAAAAGCAAAAAAATAATTTTTTGAAGAATATTAAATATTATTTAACCTATTAAATTGCCATTTTGCAAACTATCTCGGAATTCGATGAAATCAATTTCATTGGATCCGGAATTGTTAGTTATTGTCTAATTTCAAGTTTTGTGTCAATTTGAGCTGTTGTGTGATCATGCACAATATAAATGTGTATCGATTCACGATTTAAAATTAAAATAACCATTTTTCAAAAGACCTCAACCAGTTTCATCGAGTTTGGAATATTAAAATATACTAGAGTGTCAAATTTCAAAGCGATCGGAGCTTTAGTTTGTTTGTGCGAGATTAAACCCTCGACTAGATTATAAGTGGACATAAGAATAGAAAATAACTAAAAATATTTACCCTATAAATATACTTTAACTTCTCTCCCTTAAAACCTAATTCCTTATTCCTATAGAATTCAGAAGTAAGCCACCATCTTCTAATCTTTGAATAAATAAATCGCCAAACATACTCAATGAATTTAAGCAACCAAGGATTCATTGAGATTGTACAAATGAAGACTTCACATTGGCATACTCCTTTTTGGGCTTAATTTCTGGGTGCTCGATGATTTTACCAGTAGGGGTAGGCTTGGTTTGCGATGAATTTGGGGATGCTGGTGATGAAACTAGAGGTGCAAACGAGTTCGTTAAGGCAAGGCGAGTTCATTGGTGAGGGTCATGGGCACTTCGATCATTGAAGGTGGAAAGCGACATTTCAGGCCTAGTTGTAGGGTTCGATGTCTAATTTTGAATGAGGACGTCGAGTTGGACGTTATGATGTGGGATTGGTTGGGTTTGAGGTGAGAAAAGCAATGGCAAAGTCCGATTGAAGAAATGGTGATTGGAAGTGGGTGTCAGTGCATGAAGTTCACGCGAGTGTACTGTGCATATTAGGATAATAGCAATTTGGGGATTTTGAAATGGATGAGGAAAATGGGGGACACGGTCACATGATAAATAAAGGGTGAGGAGGTGTATAAATTAAATAATTTAAGTTGTAAATGTAATTTCTAGCTCGTATCGGAGACGGATTGATAGGCAGTCGGTTATGTTGGGATCGTATCAAAATTCTAGACACTTTGGCACTAATCTGGACGAATTCTGAGACTATCGAATTTTGGGCCTATATTGGAATTTCAAATGGATTTGAAAGTTAAAGACGAGTGATTAAATCCACTTACACTTAACTAAAATATTTAATTGTTAGTTAGACTAAAACCATGTTATGATTGTATTTCTTGTTGTTGGTAGTTTAGAATGCATATTTATATAGATTTACGTCGATAGTATAATTTAGTTTAACTGTTAGTTTAAATTTTTTAGTTAGGTTAAAACTAAAATTTAACTACTAGTTAAACCCGAGAGTTGATTACTAATAAATTGTTGTGATCTTGAATTGTCTGGTTGGATTAAGTTTGATGGACGTCTTGGATTGATATAGTTGATAAATCGATGTTTAATTGTGTGTTCACCCAGTTATTCATATATTTATGTATGAAAGATGTTTGTATTATTAATCCCAACTATTTACCACAGATGTAACGGGCATCAAATAAACCCGGGATTAATCATAAATGAATTAAGAACATAGGTTTAAATGATAAATACCTATGACCTCTAATTTAGATTGAAATGATATATGTCCATCCTTGAAATACTAAAATTAAATTTAAGTATCAATTGACCAAGGGATAGAAAATTATATACGGACACTGGATTAGTTAAATTAAATGATTATGAATAATTATTTAAAATTCTCTTAAATAATTTGAATTGAAAAAAAAAGATTGAATTTATGGAAATTGATTTATTTTCCAATTGGAGCTTGAAATATTGAAATTTACATTTGGTAAATGGAATTACTTAAGTAATCGAAGTTAGCGTTTTGAAGTTATAATTAGAATATGATTTAACATTCAAAAATTGATTTGTTTTGAAAGATTAGACTTTTATTTTAACTTTGGAATCGAAAATAATATGAAATTGGAATCGAAATTAATTTGGAATTGAAATTAGAATTGAAATTAGTATGGAATTGAAATTAGCTTAAACTTGAATTGAAGTTAATTTGGAATTTAAATGGGAGTTAATTAAAAGAACCGTTTAAAGATTTGAATTGGAAATAGGAAGTTATGAATGATGTATGAATTTGATTCGGAAATGAGTTTATTTTAAAGGTTGAACTTTAAAATGTAGAAATTTAATTTAATTCTATTTACATGCTTTAAATCGATAGGTTTAGAATAAGAATGGACTGTAGGAATTTAAATTATGACGTAAATTATTGAGTCGAATTAAACTTTAAATGTACGATTTAAAGGATGATATTTATTTGAAATAGACACAACTTATAGTTGAACACTTTTTTAGATTCCTAAATCATCAATGTTGAAATCACGATTCTTCTAAACACATTTTTGGATCTAGTTTTCTGATCCAAAAATTTGTTTGTCACTGTTTTGGTTGTATCTTCATCAAATTTTATCAAAAGCCCATTTTTTCTTGGATTAAAGGGAAAAGAGTTTACAACAAATTTTCAGGTTATGAGTTTTACAAATTCTGTGGTTAATTGGTTCAAAAATAAATTTCAACATAAGAATTTTTTTTGTTTAGTTTTTGTAAAATTTAGTAAAAAACTTAATCCATCTTTCTTAGCCAAAACCCCTCTACTATTTTCATTTAAATTTCTTAAGCTATTTATTTGTAAATTTATCTATGTCGCGTTATTAAAGAGTGTGTAGCTGTGCTTGTAGTTGGAGTTGTGCATCTTGCTTTCTGTATCCATGTTCATATCAGCCTACACCATCTTCCTTTTAATTTTCCATGCATGGTGAGAACCCTCACTCACGATTCACATTTTCATTTAGTGAATTGATACCATTTTAAATGAAATATGAAATATTAGTATTTCTTTAGAAAACCTGTTTGTTTATTATAAGTTTATGCGCATGTGACATGCACACTGTTTTCACCAAAAATGGTTCATAAGCCAAAGGTACAATGAATGTACTTCACCAATATGGTTAGAGAATAAGTGGAGCCGTACTCAACAATAATTGGAAGTAAAAATGTAAATGAAACAAAATGGAGACTAGATTTTAGAGTGGTTCAGCCTTGTGTTAGGCCTACGTCCACTGTGAATGGAATTTTACATTATCATGTTGATGATTACAAGACATATCAGCTCTTATTCTTTATACATTCTTTGACTCACTCAATATATTCTCAATTCACATACAAATTTCGCTTAGATTCACAAGATTCGATGGGAGAATGGCAGGATCGGTCACGAAGAAGGTCGGATAGCGACGGAGGAGGAGGAGGATGTCTTGGATCTTACACACTTACCAGATTTTGATAGTCTCCATAGCCAGATGGATGAAGGATTTTCGAATGATGATGATGATCATGGCCGAAAAATGTGTAAGGAATGGCTAAGGATGGAATTTAGCAGCACTTCGTAATGGTCAGAGCTCCCCCATTCCAGTGGTAACTATGGCTTATTTATAGGTGCGCCCCCTCTCAAGAAATGAACTGGGGTCCCTCTTTGTAGGCTGCGGACCGCCCATTTTATTAATTACGAACATGCCACTGCTTAGCTGTAGCCAACCGGTGACAGCTATTTCCAGCTATCATGTGTGAGCGACTGCGTAGGAACGAGCGATGTGCTATCGCGTTTGAGGCCTTCGCACATACATCATCTGATTGAAGCGCTCATGACTGAAGGTAGACGAGCAGCTGATCAAAACTTGTAACGCTGATATGTGTGCGATTGCTCCAGCCGTAATACTAGTGACAGATCAAGGGAAGAGCAAGAGTTCGAGGTCGTAACTCCATGAGCGGATGTGATGTTCATGGGTGGTTTCGTGGTTGACCGACTGCGGAATGGATCATGTGACTGAAGCTGGTTCCCTTCCTTGTCTTATGTGACCGATTTCTTTAATGTGATAATAAGCGACTTTCTTGATATGTGCAATCTCAGTAGAATATGCGGGCTTTACAGCCCTTAAGAATTACCATTCTTAATGTGCGACCTCTCTGTATAATTGTGCTGCACTTTATGACTACCTTTTGCTCTTGCGTTCGAGCCGTGGTCCATGTTTGACCTTGTTGCGCACGAACGATCTTGGTTGAGGCATACGTGTATGAATCTTGTGAATGCTCGTTCTATGGTTCTAGTAAGGACTTAATTCTTCGATGCACATATGATCCTTAAGGGATAAACATTTGCCCGTCGAAGTTTGTAATTCTCAGCTTATGAGGATTACATGCTTCGAAATAATGAAATGTATTAATTGACGGATTAAGTCCAATTCTTCGTTAGACGAGCACACTTACTAACGTTCTGCGCTTATTGAGTGTCCTTATGATCGTTCGTACATAGACATAATTGTTTTACTGACTAGGTCTGACGGGCTATTTTCCAGGATAATTAAGTGTTTTACCCGGCCCTGACAAAGATGTCGCATCACTTAAATTTGAAAGGACCTTTTAGTCTTCTTTAAGTACTTTCTCTTCGTTTTCCTGCTCTTTATCCATTTCGTTTTTCTAAAAAACTTGCTTTAATGGCAGCTCTGTTGTAGGAGATTCCTCATTGCCTGGATTCCCTTAATTTCGAAATTGGACAGAGCGCTTCTTCTTCCTAATCAAACTCGCTTGCCGGTATGTAATTAAATTTCTCCTTTAACTTTGCTTCTTGAGTTAATCCAACTTACCCCATAAAAAGTTCATGATTGGTAAAATCCGAATTACCCGACCATGTATTGAAGCTTTAACCAATTTGGCTTAGTATTTTTAGGAGTTCGAGCAAATTGTTTGACAGACTTGATTTGCACAACATCCCCTACCTGCTTTTTTTTCTATCTATGTAGAAATGCAAATTAAAGACCAACCTAGTCAAAGCCTTAATGAAAGTACTACATCTGAAGAAGCCGGAGGTTCTGGTGAGGTTGCTGGGATTGCTCCGACTGTTGGTTCTGTTAGTCAAATTTATCCTCAACCCCGGCTCCTTGAATGGGTTCCTTCCACCAGTCATAAAACAACGCTCCCTTTCGACTTATATCTACAAATGTGTGCAAGTTTCAAACTCTCGAAAGACGAAGTTAGGTTTCCCAGGAAAGAAGATTCGGCTGATTGTCCTCCCTTTGGGTACGTAGCAGTCAACTATCATATGTTGTTTAGCGGAGTGGTTCCTCCTTTTAACTCCTATTTAAAGTCCATCTTACGGTATTTGGCTATTGCCCCATATCAATTGCATCCCAATGGATATCACATTTTACTGGGGCTGTACATACTTTTTATGAGAGTCAGGCAACAAGCACCCACGTTTCAGGACATCTGTTCCTTATATGCTTTCAAAAGAAGAGGGGAAGATAGTCTTTCTTTCATTTCTATGGAGGGCAGATATTGTAGGATTATTACAGGCCTAACAGATGGTGTCAAAGGGTTTCCAAACCAATACTTTTATGTTTGATGCCCTCCGAAGTTCTATGGGCGGTGGATGGAGGGAGGTAACTGCCCCTTGCTTGGAGTTTCTTTTCTCCTTTCTTCTTCTTTAATGGTTCTCTTTCTTTCTTGCAGCAATTCCTTCCAATGAAGGCCTCGTCCTTGACTAGGATCTTTTTGATTCTTTGGTTGCAATTGACAAGGCTGAGAGAAGTAGACAAGTGCTGCTTTCAGAGGAAAACTTTTGCAAATATCAGCTACTCCATCCTTTAAGGTCCATTAAGAAAACCTTGGCTTATACACAAAGTGCCACGGGAAAATTTTTTACCAAAAAGAAGCGCTTAGTCCTGGGTGATAGTAGCCAGTATTCCCCGCGATCTCCCTTGCTTCCAGTCATCGGGGAAGGTTAAGTAGATGGTACAAAAGATGATATACTCTCTGACAATATTATTGAAAATCCCGCCCCTCTCTTTACCCAAGAAGAGAATTCTACAGAAACTTTCGGAGGCTTGGGGAATTTAGACACCATCAATTATCTTAGTCAAGGTGATACTATGAGTTCTGATCCTATAATAGACATTATGGAGGAAACCCAAGAAACTACCCAACGTCCTGGGAATGTATTCAATTCAGGAGTTTCCCTCGACATTGGTTCGTTATCAGATGTGCACTAAAATAACTATTATAAGCATTTCCTGCAAACCTTACAACTTCTTTGTATGCTTGCTAATGTTTTGTTTCATTTTCTTGGCTAGGTATGGGTATGCTACACTCAATATCAGATAGTTTCTTCCAACAAGCTAGTTCCATCAATCCGCAAAGTCTTTTAGAATCTTGCCTTTCTTGTCATTTGAAGCGCTCCCAATCATCCTCATGTTCTCAACCTCAACACATTCTCGAGCTTCCACTGTCTGATTCTTTAAGGAAGGAAGGATCTGATTATGTTGAGGCATCAGATAAGAGAAATAAGAGTGGGCGCCTTACAGAAGGAGAGAAAAATAAAAGGAGCAGGAACGACCATGGTAAAAGTGAAATTCACGAACGTTCTTCATTGTCTAATTTTATAGACCTTGATTTCTCTACTTTCCCCGACGATCCATCGTTCCAACTTCCACCCAAATTCAAGCAATCCTCGATCGACCTTCTTACAGGGTTTCGTCCGGTAACTTGATGCTTAAGGAACGTTTCAAAGGTTGGGATTTAAGAGGAATGCATTTTGACTTAGATCTGCATCCAAACGATAGATGAGATGTTGTTGAGGGTTTAAGTACTATCAAAAATTGCATGATCACCCAGTTTAACATCGCCAGAAGTCAACTTGAAATACGGTTGAATCTGGCCATGAGCACAGTTGATAGGCGGTTAGAACATTAGGCCAAGTTTGGTTATGAGTTCCAGAGGTTGAATGCTCGACATCTTGACCATATTGACATTTTGGAAAATGACAAAGCTAGGTTAGTTCACTTGATCAAGTTTTAGGAATCTGAAATCGCCTCTTTAAAGAGTGGGAGTGTTAGAGTGAACAACTTGGAGGCTAGAAATGAGGAACTCAGAAGGAAGCTCGAGGAAATGGAGGGGGAACTCCGAGAGGCTCAATCCGCCCAAGAACTTGTTGAATGTCAGTTAGCTTTAGAGAGGCGAGCTTCGGCCTCTCATCAGCAAGAGAAAGTGGTTCTTGAGGGCAGGATTAACTCTCAAAATGAAACTCTTAGGGTTCTGGAGGAGAACATGATCATGCTGCGCAAAGAACTTGATGAAACCAGAAATAGGGCCGATAATAATCTGTTCAAATTTTATGCTTACAGTGTGATGAGTCACGGAAGTTTGAGCTATTTGAAAAAGGAATTTCCACGGACTTTGACTCTTGTTTGGGAACAAGTGCTCTCATACTCTGGTGGTGCCGATGATGAATATATGTAGGAGAACCTTTTGGAAGAAGGAGATCATAGGGCGTTGGCTGGAGGCAGGAAAATCTTGGCAGACGAGCGAGCTCGATCTTCCAGGGGGAAATCCTCGGATGCTACTTTCACTCGCAACCCGTCTGGTCCTATTGATATCGAATCTTCAAGCCCTCAGACTCCCTTTGTGAATTATTCTGTCCAAGGTGCTGTTGGAGTTCGACCCATTAGGGAGCACACCATTCAAGGGGATGTCCTTAAACAACGTGCGAGTCATGATGATACTTCTTTGAATGACTATGGGGTCGACCTTACATATCCAGTAACTCCAGGTAAAATTGATATCTATTAGTCCATGCTGGACTTGGATTACCTTACCTCTTCACCTGGGTTTGCTGAATTTTGTGCTTGTTATTCGTTTGTTCCAGGTCCGCCCTCGCCACTTCTTTTGTCTGCTAGTGGTACCGTTGTTCAAACTGCCACTGTTGATTCCGTTTTAGTATCAACTAATATTAGTCCACACACCACACCTTTACCAGGCGATCCGATACTATTTAACATGTCCTACCTGGAAGATGAGGATGAAGCTTGGAATACTAAAGTCGTATCTGCTCTGACGCGCAGAAGGAAATCCATTGCAAAAAGCTCAGGAATTATTACCCTGTCATCACCTGACAGTCCTTGCGTAGACAAAAGAACAAAAGATAAATGTTAAGTAGTTGTGGCCCTTAAGTTTTGATCTCAACCTGTTTTCTTACTATCGTGCACTCAAACCGGTTGTATATGCGAGTGTCGGTCCTCGCCTAATATTTTAAGCTTTATGCTTACGTTATCGCGTTTGATATTATGATGGCTTTGTCATTCGCTTTTACGGAAGACAATATCTTTTAGGAATTAGTTCTTGTTAGTCGGGCGATTTTATTAGATGTTCATTTATCATTGTAGCGTTGCAGCGAACTTACAAAACGACCAATTTTTGTGAATTTTCTTAGTTGTAACCGTGATTTCATTTTTGATCGGTCAGCTTGTGTTTATTAGGTTGGTATTCAATCGTATTTCCCACTAACCTGGTAGTACAAGTTCTTCGGGGATTAGATTTTAAATACGCAAGGTTATTACGTTGTTGTTTTTCTTTTGAGGGGGCCCCCATGGGAGGTCTTGGGTTTCAATTTTCGATCCAAGTTCGGTCTTGTTTGTTCTGATTTCTCTAGAAATGAAAAGACCTTGTTGGATACCCCCTTTCGGTTAGTATTTCTGATTTTGCTACCCCCCTTCAGCTAGGATTTCTGATTTTGTTACCCCCTTTCAACTAGGATTTCTGATTTGTTTTGATCTTTCCCGCACTAGGACTAGTGCTTCCAGCCTAGTTTTCGTTTTTTTTTAAAAAAAAAAATCTTTATGCTTCGCCCTGGGAGGTGGACACTAACCCTTCTTATCGAGTTTTTGTTCGATTCGAAGAATTCGTGCCCTACACCTAACAAGGTGCCTCTTTTGGTATTGGCAAAAAGATATTTTAAAATCCGTGGGACAAATTTAATACTATCTTTGTGTTTTTCTCAAAGCTTGATGCTAGCTCCTTCAATGGATGCTTGCTAAGAGTTTGTCGTGTTTCATGGTGAAAAGTGCAGCTTTCTGAATTGCTGTTTATTTGTCATGCTTTTCATTGTTTTCCACATAGCAGCTTATCTTCTTGAAACAATATACTTATTTGGCATGATGTTCCCGGTCTTTAAGTTTCTTTGCTTAGAATGTGCTTTGGGAAGTTTTCTATTATGATTCAATTAGGGATGAGCGATTGCTCCAACTATGCCTGCAATTAAGAAATTGGCCCTTAGTATGGTCTTACCATCATGTCATTTAGATCAGCATATAATTTCTGGTTTATATGACTTTTGTTTAATACATCATAAGTGAATCATCTGCTTAAGAACATCGGTGGTAAAAGAATAGAGTAAAATGACTACTTGTTCTTAAGTTTAAAGCAAAGTAAAACAATGGAGGCCGTTTTTTTTCGAAATGTCGTAGTTAGGGTGCTGATAACTGATCCTTAGGTAAATGTTGGTCTTGGATCGGTTTAAGCGATCTTCTCATTACGCATTGCATCTGGAGAGTTGGAGCAGTGTTCATGGGCTTATATGTATTGATGCAAATGATTCTTCCTGACTAGCTCCTCGATTAATGATTTTAGATGACTACAATCATCTGTGTCGTGTCATGGCCGGTTATGGAAACGACAAAACCTTCCTGATCTTAGATCACTATCTTTAACTTGCATTTGTTTCGGGATTGGATATTTATCTGTATCCTTGGTTGCCATGAAAATATTCCCCATGGTGTCATTGAGGGGAGTGAGCTCAGAATTTTTAAAGAAGCACAGCTTCTTCTTGACCCAATTATCTTTTCTTTCACTATTCCTCTTCCGACTACCAAAACTGCCTTGCGCACTGTCTTTCGTTTTTATCCTGTCACACATCGAGTTCTCTTCAATGCTCATATACTTTTCAGCTTTATTAAGTATCTGTTCGAGTGTACTTGGCTTCTTTTTCTTAATCCATCGACCTAACTTGGTCTTTTTTACATATGGCCCCCTTCAAGGCCATCAGAACCAGCTGGAGCTCATTATTTTCAGCTTCGGCCACTACCAAGTTAAAGAGAGTGAGAAAATCTTTGACAGACTCTCCTGGTCTCTGTTGTATTTCACTTAAGTATATGACATCCCGGATTCTGGCTACTTGGAATCTGAATTGCTTACTGAACAATTTGGCCAAGGTAGCGAAGTTGTCCACAGACTTTGGCGACAACTTTGTGAACTAGAGGTAAGTCACCCCTCTGAATAAGTCAGAAAATATAGGCATTTGATCTTGTCGATGGCACGCGCCCCGCACATATGTTGATCATATCTGCACAGGAATACATTGGGGTCGCTTGTTCCTTCATAGGATCGCAGTGTTGGAGGCTTAAATTCCTGCGGATGTATGGCCATTTTAATTCTTTTGGTGAGTGGGGTCTTAGTAGGAAGAATTCCCACTCGTTTTAATTGTCCACTTATTTCAAGCTCTTTTTCACAATTTCACATGCCAATTTTGAAATATATTCCTGTTCTTTGTTCTGATTCATGGAACAAACACCCTCTTCCTTGCCAACTCCTTGCCCAAGCACATAATTACAATTTGGAGTAGTGAAATATGGGGTTTCCGTCGAGAGGAATGCCCCTTTTGTAGGATCATCCGATCGTCAAAAGGTTGTGCCATCGAAATAATTGTACATAGGTGCTTTAGCTTTTCCGTGGTCCAGATTAGCATGATATGTGACCTCCCGAATAGAATTTCCCTGTTTGTGCTCAAAGCAGAGGATTTTGTATCATAGGCTTGACTTGTTCCTATAGGTATAGACATGATATGGGACCGTAACGTATAGACATAATAGTGTGTCTATTTTCATTGGAATTGGGTGTCATTAGCAATGGTATAAATTGAGAAGGTTCAAGGTGAATACCGATTGAATTTAATAACCACATAAAATTTACCGTACTGAACCAAAAAAAATGAAATAAACGATCGTATTAAAATTGAAAGCTAAGTGCATGGTCACCATGCCTACCCTATTTCAGCTGCTACACATTTCTTACTTCCTTCCCAACGAAGTCTCAGCTGCCCACCCTATTATATCATTTTCAGACCAACACACATGGATGATGGAACGCGACATGCTAACCTAACCACCTTAAGCCTCCACATAACATTTTATAAACCCACCGCAAGTTGAAAGTCTGCAACATCATATGCCTACTAACCTATACACGAAAAGAAAACACGATGTCGCCTTACCCTCATACCTACCCAGTATTGGATGATACAACGTTGATTCTATCCGAAAGTTTAATGTCTATATATACACTATCTTCGTTCATATTGATTTCATTTTCAGTAAGATCAATGCCAACCGAATCTCCACAAAACAAAGCAAACCCAAACTCTACTCTCGATCATATTAAGAAAACACGCAGGTTCTTTCTTCACTTGAAAATGAAATGGTCCACTCACATATAAAGCACAGGAACCAATCGCAGACAAGACTAATGTGTCGCAGTGGTAATTTTTCCAAAGAAAAGCAGTAAGGGTGGGAAGAAGTATAGTAGGGTGACGCATTGTTATTTTCGAGTTCAGGACTAAGGATGAAACTAGCATGCAAGTTTTGGTGATATTCCATGTCGGAAAATGTCGAACTCGTACGTTGTTTGTACACGAGGTCGGCGCAACCATTCACCGGAGGGAGCAGTGATCGCTTGGGCAAGATGGGTATTAGGAGAGGAGTCTAACGGTGGTGTTTGTTTGGAGTTATGGGGAAGCTAACATGGTGTCATATGGTTGCGTGCACACGAATGGTACATGGGATGTTTCAGGAGGAAATATGGTTTGAGGAAGATGAAGATTGGACTGTAGTTGCGGTTTTAAGTAGCGTGGGCCGACGTTGGGCTTGGACCTCTAATACTGGAAAAAAATGTACGTGTAGAAATAGGATATAAGGTGGGGAAAGTTGCAAACAACAGGCTTGGAAAACATAAGGGGGAAGAATAGTGTAACATGGGTAGTCAAGTGCCGAAGTACATGACATGCTGAGAAGATTTTGTACCTAGGTAAAGTTTTGACCAAGTGTGCGCCTAGGTAAAGTTTTGACCAAGTGTACCTGGTATAATTTGAAACTTAAGTGTACCCAATTTAGTTTATTTACGTGTTTTTAATGCTGTGAAGAATTGTTTTGTAATGATCATGGCATGTTAATTTAGTGGGTTCGAAAATAATATGTAGAAAGGAAGATGTATATTCATGCCTGGGTATAAATTAAATGTTTAAACCATGCCTAACTGCTTGCGTAATACCTTTGTTATCCTAACCACCATTTTTAAAAGATCTGCATAATATATATTATCGTAGTTGGTACTCAATAACATATAGAGGGAAATGTGAGATAAAACATTGTTTTCCCAATCACGAAGTTATTAACTGGAAGTATAGAAACTCATGAGACACAAGCATTTCAGACATTAGTATATTTGGTAGGAAGTGTATATCCACGTGGAACATGCACAAACCACTAAATTTATAGGTTCTTAAAGTAAACAAGAACCATATAAGCCATAATATCTATCCCTTATCAGGGTGTCCTACATAGCTGTCGAGTTATCTGAGGTTAGTTATTAATGCTATTTAAGATTTAACCAAAGGTTAATTAATGCAAATTTAAATCCTAACTTGAAATGTGTGTAACGTTTTCATATGTTAACAAAATCGAACAAAAACCAGGAACGTGGGGACCATATCAACTGGCGTAACATTATGGAGCTGCATCGGACAAAGTTGGGTACAACTAAAATTTTAATTAAATTGAACGCTTGTTTAATTTAATTACAACAATCCATTCTGACAGCGAATGGTAACCTAAGATGAGTACAACTCATTCAGTTTTGTCCCACTTATATTTTTATAAGTGGGGTTCAATATTTGTGTGCTATGTTTGCAAATTGTTGAGTGGTTTTTTAATCGTTTTGATGAATGCTGAATGAATTGATAGAATTGCATGTTAGTTTAATTTAAATAATATGAACTCGTTATTTTAATGATTATTTCCAACTGAGGTAACCTACATCATTGGTCACATTTATAATAATATAAACATATTAAATTGAAATATGGATGTTTGAATTGTTGTTATTGTTTGATTGTTGAATATTATATATGTTGATTGAGATGGATGATTTTATTTTAGCAAACGTATTTGGATTCAGGGGTAAACATGTTGGAGGGATCCAACTGGGTTCCTCAAATTTATTATTTATTTTTATATTACAATTATATGAACTGTTCAACTGATATGATTGGATGATTGACTTGATTATCGATTGTTTGATATTAATCAATGGGAAGTATTGGTTGAATAATTGGCAGCAATGGGCCAAAATATATCATTTTATAAATATTGATTTACCATCAGGTGAATCAACGGGAATGAAGTTATAAAATTAGTTTATAACTGAAGATAATTTTGAAATATTTTATTTTGAATAAAAAGTTATAAAAAGGGAATAATTATTTATTATTTATTATTTAAGTTTGTAGGTAATTATCAAATGATTTTGTAAATCAAATACTGATGCTAATAAGATTATTTGAATACTCATGAACGTTTTATAAAGAAATATTCTTCCAAATATTATGAATGGAGTTTTAGAGCTAAAGTATGGTTTTTTTTTGAATTGTTACTTGATTAAGAATTAAATTAGAATTCAAGTTGCAAAGACGAAGAATGTGAATGGTTTTGGATCCATAAGTTAATAAATGGATCTTTGATATAAATTAGTTTTATAATATGATATCACATGATTTGGAAATGAATTATAATTCTAATTATAAATGGAATTGTTTAACGAAGTTAAAAGCGAAAGGTTAAATAAAAATGTCCATAACCGACCAATGTTTTCAAGAGTTAGAATGTAGTTTATAACACTGTATTTTAAGATAGGAAGAAGTTTTTTTTGATTGATATTATAGAACGTAGATTTTTGAGTTACGAACTTCTACTTATTATAAGATAAGAATGTTGTTGATCAAGGACTGAGAGGTAAATAAAATACCCTAACTTGTACGGCTTCACTATTATCGAGGAATGGTATTAGTTTGTAATAAGTAAAGGATGTTGAGATTGGTTTATTATTTCAAAAGAGCAATATTGCAACATTAATTGGGAAACTTTGAAATATAAATCAGATTATTTGGTTTTACCAGAATAATTTGACATTTGCTTGGCCCATATAAGAATCAGTAATTGGTTTATACCATTAAGTTATAATACTAAGGCGTTGTTAAGAATGTAAGGCAATATTTATAAATAAAGGGAATGGATGAGTTTACGGGAATAGGACAATATTTTCAAGTGAAAGAAATAAAGAGGAGATTGGTAAGAGTTAAGAATATAGTTTATTAAGTTAAGTAAATGAAGTCGATTTGAAATCGATGAAATGGTTTTAAAATTTGATGGATTTAATGAATGATTTCAAATAGTAAGAGCATGAGCTGCCAATGTACCTGACTATACTATTTGAGATTGATAGCTAAAACACCGAAATATCAATGACATATTTTATTGGACCTTTTGACGTGTTGTTTCGAAGAGACCGGGATGGGAACTAGACCAAAAACTACTTCGAATCAATGTTGCATATGAAACTAACTTGCAAGGAATAAAGATGGAGAAAACGAAGATCGTAGATCTTCATAAAGCGAAAGAACTACTTGTAATCTCTGGTTAGCTCCCAAAGATACATTATGCATGGTTCTATCGTGGTCGGGATCTACAGATTGCATGGACTTCTCACTATTGATCCTTGGGGTGATTCCTACATAAGGATGCGGTAGGAGAGCGCCTTCGGTTTATCCTGTTTTTGTATGATTTGTATAGACGAGTGTCAGACGGAGTATTTCTTGATGGTCACGTACATTGATTTTTACAAATATACCAAGTTTGGTGGTGGAGAAAATTTTCTTGCTTAAAACCCAGAGTATATTCGTGAACGTCAATTAGTGATTTGAAGGATCTGACGATGTGGAATTCAAAGATATTGAGATGTTCTCTGAAAAGTAAATGTGACCTCAAGCCTCATCAACTGGGATATGACAAAAATCAGGCAGGCAGCATGGCTAGGTGGGTCATTCCCAAGCAGGGTGCATTATCACTATCTAGAAAATTTCTTTTTGTTTCTTAATCTATTGTTGCTGCAGCTTTCGGTAATGGTTGTTGATCCCAACCATGGGTAGGGATGGCAATGGGGCGTGTCTAGGGTCCAAACCCACTTGACCCACCCCTGTTTTGACCCATTTAGACCCACCCCATAGGGTCTTTGGGACGGGTAGACCCACGACCCGGTTTTAGAGGTTCAGGTCTAGGGTCGGGTCTGGAGCACGACTAACCTGCCGCAACCCGACCCGCATATTTGAAATATTTCATAACTATAATTATTAGCTAATTCTATTCATAGACCAACAATCTCTTAACATACACCATAGAGTAAAATAAACTATCATACATCAATTTTTTTTGCATAGCAAGCGAGGTTGAATGGCCTCTACCATCTTTATTAATAAAAAACCAACAAGCAAATTACAAAATCAGCATATACTTCTAATAATAGAAAGGACCAATACATGTTTAAGCGAAGAAATACCACTAAACACCCTATTGTTCCTCTCCATCCATAGAAGATACAGCGTTTTCTTAAGAATCTTCAAGAGAAGACAGCCACTAATTGTCTTCCATCTAGTATATTTGAATATGAGATACCACTCTTCCGCAGAACTCAAAGAAGGAGTATGAAGACCAAAATGAAGTAGTAACTTATTCCACACATAACCAGAATACTCACACTCAAAGTATAAGTGCATTAAAGTTTCTGAACTACCACCACATAAGACACACGCATCATCCAAAATTATTCCATGATCCTTCAATCTTTTTCTAGTATGTACCCCATTCATAAGAATTCGCCACATGAAGACATTCTCTCTAGGCAGAGCATTATTCATCCAGATCCTCGAGTGCCACAGAAAAATTGCAGTGTTCACCGTTATATGATCATAAACCTTGGAAATGTTGTGTCGTCTAGCATTCTAAAATGCATGTATTGATTCAGATGGTATCAAAGTGGTCTGAAGACTATTCCAAACCTCATTTATAATGCTTGAGCCACTGCGAGGAAGAGATATTGTTCCATTAGTAATCATCGAATCTAACGACGCCATCTCACAAACACCGGACAAGGTCCTGTTATTAAAATCAACAACATGAGCAAGAATAATTCCAGGGCTACTCCACGGATCAAACCAAAAAGAAACTTTGCATTTAAATTTCAGACCACATTGGAACAGCGGCAAAAAAATTTCTCTATTCTTCAACATGCATCTCCAATTCCAACTATAGTCTTTAGGGATATCCATTGTCCAGAAATGTTTATCTTTGATTAGAATGCGCCTACACCAATTTGACCATAAATTTGAATCATAGTTAAACAACTTATCAATTCTTGTAGTCAACGCAGCCTTATTCCATGCATGAAGATCAAGAACGCCCAATCCACCAGACTTGAACGAACCACACACCTTCTTGAAAGAAACCGGAATAAGATTTTTAGAATACGGCTTTCCGTGCCATAGGAAATGATTCAAAGAAGAGTTAACCATATCAATAATCTTGCAAGGCAGTATGAAGATTCTTGCATAATAAATGGACATAGATAGAGCAATAGCTTTAACTATAATTAACCTGCCTGCAAGAGAAAATTTAGACGAAGGTCAGCTAGCAATTTTAGACGTAATACTTTCAACTAGTGGAAGACACTGTAAAACCAGCAACCGAGAAGAACATAATGGAACGCCAAGATACTTCTCGTCATCCAACATTGGAGACAGACCCGAAACAGCGTACATAATTGTTTTAGCATCATCTGAAATTCCAACAAACTTAATTTTGGATTTGGACTTATTTATAGATAAACCAGTTAGGACTTTAAATGATTCAAGAACCACAATAATTCCATTGAGAGATTTCGGATTCGGCTTCGAGAAAAGAAGGAGATCATCAGCAAATAGTAACGAGGAAATACCTGGAGCTTTACAATAAGGATGATAATCAATGGACTTGGATATATATGCCAATGACGATAAGACCGTGAAAAGCTCCATTACACACACAAAGAGGTAGGGGGATATGGGATCGCCTTGACGAAGGCCTTGCTTTGACTTGAAATATCCAAATGAAGAACCATTAGCACTTAGCGAGATGTGGACGGAGGATATACACGAATATATCCAACAAAGAAACGGGATAGGAAAATTCATCTTGAAAAGTATGTAAATAATTGTTTCCCATCTAACAGTGTCATATGCCTTTTGAACATCTAATTTCAGAACACGCCGCGGAGAAATATAAGATCTGTTGTATCCCCTCATTAGCTCTGAAGCCAGCAAGATGTTATCGGCAATGTCTCTTTTGGGCAAGAACGTACTTTGGTTTGGAGATATGATTTCAGACAGAGCAGACTTCATTCGCCGAGCAAGGATTTTAGATATACATTTATACAAGACGTTGCAACATGCAATTGGCCGGAAGTGAGTCACATAAGCGGGCATGTCTAATTTAGGGATTAAAGCCAGCCTAGTTGCATTTATCCCACTAATCGTCTTGCTATGCAGGAAATTTTTTTTAATAGCTTTTATAACTTCCACACCAACAACAGACCAACAATATTTAAAGAAGTGAGCATTAAATCCATTCGGGCCCGGTGAACTAGTGGATGTCATAGAAAAAAATTGCCTTTTTAATATCCTCATCCGTTACTTCATTTATCAGGTTAGCTTTCAATGCATCATTAATAGGAGGAAAGGAAATGTGAGAAAACGAATCCAAATTGACAGATACATTAGAAGAATTACCCATTAATGACGAGAAGAACTGAAGAAAAGCACCTTGCACAGCTTCCGGACCTTTACAAAAGATACCGTCAGCATCAAAAATGGAATTGGTAGTCGAAGCAGCATGCTTAATCTTCAGAGAGTTGTGAAATAAAGAGGTATTTTTGTCACCATATTTGAACCATTTACTGCTACTCTTTTTCTTTGCCATTTTCGCTTCTTTAATAATTGCCTTGGACAAGTCATTAGCAAGTTGATTTTCTTGAGTTGATAATAGAGTCATCTCAGCATCATTGAGGCAACTACTGATAGTTTCCTGAACCTGAAATAACTTGTCCCTAAAACCTTTTGAAAGACTAGTACCATCACCATAATTGTCCTTCGACCAAGCCTTCAACGTATTCTTCAATCTTTTAAGTTTAGCCTGCACAACAAACATTGGGTTACCATGAACCTGAATATTCCAACAGTTAGTAACAATAGCTAAAAAATTAGGATGTTCGGTCCAATTATTAAAAAATGAAAACGAGGAAAGTTTTCTCATGGTGTTCTTTCCCCAATCTAGAATCAAAGGTGAATGATCGAACAATGAAGGAGGAGGAATGAATGAGCAAAGAGACGACCAAGAATTTAATGCGTTGATGTTTATGAAGGACCTATCAAGCTTGCAATAAGTTCTTATCGTATTTCTAGACGAATTATTCCAAGTGAACTCCGCACCGGAAGCAAGAATAGGAATTAGATTGGAATCAAGGATTGCACAGTTGAGAGGTCTGGTTTGCGGGAAAGTTAACGGCGAACCACCAACCTTATCAGAAGAGAATTGCATGCAATTCCAATCACCCATGCAAATCCAAGGCTGGGAGGATGGCTGGGAGAATTGCATACATCAAAAATTACTTTACATACACCGTCTCTTTTATAATATTAGTTTTGTTTTATTCTTTATCATCTTCCTTCTTTAAAACTTTAAACTTGTTTACAGAAAATAAGAAATTTATAGCTCTAAAAAAAGTTTAAGTTTACTAAAATGAATTTCAATTTTTTGAATATATGGTAACCAATTTATTATGCCACAAAAAATTCTTAATTTCAGCAAAAAAAAACTAATTCTAAATTAAATGATTTTAAATTTAAGCACATTCTTGCAGAAGTTCCCATAATTCTAATTTTAGGTTTCATGTTTAAAACACATTAAGTTCTTCAATTTTTTTTTTACATAGATTTGGTCAGTATCGTTAATTGCAATGTTTTAGTTTGATCGGTTATAATTAAAAAGTAAGATTGCAATAAAGAAGAAAGGTAATTTTGTAACATATAACTTTAGCAAAATAGTGGTGTACGTTAGGTAATTTTCAGTGTATGAATAGAATTTGCCATTACTTGTTAATCTTATTAGGTATACATGGTTATAACTTGAATATCATATTCTTTCAATCAAATAACTATAAAATTTTCATAGTATTAGGTTGCATCAATGATAATCATACAATAACAAATGCATACATTTTGAACTATTATCTTACAGCTCATTTTATTATATTCTCTTATCATTGTGAACACATTATAATATGTATATAATTTATCATTTAGTGGTAAAAAATATAAGTATATAAATTTGTGTACATTAGAACACAATATCATTGGGTCGTGGAGTGGGTCGGGTCTACCCTGACCCGTACGGGTTTCAGATACGGGGCAAAAATCTAGACCTGCACCGGGTCTACGGGGCGGGTCTGGGGCGGGGTTTAAAAATTCTAGGTCGGGTCTGGGGCACGAGAAACCCGCCCATTGCCATTTCTAACCGTGGGTGATAATACATTCTCTACACTCAAGCTAAATAAGTGGGTTGTCATATGTGGCCAGGTTGCAAGATATTTTTGTTGAACCCCTAGTGTATCCCCTCTAGAGTACACTGATCGGAAGGTGGTCCCATACCTTGTCATAGTTGGAATCCAATCTCCAATAAGCGCCTCGCGGTTTTTGGTTTTATAATGAATATGTAGAGCGTGAGATGCAAGCGCTCTGCTAGATGGTTATTTATTTATGATTTGATAGACACTATTACAGTATCATTGGATTTTGATATATCAAAAAATGTTTTGGGTTATAGTAAGGTAAAAACCATCCGTGTTTATGTGTGGGTTGGTCTTACTATTATCCTTTTCTTTCAAAAGGATTTTTTAAAGTTAAGCAATTTAGATGACGTTTAAACCTAGTGAGTTTTCTCACACTGGTTCACCAGACTGATCCGTGGCATTTGCAATGCTCGGGTCAGACCGAGTTTTACAAGTTCAGGTTATCGGATGCTGTGAAGTTCAAAAACATGCTGGAGAAGTCCAGACGCATGATATCTAGTATTTATTCAGTTGTGTGATGTATATAAGGACAGGTTATTATAATTGTCCAGATGTGTTGGATGTTCATTATACTCTGATGATTGTAAGTATTTTACAAGCTCTCAATAAAGATTTATTTCTATATTATATTTTTATTCCGTTGCGATGTGAGACTCTGTGTGGTGTTGGTTCTTTTTCTTATTCTTCTGTTCTATTATTTCTTTCTTCCTATTCTCAACCCCTGACCTTCTTTCTAATCAAGATTCATATTTTTGTGCACTTTGGGTTGGACGTGTGTGATATTAGTCAATTCAAAGGGTACAGATTTGTGGGCTTTTACAAACCTAGTACATAAGGCCCTGGACTCTTCTAGGATGTTTAAGAGTTCTCCATAATGTTCTGGACTCTTCCGGAATACTCGGCGTATTCCTTAATCCTTTATATTCTTTCGGACCTTTCTGGAATCTTCTAATACACTTCGGGATGTACTACACTATTTTAGATTGAAATATTTTGGATGGAAATGTAATATTCAACATAGTTTGACCCGATGCTAGAGCACAAGGAGGTCAACTATGGAGGGCTATGCTTGACTTGGAGGAGAAGATGCATTGGTTAAAGCTGGGACGATGAAGCATGCATTCAAGATGGATGCGTCCGGAGGTATAAGCATGGTCCGGGGTTACGTGATTAGATGAGAGTCGAACTTATGTTAGAGCATGTCGTGTCCTAGAAATTTAAAGGCGGGCGCGAGCTTCGGGGTCATAGAGGCATTGATGGTGATTGATTGTTAGCTAGAGTTGTTTTGAGATTGCATGATTTGAAGACACATTGCCAATTATGATTTGGACGTGATCCACTTGTATTTCACTTGTTTATATCATACTGGTTGTTAGTTTATATTGGCATATACATTGTAGACATAACCTAACTCGTACGTTATGTATATAATAGTTGGGCATGTTCAAGATATTTCAGGTTCAAAGACAAAGTGATCAATTAGTGGATGTTGAGAGTTGATGGTGGATGGCGTATTTGTATATAGTTTTTATATTTATATCAACACATGTTCTTTTGTTGGTGAAATGTACAGTTTGGACATGTTATGTGTATATTTGATGATAGTGAGCACTTGGCTATTTTTGTAAACCCACTTGGACTCATGTATATTCATTATTATATGTTATCACTACGTGGATGACTTTGTGTTCTTTGTGATCTTTTTTATTTTGTGTCTTCTTCTATCCTAAATACGCCCTTTATTGCTTTGTGTTGATATTGTGTATGTATATGTGAATTATTTATTATTTTGAAAATATATATTGATGTTAGCCTAAGGAGATACTAACATGTAATAGCTAAATATCTTATAGTAGTGTGATTATTATTTGTTATAATAATAAGTGTTTGCGATCACTTTAAAAACTGGTCGGCTCTACCAAAAATAAACATGTAACAGCCAAATATCACCTTACTATCCATATCATTTGAATGCATTACTTAGCAATACTACTTGGTATTATGGGTATAGAAGTAAGGTGTTATATATATTGTATCATGATTCGATTATAATCAAAATGAAATTTTCGTGTTGACGATCGAAAGTATTCCCAAGTTGAGAGAACTACATATCGATATTTTCAATTTGAGCTTAGATATACTAAAAAATAGAAATTATCGAGTGATTCGTTTCATAGTTACTAACAACTATCAGTACGTAACCACTTGATACCTCCAGCGGTCATGAGTAATATGATGTGCAACATTTGGAGGGTTTGACATATTATTTCTCAACAGATACATTAATATATAGTCTCGCTGTATCTTAACTACTAATATTTAAAATGATATATTTACCTTTATTGTGATAAATTAACTCATTGTTATAACACTTTGTAGCTACTATTACAAAACATAGAGTTTATGGTTTTTTTTGTTAAGCTTTCTTTTAATTAAGTTAATTAATATAATACGTTATACCAAGTATATAATAGAAAGAAAATGCATTTTATTTTGAACAAGTAATAAAGTTAGATACATATAACTAATTGTCGTTAGGGCATATGTCTAACTCTATCAAGTAAGACATTTCTCATCATATTGCTTTATTACAATATATTGACATATTATCTATTTTTAGGCTTATAAAATGTTCATATCAGATTGTTATTTGACCATATCGAGGTTATTTTCATTGCTTCTTATATTCATAGACAAATATGATTGCATTACCAGAAGCTATGTAAAGGACGAGCAAGAGTCTTATATTACTCATATATTACTTTTATGGGGTTATTCCTGCTTATCTCATTGTGCACTACCACAGAGGTATTAGCCATGATGCATGATTTATAAGTCATATATTGATGATATATGATTTGATAAAACTATACTATGTTCTAATGTCATCTCTAATGTCATCTGATTCATTTTAATTATGCTATTGTCTATGTTTGGTTCATATTTATGTTAATCATATCATTATTTTTTAAGCACTGCGAGATATGTTACCATTTGAGAGTAATCACTTATCTTAACGTTTTTTTCTTTATCGACTGGATACACTACAATGTATTATTTTATGTGGATATTGGATACCGGAGGTTGATAGAGGTTGTCACACCAAATATTTGTTAATTGCATCTTTTCATTTGATTTTGTAATAATAAACTTTCTCTGTATAAGGGTGTACATCGGGCGGATCAAACCGATCATTTTGGTGTTCGAAGTTGGACGCAAACACGAATTCGACAACTCATGTCCGACTTGATAAAATGTGGACAAATGATTTCTTGTTCAAACCCGGTCCAATAATTATTTGAACATTCCGCATCTGATCCAATAAGTTCATCCGTACCATCCGACAAGAAATGGATCAGGTCAGACAAATTGTAAACTTGCATGGAATCATAATATTAATACGTACGGACGACCATATATTTGAGTTCAGAATCGTAATTTTGATCGGCTCAGAATTGGTGTTCAAACCCTACATGTTTCTTGAACGGACTGTACATCAAGCGAGCAAACTTCCAGATCGGACCGTTCGGATAACGGACAGTCCTATCGTTTTACAGCCCTACCTATCAATACATGATACTACATAAAGCTATTTTGTAAGGTAATGTACTTATACTTGAGGTCGATTTCCTTATCCATGACTACTATTGCATGCACAGAGACAGGGCACGCCATGGATAGTTCCAAAATCCTTTTGATCCATTTCTATTCATTTACTAGTATTGCCCATTCCTCGTTCGTACCGTGATACCACCTTAAACACATGACAACCCACCTTGCATAATCATTTCTTTTCCTTCTAGACTAGATGTATGGGTATTTTCTTAAAATATATTAGCATTGAAATTTTTAAATAAGAATGCCACAAAGGAACCTATCTTAAATTTGGAATGGAAAGTTAGAAGACGTGTTCTTGTATAGGGACCATGAAAGATAAAACAAACATCATTTCGATCAGGCAGTTGATGCTTGGAAGGACTGTGGGCCAAAGCCCAATTGGCGCATGGGTCATGGGTCCACGGCCATGCATCCACTTGATTTTGTTACTGTATCTACCTAGTTTAAGAATTAAAGGTGGTGCCTGGCGCAAACGGTAATGTTACCCAGCTGGTAATCTGAAGCGCACAGGTTCGAGGCCCAGCCTCTTCACATAATGTGAGGAAAAGGCTGCGCGCGCTAATCGACCACCTCCAGAGCCCGGAAAGTCGTGAGAATAGTACCAGACGGGAGACTGTCTAGGACGTCCTCACGCTTGAGTATGGGAGCCTTCGGTACTGGGTATCCACCTATCTACCTAGTTTAAGAATTCAAATTGCTGAATGCAAAATAAAAATAAATATTAAAAATAATTTAAACAAATTTAAGGCTTCTATATGTTAAAACAAAGCTTCCCTTTAGGGTTTAGAGCTAAACCAGGTGCAAAGTATTTAAGGCAGCGTTTTTTTTTTTCAATCAAAGCATTTAACGTTGGCGTTCGCGTCAAACACATCGGAAGTGGACATCACCAAATGGTCCATTCAAAATGAACGGCAAAATTTTATCCGTTTACTTTTGGGTTTGAAGTTTCCGACGCGAACAGATAAAATTTTCAATTATTCTTTTCTTTTTATCTTGTCCATTTGATTAAAAAGGGGCATTCTCCTTTCTTGAATTTGCCTCTTTGTCAGCTATTTTCATTTGCTCCATCAATAAAAAACACAGCTTAGTGTCAAAATTTAATGCGTTTGGAGGGCAAAAGAGACTGGACAAGTTGGGGTACTGAGCTTTCTCCCAATCATGGGTAAAGGCCCACGTTTAACCTTTACCCATCTTCAACTAGTACAATTCTAGCCACATAATTATTTTAAGCACTATCATGAATTATTAAATTGACAGAGGAAGGGACATTCATTTTTGCGTAAACTAAATTAGGTACAGTGGGGGGATCAGCCATACATATGACAGGTTAATATATCATTTTTGATTTATCTGTAATTTTAGTTGAAAAATCAACTGTAGCATTCTCATATTCAAAACTCCTATTTATGCTTCCTAAATTGCATTACATACATCAAAATATATAACAGCTAATAATAATCGCTAGGCTGTCATTTTTAGCATGCAGATAAAGTGTAATTCCGCCGACCATTCCTACGTACTGTTCTTACATTCCGTGTATTTTTTGACTTTTTTAAAATTAGTTTTACATGGTTCCTGCTTTGTACCGATTGAACCAAATTCAAACTACACATATGATAACCTACAATCCTTCATTGTGTGTATGATATAACCATGTTTTTATAAGCACCCACCCAATAAGCGTGAGTTATTCATCGTAGTAAATAAAATTTTATCATTTTGAATGATTACAGTCAAGATGCATCGAGACTGTATCACGATGTATCGTTTGATATCAGAGTACGTAATGCTTTCCAAATATTGGACAATATTGTTTATTATCACCGATGAACTTCAGGTTATGTACTATTTATCGGATAATTGTGAAACGACTCACTCAATGTTTTATGTTGATCGATATAGCAAAGGTCAAACAAAATATGTCAATATGATTGATTTATACAGTTTTGTCGATTTAAAAGTACTATGCATCTTCAACATGAAAATTCTGCTTTGATTATAGCCAAATCAAGACATGTTGTCTGTTAACCTGTCATTTTACAAGGTCGTTGCATGGAGGATTCAAATACGTAGGTTACTCAACCATCAAGATGGATAGCTCGAAGGGATGCTCAGAACACTTGGGAATCGAGTACAGATGATAGCATAAGCAGCAAATAATTGGATTTACTTGGTTGGAACTCCGGAATTGGACAAGTGCAGGAGTGCACTAAACAAAAATCCTAATATGTATGACTTCCTGTAAGGGTTTTTGTCGACCTAGCTCCAACACTTTGGATCAGATCAATATTGCTCAACAAATGTGTGATCAGTATGATTCCAAGAATTAGGATCGGCCTGCGTGAACTAACATGGGATTTGTACGACTACCTGTCGGGGTTTGGATTGGCTTGGATGGATCGCTCTATTCAGATTAGCATGAAAAAAAAATCATTGGGATCGGCATAAGAGAAATAAAAATGAAAAGTAAATGAAAGGAAAAGGTCTGATCGGTTCATCCATGTTTGGATGAATTTGAATCAACACCGATCGAACCAGCAGATCGATGTCGATCAAAAACCCAGAGCATGGGTGATCCGATGTGCACTCTCCTAACTTGATTGCCTCCACTATCCTGGTAATTCAGAGAATTTCTAAGCTGGTCTGAGATCACATTTAACTTTAAATAGAAGATGAGCATTCAGAAAAGGGATCTTTTTTATCTTTATACAGAAGCTCTAACAAATCCAAAACTCATCTCATTTTCTCTACTTTCATACAATCTAGTGTTGCAACTATAATTTATCAGTAAAAACAAGAGTTTAGACCGAATAGGCATAGGCTATAGGTTGTCCAACCACTATAAGAATCTACGTGTTCATTTGCTTTTCCTGCATTCTATGGCTGTAGATTGTTGATTTGTGATATTGAATTATTCTTTCAGGTGTTATTTATCTCTTAACCAAAAAAAAGCCTAACATTTTGATACGTCGGAATGAGGTTAGAACAAGTTGGAGTTTGGAAAGCTAAAACCTTGATAATATCTAGAACTAGGAGAAATGCCTCTTAAGTAGAAGAAATTGGTAACGAGGGAAGTTAAGAGGCTTCTTGGGAGAAAATCCCTTCATTTACCTTATAAGAGAGGAGATGGATAACATGGCAAATCGATTGCACATTACATTGGAACATCAAGAGAATAAGCTTAGGAGACCAGAGTAAATGATGCAAAAGTTCCTCGCATGACTTGGACAAGCTGGATAGATTGGATTCAAAACCGAGGCATTGGAACTGCAGCCATTGGATAAGAGATTATAGCATAGGAACTGAGAGTAGCCCTTGATCGACTGACTCGGATCGGTACCAATTCGGATCCCATAAGGGGAACACCTCTTGGACCCTAAGGAGAAGGTGCTAGGATCAATGGAATTTTCTTTGTTTTGGGAAATGTTGGCATGCCCGTAGTTAGGTCATACCAGGCTGACTTGGATCAGAATGTTAGACAACGACATAAGGAATATGTACCAAAATATCCCCTCAGAATTAGGGGTTGGCTTTATATTTAAATAAGGAAATATCAACAGAAGAAAACGAGAGGTTGGAAGAGATGATTAGAAGAATGATGAGCAGTGATGATGAGTTATAATTTAGAGGATGTTAGTAAGAATTCATCCACTCCTAACCTTAAAAATGCAAGGACCCTCCAGAATTCATGCTTTCGGTGTTGAAGGCATGATGGAGATCGAATCCTACAGTGCACATGATGCGATACATCAGACACATGGAGATATTAGAGGCATCCGAATAATTAATAGAGAAATGTTTTTCTTTATATTTGATAGATTTGGCTTCTGATTTAGACAGCTAAAAAATGGATTGATTGGTTTATAGAGTGAGCCATTTGATAGGTTTATGGGATAATTCAGAGTGTTGGAGAATGGAGTTTTGATAATAATAACCTTATTTCAATAATAATTGATTATAAAATATATACAAACATCTCTATCTAGAATATATATATATATATATATATATACACACACACACACACACACACACATATGCAAGGATTTGTATACAAGAATCAATACGGAAGACTGTACAATTTTAGAGATTCAAGAGAATCAGAATTTAGAGAAGATTCACGACTCATGAGTAATCAAGATATCAAGAGTTCAAGATAAATATAATAATAGAGTCTAGTTTATATGTAAGAATCTGAATGGCACTCCAGGTTCAAACTCAAATTCTGATTTTCAAATTCCAATTCTATTTTTCAAATTTTGATTTCAAATTCTATTTTCAAAATTCAAATTCGAAATTTAATTAGTCTTTATATTTTACCTTTGAACTTTTATTTTAAACTTAAGTTTTAAAGTTTATAAGTTTATATAGTTATATACTTCTATATTTATATAGTTTTAAACTTTATAATTTTATAAATATGTTTATATAATTTATATTTATGATTTCATATGATTTTCTACTTTATAATACTTGTTATATCACTATGTTTTAATTTAACAATTTCCAGAATTATATATATATATATATATATATATATATATATATTAAAACACTTAAAAAATATTCAATTTTCAAACACATATGTCGACATACTTATGTAGGGATGTCGACATACAACTGTCATTTTTTAGTTTTGAAAGAAAGTGTCTTTTTCACCATTTGTAACGTTCCAGAAGCGTTGCAACCTTTCAAATCTTATAAAGATGGGTTGATTTCGAATTTTTTTTCATTCTTCTTCTCTATCTTTATCCCTTTTCATTCCTCCATTATTATTTCATATTTTTATGATTTCTACACTTATACTCTGCCGATTTCTATTCTAAATACATAAAAATTCTTCTTTTGAAAACTCTCTACTCATTACACTCATAATTGAAGTGTTATTGAGGAGTTATTGGGATGTTGTAATCATTTGGGATAGTTTGGAAATGATGTGTTCCTTATAGCCGTGAAATCAAGGAAAGGAAAAAGTGTTAACCTTGTAGCCGGGAAATCAAGGGTGTTGGAAATGGCGTTAACCTTGTAGCCGTGAAATCAAGGGGATGGTAATTAGATTTTGATCTAGTGATAAAACTCTGCTCAATCCAGCGTTGCGTGAGACTGGACGTAGGAGAAATGCAAACCAGCATAAAATCCAGTGTGTTCTTTCCTTTTCTCCATTTTATTTTTTTTCTTTATTCTGTATTTTTGTTTGATTCTGCATCTATAATTATCTCTGTGGTGTGTTATTCATATAATAGATCATATAAGTTTTAGATTTTCTTAAATTCCTTAAAAACACTATTCACCCACTCTAGTGTTAGTTTTGCCTTAAGATCCATTCCGCATTCCCTAACAATTGGTATTAGGGCAAGGTCATTCAAAAAGTTCATAATATGATTTTTGAAAAAATTAAATGGCAAATTTTGAAATGATTGTTAATACTAGTGCCGGTTCATGCATTGTATCAATGTTGAAAGAGTCTGCATTCAATTATGTTGAAAATTCAAGTGATCTACTGAAATGTTGTCCAATACAGGAAAAAATGTGTTCTATGGCTTTTGAAAATTCATAAGATGAAAAGATGGGTGAAGTGGCTGTTGAAAATTCAAATTCCGAAATGGTGTGTTACATAACTGTTGAGAATTCAAGTTTTGGTAAACAAATGTTGGAAATCGAAAATGACAAATAGATACTGGATAGTGGCTGTTCGGGACATATGACGGGAAATCCAGAAATATTAAATAATCTAGTCTATGACGATGATGGAATGGTGAACTTCAGAGATAACTCTAAAGGATATATTGTTAGGATAGACAATGTCGGTAATTCTGAAACTCCTACAATTTCTGATGTTTTATTAGCTAGGAATCTAAAACATAATTTACTAAGTATAAGTCAACTTTGCGATAAGGGGTTATACAATAAACTTTGAAAAAGATAAATTTTATAGAAGATAGGAAGCAAAAGTAATATTCGAAGGAGACAGAAAGAAAAATATCTATATATTGAGTATGAAAATCTTCAACGATAATCTATGTCTTATGGCCAATACAAGTGACCCCTGGATCTAACATAAGAGATTTAGTCATATAAATTTCAAACACATCTCTAGGATTTCTAAATTAGATTCAATTAGAGGATTACTCAAAATGAAGTTTAAAGTTAATAATTTATGCGATGCTTGTCAGTCCGGAAAATAAAAAAAAAAGTTCATTTAAATCAAAGAGGAAATTACAACATTAAAACCATTAGAGTTAATTCACATAGATTTATTTGGTCCATCTCAAACCAATTGCGTAAATCACAATAGATATGTTTATGTAATAGCCGACGATTTTTCAAGATTTACTTGGACTTTATTTCTTAAAAATAAAAATGATGCTTTTGTTCAATTTAATACTTTTGCTAAAAGAATTCAAAACTTATTATCACCAAAAATCAAAACAATACATAGTGACCATGGTGGAGAAATCGAAAATTTTGTAATAAAAAAGGAATAACCCATAATTTTTTTGTCCCTAGAACCCCTCAACAAAAAGAAGTAGTTGAACGTAAAAATAGGACGATACAAGAGCGTGTGAGAACTATGTTATCTGATAGTAATTTACTAAGAAATTTTTGGGCTGAGGCAGTTGCTACAGCTTTTATATTTTAAATAGGATTTCAATCAGACCCTTAACTCATAAAACACCATATGAACTTTTGTATAATAAGAAACCAAAAATATCATATTTTAAAATATTTGGAAATGTTTTATACTTAATACTAAAGAAAATTTAGATAAATTTGACTCGAAATCCGATAAAGGAATTTTTATTGGATATTCAGAGAGAAGTAAGGAATATAGAGTTTTTAATTTAAGAACCAATACTATATAAGAAACTTTAAATGTATCCTTTGACGAAAATTATAAAAATACAACACAACGAAGACAAATGTGAAAATGAAGTTAATGAAACAAATAATGAAGATAGTCAACCAAATAGAAGAATTAGACTACTAAGAGACCACCCTGTCGAAAATATCTTAGGACATATTGAATCTATCATTAGGACTCGTAATCAATTAAATAATATGAGTAATTCTGCATTAATTTCAACCATTGAACCTAAGAATCCAAAGGAAGCATCTTCCGTTGATTCACGGATCCTTGCCATGTAATAGGAACTAAATGAGTTTATTAAAATAAAATGAATGAACATAGTGAGGTCGTAAGAAATAAGGCACGATTAGTAGCGCAAGGTTACACTCAAGCAGAAGGAATATATTACGATGAAGCATTTCCCCCTTTAGCTAGATTAGAAGCAATTAGGATTTTAATAGCATTTGCAAACCATAATAATTTCAAATTATATCAAATGGATGTTAAAAGTGCTATTCTAAATGGATTTGTTAAGGAAGACGTCTATGTAGAGGAACCAACTCTTTTTAAAGACGAAAATTTACCAAAGCACGTATATAAGTTAAAGAAAGCATTATATGGATTTAAAAAGGCTCCTAGGGTTTGGTTTGATAGATTAAGAAATTACTTATTACAATCCAACTTTGAGAAAACTAGATAACACACCCTGTTTATTAAAAGGAATGATATGGATATACAAGTACTGCAAATATATGTTAATGATATAATTTTTGGACTGAAAAATAATAAGTTGAATAAAGAATTTTCAGATATTATGACCCAAGAATTTGAGATCAGTCATTTGGGAGAACTAACATTCTTCTTAGGCTTACAAATTCATTAATTAAAGAATGGAATTTTTATTAATCAAGAAAAATACGCCAGAGATTTAATTAATAAATTTAATTTAGCAACAACTAATGGAAGACCAACACCAATGACAAATAAATAGCCTTAAGTAAAGACGATACATCAAAAGACGTTGATCAAAAATTATATAAAGGAATGATAGGATCATTATTGTATATAACCGCTAGTAGACCAGATATAATGCATAGTGTATGACTCTGTGCAAGATATCAATCGAAACCTAAGGAAACACATTCAAAAGCCGTAAAACGGATTCTAATATATGTAAAACATACATCAAACTTTGGATTATTTTATCCTAAAGATGATTCATTTGATTTAATTTCCTTTTGTGACGCTGATTATGCGGGATGTAAATCCGATCGTAAAAGCACTAGCGGAACATATCATTTCTTAGGACATTCACTAGTCTCGTGGTTTAGTAAAAGCAAAATACCGACTCTTTGTCAACAACTAAAGCAGAATATATCTCTGTTGCTTTGGCTTGTTCACAAGTAATATACATGCAACAAACTCTAAATGATTTCGTATTAACAACAAATAAATTACCAATACACTGCGATAATACGAGTGCTATAGATATATCTGAAAATCCAACTCATCACTCAAGAACTAAACATATTGATATACAACATCGTTTTCTAAGAGATAATGTAAGTAAAGAGAAATTTCACTCGAATTGTTAGAAACAGATAAACAAATAGAAGATATATTAACAAAACCACTAAATAAAGCAAAGTTTACTAAATTGAGAAGAGAATTAGGTATTTGTTCATTAAAGTGCACAAAGATTATAAGCTAATTGAAATAAGACATGTGTCATATTATTATAAGTGTGATCCTTTCGTATTAGCTAAGCAAGCATTACAAGTCCATTTTTCTTTGTATTCGTCCTTAAAAAAGGATAAAGCAGATTGGTGGGCTATTTTTAAAACAAAAGCAAGATTTACATTTGATGGAAATAATATTCCAAACGAAGAAGCGTATCAAAGGGATCTTGAGCCAAATACTGAAATAATAATAGCCGATGACACTGATGTAGGGTCGTTGAATTATCAAGCGAATGCATTAATATATGCATTTGTAAGTACTGAAGAAAACGATATAGAGTATGAGACTGAGTCTCGATCAGAAGATGATGAAGACTGATCATAAATGATGATTACTCTTACCTGTGAATTTATTTATGTTATGTGCTATTCTGAGCAATGTAATAATAATGATGAATGTTACTAGCTATGAACTTACTTATGTTCTTTACTATTCTAATGTATGTAATAATAATGATGACTATATATGTTATGCATTATTAAGAGTTATGCATTGTTCTTTTCATGTACGATTATGTGCTGATTATGTACACGGTATGATTGTGTGATGATTAATGATTATGTGATGCATATGTGCTCATTATTATTTTGTATGCATTATATGATTGTAACAGATATGTCGAATAGAAGACGATCCACGAGTACGTCTCATCCATCTCCTTCACCATCTCATGTAGCTGGAGCAGGTCCTAGTAGCTCGGAGCCAAATCTACGCCAGGTTGCGGAGATTGTTCCAAAGAGTGCTGGGTAAATATCAAATTTATTTCAATTTAGATTATTTAAAATATATTAAATATCTACGTCAATATTTATGGGGTTCGAGGGGAGCTGTCATCCTTTATTCTAGAAGTATCGAAGGAATCATATAGGAGTAGGATGTACGGATGTTTGCCGCATTAGGACAGTATCGCACCTTATATCAAGAACGCTATTTTGGTTGATTTAATGGTAAATATAATTTTATATTACTATTGAAAATTAATATATTGTACATAATTCAAAATAAATTAAATATACAGGTTGTAGTACGTGTGGAGCCACATGATATGAAACTTTTTATGACTAATTAGAACATGAAAATGCAGAAAAATTATAAAGAGGCAATTTCAAGGGCCAAGAATGCTTGTAAAAAGCCAAATTGGATGAGTGACGATGTTTAGGCTGCATTTGTTAGATACTGGGATACCAAAGAAGCTAAAGTAAGCTATAATGAAAATATTTGTGTTTATATTGATTGCATTATTTTAATCAACCGTGTATCAAATTTAATAGGACGTAGCAGCAAGAAATAAGGCAAATAGGAATAAGAATCTAGCTTTACACCGTGGTAGCTCAAAATCTTTCCAACAGCATAGAAGAGAATTGGTATAAATTTTCAATATTTTTAGCATATGTTCATGTATATCCTTATGTATATCCTTCATTCTTATTTTCAATAATTTTATTACTGTATGTACTCAGTTTGCAAAGTATAGAAGGGATCCTTCGATAGCTGAGGTTTTAGACGTGCATATGCGGTGGAGCATACTGATGAAGAAGGGAATGTTTCATACGATTGGGCAGACCAAAATGTCGCAGATGTAATGCTAAATATGCTTATCCGTAATTAAAATGTTTTATATTTGTTTATATCACAGTATATAAGTAAATTATATAGCAATTGTGCCAAAATTATATTGATACTGTAAGAGAGATATGACGCAGAGCACGCAAGGGTGACAGAGGCTAGTGGATGAGAGGAGATTACGCTTGCAGAGTCCAATCGTATATGGGATTCTATTATTGATCCGTCTACTCGAAGTAGGCGATATGGCTTCGACAATCAGGAGGTAAACCATTTTTAGCCTTCTATGATAACATCATGAATATTAACTTGAATTATTAACTTTAATGTTAACTTGAATTATTTCGCAGGCTCTTATTTTTCAACGAGCTTACAGGAAGTCCATTGAGGAAGAGGATATAACTCAAAGGCAGTGGCAGTTGGATGAGCTGAATGATTGGCGAAGAAGCCACCTGGTCCAGCAAATAGACGAGCGCATTGCAGCGTATTATCAGGAGCATGGGTCTATGCCTGGGGAGGGAGATGTTATTGTTGCTGCTGACAACAAAGACAACGACGAGGAGGAAGTTGTAATGACCCGCATTTTTAGATATATATATATATATTTATTTATTTATTTAATTATATAATTGGTGATTTAGAGAAGTTAATGATCGTTTAATTAAATAATATTAAATATTTAATTAATAATTATAATATAATAATATATTATAATGTCGAAATAGTCGGAAATAGTGAAGTTCACAATATCATGTGAATTGAATAGCATACGAGATTTGGTGGAGTTTCGATTCGAAATATAATAACGAATATATTCAATTGACGACGGTTTGAACGTATAATTATAATATAATTATAATAGAGCTTGAAATGGCGCGGCAGTTCGCTATTTGGCGATTTGAACTTCAACAGAATGTACAGGATTCGTGTTAAGCCGCATTTCTGTGAAACAAGAAACGTGTGGAGCTGGTGGAGTATATCTTTCTAGTGGAAGAGAGAAATCGGGATTTCGTCGTGTAGATTTTGATTTATGTCCAAATCAAATTTCAGAAAAGTCGCTGTGGAATTCCTTTATAACTTGCAACGCTTTATATACGATATAAATGGATTTTCAGTATAAACTGAATATCGATAAATTTAAAATCTGAAATATCAAAATGTAAATTCTGATATGATATTCTGGAGCTGTACGATATCATATGTGAAGATATACGAGAATATTAATTTATTTATATTAAAATTAATAATATTTAAATATATTTATATATTTAAACGGTCTGTTCAGCGCTTGAAAAATAGCTAGTTTTGCATACGACCTCTGTTTTCGACGAAACCAGTTTTGTTAGATCCGCAATGTCAAATAGTTGTTAGATTTCCAGTTTCATGATTTTTAGAGCCACTATGTGGTCGTACGGATTTTTAGAGTGTAGAAAACGAATATAAAACAATAAAATAAAATATCTCAACACTTTCTAAGGACTAGAAATGGCCACCCAACACCTTGTACAGCCACAACTCTCAACAACCCTCCCTGTATAAGCATGAAACAATCCGCCGTCCTCATTTCTTTTTACACAGCAAAAATATCGGGAGAAAGTAAATCAAAGGAAATACAAAGAAAATTCCTTAAATCACTACATATATGTATTGGTAATCCTTATCAAACCCTCTTCAAACTGATGAGCACTTCAATGAGCTCGACACCTTCTTTGTCGCTGTATCCTAAGAGCCGCCGTGACCTAGGGTTTGTAGTTCCAAGAATTTGAAGCATCAATTCAACGTTTTGGTGTCATTTTTGGGTTTAGCGAGGGGATTCGCACCTTATAGTGAAGTTTAGGAATTTTCCGATGATGATTTTGTCGCACCAAATGTCGGCGGACGTGGGTTCAGCTGGAGGACGGAATTCGAACGGGTGATGCGAGTTGAGCAAGTTTATGACTGAGAGGTGGAGTTTTGGACGAGGAAACCGATAGTGGCAACCGTTCGTAAAACGGTGTGGTAGAGGTGGAGTTGTCAGGGAAGGTGTGCGGTTTGAATGGGTTACAGGAGCAGCGTTGTAGTTGGGGAAGAAGCTTTTGGGAGCAGCAAGCTTTAAACGATGGTGAATGGGCCAAGGGAGGTTAAGGGTGAGGCCCATCAAATTTATATAGTTCAAGTTTAAATTTTATTTTTAAATGTACAAACTTATATTGTAGATAACTTGATCATACGAAAACGGAATTCAGCGAAACAAGTTGCGTTGGGACCGTTTGGACGGACACTACACAACGGAACTGACCGCGAGTCAATTGGAGTCCGTCACAAATTATAGCAAAATAAATTGTCTGAATCAAGCGATGGTTATCGTCATTGACGATGATCGTCCAACTGTGAGTAAATCTCACTAACTCTGAACAGTTTATATTTTCATGTTATATTTTTAAAACTGTTAAATATTGACTGTTTGACTGTGTGTTGACTGTTTGATTGAACTGCTAGTTAGTTAGTTGAATTTCTATATTGATTCTGTTTAGCAGAATATATCATATGGAATTGAAAGAGATGTTATCTATATTGTCTAACATCTGTGATGCAGGGAAACAAGTTGGAGGAATCCGACTGGATTCCTCAACAGTTATTTTATTGTTTTTCATATATTTTGATATATGATGTGAATTATAACCTGTTGTTGATTTTGTGTGTATGGACGATATTGAACATCGTGATTTGGTATGATTGAATACCATGACATACCGGAATGTAGATAAAGGAGATTTTTCAAAGTGATATTGAAAAAGAGATATTTATAAAGTGGAATAATTATAAATAAGAAATGTTTATAAATTGGAATATTTATAAATAGGAGATATTTAAAAAGGAAATAACTGCAAATCATTTTCTTTTTGACTGGAAAGGGCTTGTGTAGCGGTTTGGGGATTTTCCCGATGCTCCCGATACAAAGGAGGTTATGGCGAATTTTCCCAGGAATCTAAGGAGTTAGAATATTTCAAGAATAAATTTGAAAAGGGATTATTTGTAAACCATTTACAAATAGAATTGGAAAGGAAACATTATAAAAAGGAAATCATTTTTTTAAAGTGTAGAACCGTTATTTAAAAGTAAATCTTTTCAAATGAATAAAACGTTGTTAAAAAGGGAGTAATCGAATATGGTATTCGAAGTTAGTTTAATCGAATATGGTATTCGAAGTTAGTTAATCGAATAATATATTCGAAAGTTAGTTAATCGAATATATTATTCGAAAGGGGTTAGTCAAGTCGAGTTAACCAGTTGGGTTAAGTGAGTCGAGTTAACCAGTTTGGTTAAGTAAGTCAAGTTAAACAGTTAGAGTTAAAACAAACATAGTTATTCAGGATGAGTAGCCATTTAGCACGACTGCTAGCGTAATTCGCAGGGCTGTAAATAGCCTACGGCGGTCGGATGTTTCCTGAGGGAATCAGGCGTAACCATTGTGATCGCTGCGATCTAGTGTTGAGCGAATGGAGTTAAAGAATATAGAGTTAAGCAAAATTAGAATCTAACTAGAGATTAATAAGTTGAATGATTTCCTGGGTATCGATCTGATGTTGGTTTCGGCCTTCGGGGTTTATACTTAGGAAGTTGTTCTCTTGTTAGTTTATAGTTAGAGTCTGATAGTTGTGGAAGGATAGTGATACGTAAATAAACAATGGAAATGTTTTCCAACGTTGATAACAAATATTTTCTAAATATAGAAAATAAGGAAATATGTATAGATATACATGATGATTGATCGATTGACATTCCATTTGGAATTTAGATCGTTGTTTGTACACGGACATGTTTTCATTTGATAGTTAAATCACAGACTATCGAAGTTTTGACCATTTTAACGTTGTTAATATGGAGAGACCGGTTGGATTATTATCCATAGAACCACTCTGTATTGGCATAAGCGTTGCGAATCATATATGCCAAAGTTAATTGAAGACGGAGTAAAATGCAAGGGCTATCCTGTGTACAGAATAGTGCCTTCGGTTTGTCCAGTCCCAGGACAACTTGTATGGACGAATGTCTGACAGAGTATTCCTAACGAATCATATATGTTGATCTCTTCAACGTATTACGTTTGGTGGCGGAGAAATTCGTTTCTCTTAGCTTCATACCCGTAATACCGTTAGGGAAATCGATAATGATTTGACGGGTATGATGATGTGGCATTCTAAGTGAATAAAGATATGATGTGTAAAAAGATAAGCGTAGCTTCTAGCCTCACATCCGGTAAATGACAGAAATCGGGCAGGCAGCATGGCTAAGTCGGTCGCACCGAAGTAGGGTGTATAATCACCTATCTAGAGAATATTCATTTGCTTCTTTAATCTATGAATGCTGTCCCATATATATATACGGGAACGGTTGCTGATCCCAACCGTTGGTGATGTACATTCGATACACTCAAGCGAAATGAGTGGTCGGTCGTGTGTGGCTGAGTTGCAAGATGTTCTTGTTGAACTCCAGTGTATCGTTCCTAGAGTACACTGATCGGAAGGTGATTCCATACCTTGTCATAGTTGGAAACCCAATCATCCAATACGTGCTTGCGATTTTGATTGTATATTATATATGTAGAACATGAGATGCAAGCGTTTCTGCTAGATTGATATCTAATAGTATTTAGACATTATTATAATATCAGAATGATATTGCTTTGCAAAGATATTTGGATTCTCATAAGGGAAAAACCCGTTCCGTATTCACGGCGTGGTCTTATGAGATATCATATACATGTTTTAAATGATTTGAGTTTACTCACACCAGTCCCATAACTGACCCGGAGTTTATTTTGTTTTCCCTAAACTCTTGGGTGCCTAAATTTGTACGGGCAGTCAAGTAGTCAGGATTTACAGGTATACTTGAAGAGCTTGGAGCAGGAGGCTTCAGCAGTCGATAGCTATTATTTGTTCCGCTGTGATGTTATGTGTTGTACTCTGAGATGGTATGTATATACAGTTATAACTTTGTATTTCAAAAGTTATGTTATATTTTATTCGTTCCGCTGTGAGATTCGTGTTTACTCTGATGATGATGTTCTTCTTCTTCTATTCTAAGTTTCTATCTTATCTATCATCACCCTCTGCCTTCTTTCATAAATTACCGGGATTTTTCGATGTTTTGGTTATCGACGTCGAGCTTACGTCGATAACCAAAGTCGCCGAAAATCCGGGTCGTTATAGTTGGTATCAGAGCTTATGTTTTAGTGATCGGACTTAACTCTGTGGCGTAACTCAGTAGAGATAGGATTAGAAATATCCTAGATTGAGTTGAGTGTATATATATACAAGAGAGCGTATATGTTATTGAATATAAAATGGTTTTATATTGTGGAGATTTATTGATTGAGTGGCTTATGAATTCTGGACGATCAGTTTGATCCACTGTATCGGTAGGAGTTTTATAAACACTTGAATACGATGAACCGACATGATATGTTTTGAAATTAATATAGTATATTAGTTGTGTTGGTTGTTAGTATAATCGAATGAGATTATAAAAAGATGGAAGGGTTATAAATAACTAATCAGAATTCATATAAGTAAAGTATATGAAGTAAGACGAATTAAATCTGAATTTAAATCAGATTGGAATTAAAATAAGGAAATTTTAAGTTCCTGGGAGATTTTGAACTGTTTTCAAAATGGAAGTGTTTAGAAATGATTTTTGAAAGTGAAATAGTATTGAACTCACTTCGATTACTGGAAAATAGATTCTGATGAGTGTGGCCACATCATCAGTGTTCAATTTCGAGTTCCAAAGTGACGGATTACTACCAAAGGTTTTGTTTTTGAATTGTTTTGAGAAAACAAGTGTTTAGAAATTCAAATGTTTTGAATTGGTGTTATGAAATTGATTTGAAATGAACTCAGGAATTTAAGTTCTGGAATTAAAATTTAACTAATGAAGTTAAATGGATTAAAATGGAAAAAGTGAATAAATAAATTTGAATTTAACTTGAACTAAGTTAAATGAAATTGGATTGGATTATAGAATAATCTGAAATGGGATTAAGTCGATAACTTAAGAGTTGAAATTTGATATTAGAGTTTGAATGGAATTCGACTTAAGTATAAGCGAATGATTTGGTTGAGAACCAACTGACAGGAGTTTGATTGGAATGACATTTATATATGTTGAGTTGAGTAACAGATGAAAAGGGATATAATGATATGCCCGACAAAAAGGTACAAGTTTATTTTATATATGAGTTTGGATTTTATGAGCCGAATTGGCAAGCCGCTTGGCTGTTTGATTTTCTTTTGGGTTGGAGAAGGCCTAGAGAGGCGAGTTGTGATTTGACGTATTTGCTGGAACAAAGGAGGTGCTGGCGAAATTTTCTGAAAATTTAAAGTGTTAGGAAATTTTCAGGATTTTTGAAAATTTTAGTTAGTCGGAAGGAATTAATATTTTAGTCGATATTAATTGGTTCAGTTGAAACCAGAAATAAGGGGCAAACAAATCTTAGGAATTCCAATATATAGGGTCGTCCTCTAACTTAGCAATTTCGAGGACGAAATTATTTTAAGTGGGGAAGAATGTAATGACCCGCATTTTTAGAGATATATATATATTTATTTAATTATATAATTGGTGATTTAGAGAAGTTAATGATCGTTTAATTAAATAATATTAAATATTTAATTAATAATTATAATATAATAATATATTATAATGTCGAAATAGTCGGAAATAGTGAAGTTCACAATATCATGTGAATTGAATAGCATAAGAGATTTGGTGGAGTTTCGATTCGAAATATAATAACGAATATATTCAATTGACGACGGTTTGAACGTATAATTATAATATAATTATAATAGAGCTTGAAATGGCGCGGCAGTTCGCTATTTGGCGATTTGAACTTCAACAGAATGTACAGGATTCGTGTTAAGCCGGATTTCTGTGAAACAAGAAACGTGTGGAGCTGGTGGAGTATATCTTTCTAGTGGAAGAGAGAAATCGGGATTTCGTCGTGTAGATTTTGATTTATGTCCAAATCAAATTTCAGAAAAGTCGCTGTGGAATTCCTTTATAATTTGCAACGCTTTATATACGTTATAAATGGATTTTCAGTATAAACTGAATATCGATAAATTTAAAATCTGAAATATCAAAATGTAAATTCTGATATGATATTCTGGAGCTGTACGATATCATATGTGAAGATATACGAGAATATTAATTTATTTATATTAAAATTAATAATATTTAAATATATTTATATATTTAAACGGTCTGTTCAGCGCTTGAAAAATAGCTAGTTTTGCATACGACCTCCGTTTTCGACGAAACCAGTTTTGTTAGATCCGCAATGTCAAATAGTTGTTAGATTTCCAGTTTCATGATTTTTAGAGCCACTATGTGGTCGTACGGATTTTTAGAGTGTAGAAAACGAATATAAAACAGTAAAATAAAATATCTCAACATTTTCTAAGGACTAGAAATGGCCACCCAACACCTTGTACAGCCACAACTCTCAACAACCCTCCCTGTATAAGCATGAAACAATCCGCCGTCCTCATTTCTTTTTACACAGCAAAAATATCGGGAGAAAGTAAATCAAAGGAAATACAAAGAAAATTCCTTAAATCACTACATATATGTATTGGTAATCCTTATCAAACCCTCTTCAAACTGATGAGCACTTCAATGAGCTCGACACCTTCTTTGTCGCTGTATCCTAAGAGCCGCCGTGACCTAGGGTTTGTAGTTCCAAGAATTTGAAGCATCAATTCAACGTTTTGGTGTCATTTTTGGGTTTAGCGAGGGGATTCGCACCTTATAGTGAAGTTTAGGAATTTTCCGATGATGATTTTGTCGCACCAAATGTCGGCGGACGTGGGTTCAGCTGGAGGACGAAATTTGAACGGGTGATGCGAGTTGAGCAAGTTTATGACTAAGAGGTGGAGTTTTGGACGAGGAAACCGATAGTGGCAACCGATCGTAAAACGGTGTGGTAGAGGTGGAGTTGTCAGGGAAGGTGTGCGGTTTGAATGGGTTACAGGAGCAGCGTTGTAGTTGGGGAAGAAGCTTTTGGGAGCAGCGGGCTTTAAACGATGGTGAATGGGCCAAGGGAGGTTAAGGGTGAGGCCCATCAAATTTATATAGTTCAAGTTTAAATTTTATTTTTAAATGTACAAACTTATATTATAGATAACTTGATCATACGAAAACGGAATTCAGCGAAACAAGTTGCGTTGGGACCGTATGGACGGACACTACACAATGGAACTGACCGCGAGTCAATTGGAGTCCATCACAAATTATAGCAAAATAAATTGTCTGAATCAAGCGATGGTTATCGTCATTGACGATGATCGTCCAACTGTGAGTAAATCTCACTAACTCTGAATAGTTTATATTTTCATGTTGTATTTTTAGAACTGTTAAATATTGACTGTTTGACTGTGTGTTGACTGTTTGATTGAACTGCTAGTTAGTTAGTTGAATTTCTATATTGATTCTGTTTAGCAGAATATATCATATGGAACTGAAAGAGATGTTATCTATATTGTCTAACATCTGTGATGCAGGGAAACAGGTTGGAGGAATCCGACTGGATTCCTCAACAGTTATTTTATTGTTTTTCATATATTTTGATATATAATGTGAATTATAACCTGTTGTTGATTTTGTGTGTATGGACGATATTGAACATCGTGATTTGGTATGATTGAATACCATGACATACCGAAATGTAGATAAAGGAGATTTTTCAAAGTGATATTGAAAAAGAGATGTTTATAAAGTGGAATATTTATAAATAAGAAATGTTTATAAATTGGAATATTTATAAATAGGAGATATTTAAAAAGGAAATAACTGCAAATCATTTTCTTTTTGACTGGAAAGGGCTTGTGTAGCGGTTTGGGGATTTTCCCGATGCTCCCGATACAAAGGAGGTTATGGCGGATTTTCCGGGAATCTAAGGAGTTAGAATATTTCAAGAATAAATTTGAAAAGGGATTATTTGTAAACCATTTACAAATAGAATTGGAAAGGAAACATTATAAAAAGGAAATCATTTTTTTTAAGTGTAGAACCGTTATTTAAAAGTAAATCTTTTCAAATGAATAAAACGTTGTTAAAAAGGGAGTAATCGAATATGGTATTTGAAGTTAGTTTAATCGAATATGGTATTCGAAGTTAGTTAATCGAATAATATATTCGAAAGTTAGTTAATCGAATATATTATTCGAAAGGGGTTAGTCAAGTCGAGTTAACCAGTTGGGTTAAGTGAGTCGAGTTAACCAGTTTGGTTAAGTAAGTCAAGTTAAACAATTAGAGTTAAACAATTAGAGTTAAACAGTTAGAGTTAAACAGTTAGAGTTAAAACAAACATAATTATTCAGGATGAGTAGCCATTTAGCACGACTGCTAGCGTAATTCGTAGGGCTGTAAATAGCCTACGGCGGTCGGATGTTTCCTGAGGGAATCAGGCGTAACCATTGTGATCGCTGCGATCTAGAGTTGAGCGAATGGACTTAAAGAATATAGAGTTAAGCAAAATTAGAATCTGACTAGAGATTAATAAGTTGAATGATTTCCTGGGTATCGATCTGATGTTGGTTTCGGCCTTCGGGGTTTATACTTAGGAAGTTGTTCTCTTGTTAGTTTATAGTTAGAGTCTGATAGTTGTGGAAGGATAGTGATACATAAATAAACAATGGAAATGTTTTCCAACGTTGATAACAAATATTTTCTAAATATAGAAAATAAGGAAATATGTATAGATATACATGATGATTGATCGATTGACATTCCATTTGGAATTTAGATCGTTGTTTGTACACGGACATGTTTTCATTTGATAGTTAAATCACAGACTATCGAAGTTTTGACCATTTTAACGTTGTTAATATGGAGAGACCGGTTGGATTATTATCCATAGAACCACTCTGTATTGGCATAAGCATTGCGAATCATATATGCCAAAGTTAATTGAAGACGGAGTAAAATGCAAGGGCTATCCTGTGTACAGAATAGTGCCTTCGGTTTGTCCAGTCCCAGGACAACTTGTATGGACGAATGTCTGACAGAGTATTCCTAACGAATCATATATGTTGATCTCTTCAACGTATTACGTTTGGTGGCGGAGAAATTCGTTTCTCTTAGCTTCATACCCGTAATACCGTTAGGGAAATCGATAATGATTTGACGGGTATGACGATGTGGCATTCTAAGTGAATGAAGATATGATGTGTAAAAAGATAAGCGTAGCTTCTAGCCTCACATCCGGTAAATGACAGAAATCGGGCAGGCAGCATGGCTAAGTCGGTCGCACCGAAGTAGGGTGTATAATCACCTATCTAGAGAATATTCATTTGCTTCTTTAATCTATCAATGCTGTCCCATATATATATACGAGAACGGTTGCTGATCCCAACCGTTGGTGATGTACATTCGATACACTCAAGCGAAATGAGTGGTCGGTCATGTGTGGCTGAGTTGCAAGATGTTCTTGTTGAACTCCAGTGTATCGTTCCTAGAGTACACTGATCGGAAGGTGATTCCATACCTTGTCATAGTTGGAAACCCAATCATCCAATACGTACTTGCGATTTTGATTGTATACTATATATGTAGAACGTGAGATGCAAGCGTTTCTGCTAGAATGATATCTAATAGTATTTAGACATTATTATAATATCAGAATGATATTGCTTTGCAAAGATATTTGGATTCTCACAAGGGAAAAACCCGTTCCGTATTCACGGCGTGGTCTTATGAGATATCATATACCTGTTTTAAATGATTTGAGTTTACTCACACTAGTCCCATGACTGACCCGGAGTTTATTTTGTTTTCCCTAAACTCTTGGGTGCCTAAATTTGTACGGGCAGTCAAGTAGTCAGGATTTACAGGTATACTTGAAGAGCTTGGAGCAGGAGGCTTCAGCAGTCGATAGCTATTATTTGTTTCGCTGTAATGTTATGTGTTGTACTCTGAGAAGGTATGTATATACAGTTATAACTTTGTATTTCAAAAGTTATGTTATATTTTATTCGTTCCGCTGTGAGATTCGTGTTTACTTTGATGATGATGTTCTTCTTCTTCTTCTATTCTAAGTTTCTATCTTATCTATCATCACCCTCTGCCTTCTTTCATAAATTACCGGGATTTTTCGATGTTTTGGTTATCGACGTCGAGCTTACGTCGATAACCAAAGTCGCTGAAAATCCGGGTCGTTACAGAAGTGGACGCAGAGTTTGATTGTTTATGGGTGTGCACATATTTTTACTAGTAACGTATTTGTTATTGTATATGGTTGATGCATGATGATGGTAGTTACTGTTTGTTTGATGGATTTGGTAGTGTTTTGGATTTTTTGGCACTTGAATGGGCTAGTAGTCATTTTGTATACATTATGATGGTATGTTATGATGGAATGATATTGGTTGTGTTATGGATTTGGTATATTATGATTTGGTAGTGTTATGGATTTGTGTATGTTATGATGGAAAGTAAGCGTTATAGATTTGGTATGTTATTGTATAGTGTTATGGATTTAGTGAATTGATTATATGTTTGTGACTTGAGGGAAAGGAATCGCTGCATATTGCAGCAAAAAATATGCAGCAAAAAACACCCAGATTTGTGATGGCTTGCAACGACCTATGGGTCCAAAATAGCAACGGCTTGTGACGGCTAAATATTCCAGATTTGCAACGGCTAGCAACGACTAATAACGGTTTCTCGGGAAACAAACAAACTACCACGTTTGATGCCACATGGACAAAGAGCCGTTGCTAAATTAGCGATGGAGTCGTCACTTTTCCTGTTGGCGACGACTTTATTTGCAACGGCTAATTGCAATGGCCGCCGACGCTTTTAGCTGTGCCGTATTCTTCGTAGTGTTTTTTTCTTACTCAACTTATTAGTGGTGAGTGTTTGGTCGGTTCGGTTGGTTTTTGAGTAAAAAGGTTCAAATCGAATCAGAACCAAAAAAATATATTCAAAATCGAATTGAAATAATTTCAGTTAAGGTCGGTAACCGATTTAACCGAACTTGAAAATATTTTATTGTTCAAATGATTAATTCACCCAAAGAAAAACATAAATTTATGTTTGGAGAAATTTTATTCATTAATTTTATGTTTATAATAAAGTTTGACTTATTTTTAATAAATGTTTTTGTATTTTATCACTAAACTAATTATTTAAAGTACGGCAATAACATAAAATTAGACAATACGATAAAAGTCCAGTTACTTCGGATAAACCGATAATTAAAAAAATATTTTACAAATCGAACTTAAACCATTTTAATTTCAAAACCGAATCGAACCGACCGAAATAAGCAGGTTCAGCCTGTTAATTCGGTTTTCATTGAATATTGCTCACCCCTGTTTAGTTTAACACTCAGGGGATCCAATGCGGCGGAGGTGCAAAAAGTTATAAAGGGGATAAAGCTAGAAAATAACAAGATATAGCGGTTAAGTCTAAAATAGCATATAAAATTCGTATTTGATGTTTTTGCAAATATATATAAATATAAATATAAATGGAGACTTAACATTCAACTTAATAATAATTAGTGCATTCTCAGTTTTAAATAAAAGCATATGCAAATATATGTAAATAAATATAAAATTTAACTTGGCTTGATTAAAGTAAATAGAATATTATAGTATTTTATATTTTTAAAAAGTTAAAAATTATATTAAAAACAAATTTTATAAATTTTATAATGTATAAATGTCATTTCTTTTTGCATTAGTGATGGATGATATCACGAAAGATATACAAAGGGAGATTTCGTGGTGTATGCTCTTTGTCGATGATGTTGTGCTGATTGATGAAAGTAGAATAGGGGTTAATCGACAACTGGAGTTGTGGAAGGAGACCTTGGAATCAAAGGGTTTCAGGCTTAGCAGAACTAAAACAGAGTATATGAAGTGTGAGTTTAGCGGTGTCAGGTCAGATGACGGAGAGGTCACCCTGGCCAGTAGAGTAGTACCCAAGAAGGAATCATTTCGATACTTAGGATCTATGTTGCAGTTTGATGGGGAGATTGATAAGGATGTTAGTTTTAGAATTCAAACAGGATGGGTGAAATGGCGACTAGCATCTGGCATTCTCTGTGATAGAAAGATTCCTCAGAAGCTTAAAGGAAAGTTCTATAGGACAGCAATTAGGCCTGCAATGTTATATGGTGCAGAATGTTGGCGTACTAAAAGGTAACACATTCAGAAGATAAGTGCAGCAGAGATGCGGATGTTGCACTGGGGCAGTGGGCATACCAGAAGAGATCGGATTAGAAATGAGGATATTCGGGAAAAACTTGGAGTTGCACCTATTGAAGAGAAGTTAGTCCAACACCGCTTATATGGTTTGGACATATCCAACGTAGACTATACGATGCACATGTGTGCATTGGAATTATAGGCCGCGCCGAAGGCAAAAGAAGAGGTAGAGGTCGACCTAAAATGACATGGGAGGAGATAATAAAAAGAGATTTAAGTAATTGGAGTTTATCTAAGAGCTGGTAGTTGATATGTGTGCATGGAAGTTGGCAATCCATGTACCAGAACCTTAGGTTTTTTATTTTATTTTTTATGTTAGACTTTATTTCACTTTATTGAACATTTTTATTACTGTTTTAGACTTTATTTCACTTTTATTGAACCTTTTTTACTTTTTCATTTTTATTATTATCATTCAAAAAAACCTTTATTAGACGACTTTTTATTTGTTTGGTTATTTTAAACCCTTTTTATATATATGGTATCATTATATATTTTATTTTAATTTAGTTTTGGGTTCCATATCTAGCCAACCCCAACTTGTTTGGGATATATGGCTTTGTTGTTGTATAAATGTCATTTCTTTTATAGAAAATATAGCTGAAATAATGGAGTATAGCCGAAATAATGAGGTATATCGGAAATATTGGAATATAGCGGGATTTAGAGCAGAAGGGCTATATCATATGCTATTTGAAGATAGCGTAGAGGTAGAAATCCGCTATACGATATAGCGATATGACAGGGTAATAACGGAGCATTAAATGCACAGATTCACCCCTATAACTTATAGGTACCTTAGGCCGATTTTTGTATATGCCACTATAGATAAAAGGATATTTCATTTGATAGTAATTGGGAAGAAACAATTGTATACATAAAGATTGAATTTGAATTATCGAGATTTGAATCAAACTCTCATTCAGATTTAACTAAAACACCTCCATGTTCAAATCCTATATCCTTCGTGTGTCCTTTTTAATCTCATCCGCTAATCATGATAATCATATAACTATTTGGGATCCACCACGTCGTATATAAGTGGATGATTTATTAATCAAGAGTTGAAACCAAATATAGATGATTTATTAATCAAGAGTTGAAACCAAATGGAAGTGAAAGAGAGTTTCCACTTAACTAAAATTTAGGGCATGTTCGGTAGCATCAAACGGATTGTTTGGGTAACGGACGTGTCCGTTACCTAACGGTCCATAAAGGACCGTTGAGCCAACGACTCAAATTCCAGCCGTTGGCTCTCGACGCTTCAGACGCGTCGACCCAACGACTGGAATCTGAGTCGTTAGCTCATGCCTATAAATTCTCCCCCTCCCCCTTTTCCTTCATCCCGACTCTTCTCTGCCTCCTTTTCCTTCGTTCCTTCTCCTTTATTCACCATTTTCAGGTACGTTTTTTGCTTTTTTTTTATTTTTTTATGTGTTTTGTTTATTTATTTTTTTAAATTCTTTTATCCAGTCGAATGACACATTCTTCTGCCTTTGGTTCTGGCTCTTCCAACGCCCCTAATGCTGCTTGACCAGCGGATCGAACTGAGGCTTTCATAGACATTTGTCTCAATAACTTTCATCTTCGAGGAACCAACAGGTTCTTGACTGCTGTGCAGACTGAATTCAACGAGAGGTTTGAGGACGATTTGACTTAGAACCAAATAAAAAATAAGTGGGATAATCTGAAGTGGGCCTGGATTTCTTTGAATGCCCTATTATAAATATCTGGAGGCTTTTGGAATGCTTCGCAGGACTGCTTGGATGGATCAGACGATTGGTGACATGAGCCTCGACGCATGTACCAGAAATTTAGGAGATAACCGCCTTTGAAGTTTCGGGAGCAGGACCAGCTTTTTGGGGGATGCATTGGCACATGCACATGCAGTTATCAGATTCCCCCTCCTCCACAACCCTTCGCCCCGGGCGATGCAGATAGTCCACCGCCGGTTCAGTTTGCACGGAGGCAGTCGACGCGCGCCACATCTAGTAGGACACCTCCTCCAGAACCTACCTTCGTTCAGGCAGAGCTTTTCTCCGTAGCGGTGGATTGATGTTATGACCTATCTCGCCCATCGTTAGTGTCGACAAGTGAGAAATCATTGAGATTTTTCGTCTCGATCGGACTATCCTGGAGGTGGTGGAGACCTTACCTGATATGGAGTTGGTGGGGTACATGAGTTATCATATTACACGGTTCCGCAGACAGCCAGTAGTTTGTTGTATGTTTTCATTTTGTTATTATGTACTGAACTGTTATGTTTTCGTTTTTTAGTTACGTATTGAACTGTTATGGAATTTAATTATGTACTGAACTGATATGTTTGGTTAAGTTTGTTATTTTGTATTAATCATATTATTTAGTTTTAATCATTAAATAATTAAATTACAAAATAAAAATAAACTCCGCTCAAAATATCCGCTGAAATTCTCCGTTTAATGCGTCAAACACATTCTCCGTTAACTACAATTCTCCGTTTAAATCTCTGCTCAAATTCTCCGATTCCGCTTGTGCCAAAAACACTATCAAGTGTTTAAATTATATTTGTAACGACACTTATAGACAATCTATCCAACCATTTTACCGAACTGCTCTCATAAAATAGCAGCAGCAGCAAAATACCCAATATTAATGTCACACAGATCCAGGTCCGCTTTAATGTACCACTTGCAATTTGCAAACAACAAAATCTAAAGTATCATCTCTCGTCTACTTCTCCTGCTACTCACATTTCTCCTAAGTTTACATTAATGCGACCCACCATATCTCTCTTCTCATAAACTCATACATACTTCGATTCACACATAACAACCATAATCACCAAACGAAGAATGAAGATACAGTGCGACGTATGCAAGAAAGCAGAGGCAATGCTGCTGTGCTGCGCCGATGAGGCCGCTCTCTGCTGGAACTGCGACAAAGCCGTTCATTCCGCTAACAAGCTTGCCCAGAAACACCAAAGGCTTCCTCTCTTTTTTGAACCTACTACTCCACCCTCTTCTTCCAGTTCTCTTTCAGCACCTAACACCTCTTCTAATCAAGCTATCCCTACTTGTGATATCTGCCAGGTATGTATGTTTGTATGTATATGGATTTATGTATATGTATGCACATTACACATATATGTATGTACATTACATTCTCTTCACCATGCTTTCATGTATGTTCATCAAACTCGACAATATGAGCTCAGACAGTGTGTTTATATTGTCAATCTTACGATTTTAGTATTCATTCAGCAACAATATGTTTTAAAAGGAACTTGGATCTGTAAGTATTAATGGATGCCAAATATTAGGCATGCTATAATGTACGCATATGAAGTCGGTTAAGATACTTAAATGCCTTATTTATGGTGTGGGGACTTGCCTAACCCTGACCTTGCTATGCATACTATGTCCTTTTTTGTACGAAACAATTGATTAAAGGATTCAAAACTGGAATTTTAGTTTCAACATTAACTTACATTTGGTACAATTTATGTGCAGAAAAAAGCTGGATATTTCTTCTGTGTACAAGATAGAACACTTCTGTGTAGAAACTGCGATGTTAGCGTACACCAGATGAATCGATTCCGGGCATCGCATAAAAGATTTATCATAACTGGAGTTAGAGTTGGGCTACAACACTATGTTAGTACTGATACTGATAATAGTTCGATTAGTAATGAAGGAGAAGTGATTGGTGAAGAATGGATGTGGAATGAAGTGTTTAATTGTGCTGAGTATAGCCAGTGTTATGGGCATTCTGAACCAGGTTCTTCAAGTTAGTATTTTAATTTTTACTACCTACGTATTCTGTACCACGTATTATTTTGTAATTTTATGAAAGATTTATGTATATCGTTCGTTTTTGTGAAATTTGGTGCACGTATATACTTCTAATTTGAACTAGGGGTGTCAAAATATGACCCAACCCGTTTACCCAACCCATTTACCATATCCACAAATGGGTTGGGTTAACCCATTTATGAATTTTATTAAATGGGTAATGGGTTGGGTTGACCCATTTTTAAAAGGGTCATAAATGGGTAACCCATTATACCTATTTATAAAAAACTTAAAATCTAAAATTAAAAACACACATTTATAAAAACTTAAAACTTAAAAATTAAAAATGTCAAAATTACAAAACTACCCTTTATTTTGGAAAAAATGAAAAAAAAGGAAAAATTTTAAAAATTCAAGAAAATTACAAAATGAAAGGTAAAAAAAGAATTATTTTAAAATAACGATTTTTAAAGCTAGAAGGACCAAAATTACGAAAATGCGCTTCATATTGAAAAATGAAAAAATTTCAGAAAATCCAGAAAATTACGAAATGAAAAGTTAAAAAAGAATTAATTTAAAATAACGATTTTTAAAGCTAAAAGGACCAAAATTACGAAAATGCCCTTAATATTGGAAAAAGTGAAAAAAATGAAAAAATTTCAGAAAATCCAAAAAATTACGAAATGAAAAGTAAAAAAAGAATAATTTTAAAATAACAATTTTTAAAGCTAAAAATGCTAAAATTGCGAAAATACCCTTCATTTTGGAAAAAGTGAAAAAAAATGAAAAAATTTCAGAAAAATCCAGAAAATTACAAAATGAAAAGTTAAAAAAGAATTAATTCAAAATAACGATTTTTAAAGCTAAAAGAACCAAAATTACGAAAATGCCCTTCATATTGGAAAAAATGAAAAAAATTCAGAAAATCCAAAAAATTACGAAATGAAAAGTAAAAAAAGAATTATTTTAAAATAACGATTTTTAAAGCTAAAAATGCTAAAATTACGAAAATACCCTTCATTTTCGAATAATTCTTTTTTTACTTTTCATTTCGTAATTTTCTGGATTTTCTAAAATTTATTTGTTTTTTTCACTTTTTTCAACATGAAGGGCATTTTCGTAATTTTGACATATTTAGCTTTAAAAATCGTAATTTTCGAATAATTCTTTTTTTACTTTTCATTTCGTAATTTTCCGGATTTTTTAATTTTTATTTATTTTTTTCACTTTTTTTAACATGAAGGGCATTTTCGTAATTTTGACATATTTAGCTTTAAAAATCGTAATTTTCGAATTTTTTTATTTCGTAATTTTCTGGATTTTTTGAAATTTATTTATTTATTTCACTTTTTTTCAAAATGAAGGGTATTTTCGTAATTTTGACTTTTTTAACTTTAAAAATTTAGCATTTGTTTTTATTTGCTAAATCAACTTTAGATACCTGGGTTAAATGGGTAACCCACTTATTAGTGGGTTGGGTTACAAACGGATTGGGTAATAAATGGGTCAAAGAGAATGTGTCATAAATGGGTTGGGTCAAAACTCGACCCAACCCATTTAGACCCAACCCAACCCATTTGACACCCCTAATTTGAGCCATATCGTTTTCTTCTGTTATGATTCTGGGTTGCCGAAGCTGGTTAACAAATGAGGTTCAGACCAGTACCAGATATGAAAGTTTCTATCAAGTCGATTGTTCACTGTCATAGATGAAGCACCAAAAATTGTCTAAAAGAATCACATTTATTCGTCGGTTTTATACCACATGAACAAGTACATGTCTAACAAAATATTCATACAAATGAAATGTATTTTTTTGAAATCGAAAAACAAAAAAAATAACATAAAAAAAAATATAAAAAAAAAAAGTAAAAAGGACACACTCAGTAGCTGATCATAGTTAAAAATTCAAATAACCAAAGCACACGTCGCCGTTAATAACTAAAAAGTAACTATATGTTTGAAAGGAAAAAAAATAAAAAGCAATATAAAGCTACAGAATTGTTAGGGTGTCAGTTGGACACGACTTGGCTGAGTCCTGATTTTAGACATTTCGGGTTTCGTGGGTTTCAAGCTATACATTTCAAAACCCTTAACCCAGTCCAAAACGGTGGATTTAGTTCGGATATGATCCGATTCGACTGCTTAACGATGCTAAAAATGTATATATTTCAGTAATTTTTAATCGGGTCTTTCGGATCGGAACGAATTTGATTGTATCTTTGTTGTATTTTCAATCAATCTGACCTGATCCAAGACCCTTTGAGTTTAGTTTCAATTTGAGTCCGGGTCAGATCGAATTTAATTGTCTCTATTGTATTTTCAATCAACCAAACCGACCCACGACCCATTTGGCCTGATTTTGTGGTTTCGATTTCAATTGTTAGCCCTATAATTGTCCAATGAATTTTGGGTACTTATCAAGATTATAATAAATAAAATTTGATCTAGCCCTTTGTAGTTTAAAATTTAATGTTTTATCGCGTGTGTGTATGATCATTCTATGATCCACTCAAATGGCAAAGCACACAAACTTTCGTTCGATTTTCACTCTAAATTTCGGTTTAAATAATGCAGTGGGCGAAGCGAGAGCAGCATTATTAAATAAAAAGTTGTGACGAAAATCGAGGGCTATTGAGGTGTCCCTGAACACTCCTCACATATGTATATATATAACGTGCGCGCATGTGCATATATTTGTGATGTAGAATAGAAAAAGTGCACCTCTATCCATTAAAAACAACAATAGGTTTAATGCAAATAGAAGAAATAATACCAATGCACCATAATTTTATCGTAGTGATTCAACCAAATTTAGTGTATACGTCCATTTAATATTATTACTTATAATTTATCACAAATACAAGCACCATTACAAAGATTTCAGATCCAGAAAACGCGGTACGTTTAGAATTTACAACATCTTATGACACGTTAGAACAGAGACAAGAAGATGTTGGATATGGACAAAGAGATTAAAAGTCTTCTTTAGGTAGTTTTAGTCTATCTATTTGTAGTTCGAATCGTCAATCACAGTTGCTAAATTATAGAAGAACATGTAAATTTTAGATTTGAAAAGATACGAGGGAAGAACAAGTCAGTTTAAGGTAATAAATCATCGGCTATGTTGGTCTTTGCTATAGCATGAGTTGCCTTTTGTTGGCATAAAAAATGACACCGACACCTCAATATCTGCGAAAGCACCAACAACCAAATGCAAAAAAGATCAGAACAATCACAATAATCTAGTCCATTGCCACAGATTAATTGTAGTATATAAAACGTAGAAGTAAAACTGAGGCAAAAAAACTTACTGTGGTTCGACATTCCACCTACGTCTACTAGATAATCTTTTTACTATACTATAAGATTACAACTTAGTCATTTTGATATAGAATAAGAAGTTGTAGTTAATCAGAGAGCGGCAAAGGTTCCATTGAATTTCCAGAAAAAGTTTTTTTTCCAAGTGTCATAGGTGGTCTATTTATAGGCCCTTCAATCCAGATTGAGCCAAAATTTTGTAGGGAACCTTGGAATAGAAGTATGATAGAGCTTACAAAGTAGAGCTCGAGTCACCCGTCATGGGGCTGTTAGGCAATTGCGCCTTTGCGGAAGTGATCAAGATCTTATTCACCCAATTACTTAAAAAGGATTTCTATGAAAAACAACACAGATATGAAATTACACGCACAAATACAAGATATTCCACACAACCACCCTCTTTTTTGATTCAACAAAAACAAATTAGTTTACACTGAATGGATCAAAAACTAAAAGTAAACAAAATACAAGAATCAATAATCTTATTGGGAAAGGGAAAGAATATTTAGATGACTACAACTCTTATTGGAGAAGGTGAACAATGAAGAACGACGACAAATCCTTGGACAACCCGGAGTCCCCAATAGGAATAGCTTCTCTCAACCCTCAATTCCTAATCTTTCACTTCAGGGAACAAGTCTTGGAGGCACACAACCTCTCAATCTCTCAACTCGACTCGGTCATACCCTAATCCAATCCTGAAAGCTCTTTATATAGGAGAATAAAAGACCTAGGCAAATACCCAATTTACCCTCTCAAAAGTCTCCAAAATATATGTTGTAGAAAAGTTGGCCAAAATAGGCCCACGTCGGCTCAGATGTCTAACCTGGATGGTCAGACGTCCGACCAAACCCTCGGGATACAATTTACTGACAACTCAGACGTCTGACCTGATGCCTCAGACGTCTGACCACCTGCTCTGTCCACTTCTGCCCCTTTCAGCCGCATCTTGCAATACCTTGAGTTACCGAACTCCAAATCTCACGTCGTCTTCAACATTCATGTGATTACATATCACAAATCACAACACTCCACCTTTATATGAAATCACATCAACAATAAGTCATCCGACTACCATGGACATGTGATATCACAAATCACAACGCTCCACTTTAATCTGAAATCATATCATCACTCCAACAATCAGTAAACAAGTCAACCTAGCTCTTTCAACGACACTTGCTCTCAATTAAAACCAACCTCGATTTCCGGGCAATAAAAACACCCCCACAACCTTGATTTCATGGCAACGAAATACACCTAACAACCTCGATTTCAGGGCAACGAGATACACCCAGTCGATTTAAAAGGACTACGACCACACCTCAATTACAAACACAACCCACTGCCTGCAAAGGATGCATCTACCACCTGAGCTGCACCGCACAAAACTAACGGTCTAAAAGTGCTTGCAATACCATAAGATCTCTGACTTGTGGATTTTTTTCACATTGACATTTGTCTACCACTTGATCTGAGTTCCTTCCTCGATCACCCCGGATCCCTCGAGCATCATCAACGTGGAGACCCAAGTCGAAAACATGAACCGAATCACCAAGGTACAGGCAAATCAAACCAATTGACAATTTTTTCGTCTTCTTCCATCTTCCCACATCCACATCAGAGGGCTCCTCCTCACCTCCATCAGTCGGATTATGAAGATCATTGAGGTAAAGCACATCCTCCATCTTAGGCTTTTAAATCCCCCAATTTCTTCCATAAAAAATAGTTATCTTCGGAAACGCCATCATATCCGACATAAAAAAAATTGATTTTTCCAACTGTTAGGAAATTGCGCCTTTGAGGAAGCGATCAAGATCTTATTCATCCAATTACTTAAAGATGATTTCTATATAAAACAACACAGATATGAAATTATACACACAAATACAAGATATTCAACCCAACCACCCACTTTATTGATTCAACAAAAACAATTTTTTTTACACTGAATGGATCGAAAACCAAAAGTAAACAAACTACAAGAATCAATAACCTTATTGAGAAAGGTAAAAAATATATAGATGACTACAACTCTTGTTGGAGAAGGAGAATAATGAAGAAAGATGGAAAATCCTTGGACAACCTGGAGGCACCAATAGGAATAGCATCACTCAACCCTCAATTCCTAGCCTTCCTCTTCAGTACACAAGCCCTGGAGGCACACATCATCTCAATCTCTCAACTCAATTCGGTCATACCCTAATCCAATCCTGAAAGCTCTTTATATAGAAGAATAGAAGTCCTAGGAAAATACCCAATTTTCCCCCTCAAAAATCTCCAAAATATATGTTGTAGAAAACCTAGTCAAAACATGCCTATGTTGGCTCAGACGTCTGACCTGGATGGTCAGACGTCTGACCAAACCCTCGGGAAACAATTTCCTAACAACTCGGGCATCTGACCTGATGCCTCAGACGTCTGACCACCTGCTTTGTCCATTTCTGCCCCTTTCAGCAGCGTCTTGCAATATCTTGAGTTACCAAACTCCAAATCTCACATCATCTTCAACATACATGTGATTACATATCACAAATCACAATAGGGGCCTGGAATAGCACTGATGTGGAATTCAGGTCGATGTCGATCCAGATACGTGTCAATTAGACACGTGTGATCTAGTGAGGATCCTCTTATCATAGGTTAGTTGATCGTCACCTTATCCAAGGATATCTGTTCATAACTTCAAATACTTGACGCATCGTCATTCTTCCATTAACTAGGAAAAGGTTCTCATTATCTGAGCAGCTACATTATGCCTCGATCTGATGAGCTCCTTCTTCTCCTTTTTTTTATATAACAAATGAATCATGTCAATATCGACCATTCAAAGTTTGTTTCGACATGGTTTCTAAGTTGTTATAGGAGTAGTTAGGACTTGAAATTTTCTCCATCTTGAATTACTTTTCCAAGCATATTTACTTTTCTTTGTGACTTCAGTTTCAGTTGCTTCCATCATCACTGGAGTTGCTGCCATTAGCATCGTCGCCGCCTATCTGTTAGGCACCATCTACTATATTGCTCATGAGTTCAGTTCGATACCAAGCTCTCTACCTTGACTTCGTCATTTTGGATCTAAGTCGAATACATAGGTGTTATTGGAACAATCTTAACATTATGGAGGGTATTGGCGTTTTCTATGGGTGATATTTCCACTGTACCATGTATTACCAGACCTTCTTCCCTAGCTACTCTAGAGCATCCGATGACTTATTAGACTCATGGAATACTTAATGAAGAGCTCAAGTTCAAGTGTTAAGAAATGGAAAGCCCAGATTAGTCTATTAGGTTCAACATTTGAGTGCAATCCCTTAAAGAATATAGATCATCCTACTCTAGAAGACTTTGAGTCGGCTCACCCTTTGAAGACCTCGATTTGGTTCAAGGATTAGACAGGGGAGTTAGCTTCAGTTCAGATCACTCAAACTTAGGTGAATCCGGATCATCCCCGATCTGAATAGCTCGATTCGATGTTAGTATTGATCCCAATTTTGGGTTATTCTTCTCCAAACTTTCCAGAATTGTCCATCCTGCCATCTCTGACTTCTTCGCTAATATTTCGAATGATCTGAGATTGCATTCGCCTATAAATATAAGTTGCATTGAAGAGTTTAGAATATCTTGGCTCTTATGGTTTCTACCATTATCATTATACTCCATGTTTATTCTAACTTGAATTCCTATAATCAAGTAAAATAGAGCTAAATTTTGAACTAAGTGTAGGCTTCTTATTATCGACCTACTATAAATGATGTGTCATCATTTTTTGCTTTTTGTTTTCTAAAGTTTTAAGTTTCTCCTCTAAACTTTATCGCTTCCAAAATCTATTCAAGGTATTGGTACCAAATCCGATGCTAACATTTTTAGTGCTTTCACTGAGAACAGATGATTCTCAATCTGAGGATCTTTTTATTTACTAGTGGATACTTGAGTCCATTGAGAAAATTCAAGTCTTCAACTTGCAGTTTATCTTAATTTAGTTGTATTATCAGAAAATCTGGAAAGGAGAAAAACCATGGCGGAAAAAGGATCATCAAGATCTAGGGATAATACTCAAGCACATGATGAAACTAACATGCAGTAGGAAAATCAAGGTACTAATGTAGCTATTACTATTGTTGTGCCATCTCTAGCAAATCTAGTCACTCATATTGATCTTGTGACCATGATAAGAAAGCCAGCGGAGACTCGTGAAGCTTTGAAATAACAGATCAAGGATAACATTAATCTAAGGAACCAGAGGAATGGAACGAGTGCTGGATGGAATGAGATGATGAGGCGGTCTCCTAGTCCATAATCTATGGCTTTGAAGGGTCTTTATTGTTGGAGAGGAGCTATAGAGGGCAGCGTCACAAATAAAAGCAAGAAGCGGGTGGAAATGTTGTAGGGGGTTCCCAGGTCGAGGTCGATCAGAGCACGTTGGTCAGGTTGATTCAGATCGGTCTGCTCGATCCGATCCTAAATGAACCAATCCAGTTCTGACAACATGCTCTAGACCAAACCCTAGAGCACGTTAGTATATATTCTTTTGGGCCATCGCACACCGCTGCATTACCCCTTACGTTGTTAGGGATTGAGATGTTGATGATGATGGTTTTGATGAAAACAACCTTGTTTCAATTATTATTGTTATAAACTATATACTAACACTATTATCTAGAATATATATGTTCATATGTATAGGTATTAATTATTGAAGACTGTACAGTTCAGAGAATCAAGAATTCAAAGTAGAAGAGTTCAAGATACAAGGCTCATGAGTATCAAGAATTTAAGTGTTCAAGAAATATAGAGTAATAGTGTCTAGATATCTTGTCAAAACTCTGGTTAGCACTGAATTCTGTTTTCAAACTTTTTCTTACTGTTTTTCAAATGATTTCAAAATTACTTTCATGTTTCTAATGTTAGAACCTCCACTTTTGAACTAGAATTTATTACAACAACTATATACCAATGGTATCATTCACTAACATCTTTAACAAGAAAAAGGAGAAGAATATAGTCTAAATACACCAAGATTCCACAAGAAGATTTGATGAGATATTTAGTGTGAAACTGAGTCGGAATTTAGATAATAATTATTGTTGAAATCTCTCCAATAAGTATATATATAATTATAAATTCTATTTTAAAATAAGGTTGGAAGACATGTGTAGATTTTGTGCATTAGATGCTTGAGTTGGAAATTCGGACGTCTGTCTGCTAAATATTCAAAAATTCAAGTTTGAATATTCAGACGTCTGATCTTGGGCAACACATATTTAAAAACTCATAGCTAATGAAAACCAGTGGGGATATCGAGTTGAGAAAAGACTTCAGCAGCACTTAATTGATTGAACATGTCATCGATCCTAGGCAACAAATATTTGTTCTTAATGGTTAACTCATTCAGCTTGTGATAACTGATGCAAAGCCTAAGAGTACCATCAAACATCTTAATAAAGACGACCGTTGCTCCCCACGAAGGCGAACTAGATCGAATGACTTGTTCAGTTTCATGTTACAATAATCGCTTCTTAATTTCCTCATTTTCCATAGTGGACATCCTCGTGAAAGGGTTATTAGTAGGAATGAGATCATTGCGGAGCATAATTGCCTGCCTGGGTGGGAAACCTAAAACAGGCTCAAACACAACTGAAAACTCACACACAATTAGAATCCAAGATATATCAGCATCATCAATTATAGAACAGAGAGAAAATAAAAATACATTGGAATCATGATCAACGTCTTGAAGTAGGGGTGTAAATCGGTCGGACCGGACTGAATGGAGGTGTGTTCAGTTTCAGTTCTAAAGTAAATCGGACCAGACACGGACTGAACAAAAAAATTTCTCGTATGAATTTTTTTGTCTAACTCGCGTCCTAAACAAAATCGGTCGGACAAGGACATATGTTTTACGGACATGGACATGAATGGATCCAATTGGACATGGCTGTTTATATCGAATTTCATACTTTTTATTAGGTTTTCTCTCAACTATATACCGAATTACAAGGAATTCGTACGAATTCGAACCACGGACCAAACGTGATTTTTTATCGTACAAATTTTGTTGTCCTAACTCGTGTCCTAAATGAAAATCATACGGACTCAAACGGACGTGTTTCGGTCACCAACATAAGTGGACATCGGAAATTTGAACAAAATTTACAGCCTATCTTGAAGTACAAGAGATAACTGATCATTCGAATAAAGTAAACTAAGGTATAGAATCATTTAGGAGCAATGGGTTTGGGATTCGTGTGAAATGAGCCAATCCATACCCAAAATCATATCAAATACAAGGGAGTGAATAATGTGCAGATTCACACGAAAAAAAATCACAAAAAAAATCTTTATATTCTCACAAAACACGCTAAGAATTGTGGACCCTTTAATAGGATTCAAATTCTTTAAAGATGTCACAAGGAAAGTTACATCCAGAGAAACGTCATTTACAAGTTCTTTCGACAAGAATAGATGAGACGCACCCATATTAAAGAGAACTCGAATAGTACGACCATGGAATAATATAGAACCATCTAGTATATAAGAGGGTACCTCTGGCTGAGAAGACCCACCAGAGGTATTCACCGCATTGAGCTTTCCAGATTTAGGACTCTTGGAAGCTTTAGGACACAACAAAGACCAAGGTCCATCTTGCTTACAATTGCAAAAAATGAGAGTCTTGGGACATCCACAAAGGAAATGATCATGAGATCTGCAATTGAAATATGAATTTTGGGTAGGAGATGTCGCAGTAGGATGGGTGTTAGAACCAACTTGCTTCTTCTTCTTTTGCGGAAGTGATTTAGATTTGTGAAAAGGGATTTTCTTCTTGTTTGGATTCTTCTGAATCTGTAACTATCACTACTATCCCTCTCCTTCTCGACGACTTTAAGGTGAAGCGTTGAATCAAGTAGCTCTTCAAAAGAAACCTTAAATTGGAGCATTAAAGATTTATCTAAACCAGAAACAAACTTCAGATTCTTCTTATATGGGATACTAATGTGCTCAAGACCACACTTGCATAAAGCTTCGAAAGAAGATACATACTCGAAAATAGAATATTTTCCTTGCTCGAGCTCAAGGAAACGATGGGTTAAAAGGGTTTTCTCAGATTCAAAAACAAATTCTAGCTCGAATCATTCCATGAACTGCTTCCATTCAAGAGTAGACTCATCAACTTCAACTATCAAGAGACCTTATAAATCCAAGGCACATTCTTGCAACATGCTCGATGCTACGTGAATGCAATGGTGGTCAGAAAGGTCCATACGAGAAAATATGCACTAGCTTGTACACAACCATGCTTAGACCTCTAAAGTGATCCATGAGCTTTTAAAATGCTTGCCTCCTAGAAATAAATTACTACACATGCGCGCAAAAGCAAAATTGTGCGGAGGAGATGATCGAGTAGGAGCTGGAGGCTAGGTATTCCGAAAAAGTTCCATAAACTTCTCGATAGACATATAGACGCCTTTTGGATGTGGGCCGCTGGATTGCTTACACTAGAAGTGTCATCACTGCCTTTATTAGCCATAAGATAAAGCATAAGATAAGACATAGATTATTCACAGGAGTAAGTTATTATTAATTGGGTTCAACTTGGGATACTACGGAATTAAAATGCCTTCCTAGACGTATTCTCAACTTATTTCTACCTCTAGGACACAAAAAGATAAAGGATAACAAAGATGGAAAACAATGCTTTCCTTTGATGTACTATAATATGTGTTTATCATATGTAGTTTTGAACCCAGCCCAAATACCAAGTTGTAACGCTTCATCCAGAGACACACTAACAAAGAGTATTACTAGGTAATACTGTCTGCTAGTGTAAAAAATAGGGATGGATAAGAGCGGTCATCCGTAAATCTTATATTAAAAAATATTGAATACGTCGATTTATGCTACATTTTTTTATATCATGTGGATCGACATACCCGATTCCGGTTTAATACAAAATTACGATGGTTAAGGATCTATCCTAAATAAAATATAACAACATTACATTAAATAGTCATAAAACAACAAACATATTACATTAAACGGTCAAAAAACAACAGACTCATATTTACATATACAGGTACATCAGAAGTACAACACATAAGAGTTATGTGAGTGATTGGCTCTTATAAACCATATATATACAAACGAGTTCATAAGGTAATATACATATCAAAGTACGACCAAAAAACTACAAAACATGAATTAGCACCAAAAGAACGATAAGATAATCCATGGCAGAAGCAGGCATAGTGAGCCAACTCGGTCTGACCTGAGTACATAAAATACACGGGTCGGTCTAACTTAAAATTGATTAGAGCATGACAGGCAAATTATAATGTCATAATGTGATAATTCTTTTCAATAGAGAAGAGACACCATTAGCTCGAATCGACGTAAGGGACATGAAATAATTTCAGGTTAGTCAATATATAAAGGTCTCATTTAATAGACAATAACGACCAACCCAAATGTTTCCATGAACAATGAATTTCTTAAGCACAAGGCTAAGCTATATTTATATATGAGATCCCAAACATATATAAACAATAAGATGGAAACTCACATAATATCAACATATAGAACTCGTTTAAGACTTCAAAGCAACAAAACAAACTAACCATTCTTAAAATCATCAAATAGCTCAAAGGCTATATACGTAACGATAACATCTACAAAATGGTGAAAACATTTGAAAATCACAAATTCTAAAAATAAAAAATACTGAAATATATAAATTATATATGTGTGTGTGTGTGTATATATATATATATCGGATCCATATCATCGGTAGCGCTACGCAACATGTGTATTATCTACAAATGGATGAAGCCCTACATATGACCTGAAGGTCCACAAAATCTGTCACAAACTTCCTAGTAGTAATCCAAACAGTGATAAAAATGTGTCTAATACCGCATATTCTCATTTTTCAGTCTAATACAAGTCAGTTAACTCAACACTAGTGTAGCTTCAATTAAGCAAGTTCAGAATTATCTGATAAAATAAACTTATGTGTCTCATACTACATGATTTAGTACATCGTTTAAGTTGCTTTCTCGTTCTTTTGAAGAGTGCAAAGAAATGTGATGCAATAGGTGTGCATGAAATCAACGGAAATCAGTAGAAATCCATCAAAACCAACATATCAAATTCATAACAAAACATACCAATCTGAAATATGAATCGACATTTTTGTCGTCTTTTCTATTATAGGATCAAGCCCACTGAAATCAACATAAACCAATGCCAAAAATCATCAGAATTGGAGTAGAACATTCAAGAAATAAATTACTAAAAATACAGAAATAACACATAAATAGGCACGCTCAGGTGCAAAAATAAAAATAAAAAAAATCAAGCACTTAGGTCGATCTATCCTAGTGCCAAGGTTGACCTTAGGGTCGACCCTATGAAGGCGCAGGTCGACCTAATGGTCATGAAAGTTATAGGCATTTATGTCTGCTTCGTATCTAACTTTGAATGGAATTTTGAAAAGGTTTCAGATTATATTAACCCTTGATTTCAAGCATACATGAAGAGTAACATGCAAACAATAATTAGAAAGAAAATTGACATGATTTTGATGCATAATGAAAGAGCAACAAGTCACAAAAATGAATACAGAGAATTTTAACTGCTGTAGACATAAAATTTTCAACTTTTTTATAGTAAAAAAATATCAATAGCAAACAACGAATCTTATGCATGCAACCTCATAAAGTTATAAATGTGAGTAAAACTCACCTTAGATTGGATTATAGCAAATTTAGCATCAGTTTGAAGTGGATTTTCTTTGCAAAGAAGGAGCTCTTGATCTCAGAATGTATCAAATACCTATAGAATTCAAAGATAGAGACATGCAAACACAGAAAAATGGTACATCGAACAATTTTCTCAAAATCTAGAAATTTTGTGAAATAAATTGTGACACCCTACGTCCGTTAATGTCACTCATAAGAGAATGCATTAAGTTTCGTGAAGCGCAAAAGGTAATCATTATAGAAAATTTGCAAGGTAGATAAAATAAGCAGCGTTTTTTTTTTAACTTCATTACTGAAAATAAAAAATAGTTTCAAAGGTACATCCAAAAATAGTTGCAAGTAACCACATGTCTCAAATCTGCCTTACAAAATAACTCATGAAATAAAATATCAGAGTACATAAAATCATACCCCTATTCATAAGCCATACTAAAGTTGGGAGCAAGTCAAAATGATACATCTCAAGAAATCCAACCTAGGTCCAAGCTGCTAAAGAAAGTCCTAGTCACTGTTGAGTGCTTCCACTCTGAGGACCTAGGGGAGAAGAAAGAAGCAAAAGAAAAGGGTCAAACATAAAGTCTGGTGAGTTCCAGTGATTTACAAACATGCATAAATAGGAATGCCAAGACAGGTAAATAAGACTGGATGAGAAAGGTACAGTGTCAGGAAAGTTAAACTAAACTAAATAGAATAGCATGATGGACAGAATAACAGGAATAAACTTATGATCAAGTAATGCTTCACGTTTATATCCTAAAACAGGTAATGTCTAAACATATATGTCTTATGTCTTAGATCCTAAGTCTTAGGTCTGCACCAATACTAGTATAACAAGTTCAACATGATTACATCTCAACAGGAATAACAACAGGAATAACAGTAGGTACATGATTAGGTGTTTAACCTAATTACTTAACAGCAGGATTCGGCGTACCCTAATTACATAGCAGGATTAGGTGTTAACCTAATTACATAATAGCAGGATTAGGTGTACCCTAATTACTACCCAAGCGATCGACTCCCTATTACTTGAATACCCTGTGTCAGCCCCAGCGGTAGAACGTGTCACTCCCTAACCCAACAACTTACAGAACACAGCAATATCCGTAGGTGTTATAGCGTCATATCTTCTCTAGTCGGACCCATGCATGCTCATGACTCCGTTGGAACGTGCCCGTAACCACCCCCATGTGACCTCTTACTTTCCAGTTCAGTAAAGCGTTCCCTGGCCCCTAACTATTGCGAGCTGTGCAGTTAAAGCAGTTAGCGGATCTAATGCGGTGGAGGTGTAAAAAGTTGCAGCAGGGATATATCGAGGAAATAACAGGATATAGCGGATGAGTCTAAAATAGTATACAAAACTCGTATTTAATGCTTTTACAAATATAAAAATGATAAATAAATGGAAAATTAACGTTTAACTTAATTATAATTAGTGCATTCTTAATTTTAAATAAAAGTATAAGCAAATATATAAAAATAAATGTAAACTTTTGTTTAGCTTGATTATATTTAATGGAATATTGTAGTATTTTATATTTTGAAAAATATATGTTAAAAAATTATATTAAAAAGCTAATTTTATAATGTATAAATGTCATTTTTAAATTCATTTCTTTTATAGAAGATATAGCGGATTATAGCCGAAATAATGGAATATATAGAGAATATCGGAATATAGCGGGGATTAAAGCGGAGAGGCTATTTCAGAGACTATTTGGAAATAGCGTAGCGGTAGAAATCCGTTACACGATATAGCGGGGATATTGCGGGGTAATAGCGGGGTATAAACAGCACAGATTGCGAGACCCCTTCTAATAAGATACCAACAGGGATACTAACTGATATGGGTTCCAAACAACAGATTGACATAAGCCAAACCCCCTAGGCTTATGTTCCTAAAACTAGGTTTATGAGCCCCAAAACCTGATATAACAACAAGAACGAGGGACCTTTTAGTTTATTAATACTCATATTTAACCAAGCAGGTTTAGGTTTATTAATAAGCATGGTTGTAATTATTACGTCGCTACACTGGAAATAGCCTTTAACAGTGTTTGTAAAACGTTGTGTTAGGATATAACAGCGTTATTAGAAACGCTGTACAACGACATGCGGTCGTAGGTACAGAAGTTAAAACACTGTTATAAAACCCTGTTTTACAGTATTTACAGTTAGTTGTTAATAGTTCTCTTATAGCTCTTTTTAAACGTTGTTGAATGAAATTTTACACCAAATTCTGCACTTCCTAACAGCAGTTAGTAAACACTTTAATATATTCCATATGCCTTTTACAGCACATTATAAACACTGACTTCTTATTTAACAGCATCTTTTATGTTGTACCATCACCGTGTCATAAAAACGAGTTTTTGGCTTTCTAAAATGATATGCATTCATCAATACATAAAAAATACTCAACTCTTTATCAGCACTAGTCATGTAAACCCAATTAAATGATACAAAACAGTTTGTATTCAAAACATGTTCAATTTTGACACCATGTCCATAAATAAGAATTTTACACTATCCATAAGAATTATTACATAACGTACCGAGTACACAAAATAAAAAATGCAGCAAAGCTTAAAAAATGCTTACAACTGCAAAAAAAGCTTAGATAACTTAAAAGACACCACAATTTGCTAGCTCTTGCCAAAAATCTTTAATTACCTATAATGATGAAATTCGATAGTTAACATTAAATATAATAATTCTTACGCCAAAAAACTATTATATTTCTATATTACTAACAAAATAATTACCCATCAAATATCTGAAACAATGCATATTTCAGTATTAATGAACCATAATATATTTTTTCTATCTTTCAGCACAAAGTTTTATATTTGGTGCATAAAAAGATAGTTTTGAATTATCTCTCATAAAAATGCATGAATTTATGTAAAGGTTCCAAAAGGACCTAGCCTTACAGTTAATAATGATGAAGACAGTACACTACGTAGTATGAGACTAACATAGTCACAATATAATGGTAGTTGTTACAATAGTGTAATGACAGTACTCAGTTTAGCATGGGACAGAACAACCACTATTGACTCAGTTCCACAAGCATGTAGTCTATTCTTGACAGATCTCCATTCAAAATTTAATTTGCTGGTGGAAAATTTTCATCAACATCAAGTGATACATTGAGTCGTGCAAGAAGTCTTTTACGTGCATGTAGAAGAAAAAAGCAGTTAATTTTGTTAACCATGGTCACTTAAAAAAATCAACTTATTTATACTTTTATAAAATACAACAATAGCAACTAAGCCATTAAAAAAAATTCAACAACTTAGCTATACTTTTATAAAATGTTTCTAATTTTTCAAATTTATTCAATTCTTATAAAACTTATATAGTAATCATATATGCGTATACTACAACTATATTTTGATTTCAAAGTGATGTTGCTTGGTAAGTACATATTCATATGCTACAACTATATTTTAAATTTATTGTATAACTTCAGATTTACGTAAACAAAGGTAGAAGACTAACACAAAGAATAACCAATTACTTTAACCAATATGATGCATATTTAATCTCCAAAAGAAACGTGGGCCACTTTATAGAGTACTAAACTAAATTTGAAGATGTGTTTTGACATAACATGTTAGTTAAAATCATATGTCTATTATTATACTTGGTTAATTTATTATTATTATTATACTTTTATAATATTGGTTAATTTTTTATAAAATTTAATCAATTAGTTATTATTATTTATAACACTTAGTTAACTTTGTTAAATTATCAATATTATAAACTTAATTATTTTTTATAGAATTAGTTAACTTGTTAATATTATATAATTTAATATTATTATGTTATTATCATTATTATAAACTTGTTAATTTTTATAAAGCTTAGTTAACTAGTTTCATAATTTATAATTCCCTATTATTTTTATAAGCTTAGTTAATTATAATTATTATAGACTTGAGTTAAAATTTTATTAGCTTATTTAATTTTAATAAATCTTATATATTTTTTTATAAAATTTAGTTAACTTAGTTAAATAATTATTACAATTACTATTACTATTGTTATTATTATTTATTAATAATACTTATGTAATTTATTTGTCAACATTTTTAATTTATCATAATTATTATTTAAAAATTGTTTACCATTTTTAAATTATTATTATTACTACTACTACTATTATTATTAATTTAGTTAATTTTTATACATCTTAGCTGACTTGGTTAATATTTATAATTTTTTATTATTAAAACATATTTAATCACTAGAATTATTATTATAAATTTGTTAACTTTTATAAAACTTAGTTAACTTTGTTAATATTTTATAATTTATTACTATTAAAGCTTAGTTAACTACTATTATTATTACCATTATTATTAGTATAAACTTGCTAATTTTTGTGAAAATTAGCTAACCTGGTTAAATTTTACATTACTTAGTTAATTTTTATAAACTTATTTTCTTTTTAAATAATAGTTAATTTTTTATAATACTTAGTTAATTTCTGTTAATTTTAGTTAATTTTCATAAAACTTAATTAATCTATTATTATTTATAAAACTTATCTAATTTTTGTTCTCATTTTTATTATAAATTTAGTTACTATTTTATAAGTTTTTTTAACTATTATTATAAACTTTGTTTATTATTATTATTATAAACATGTTAATGTTTATAAAACTTAGTTAAATTTTTATAATACTAAATTATCGTATAATTCTATAATTCAAAAATAATACAAAAATTCTAGTGCGAGTGGTGAGGGTTCCTAGCTCCCTAGGAAGAGGGAGAGGGTTCGATTCTCACCTCACGCACTTTAGTTCAAATAAGGGGGCTTACCATGTGCATAAGTCTGATGACCCCGCGGACCGGGTTTGGTGCACTAGGGGGAGTATTACGATAGTGTCGGTTTCTCCCTTGAAAAAAATCAAAAAAAAAAAAAAATCTTATAAAGAATATAAATAATACAATCAGCAGAGTCGGATCCTCATGACTTGACTACGCTGGCTGCCTGATCAGAGCTTTAAAAATTTAAATTATCTGCGCTCCCCAATAAAATGCAATGTTCAATTCATATGTCCTCAAGTTGAAAAACAATCTGTTCAAATTATTGAACGGGTAGTTGCAAAAAAATATTATCATTTTCACTGGATTGCACAACACATTAACATTTAAATAATAGCGTAGCATAAATTTACCAGAAGCTAATCTTGTAGCGAGATAGAATCAATGAATATGCAAGTTGGTGCAGATAATTTATGCATATTGAGTTTCCTGATTAAATTCAGAAAACGTATGTGGCGTATAGTCCTCTTCTTTCTACATGTTAACTTCCCATATTAACATGAATAGATTATTTGTACAGACTGATATGTTAGGAGTAATTAATCCAGTTGTGGGCAAGATCATTTTGTATGTATGTGGATACCATCTACAGCCTGATATACAAGCGGATATGCCATCATTAAAATAGCGTCTAAACTAGGACATTTTCTAATAATTTTTTTATGGACAAACCTGGATCTATAATTAACGGTCTTGCTTGTTCATTCCTGAAAAAAAAAATGAGTGCTAACTATAAGAGAACTGTATGGCTGTATGATAAGAAGTGCACAGTTCAACAGATTTCACAAGAAGGAAGATGCTCACTCTTTCCAACCCAAATTGCTAGTGTTATAGAATGTAGTAATTACCAAAATTAAAGTCACATGGAAGTTTTCAACGTTGCTCCACTTCTGTTCCAAGGAGAAGTTGTTCAGTTCAACTCTGCCAGTTAAGTTATTTACTGAGTTCCTCACAATACCAGATGCATCAACCACCTACAAAATAGTTTATGCTTGAATGTCGAATTAATTTGAAAGCATTCTAACTTGAACGTTCAGTTAAAACTTGGAATATCATTATATAGAATAACTCAATGATAAACATGGTATTTACAAACATTGATTTTGTAACATGTCTCGAAGTAGTTAGCTCAATCCATCATCAGCCTCGAACACCAACAAGGTTGCATATAATCAGACTCCTACAACCCAATTCATACTGTCCAATTTGTCAATCCAGAGTTTTTATGCTAACACAACAATATTCTACCTAGTTTTAACCCTTCTTTCTTCGCATGGAAGTATCCATATAATATATATGTGTTAATTTACTTACTGTATGTCATTTGTTAGTTGTTAATTTACTGTTCTTTACTAAAACAAACCCAACAAATCTTATTACCCATCTTCTTCTTTATATCAATTCATACAGATTTAACTTATCTACCTTTGAAATTCTTCTGCAATATTTTGTCAATAAATAGGCAAAAAGTAATAATGCATTCATAACACCTCACATTAACTTATGAAAGATAAGTCTATTTTGCAGTAGAAACACAGAATGAGAGATATATAGACTGTTTAACAAATAGTTCACATCTTATGCTGGTAACAATTAGTACAAAAACCTGCACGAAAACATTTCATTCTTCTGCCCAGTTAATCTTTATATTTTTATTACAATTTAAAATAAAAAAAACCCGCACGAAACATGGGCATCAGATCTCCAAAATTTAGGCATCAAAGAATTGCCTCAGATGCTACAGATTCCATCGTTGCCCATCTTGATGATGATCAGATTAATTTAGCAGATAAACCCTTTAAAACACAAATCGATAGAAAGATAATGATAAATAAATTGCAAGCACTGTCAGTAATAATACAAATAAATTTTAAATAGGATTTGCAGTTATTATTAATAAAAAAGTTATTCTTGTATTAAACTAAGATAATAGTTTAATAGGAACAATACTGCAACCATGAGTGCACTAATCAATTCATTGGAAGATGATCAACATGGCACTTGTTATTTATTCAAGATCAAGTGAATTGATTATTATCGACATTAAAAAGTGGCTTTTTGAAAATATCAAGTGATACTCAATAGATTTTTCCCTGAACAAAAATATAAATTTATTTGGTAGAAATGATCACCTTAGCTCAGGTCTCCACAATTCGTCCGCATGGTGAAATTAACCACTCGAAAGAACGAAAGTATAACTTCAATCATCATTGGCGATGCAACTTGAATGAAATACATAAATATTTTCTACACAATGAATAATCTCATTGGATCCTGCTGCAGTTAGAACATATGTATTAAAATAATCATCTGAGACATTTAAGGACAGAATTAATAAATAATGTATGTGACTACAATTCTTATCGATTTTTTGTGCCGCATTGCAATTTAAATATTAACTTTGTGATGCTTTGTAAACACCTGAATCTCTTTAAGTTTGTTACTGCACTCACACATGCACGTATATCAGACCATTACAAAAATTTCCACATAGATTGCATTATATCCTAGGAAAATTGAAGGATAAGCTTTGATTAATTGTAGAAAAGCCAAAGAACAGTACAAAACGCTATAAAAATATGGTTTTGAAATTCAGCACATGTAAACTTACCCATTTTTTTATTTATAGACAGTATGCATAGTTATTGTTAATACTTCACGTAGATTGTTAAAAGCGCTACATGATTTTTGTATCACATTAAACTGCATTGAAAAATCTAATTTCAGCTAAATCACATATAGCATTCATATACAAATGAAATATAAACCAGTTAAACAAAATATTAAAATAGAAAATCATACATACCAGAACTTTGCAAGTAGCAATTGCAAAGGATCCCTCTTTGATGTTATTTAAAGCTACCTCTACGGCTGCATGTTCTGCTCAGCTTAGCGTACTACAAAGTAAAGGACTTTTGCCTTGAAACGAGGAGCATGCATGATCTGTCGGTCTCTAATGCAGGCGTAAGAAGGTAGATAGAAACAACTTCTTTGAGCTAGCACTTACAGCTGGTTCTCTTACATGCCAAAATAAATAAATTAACAACTGGTTCTTATCCACGCTTTGTAACACCCCGTAATTTTAACAACACTAAAGATGATAAATTAAAGAATACTTAATTAAATATTCAAAATTAAGTGAAATGGACTGTGCCATTTCGTTCGTCTTAGAATTCTGCTTGAGATAGACTCAAATTTTGCATCAAAGGGATATTGTATCAAGAAGATATTAAGGTTTGAAGTTTACGCATATATAAGCTAATTATATATATAATCATTTCAGAAATTCAGAATCAATCCGAAAATCGAAGGTGGGAAAACGCGAGAACCAGACCCATTGGGGGTCGACCCATGGGTTGACACCATAAGGGGGGTGTCGACACCCAGGTCGACACCCCCAGATCCGGGCCTGATACATTTCAGTGTACGTGGACCGAATTCTTGACCAGATTCGTGAACCCTAGACCATAACTAAGACCCCATTTCTCTTGTTTTTACACACAAAAATGAATGGAGAACTAGATGTTGCCTCTACCCAAATTAAATTAGTCTTCTTCTTCTTCAACAAACAAGTCATTCAAGTTTAGAGATCTACTTCAACATTTGCAATTACTCTTCTATTTCTTAGATCCAATCATAGTGAGTCTACGTTATTTTTAGATATTAATACTTAAAAGATAATCTTAACATGTTTATAAATTGGATCTAAGCCTGTGACTAATTGAATCATATCAGATCTACCATAACCTGTGTATCTAAGTTATTTTGACATAACTATGAATTGGATCTAAGCCTATGCCTATTTATCATGCCAGATCTGCCATTATTAGTATATCTAATTCACTGATTAGATCTCATCATGCGTGTTTATGATCATGACACTATGCTTAATCAGTTCTATTATCATATGTTCATCAGATCCGTTCCTATAAGCCTATCTTGTCACTATGCCCAATTTTGTCACTATATGCTTATTAGTTGTTATGCCTATTTTTGCCGTCATATGTCAATCTTGTTATTATGATTATTTCTGTTCTCTTCCCTTCTTCTTTTCCCTTTTTATTTTTATATCCTGGCTACCTTCGAGTCTAGGCATACCGCTGAAATATGAGACCACGTGAAATTAATTGGAAATGAGGGGGAAACGTTAAAATTAGGGCATAACTTGTATTGGGAAATTTGGGCATAAATTGAATAAAATACATGTATATGGATTTGGGGAATAAATCAAATTGTGATTTAGAATCTTATTTTTGGGAATATGGTACATGTTAAATATAACTTGGAAAAGCGACATGAAAACCAATAATGAAATAGGGATAATTGTTAAAGAAGGAAAATGCCTAGAATTATAGTAATTAGAAACTGTAACCGCGCTTAGGCACGAGGTCAGATTACACTTTTGGTATAAGTCTGCCCGGATCCGCTCGACATGTCCAGCGACCACAAGTGGTGAATCTAATATGAGGTGTCTAAGTGCATAAACGTGTAACGTGCTAAGACATGAGGTTAAGTCCGACTTGTGGAAGAAGTCTGCCCGGATCCGCCCGACATATCCAGCATCCACAAGTTGTAGGCTTAATGTGGGAGGTCTAGCGCATTATAACCATAAATGAATAAATGGTAATGAATACTTAACCTGGTTGAATCCATAGGGATTACATGAACATGTTAACTTGAGTAGGGGTTAAGTAAACTTGCTTGAAATAGTGGGAGGGTTAAGTATATCTTGGGGTGGTGGGTAATATTTATACATAGGCCCACAAACTTAACCTTTGGGATTATGCAATCTTTTTACACTAGTATGGCATGCAATCTTTTTACACTGGTATGGCATGCAATCTTTTACTCTGGTATGGCATAACCTATGGGAAAACCTAGTAGTGGGGATGCAAGCGTAGGGGGAAGCTTGTATCATCTTGCGTGTGGGACCCGTTTCAGTCAGTAACCCATATTTAGGTATCAAACGAGTACTCCGAACTAGGTCAGAGTTAGGGAATGCTTACTAGGCTGATTGTAAGAGATCCAAAATGAAAGGGCGGTGTGGGCAATACATTCCGACGGGGTCATGTGCGTGCATGGGTCCGGACAAGGGAGGCTAAGACGCTGTGACACCTGTGGATATGGTTGTGCACATCCTGAAAACTAAGGGTTGCCACTTTAGGAAGTGATACATCCTACTGTGGGGCCAGCACAGGGTATCTACGGAGTAGGGAGTCGATTGATTGGGGTAGTAATTAGGGTACATCTACACTCTGGTTTGTTTAGGAGATCGTTATTATCCTTAGGGGTAACTCTAGTATGTTCAGTTGGGCTGCCTGTTATTGTATGGGGTAAAAGCTCTCACTAGAAGTATGCCTAAGTCTACCATTTTATACTTGTTGGGGATCATCTTGTTCATACGACACTAATATTGGTGCAGAGAAAGAGAAAGTACTAGAGAAGCGCAATATATTCTATCTGTTTATCCTGTTTACCTTGTCATACCTGCCTTATTGTGTTATTATCTATCTCTCCAGTTTATATGTCTATCATGATACTTTTACTTATTTATATGCTAAAAGTAACTGGACTCGCCAGACTTTATGTCTGGCCTATTTTATTTCCTCTTCTTTCTCTTTCATTCCCCCCCCTAGGTTCTCAGTGTGGGAATACTCAAGCTTGATCAAGATTATTCTCTCTTCTGCTTGGAGCTGCTTAGATGTACTGCATGATTTCATATCTCTCTACTTTGGCTATGTTTGGGGGATTATGCTTCTTTTATTATTGTACTCTGGTGATTTAAGTACAAGACAGAAGTTTTAAATTGATGTACTGGGTTTTATGCATTTTAGACTTGTGATGTAACTATGTTTTGAACCACGATGTTTTCTGCTTAATAAAAGTTTTAATTCCACTGCTATTTTATATCTATCTTGTAATGTTTCTGTTTACCTATAAGTCTTCACGAAACTTAATGCATTCTCTTAACGAGTGACATTAACGGATATGGGTTGCCACACTTGGTATCAGAGCTGAAGGTTACCAGATCAGATAAAAGATTTTGAAAATTATTTTCAAAAAGGTTTTAAAAGAAAGCATTTTCAAAAGAAAAACCTATTTCGAAAAACATATTCCCCAAAGTCATATGTAATATCTTTCGATTCTATGTTTGAATCCCTTTTACTTTTCTTTTCAGCATGTCTGGGGAACCTAATATTCCTGAGGGCATTATGATACCAGGCTGGTTCCGTGGGTATCTAGAGGCCACGACACCCGTCGGTGGCCAAGCAGATGTTCCTCCCCTAGCTGCACCCATTGTTCCTCATCCTCCACCTCCGCGAGCAGATATTTTCTCTAAGATCTGCAAAGATTTCTGTGCTATGGTGGGAAAGGCATTCTGAGGAACCGAAACTTTCGTAGAGGCAAGGAATTGGCTTAAAGAGACGGAGGATTTGTTTGGAATTTTCGAAATGGACGATCGTAGGAAGATTCAGTTGGCCGCTTGGCTGCTGAAAAATGAGGCTTCATTCTGGTGGGAAGTGACGCAAGCAGGGCGTCCAATGGAGGCTTAGGATGAATTTCAGCAGAGGTTTGAAATGAAGTTTCTTTCTCAAGCTGAGAAAAGTATGCAAATGGAAAGGTTCCTGGCACTCAAGCAAGGAGGCATGACTGTCAAAGAGTATGTTAACAAATTCAATCAACTTGCAAGGTTTGGGTTGAAGCTAGTAGATACCCCGCATAAGGAAGCTTTGTGGTTTGCTAAAGGACTGAATGAACCCTCCATGGGTTAGCTATGTTTCATATTCCGATGGGAGATACTTTTGAAAGGCTCGTTGATATGGCATTGATGCATGAGGAAGATAAAGCTGAAAAGAAAGAAGCTAGGGTGGAGGAAACACAAAATAAGAAACTATGGCCCAAGAGATGACAACAACAACAAAAGAAAGGCTGAAAGAACGACAAGGCTAAAGGCAAGAGGAAGTGTAATAATTGTGGATGCGAGGGTCACTTGATTAATGTAACACCCCGCCTCCGCTAGGGTCACTCGCAAAGGAATGCACTAGCTTTAGAGGGGCATTATTGGTAAACATGCACAGAAATATCACAAGACAGAACATATAAAATAGCGGAAATAAAAGCAAACTTTCATAACATGAATAAATAAGGTCTAAAGCCTTTTACATCAGAGTACATCAAAACCTGTCTTGCAATAGTAAAGAAGCATAAAGACATTTTCATAAATTATTCCCCAAGTAAAAACAGTAAAGTAGCCATAGCCAAGAGAAGTCCAAGCCATCCATGATGACCTTCAAGCGGAAGAAGTCCGAACTAAACAGCATTGTTTCCTCCCTGAAACCTGGGGGGGGGGGAAACGGAAGAAAAGAGGCGAAACAAAACGGGTCAGTCAAAAAGACTGAGTAAGTCCTATCTACTTCCAGTATAAAAACAGGTAAAGGTAACATGACATGCATAAACTGAAAGTAAACATAAGGATAACTACAAGATAGATAAACCAGGATAGCCGGTTGAACTACTGTGGCAAAGTAAACTAAGGTATCATGATAAACTACGGTGTTATGATAAGTCAAAGTATCACATCGTCAGATTTCTAACGAGTACATTATCCCAAGGTATCTACCCCGTCTAACATCCCATGGTATCTATTATGTATATTCTTCCTAGTTCTAACATGTATATTTGCTCTGCACCTCTCGTACTAGTATCCCTACCCGCGTCATGTGTTAACCATGAATGTCCCTTGCTCAAAGTCGTGTAATGGTCCATGTCAACCTAATATATCGCATATATAGGTTACTCAAATCTTATGTTTCTTTCCATGTATACAAGTTCAGTCCTTTGCCGTACCTCGTACGGGCTTCCTCATGTCGTATTATCCTTGAAATCGTTTGGACTGTCACCCTTGTTCTAGCTAGGCTCTTCCATATGAATCATCGTTTGAACTACTAGGACTTACGCCACCTAGCACCACTAGGGATTACGCTTACCTATTTCACGCTTTCGTATTTCGGTTTGGGTTAAACCACCTAGGCCACTAGGGATTACGCTAACCCTCAACCGCGCCCTTTTTCCCACGTATTCATCGTGAATCGTTTTTCTATAACTGTATGCACATGTATCACATCGTGCCATCCGAGTCCTGTCACAGGGCAAAACAAGAAATACAGGGCTCGGTCGGGAGCTTTCGATTTATCTGCCGATGCAGATGCTAAGGTCTGCTTTTCTACACGTGGCTATGGTCCCACGAGACCCCTCCCTCAACTAGTGAAAGGCAACACAAGAGAAATCTTGTATGAGAACTACACTCCGGCCAGCCCACATCCTACGGCCTACCTCACCCATAATTAGATAGCAATTATGGTCTGTTGGGTGTTCCCTGCCTTTCCGTTCGTACACGCTTGACTCAAGATGGTAGATGATCGACGAACTTGCTATCTCGGGCACCTTATGTATTCGTCGACTCACTGCTATCCACCCCAGTCTTTAGGTCGCTCGCATAGCAACCAAGGCATATTCTTGGTTCTTCTACCGCAGACCTCAACCTCTCGTGAGCCTAGTATAATGACCTGGCAGCTCACAGAGGGATCCCAAGAATATCCTCACGTTCCCCGAAGCCGCTGCTTCGTTACCCAGTTCGTTGGAGCATGTATCTAAATCAGATAGCCTGCTCCTACATGCATACTTAAACGTTGACCTAACGTATCGGGTTACTAATCTATCTAAGAAATGGTCCAAATTTCCTTGACTAAGAATTATTACTTAGTTTCCCTTAACTAAGGTTTACCACTTAGCCTTATTTCCATAATCCTTGTTAACTATGATTATTTACCTAATCCTCCGAATTAGGGTTTATCTAATGGGTTAAGTGTCACTTAAGTTCATAACTTAGCCCGTCTACAAACCATGTCAAAATTGGCTAAGTATCCAAGTCCAAGACTTAACCCTACGAACCATGTGTCAAGTTGGCTAAGTATATTAAGCAATCCATAACTTAACCTCGTCTAATTATCATTTTAGATTGGTTAATTATATAAATTAACTTGACCTTGTCAAATTACCGAGTCAAATCGGTCAAGCGTATTCAAGTGATTCGTGACTTAGCCTTATCATGTTTTCACGTTATATTGGTTAAGTATGGGTTAACTTAACCTCCATAAATTCACGAGTTAGATTGGCTAAGTATAGGTCACTTAACCACATCCAATTAACGAGTTGGATTGGTTAAGTTTAGGTCACTTAACCACATCAAATTAACGAGTTAGATTGGTTAAGTTTAGGTCACTTAACCACATCAAATCATCATGTATACTTGGTTAAGTATAAGTTGCTTAACCCCACTAAATTATCACATTAAGTTGGTTAAGTATTGGTTACTTAACCTCATTGAATTACCAAGTTTAAATTGGTTAAGTGTTTAACTTAACCCCATCGAATTACCGTGTTTAGATTAGTTAAGTGTGGATTACTTAACCCCATCTAATTACCGTGGTTAGGTTAGTTAAGTATCAATTACCTAACCCCGTCTAATTACCGTGTTTAGGCTAGTTAAGTCTTAATTACTTAACCTCATCTAATTACCAAGTCTAAATTGGTTAAGTGCCATTAAGGAAATCAAGCCCGGTCCCACTTAACCTACCCATTCGTGTCATATTGGTTAAGTGTCATTAGTCAAATTTGCTTAACCTTATCATGTGGCATTAATTTAATCAATGCACTCTTAACCTCTCACATTAGACCTTGTTGTGGTTACAAGTTAAGCCGGGCGGGTCCGGGTAGATTTATACCACAACCTAGTCTAACCTCGGGTCTTAAGCGCGACATGACCAACTTCTCACATTGGGTCCTATTGTTTGCAACTACTAGTTAGGCCGGTCGGTTCCGGGTAGTTTTACGTTGCAAACTCAACCCAACCTCGAGTTGGCCACTCTTATATTATCTAAGTTCATCATGTTTCAAAACATGTTACAAGTTTTTCAAGCATTTGGGTAGACCTAACTTAATAGGTAAATTCCCAAAGGGTAGACCTAACTTAATAGGTAAATTCCCAAGCTCATGTTTTTATGCGTACTTACATGTCAACTTCCATGTTATCTTTCAATTCATATTTTCAAGTGTAAACACATGTCATATTCAAGTTAAGATTTCGCGACATGTTCATGTTTATCTAACTACCCAAAATCGTGTTTTCCCAACGCAAGCAAAGCGAGTCAACATAGTAGGCATACTATGGCTACATGTAGACCCCAAAACATGCACGATGCCACAAAAGGGATTGGCTCCAAACATGCATGGCGTCATAAGGGGGTTTGGCCTTAAAACATGCATGATAGAGTCATATAGGGATTGACCATAAGCATGCATACTATCATATAGGATTTGGCCACAAACTTGCATAATACCATAAGGAGGTTTCGCCACAAACATGCATGAAACATAAGGGGTTTGTGTTCATATGCATGCATAAGCCCCAAAATCTTGCCTTAGCCAATGTTTCACAAGTAAAGTGGTTCCTAAAGGTTCATGCTAGCATTTCATGCATAAAGATCCAAACTTGCAAGTGAAACTAGGTTATGCATAGCATGAGAGGCATGATTGAGTCACTCACATGGCCTAAAATCATAAACATGCACACAAGAGGCAAGGTAAGGTTCATATAGGTTCGCATAATCATGTTTAGCCTCATTTTATCTCATGTCATTATCAAAACTACCGTTTCCATCTAAAAGTAGCTAGAACTTACATAGTTAGGCCTAGGGAAAGAAGCATGAATCATCTTGGCTAAGAAAGGTGCCTCCTTTGTTGAAGAATCGTCATGGAACTCGCATAGCAACGTTGATTTTGCCTCTATTTGGTGTAGCAAGCTTGCACCTTTTGATTTGAACCCGATTTGAATGCATAGGCTCTAGGGATTGGAGATGGAGGCCATGATCAAAATTGATTTTGGCAGCACTTAGTTGCTAGGTTTGATTTTTGGGGATTTAGGTTAGGTTTAGGGTCTTTTTATAGAAATTAGGATAGTTTTAGACCCTTAGATTAACCCTAGGATAGATCAGGACCATCAGATCTCGGAAGCTTCCAGAACCAGCCCAAGAACAAGACCAGGTGAGACAAATAGGTGCGCCAGGCAACTTGCCCCGGCCACCCCCTGTCGACAGGCAAGTCGACAGGGCTGTCGACTTGGTCTGGGCCCAAGTCGACAGGCCTGTCGACAGCCCTGTCGACATGGCCTAGGCGGGGAAACTTCCCGCCTAGCCCCAGATCTGATTTCCAAAACTGTTTCCGAAATTCAAATTCCCAGAAATCTTCTTTGGGCCTTTAACGGGTCATACGGACTCCGATTCTCGAAAACTCGGACTCTATTTCGCGTATTTTTCCGAGACGAACGCAATGGCACAGACCGTTTCCCTTGATTCAGAATTTATAATTTAATTCTGTCTTGATTCTTGATTTAACGTGTTGTAAAAATTCGGGTTGATACATTCTCCCCTTCTTAAAGGATTTCGTCCCCGAAATCTCAAAGTTAGGAAGAACATATCCTACCATCCATCATCCATCTACTCAAACCATCATCCACAAGCAACCATTGTCCTTAGACGACTTCTAATGCTTTACGAATGTATGCAAAACGTGTGTGTACATGTTCCTTAGCTAATGCTAATGGTCAGGCCTGAAAAATCTTTTGAATGCCAAAAATATGTTTAGTGCTATGAATCCATCATGTATGCAAATAGTCCTAGTCATATACACTATATGCGTGCACAAACATTCAACCATATGCAACATCCGCATGATAACACATTCAATTTCATCCATAAACAAGTATAAATACTCGTGCATATGCAATATGAAATGTGACCGAGTCGAGCTAATATCTAATGTAAATTCGCGCATCCACGAGCAACCACTTGCAACCATTTGCAACCATATCAACCATAACATGTTTCAAATACATGTTTACATCCATAGGGTTCTACCTAAGATTCCCTGAAACAGGGTCGAGAAGATAAACAAAACAAACTCCGTACGGGGTTTGTAACAGAGACAGGACCGAGAGGATATCCATAAAAGATAGCCTACAAGCAAGCTCAACAGAAAAACAGGGATCGAGGGTATATTCCCAAAAGAGATATCATGCACGTATTTAGTCTTCAGTCTCCTGAGTCGCATCACCTTGAGCTTAGTTCCATCGTGCCTTGACCGTCCCATGACTTCATGATTTCCCGTTTCCATAACATGGGTTGGAACTCATTCCCTCGTCGCCTCCCATTCCACTTGCACTTCTTCTTCTTCTAGAACACTTGGCGCAAACAGGACTGCGTACTCATGATTCCACGCAAGCTTTCCAAAATTTCATTAGTGAATCCTGGACCTCGTACCACAAAGTATTCCATGTAGAAAAACTTTTTCTTGAAAGTAGACAGGTTGCCATGCGCACTTACTAGGGTAATTCCCATAACTCATGCACAAGTGAAGTAGACCATCCGTCCCACTAGCAAACACCACTCGACCGGGTTTCTAATTTCCAACAAAGGCATCTAGGGATTCTAAGTAACTAATCATGACAGAACCCAAAAGGTTACGCGATACTTCAAGGGTATTACCAAAACAAGCCAAGAGTCTAACTACCCTCCTATCAAAACCGAGAGTGGCACCCCTTACTGGATAACCACTTCATCCCTAGAATCCATCCATGGCTTATAAACATAAACATTATTTCCAAACTCAACACTTGGCATAGACATTCCCAAATCCAAACAAGTCATGTATAAATGGACTGATTCTCCAATAGGACTTTGAGACAAAAATGAGATTCTCTATTACGCTAGTACTTAAGGTGCAGAGACTCAACTATCGAAGCGGACTTAAAAGATGCGGTGATCAAAACAAAGTCCCGACAGGATGATAGAGAAGAAAAGATAAACCTTTAACAAGATCGTTACCCTCCTTCTGAGGTGCCCTAGAAATGAGAGCATACTATTGCCCTCCCGATGATCTTGTCCTTGTCCCATAATACTTAACTATCCGCCCCGTTTTACCATGCCAAAGGTATTCTCTCGTCATGGGTTTCATTGTTCATCTTTCTCCCTCCTTTGAGGACTAAGTCATACCCACAAGTTGCTCATCCTCAAGCTCGTATCCTTTATCCTCTTTCTCATAATCCTTTCTTATAACGCGGCCACTGGTCTCTCGAAAACCACCTCCATCGTATGGAAAGCACTTTCGTAGGTAGAAAAGAATAATCGCAGTTAAAACTACTGTGACTACAGATGGAGGAAAGAAAGGAAAAGAGACTCAATTAAGGACACAAGGATAGTGCTAATGGCCTTTGGGGAATAGCCTTTTTCTTTTAAAAGAAAATTTTCTTGAAAAATGCTTCTTTATAAACAATTTTCAAATAGTTTTCAGAAGGTCTTTAAAAACTTTTGCCCTGTCTGGTAACCTTCTGCTCTGATACCACGTGTAACACCCCGCCTCCGCTAGGGTCACTCGCAAAGGAATGCACTAGCTTTAGAGGGGCATTATTGGTAAACATGCACAGAAATATCACAAGACAAAACATATAAAATAGCAGAAATAAAAGCAAACTTTCATAACATGAATAAATAAGGTCTAAAGCCTTTTACATCAGAGTACATCAAAACCTGTCTTGCAATAGTAAAGAAGCATAAAGACATTTTCATAAATTATTCCCCAAGTAAAAAACAGTAAAGTAGCCATAGCCAAGAGAAGTCCAAGCCATCCATGATGACCTTCAAGCGGAAGAAGTCCGAACTAAACAGCATTGTTTCCTCCCTGAAACCTGGGGGGGAAACGGAAGAAAAGAGGCGAAACAAAACGGGTCAGTCAAAAAGACTGAGTAAGTCCTATCTACTTCCAGTATAAAAACAGGTAAAGGTAACATGACATGCATAAACTGAAAGTAAACATAAGGATAACTACAAGATAGATAAACCAGGATAGCCGGTTGAACTACTGTGGCAAAGTAAACTAAGGTATCATGATAAACTACGGTGTTATGATAAGTCAAAGTATCACATCGTCAGATTTCTAACGAGTACATTATCCCAAGGTATCTACCCCGTCTAACATCCCATGGTATCTATTATGTATATTCTTCCTAGTTCTAACATGTATATTTGCTCTGCACCTCTCGTACTAGTATCCCTACCCGCGTCATGTGTTAACCATGAATGTCCCTTGCTCAAAGTCGTGTAATGGTCCATGTCAACCTAATATATCGCATATATAGGTTACTCAAATCATATGTTTCTTTCCATGTATACAAGTTCAGTCCTTTGCCGTACCTCGTACGGGCTTCCTCATGTCGTATTATCCTTGAAATCGTTTGGACTGTCACCCTTATTCTAGCTAGGCTCTTCCATATGAATCATCGTTTGAACTACTAGGACTTACGCCACCTAGCACCACTAGGGATTACGCTTACCTATTTCACGCTTTCGTATTTCGGTTTGGGTTAAACCACCTAGGCCACTAGGGATTACGCTAACCCTCAACCGCGCCCTTTTTCCCACGTATTCATCGTGAATCGTTTTTCTATAACTGTATGCACATGTATCACATCGTGCCATCCGAGTCCTGTCACAGAGCAAAACAAGAAATATAGGGCTCGGTCGGGAGCTTTCGATTTATCTGCCAATGCAGATGCTAAGGTCTGCTTTTCTACACGTGGCTATGGTCCCACGAGACCCCTCCCTCAACTAGTGAAAGGCAACACAAGAGAAATCTTGTATGAGAACTACACTCCGGCCAGCCCACATCCTACGGCCTACCTCACCCATAATTAGATAGCAATTATGGTCTGTTGGGTGTTCCCTGCCTTTCCGTTCGTACACGCTTGACTCAAGATGGTAGATGATCGACGAACTTGCTATCTCGGGCACCTTATGTATTCGTCGACTCACTGCTATCCACCCCAGTCTTTAGGTCGCTCGCATAGCAACCAAGACATATTCTTGGTTCTTCTACCGCAGACCTCAACCTCTCGTGAGCCTAGTATAATGACCTGGCAGCTCACAGAGGGATCCCAAGAATATCCTCACGTTCCCCGAAGCCGCTGCTTCGTTACCCAGTTCGTTGGAGCATGTATCTAAATCAGATAGCCTGCTCCTACACGCATACTTAAACGTTGACCTAACGTATCGGGTTACTAATCTATCTAAGAAATGGTCCAAATTTCCTTGACTAAGAATTATTACTTAGTTTCCCTTAACTAAGGTTTACCACTTAGCCTTATTTCCATAATCCTTGTTAACTATGGTTATTTACCTAATCCTCCGAATTAGGGTTTATCTAATGGGTTAAGTGTCACTTAAGTTCATAACTTAGCCCGTCTACAAACCATGTCAAAATTGGCTAAGTATCCAAGTCCAAGACTTAACCCTACGAACCATGTGTCAAGTTGGCTAAGTATATTAAGCAATCCATAACTTAACCTCGTCTAATTATCATTTTAGATTGGTTAATTATATAAATTAACTTGACCTTGTCAAATTACCGAGTCAAATCGGTCAAGCGTATTCAAGTGATTCGTGACTTAGCCTTATCATGTTTTCACGTTATATTGGTTAAGTATGGGTTAACTTAACCTCCATAAATTCACGAGTTAGATTGGCTAAGTATAGGTCACTTAACCACATCCAATTAACGAGTTGGATTGGTTAAGTTTAGGTCACTTAACCACATCAAATTAACGAGTTAGATTGGTTAAGTTTAGGTCACTTAACCACATCAAATCATCATGTATACTTGGTTAAGTATAAGTTGCTTAACCCCACTAAATTATCACATTAAGTTGGTTAAATATTGGTTACTTAACCTCATTGAATTACCAAGTTTAAATTGGTTAAGTGTTTAACTTAACCCCATCGAATTACCGTGTTTAGATTAGTTAAGTGTGGATTACTTAACCCCATCTAATTACCGTGGTTAGGTTAGTTAAGTATCAATTACCTAACCCCGTCTAATTACCGTGTTTAGGCTAGTTAAGTCTTAATTACTTAACCTCATCTAATTACCAAGTCTAAATTGGTTAAGTGTCATTAAGGAAATCAAGCCCGATCCCACTTAACCTACCCATTCGTGTCATATTGGTTAAGTGTCATTAGTCAAATTTGCTTAACCTTATCATGTGGCATTAATTTAATCAATGCACTCTTAACCTCTCACATTAGACCTTGTTGTGGTTACTAGTTAAGCCAGGCGGGTTCGGGTAGATTTACACCACAACCTAGTCTAACCTCGGGTCTTAAGCGCGACATGACCAACTTCTCACATTGGGTCCTATTGTTTGCAACTACTAGTTAGGCCGGTCGGTTCCGGGTAGTTTTACGTTGCAAACTCAACCCAACCTCGAGTTGGCCACTCTTATATTATCTAAGTTCATCATGTTTCAAAACATGTTACAAGTTTTTCAAGCATTTGGGTAGACCTAACTTAATAGGTAAATTCCCAAGCTCATGTTTTTATGCGTACTTACATGTCAACTTCCATGTTATCTTTCAAGTCATATTTTCAAGTGTAAACACATGTCATATTCAAGTTAAGATTTCGCGACATGTTCATGTTTATCTAACTACCCAAAATCGTGTTTTCCCAACGCAAGCAAAGCGAGTCAACATAGTAGGCATACTATGGCTACATGTAGACCCCAAAACATGCACGATGCCACAAAAGGGATTGGCTCCAAACATGCATGGCGTCATAAGGGGGTTTGGCCTTAAAACATGCATGATAGAGTCATATAGGGATTGACCATAAGCATGCATACTATCATATAGGATTTGGCCACAAACTTGCATAATACCATAAGGAGGTTTCGCCACAAACATGCATGAAACATAAGGGGTTTGTGTTCATATGCATGCATAAGCCCCAAAATCTTGCCTTAGCCAATGTTTCACAAGTAAAGTGGTTCCTAAAGGTTCATGCTAGCATTTCATGCATAAAGATCCAAACTTGCAAGTTAAACTAGGTTATGCATAGCATGAGAGGCATGATTGAGTCACTCACATGGCCTAAAATCATAAACATGCACACAAGAGGCAAGGTAAGGTTCATATAGGTTCGCATAATCATGTTTAGCCTCATTTTATCTCATGTCATTATCAAAACTACCGTTTCCATGTAAAAGTAGCTAGAACTTACATAGTTAGGCCTAGGGAAAGAAGCATGAATCATCTTGGCTAAGAAAGGTGCCTCCTTTGTTGAAGAATCGTCATGGAACTCGCATAGCAACGTTGATTTTGCCTCTATTTGGTGTAGCAAGCTTGCACCTTTTGATTTGAACCCAATTTGAATGCAAAGGCTCTAGGGATTGGAGATGGAGGCCATGATCAAAATTGATTTTGGCAGCACTTAGTTGCTAGGTTTGATTTTTAGGGATTTAGGTTAGGTTTAGGGTCTTTTTATAGAGATTAGGATAGTTTTATGCCCTTAGATTAACCCTAGGATAGATCAGGACTATCAGATCTCGGAAGCTTCCAGAACCAGCCCAAGAACATGACCAGGTGAGACAAACAGGTGCGCCAGGCAACTTGCCCCGGCCACCCCCTGTCGACAGGCAAGTCGACAGGGCTGTCGACTTGGTCTGGGCCCAAGTCGACAGGCCTGTCGACAGCCCTGTCGACATGGCCTAGGCGGGGAAACTTCCCGCCTAGCCCCAGATCTGATTTCCAAAACTGTTTCCGAAATTCAAATTCCCAGAAATCTTCTTTGGGCCTTTACCGGGTCATACGGACTCCTATTCTCGAAAACTCGGACTCTATTTCGCGTATTTTTCCGAGACGAACGCAATGGCACAGACCGTTTCCCTTGATTCAGAATTTATAATTTAATTCTGTCTTGATTCTTGATTTAACGTGTTGTAAAAATTCGGGTTGTTACAATTAAGGACTGCAAAAGAAGGAAGAATGCTTATTTCAATTGTGGAGAGGTCGGACACTTTTCTAAGGAGTGCCCAAAGAAGCAAGGACAAGGTCAAAGGGAAGGATCTTCGGGAAGGTAGGTGCATGCTCTCGTGGCCAGTGCGCCAGGCAGAGGTAGGAAAGTTTCCGTTGAAGGTTTGATTTCTCTTTCCAATCATCTTATTAGAACTCTTTTTGATTCAGGCGCTTCACATTCTTTTATATCTGATTCTATGACTGAGTCTCTACACCTTAGTGCTAGTTTGGTTTTGGATCCCGTTGTTGTCTCAAACCCCATTGGGGGTGCGGCTCGTCTATCTATGATTTGTCGGGGTTTGAGAATATCCGTGTTAGGCGTCAAATTTGAGGGCGACACATATGTACTTGGTTTCATGGGCTATCGATTAATTCTAGGGATGGATTGGCTAGCCATGTATGGTGCCATTCTAGATTGTGAGAGGGGGGTCATTAGACTTTTGACTTGCCATGGGAGGACCCTCGAGATTTCTTGTGACCCAATGGGGTCTGTCATGCTTAGTTTCCTAGAGTCACTTGATGCATCTAGCGATGATCTATGATCTATACCTGTATTCTATGAGTATCCTCATGTTTTTTAGGAGGTTCGGGGCTTACCCCTGAGGCACGAGATCGATTTTCGTATATACTTAGTGGACAATGCAAAATCAGATGCATTGCCTGTGCGCCATATGGCTCCAAGAGAAAGAAGGGAGCTCAGCAAGCAAGTAGGGGAGCTACTTAAGAAAAGGTTTATTAGGCGAAGCATATCTGAATGGGGTGCTTCGGTGGTATTCGCAACTAAGGCGGATGGTTCGCTTCGCTTATGTGTAGACTATAGAGAGTTGAATAAAGTCATCAAGAAGAACAGGCACCCACTCCCGAGGATAGGTGATCTGTTTGACCAGCTTGTTGGTGCATCTGTTTTCTCTCAGTTAGACTTGGCCACGGGGTTTCATCAGATGAGGGATGTCGAGGACAGTATAGACAAGACCGCTTTTAGAACTCCATACGGTTTCTTCGAGTGTCTCGTTATTCCTTTTGGGTTGACGAATGCACCTGCCTATTTTGTTGATCTGATGAGTAAGGTGTTTCGGGAATTTCTAGATACGTTCGTTGTGGTCTTTGTTGATGACATCTTAATTTTATCGAAGAATGAGGAAGAGCATGCCCAACATTTGAGGGAGGTTCTGAAAACTCTCTGTGCGCACCAGCTTAAGGCGAAGTTCTCTAAATTCCATTTTTGGAAGAAAGACATGAGATTTCTAAGGCATGTGGTTTCTAAAGATGGGATAACAGTAGATCCCGCGAAGGTAGTTGCAGTTCAAGATTGGAAGATCCCAAAGAATGCAACGGAGGTGAGAAGTTTTTTGGGGTTAGCAGGCTATTATAGGAAGTTCATTAAGGACTTCACAAAGATATCAACCTTACTCACCAGGCTGACGAAGAAAAATTTGACGTTTTCATGAGATATAGTTTGTGATGTTGCTTTCCAGCAATTGAAGAGGGCTTTGACAATAGCCCCAGTCTTGACCTTGCCCGATGGAAACAAAGTGTTTATAGTATACACTGATGCATGTGGTACAGGGCTTGGTGCGGTTCTGAGGAAAGAGGGAAGGGTAGTATGTTATGGAGGTAGACAGCTAAGGGTTCATGAGAAGAACCACCCTACCCATGACTTAGAGCTACATGCCATAGTATTTGCGCTTAAGACTTGGCGCCATTATCTACTTGGAGAGAAGTTTGAATTGTACACCGATCATAAATCTCTCAAGTACTTGTTCTCGCAGAAGGATCTTAATTTAAGGCAACAAAGATGGATGGAGTTCCTAGCATCTTATGACTTTGAGATTGCTTATACCCCTGGAAAGGGTAATGTGATGGCATACGCATTGAGTAGGCATAAGATGACCTTAACTCCTCTGTTTGTGGAGAGGAAAAGCTTGGAGTGTATATCGACTTTTGATTTTAGACCCTCCACCGAGTTTATACCTTGTTTATTGGCATCACTAGAGGTGTGACATACTCTTTTGGATCAGATAGGAGCTTCACAGCGAGAGGATCCACAGATTTCAGACATCTTGGATAGGCTCAGTAAAGGGGAGACTTCTAGTCACCTCAGTAACGATAGAGGGTGGTTCCGACGAGATGGAAGCCTTTTTGTTATCTAAGTTGGGAGTTTGTTAAAGACAGTCCTAGAGGTATCCCATCATTCTAAGATGACTATTCATCCAGGCGGTGATAAGATGTATAAAGATAGAAAGAGGGTTTTCTTTTGGGCTGGGATGAAGAAAGATGTAGCAGAGTTTGTTTCCTAATGTTTAATTTGCCAACAAGTCAAGGCTGAGCAAAAGAAGCCCGATGGTTTACTTCATCCTTTGGAGGTTCCACAGTGAAAGTGGGAGAGCATCTCTATGGATTTCATCGATTGTTTTCCTAGATCAAGGAAGGGAAACACCAGCATTTGGGTTGTAGTAGACATACTTACTAAGAGCGCTCATTTCATTTCGGTTAAGAGTAAGAGAATGGCGGCATGGTTGGCAGTAATTTACGTTTGTGAAATAGTCCGTCTTCATGAGGTACCTTCTAGTATCGTAAGTGATCGCGACTCCATTTTCACTAGTGAATTTTGGAGGAGCTTGCAAGAATCATTAGGTACAAAGTTGTGTTTAAGCACCGCTTATCACCCTCAGACCGACGGACAGACGGAAAGGGTGAATAGAGTCCTTGAGGATCTTTTAAGACTGTGTATCCTAGACTTCGGAGGGACTTGGGAAGAACATCTTCCTTTAGTAGAGTTCGCCTACAACAACAGTTATCAAGCTAGTATTGGCATGGAACCCTTTGAAGCATTGTATGGACGACCTTGTAGATCACCGACTTATTGGTGGGAGTCTACAGAAAGACTTCTACTTGGACCGGATATGGTTAGGAAACTTCTAAAAAGATTGATCTTATTAGACGGCGAATGAAGACCGCTCAGGATAGGCAGAAATCCTATGCAGATAGGAGAAGGACTGACATTGAGTTTGAGGTGGAAGACATGGTTTTCATTAAGGTATCACCACTAAGGAATGTGGATCGCTTAGGATATGTAGGGAAATTGGCACCAAGATTTGTAGGGCCATTTCCCATAACAGGAAGGATTGGCCAAATGGCCTATAGAGTAAAGCTACCAGAGAGACTGTCCGACGTTCATGATGTTTTCCACGTTTCTCATTTGCGGAAGTACTTGCATGATACTGCAGAAGTAGTTGAGCCGAGTATGCTTGAGGAAGTAGAGGTGGAACGGGAGAAGACTTAACCCCTATCCAACCACTTCCTATAAATACCCCATGGCCTCACACTTCAATGGGGAGAATTCTAGAGCTTAGAGACCTCCATAAAGCTTCATTAATGGCATCTCCTCTTTGAGAAAGAAGGAGGACAAGATTGTCTTTTTCCTTATTATTCAATATATGATAATTATGACATCATATATCATGAAGCATGAATGTAATGGGATATCGTGAGATAGTCTCAACCTTGTAATTTCTTCCAAGTGATTAATAATATTCCAACGACTCTTCAAGTGGACGTAGGCCCTTACTGAGGCCGAACCACTATAAATATCTTGTGTTATTTACTGCTTACGTTTGAAATATGTTATTGTCTGTGCGACCATATTTATAATTCCTAGTAATTGGGAATCTTTGGTGTTTGCGACATTTTTTGTCATCAACATTTGGTTCTTTCACTGAGAAAACTCGGATATTGCGTCCTTCTTGTACATTACCATCTCGACTTCGTCAAGCTTAAGGTTCCCTGCTTAACCTGCTATCGAGCCCGCGTACGATGGTAAAGAAGTCAAAGAACGCAATAATCGGCTCTTCAGCCGCAGCCGAGGCCGGTACATCTCGACAACCTCAACCGGTAGACATCCCGGCCACTAATGAAACTGAACCTCCTATTGCGGACCCCGAAGCGCCCACAACACAAGCACAAATCCGTACGCTTAGTGAAGAATATGAGAGTACAGCCGTCAAGCTCAATCAAGCGCTAAGGAATAACATTGACCTTATGCGCCAACTTAACGAAAGTCGGCGCGTCGTCGCTCAACTACAACTAGCTCGGAACAATGCTCGACCTCGGCCACCAACATCGGAAACTTCCTCTTCCGAGTCAAGGGGCCCATACCAAAGAAGAAGGTTTAGTCTCATCAACAACGTCGCCGTCCGAACTAACGCCCTCGACAATGGCAATGGCAATGGATACGCCAACGGCAACGGCAAACGGACCACAGTTACCTATGGAAAGGACTCCCAACCTCGGGATCGTACTCGCCTAATCATCAATGAAGGACCCGCTCCTACTAACCAACCTCCTCCTCGAAAAGACTCAGCGGCCGCCCGCTGAGACAATGAACCCACCATTCAGGTGGCCCATGCTTTTCCAGAACCGGATCCGCGTGACCCCGCCCCACCTCATCACGCGCGCCAGGCTCCCGTTGTAGATGTCGAGGACATGGAAGAAGACTATGAAGACATCCATCCTAGAAGACGCCCTCGTGCCAGAACTCTGTAACCTCGCAAAAACCCATGGGTCCCGATGGTGGACCCTCATCTGACCTACCTTCCCAACATGGTCCGAAGGATCATGAGGGAGATGCGAGGAAATGTGCATGATTCATGGGAAGCGCACATTAGGCGCAACCCTTTCACTCGAAGAGTTAATGAAGCTGAATGGCCGCGATGCTTTAGCATGCCTCAGATGCCGCTCTACGACGGCACCACTGACCCTTGTGCTTTCTTAAACCGTTGTGAGTGGCAAATGGACTCGAGCAGAGGCGACTATCCAACCAAATGCAAATGCTTTCCAGTCTTCTTGTCGGGGACCGCTCTATTATGGTTCTCTCGTCTCCTACTTGATTCCATCAACAACTTCGGCCAATTAGCGACACAGCTAGTCAAGCAGTTTAGAATGCACATTCCAACTCCGAAGAACCCCCTTACCCTTTCCAACTTATACCAAGGACCTACAGAATCACTTAAAAGCTACCTTTCCCGGTTCAACATCGCCCTCGTCGAAGTCGAGGATCCAGATCCGCACACCATCCTTTTCCAGCTAGCTAAAGGAGTCCTTCCTACTTCCGAATTCGGGGCATGGATTGACTGAAAGCAACAGAAGAGCCTCGATGCTTTCTATGAGAAAGCGGGGCAGTTCTTATGCCAAGAAGAAGCAAGGCGGAACCGCATCTCCGATGCCAGCCGCCCCACCAACCCTCGGACTGACACCGCAAATAACCGCCCTCGAGTTCAAGAAGCAGGAAGACTCCCCAATCCGAACATGGGGGCAGGACCCCCCAGACAGAGACCAAGCAACGGGGGCAAGGCGGCCGGGGCAACAATCAGGTCCAAACAGAGCCAAGGAAGCCCGGCCCCTACCGCGCTTACGAGACATATACCCCGTTAAATGAAAATCCGGAGACCATCTACTTGGAAATGTGCAACACTCTGCCATATCCGAAACCCCTCACAAGGGAGTCGACCGACTCCGAGAAGAACTCGGGGAGATACTGCTGATATCACGACATGTATTGACATAACACAAATGAATGTCGACAGCTTCGAGATGCGATTGGAAAACTCATCCGCGAGAAGCGGCTCGAATGATATGTTCAAGAGCCTTTTCCACCCGGAGCCAATCCAAAACCTTCAGCGCCAACTCCTCAAACGGCCGCTAAGACGGCCCCTGGACCATCTAACGCAAGGCAAGGGATCGTGATCAGTACTATATACGGTGGAGCGAGCCCCACGCATGACAGCTTTCGAAAGATGGAGGAATACGTGGGTTCCATTAAACATGCAACCTACGAGTCTTGCTCCGCTCCCGATGAATTTACCCCGGCCAAGCTCCGGAAAACCATGCGGGACGACATCATTTTCCATGAAAGGGAGTCCACGGGAATTGAAATCCCGACCACCGATCCTTTGGTCATAACGGCTAAAATTGGCGCTGCAACCATCCGAAAGATATTGGTCGATTCGGGAAGCTTGGTCAACATCATCTTCAAAGCCGCCTACGATAAGATGAAGTTAGAAGCAAAAGACCTCAAACCATGCCACTCCATGATTCACGGCTTTAATGGGGCATCCAGCTGTCCAGTGGGAGTCATCGACCTACCCGTTGAACTTGGCACGGGGAATCGAAGCCGAGTCTGAATCCTCACCTTCGTGGTTATCGACGTTGCCTCATCATACAACGTCTTCCTCGGACGCCCCTTCCTCATAGAATTCTGCGTCTTCTTATCGCCATGGTCTCTCCTAATGAAATTTCCAACAGAAAACGGGATCGCAACAGTCTTAGGCGACCAAGTCAGTGCCAGGGAATGTTACGCAATAGAATGGAAAAATGCGCGCAATAGGGACAAGGGTAAAGCAGTACCCGCCCCCTTTTGCGCCAAGACCGCCTCAGCATAGCAATCAGCGGCGTCTGGGCCCTGTCCCAGGCGCCACTCCTGTCTTTCCGACGACCGTGACACAAGGAAAGACGAAGAGCCCGAGTACGAGAGACCAACTCTAGTCGAGCCCACGATGGATGTACCCGTTACCCCCGATGACCCATCACGAGTACTGAAGATAGGATTGCACCTGCACCCAGCCATCAAAGATAACCTCGTGAATTTCTTGAAAGGCTACTTGGACGTATTTTCATGGACTCATTCCGATATGAAGGGAATAGACCCCGCAATTGCTTGCCACTCATTGTGCATAGATCTTAAAATCCATCCAGTCAAGCAGAAGCGCCGCTTCCTAGGGCCCGAGAGGTCCAAGGCACTCGAAGAAGAGGTCGATCGCCTGCTAAACAACAACTTCATCCGCGAAGCCTACTACCCCGAGTGGATCTCCAATTCGGTTCTGGTCAAGAAGGCCAATGGTAAATGGCGGACGTGCATCGATTTCTCTGATTTGATCAAAGCTTTCCCGAAGGACAGCTTCCAGCTCCCCAAGATCGACTAGCTAGTCGACTCAACCGCCGGATACCAACTACTATCTTTCATGGACGCCTACTCCGGTTATAACCAGATCCCGATGGATCTCCACGACCAGGATCATACCTCCTTCATAACCGATCGCGGACTTTACTGCTATCGCGTCATGCCTTTCGGCCTCAAGAATGTCGGTGCTACATATCAACGGATGGTTAATCGACTCTTCAAAAATCAAATCGGGAAATCCATGGAGGTGTATGTGTACGACATGCTAGTTAAATCGAAAATGTCTAGCAGTCACGTCCACGACCTCTTCGCAATGTTCGATGTCCTAAGCCAGCACGACATGAAACTCAATCCTCTGAAATGTTCCTTTGGCATTGCCTCAGAAAAGTTTCTAGGTTTCATCGTCAACGCCCGGGGCATCGAAGCTAACCCCGAGAAAATCCAGGTCATTCGGGATATCCGAATCCCCGAGAACATCAAGTATGTTCAAAGTTTGAACGGGAAGGTCACCGCTTTAAGTCGATTCATCTCTAAGGCCACCGACAAGTGCATTCCTTTCTTTGATTTACTTTGAAAAGGGAAACGCAATTTCAAGTGGACCCCTGAATACGTTTCCGCATTCAAGGAGCTCCTGAATCACTTAGAGCGACCACCCATCTTATCTAAGCCTATAGACCACGAGGACTTATACGTTTACTTGGCTGTTTCTCCACAGGCAATCAGCTTGGCGTTGATACGACTCGAGGATCGCATCCAACGACCCGTATACTACATAAGCAAACGACTGACAGGGGCAGAGAAGAACTACCCGAAGCTCGAAAAACTGGCATTCTACTTACTAATCTCCTCCTGGAAGCTCCGGCCATATTTCCAGGCTCATCCCATAAAAGTCTACACCGACCAACCGCTGCGTCCGGTCCTGCAACGACCTGAGGCATCCGGCCGACTGCTGAAGTGGAGTATGGAACTAAGTCAGTTCGAGATAACATTCATTCCCCGCCGAGCCATCCTCAGGCAAGCCCCTGCCGACTTCATAGTAGAATTCACGGCTCCCGAGGGAACCTCTACAGAAGACGCCGAAACCCCCGACAACGTGTGGAAGTTGTTCGTAGATGGATCCTCCAACATCAAGTGCTCGGGAGCCGGTATCGTACTCATCACACCTGAGGGACGCTCAATACACTATGCATTAAAGCTGAATTTCTCTGCTACCAATAACGATGCGGAATATGAAGCATTGTTAGCCGGGCTGAGAATCGCTATCGAGCTCAAGCTGAGAACTATCCAAATCTTCTCCGACTCACAACTCGTCGTACGCCAAGTGATAGATGATTACAAACGAAAGTTGAAAGGCTCGCCCTGTACCTAACTCAAGTTCAGAAGCTGCTCACCCACTTTGTCCACTTCACTATCACTCACATTCCGTGAGAGCAAAACAAAAAAGCTGATTCATTGGCCAGACTGGTGAGTTCTGAAGACCCGCATCTTTTGGGATTCGTCCTCGTCGAAGTACTCAACTCCCCTAGTATCAAGCCAATTCTAACCAGCACGGCCATGACTGCCAAACCAGAACTGGAATCACGGATGATGCCAATCGAGAGCTACCTACGACATGGGACCCTCCCAGAGAGCCACAAAAGAACGACGAACGCTCACCCGCCAGTCAGCCCACTACCTTCTCGTAAACGGGATATTATATCGAAGAGGCTTCTCCGTCCCATTACTTAGGTGTGTGGCCCATGGAGATGCCCAAAGAATTCTCACTAGCGTGCATGAAGGTGAATGCGGTGATCACACAGGGGGGAAAACACTGGCCAGGAAGATACTCCGACACAGTTACTACTGGCCCACGCTCGACTAAGACGCCACAGACTATGCTCGCAAACGCGACAAATGCCAACGCTTGTCTAAGATCCCAAGAGCCCCGCCAACGGAACTGATACAGATGACCAGCCCGTGGCCATTCGCCATGTCGGGAATCGACATCATTGGAACTCTTCCCATGGCCAGAGGCGGGACACGATACGCTATCGTCGCAGTAGATTATTTTACCAAATGGGCGAAAGCCGAAGCCCTCGCCACTGTCACCACCAATAAGATGATCAACTTCGTGGTGCGCATCATCATTACTCAATACAGGGTCCCTCAAGCCCTCATCTCAGACAACGGCACTCAATTCGAGAACGCCGAATTCAAGTCCTTCTGTCAGTGGCACGACATCGAAAAAAGGTTCTCGGCCATAGCTCAACCCCAGGCCAACGGACAGGTCGAAGCGGTCAACAAAGCCATCAAATCCATCATCAAGAAGCGCCTCGAGAAGGCCAGGGGCACGTGGGAAGACAAACTTCCTCTAGCCCTGTGGGCCTACCGAACAACTCACAAGACAGCAACTGGGCACACGCCCTTCGCCCTTTCTTACGGGTACGAAGCCGTCATCCCCATCGAGCTCGAGCTTCAGTCTCATCGTGTCACCTACTTCGATCCAAAGACGAATCAGGACATGCTTCTGGGGTTAATCGATTTTCTAGAAGAAAAAAGAAACGAAGTCGATCTACGTGCCATTGTACAACGACAACGAGTCGCTCGGTATTACAACTCTCGAGTCTGCCACAAGGACCTCAACATCGGCGACCTCGTCCTAAAACAGGTCTTCCCTCCGCCAATAGGACTCGCTCCTCGCTAGGAAGGGCCGTACTCCATTCTGCGAAGACTCAGCAATGGAACTTTCAGGCTTACCACCGTGGACGGAGCTGAACTACCAAGGGCTTGGAACAGTGAACATCTCCACCGTTATTTCACATAACTTAGCGTATGGTTGTTTATGTTTTCCAGCGATGTTTTGTTTTGTAATGATTCAAGGCATTGTAAAGGCTATTCATGCCAAAAGTTATTAATGGAAATGATGTTCATCGTTCTGTCTCCCCACTCTGTGTTCACTCCTCATGCGACATAATTAACTAACCCTGACAGCTAGTTTCTATACACTGCCGTACCAACTCCCAACATGGGGGTCGGCATCGCCATATCAACCGCGGATCAATCCCGCGGCCTAACCACATTGGCAACGATCGGCATCCCAAACACGGGACTCGGCCATGCTACTCGAGTCGCCAGCCCGTGGTGCGACCAAGTATAAATAACCTCTGACTCAAACCTTGACCCAAAATCAAGGCCGAGGATAAATCGTTCAACCACCCAACAGCTTGACGGGGCAACACGAACTCCCCCTGAGCTACGGGTGTCGGTCGGACTTTGGCGCAGCACCAATAACGACCCTTAAATCGTCACATCCCCAAAGCTCTCAAGGCTGAGGGGTAGCCCACGGCCACGATCGGACCTTACGAGCTGATGATCCGGGCTTCTCTTTCCAGGCGAACGACGACACCCTCAGGGTCGCCCCAACCCGATGAACGACGGGAGAGCCTACACCGGACAAACCGCATAACGCGACGTCATGCGCCTCCGCTACTCTTGAGTTTAATCCCGGGCAACCCAAGAAAAAACAATAGGCGCTCTAGCCGGGCATCGCAAACTACGGGTCTCCTGAGCTGAGGGAGACTTACTAGAAGCCTGTGCACTGTCTTACATCCCTCTGGAACTACAACCCAGAGCACGACACTCAATCACACCCCCGGGAATCACCAACCTGGGGAACAACACTCACAATCGTTTTTTTGTTGAATGTAACGATAAATATGCCTATGCAAGTACGGGACGCCCGAAAACATGGGGAGAACATCCGAACAGTTAACACAAAATGCGATCTTTACTAATTCACTTTTCATTACAACACACACACATGACAACCCACTACACTACTAATATATTTTCCTTCTAATGGCAGGGTGTACATGAGAACCACACCATGCCTTGAAAAACCAAAAGTGAGGGCCGAACTCGCGTAAACTATCGGCCTACACTACCAAAATGAGCCCTAAAGTCATACTTAAGTAACTAATGCTAATCGTGCTTCCTCCTCTTGTCTTTGTTCTTCTTCTTTGCAGATTCTACACTCGATGGTTCGTCCATGGAGCTGGGTTTCCTCTTGCTAGACCCTCCTTTCCCACTTCAGCTCCCTTTGGAAGTTGTCGACCCGTGAGAAGTTGAGAGACGCCCCTCACCCACCTTGTCGCCACTAGGGATCTCAGTAACATCAGCAGGGGCAACTGGCGGCACAATAAGGGGGGCACCTCCAGCTGCAGAACCTATCACCACGGCACTCGCCTCCTGAATGGATTTCCCTTCCCGCTCAGCTTTTTCCTTGGCCTCTTTGGCGGCCCGTCGCTCGGCAAGTATCCGGGACCTATGCGGAGGATCACCAGCCCTTGTTTTCTCACGGGTTTCGATATCCCTTCGCTGAGCCTCCTCATTCTCCCGTCTCTTCTGAGCCTCGTACGCCGTCCTCTTCCTCTCTTCCTCATCATCAACTTTCCTCTGAGCAACGGCCGCGACGTCCCTCTTCACAGCATCCTCCCGGGTTTTGGTTATAATCCCTTTCCTATCGGCTTCATCCTGCGCCTGCTTTTCCTCCACCTCCTCGCTCTTCACCGCCATCTTGGATTTCTGTTCATCCACCAAGGCAGCCATGGAGGACACATCAGCTTCCACCGGACCATAGGCGGTCGCGCTCCGCCCATCTACCACCTCTCCTTCTTCAGCAAGGCTCTCATAAAGGCTGGGAGTCGCTCCTATTCCTGCAAGAGTATAATGTTGATCCGCGCTGAACCCAAGCCCAGATTCAGTCACTTGGGGTATCACTGGGGCAGGATCCAAGGCAGCCGTTAATCCAGAAGGGACTGCACAATGAAAACACAATTTGTGAGTCTGCAAATTCGGTAACTACATCATTCTCCGAGTTGCATTGTAAAGGGAATTTACCTCCGACCAAGGGTGGCGTGGGAGGAACGGAAAGGACACCCAATGCAATGGGCAATGTAAGTTCAATCTCTCCCGACTCCAAATCATGCTTGGCCGAAGCCTGAGTCAATCTTGTCGGGTCGCTCGCCGTAACCAAACCAGAGGCTGGTGGCCGATAGGAACTTCCCTCTACAAAAGCCACGGCTACCGCAACACTCTCAGTCATAGCACACTTTCCTTTCTCAGTAGCAAGTCTCTCCAGCCTGACTTTCTCTGCATCCTCCCGCAGCAGTCTCCTGCCCTCCTCCAACTTCATGCGCTCTTCCTCGGTCAGAAGGTCGGTCATGAGCTATCGTTCGTCTAAGGTCCTGACATCCACCCCACACAAGAAGGCCTCATATGGAACTAGTCTGTCCCAAGTTCGAGCCAGCTCGTGGAAATAGTCGTTCATCCAAGAAATTCCACGGAACCTTAAGGCTTTTACCAGCATGTCCTTAATGTCCTCCTCCACAGACCATAGCCGAATACGCCCGCAGCTCTGCATCCGCCAGCTCGCTCTTCAGTTGCTCCACCTCTCTCAGATGCTCAGCCTTCAATTCCTCGGCGGCACCTAGCACCTCTCGGTTACTGGCTTCTGCATCTTCCCTCACTTTCCTGGCAGCCTCATACTCTCTCGTCAGGCAGGCATTCCCGTCCCTCAAAGTTTCGTTGTCCTCCCGAAGCTGCAGGACGGATGCATGATCTCATCTCAACGCGGCGCAAACCTTGTCCATCTCGGCCTTCTCCTTCTTTAGGATTATATTCTGGGTGGTTAGCTCAGTTATGGTTTCCTTCAGAACAGAGGAAGAATGGTCAGACTCCCTCTTGAGTCCCTCGTACTGTTGCTTCGCCCCGGCTAAAAAACGACATGTCCCACAAATTAGCAACATTAAAGTAGCGAAAGGCAAATGGATCTAAGACGGATCAGAAAACTTACCCAGTTCCGCAATCAGATTAGCAACGGAAGCCTGCCCAACATCAATAATCGATTACCGTTTATCAAGTTCTTGATTCTTTTTCCTGATCAGGTCGGACAAATGATGCGAATACTTGGTAAGCACATCGACCTGACGATACGTGGCCTTCACATGCTGCCATACCTCACCGGTCTCCCTGTCAGGGGCGAGACGAAGCTCAGGGACAAACCATAGCTCATCAAGATATAACCCTGGGAAGTGATGCCTCGTAAACGCAATCCTCTCTTCAATAGGCAGGTCCCGGACTCCCGACTCCGTCAGATCTAGTGTCTCCACAATAGGCGCCTTGTCCGACCCCGGCTGGGCGAGCGGTAGCTCCCTCCCCTTTGAGGTCTGAACAGGGGCAGGCGGAACGATGACGGGCGGGGTTGTTCACGACGCACGACTCGACCCTCCTAGACGGAGCCTCGAATCCCCACTGGACACTCGAATCGGAGGAGGAGGAGGGAGAGTCGTAGCAGATGAGGACCTATCTTGGTGACGACTCCCACTACCATGACCTCGCGGGGGTGGGACCTTGCCATACAGGCTAGCTCCCCTCCTGAAGGAGCCAATAAAAGCACTCTCGGGACGGTTGCGATCTCCACGACCTCGCCCCCCGCTTCCTCTAGCCATAACACCTGTCAAAGGAACAACGCAAAGTCAGTTGAGCAGCACGTGCAAGTGCTCTTTTATGCAGTTTAGTATGTATAAGTGTGTGTCCTAAGTGCTATCTCAATAGACTAGGTTGTCCCTCAGTTGAAGGAGTTAGTCCTTCCGCGAAACGAGCTATATCCTCCATATTAAATGCGCTCGGCTACAAAGACAAGTCCTTGGGAACCGCATCCAGACCAGCGAACTGATCTACTCTCTCAAGGGAGGCGGTAGCTTCTAGAAAGGTTGCAGGAGAATAAGGACTTGCCAACGCTTCTTCCCTCGCCCCTCCCGTCGGGGGCGGGGTAGAAGCGCCAATAAGTCCCTCGTCTCGAGCAACCGCCTCTGCACTACCATCCTTGTCACCAATAACGCCCTCCTGAAACTTAACGACCTTTTTAGGCCCGAGCTCGCCAGGAGCCATCTTTCTCTTCAAAGCGGGGGCAGCAGGGCCTTCCGCTGCTTTCCCCTTAGGTACACTACTCGCCACTGCAGGCCTAATTATGGCCCGGTCGACCGGAAGCAATCCAGCACGCAGGAGGCGATCCTGATCTACTACAGAATCCGTCATACGGGACCCTCAGGAATAGCTCGCAAAGCATCGAGACATTGCCGATACTCGTCGCCAGTAGGTGCCTCGGGAGTCCCTGCCACAATCAAAAACTATGAGTCACAAAGCTCGGAAACTTATGGAAAAAGGAGGCGAAGATTAAAGATGCTCGTTTCCTTTTATCCATCTCCTCGCAAATCCGAGAGGGCAGCGAACAAAGAACCAATCTTGCTTTATCACCGACGGTCTGGGCCACTTTCCGACAAAAAACTTAGTAGCTGGAGACGCCTCCAAGAACCATTGCGAAGACGATGCGCCAGTCGACCGTCTGAAATGAAAAAGGTACCGAATATCATCTCCAGTAGGATTCCGATGCAGAAACTCTCGAAAGAGAACACAAGTACCCAAGAGCGAAGAATAAGAGTTCGGATGCAGCTGTGAGGGTGCAAGGCAGAAATAGAATATCATTTCCCATATAAAACCATTGGTCGGGGGCACGCACCCCGCAATGCAAGCATGTCGATTCCAAGCAGTAAAGCCTTCTGGCGGCGCGTGAGCCCTTTCTCCCGATCCAGGGGCATGAGCCTCCCCCTTAGGGATATTAAACTGCAAAGACAGCTTTCTAACAGCCGCGACATCCAAGCGCGATGGCACTGAATCTGGAGGATTATCCAAAATGACCGCATTAGGGAGCATGTCAAGAGCCACTGGGGCAGGCGGCTCACCACCCTCCATAATATCTACGTCTTCCATCTCGAAGTATACAATTGGAGAATGTAACCTCTTAGTATGACCCCATGCTCCGACACCTCAGGCGAACTCCCTGTCTGAGAAGGAGTCGACCCTTCGTTAGTCTCAAGCTCGCTGCCTCCATAGCTAGTGTTGTCCGTAGAGTCAGAAGTAGAAGCAGAAGAATTAGACGATGGCGGGGAAGCCTCGGCTTCCAGAAGTTTCCCAGTCTGTGATCTTGTTTGCATGGCTCGCTATATTTCAATTTACCAGTGTTAGACATTGTAGTAAAATAACATGTACCCCTCGTGTTGATAAAGATTAACAAGTGTGTGTGCGCAGTGTCATGCAAAGAATGAGAGCGCGCATAGAAACGTTAAAGATTTTTACAGTTCAATCACAGTCCAGATATATGCTCTATCCTATGTGAAGGTTCAAAGTTCCCATCCGCGCAGTTATCAATGACAACAATGATACATTCATACAATCAAACAAACAGTGTATAAATCCGAGGATAGGCAGTCAGGAAATCAAAGTTCGAAGTGGCGAAAGCCGACATTCTGGCCAAAGCACAGCACTCAACCAGGCCCCGGGGCACGAAGTCTCCGAAAACACCCGGGCCCGGGCACCTCGAAGGTTCGAACCCCTTGGGGTCGAAAATTCGAACCACGGTGGCTAGAAATTTCGAACCCCTCGGGTTCAAAAATTCGAGCCCTGGTGGTTCGAAGATTCGAACCCCAGGGGAGTCGAAGCCTCGAACCCGTCAGGGCTCGGAGATTCGAGCCCAAGGGCTCGGAATCTCGAACCCTACGAGGTTCGAAGATTCGAGCCCCCACAGGTTCGAATTTCCGAACCTCCCTTCGGGCACGAGACCTCGAGCCTCCTCCGTCACACCTCGACCTCCCTTCCCCTTCCCTCGGCTCGACAAAGTCTTTTACCTTAGAAATTTTCAAGTCAAAGTGGTCGAGAATCGAAGTTTTCAGAACAATGGCAGTCGACGCGAAAATAGAAGAAGGAAGGAAAATGAGGGGAGTGGCCTATATATAATCAAAAGAAGAAAACCTTTCATATTCCAAGTCTAGGCTCGAAATTCGAACCCGAGGGGTCGAAATTTCGATCCTCCTGGGTTTGAAATTTCGAACCTATGTCTCGAATTCTCGAGCCACTACGGTTCGATGATTCGAGCCTATTGAGTTCGAAATTCTGAACCCCTCCGGTTCGAAATTTCGTACCCTCCAAAAAAAAATCTCTCTTCCGCGTACGCTCTTTTCTCGCCAAGGTCCCATCACCCAAAACTCGCGATGATGGCACCGTGCGGACACTCAACTACACGAGCACCATACCAATCCAACAGCGGCTCGCTCACAATTCCATAACGAACGAGCCCGCCAGCTGACACATTTTCTCCAGTAACTTGCAGGATAAATCCGCAATCCAACTACCATCTCGACTTTCATTCCAAAGCACATCATGTCAAGACAAGGCGTCAAGACAAGACGTACTTTGAGGGGCAAATGTTAAGCGGCCTTTTGGTTTGGTCACCAAAAGTACTCAAGACACGCTCTACTCAACCCATCGCGTGAAGCCGGGGCCAAGGTCAAAACTCAGGAAGTGCAGAGGCAAGGACAGGAGAAAGATCCCACCGACAAGAACCTCGCACCTTCGCCGCCACAACGCCCGCCAACGCAGTCAACTAGCCTTAACAAATCCTCTCACCAAAATCCGCTTCGCACCCAGCCGGCTGCGAAATTTCGCACCTATCAGGTGCGAAATTTCGCACCTCGCCTAGGTGCGAATTTCCAAAGGCCAATTGCAGGAGGCGTGAATTTCTGGAAGATGGTCCCCATTTCTACCTACTCCTACCTAACCTCTACCCAACCACTTCCTATAAATACCCCATGGCCTCACACTTCAAAAGGGAGAATTCTAGAGCTTAGAGACCTCCATAAAGCTTCATTAATGGCATCTCCTCTTTGAGAAAGAAGGAGGACAAGATTGTCTTTTTCCTTGTTATTCAATATATGATAATTATGACATCATATATCATGAAGCATGAATGTAATGAGATATCGTGAGATAGTCTCAACCTTGTAATTTCTTCCAAGTTATTAATAATATTCCAACGACTCTTCAAAGTGGACGTAGGCCCTTACTGAGGCTGAACCACTATAAATCTCTTGTGTTATTTACTGCTTACGTTTGAAATATGTTCTTGTCTTTGCGACCATATTTATAATTCCTAGTAAATGGGAATCTTTGGTGTTTGCGACATTTTTTGCCATCAACAGATGCAAGTGGATGCATGTAGTGCAAGTATTTGCTAGTGGTTGCTCGTGGTTGCATATTTACACAAATTAGGCACTAGATCGGCCCAATCACTCTCATACTGCATATGGATGTGTGTGCATTTTTCTTCTTTTAATGGATGAAAGTGGGTGTATCATCATATGGATTTTGCATTTGGATGAATGGTTGTGCACACATATAGAACTTACTTAATATAATAAGGTTATTTGCATACATGTTGGACTCATGACACTAACATACATTGCATTAAGGAGGTCGACTGAATTAGTAGATCACCCGATCTTTCGCATTAGTATAGGGACATATACACACACCGTTCCATATGTTCATATAAGCATTAGAAGTCTTTAAGGACAATGGATACCTGTGATTGATGGATGAGTAGAAGGATGATGGATGTTAGGATATACATTCTTCTTAACTTAGAGATCTTGGGGATGAAATCCTTTGAGTAGGAGAGAATGTAACACCCCGTAATTTTAACAACACTAAAGATGATAAATTAAAGAATACTTAATTAAATATTCAAAATTAAGTGAAATGGACTGTGCCATTGCATTCATCTCGGAATTCTGCTTAAGGTAGACTCTGAATTTGCGTGAAACGGACACTGTATGAAGAAGATATTAAGGTTTGAAGTTTACACATATATAAGCTAATTATACATATATATAATCATTTCAAAAATTCAGAACCAGTCCAAAAGTCGAAGGCGGGACAACGCGGAAACCATGCCCGTTGGGGTCGACCCCTGCCCTAGGGGTGTCAACCCATGGGTCGACACCATAAGGGGGGTGTCGACACCCCATGTCGACACCCCCAGATCCGGGCATGATACATTTCAGTGTACGTGGACTAAATTCTTGACCAGATTCATGATTACTAGGCTATAAATAAGACCCCATTTCTCTTATTTTTACATACTAAAAATAATGGAGAACTAGATGCTGCCTCTGCCTAAATTAAATTAGCCTTCTTCTTCTTCTTCTTCAACAAACAAGTCATTCAAATTTAGAGATATGTGATTCAACATCTGCAATTACTCTTCTATTTCTTAGATCCAATCATAGTGAGTCTACATTATTTTTAGATATTAATACTTAAAAGATAATCTGTGTATCTAAGTTATTTTGACATAACTATGAATTGGATATAAGCCTATGCCTATTTATCATGTCAGATCTGCCATTATTAGTATATCTAATTCACTGATTAGATCTCATAATGTCTGTTTATGATCATGACACTATGCCTAATAAGTTCTATTATCACATGTTCATCAGATCTGTTCCTACATGCCTATCTTGTCACTAAGCCCAATTTTGTCATTATATGCTTATTAGTTGCTATGCCTAATTTTGCCGTCATATGTCAATCTTGTTATTATGATTATTTATGTTCTCTTCCCTTCTTCTTTTCCCTTTTTATTTTATAGCCAGGCTACCTTCGAGCCTAGCAATACCACTGAAATATGCGAACGCGTGAAATTAATTGGGAACGAGGGGACAACGTTAAAATTGGAGCATAACTTGTATTGGGAAATTTGGGCATAAATTGAATAAAACACATGAATATGGATTTGGGGCATAAATCAAATTGTGATTTAGAATCCTAATTTGGGGTATATGGTGCATGATAAATATGACTTGGATATGGGGAATGAAAACCTATAATGAAATAGGGATAATTGTTAAAGAAGGAAAATGCCTAGAATTACAGTAATTAGAAACTGTAGTCGTGCTTAGGCACAAGGTTAGATTACACTTGTGGTAAAAGTCTGCCCGGACCCGCCTGACATATCCAGCGACCACAAGTGGTGAATCTAATGTGAGAGGTCTAAGTGCATAAATGTGTAACGTGCTAAGACATGAGGTTAAGTCTAACTTATGGAAGAAGTCTGCCCAGATCCGCCCGGCATATCCAGCATCCACAAGTTGTAGGCTTAATGTGGGAGGTCTAGTATATTATAACCATAAGTGAATAAATGGTAATGAATACTTAACATGGTTGAATCCATAGGGATTACATGAACATGTTAACTTGAGTAGGGGTTAAGTAAACTTGCTTGAAATGGTGGGAGGGTTAAGTATATCATGGGATGGTGGGTAATATTTACATATAGGCCCACAAACTTAACCTATGGGGCTATGCAATCTTTTTACACTAGTATGACATGCAATCTTTTTACTCTGGTATGGCATGCAATCAATTTACACTGGTATGACATAACATGTGGGAAAACTTAGTAGTGGGGATGCAAGCGCAGGGGGAAGCTTGTATCATCTTTTGTGTGGGAACCGTTTCAGTCAGTAACCCATATTTAGGTATCAAACGAGTACTCCAAACTAGGTCAGAGTCGGAGCATGCTTATTGGACTAATTGTAAGAGATCCAAAACAAAAGGGCGGTGTAGGCGGCGCATTCCAACAGGGTCATGTGCGTACATCGTGTAGATATGGTTGTGCACATCCTGAAAACTAAGGGTTGCCACTTTAGGAAGTGATACATCCTACTGTGGGGCTAGCACAGGGTATCTATGGAGTAGGGAGCCGATCGATTGGGGTAGTAATTAGGGTACATCTAGACTCTGGTATGTTTAGGAGCCTGTTATTATCCTTAGGGGTAACTCCGGTATGTTCAGTTGGACTGCCTGTTATTGTATGGGGTAAAACCTCTCACTAGAAGTACACCTAAGTCTACCATCTTATACTTGTTGGGGATTATCTTGTTCATACGACCCTAATATTGGTGCATAGAAAGAGAAAGTACTAGAGAAGTGCAATATATTCTATCATGTTTATCCAGTTTACCTTGTCATACCTGTCTTACTGTGTTGTTATCTATCTGTCCAGTTTATATGTCTACCACGATACTTTTACTTATTTATATGCTAAAAGTAACTGGACTCACCAGACTTATGTCTGATCTATTTTGTTTCCTCTTCTTTCTCTTTCGTTCCCCCCCCCCTCCCCGGTTCTCAGGGTGGGAATACTCAAGCTTGATCAGGATTATTCTCTCCTTCTGCTTGAGCTGCTTAAATGTACTGCTTGATTTCATATCTCTCTACTATGGCTATGTTTTGGGGATTATGCTTATTTTATTATTGTACTCTGATGATTTAAGTACAAGACAGAAGTTTCAAACTGATGTACTGGGTTTTATGTGTTTCATACTTGTGATGTAATTATGTTTTGAATCGCGATGTTTTCTGCTTAATAAAAGTTTTTAATATCGCTACTATTTTATATATGTCTTGTAATGGTTCTGTTTTTGTTTACCTATAACGCTTCACAAAACTTAATGTATTCTCTTAATGAGTGACATTAACGGACGTAGGGTGTCACACTCTTATATAAAGATGGGAGAAAAAACCTGAATTCAATATCCAAGGTTATTTAATTGCCAATATAAGATAAGTAGGCGATAGGTTTTTAGGTTTAATTAAATCAGCAAATAAAACATCGAAATCAATATTTGAAACTAAAAGGGAATCATCCAACATTTGAGGTTGGACCAGTGATTTAAATAGTACTTCAATATAAAAAAGAGTTCACTCCACGTACACAACAATGCAAATGATTCATGGAGCAGTTTTGCAATTGGTTCTATGTTAAGTAAAGCCAATGAAATATCACAATTGCTACTTCGTATCTTTTTTTGATAGCGTTATCGTACACAAGAATATTCCGATAAAACTACGTCTAAATAAACCATCAAATTTTATATTTGAGATAATCACAATTGACAAATTCAATATAATTTAACACTTAGATACAAATAAATCAATAGTTTAACAATCTTAGTAATCAACAACAAAAAAACCCATAAATTAGTAAATAATTTGGTTGTGCATCGGATCGAAAGAAATTAATAAAGGAACCGTCCGCACATCAAAATTTAATAAAGGTCATATCTTCTCTAGTCTTACCTAAAAAATGAGACGCCAGGATTTTTGAAGTTTTAACATAAAATTATTCCTCCTACTAAAATTAAATAATAAAATGATATGGTTTTTATTATTCAAACTAATTTTCTTTTAGCTATGTTGACTATATTGCTAATTGACAGAGACCTATCTTTTTTATTTTGGGTGCCAGCAGTTGTTTTTGTAGCAACAACCTAGGTACTTTTTGTCGTAAGACTATGATTGGATGACGAAGATACACAGACTCATACTCAACTTCCATTTTTTCTGCATTTTAGATGCAAGGAAAACATAGGGAATAATACTCATACCTGTATGATTTACCCAATTCATATTTGTGAGGCAAAAAAGAGTAGGAAAAAGCAAAATGTATGTCATGGGTCAAGCCATACGTCTTCTTCTTTTGCATAATACAGATCATTCACAGATATGTTTTTTAAGAAAATAACGTTGATGTTGGCAGTATTGAAAGTAAAGATATTTTGGATATGCTAGTTTAATTATCAAGAACTTCGCAAATCATACGAAGAAGTGCAATGAAATTTGACCGCAATTAAAGCAGATGCTCAACAGCAAAACAAACGTAGCTGACATCATTAACTTTGAAAGAAATAAAAAAACTAGTAGAGAAAAAGAACAAAAGTCCAAAGAAATGGCAGGATCGATAACTACCCGATCCCCCTTTAGTGGTGAATTGGGTACAATGGTTGTTGATCATTTGATGGTAAAAATTCAATTTGCAGCTGAACAAGTAATTGCACTGTAAACACTAAATAAAAAAAAACATCATCATCTCATACCATATAACAAAAATCTAAAGCACCTAGAACCAAAATAAAACAAAACTACCGAACACCACTTCCCTTCAATCCAAAACTGTCAGGAACCCTATAAGGCATAACGCACTTCTCCCTGTCAAACTAGACCGGTTATTGATTAACCCTACCATACATACCTATATACTTCGTTTTCTGAGTTTGTAAACATAACTTGAAATATATAAACAATAGTAATAAAATAAGTTATTTAAATGTTTCATCCAAAGAATAAAAAACTACCTCAAATCGGGCTACTAAAGAGAATCGAAAGACAACTTTGAAGTGAACGACGTCACCAGTTATTGAGTGAACTTAGAACGGGATTCGTCCTCTGATGTATTATATTGATGGATTCAAGGATGTTAAGCTCGATCGAGCTGTATGTTGCTGGAGAAATTAGAGGATGAAAAATTTATATGGGAGTTTCCAGGAAAATTTAGGATGAATTTTATTTAGGTTTCAAATAAATTGGGAGAAGATTGGTAGTTTCACTTTACACGGAAGTGAAGTGAATATTGAAAAAGAAAGGCGGCTAGATAACCGCGTAATGAAAAAAATTTGGGGAAAGAGGCGGGTCTATTTGAACAGCGTTTGGACTTCTAACTTTTACTTTGCAAAATGCTTTCGTCAGCATTCATGACATCAATGTTGCGCACTATTATGGTCAAAAGCACATTTTCTTGTAGTGCGGGTTATTAAGTGTACAACCCTTCCCAAAATACCTGCCCAGATGCATACAATTCCCACAGCATTTCAGTTTATTAAACTACATCTCGTACTTATCCTATTCTTAACATGTCAATATACTTAATGTCTGTTTTAAGTCAAATCTGACATGTCCATTTCATATGCATATTAACTATGTCCCTAAATTACAACATATATAGGTTTATGCATATTTCTACCAAGTTATAAACAAATATACACATTATTCCTCTTATTAGTTTACAACAAGTCTAACATGTGTACAGTTTTCCTTTTTCCCAAAACACAGTCAACCTCCCAATTAATTAACATGCCTAATTTCCTTCTTATGTCATTCAGTATTGCCCTAATTATACGCACACTCTAATCGGGTATAGCGTAGGCTTCTAAAGGATTAGGTTTGGTGTAAAATAAAAAAGGAAACAGAGGAAGAAGAATAGAATCATAGAGGCATATAGGCAAGACTGGAAATAAACATAGAACATGGAAAAAGGAAGATAGACATTTATCCAGCATCACAGGCATATGTATAATTTGTTCAATTAATCATCACAGGTATATGTATAACTTGTCTAATTAACATCACATGCATATGTACAACTTGTTCAACATTATATGCATATGTATAACTTGTTTAACACCACAGGCATATACATATATAAGTGCTGACGGCATAGGTGATTAACAGTGTAAACATGATAGTATTTATTCTACTAACACTATAGATCCTAACCAGTTCTTTTAACTGTCCTTTTCAAGGCCTAAGAAATCGGATCTATAAATAATTGTAACTCACAGTGAATCTTGATGTAGATAATTATATAACACTATGCCGTAAGAAGTTCAAGTCCAATCCAAGTTGTATGTATGCAAGTCTTGATGTTGCTTCTGTTAGATCCAATCTCTAGCAGCATTCCCTTATTTATATGTTTATAATTTTCAAAATAATTTCATGGAGACAGAAGAAGATATGAAGAATTTGAGTGAATTGGGAATGAGGGAAGCCATATATCTATAGAGTTATAGAGTCAACATCAACCCTTAGATTTTAAATTTAAATCGTACAAGTCTTGCTGAGTCAGCAACGAATATAATGCACAAACAGTCCAAGTTCGCAGAATAGATCTACCCAGATCCACGGTGTGTCGACCCTTGGGTTGACCCAGCCTCTTATATGTCGACCCGGGTTTAGCTTGGGTCGTTGTAACGATACGACTTTTGCCCGGACCTAATCGATCGCAAGATCGACTAAAACCGTTCAAAACCTGCATACATTAACTTTGGGAATATAACACATTAGAACAAATAACTGAAGACTTTTATAAACATTACAATAATGTTACATCAGAGTACAAAATATCAGAGTACATCCTGCTTATAATACAACAGCGGAAGATTAAATTTACGATAGATTTAATACAATGCAGCGGAAATGAATAAACTGATACAGCGGAAGACTATCCTTGCTCTGGACACAGCTTTAAGCTTCGATCCAGGATCCTGCTCAATAGATAAATATCTGCAAAGCAAATCGCTCGACTTCCCATGTGGAAAAGAGGGCACCTGTGTTTGCAAAGTGAAACAAACTACGAGTCAGTCATGGGACTGGTGTGAGAAATCTTACTACACTAATAATATGGCTAATCACTGGACCACGCCGCTAACGCGGAACGGGTTTACTCCATTGGATTGCCAGTGCATAAGGTTTATAAATTTTTAGTTAAAAATAACACAATGCTTTTTAGAAAATGAAATCATTATAAGACTCATGTCCCATCATACAATGCAACGCAAACGGAGGATAGAGTTTTACCTTATAATGATCAAAAATGCTTGATACATAGAAAATAATATTTTTAATAGTATTATTAGTGTATAATATGTTCCAAAAATACTTCAAAGTAAATGTATCAATCCTAGACGACATAGCTACCATATACTATGCCGCCATATATAGGTTTACAATCAAGACCGTAATGTCGTATTGGAGGTTGGTTTCCATCATGAGTCAAGGCTAGGGACGATCTCCTAGCCGATTCGAGACAGTCTAGCAATGTCTCAGGATTCGGACGCTGGCGAACCCTTGGATCATGCAGGGTCGGTCCACAAATACTTTAGTGGATTGGTAATTCCTGAACACATGCTTCCCGATCCTATTGGACCTATAAATTGGCCATTGGCGACCAATAAAATATCCGAGGCGCCTCATTCCATCAACCACATAAGTAAAAATGTCGGGCCGTGTAAAAACCCAAACACCAATTATAGCTAGAAAGAAACGTGTGCACTCCCTGCGTTCCCTCGTCCCGTTTTTAACTCTACTGGGGTGTGAGGCTCGCGAGGTAACGTAATACACAAAGCTATGCCTAAATAGGCTATGCTTTGATCATCATCCACAAGGCTCTGCTTTTCAACAAAATCCTCGATCAATTGCATCTTGGCATGTCACATTGACAGCCATACCATGCGATCGATAACTACCAATATATAACCTTCGATCTCGTGTGTCTCAAAGAAGGGTGTTTAGCAGGAGAATAAATTCTCCGCCACCACAGTAATATATTAATAGATATCAATTTAATTACACGACATGAAGTTCAATGTCGGACACACATCCATTTACAAGTCCGTTCTAGATCTTAACGAAGCCAGAGTGACCTAGGTGCTCGCGTATCTCGACGATCAACAAGTATGTCCGAACAACTACCACTTTAACCCTTTATTGGTAGCTAGCCAATGCCAGGCATCAGTAGGTATCCTTTCGATGTGAAGATCGCCGGTCTTCAATCGCCGTCTTTATGATCTTCAATTTAGATCATCGTATGACCATTTGAAATGAGATTTAACTCGGTCTTTTCAAATGATCCTCGCATATACATATTTTAAAAATCATTTCATCTCGTTAGTGGTATTTAATAACAATTAATTGTTATTTTCATTTATATAAAAATAGCCAAATTTAATTAACGATGCTTCGGGTCGATGGGTGGCCCTGGCGCTATTTTTACCAAAATTTGATTTACACATATCTTAAAATCTAACAGTTGGATTTTAAAAAAATTCATATCATTGGAAAGATCTTCCCAAAGCGGTCCTAATGGTTCCAGTTTTGGGAAAATCCGACGGTTGGATCTTACGGTATAATCGTTTGAAGTTACGATTGCCGAAACGTGAACTACCGCGTGCGATTCGTTTTAATTCTAATATGTATATGTGTGTGTATATATATATATATATATATATATATCATTGGTGGTTTCAACAACTTTTCAAACAATCACAAGCAAGCCAAACACAGTCTATATTCATGTTAGAGATTTATATATGATTTTCATAATTCTTCTAACATGATAAAATGATGATTTTGAATAAATCATGTTTTTAATGACTAATTATTTCCAATGGTAATTAAATTACATTAGAAATATATTTTCCTAATGTTCACTCTTTTTGTTGAAACCAAATGATAAATAAGACATGATTTTAATTCTACTATTTTTATTGTATCTAAAGTAACAATAAAAATCTTGACATTTAAATCTATTCTTTTATTTCATATAAAATGTCAATAAAAATGTGACTTTTAAAATCTGTTCTTTTTTCTTCTCTACAATAACAATAAAAATGCAATGTTAAAATCTATTCTTTTTATTGACTCTAAAATGACAATAAAAATGCAACTCTTTAATTCTAGCAATTTACTACAACTAAAATGTATAAAAATGTAACCTTTAAATACTAGCTTTTATTTACATCTAAAATGTAAATAAAAATGTAACACTATAATCTATTCTTTTATTTACATATAAAATGTGTAACAACCCGTATTTTTTAATAACATGTTATAACATAAATCGAGGCAGAATTAAACTGTAAAATCTGAATCAAGGGAAACGGGCTGTGCCATTGCGTTCGTCTCGGAAAAATACGCGAAATAGAGTCCGAGTTTTCGAAAATCGGAGTCCGTATGACCAAGATATGGCCTCGCGAAGTTTCACGAAAAATTCAAATTCAAAACAGATTCAAATTTCAGAAAATCAGAAGTGGCGGGAAAATTCCCGCCAGACCCAGGGGGGTCGACCTCCCCCCCCCCCCCCAGGTCGACTGGGGAGTCGACCCCAGGGTCGACCTGGGGGTCGACCTGCCTGGTCGGACCCAGGCAACCAGGTGCACCATTTTGGCTGTTTTGACCTATTTTGTTGGCTAGTGACGGGATTTGATGGCTTGGATTGAATCTAGGGTTAATCCTATGGCTAATACTATCCTAATCTTCTATAAAAAGACCCCTAAACCTAGCCTAAATCACCATTATTCAATCCTACAACTAAACTATGTCAAATTGGTTCCTCTCATGGCCTCCACTCTCATGCTAAAATTCCTAAGTCTATTTCTATGAGAGATTTTGAATGCATACAAGTATTTTCAAGCTTGTATGAATGTTCTTAGTTTGCATTCAAGCCAAGTTGCAACATTTCTATTTCAAAGCAAAGGTTTTTATTGATTTGGCTCAAGGGTTTTCATTTGGAGCTTGCATATTTGGGTTTTTGGTGCTTGCATAAGGGCTTTGTCTCAATCTTTATAATAAATATTTATTTGTGTCTTCATAGCATTGTAAGCCCTTTTCTACTTTCTTTATATTGAACTCTAAAGTTAAATGAATGATGCAAGTTTGGGGTTGATCATTATGATATGCAAGTTTGGTTGATCATTATGATATGCAAGTTTGGTTGATCATTATGCAAGTTGGTTTAATCATTATGTATGACACATGTTGCTATGCTATGCAAGTTTGGGTTGATCATTATACACATGTTATCATGTTATGCAAGTTAAACTTGAAGTTGTGGGCTTAAAGCTTCAAGCTTTATGTTAAAGATTGCATTTTGGCAACATGGAAGTTATCATATCCCTTATGATAACTTGCATGTGAGGCTAAATGCGAACTTCTAGCCACTTCTACATGTTATTTATCACCATGTATCACTCATATGCTAAGTTTGGTTTTATGCATGCTTTTGAAGCCTAATAATGCAATATGCAAGTATATGAACATATGTACATTTCATATGCCATCATGTTAAACTTGTGGCTTCAACACCTTTATGTCATGGTTATGCCAAGTTCCCTATTTTATCCTTTATGCGTTGTTGCGATTATGTAAACGATGGGATTACGTTGGGGTTGGGTAACATAATGACATGAACATGGTTTTTATAACATAACGTGATATGTTAACTTGTAATTATGTTTTGGAAACATAATGGACATGACACTTAGAAAATATGAGAGTGGCCAACTCGAGGTTGGGTTGAGTTTGTAGCATAAATCTACCCGGACCCGCCCGGCTTAACTAGTGGCTACAAACAATAGGACCCAATGTGAGAAGTTGGTCATGTTGTGCTCGAACCCGAGGTTAGACCTAGTTGTGGTGTAAAGCTACCCGGACCCGCCCGGCTTAACTAGTAACCACAACAAAGTCTAATGTGAGAGGTTAAAGCGCATTAAGTTAATGAATGCCTCCTGATTAGGGTTAAGTCATGGTCCACTTAATACTTAACCAATTTGGGCTTGATGGGTTAATCGGGGTTAAGTCAGGAACCTTGGGTACTCTTAACCAATTTAACCCACGTTTGGATCGGGTTAACCACATTTAACCCGTTAAGAAACCCTAGTTGCGTGGTCCTTTTCAGTAGTAACCTTCTAGATAATATCATAAGACCCTAGGACTAGGCTAGGGTGAGGCACGATTACTGGGCTGATTGTAAGAGACCAAAAGAGGCGGCTGAATGATGCCCCGGTTGTTTAGGCGGACCATGGTCGTGCACATTAAGTCCGGAGTTGAACACGGGCACCAGTAGGTTTTGACTGTGCATCCTGGAATGGTGTCTGAGGGTTACACCGTAGGGCCAGATACACCCTAGGGTGGACCCTGCACAGTCAACTACATTACATGATTAAGCCGTATGACACCGACACTTGACGAGTTAGGCTTATAGGGAGCCGATCGACTAGACCGTGTAGTTGGACCTTGATTTAGGTCATATCATGATGTTGGGCCAAGCTTGGGCCAAGGGATCAATTCTTGTTTTTACTTGACATGTTAGAATGCTAGTACACCCGTGGTGCAAAACTTAACCTTGATTATGCGACGACACCTTTATCTATCTTGTTAGTTAATCATCATGCCAGTATGTTGTTATCCGTATGTTCATCTCAGCTTCTCATGCCAGTTAACTTTATTAGTTCATAGACGGATAGTAGTAGGGCTTACCAGTCTTTTTGACTGACCTGTTTTCTTTCGCCTCTTTTCTTCCGTTTCCCCCCCCCCCCCCCTCAGGTTCTCAGGGTGGGAACATTGGAGCTTAGCTGGGATCTTTATAGCTTGCTTACTGGATTTGCTCATGTACGGTTTTGGACATTGAGCTAGCTATGGTTTATCACTTCACTTTGGGGATAGTACTTTATGTATTTCAGTTTTTCAGTTTATGCTTTTCTCTAGACCTTGTTTGTTGGAAAATAATGAGTACTTTGTTGTAACTTAACTCTGGTTTTGAAATGCTAGTTTATCCGCTGCTTTACTACTCTGTTTTACTTATATGTTCTGTCTTGTGATATCTGCATGCATGTTTACCTTGTTTAAACGCCCCTCCAAAGCCAGTGTGCTTGCAAGAGTGGCATTGGCGGAGGTGGGGTGTTACAAAATCTAAATAAAAATATAATTTTTTATTCTATGTTTTCGTTTATATCAAAATTGCAAATAAAAATGTAATCTTTTAATTCATGTTTTTATTTACAACTAAAATGTAAACAAAATGTAACTTTTATTATAATGTTCTTATTTGCATCTAAAATTGCAAACAAAAATGCAACTTTAATTAAATGTTTTGTTTGCAACTAAATTTGCAAACAAAAATGCAACTTTTTCCCACGGTGAAAATTCAACTTTTTCCTACGGTGTTTATTTGCATCTAAATATGCAAATTAAAAAGTAATTTTTCTCTACGGTGTTTATTTGCATCTAAATATGCAAATAAAAATGTAATCTTTAATAAAATGTTTTGTTTGCATTTAAATTTGCAAACAAAATGCAACTTTTTCCTACGGTGTTTATTTGCATCTAAATATGCAAATAAAAATGTAATCTTTGATTAAATGTTTTGTCTGCATCTAAAATTGCAAACAAAAATGCAACTTTAATTATAATGTTTTGCTTGCCTTGCATCTAAAATTATAAACAAAAATGTAACTTTAATTCTAATGTTTTGTTTGCATCTAAAATTGCAAACAAAAATGCAACTTTAATTCTAATGTTTTGTTTGCATCTAAAATTGCAAACAAAAATGCAACTTTAATTCTAATGTTTTGTTTGCATCTAAAATTACAAACAAAAATGTAACTTTTCAAATCATGTTTTTAATTTGTATCTAAATTACAAATAAAAATATAACTTTTTTTTTAAACTATGTTTTATTTGCATCAAGAAATGTAAATAAAAATTCAACTTCCAATTTCAACATTTTATCTATATTAAAGGATGCAAATAAACGTATAACTTTTTATTTCAATGTTTATTTGCATCAAAGAATGCAAATAAAAGTGTTACTTTTTATTTCAATGTTTATTTGCATCAAAGAATGCAAATAAAAGAATAACTTTTTATTTCAATGTTTATTTGCATCAAAGAATGCAAATAAAAGAATAACTTTTTATTTCAATGTTTATTTGCATCAAAGAATGCAAATAAAAGAATAACTTTTTATTACAATGTTTATTTGCATCAAAGAATGCAAATAAAAGAATAACTTTTTTATTTCAATGTTTATTTGCATCAAAGAATGCAAATAAAAAGAATAACTTTTTATTTCAATGTTTATTTGCATCAAAGAATGCAAATAAAAGAATAACTTTTTATTTCAATGTTTATTTGCATCAAAGAATGCAAATAAAAGAATAACTTTTTATTTCAATGTGTTGACAATTCTATCTCAATTCAATGATATAGACAAAAATGATATATTCTCAATTGTATTGACAACTCTATTTCAATACAATAATATAGACAAAAATGATATATTTTCAATTGTATTGACAATTCTATTTCAATACAATAACATAGACAAAAATGATATATTTTCCATTGTATTGACAATTCTATTTCAATACAATAATATAGACAAAAATGATATATTTTCAACTGTATTGACAATTCTATTTCAATACAATAATATAGACAAAAATGATGATTTTTTTTATTGAATTGACAATCTAATTCAATTCAACCAAAAATGACAAAAATAACAATTTTATATTGAATTGACAATCTAATTCAACTCAACAAAAATGATAAAATAATATATTTTTATATTGTTGACTACACATGATTCACCAAATATTTACAAAGAGAAAATGATTTAATTCAACCAACACATTCAGATCTATAATTATTCGCCACTAAACAATAGATCAATCATCATCCAAAATGTCAGAACAAAGAAGATCTACATCATATACATGCGATCATTACATAGCAAACAAAATAATTAAATTAATTAATTATAAAAAAAAAGAAATCTCACAGTCGTGTTGCAAATTTTTCCAAAATTCTATCAGTTCCGAATTGCTCCTTTTCAGTCTAGGAACGTAGATCTCTGTCGTACGTTCGCAACGCTTCAGAAATTGATCAATTCTGAATCAGTATGAAAGAGTTATGATTTAATTAAGGTTTACAACATTTTAAATTAATTAAATATTAAAATATATTTTCTATACCCTTCTTCCTCTTTCAGCAACAAGCCGTAAGAAAACCCAATAACTTCAAATCTAGGTCTCCAATTTTTGTGCAAATGGTGATATGGTTTGAAGATCGGAGAGTGGAACGTCGGAGGGGGGGTGTGTGGCGCACGTGCGCCTGCAGGGGGGCCCACTCGGTGGTGGTTTGCTGATGTGGCGGCGGTGGGTTTGGCGTGGGTTTGGGTGCACGGTTCTCGAAGTATGGGCCACTAGAGAATGATCAAGCCGTATAGAAATGAAGAATGAGAAAATCTCTTCGATATTTCCTAAAGGATTGGGGTCTAATTTGCTGTGGATTGGAAGAATTTAGAGGAGGAAGGTAGGAGCATTTTCAGCCATGAACTGGTAGGGACGGCGGCTATGTTCTTTGTGGATTAGGGTTTAGAGGAAGATGATGTGTATTTTTATATTATTTTATTGTAAATTTTACAGATAAATCTAAAAGTTTTAAACCAATCCAATTTCAGTCCAACCAGAGTTGATCCTACGCAATAGCCCCTGTTCCGGATCCAATGGGCTAGGTCTTGTCAGCCCAAACGACTGTCTGTGGCCTGAAATCTTTATTTAATATTAAAATCCTTTAATAAATTAATTTGATCGTATATTTAAATTCACCGGGGCCACATACGAACTCAGAAAAATCCAAAAAAATTATTTCTGGCTTTGTTTTGACGATACGTCCTAACAAAATTAATTTCATCGAATTCTGAGACTGTTTGAAAAATGGTTATTCTTAAGTTGATCAGATTTGACTGAAATTGACAAAACACATTTTCGCTTGCCACGCTCACATATTAATTCCAAAAATTCTGGAAAATTAAACTTAACAATAATATGACATTCCGGATCCAACAAAAGTGGGTTCATCGAAAACGGAGGTCGTTTGAAAAATGGTCATTTTTAATATTAAAATATATATATTCTACAGCGACTTTTCTGAATTTTAAATTGGGCATAAATTTTGATTCCCACTATGAAATTTCAATTTTTCGGATTTGTTGGAAAGATATTTTTAAATAGATTCTAATATTTTTGGTTTCACTTAAATTTGTTAAATTTTGAATCTGGTATATTCGGTCAAAGTATAGGTTTGACTTTTCAAACTACCATACTATTTCTGATTCCTTCAGAAATTAAAAAAATTGCTCTAACTTTGATTAAAATAAATTTTTAATCATTATTATTTAAAATAAATTATTTTAACTATTAAAATCCCATTAAAATTTCTAATTTTTTTTTAAATTGGTTTAGAATTTGCGGATTGTTATAGTCGTCCCCCACTAGGAAATTTTCGTGCTCGTTTTTCCCGCTGTGTTCGTTTGATTTTCAGGATTTATTTACTTATATACAAGCTTGCTATTTGTATACAAACTTCTGCGGTCCATAACTTTTTCATATATTGTTTGTTTTATGCAAACTTGGGGTCTATCTAAACCAGAATTCCGAGATGAAAGCAATGGTAATGCCGTTTTCACTTAATTCTAACTATTAAATTAAATTATTCTCAATTTATCATCTTAATGTATGGTTATAGTGTTTTTAAATTCTGGGGTGTTACATTCTTCCCTACTTAAAGGATTCTGCCCCCTAAATCTCCAAGTTAAGAAGAATGTTACTATCCTAACAACCACAACCATCTACTCATCCATCGTCCACATGCATCCATTGTCCTTAAGATTTTTCTAATGCTTGTATGAACATATGCAAAAGTGTGTGTGTATGTCCTTACACTAATGCGAAAATTAGTCGGTCGACTGATACAGTTGACCTCTTTAATGCAATATATGTTTGTGTCATGTATCAAAAAATGTATGCAACTAATCCTAGTTTAACATATAAGCTCTATATGTGTGCACAATCATTCACCAAAATGCAATATCCATATGATGATCCATCCATTTCGATCCATATAAAATCCTAATGCACACACATCCATATGCAATATGTAAGTGATTGAGCCGATCTAGTGCCTAGTGAGCGTTATGCATCCACGAGCAACTTCTAGCAACCACTTGCAACTATCAAACATAACATGTTTCCAACCATTGGTTTCTATTTGAGGATCAAAAAGTTCAAACGATAGGATAAACTTGAACGATAGATGAAAAGTAAAAACTTGGAAAAGAAATCAAGAAAATACTCTCAAAATGAAAAGGGTAAGAAGCGTGAATCCTATCTTTAGGTTCCCATGTTGCATCTTCGCGGTCATCTCCCCATTGCACTTTAACCAATTTGATCTCCTTATTGTTGAGCTTCTTGATTTCTGATCCAAGGATATGAGTAGGAAATCGTCTTACTGATGCTTTCTTCTCAATTTCTTCACCCTCAAGAGTGCTCGGTTCTACTATCTCTGATGTATCGTGGAGACATTTCCTTAAATGGGAAACATGAAATACATCGTGTACGCCCGCCAGTCTATTTGGTAGCTTAATCCTATAAGCCATCTGCCCAATCCTCTCTATGATAGGGAGTGCCCCTAAAAATCTTGGTGCTAATTTCCCAACTGGGATAAAGCAAACTACATTCCTTAGTGGTGTCACTTTAATGAAGATCATATCTCCCACTTCAAATTTCAAGTTGGTCCTTATTTTTTCAACATAAGATTTCTGTCTGTCTTATGCGGCTTTCATCCTTCGACGGATAAGATCAATCTTCTCAGAGGTGTCTTGAATCATTTCTGGTCCAAGTAGAAGTCTGTCCGTAGACTCCCACCAACAAGTCGGGGATTTACAAGGTCATCCATATAATGCCTCGAAGGGTGCCATGCCTACGCTCGCTTGGTAATTGTTGTTGTACGCGAACTCCACCAAAGGAATATGCTCTTCCCAAGTCCCTCCAAAGTCTAGGATACACAGCCTTAGAAGATCCTCAAGAACTCTATTCACTCTCTCAGTTTGTCCATCTGTCTGGGGTGGTATGTCGTGCTTAAACGTAGCTGTGTACCTAACACTTCTAGCAAGCTCTTCCAAAACTCGCTAGTAAATATGGGGTCACGGCCGCTCACTATACTGGAAGGTACCACATGCAATCGAACTATATCTCGGAGATAAACTGATGCCAGCCAAGCTACCGTCCTCTTGCTCTTCACAGGAATAAAATGAGCACTCTTTGTAAGTCTATCCACTATCACCCAAATGCTCGTATTGCCCTTCCTTGATCGTGGCAATCCATAGAGACGCTTTCCTACTTTCATTGTGGGATATCCAAGGGATGAAGCAATCTTCCTGGTTTCTTTTGTTTAGCCTTTACTCTTTGGCAAGTCATGCATCGAGCTACAAATTCTGCCGCATCTTTCTTCATGCCAGCCAAAAGAAAACTCTCTTCATGTCTTGATATAGTTTGTCACCACCCGAATGGATAGTCATCCGAGAATGATGAGCTTCCTCAAGCACTTCCTTAAGCAATTCCCTAATCTTAGGGACACATAGCCTTCCATCACGTCTTAGCCACCCCTTCTCATCCATGGCATATCTACTGAGGTGACTAGAAGTTTCTCCTCTTCCAGGTCTGTCTAGGATGTCTAAAATCTGCAGGTCCTCTCATTGCATAGATCCAACTCGCTCCAATAGAGTAGGACGCACTTCCAAAGATGCTAACAATCCAACTGTGAAATCCGTAGAAGGCTTAAAATTAAAGGTTGAGATGTACTCCAAGCTCCGCCTTTCTACGAATAGAGGACTCAAAGTCATCCTCTTCTTACACAGTGCGTCCGCCACTACATTACCCTTGCCAGGTGTATAAGCTATCTCAAAGTCATAGGACACAGGAACTCCATCCACCGTTGTTGCCTCATGTTGAGATCCTTTTGTGAGAACAAGTACTTGAGCGACTTATGATCCGTATATGGCTCAGACTTTTCTGCAAGTAGATAGTGTCGCCAAGACTTCAATGAATACACTATAGAAGCCAACTCTAGATCGTGGGTTGGGCAGTTCTTTTCATGAACCCTCAACTGTCTGCGTCCATAGCACACTACCCTTCCCTCTTACATCAAGATGACACCAAGCCCTATGCCACAAGCATCGGTGTAAACTGTAAACATCTTGTTTCCGTCTGGGAGAGTCAGAACTGGGGTTTTTGTCAGAGCCCTCTTCAATCTCTGAAAGGCATCCTCACAATCAACGCTCCACGAAAACAAGTTCTTTTTGGTCAATCGAGTAAGCGGTGCCGTGTAACGACCCGTATTCTACACATCATAGGATTGTAGAATATTTATTTCTTTCCCATGTGAAGTCGTATGGTCATGTAACTTTAGGAAACATCTATTAGAGTCATTTTCCATGTCCATGATTTTTGTCGATTTTTAAATGACCATTTTGCCCCTAGTTGGTACTGTTTTGGCCATAACTTTTGATTGGAAAGGAATTTTGATCTGAAACCACTTCCATTAGATTCGTTTGATGGTTTACCTTTCCGTAGAGTGGTTGTAATAGCCAAACGGACTTACCGTTTGGGAGATATGGCTGAAATAAGGTTTGGAGGGTGAAAAACTGCTTAACCGGGCCAAATTGGGTGATTAGTGGATAGGCCCATAACCCATTTCGGGATTAGGGTTATGAGGAGGCTGAAATGAGATAGAGGATCATTCCATTTCAGTTTTCTAGCCTTCACTTATCACCAAGGAACCCTAAAAATGGCCTCTAACCTCTAAATCACCTCCAAATCATCTTTTGGTCAAGGATTAAGCTTAGCAACATCTAATCAAGGAAGATCTACACCAAATCAACATTGGAGCTACTGTTTAGGATTGGGATTCGCATCAAATCAGATATTTCTTTCAGATCTTAGTTTATTTTGTGGCTAAGGTGAGTGATTTGCATAGTTTTACACTAATTATGGCTAATTAGGAGTGATTAGTGTTAATTAGCGAATTTAAGCATGATAAAATTCGGGAAAAATGTTCATAAATTCCTAAATGACGTTTTAGACCTCTGATATGAATTTGGGTTAATTTGGTTAAGTTTTGTTAATCCTATCATTAGTTTCACCTAAATATGCTTAGGGGAAATATGGGGTTTTGGGTATGTTTGATCCATTTTAACCTATCATGTTGATGTTTTGATGTTTGTGGTTGATTATGCATGTTGCTATGACTGTATGAAATGCTTTGTGATTGATTTCAATAGTTAGAATGGTCGAAAACGTCGTCGAATGGCGTAAACACTTGCTGGAACAGTTTCAGAAAACAGTGCAGGGTTCGGATCGGATCGGATATGGAGCTCGGATCGGATATGTTGAACTGGGCAAGGAATCCGATCGGATCGGAACCTGACACTTGGGAAAAATGGCAAAAAGGAAGGCCACGCTAACTGAACTGGGATCGGATCGGATTAGCGAGGACGGATCGGAGCGGAGGCATGAGGACAGATCGGATAGGAGCATGTGAAGGACGAAGAGACGGATCGGAATGGAGGCACGAGCTGGAGGGGAGATGACACCCGACCCGACCCGAACCGATGGAGTGGCACCCGTCCCGAACCGCACCAGAAGAAGACCCGACCCGAACAGATGGAGGATACCCGACCCGAACCGATGGCTTGAGGAGAAACCCGACCCGACCCAGTATTGACCAATAACCCGAGATGCAAAGGTAGTCCAATATGGGAAGTTAGAGCTCAGGATCCAGTTGGGAACCGATGAGTTCACTTCATGGTTGGACTTTGCTGCGGGACGTGTGCTAAGGAGTTGTCGACGTTCATAACTTCGATTCACCACTAAGAATGAATGATGGGCTACTTATCAGTGCAGTAGGGTCATTATGACCTGAGGGGCAAGGTGATGGTAGCAAGACTACGTTATCAGTGCAGTAGGGTCATTATGACCTGAGGGGCAATGTGATGCGTAGTAAGACTATGAGCCAGCGCAGATGGGGTGAATAACTCCATGGGGCAAGTGGACATAGTAAGGATTGGTAAGGCTATGAGCCAGTGCAGTGGGGTTCTTGTGACTCCATGGGGCAAAGTGGACATAGTAAGGATTGGTAAGGCTATGAGCCAGTGCAGTGGGATTCTTGTGACTCCATGGGGCAAAGTGGACATAGCAAAGGATTAGTGGCTACGTTATCAGTGCAGTGAAGCCATTTATGACTTCATGGGGCAGAGTGATCGTAGCAAGGTATGTTGGGTGATCGAAGTGGTGAATATCGTATGCTTTACGCACCGAGTGAGAGATGTGAGGATGGATGCTATGTTTGATTTTTTGCCATCCCTATGACATGCACACCTCCCCCACCTCCGTATCTTTACACTGTTTGATATGGTACCTTAGAGTGTTGTACAGTATGTAGTGCTAACTCTTTGGTTGCAGGTACAGGTTCAGGTATGTTTTAGTCTACCTGTTATTGTTCACTTTAGATGCTTATCGCTCATACCAGGCTTTATGTCTGACCCAGAGTTTTATGTCTCCTCTTATTACTCTGGGTGCTCACACGAGCAGACTAGAGACAGGTTAGCTGGTGATGCGCGAGTAGCTGATTCGGAGGCGGGCAGGAGGCTTCCACGTATGATATATATATACACATTCTCCCTGTGTCGTTGGTGGTCGCTTCTTGGGCATTAGTAGTGTACCTCCTTTATCTTTCTTTTGCTTTGAGACAGTTTGAAAGTTGTAATAAGCTGTATTTTGGATTTCCGCTGCTATGATGTTTAGTTCTGATTTTCAGCTTATGCACTGTCTCTCCTGTTTTATGTCAAGTATGTTATTATTATATTTTGTTCTATGCGCTGTGAGACATTCTACAGGTTCTTTGTATGTTCATCTCCTTCTTCCCTTTCCTTCTCACGACTCGTTCCGTGCTAACTGGACACGTGTGCAGCGCACTTTTGGAGTAAATGTCGGTTGGTGCGGGGCGGGCCGTCACATGCCGATACTCTTACAAAATCCTTGATAAACTTTATATAGTAGCCCGATAATTCTAGAAAACTTCTCACCTCAGTTGCGTTCTTTGGAGCCCTCCAATCTTGAACTGCAACGACTTTTGTGGGATCCACTGCTATCGCGACCCTAGAGACCACATTCCCTAGGAACCTTACTCCCTTTCTCCAAAAGTAACACTTAGAAAATTTTGCCTTGAGCTGATGTGACCTTAGGGTATGTAAAACCTCTCCTAAGTATTGGGCATGCTCCTCCTCATTCTTTGAGAAGATCAGGATGTCATCCACGAAGACCACTATGAACTTGTTCAGAAACTCCCTAAACACCATACTCATTAAGTCTCCAAAATAGGCGGGTGCATTGGTTAACCCAAAAGGCATAACCAACCATTAGAAGAAGCCGTATGAAGTTCTAAATGCAGTCTTATCTATGTTGTCCCCTGCCACTCTCAACTGATGAAACGCCGTAGCCAGATCCATTTATGAGAAAATCGATGTGCTAACTAACTGATCAAATAGCTCGTCAATTATCGGTAGCGAGTGCCCAATTTTCTTAGTGAGCTTATTCAACTCCATATAATCCACACATAGACGAAGTGAGCCGTCTACCTTAGTCGCGAAGATGACTAGAGCTCCCCTTTCTAAAATTCTTTGCCTAATAAAACATTTCTCGAATAGCACCCCTCCTTGCTTGCTTAGATCCTTTCTTTCCCTAAGTGTCATGTGGCGCACTGGTAGAGCGACTGGCTTCACCTTCCCTACCAAGTAAATCCGGAAGTCTATCTTACGCTTTGGAGGTAGCCCCCTAACCTCCTCAAACACATCTGGCTAGTCTCTAATTGTCGGCACAGATCACAAATTGTCAACGGAAGTGTCATTTGATTCTAGAAAACTAAGCATCACCGACCCCCGTGGGTCACAGGAAATCTCGAGAGTCCTACCATGACAAGAAATAATTCTAACCACTCTCTTCTCGCAATCAAGGATGGCACCATACATGGCTAGGCAATCCATGCCTAGAATAAAACCATAGCCCATAAAGCCCAGCACGTATGCGTCGCATTCAAATTTGACGCCCAAGATAGAAATTCTCAAACCCCTACACATCATGGAAAATGAGCCGATCCTCCTATGGGTTTAATACTACTACAGGTTCAAAGACTATACTAGTATTAAGGTGCAGACTATCTACTAAAGAACTGGATATAAATGAGTGTGAGGCACCGAAATCAAACAAGGTTCGAACAGGATAGTCAAAAGGGAAATCAAACCTTCAACCATGACTTTCCTACCTCAATCATGTCCACTTGCTTCCAAAGCATGCACTTGTCTAGAAGTTCCTTCCCCTTGTCCTTGCTTGATAGGGCATTTCTTGGTAAAGTGCCCCATCTTTCCATAACTAAAGCAAGCTCCCTTAATCTTTTTGCAGTCTTTTACAAAATGACCCATAGCTCTACAACCATGACACTTTACATCCTTTTTGATTTGGGCCTTGTCAGGCTTTCCACCTTTCTTTTATTTCTTTCTATTCTTGGGCCACCACTTCTGCTTTTCGCCTTTTGCTTGAGTCTCCTCGGTCTTATTTCCTTTCTTTTACTCCTTGCCATCTTCATACATAAGCGCTATATCAACTAGCCTTTCAAAAGTTACCCTCATTGGTATGTGAGACAAAGAAACTCCTTGGAGAGGTTGATTCAATCCTCTTGCAAATCTAAGCACCTTCTTGTGGGGAGTATTCACCAACTCTGGTGCAAACCTCGCCAGTTGATTAAACGTATTCACATATTCCTTTACCGGCATATCCCCTTGTTTTAAAGCTAAGAACCTTTCCATTTGCAGTCCCTCCTCTGCCTGAGATAAGAATTTCATCTCGAACCATTGCCTGAAGTCATCCCAAGTCACCACTGGTTGTCTTGCCTGGGTTACTTCCCACCAGTAGGAAGCCTCATCCTTAAGTTTCCATGCAACCAGTTGTATTTTCCTTCGTTCGTCGACCTCAATAAGTCCAAACAAGTTCTCCGTCTCTCACAACCGATTTCGTGCTTCAACAAAGCTTTCAGTGCCACAGAATGGTTTTCCTCCCATAGCGCAGAAGACTTACATATCTTAGAGAAATTACCTACTCGTGGAGGTGGAGGAACAATGGCTGCAGCTGGGGAAGGGGCGTCTCCTTGACCTCCAGAAGGTGTTGTAGACTCAAAATATCTACGGAACCACACCGGTATTTGAACGCCCTCAGAAAGATTGGGTTCCCCAAACATGCTGAAAAGAAATGAAAAGGACTCAACAAGAGGTCAAGAGAATTTTTGATTATGGCTTGAGGGAATATATTTTTCAAAAATAGTTTTTTATTTGTAAATACTTTTCTTTTTGAAAACAATTTTGAAAAATTTTGTCTGATCTTGTAACCTTCAGCTTTGGTACCAAATGTGACACCCCACATCCGTTAATGTCACTCATAAGAGAATGCATTAAGTTTCGTAAAGCGCAAAAGGTAATCCTTAAAGAAAATTTGCAAGACAGATAAAATAAGCAACGGAATTTTTTTTAACTTCATTACTAAAAATAAAACATAGTTTCAAAGGTACATCCAAAACTAGTTACAAGTAACCACATGTCTCAAATCTGCCTTATAACATAATTCATGAAATAAAATATCAAAGTAAATAAAATCATATCCCTCGCCATAAGCCATACTAAAGTCGAGAGCAAGTCAAAACAATACATCTCATAAAATACAAGCTAGGTCCAAGTTGCTACATAAAGTCCTCGTCACTGTTGAGTGCTTCCACTCTGAGGACCTAGGGGGGAGAAGGAAGAAAGAAGCGTAAGAAAAGGGTCAGACATAAAGTCTGGCGAGTTCCAGTGATTTACAAACATGCATAAATAGGAATGCCAAGACAGGTAAATAAGACTGGATGAGAAAGGTACAGTGTCATGAAAGGTAAACTAAACTAAATAGAATAGCATAATGGAAAAAATAATAGGAATAAACTTATGATCAAGTAATGCTTCACATTTATATCCTAAAACAGGTATTGTCTTAGCATATATGTCTTATGTCTTAAATCCTAAGTCTTAGGTTTGCACCAATACTAGTATAACAAGTTCAACATGATTACAACTCAATAGGATTAACAACATGAATAGCAGTAGGTATAAATAGTTGTTTAACCTAATTACTTAACAATAGGATTAACAATAGGATTAGGCGTACCTTAATTACATAACAGGATTATGTTTTACCCTAATTACATAATAGCAGGATTAGGTGTACCCTAATTACTACCCAAGCGATCGGCTCCCTATTACCCGAATACCCTGTGTCTGCCCTGGTAGTAGGGTGTATCACTACCAAACCCAACGACTTATAGAACACAACAATATCTGTAGGTGTTATAGCATCTTATCTTCCCTAGTTGGACCTATGCACGCTTATGACTCTACCGGAACGTGCCTATAACCACCCCTATGTGAACCTCTTACTATCCAGTTCAGTAAAGCGTGCCTCGGCCCCTACCTAGTGTGTGGTCCCTTCTAATAAGATACCAACAGGGATACTGACTGATATGAGTTCCAAATAGCAGATTGACACAAGTCAAACCCTCTAAGCTTGTGCCCCCAAAACTAGGATTTAAGAGTCCCAAATGCCGATACAACAGCAAGAATGAGCGACCTCTTAGCTTATTAATAATTATATTTAACCAAACATGTTTAGGTTTATTAACAAGCATGGTTTCAATTATTACGTGTCATTAAGTGTATAACCCTTCCCAAAACACATGCCCAGATGTATACAATTCCCACAGCATTTCAGTTTATTAGACTACATCTTGTACTTATCCTATTCTTAACATGTCAATTTACTTAATGTCCGTTTTAAGTCAAATCTAACATGTCCATTTCATATGCATATTAACTATGTCCCTAAATTACAACATATATAGGTTTATGCATATTTCTACCAAGTTATAACAACATATACACATTATTCCTCTTATTAGTTTACAGCAAGTCTAACATGTGTATAGTTTTCCTTTTTCCCAAAATACAGTCAACCTCCTAATTAATTAACATGCCTAATTTCCTTCTTATGTCATTCAGTATTTCCCCAATTATACGCACACTCAATCGGGTATAGTGTAGGCTTCTAAAGGCTTAGGTTTGGTGTAAAATAAAAAAGGAAACAGATGAAGAAGAATAGAATCATATAGGCATATGGTCAAGACTGGAAATAAACATAGAAAATGAGAAAACTAAGCTAGATACATTTAACTTGTTATTTATCCACCACTACAGGCATATGTATAACTTTTTTAATTAATCATCACGGGCATATGTATAACTTGTCTAATTAACATCACAGACATATGCATAACTTGGTTAACATTACATGCATATGTATAACTTGTTTAACATCATACACATGTACATATATAAGTGATTCTAACGGCATAGGTGATTAACAATGTAAACATGTATAGTATTTATTTTACTAACACTGTAGATCCTAACCAGTTTTTTTTAACTGTCATGTTCAAGGCCTAAGAAATCAAATCTGTAAATATTTGTAACTCACAGTGAATCTTGGTGAAGATAATTATATAACACTATGTCGTAAGAATTCCAAGTCCAATCCAAGTTGTATGTATGCAAGTATTGATATTGCCTCTGTTTGATCTAATCCCCAGTAGTATTCTCCTGTTTATATGTTTATAATTTTCAGAATAATTTCATGGAGGTAGAAGAAGATATGAAGAATTTGTGTGAATTGGAAATGAGGGAAGCCATATATCTATATAGTTACAGAGTCAACATCAACCCTTAGATTTTAGGTTTTAAATCCAAACCGTACAAGTCATGCTGAGTCAGCAACGAATATAGTGCACAAAACAGTTGAGGCTCGCAGAATGGATCTTCCCAGATCCATGGTGGGTCGGTCGACCCATGGGTCGACCTAGCCTCTTATGGGTAGAGCCGAGCCGAGCTTGGGTCGTCCTCTCAACGGGAAATTTTCCCGCTCGTTTTTTCTGATGTGTTCGTTTGATTTTCAGGATTTATTTATTTATATACAAGCTTGTTATATGTATGCGAACTTCGACGGTCCATAACTTCTTCATACGTTATCCATTTTACCCAAACTTAGGTCTATCTGAACCAGAATTCCGAGATGAACGCAACGTTAATGTCGTTTTCACATAATTCTAACTATTAAATTAAGTTATTCTCAATTTATCATATTAATGTATGGTTATAGTGTTTTTAAATTCTGGGGTGTTACATAAATCTCTGGTGCTGGACGGATTACCCTAGGGAATAAAATTAGCAAGCTTTTTTACAGGTTGGAGAGGGATTGTTGTTTCCAATGTTTTAGTTTAAAATAAGCTTGGATTGACAAGTTTGGGGAGGGTTATTGTTTTTCTTTTTGTAGGTTGTTTACAGAATGTCGATGAAGTTTATAGGAGGCAGAGTTTTTTCTTTTCAGACTTTTCTCCATTTCTCTAATCCTAATTAGTATTTTCGGTTTGGGCCTAAAACTAACTCATTATGCTTAGTATGTTATGTTTTGAATTTTATTACACCATGTAATCATTAATTAACACTGGTTTAACCAAAAATACACATATTTACACAAATTTAACACATTTTAACATTAAAATGATTACTTTTGATATGTCTTAATTTTACAAAAATTATAACAACATGTTTAAAAACTGTTTTAACCATTGTAAACACAATTCCTATTTGCAAACACATAAAATTTACTTTCTTAATTAAAATACTTATTTTACATCACACTTGTTTAGAACTTATCTTTTTAACACAAAGAATTCATAAAAATTCATTTACTTGTCAAAAGGATCTACAAATCTCACAAAAATATTTTAACACTTTAAATGTTGATTTAAAATCAGCATTTTACTTTTAACGCTTTTATGTGCAACTCAATTAAATCTTAAAAAATCACATTTTACAATAAAAATTAGCCATTTAACAATAATTTATAAAATATTGTATTTAGACACATAAAATCTTTTAACATACATTTTGCCACAAATTCTCATTATAAAGTTTCTAAAACTTAAATTTACTATATATTAACTATATTTACCAATTTAATATTAAATTGAATTCTCTACATTTTCTTTGATTCAGTTCAACACAAACCCAACATACTTACTCATTTTAACTAAGAAACCCTTGCTTTCTTGAACTCAAAGGATTTTACACGTTATCCTCTACGTTTAACCTCAATTAACAAATTATGATCCTTATGATAATCTGTTTTGTATAGGTTATCACAAAACCAAGGTTATCATAAACGAAGAGTTGATTGCAAGACTTGAAGCGACAAATGAGGATTTCATCCGTAGAGGTTAGTGTGTGACTTGAGATTCATTAATGATAGTATTGATTAGCATTATGATAGTCAAAATGTTACTCACTTGGAAGAAAATTTGGCGCCTAACTCTCAAATAAAACATAATGAGATAAGAATGTTTTCCCAATTGTTTTGGATGAGGATAAGCTTGTTTGTCTTCAAAAAATACATACAAAAGATAATGCGGTGGATATTTTAATAGTAGTTAACTCTCTTATTATATTGTTGGATGCCACATTGTGGTATAGTTTGGAGTTTATTTGTCGAAGAGTAGGTGTGATGGTGATTGTCTTTTGATGAATTGGTAATTGAATGAAGGTGGAGATTGATACGATGACATGGTATTATTTGGTGTATCAAGTTAAAGTAGAGATTGGAAAAAGTATCGAGCTGGAATACTGAATTTTGCGATACTATATATGTGAAAATACGGTTTATTGAATCAGCTTTCCAATAGTTCGAACGTTTCACAATTTGAAGCTTATATGGAGAGTTATCATGGTTTAAAGCAGCTGGGAAATTTTTACTACAGTAATATAGTCGATCGGTTGGCCTCAAACAATCAACTAATTGAAGAGTCGTCTTGACTAGTTTCCATGTTTAGCTGATAACGAAATTTAACTTGAAGAGGTCAATCGACAATTTACTTAGGTCGGTCAACTAATCAATTACTACAAGGATTTTTTTTAAAGCAAATCTAAAGCGACTTTTGCAAGGGGATTTTTCGCCATTCAAGCGTAATTCTCATGTATAATAAAAGAGGAGCTATGAACAAAATTACGTCAGAGTTATTGCTCTAGGGTTTCCATCATTGTTATTTCTTCGCCTCTTATCTCCATAAAATCAATTTTCTAGAAGAAAACTATTGTGATTAATCTCACTTCATTCCATATTAAAAAGGTACTATCCAAAATGAATGGACTCAAATACAACATTAGTGAAACCACCATAAACCTCGATCTTATTTATTTATTATTGTTTTCTATTTATTCTCTTTATTATGGTGATTGTTGATTGTGTTGGATTAAGAAATTGTTTGTTAATCATTTTTCATCATAAATGATATACATTTGGAGCTTTCCCCGTGTTCAATTGTGTTTGCAGATAGATTTAATTAATTATTCATTAGATCTATAAATTACCCTACACCTAGGCCCAACACAACCTTAGATTTCCAAAAAAATGTCCAATGGTAAAAGAGACAAGGTTGTAGACTTTTTTTTCAAAAATTTGTTAGCAGCTAGAGATGGGATTTGGGATGTGAAGTTAGGTTTCCAATACATTTACTACTGCCAAAAGCCGAATGCACTGTCAAAAATAGTAGATTACGTGTAGTCTATATACATAGAAAAGAAATTAAAGTTTGGACCGCTAGAAATGGAGAGAACACCGTATAAAAAGAAACCAAAGGCCAAAACCTCCAAAAATTGAGAGCCTAGGGCACCGCCCAGGCCGTGTATGTTCTGACCAAACACCGTGGTGCTACAGAAATAACAAAATGTTTTTGAGATTTATGAACCAATTAACCCAGCCTTCTTTGTATATATATTCTATGGGAATATGTGTTGCATGAAGAGTTACCCATACTATTGGAAACTTGGGGGAATATTTACATACTGATACAACAAGGGAAAATGTTACACTTTATAAAACTTGGGGTATATTATGTCCACTAAATATATCAACAATGCCACCACGGCGTATAATAAACCTTTCTTTCCTTTTCACTTTTAAACGGAATGGATCATTAGCGTTGGTTTATATTAGTGTGAACAAAACATCACATATGAGAAACGCTTAATATTGTGTTAAATTATTGTTTAGTTCACATTTTTAAAAACCAAAATATCACATCTTACCGGTTATTTCAAAGGTTTGATACGTATTATTGTGTATTTTCACACCGCATCCATAATTCCATATAACCAACCGAAAATGGTATTCTGTTCACATTCATGTACACAACTCATGATACCCAATAACTATTGTATTTTTTTCATATAATCACATCCACAAGTAGCTGCTTAGGATATCAACAACCAATAGAAAATGATCTAAAAGTATAGCATTCTTACTTTAATCTCCATACACGGTTAGAGTTCAGTTGGTTGTTCATAATTGGTTATAGTGTAGTGTAGTGCTAATTAGTTCTCTCAAAATACAATACAACCCATTTACTCAGTTCATTTACTCTACTTGCAACCCGTGTTGAATCAACTTATTAACGAACTTTTATTAAATGAACCATAAAAAGGCTGCTTCATTTTTGAAAGATTTATAAATGGATAGCTCATTTAACTCCAACTAGGCAGAATCTTCTATTCTTTTGTTCAAAGTTCAATAATTATTTCAAACTAATCCGAAATAGGATGAGACTTCGATCAATGAATTTCTATCTAAATTACAGATGATATGTAACCTTCGCATAATTATCTTGTGAACGAAAGTCATAGCTCTCTATGACAACTAACGGTTGTACTTAGAAAATGTGACTTATTGTAGTACATAGAAAAAAAATAGGTTATATTTTCATGTTTGATCTACGCCTAGGTACGAAGCCGCTATTTTTTTTGTTCAAACTGAAGTAACTTATTCATGCTACCTTGGAACCGGATGAAACTTCGATGAACTCCCACCAAATTACAAACATAACCAAACGCTTGGATATAATCTTATGAATGAACGTTGCAGTTCTCCATGTTGACGAAGGATTGTACATAGAAAATAATATGCTACATTCACATATTTGAGCTTCATCTACACGCGAATCTTTTATTATTGTTTTTGAGACTGTAGTAACTTTTTCATCATACCTCGAAACCAGGCAAGTCTTTGACCGATGAACTCTTATCTAAATTATGGACACTACGAAACACTCGAATACTTCCTCTTATGAAAGAATATTGTAATTCTCCATGTCGATTAATAATTGTACTTAGAAAATAATATTTTACGTTTTCAAATTTTATCTCTGCTTAGACATGACACTGCTATTTTTTTTTGTTCAGACTGCCCTAACTTTTTCATACTGTATTGAAACCGGAAGAGACTTCGATTGATGAACTCATACATAAATTATGGATGGTGCGGATCACTCTTGTCTTGCAAACGAACGTTGGAGTTTTCTGAGATAATTAATGGTTTTACTTAGAAAATAATATGTGTTGTATCTGCATATTTGGACTCCGCATAAGCACGAAGTTGTTATATTTTTGTTCCTACTGCAATCACTTCTTCATACTATCTCGAAATAAGGCGAGACTTTGACCGATGAACTCTTACATAAGTCACGAACGACATATAACACTCGAATATTTCATCCTATAATTGTATCTTGTAGTTCTTGACGGAGATAATATTTGTATTTAACAAATTTAAATATTTAGATAGATCAAATGGATAACACTCTTAATACATAGGTTGGATTGGATGGACTCTTGTATTAAGTGAATCAAAATAAATAAATAATAAATGGATAGTGCTAAATTTTACTTGACCTTCGTACGATCGTATCTTACCATTTTGACATCTATAGTGCTAATGACATAGCGATAAATGTTTAAAAATAACAAACACAATACAATTTGTATGCTTTCTAATAAAGATGTTTTTTACATGGCATTTTTTCATCAATCAGATTCAATTTTCCCGGTGATGTAGTTGATGTCCATGAAATAGTTTATGATTGGGAAAAAAGCAGTGATCAACAATTGTTTGCTTTACAAAATAAATCTTGATGCTTTTTGTGATGTCCCACCCCAAGACCCATATTAGCAAAGAGTATTAACTAGTAATGTTGTCTGCTAATATGGAGAATAAGGCATATTAGGGGGCGACCATCCGTAATATTGTACTGAATAAGTATTAAACATGTCTTTTTTCATGTATATCGACATATTTAATTCTTACCCAATGCACTAAGACGGTGGCTTTATGATCTATTCAGAACAAAACACAATATAATCTCAAACACATAATACAAAACAGTAGACACAAATATACATACATATACATCCTGCACAGTACATCATACATATAGAAGTCTGATAGTCGCTACACAAATATACATATATGTACATCAAAACCCCACACAAAATATACATCGTCGTGTCCACAAGAACTACATAAGACGGAAGCCAAAAACTATGGGATCTCCAAAAAGGATGAAGCAAGATACCCAAGTGAACAGCTAATCATGAAGTAGATAAACCTGACCAGTAACTCGGTCTGACTCGAGGAACAAACGCACGGGTCGGTCTAACTTGAAATAGTTAATTAGTATAAATATAGTAGTTAATGAAGCACAAAGGTAATATTCCTTTAGGTCATAAAGGAAAGATATGGCACAATACACTACAGGGTTAAATTCCCATAGCATGTTTATATATAGGGATAATTTTTGAAACTCACAAGCTAAAGACACAAAACCACTAAAGCAAGAATTTAGTAAAATCAATAACCCACAGAGTCATAGAATCGCAAAAACTCTGATAAAAGTTTAAAAATCACAAAAGAAATCTTAATAGCCAGAAAACAAAAAACCACATATTATAGATCCATCACAATGTAACACCCCGTAATTTTAAAGAACACTAATAAACTAAAGGGATACTTAATTAAATATTGGGAATTAAGTAAAATAGATTGTACCATTGTGTTCGTTTGGAAATTCTGGTTTAGATAGACTCCGAGTTTGCGTAAAACGGACATCGTATGAGGAAGATATAAAGGTTAGAAGCTAGTATACATATAAGGAGTATATATGTAAATATAAAACAAATCAGTTCAAAATAAATCAAAAACGACGAAGCGGGAAAACAAAGGCGGCAAGGCGGGAACCAAACCCGTTGTGGGCCGAACCACGCCTCGTTTGGGTCGACCCAAGGTCAGGTGGGTCGGCCCATGGGTCGAACATGGTGGGGGTGGGTAGACCCACTCGCGATCTGGCGACGTACATTTTGCTATATCCGGACTATTTTATTAACCAGGTTCATTATTTTTCTGAATGAATTGGATTTGAAAATATAGATCTGATGGTTAAGGATTGTCTTGGAAACTCTATATAAAGGCATTCACTCCTATAAATCAATTAGACTTCTTCATGTTTCTTCCTTAAACCTCTGTTCTAAAGATTTAAGATGAAGATGGAGAGATGCGGCTGAAACTTGGATTGAATCAAGACAATTCTTATCTGACTTATACAAGAATCCCTACTGTAACAACAACATATTATCCACTGTTCTTTAAATCCAATCTCTGTGAGTTCATGTTACTTTTAGATAAAAAAATTAACAGTAACCTTGACATATTAATAAACCTGAATTTGAGCCTATGCCTGTTAAGAAACTGATTCATATCTAAACAGTTTTGCTATTTTTACATGTATTCTTCTATACACTTGTTCTGCTATTCAGTTGTTATTATATGCCCATTTCTGTTATTATACGCCTATTTCTGTTCTTCTCCTTCTCTTATTCCTTTTTTATTTTATAAGCCTAGGCTACATTCGAGCCTAGGCCAATCTTGTGAGAGACATATGTATTAACAAAATTGGGAATGTTTGGGGATGAAAATAAAAGAGGGAAATTTGGGGCATACCTTGTACTGTGGAATATGATTGGAATTTAAGGTGTATGAATATGTAAATCTATAAGCTTAATTCAAGGATTAAGTGGAACATGTTAATGAAACTATAAGTAACATGTGCAATCTGTTAAATATGCGGGGTTAAATAAATCTGTTAAAACTATGGGGTTAAGTATATCTATAAAAACTATGGGGTTAAGTAGATCTGTTGGGGTTATATGAACCTGTAAACCTATAAAACTTAACATGTTAATCTTTGGTGTTATATGAACCTGTAAAACTTAACCTGTTAATCTGTGGAGGTTAGACGAACCTGTTAATCTGTAAGACTTGACCTGTTAATAATCCTAGTTAATTGGGGGATGCAAGTTTAGGGTTTTGACTTGTGTCATCTACTGTGTAGGGCCCATATCACCCAGTAACCCATTTTAGTATTAAACGAGAACCCCACACTAGGTGGGGGTTAGGGCATACATGCTGAACTAATAGTAAGAGGTTCATCTAAAATAGGGGTGATGTGGGCACGTTCCAACAGAGTCATGGGCGTGCATGGGTCCGGTCTGTAGGGGGGAAATAAGCCGCTATAGCACCAGTAAATAGGTTTTTTCCCTTCTGTAGGTTGCCACTTTAGGAAGTAATTCACCCTACTATGGGGCCAACATAGGGTATTTACTCATTAGGGAATCGATCGCTTGGGGATAGTAATTAGGGTACATCTAGTCATGTCTGTTTCTGTTGAGGTACTTTCCATTTATGGTTGGGGTAACACCCGTTATATTCTATTTAGGTATCTGTTATTTCTGTTTGGGGTAAAACCCATTATGAAACTAGAGTACACCTAAAACCACCATTTTGTTTATGTTCGGATCATTATTTTTCTGTTTTATTAGGGAACACCTAATCTTGTCACATATCTGTTATACTCGTATTAGTGCAGAGAAAAGTAACTAAGAAGCATAGTTTACTTTGTTTATTCTGTTTATCATGTTGTATGTTACTGTTATCTCCCATCCAGTTTATTTACCTGTCTCGATACTTTTACTTCTTTATATGCTAAAAGTCACTGGACTCGCCAGACTTTATGTCTGACCCTTTTTGTTTCCCTTTTCTTTCTTTCCTTCCCCCCAAGGTTCTCAAAGTGGGAATGCTCAGGCGTTATTAGGACCTTCTCTTTCTTCTGTTTCTGCTTGGATCTGGATCTGCTTCGATGTATCGCTTTAACTACTTGTCTACTTTATATGGCTATTATTGGGAATTATGATTTTACATTTCTGTACTCTGATGGTTTTTAGCGCATGACAGATGTTTTGGTTTGACGTATTTGGTTTCAGTATTTTTGCTTGATGTTGTAACTGGTTTCGATACTACGATGTTTTTCTGCTGAATAACGAAGTTTTACATTTCGATTGCTATTTTTATATCTGTCTTGTGAGATTCTGTTTCTGTTTACCTATAACGCTTCACGTAACTTAATGCATTCTGATAAAGAGTGACATTAACGGACGTGGGGTGTCACATTTGGTATTACAGCCGAAGGATACAAGATCGGATAAAAGTTTCGAAAATTGTTTTAAAAAATAAAGTATTTTCAAAGAAAATTCTGTTTTTGAATAACATATTCCCCAAAGCCATACAAAATATCTTTTTGATTCTCTATTTGAATCCCGTTTCCATTTCTTTTCAGCATGTATGGGGAACCGAATCTTCCCGAGGGCATTCGGATACCGGCTTCGTTCCGTAGATATCTTGAGGATACGACACTTATCGAAGGCCAAGGTAATGCCCCTCCCCCGGCAGCAGTCGTTATTCCTCCACCTCCACGAGTAGATAATCTCTCTAAGAAATGTCATGGTTGTGGGAGCTTGGATCATTTGATCAAGAATTGAAGGAAAATGAAAAATGCTTATTTCAACTGTGGTGAAGTTGGACATTATACTAAGGAGTGCTCGAAGAAGCAAGGGCAGGGGCAAAGGGCAGGATCTTCTGGAGGGTAGGTGCATGCTCTCGAGGCCAGTGGACCCGACAGAGGTAGGAAAGTTTCTATTAAAGATTTGATTTCCCTTTCTGATCATCCAGTTAGGACACTTTTTTATTATGACGCTTCTCATTCTTTTATATCTGATTCTATAGTTGAGTCTCTGAACCTTATTACTGGTATTGTTTCTCGTCTCAAACCCCATTGGGGAACGAATCATTTTTCTATGATATGTCGGGGTTTGAGGATATCTGTGTTAGGCGTCGAGTTCAAGTGCGACGCATATGTGCTTGGTTATATGGGCTATGGTCTAATTCTAGGGATGGAATGGTTAGCCATGTATGGTGCCATCCTAGACTACGAGAGGAGGGTCATTAAACTTTTTACTTGCCGAGGGAGGACTCTCAAGATTTCCTATGATCCAAAGGGGTCTGCCATGCTGTACCTGTAGTCTATGAGTATTCGGATGTTTTTGACGTGGTTCGGGGTTTACCGCCAAGGCGTGAGATTGATTTCCGGATATATTTGGTGGATATTGTGAACCCAGTCGCATTGCCTATGCGCCACATGGCTCCTAGGGAGAGGAGGGAGCTTAGCAAGCAAGGAGCTACTTGAGAAGGGGTTTATTAGGTGAGTATATCAGAATGGGGTGCTCCAGTCGTCTTCGCAACCGAGGATGGCTCACTTCGTCTATGTTTGGATTACAGGGAGTTGAATAAGCTCACCAAGAAGAATAGGCACCCCACTCTCGAGGATTGACGATCTGTTTGACCAACTTGTTGGCGCATCTGTTTTCTCACAGTTAGATTTGGCCACGGGATTTCACCAGTTGAGGGTGGCCGAGGACAGTATAGATAAGACTGCTTTCAGAACTCCATATGGCTTCTTTGAGTGGCTAGTCATGCCTTTTGGGTCGACGAATGCACCCACATATTTTGTGGATCTGATGAGTAGGGTATTTAGGGAGTTTCTGAATAAGTTTGTGGTGGTCTTTGTTGATGACATCCTGATTTTCTCGAAGAATGAGGAAGAGCATACCCTACATTTAGGAGAGGTTTTGAGGACTCTCAGAGTACACCAGCTTAAGGCGAAATTCTCCAAGTGTCACTTTTGGAGAAAGGAGGTAGGATTTCTAGGGCATGTGGTCTCCAATGATGGGATAGCGGTGGATCCCGCGAAAGTAGTTGCAGTTCAAGATTGGAAAGTACCAAAGAATGCAATGGAGGTGAGAAGTTTTCTTAGTTTAGCGCGCTATTATAGGAAGTTCATCAAGGACTTCGTAAGATTATCAGCCCCACTCAGCAGACTGACGAAGATGGATCTGACCTTTTTTTGGAGTATTGATTATGAGGATGCTTTTCAGCAGTTGAAGAGGGCTCTGACAACAACCCCAATCTTGACTTTACGTGATGGAAACAAAGTGTCCACAATGTACATTGATGCATGCGGTACAAGGCTTAGTGTCGTCTTGATGCAAGAGGGAAGGGTAGTATGCTATGGTAGTAAACAGCTGAGGGTTCACGAGAAAAACTACCCTACCCATGATTTGGAGTTGGCTGCTATAGTGTTCGCACATAAAACTTGGTAGCATTATCTACTTGGAGAGAGGTTTGAGTTATAACGGACCATAAGTCGCTCAAGTATATGTTCTCGTAGAAGGACCTCAATTTGAGACAGTAGAGATGGATGGAGTTCCTAGTGTCCTATGGTTTTGAGATTGCTTATACCCATGGAAAGGGTAATGTAGTGGCGGATGCGTTGAGTAGGCAGAGGATGACCCTGAGTCCTCTATTCGTAGAGAGGCAGAGTCTGAAGTACATATCAACCTTCGATTTTAGGTCATCTACGGATCTTACACCTAATTTGTTGGCATCTTTAGAGGTGCGACCTACTCTTATGGATCAGATAGGATCTTCACAGCGAGAGGACCAACGGATAACAGACATCTTGGATAGGCTCCGTAGAGGGGAAATTTCTAGTCACCTTAGTAGATATTCCACGGATGACAGAGGGTGGCTACGGCGAGATGGGAGGCTTTGTGTTCCCTGAGTTGGGGAATTGTTGATGACAGTCCTTGAGGAAGCCCATCATTCTAGGATGGCTATCCATCCAGGTGGCGATAAGATGTACCGAGACATGAAGAGGATTTTCTTTTGGGCCGGGATGAAGAAAGATGTAGTGGAGTTTGTAGCTCGATGTTTTGTTTGCCAGCAAGTAAAAGATGAACAGAAGAAGCCTGGCAGTTTGCTTCATCCTTTGGAGGTCCCACAATGGAAGTGGGAGAGCGTCTCTATGGATTTCATCGATGGTTTGCCTAGATCGAGGAAAGGCAACACCAGTATCCGGGTTATAGTAGACAGGCTTAACAAGAGTGCTTATTTCATTGTTGTTAAGAGCAAGAGAACAACAACATGGTTGACATCAGTTTATCTTCGTGAGACAGTCCATCTACATGGAGTACCTTCTAGCATAGTGAGTGATCATGATCTCATCTTCACTAATGGGTTTTGGAAGAGCCTGCAAGAGACACTAGGTACACAGTTATGTTTGAGCACCACATATCACCCTCAGACCGATAGACAGACTGAGAGGGTGAATAGAGTTCTTGAGTATCTTTTGAGGTTGTGTATCCTAGACTTCGGTGGTACTTGGGAGGAGCATCTCCCATTGGTGGAGTTCGCCTACAACAACAGCTATCATACTAGTATAGGCATGGCACCCTTCGAGGCACTATACAGACGATCTTGCAGATCACTGACTTGTTGGTGGGAGACTACAGATAGACTTCTACTTGGATCTGAGATGATTAGAGAGACTTTAGAAAAGACTAATCTTATTCGCGGATGTATGAAGACAACTTAGGACAGGCAGAAATCCTACGCAGATAAAATAAGGACTGACATTGAATTTAAGGTAGGAGACATGGTTTTCATCAAAGTATCATCTCTGAGGAATGTGGTTCGCTTTGGATCTGTAGGGAAATTGACACTAAGGTTTGTAGGGTCATTTCCCATAGAAGAGAGGATAGTTCAAATGGCCTATAGGGTGAGATTACCGGAGAGATTGGCGGGTGTTCATGATGTTTTTCACGTTTCCCATTTGCGGAAATGTCTTCACGATACAGAAGAAGTGGTTGAGCCGAGCATGCTTGTGGAAGTAGAGGTAAAAAAGGAGACAATAGTTAAATGAGTTCCTACCTGTATACTTGGATCAGAGGTTAAGAAACTACGCAACAGAGAGGTTAAGTTGATGAAAGTGCAATGTGGAGAAGACCGCGAGGATGCAACTAGGGAGACTGAAGACAAGATTCGCGCTTCGCATCCTTTTCTTTTCAAGCGTATGTTCTTTTTCCAAGCTTTTATTCGAACTTGTTTCTATCATTCGAGTATATCTTATCGATCGAATCTTCGACCTTTCGGTAGAAAACCAATGGGTGTAAACATGTGTTTGAAACATGTTATGTTTGATGGATGCAAGTGGTTGCTAGTGGATGCATATACACACATTAGGCACCAAATCAGCTCAAACAGTCTCATACTGCATATGGATGTATGTGCATTTTATTTTTATAGGTGATTATGTATGTATCATTATATGGATGTTGCATTTGGACGAATGATTTGGCACACACGTAAAGTTTACATGATATACTAGGATTATTTGCATACATTTTGGATTCATGGCACAAACATATATTGCATTAAGGAGGTCAACTGAATCAGTAGAACGCCTGATTTTCGCATTAGCATAGGAACATATACACACACTTTTGCATATGTTCATACAAGCATTAGAAATCTCTTAAGGACAATGGATGCCTGTGGATGATGGACGAGTAGATGATTGTAGGTGGAGGTAATAAGCATTCTTCTTAACTTGGAGATTTCAGGGACGAAATCCTTTAAATAAGGGAGAATGTAACACCTCGTAATTTTAAATAACACTAATGAACTAAAGGGATACTTAATTAAATATTGGGAATTAAGTAAAACGGACTGTACCATTGTGTTCATCTCGGAATTTTGGTTCAGATAGACTCTGAGTTTGCGTAAAACGGACATCGTATAAGGAAGAAATAAAGGTTAGAAGTTTGTACACATATAAGGAGGATATATGTAAATATAAAACAAATCAGTTCAAAATAAATCATAAACGACGAAGCGAGAAAACAAAGGAGTAAAGGCGGAAACCAGACCCGCTGTGGACCGACCCACGCCTAGTTTGGGTCGACATGTGGGTCGACCCAAGGTCAGGTGGGTCGACCCAGGTGGAGGTGGGTCGACCGACTCGCGATTTGGCGACGTACATTTTTCTATATTCGGACTATTTTGTTAACCAGGTTCATTATTTTCTGAACGGATTGGATTTAAAAATGGAGATCTGATGATTAAGGATTGTCTTTGAAACTCTATATAAAGGCATGCACTCCTATCAAATCAATTACACTTCTTCATGTTTCTTCCTCAAAACTTTGTTCTAAAAATTAAGATGAAGATGAGGAGATGTTCCCGAAACTTGGATTGAATCAATACAATTCTTATCTGACTTATACTAAAATCCCTTCTGCAACAACAACATATTATCCTTTGTTCTTTAAATCCAATCTCTGTGAGTTCATGTTACTTTTAGATATAAAAATTTAACAGTAACCTTGACATGTTAATAAACCTGGATCTGAGCCTATGCCTGTTAAGAAACTGATTCGTATCTAAACAGTTTTGCTATTATAACATGTATTCTTTTGTACACCTGTTCTGTTGTTCAGTAGTTATTATATGCCTATTTCTATTCTTCTCCCTCTCTTATTCCCTTTTTCTTTTATAAGTCTAGGCTACCTTCGAGCCTAGGTCAATCTCGTAAGAGACATACGTATGAACGAAATTGGGAATGTTTGGGGATGATAATAAAAGAGGGAAATTTGGGGCATACCATTTACTGTGGAATATGATTGGATTTGGAGGTGTATGAACATGTAAATCTGTAGGCTTAATTTAAGGATTAAGTGGAACATGTTAATGAAACTGTAAGTAACCTGTGAAATCAGTTAAATCTATGGAGTTAAGTAAATCTGTTAAAACTATGGGGTTAAGTAAATCTGTTAAAACTATGGGGTTAAGTAGACCTGTTAATCTGTTAGGGTTATATGAACCCGCTAACCTGCAAAACTTAACATGTTAATCTACTGGGGTTATATGAACCTGTAAAACTTAATCTGTTGACCTGTGGGGGTTAGGCGAACCTGTTAATCTGTAAGGCTTAACCTGTTAAAAATCCTAGTTAATTTGGGGACACAAGTTTCGGGGTTAGACTTGTGTCATCTGCTGTGTCGGGCCCATATCAGTCAGTAACCCATTATAGTATTAAACGGGAACCCCGCACTAGATAGAGGTTAGGACACGCATACGGAACTAATAGTAAGAGGTTCATCCGAAAAGAGGGTGTATACGGGCGCGTTTCAACGGAATCATGGGCGTGCATGGGTCCGGTCTATAGGGAGAAAATAAGCCGTTGTAGCACCAGTAAATAGGTCTGTGTCCTTCTGTAGGTTGCCACTTAGGAAGCAATACACCCTACTATGGGGAAAACACAGGGCATTTACGCATTAGGGAGCCGATCGCTTGGGGGGTAGTAATTAGGGTACATCTAATCCTGTCTGTTTCTGTTGAGGTACTGACCATTTCCGGTTGGGGTAACACCCATTATATTCTGTTGAGGTATCTGTTATTTCTGTTTGGGGTAAAACCCGTTATGAAACTGGAGCACACATAAAACTACCATTATGTTTCTATTGGGATCATTCTATTTCTGTTATATTAGGGAACACCTAATCCTGTCACCTATCTGTTATACTAGTATTGGTGCAGAGAAAAGTAACTGAGAAGCATAGTTTACTCTGTTTATTCTGCTTATCCTGCTCATCCTGTTTATACCTGTTGTATGTTATTGTTATCTCTCATCCAGTTTATTTACCTGTCTTGATACTTTTACTTCTTTATATGCTAAAAGTAACAGGACTCGCCAGACTTTATGTCTGACCCTTTTTGTTTCTCTTTACTCTCTTTCCTCCCCCCCCCCCTCCCCCACCCCAGGTTCTCAAGGTGGGAATGCTCAGGCGTGATTGAGACCTTCTCTCTCTTCTGTTTCTGCTTGGATCTGTATCCGCTTTGATGTATCGCTTCGACTACTTGTCTACTTTATTACGACTATTATTGGGGGTTATGATTTTACATTTCTATACTCTGATGGTTTTTAGCGCAAGACAGATGTTTTGGTTTGATGTATCTGGTTTAAGTATTTTAGCTTGATGTTGTAACTGGTTTTGAGACTACGATGTTTTTCTGCTGAATAACGAAGTTTTAAATTTCCGCTGCTATTTTTATATCTGTTTTGTGAGATTCTATTTATGTTTACTTATAACGCTTCACGGAATCTAATGCATTCTGATAAAGAGAGACATTAACGGACGTGGGATGTCACAAACAGAGTGACTAGCCGAAGCTATGTCTGCACGTGCTATCATACATGATGGCTTAAAGCCATAGCCAGTACTGTATCAAATAGAAGGGTACCCATGACCCGAAGGTCCACAGAGTTCACACAGGATTGACCCGAAGGTCCACACAGAGTTAACACAGAATTGTTCCGAAGGTCCAGTACTGGCGTTCACACAGGAATGTGTCACAGACCCTCAGATGGTAACGTGAAAAGTGGCAATCGTGTGTCCCATACCACACATTATCACTTAACGGTTCACACACTGTAAGTCAGCTCCACACTGAAAAAAACCAAAATTCATAGAAAATCATTGGAAATCAAAGAATGACAAAGAGAACCTTGGAGGATCACAGAAACACCGAGAATCACTGAGATTCATCGAATCACAGGAATCACTGAATATCACAAAGAATCACAGGGGATCACCAAAACATTGAGAATCACCGAGGTTCATAGTTTCGATTAGACGAATTTGGGATTGAATAATACGATTTACCGCTATGTCCCATACTATGGGGTATACGATATTATTCGATCACCAACATGCCATCTCGAAAGGTGCAAATGTGTATGATTTTTATTTAAAATCATATTTTAAGAAACTAGTGTGGAAAACATACTTTATCAAAAAATCTTTAAAAATCACATAGTTTGAAAATCCTTGTTTAAATAATATTATTAATCAAATTCATACAATCTAGTTAAAATAATTATTTTCAAAACCATACTTTCTTATTCAAAAAAATTCGAAATTTTTTTTGGTTCACGTGTCACTGTACACCAAATTCAACACGAAAGCATCATCCACAACGGCACAAAATTGCAAATCCGAGGTACAAATTTGCACACATAATATTGGCTTGTCCAAATACGATCAAAGTCTATCAAAATCCACTTTAAAATCTTCAAAACAACAAGAAAAAATCATTTAGATTCATAACGAGTTACTGTCAAATTTTTTTGCTCTCGGGACAGTAGTATAAAAATACAAATATGAACAAGTTTACCTCAAAATCAATGAAAACACAAAACATAAAACTTGTAGAATATGTTCTGAGCTTTCCAAAACATTCAAGACAATCGAATTCCGATAAGAAACAAGAAAGTTATGTCAATTCTCGTTTCAGATTCAACAAAAAAATTGTTGCCAACTTAGCTCTCGGGACAACAATACAAAAGTGCAAATTCGAATAAGTTATCATCAAAATTAGAAAAACTCAAAACATGAAACTGGTAGAGTACATTCTGGGCTTTCCAGAACATCCATGATAATGGAATTCCGATAAGAAACAAGAAAGATATGCAGATTCTCGTTTCAAATTCAACAAAAGAGCTGTCGTCAATTTAGCTCTCGTGACAACAATACAAAAGTGCAAATTCGAAAAAGTTATCATCAAAATCAGGACAAACTCAAAACATGAAACTTGTAGAGTACATTCTGAACTTTCCAGAAAATCCAAGATAATGGAATTCTGATAAGAAATGAGAAAGATATGTCAATTCTCGTTTCAGATTCAACAAAAGAGCTGCTGTCAATTTATCTCTCGGGGCAGCAATACAAAAGTGCAAATTCGAATAAGTTATCATCAAAATCAGGAAAAACTCAAAACATGAAACTTGTAGATTACATTTTGAGATTTCCAGAACATCCAAGATAATGGAATTCCGATAAGAAAAGAGAAAGATATGCCAATTCTCGTTTCAGATTCAACAAAAGAGCCGCTGTCAATTTAGCTCTCGAGACAGCAATATAAAAGTGCAAATTCGAATAAGTTATCATCAAAATCAAGAAAAACTCGAAACAAGAAACTTGTAGAGTACATTCTGGGTTTTTCAGAACATCCAAGATAATGGAATTCCGATAAGAAACGAGAAAGATATGCCAATTCTCGTTTCAGATTCAACAAAAGAGTTGCTGTCAATTTAGCTCTCGGGACAGCAATACAAAAGAGCAAATTCGAATAAGTTACGCTCAAAAATGGTTTTCAGCTAGAATATGTTACGTCTTTCTACGACAGAACCCTCTGTGCAAATATTGAAATCTCACAAAACTAAAAAAAAAAAAAAGTTATAGCTTAAATGATGAGCTTTCCAGAACTTCAAAAATTTCTGGATTCCGTCTAGAAACGTGAAACTTATGGTTGAAACGGTTTTCAGCCAAAATATGAACATCAAAAACTCATATGAACAATTTCAACAAACTTTCAGATTTCATAGGCAAATCACAAACAAAACACAACTGAATCAAGTTAAAGGTATGACGGGAACCCTCACCTTTGTTTGCAGCAAGAATTTGTAGAAGAAAGCTTGAGATTTGATCAAAAGTTGAACCTTTTATGCTCTCCATTTGGTTACAACAGCTGTAGATTAATCTATTGAAACATGCAAAAGATTTACAGGAATAAATTCCCAACTTGAAACAAATTAGATCAAAACTAAGATGAATTAAGCTTCGTAGTGTAGTTTACCTATCATGGATTGAGTTAGAATGGAGATTTCCTTTTTACTTTTAGTTTTAGGGCTAGGGAATTAATTAGTACGAGGAGAAGAGGAGGAGGAATTTGTTTCTCAGAAGAATGATGTACGATGTTTTCTAGAGAATTCTCTAGTTCTCTTTCTTAATGAAGCCCATTAAAGCCTTAGCTAAAAGATTAACCCAAAGTTTAGCCTTAAGGAAGGTAATTAAGCTTTTTGGCTATATTTACACAATAAATGTTTTGTTCACAAATGACACAAATTTACTTATAACTTACAAAATTTATCCAAAGCCTCAACTGAAAAAATAATCAGAATACATTTCACATGTTTTTGAACACTTTTAACACTATATTTTTACCAAATTTACACAAAATTTACATTTCACATGAAAATAGACATTTAGGCTTAATTTATACAAGAATGGACACAGTTAGAAATTTAGGCTAATGTTTCGCCTAAAGCTAAATTCATTATGCGGTTGACTATTCATATGAAGCTTAATACGGTGGAGCAATTAAAGAAGAAAAATATTATTTTTGATGTTAAGTGCTGTTTTTGTAGTACTTGGGATGAGAGTGTTGCTCATTTATTTTTCTCTTGCTCTAAAACCTATTATATTTTAAAAATGGTTTTATTGATTTTTGTTTTTAGTTATTCCTTTTCTTTTTCTAATTGTGATTTCTATTGGAATTCTTATAGGCTTTATTTTAATCTCAAGGATAGATATGTGTTAGGTTCTCTAGTTACTATTATTAGTTGGTTTATTTGGTTTGAGCGAAATCGGAGATTGGTTCAATCTAATTTTGTTTCTATAGATAATGTTATTATTATGATTGTTAATTTTGGTCTGGATTGGATGTCTAACCCCTCACTTTAAGTTATATAGTGATTCTGGTTTTGTGAGTTACTTGTCAAAGGTTAGGATTAATTTGAGTTTGTTTATTAGATTAATTAGGTATTTTAGTCATAATAGAATTCGCATTTGTTATTGACAACTGCTTTTTTGAGTTTCTTCTTGTCTTTTTGTTCTATGGGTTATCTTTCCCGTTCACACACACACACACACACACACACATATATATATATATATATATATATAATTATATATGTGTGTGTGTGTGATGGTTACTTACGGTTGGCTAGTCTTTTTCAAGGCACAGGTAGTCGATTTTAGATGAAGAGCTTTTTAGAGAGCTGATTTGAATTAGAGATGATATTTGTTTTGGAGTTTTTGCAGAGTGCAGTTTTGGAGAGTTTTTTGTTGAGATTTTCTGTTCTCATGTATTTGTTGTAGGGCTGTCAATGAATACCCGAAAAATCTGATATCCGTCCGCATCCGTATCCGAAAATACAGAATATATCCATTATCCGAGATGCAGATACAGATATCTGATATCCGAAAATCATTCCGGATACGGATATGGTTATAGTGATATCCATATCCGAAAAATATCCGTCTGATTTTCTGATGCGTGTATGTATGTGTGTGTATGCATATATTATATAATTTTTATTTTACATTTAAGATTAAATTAATGTATAAATTTCCTTGAAATAACTAAACTAATCTCAACTATTGGATTATAAAGGAATGTTGTATTTGGTATTATTCAGCATTTTAAATCATGTACTCAATTTATTTTGTGGTATGGTTATAATTAAAACATAATTGTGTATGTGCTTCTTTGATTTATGTTTTGTTTTGTTTTAATCTTAGGGTTGTGTTTTTCATATTTTGAACACTTTATCTCTTAAAATATTTTCTGTAAGAAATTTATTTGGTTCATGTCCTGTTTGTAACTTTTAATTAGATGTATTCACCTTTTCGAAAAAATATTTTATGAGCCAAATTTGCATGTGAGTGATGTATTTGTAAACTTTATTGTTTTATTTTCGGATATTTTCGGATATTTTTTTGGATATTTTCGAATATTTTTTGGATATTTTCGGATAACCACATCCATTGTACATTTTTAAGTTTCGGATACGGATATATTCGGATATCCGCATTCGTTAAGGCGGATTCAGATTGGTATCCGCGGATATCGGATACGGATTCAGATATGGATTTTCATTTTCGGATACGGATTCGGATACAACACTATCTGTATCTGACTGCATCCGTTTACAGCCCTAATTTGTTGTATTTAGTTTGGTGAGACTAGTGTATTGTATAGAAGTAGATATACTTCATTATCGGGTGGTGGCCATGCCGGAATTCGATATTAATGTATGATGGGCGGTGGTTTATCCGGAACTCATCTACCTACACTTTTATACATGCATATAGTCATAACTCGTGTTGTTGTTTATGTTTTTATTGGGCTTGTAGACGGTTTTTGTATACTTTATTTTTATTTTATATATATGTGTGCTCTTTTCTTTTTAGAAGATAACACATTTTGCTTTCAAAATAAAAATAAAAAATTGACACTCATAATTTACCATTTACAACAAATTTTACATTTTAATCAAAATATAAATATTTTAACATAACTTGTTTAAATGTTTGCATAATACCTAATTTAAATACGACAAATCACCCAACAAACACCAAGTACTCATTTTCTACGGTTTACTAACATTTCCAACAGAAATTTACATTTTTGACATTTTACACAACAACTACAATATTTACTATTGAAATGTCATGACCCAAATTCATTTGGTACTTAAATTCCAAAATGAACATTTCAAACAAAATTTTACTTAACGCTACACTTTTATATTTTATTCTAATATAAATTTCTCAAAACTCACTTAACACACAAACTTATCATTAAATTCGTTAAACCATATTGCTAGGTACACAAATCTCCAAAACCTATATTTATACAAGATTTTCCATAACAATATATTTCAACTCTTTATTTTTAAATTTACAAAATGTTAAACTACTTACTAAACCAATTTGTAGGATCAAAAATTTATTTCTAACACATAGTATTAGAAACAAATTTCACTAAATTGATTTAACGCAACCCAATCTACAATTTTATACGAATATTCAACAAAACCACATTTTCCAATTTAATAATCTCCGAGCCTCGGATTAATCATCAGATGATTAATTACTTATTTTACCATAATAAACTCACACACACACACACACACACACACACACACACATATATATATATATATATATATATGAGGAGGATTCCGCTACACCTCTTATATTGCACGTGAACTCCCCCCCTTAATCTCCACCACCTATTCTCTCACTTTCCACTAAGAAATAATATTGAAATGGGAAGAGAGAATGAATGAAAAAATAGATAGTGAAGATTAAGAGATAGAGTTCACGTGCAATATAAGAGGTGTAGCGGAACACACACACACACACACTCTCTCTCTCTCTCTCTCTCTCTATATATATATATATATATATATATATATATATATATATATATATATATATATATATATATATGAGGCAGGTTCAATAACACCCCAAACAGTGAGCACCCTTTTAGCCTACCACTTTTTCACCACTCATTTCCCACTAACTCTCATTCTCTCTTCTTCCACTAACTCTCCCACTTCTCACTTACTTTTTTTAATATAAATGAGAGGGGGAAATCAAGGGGCTTTGGGGTGCCACGGAACGCTTGCCTATATATATATACGAGACGTATAGGCACGCGCTTCATATATATATATATATATATACGAGACGTATAGGCACGCGCTTCGCGCGTGGTGATGACACGCATAGAGCCATTCAACAAAATAAAAATATGTCGTTAGTACATGGTCTGATATATTTCTTGCCCATTTTATTTTTCTGCATATTTATTTGCTCAATAGTTTCTTTTTATTTTCCTATTTTTATTACTGTGCATTAATTTTCTTCTGTTTCTAATTCATGCATGTTAATTCGTGTGACCGTTATTCAAACATACGCGTGATTTAATTCCATTTACGATGCGCATTTATTTTCAAATTCAAACATACGCGTGATTTAATTCCATTTACGTTACCATTCTAGATTTAATTTTCTGCTTTCAAATTTTAACATTATTCCCATTTACGTCTCTATTAATGTCATTAATGACGCGCATGGCTAATTAAAGGAACATTGCTATTTAACTTTAAATACTTTCCGTTTTTTTCTTGATTTAATTCCTTTTATCATATGTGTTTGTTTTTAGTAAAGGGCATTTTCGGTAGTTTGCGTGTACACCAAAAAAGTGTGACACCAAACCTATTCCGATTATTAGTAAAGATGTGTTTGTTTTTAGTAAAGGGCATTTTCGGTAGTTTGCGTGTACACCAAAAAAATGTGACACCAAACTTATTCCGATTATTAGTAAAGATTTATAAACACCAACTTAAATAATTAACTTGAAATTATCAATTAAATTGATAAATTCACTTAATTATCACCTTAATATTTATTTATAAGTTATTAATATCTATAACAGTCAAACAACAATACCTGGATTGTTACACTTTTCGCAGTCCTTAAAAAGTTTGCTATAAAAGAGTATATAATCTAAAATTGTTGTATTTTTCAACATGATATTAATAAGCACTTTTCGATTGTACCCTTCAGAAGACATGCATATGTCATATAGACAAAATTTGAAACAGTTCTATTTGACATCAAATGCATATGGTCACGATTCATCCGCTTGTTCGTATCTTTTCAGCTTCTTTTTGGAGTTGCTTATTTCATATCTTTGTCCTGCTAAGTCCTTTATCTAACAAACAGAGCAACTTTTCGTTAACTTTAAACAACAAAATAACATAATATTTGTAGAATTAAAACATCCTACAGATTCAGTGAATTAGTACGCTATGAGTCTATACTCTTAACCTTGCTATTGTGCACTCATAAAAGAATCCAAGCCATTTTGCAAAACAACTGCCTTACCATTTTTATAAGTTATTTACATGATTAAACACTAAAACCTTGAATTCTACCTAATATGAATAATTAAGTCGCTTTTTTTTATTAAAAAAAAAAGGATGAATCTTCAAATTGCGAGGATAATGAAGTTTGGTTATTGGAGCAGTCTTAAGCAGTTTATTTAGAACTAGTGGCAAAACATGACTAAGGCTCAATTAATAAGCTTAATCTATTATGTAGTTGAATACAGAAAGATTGATCGGTTAGGTCATGTAAATATGATTAAACGTTCAGCACTCAACTTATATGTTCGATAATTATCTATTGACAGATGCAGTTTTCTGTTAAATAAACAGTCAGATTGCTGAAATTTTCTAATGTAATCCTTTTTTTATTCAAACTTTATAATTGCTTACAAGTCATTTCACTGATCCACCTTGTATTAAACTTAACCAAACTACAATGTTATCTTCCATAAACGTACTCAATTAAGCTTTTCAATGTAGTGGTTCTTTAACAAATTATTTAAATAAACCAAGTTTTTAATGGCACTGCACAACTGAGTTCAAGAGAAATAATTAACAAATATACATAAAAGCAACAGTTGAATTATATTTGAAAATAAAACTAAGATTTCCATAGTTCATACCAGTAGCATCTTCTCTGTGTTTTCTTCTCCAAATAGACAGAAAACTCCAATTGGCAACTAATAGATTTATAAACTTCCAAAAATCAGTGTCCCTTTCATTCATTTAATGCAAACAAGTTTGTGAATCTTCCTGACTTTTCAATGTAACCAATTAAATTAATATAACAATTAATTCTTGAATATTGTTTGTTCCGTTAGTGACTAGTAGCATATTTTCTCATTTTTTTGAACAATGTATTAAATCTAGTTTAATTTCACCAAGAAAAAAAAAACAAGTTATACAGTTCATTTTAAAAAAAAAATCATAGATGAAAGCAAAAATGGACCCAAAAAAAAAAAAAGGATCTTTATTTGGAAGAAGTGATAGAGGGTTCATTTTTGAAACATTGCAATTTGCCAATGATTTATTAGTCCAAATCATATTGGTAATAACGAACGAACAATATCAATTTGTAATATCTCAGTTTCAATTGATAGTAATTTTAATAATAATTGTAGGAGTAATAGTAATATCAATTGTAATAATAAATAATATTCAAGAAAACAAGCAAAAAATGAAGATATAGAAACTGTATGATAGGCATACTCATCCCCCAATTTATGTATAAAGCTAACAAGCAATGACAAAAAAGATGAACTAACTACTATAAGCCATTAACTAAATTAGTCATTTTGTAAAGTAGCTTTGGTGCTTTCTCCAAACTATACACATGAGTTTCCACTTATAAGACATGTATATATACAGAACATATCATAAATTTAGACACCACAAAAATCTGCTCCTCATTCTCACACCACAATATTCATATCCAACAAATATAAACATAAATGAGTGATTTGGGAATAATAAACAATAATAAGCAAGAAGATGAGCTTAATGATGAAGTAAGGGACACAATGCAGAATTCATTTGGGAAGAGCAAAAGTGGATTGCAAGTTCATATTGCTTGTTATGAAGAGTTTTACATACATCCAAATGGAAAGTAAGAACTATTTTTTTTTTTTTCTTAGAAACCTATATTTCTTTGTGATTTTCATTGCATAACAAATCAAATTAACATTAAATTTTCAGGTTCTATAGATGGTGGGTGAACATAATTTTCTTATGGTCAATTTACTCTTCGTTCTGGACACCATTAGAGTTCGGGTTTTTTGAAGGGCTTCCTAAAAATATGGAAATATTAGACTGCATGCAAATTGTGTTCTTAACTGACGTGATTATACAATTTTTTGTGGCATACAGAGATGAACATACCTATAAAATGGTACACAACAGAAGTAGCATCGCTGTTCGGTAAGAAATCACATCCTTAGCCTTTTCCCCCCTTCATTTCTGTTATGAAGATAGAAAGTATAATCAGTATGCAACTGAAAAACTGCAAAGATTATAATACAGTATTGGTGAATCTTAAGTACTAAACGAATACACAACCAAAATAAAAGGAAAATTTTGACCTGTTCACATTTTCCTTGTGTCCTCTATGGCTCTATGTGCATGCATGCTTATATTAGATAAATTTGCCTCCTTTTTTAATTTCAAAACAGGAGCGAATTTATCTAAAAATAAGTCATGTGCCCATGATCAGTTTCCTTGTGATGAAAGAAAAGTCCCAAAAAATAAATTCTGAAAGACTAAACATTTACATATAGCTCATGTGACAATTCATAACATATGTGGCTTCAGAATGATCAGCAAAACAGTTGCATAACATCACTTTTATAAGCTGAAATCAGAGTTTTAGTATACTTAGAATTACGAAAATCCACAAAATAAAATTCAACAAATTATACCTAACAATGTATATTTCCATGTGAAGATATGGAAGGTCTAGTTTTCCACTTGATATCCTTGGTTGCTTTCCATGGGATGCCATCTACAAGGTAAATGACTAATAAATACTCCAATATTTATGGTTAATGTAACCAAGTACTTCCGCATATCAGGCGACTGGAAGAAGTGAATGCATCCGGTATTTTGTATGGATACGCTTGTTTCGTTCAAGAAACATCTTACAGTTCTTCAAGAAAATGGAGAAAGATATCCGAATCAATTATCTATTTACAAGGATAGTTAAGCTTATTACAGTCGAACTATATTGTACGCACACTGCTGCATGCATTTTCTATTACCTAGCAACAACTTTACCTCCATCCCAAGAAGGCAATACATGGATTGGGAGCTTGCGGTTAGGAGATTATCAGTATATTAACTTCAGAGAAATTGATTTTTGGACACGATACATAACTTCTGCTTATTTTGCCATAGTGACTATGGCAACTGTTGGTGAGTGTGTGAGATCGTTCTTTCTTTTTTTTTTTTCCCCAAAAATAAGCATTCCAAATTGTATATCTGTATCATGCATACATCAGGAAAATTTGATGGTTTACATACAATAATTGTGGTTCGAACTTTGCAGTTTGCACACTAAGATTGGATGTTCATTGACATACATAAAAACTGAAAGTTGACATATTATAAGTACCGTCCAATTTTTGTGCCATGTGGCATCTCTTCGATATACACGTTCAGTCACTTCTTTAATTGACTATACTGTATGCCTATAAGCGTTGAACTCACGAACTCCGATTACACAACCGAACGTCTTATCATTACCACCACACTACCGGTTGTTATTGGCTATGCGGGTTCAATTTCATTTCATATGATTTTGTGTCGACAAAATTTCATGGCTTTGTTTTGCATGCAGGATATGGTGATATACACGCGGTGAATACTAGGGAGATGATATTCATAATGATATACATCTCATTTGATATGATACTAGGAGCCTATTTGATCGGTAACATGACTGCACTGATAGTTAAGGGTTCGAAAACTGAAAGGTTTCGTGACAAAATGACCGAGATTTTAAAATACATGAACAGAAATAAGCTGGGTAAAGATATTAGGGCACAGATGAAAGAACATCTGTTGCTTCAGTATGAAAGTAACTACACCAAAGCTTGTGCGCTGGAAGATATTCCTGTTGCAGTTCGATCAAAGGTAATTTAAAAGTTAAACCTAGATCTACAAACAAGAATCACAAGATACTGACTGGAGTCGAGAAAAATGCATTAATATGATTCATATGATACACTGTTTTTTGTGTCATATTACAGACAATGAGAAATTTTCTCTTACCTAAAGTTAATTTGTATAGCTGAAATATTGTCTTTGATTTTATTTTGACAGATATCTCAGATGCTATACAATGAGCTGGCTCAAAAAGTGCCCCTTTTCAAAGGATGTTCTGAAGAATTCCTCAATCAAATTGTACATCGACTGATAGCAAAAATTTAACCTTTTTAAAATAAATTTCCCTCCTTTTCCTACAAGCTCACCAACTTTGGTTTTATTTTACTGCAGGTAATGAAACTGAATGAAGAATTTTTCCTACCTGGGGAGGTCATTCTTGAACAAGGGTGTGCAGTGGATCAAATTTACATCATATCAAGTGGGCACTTGGTAATATAAATTATAACCAGAGAAATATAACATAGGAACATGTAAATAAATGTATTTGAAGATAATTATCCAAATTGATCAACTTATTTGTAGGAGGAAGTGGTCATTGGGGAAGATGGATCAGAAGAATCAATAGCAGAGCTCAAGACTTACGATATATTTGGTGAAGTTGCAGTTCTATGTAATATTTCACAGCCATACACCGTTCGTGTATGTGAATTGTGTCGACTTCTACGCATGGAAAAACAAGCCCTGACAAGTATATTACAGCTTTATTTTAGAGATAGTCGGCAAATACTCGGTAATCTACTGAAGGTATAGCTACAACAAGCACATTAAATTGCAAAATTATATAGTAAAAATACAAAATTGATAGAAGAAGAGATTATTTTTTCAGGGGAAGGAAACAGATTTAAGAATCAAGCAACTAGAGTCGGATATTACATATTTAATCGCAAAGCAAGAAGCTGAACTGGCACTTGGAGTAAACAGTGCTGCATATAATGGAGATGTGTACCATCTCAAAGCATTAATTAATGTCGGTGCAGATCCTAACAAAACTGATTATGATGGAAGGACAGCTTTGGTAACTTTTCATAACTTAAAAGCATTTTATTTTCCATCTTATTTGGTCTACCATGAGATTTTTACTTACACCAAGGTTAAAAAGAAGAGACCGGATCACATACATGCATACATTTACATGCATAAGTACACAAAATATTTGAACAACAATGCACCTACTCAAACATAAGAAAATCATACTGATAGTACTTTCTATTGATTCAGCACATGGCTGCATCCAAAGGATATGAAGATGCTGTTCGCTTTCTTGTTCAAAGAAAAGCTAATGTCAATTGCATTGGTGAGAAAAAAGTAACAGTTATTGATTTCTTGCTAATCATGAGTATAAACTGCCCGATGCTTAAGTTTAAAATTCACAGATAAATTCGGAAATTCACCATTACTGGAAGCAGTGAAGGCTGGGCATGATAAAGTAGCATCCATACTAGTAGAAAATGGTGCGGTTTTAAGATTGGAAGATGCTGGAAGCTATCTTTGTAAAATGGCAGCAGACAGCAAAATTGAAATATTAAAACGGCTATTAGAAAAAGGAGTAGACCCAAACTCCAAAAATTATGACCAACGGACCCCGCTTCATGTTGCGGCAGCTGAAGGGTTACACCTTGTAGCTAGTATCTTAATTAAGTATGGAGCAGACGTCCATTCAAAGGACAGGTATTTTTTTCGTATGATTCTCTACAAACTTATACTAAAGTTGGTGATATTCTTATTTTATTATACGGGGCATTTTTGCAGGTGGGGGTACACTCCACTTGATGAAGGTCAGAGATGTGGGAGCAAGCCGCTAGTTAAAATTTTGGAGCAGGCTAGATTTGCTTGTGTAAATTTAACGTAGAAAAAAATCATTGTACAGCTGACTGTTTTCTACAACTCATTCAACTGTGTTGTTTGGTTGTCTCTCCAAATCGATATATTTAGTTTGAAGCCAGTGGGATTAATGCTCAATGATAGAGAGATGTTTGTTTTAAGCTTCCTGAAGTTTTGACTACATTACAAAGAAGAAGTTAATGAATTGTTTAATGTAGACCTTAACCATTGTTGCTGAAAGATGGTATCTTTTTATTTCAATAAATTAAAAGTCAATTCAAGTATCTATAAATCAAGAAATTAACGAAAATTGTCAAAAAAAAAAAAAAAATGCTTTTATTTACACCAACCATATTTTGGGCTTGGTAAATTTCACTACGAGCACGTTACTGGAAAAATCTGTATCCAGTACAAGTTGTATGCATATTTCATGAAATTGGCTGCATTAAATAATGATCTAACCTTGTACTTTTAAGAATGGATAGATTAAACAATCTACACTAGACTTTGTTTCTTGGAGCCGTTTACCAAGGAATGAACGCCGTGTTCCTTCAGTGATTGTGCATGGATCCTTTCTTCACCTGATGTCTACAGAATATCAGTAAGCAAATAATAAAGTCTCCTTTGTAAAATTGCAAGAAAATTTGTAACTACTTCGCAAAGCTCGCTGAACTGAACATGTGATTTTGCTCCGGTATTCTTTAGGCTTTGTGACCATATTACTATCTTTAATTATCATGCAACCAACAAATTCACATGCAAAGATTAGCATCATAATAAGAATATATGGTCAAATTCATGAATACAGCTACTGAGTGGCCTACCTAATCAAACTGGTGGAAGTAGTTCCATTAGATTCACGTTTGAACTGGATACATGGCCCATATATCTCCATAAGAACCATTGATGGTATAATCAATTTAATAATTATATACATATATCGATATATATACTATATACATTATCAGAGCCGGTTCTCGCAACACTATGCCCAAAAATGATGCCTTGTCAATATAAATTCACTTATAAGTAGCTAACAAAACTCTAATTTAAAAGAATCATACTTTTTTTGGAACCTAATGCAACAAAGTGAACATAACCTCTTTGACTAATACTAGATTAATTTGGATACACGCTATACAGTTTATATATCGATATGTACCTAATACTTTTATGAACCAACATTGAAAACAAGACTGAAATTCAAAGTTCACAAGTGCGATGCAAAAAATTCAATAATAAAAAGTTCTATTAGCTGCAAAGAGGACCCCTTGGTGATTCAGCTATCTAATCTTTTTTTTTTTTAATTAGAACTGCTCGATTGTTATTTTCTCGAAAACATCATGATAATTAATATGATTCAGTCGTAGTCTGGTTTTACTTTGCCCATCTTTAAATCTCAATTTGAAAATAAGATTCTCTACGAAACACAAATTTATATTTTTCAGATAGAAAACCATACAATTTGTTACACTTTTAAATATCGGGTTAAATCAAAATTTGTTTGCTTGAAAATTTTCAGATTAGCTACAACACAAGAAACTATAAACGTGAACAAAACTGGTTGCTTCTTTTACCCAAATTAACATCTAAAAGTCAGTTAGTTCACCGGCAAAATCCTTTATTTTCTTAAGTTTCCTTAATGAGAAGAAAACCAATTGCAGCATTCATCAAAATTGTCATCCCAATTTCAACAATTCTACTTGATCTATTAAAACTACTTTCAAAATTAAAAAGCTAAAATGAAAATTAATTGAAATAAGAAATAATTCAAATATCATTCAAAAATTAAACATGTTTAAATAAACAGTAAAGATGGAATCAGTCTAAAGAAAAAACTTCACACCAATTTTAGTCTGAATGCAGAAGTTTAAATTTTTAGTTTATGGACAGCAGAATGATATATTCATACAGCATCACATATATATAATGCTATATTCGTATAGCATTAACACCATCTAATTTCATTATGCTTAAATGATTAATTTTTGAGTGTATGCTGATTATTTTTCTTAAATCTACAAATCCCATTTTCCTGATCACCAAGTCAATTTCACCTATTTTCTCCCTTTATGTTCTGATGCACCCAACTCCATATCCATGCTAAAATTATTAGTAGCACTGTTTATTATGTTACAAACTACTTAGACAGTATTAAGCCGCAACTGCTAGCTGCTTAGGTGATAAACATGATGGAGTAGAGCTCTTAGCATTTAACTACCTAGATTTTGGACGTCTGCCTTAGCGTCTACCTTTGCAACATATGGCCATCGCAGAAAACACAATACATATCACCAACTATAAATACATTAATGATATACTTCTTCTTACTTGTCCAAGGGCTATTCATCACGTCTGTACATGGTCTTAAAAGAACAAAACTATGATCTTAATCACTGGGATTGGAAATGCTCCAATTGATTGTTGGCATGGTTTTTACAGGGACTAAAATCATAGCATTAGCTATCACAGTTGCATATACACCTTTACTATTTGGAGCAATCAGATCTCCAAGAGATGTATTGAACATTTTAGCCATTAAGCTTGAATTGTATCACTCTTGAATCAGATAAGAGACAAGATATTCATATCCGTGCATAGTATCATTTATATGTGTGTTGATACATGAATATAGCGTTACATATGTGCAATGCAATGATGTACGTATATATCAATTTTCTTCCTTCCTATTAACATGTGTCCACCGAACTAAAGCTGAGCTCGGATTCTTCCTTTAGGCTCCGCTTGGGAGTTTTTTTTCTTTTTTTTTTTTTTTTTTTTTTTTTTTTTAGTTTTGAATGGCTGGATGGTTGTATTTCAGGTATTAGCATGATCCGTGCTTGAAAGTTTCTCTTCATACCCGTCATCACTGATTATAAAACCAGTGAAAACCGGTGTAGTGTTAGTTTGATGGTAAATCTCAATCAATCACATTCGGATGTTCTGAAGGGTTAGAACCTTTTCTTCTTCGATTATACTCAAGCTAATTATACAGGAAAATTAATCTTCAGAAAACTAGAGAATACATATAAGGTTATATATGTAATGTTACGTTACTGAAAAAACTCTTAAAAGCAGTGCATGTTAAACTACTAAGCATGTATCGATCGACCGTAACAACACTTCAAGTAAATCAATAAAAACCACAATGGTCATTGATGGTCAAAATCAGTACTCTTGGAATCTCTCATGACCGATACCACAAAACTCCCAAGCGGGACCTTAAACTAATTTCCACTTCAATAGAATTGTGATCTAAAGCAAGTTTTTTTTTCTTTTCATGCAAAGAAGAAGAATTAGATGGTGACCGACGAAGAATGTTTATTTTACTGAAATTGTTAAAGCCACATCTTATAGTCCTACCCCATTATGTCTTCTCTGTCAAATTATTTATTTATTTAATATTTGGTACTACTGCTTTCATTTTTACACATTCTTATTTCCCTCAAATGCACAGTTGTTTCGACAAAGAGGGTAAATGGATAATATTTAGGAGTTGGTCCCGAAGTTATGATTCATTTGTAGGCCATAAGAATACATAGATACAAGGGATAAAGAAAGATTAAGCCCCTCAAAATGTGATATAGTGCACATGCCCCGTTTGCACTAGGCCGGAACGTTCCCTATACACTATCTCATAGTGCATGACAATACAACAATAGTGGGAAGTGCACAACTTCTCAAAGGTCAAAACTGTGGGTGTTAAGAATGTGATCCAGGCCTCTCCGTTTTCCAACTTGCATGTTCTGTGATCTGCATTCTTTCGCTACACTACATTGAAGGCCTGCAGGTCCACGGACAACATCAATGTTAGCTTGGCCGGCTTTCTCCGAAAAGGAATTGAAAATGGCTCAAGAGTGAAAGAGAAAATTAGCTTTAGTACAAATCCAAAAGCTTAAATTCTCAACGAACTTATAATTTTAAACAACAGAAATATAATAATAGACTAGTCCAGTATATACTATAGTAAAATTAACCGTGGCTGATTAACCAAATTATAATAAATGTAATGGTTAAATTCAAAATGAGGTCAACATCCATATCAAAGAGTTTGCAATATTGCGACATTTATCCCATTAGCTTCATCATATGAAGCTTCAGACTTGCCTTATCCTCATTATTAAATTATTATTTTAGGAACTAGTATAAATCTTTCCCTGCTTATGCCACAAGAATATAAAGTATAAACAATATCTCCACGAAATCCAATGCCAAGAACCATGCAAATTATGAATAGAAGACCCAAATACCGTCAACTGGTTATTTCGTTGGGTTTGTGTGTGTGTGTGTGTGTGTGTGTGTGTGTGTGTGTGTGTGTGTGTGTGTGTGTGTGTGTGTAGGCAAAGCAATTTGTATAATATTTTTACACTAACCCATGTAATGTGATGACCGATGACTGATGAAGCTGGAAGTATGCGTAATAAATCACATTTCCTGATCGCATATTACCATCTGCGCAATCAAACATGACATTGATTTTCCTTTGATATGAGAAATAGGGACACAGTTTATGCACTCATCCGTTGTACCTTCCTCTTATATGTGTACGAAGAAAGAAAAAAACATGATTTGTAAGAGAGAGCTGGAAAATTCTCTCATACTATGCCGCTGCTAAAGCATTATCTGAATTAGGATATCATGATAAATTAAAACAAGCGAATATTTGGGAAGCATCCTTAAAACCAAACTTAATTCAAAACGGATGCCTCCCATACTTTCAATGTAAAGCGAATCCCTGTTTTACTATAGCATGGTATTTCCGTGATTTTTTGCGCTGCTACGTAAAAATTAAAAATTGTAAACATCATCGGAAGATTAATGGTAAAAAATTACAGAGATGTCTACACTTAATGTGAATAAGTGCAGACATATATGCAATTATTAACTTAGTGCACAGCAGGTAATAAAATGGAAAAAATTAGGTGCAGAAATGTCTGAATTTACTATGAATAAATGCAGACATATCTGCAATTATTCACATAGTTTATTAAAAAGAAAAAAAAAGTGTAGACATATCAGTAATTATTCACATAGCGTATTAAAAAAACAGATGTAGAAATATTTGCACTTATTGTGGATAAGTGTGAACATTCTGCAATTATTCATAGTGTATTAACAAGAAAATAACAAGTGCAAAAATGTCTGCACATATTGTGAATGAGTGCAAACATATCAGCAAATATTCACGTAGTGTAATAAAAAAAAACAGGTGTAGAAATGTTTACACTTATTTTGAATAAGTGCAGACATGTTTACAACTATTTGACAATATATTGCAGTGTGTGGAAAAATTGCTGATATGTCTGCAATTCTTCAGTATGGTTACATCGTGTTCTGCAACTTTACTAGAAGTGATATATTTTTCATAGTTATGCAATATTCATTATTTTTTGATGATTTTTTCACAATAATGCGATGTTTGAATAAGTATAGTCATTAAATTTGGAAGTTTGAAACAATCAGAACAGAAAAAACCATAACATTTTAATGCTATTGCCATGATGTCTGCAATTTTACGAAAATTTACAGGATTTTTGCTAAAACGTGAATTTTTTCGTATTTTGTTTACATGAATATGAAAATGATTATGTATTGAAGTAAGTTTCAAAGTCTGATAATTTTTTAAGTTGATTTTTTTATTTATTTTTATGATTTTCGAAAAACGGAGACCTAATCTATAAAGTTTTAAGTTATGAAGTTTTTGTGTATTTTGAAACTTAACAGGGACCATAGCCAAACTGTCCCTTAGAACAACGTTAACATTTTTTACCGTGTACAAAGTGAAGTACAAAAAATAATCGAATAGAAGAATACCAAGATATAACAGTAAAACATTTTCTTCCTAAAACAAATGTTATTATTTATAGGATACTGACTTTTTCAAGATGAAATTTTCGTTTGCCAACAATTTTTTCATGCTACATGTCGTCTTTATATTTTTGAACTGCAAATTACTCTATCTCTATTTGAGTAATGCTACTAGATTCACGATAAACACTTAATTTTACCACGTTTCCAAATGACACCAAAATGCCAACCGCTCTTCATTGTAGTCGCAACTTGATACATTCTGAAAATAAAGAAAAATGAGATTGCAATAAAGAATGGTAAACACTGTTTCAGATCTTGAAAATATCGTCCGATATCTCGTTTTGGGCTCCTCCTGAAACGAAACAGCAAATATCATTATAGATCTCCTTTCGCATATATCTCACGAGATATTGCAATATCTAACGATACATCGATCGAGACGAGATACTAAATATCATCCGAGATCTTGGTTTTTCTTGTTAAAATATAAATTAGGAATTGAACCAGAACAATAATGAAAAAACTCAAATCTAGCCACAATAATCTCCTGCTATTTAATATTTTGCATGTTAAATGACCATATTGTATGTTCATATATAATTTGCAATGCTTATGATTTTTATATTTGTCTTTTTTTACATACATGTTACCTATGAAATTACACATTTTATGTTATACTTACAATGAACTTTTTAATGTTTTGGATCTTTTTTATGTTTTACGTCTAACAATAATTGAAGTTTATGAATTAAGCACTAATCTATTCGTATTGTGTTATATTTTTATTTTAAGCATATTACGATTTAGAGTATGAATGATCTTTCGTAAATTAAGAATAATAAAGTGATTTATTAACTCAAGTTTAAGTTATTATGTTTATAATAGCATTCATAAAAATCATTGTGTAAGAATATCAATTATTAACATATCATGTACCTCGAGATTGTTTTGATATGAACTTTTAGACCCGAGATGGAAATCCTTGACGAACCCCCCGAGTTAGACTCATTTCATCTGAGATCTTCCTCAATACGAAATCAAGTCCCTAAAATCTCTGAGACGAAGCGTGACCGATATCCGAGATTTAAAACCATGATGGTCGACATTTTGGTATCGTCTGAAAACATGAGTAAATATAGGTGCTTATTTGATATTCTCATTTCTATTTTTTAAGAACAAGTAAATGTTTATTAATAGTTGTCTTGAAAGCACAAACTTTTGGTTCGATCGTGAACTTCCAAAAACATCCTTACGTGTTTTTAGCTTTTTATACTTAGGATTTACCAACTAAACTTCTTTACAAATTTAAAAGAGTACTGTTAATGTCACTCCAAAAACGGTTAAGGGAGGATCATTCAAAAAAAAAAAAACTAAGGGGGTCGTTTAACATAGTCCACCCATTAACAATTTGTAAAATATAGACCAAAATGTACTTTTATTATTTTACCCTAATTATATTTTGTTGTTCATTAAACCCTAATCCTCTTCTTCTCAAAGTAAACAATTAATCATTGTTTTCATAGAGAAACCAATTTCTAATGAAATTTCTAACTTTGAAAAAGAAGACAACATGATTCTTACTCAAGAAAACGAACGACATGTTGCATTTGTTGAACAAATTACCGAAAAGGTAAAATTTACTGGAAAAAACGGAGGTCCATTTTCAGCCATAATTGGTATATCCGTTGACAGCGAGCCGAATTAAACAATTAAAACGGTCGCCGAATTTGATAAACGCATCACGTCATGACAATAACACAAATATGGCGATAGACCACCGAATAAAATTGTGTTTTCTGATGTACTATCATAATTTGTAGGATTTTAATTTTTCTTTAATTAATTTATTTTCGACATATTATTTCCGAACTTTGTACTGAATTTCGGTATGTCTCTGATGATTTTTACCTTATTTTGTATATTTGAATGGAGGGTAAAATCAGATTTTATTATTTATTTTTCAACTGTGTTTGGCCCCCTCTTAACAATTTAATTTTTAATGGAGCGAAAATAAAATATGACCTCCCCCCCCCCCCCCCTCCCCAATCCCTTTTTGGAGTGGCATTAATAATACTCATTCAAAATTGCATTTCTATCCATATTAACAAGTCTTCACATTAGTTAAAAACATAATCTAATCAATAGACTTTTTTTACATTATCATTTTTGCTAATTAATAACACAAATAAAATGAAAAGTAATAAAAAAATTGGATATTGCAATTCAAAAATAAAAGTTCACATTAATTACATATGAATTTAATGTAATAATATAATTAAAGATTAGCTCAAAATAATTTTCTTTTGAATGTGTTGAACATGTGCAGTTTCTAAAAACATAAATCATATGTAAATAATATATCATGATCATGTGCGAAACACGTGTCGTAACGCTCATAAATAAATAAATAGGATTGCAAATAGTCTAGGGAAATGTTGTGATGAATTCCATACCAAAGAAGGCTTTGATGCTGTTTAACATAAGTCTGTACTCAAAGAAGACACTATCTGAACCAGAGTTGATCCGTTCTTCGTTGACTGCAGGAAGAAAAGAAGGCAAATTCTATTTGGACCCAAGAATTTGCTGAGTATACCCAGAAAAAACGATGACAAAACTGCCTTTACTTTGCAATTTTTTTTTTTTCAATTTTCAGCATACCTTGTAGGACCCCTACGAGGGAGGGTAAAAATGTCTTTTTTAAATAATTCATGGGTGAACTTAGCAAAATATTGGGTTCACCTTGTTTTTTCGGATTTGGTTTTTCGGATTTGCTGGTTTACTCAGCAAATTATTGGGTTCAAATAGAATTTGCCAGAAAAGAAAGCCCCTTCCAATTTTATAACCGCCCACACAACCAGCACTTTCCTAGGCAAGCAAGACTTACTTTCTTCAATTCTATGTAAACAGATCACTCAATGTAGCAAAGAACGGTGGTATCCCAATACCCCCAGCTACCAGAATAAGATTTTTCATACCTGAAAGAGTCATTTGAGTATTAGGGACCTTTTTGCAGTATAAATAATTAAAACCACTCTTGGAATGTGGTAAATTTTATCTTACATTAAAATGGTAGGAAGATACATTCGCATACGCCATACGGTCCTTAGCATAAGCAGCATCTTCCTTCCAGTCTTCAAAAGCTGAGTTTCGTAGGTTTTCGGTCCATCCGCCAAGGACTTTGATAGGAACTGATATATGGTGGTCACCATCTAAAAAAGGCCATGGGACCGGTGTTCCGTGCTTCAGACCCCATCCATAACAAAGTGAATTGTTAGTAGGATTCCAATTTCATTCAGCAAGTTAGTATTTTAATTTATTTTAAAATTGTTATTGGGACAAAATAAAGGGATTGTTATTGTTTTTATTTTAAAAAAAAATTGTTAAAGGTTTACCAATTTGGAAACTTAACAAATAAATGTAATTTTATCTTATTACTCATTTAGGCTTAACTTCACTCTTATGTCCATTAATTTACTTTTTATTAGTTAATCAACATCATTAGCCGTGGAGAAATCAACCCTCTTAACCGAACTAAAATCATTATCACGACATTCCCTGTCGAAAAAAAAAAATTGCCTTCAGTAATTCTCCAAAAATTTTAAAATTCGATTAATTACACAAAAATCGAGACTTTTAGAACGAAGAAATTTAACTACAACCATCGAAATAAAGAAAAATGAAGGTCAAAATCTCGCATAGCTTCTTTGCTATCACACGATCTGATAGAGAGGATAGTGATGTTTTCTTCATTCTCACCATTTTTTCTTCAGTTTTGCCCTGACGTTATTTGCAGTTGAAACGATTTAGGGTTTTGTGATTTAGGGGACTGATGATTTTACGGTGAGTAATTTTTAAAGGTAAGGGTAAAAGCGTAAGAACTAAAAAAAATAGTCACGTACATTTATCCCTCTTAACAATTTAAAAAAATAGAGTGTCCTTAAAATTTGGCCTCCCTTAACAGAAAATGGAGTGTCAATAACAATACCCAAAATAAATTAGCCTTCTCTTAAAATAATAAATAAAAATTCCAGTAATAACTTTATAATCCTAGCAATTTTTCATCAGTATGTACTACAACCCTCCACTGTTTTCTCTTCTTCACCAATCTAGTCGATTTTAAAAAAGAAAAAGAAAACTGATTAAACTAATATTTCCAAAAATTTGTGTCATTACGTTGGGATTTGATTGTTTTCTCTTCGTCATCTTCATTCGAACCATAGTAGAGGAACTAGGGTTGGGTATGTGATTTAACTGGTTTTTAAACAACGCGGTTTTCTCTCAATTGATTTTTGGAGAATTAAAAAGTTATGGGTAACTAGCACGTGATACTTAGGAAATGTTAGTTTGGTCACTTTTTATTTTTATTTTTTTATATCCACCCCCCCCCCCCCCCTTTAACAAACAATAAATAAGAAGAAGTCCCCTTAAAAAATTTCCTTCCTTAATCAAAATTAGAGTCACATTAACAATCTCCGTAATAAAACAGTATGGATCTGAAATTTTGCTCCAATACCCGATTAGACGTCACCTATAACAAAACGATCAGACCCACCTATTATAAAATTGGTAGAATCTAAAATTTTGCTCCATAACCGAAGTTTATACAGCCATGATATAACTTACCTGTTTCAATATATGATGAGGAAAGATAATAAAAATTATGTAAAAATATTTGTATACTAAGTTATTTGCCACTTACAAAATACAAATGATAATGCATTTGCAATGATAAGGGAAGATAATAAAAATGTAACGTATGCAGGCTTTTAAATCTCCCTGAGATCGCCGAGATGAAAAATCCGAGATATTAGCCAAAATTCGAGATTTGGCAGCTAGTTTAGTTATAAGTGTTTCAAATATTGCCCGAGATAGCCGAGATATTTTTCTGAGATATTGGCCAAAAGCCGAGATTTAAAACCATGAACGTATTACAACAATTCAAGATATATGTATTTGTTGGTGCATAATTATGAATGACGCAACTTAATACTATGAAATATTTACTGCTTATTGATTGATAAATCATAACATCTATGTCATAATCATTCATACCTATTAAGATTAGCAAATCATTAATTGTTGTAATAAAGTAGTTTCACGATAGCTTAATAGTGCATGTTGGGTTGGGGCGGACCGATCAATCCCCAACTAAACCCTAGTTCCTGAGTTCATAGGAATGGGTTTATCCGCCCCAATGAACCAATGTAGGGAGTCTAAACGAATCAAAACAAGGACTGATCTACAGGGTTTATACCTCCAGCTGGCATCATTATCATTCCTAACTACAAGCAAGATAATTCTCGAATTTGGACATGGATAAAGTAAGAGTTTTATTTTGCAAATCTACAAATGGTTAATGAATTTTTAGTGGAAATTTTCTCAAATGCATGTGTTTCATAACATATGAGACTTAAAATTCACATTTAGGTGTGCCAAACAAGTTTAGCATTTATAACTTATTTGTCGATGGGTAAAGTTAAACATTATCGATGTTTCTCTACGTGCAAAGCATGCGCTTGTAATTTTGTAATGAAACAACCCTTTATGATATGATATGCAATTATATCATAATAAGATCATGCTATGCAAATGAGGACAATTCTCATTAGAAATATACATTAACATTTTAATTAAAATTGATGGTTAATTATAAAACACAAAATGGCTTCATCACGTTAAATTATTTTCATTATAACTTTAGATAATAATATATACAGGGAAAAGTTTTGGGAAATGTGATATAATATTGAGTTTTTATGTTTAGTATCACATTGTGGTAAGTTTAATGTCATATGCTAAAGCATTTAATATATAATAGAAATTATAGTTCAGTCTGTGTATCTTCTCTCATACAATCAATAAAATTATGCTTCCTTGGGTAGACGTATACTACCACATTGACAGTGGAACAAGGTTTTTTAAAATTTGTATGCCTCCCTTTCGTTTAATATTGTCTACTCAGTTCCACCTTTGTTATAAACAACTACAATAATCATATTTAATTATTTCACCATTTTATATTTTGATTCTGTTTTTTGCCGATGTTGTTAGATTCTATCTTCTTAGAGGATTAACCCCAGCAATCTGATACTAGAGCATCTAGGTTGATTTATAGAAGGTGTAAGGAGGTATGATAGAAGATCGGTTACCCCTGTTGTAGCAAGACTTTATACTAGAGGTTCTTATGTTGTATTTGTGTCACGCTTGGCAATAAATAAAAAGCTATGACAAGGATAAAGAGTTAGAGACATGACAATGGAGGATATAGGGTATTCTAAAAAGAATATAATTCATGAGGTAGTTTTTGATATTGAAGAGTTGCCCGTTGGTTTTTCTACGGCAGAAAGGGATAAGATAAAGAATATAGTTTTGCTACTCTATAACTGGGCATGAAAGAAAATGTAACCTTAAAAATTAGCATGGAAACCACTCCTAAAAGTCTCTGGATCAAGCTGAAGAATCTCTATCTAACGAAAATGCTTGTTAACCGTTTGATTCTACTAAAGTCGCTTTTTATCACAATGACAAGAGAGGGTGTTTTAGTCAAGGCGCATCTTAGTTTCTTTGACAATCTTATAATAAAGATGAAGACTATTGATTTGAAGATGAAAAAGAATAAAAGGTGATGGTTTTTTGTGTTTCCTTTGAAAGAATTACAAAGGTCTCGATAATAGCCTGATTTACAAAAAAGGCACCTCGATTGTAAACAATGTAAAGTCGGGCCTTCCAACTTGAGGGACTAAATGAAGGAGATGAGTGAAGGAGGAGAATGAAGTAGTAGTCATCGCCTGTTTGTTAAGCAAGGAAGAGATGAGATGAGATGAATATTTGGAATATTATACGTGTTCGAGATTTATGAAGCCCAGAAACATTTAGAGAATAAAGTTTAGAAATGAAAAATGTCACTGCAGGAAATCAAATCATTGAAGAGAGACTAACCATATTTAAAGAAGAATGCTGAGAATGAATCTCTATTCATTGCGCTAAAGAAAATTATATCGGATGATATGTTGATTATAACGGTATCGGATATATCAAACCGCTGGATGTTTGATTATGAAGCGTCCTTTCATACAATGTGAGACGATGGCCTCATGCTACCTTAGCCAAATGAAACGATATCATCATGGCTAATCGATACAGAACGGTCATTAGAAAAGAAACGAAAGTAGAGTAACCTTTTATACATCTCATAATGTAAGGACAAAAATATAATATCAAATATATAAACATAATAGTAACTAATAACCAGGTGGAATATCACTTCAATTGAATCATTTAATTATGTATAAATGTCATATAAAATGTATACAACAAGTCTTCATTATATCATCTCTCAATGAACATAAAAAGGAAAAAAAGCAACACCCCTTAAGCTCTATAGTGCTATCTAGTGGAAAATATTCGAACAATACATCAAAACTCTTTCTAGCTCGTCCTTCGGACAACAACTGCATCACCCAGACCTATTATCTAGTTTGCTCATTTAAGAGTGCCAAAACAATAAGAAATAGAAATATAAAACTTTAGATTAGAAAACTATCTAATATGAGCCATAAATGAATCTCAAAATGATATGCATAAAAATATTGAAATGGATAAAGGTACACGAACCATACCTGACATGTTCCTACAACCACAGAGTATGTGCAAGTATATTATCCTACTTATAGAAATAATATGAAGGTATTGTACACATAATAGGAGGGAAAAATCCAAGTAGTCATATCCCCAATACCTCTTCTTCATAATACCTATAAGTGACAGCCTCTCCAAAAGAGAAACCATTGCAATCATAGGACGATAACATCAGTCAAGAATATTTTAGCTATCACTCTTTCTATGCCATGAATATATACCAACTCGTATAACAATATTTTAAATGTCAAAGACTAATGAAAACTATTCTTTTCATTGTACTCTCGCACCTTTAGAGTTCAAAACTCAGTACACAACATTCAGCCCAAAATTGGACACTAGATCCAAAGCCACATGTCATAACGGACCCCCAGTACCAATCCATTGGGTGCCTCGCTATACGACACCTATACTTTGAATATAACAAGAACACTCTAAGTTATAAACAATTCATTTTCACTTCCACAACATCTAAGCCTTCTCTTCTCCATTCTGTAACGTGTCATATTCACTCAATACACTCCATTATCTGAAACTCACGGCATTTCATTCGTAGCATCATAAGTCTTTATTGGCCTACATCGGTACCTATTATAAATATGAGCCAACAACTAAAGTACCATAGCTTTCATCTTGTAGTCGTATCACCACATTGGTTAATGTAAAAAAGCCACCACCTTTAGCATGATCTACTGAATCCCGGTATCCATTCCTTGAAGTTGCACATTCACGAGAGCTACTACTATGAATTGATATCGAGTCATCGAGATGACTTGTAACCTAGTCATTACGTAACCAAATTCCTCATATCTTTTCTTTGCCAACTAGTACACTCATCCCTAATGTCATAGACCTCGACCTATCACTTATACATCTTAGTCTTCTCTTCTAAGCATTATGCTTCAAGACATAGAATTTAACTCATCAAACCCTTTTACGCTTAACTAATCTTTAACATCAAGCAATAAAACCACTCCATGAACCATGCTTTATCCATCTATGAAGATTGTCGATTTATTGCCTTCACCAGAATGACTTGGTTTGGACTTGTCTTAAATGACTTGGTATTGACTCTTCACTTCAACTCCAAATTCAATGCAAATTTTTATACTTTCTCATGCAATGCTTTAGAGTCTACCCATCAAAATTTGTCTAATTCCAACTACTTAGATTCCAGTGTGCATAACTCTCTTACCTAACAATCAATTCAATCACAATACTAACACACAAGATCAAGGAATAACACCTAAACTAAATACAATAGTAATTGAACCCATCAAACATAGTAATTTGTACCATCGAACATAGAAAATCATCACGTAAGATAAGCAACCACTTTCTAATCATATTTCTACTTAAAATCATGAATATATATAATGAGTTTTAAGCAAATTTTAGATTATATGCATATTAACATGTAACTAAAGTTAGATTAGGTTTCAGTTATCAAACTCGTATTATATCTGATCAAATTCATGACATATAATCATGAGATCTAATCATATAAACATAATAGAAGAGTGATAAGTTATTAACTTCTCAATAATCATCAAACTCAATCAAACTATAGTAGATCCGATTTGAACAACAACAAATCACACTTCAAACCAAGAAAAATAACGAGCATGATTTTCTAATTGAAAATACAATCACTAATTAGCCAATTGATGTGATTTAGGATGAAATATAGGAGAACCAGAGAAGAACTAGAGCAAACAAGGGTTTGGAGATGATTTAGAATGAGAGGAAAACCTTTCATTAACCTATCTTTTACCCAATTTCTAGGCTTAAATTATTAGACTAATTAGCCTTTTTATTCATCTTACTAATTACACACTAATTCAGATAAACAAATTTTCTAAAACTTCAAATAATTATAACTTTCTAATTTTATGTCCAGCTTTCCTACATGACCACTACAAAGAATAATAACCACCACTCAAAACAATGAAATAGGTTAGAGCCTCCAATTGGACTCATGTCGAAAGTTATACCCAACCAAGGACAAAACGGTAACATGGAAATTCGAAAAAATCACAAGTGCCTAAAATACCCCTAAGAGTTATACCTCTATATTATAGAGTCATGATACCTCATACAAATTAAATAAAATTATTTTATAGTCCTTTGATATGTAAAATATGAGTTATTGCACTCTCCGCCCTTTTAGGATTTCACGCTTAAACCCCAATAATACAAATATGAATAACCAAAACCATTCTACATGACTTTAAACCACTGGTAATCATCAAAAATTGCAATCAATCACCATGCAAGCATTAAAAAAATGGAAAATACCTAACTTGTGAAATACTAATCAAAAAGTTATATGATAAAATTGTAACGACCCGGATTTTCAGCCGTTGAATTCTGAATATTTAAATTTGTTTTAAATATTTTATTTGAATTATATATAGGAATTTATTTAATAAAACGATATTTAAAACGTATAATTTATAATATAATTAAAACGAGTTTAAAATGGCGTGGTAGTTTGAAAATTCGATTTCAAATTTCAAATGAATGTACAGGATTTAAAATAAATCGGATTTTAGCGAAACAAGAAATATTTGAATTTGTTTGAAAATATCTTTCCAATGAATGTGAAAAATACGGATTTCATAACAGGATTAAAAAGTTATGTCCAAATCAAATTTAGAAATAGTCGCTGTAGAATCGTATATAGGCCATAACGGTTATTTAAATATATTTAAATATCGGTCTTGAATTTGGACAATCCCTTTGAGGTGTAGTTATAATTTAATTTTTAGAATTTTACTGTAATTTTCAATTAATTAAATATGCAACTTTTTATTTGGAGTATTTTGCACCCTATATCAATATTTTGGGGTTTCACAATATGAGTTAAACTACCGATATTATTATATTTTTGGAATCGCGGTACATCGCTCGACACGTTCGTACTTTTGTTTCTGTCTATAGCAGTTCGTAAGCAAACAATTTTTTTACCAGGTATCCTATGTTTTATAATTTTGGAACATATAAAAGAGGAAAAATATAATAAATAAACAACTTCTTGTTAACGTATTTTAAGCACATTATCAGTATTCTTGAAGAAAAGAAATAAACGATGATGATGAGCCTAGATCTCATTATAGCAATCATCTTATAAATGGTGATTAGCTTTAAAAATCTTTCGACGTTGCGTTTGAAATCCCTGCACAGGCGTATAAAGTCTTCGATCAAAATTAAACAAAAACAATGGAAAATCATTATTAATATCTCAGCAATAATCTATATATAACATAATATATCTGCCTGTTGTTTCGTATCCTATCGGAACTATTTTGGCACATTACTTTCTATATGATCGGTCAAGTCTTGAAGCTTCTCAGTTGTTTTATCTGCAAACAAAAAGAAATTGAAACCGTCCTCTCCAAGTATTCAAAATCGTGGGTGCCAATCCATCAAAGAGCCGTGCTTGCCAAGGTAATAAAGAACCATGCGTAGCACGCTTTCAACACCGTGGTCAGTACGCTTTTCAAATCTCTATAAAACGAAAACAATCCGACCATTTTTATCCCTTCCCTTCAGCAAAAACAAAACCGAATATTTCTCCTCCAAAATAAAACGAAATTCAAAAGTCATAATCAAATCAAACAAAATCAGAAAAACTCAACTCTTATCAATTCAAAATCGTGAGAGGGAGATCTCTCCCTTGATATACTATTTATCGTATGCGATTCGGGTCATTTGGATTCGACTACGAGCAGCAGGTAGGTTGGTTGAGTTGCGGTTTCGGGAGCAAGCAGGGTTTACTGGAGTACAGCGTCTCGGGTGGGGGAAGGTCTCGGCATTGGCCAACTGGCGGCGTCGGTTAAGTGAGGTCAGGGGCCAACAAAAGGACGATGGTATTTCTGAAGCTGGCGTTTTAAGACGGGTGTCGGACGCTGGTGTGGTAGTGCGAGTGGCGAGCTGTGGGGTCCATCGCGAAAGTCATGCGGTAGGGAGGTTGATGGTGGAAGCTGCAGTGATGTTTGGTGACTGAGGTAACAACGATATTTGGGGTTCACGAGAAAGTGGAGATGAAGGAGTCAGTGGAATAATCGGTGGAGTATTAAAGGGGTAAAACGTGGAGACAGGTTGATGAATGTTTTGGTTTTTTCGTGATGGGCATACAGTGGGATTAACGTGTGAAGTCGAGGTAGTAAAGGGTACTGGGTTGTTTCGGTAAGAACGTAATATAGATGAACAATTTCCTGGGGCAAACCGTGAGTTAGTGGAAGGACTAAAAGGAAGTATATAAACTGGATTTCCATACGTTTTAAGAGAAGAAAATAGGGACTGTGAGGACCAGTTGAAGTTCGTTGTTTAGGGGATGGGGATGTAGAAAATGTGGAGCTGATTCATTCGGTGCTGTGGTTTTGGGCGCTAACAATGAGATGAAGGGGATAACTTTCCTGAAACAAACTTGAACGAAAGCATCACCATGTTAGACAGTCACCTGTTGGTGATGTTATAAGGGAAATTACTTGGAGTTGGTAATTATAGCATTGCCATTTAGAGTGCAAGGGGTTGGCAGTCAAAGCAAGGTTAATATTGGATTTACTGAGGAGGATGGAATTGCATTTTCATATAGGAAAGAAGGTTTAAACTGTGGAGCAAGGGTTAAGTGTTATCAAGAATTGGACCAAATCAGTCAAGGTGAAATCGTATCGACAAGATCATCGTTGTGGCACTATGGTAGTTGGGGATAGAACTACTGGAATTTCAGAATAAAATCAAACTCCTGTTTGATTTTAGACAAAAATAAAAGCAGAACCATCAACTGCAAAACAAGGTGAGTAAACTCACTAACTTTGACTCGTTTATATTTTATATAAACGAGTTTTAAATTTTATTATAGTATTTTATACTATGTGATGATTGTTTGGTTGAAATGGTTGATAGTTGATCGATTATCAGTTCTGTTACCAGGATATTTCATATTGATGTGATTAACGTCAGTGGATGCAGGGAAACAGGTTGGAGGGGCCCAACTGGGTTCCTCAATATTTATATTATTGTTTGCATATATTTGCGTTATATGATGTATTCTATGATTATTCTGTTGTCACTGGCCCTAGAATTTTAGTATTTAAATACCATAAAATATTTTTGAATAGGGGAAAAGGAGTTTGGGATTTAGAAAGAAAATTTATTTTCAAAAATAGAAATTTAGTTTCAAATAAATTTGAAAGCAGAAATCTATTTTAATGAATAAACATGAAGTTGTTTATAAATGAGTTTGTAACTTAAGTGAACTATTTATCATTGGATAAGCTGAAATTAAAATTTCAAATTGAATTTACATAAGGGTGGCAATGGGTTTTAAACCAATATTCGAAATGAAATTCGAACTTGGTAATTATAAAGGAAATTATATAGGGAATTATAAGTGGTTGTAATAAAATGAGATTCGATATGAATAGTTTACAAGTATGAAATAAAATGGTATATAAAGAAAATATATTCACGATTAAAGTGAATAATGGCTTAAACCAAATATTTTGCAAATGAAATATCTATAAAGGTAATTTATATTTGAAATATGATTTCAAATTGGAATTGGATTGAAAAGGAAAATGGATGAACGTTTAAAAGGGAAACGACTAGTTTTACTCCAAAAGGGGAAATATAAAATGAATTAGGTTTTGTAAAGTGGAATAGTTATAAAGGAATTTGGTACTGTTTGGGTAAATTTAAATAGCAATTTTAAACGCTGCCGTTATAATATATGTTTGGTAAATCTAAATAGAAATTTTAACGTTGCCGTTATAATAACTGTTTTAACAGCGATCTTAATGCTATTGTTATAATAAGTGTTCTATAATTCTAGACAGCGATTGTAATGCTGTTGTTAAAAGTAATATTTTATAAATCAAATATTTGGAAATAGCGATTGTAACGCTGTTGTTAAAATGAAATGAATTGGTCAACGAGGAATTAAGAAAGGGAATTCGGAAATATTTTCCGATATTAATAATGTATATTTTCTGAATATAGAAAATAAGGATTCGTGAATAATTAGAAATGTTTTCTAACTGGAATAAGAGATATTCTCTCGAATAAAGAAATTATAATATTGAAATGTTTCTCAACGAATCGAGAAGGGAAATCGAGCTTCAAAAGAATACGATAGATGGGAAATGAGAAGTATAAATTATAATATAATAAGGAATTAGTTTAAAAGGGGCCAACGTTGATTGATCGATCGAATTCCTACCTGGAAATAAGATCGTTGGTTGTACACTTATTTTTCTTTGATAGTTAAATCACCAACTATCGAAGTTTTGACCATCTTTCCGTCGTCAATACGGAGAGACCGGGATCAGATTCAGTATTTGAAAACCACTCTGTATGGGCGTTTGCGTTGCGATCAAATATGTTGAAAATGATTGAAGGCGGAGTTATGCAAGGACTATCCTGCTTACGGGATAGTGCCTTCGGTTTGTCCAGTTCCAGGACAACGTGAATGGACGAATGTCTGACAGAGTATATCTAACGGATCACGTAAGTTGATCTCTTCAAACGTACTTACGTTTGGTGGCGGAGGAATTCGTTTCTCTTAGCTTTATACCCGTGGTATTTTTGGGGAAATCAATTTGTGATTTGGCGGGTATGATGATGTGGCATTCAAAGTGAATGGTGGTCAGGTGTCCTAAAGATACGTAATGACCTCAAGCCTCACAACCCGGAATCTGACAAAAATCGGGCAGGCAGCATGGCTATGTGGGTCGCTCCCATTAGGATGTATAATCACCTATCTAGAGAAATTACATTTTCTTCTTTAAATCCATCGATGCTGTCCCTTTCGGGAAACGGTTGCTGATCCCAACCGTTGGTGATATACATTCGATACACTCAAGCGAAATGAGTGGTCGATCATGTGAGGGCCGGGTTGCAAGACGTTCTTGTTGAACCCAGTGTATTCGCCTCTAGAGATACACTATCGGCAGGTGGTCCCATACCTTGTCATGTTGGAAATCCAATCTCCAGTAAGCGCCCTGCGGTTTATGATTTTATATTATATATGGAGCTTGAGATGCAAGCGTTCCGCTAGATGGTTATTTATTTGTTGTAGACATTATTATAATATCACTGGATTTGATATCAAAAATATTTTTTTGGTTATCGTAAGGTAAAAACCATCCGTGTTTATGTGTAGATCGGTCTTACGATTATCAATTCTTTCGAAAGGATTTTGAAAGTTAAACAAATGGTTGGAGTTTACTCACATCAGTCCCATGACTGACCCAGAGTTTATTTTGTTTTATTTTCCCTAAACTCTTGGGTGCCCAAATTTGTACGGGTAGTCAAGTAGTCGGGATTTTTCAGATTCACTTGGAGGAGCTCAAAGCAGGAGGCTTCATCAGTTAGCTATAGAGTATCGAATTTTCCGCTGTGTACTATGTTGTATCTGGAAACAGACGTTTATAACTGTTCCAGGGATAACCGTTCTGCTCTGATAATGGTATGTATATTTCAAAGTTATGTTCACCAATATATTTTATTCGTTCCGCTGTGAGTTTGTGATCTTCGCTTTCTTCTATTCTAATATTTCTTTCTTTCTATTTCTCACCCTCTAACTTCTTTCTAATAATGATTCGTATTTCTGTGCAATTTGGGTTGGACGTGTGGTGTGATCAGTCAACTCAAAAAGTACAGAAGTTCGGGTCGTTTCAGTTGGTATCAGAGCTGAAGGTTAAGTTATTACCTTGGCTCTGTGGCGTAACTCGATAGAGATGGGGTTAGTAATACCCTAGATTGAGTTTGAGTGTATATACATGAGCACGTATTTGTAGATTTGATATAAAATTGTTTTATATTGCGCGGGCTGGTTTGTTGAGTGGTTTATGAATTCTGGTTGATATAGGAAGTACAACTATATCGATAGGTGTTTCTAAACTCTCGAACAAAGCAATTCGACACAGTATTATTTTAAAAAAATGGGTAAATGAAATAATTTTACCCAAAATTGTATTTTGATGTAAAAAAAGAAATAATTTTGTAAATTTCTTATAATATATGGGTGTGTTGAGTTTTATTACCATCAAATGAAGTAGATTTGGTAATATATAAACAAATATGATTTGTATATGGAAAAAATATACAAATGAGAAATGAAATTGAATCCATACCAGAATATGGAATTTGAATCCCGGAAGTTAAAGAATATTTCTGAAACATTTTGACAATAATAAAGAGGTATTTTGAAAGGATTTGAATAAAAATTGGTTTAAATGGATTTTGAAAATTTTAAAGCACTATAGTCACTTCAGTCGCTAGAAAATAATTCAGATGATGATGGCCACATCATTTGTATCTATTTTCAAGTTTCTGAGTGATGGATTGCTACCATGGTAGATTTATTTGAGAAAAACGAAGTCGTTTTTAGCAGTTCAAATATATTGAATTGCACTAGTTATAAATATATATGATTTCAAACTAATTTGAAATAAAACCCGGGAATTTGAATTCTGAAATTAAAATTTAACTTGTATAAGTTGAATAGATTGAAATTGTAAAAACTGAAATGGATTGAAATTTAACCTGAATGAAGTCAAATAAAATTGGGTTTGGATTAGAGTTGTTGAGACTCGAATTATTAAAATGAATTTATAAGCAAGTTAAATATATGTTGGATGTTGTTATTTATTGGAATTAGGACTTAAGCAGAATAAGTGAAATGATTTTGGAGTGGAAATCAAGTTTGAATTACCAAATGGAAGTGAACTAATCAAGAATTGATTAGTGGAATGGAAACTAAAGAGTTGGATTAATTTGGAAATCTATTGGAATGGATGGATATATGTTGAGCATGTTTTGAATGGAAGCAAATGTAAGAGATAGAATTATGCCCGATAAAAAGTTACACGTTTACAATATTACTTGGGTTTGATGATTTTATGAGCCTATGGGTGCTAGCCGCTTGGCTTTATGATTTTCTTTTGAATTGGAGAAGGCCTAGAAAGGCGAGTGGTGGTTGTACCGATTAAGCCGTGCAGAGGGGATGCTGCCGAAATTTTTCAGAATTTAAAGTGTTAGAAAATTTTCAGAATTTTCAAATTTTTTTATTAGTAAGAATAAATTAATATTTTAATTGAAATAAATTGGTCCAGTTAAGCTGAAGTTAAGGAGTGAACAAAAAGGATTTTTGGATCTAGTTAATAGGGTATGTAGCATTTTTTTCTACCATAGCAATTTCGAGGACGAAATTATTTTAAGGGGGAAGGAATGTAACGACCCGGATTTTTAGCCGTTGAATTCTGAATATTTAAATTTGTTTTAAATGTTTTATTTGAATTATATATAGGAATTTATTTAATAAAACGATATTTAAAACGTATAATTTATAATATAATTAAAACGAGTTCAAAATGGCGCGGTAGTTTGAAAATTCGATTTCAAATTTCAAATGAATGTACAGGATTTAAAATAAATCGGATTTTAGCGAAATAAGAAATATTTGAATCTGTTTGAAAATCTCTTTCCAATGAATGTGAAAAATCCGGATTTCATAACAGGATTAAAAAGTTATGTCCAAATCAAATTTAGAAATAGTCGTTGTAGAATCGTATATAGGCCATAACGGTTATTTAAATCTATTTAAATATCGGTCTTGAATTTGGACAATCCCTTTGAGGCGTAGTTATAATTTAATTTTTAGAATTTTACTGTAATTTTTAATTAATTAAAAATGCAACTTTTTATTTGGAGTATTTTGCACCCTATATCAATATTTTGGGGTTTCACAATATGAGTTAAACTACCGATATTATTATATTTTTGGAATCGCGGTACACCGCTCGATATGTTCGTACTTTTGTTTCTGTCCATAGCAATTCGTAAGCAAACAAAATTTTTACCAGGTATCCAATGTTAGAACATATATAAGAGGAAAAATATAATAAATAAACAACTTCTTATTAACGTATTTAAACACATTATCAGTATTCTTGAAGAAAAGAAATAAATGATGATGATGAGCCTAGATCTCATTATAGAAATCATCTTATAAATGGTGATTAGCTTTAAAAATCTTTCGACGTTGCATTTGAAATCCCTGCACAGGGGTATAAAGTCTTCGATTAAAATTAAACAAAAACAATGGAAAATCATTATTAATATCTCAGCAATAATCTATATATAACATAATATATCTGCCTATTGTTTCGTATCCTATCCGAACTATTTTGGCACATTACTTTCTATATGATCGGTCAAGTCTTGAAGCTTCTCAGTTGTTTTATCTGCAAACAAAAAGAAATTGAAACCGTCCTCTCCAAGTATTCAAAATCGTGGGTGCCAATCCATCAAAGAACTGTGCTTTCCAAGGTAATAAAGAACCATGCATAGCACGCTTTCAACACCGTGGTCAGCACGCTTTTCAAATCTCTATAAAATGAAAACAAGCCGACCATTTTAATCCCTTCCCTTCAGCAAAAACAAAACCGAATATTTCTCCTCCAAAATAAAACGAAATTCAAAAATCATAATCAAATCAAACAAAATCAGAAAAACTCAACTCTTATCAATTCGAAATCGTGAGAGGGAGATCTCTCCCTTGATATACTATTTATCGTATGCGATTGGGGTCATTTGGATTCGACTGCGAGCAGCAGGTAGGTTGGTTGAGTAGCGGTTTCGGGAGCAAGCAGGGTTTACTGGAGTACGACGTCTCGGGTGGGGGAAGGTCTCGGCATTGGCCAACTGGCGGCGTCGGTTAAGTGAGGTCAGGGGCCAACAAAAGGACGATGGTATTTCTAAAGCTGGCGTTTTAAGTCGGGGGTCGGATGTTGGTGCGGTAGTGCGAGTGGCGAGCTGTGGGGTCCATCGCGAAAGTCATGCGGTAGGGAGGTTGATGGTGGATGCTGCAGTGATGTTTGGTGACTGAGGTAACAACGGTATTTGGGGTTCACGAGAAAGTGGAGAGGAAGGAGTCAGTGGAATAATCGGTGGAGTATTGAAGGGGTAAAACGTGGAGACAGGTTGATGAATGTTTGGCTTTTTTCGTGATGGGCATACAGTGGGATTAACGTGTGAAGTCGAGGTAGTAGAGGGTACTGGGTTGTTTCGGTAAGAACGTAATATAGATGAACAACTTCCTGGGGCAAACCGTGAGTTAGTGGAGGGACTAAAAGGAAGTATATAAACTGGATTTCCATACGTTTTAAGAGGAGATAATAGGGACTGTGAGGACCAGTTGAAGATCGTTGTTTAGGGGATGGGGATGTAGAAAATGTGGAGCTGATTCATTCGGTGCTGTGGTTTTGGGCGTTAACAATGAGATGAAGGGGATAACTTTCCTGAAACAAACTTGAACGAAAGCATCACCATGTTAGACAGTCACCTGTTGGTGATGTTGTAAGGGAAATTACTTGGAGTTGGTAATTATAGCATTGCCATTTAGAGTGCAAGGGGTTGGCAGTCAAAGCAAGGTCAATATTTGATTTACTGAGGAGGATGGAATTGCATTTTCATATGGGAAAGAAGGTTTAAACTGTGGAGCAAGGGTTAAGTGTTATCAAGAATTGGACCGAATCAATCAAGGTGAAATCGTAATGACAAGATCATCGTTGTGGCACTATGGTAGTTGGGGATAGAACTACTGGAATTTCAGAATAAAATCAAACTCCTGTTTGATTTTAGACAAAAATAAAAGCAGAACCATCAACTGCAAAACAAGGTGAGTAAACTCACTAACTTTGACTCGTTTATATTTTATATAAACGAGTTTTAAATTTTATTATAGTATTTTATACTATGTGATGATTGTTTGGTTGAAATGGTTGATAGTTGATCGATTATCAGTTCTGTTACCAGGATATTTCATATTGATGTGATTAACGTCTGTTGATGCAGGGAAACAGGTTGGAGGGGCCCAACTGGGTTCCTCAATATTTATATTATTATTTGCATATATTTTCGTTATATGATGTATTCTATGATTATTCTGTTGTCACTGGACCTAGAATTTTAGTATTTAAATACCATAAAATATTTTTGAATAGGGGAAAAGGAGTTTGGGATTTAGAAAGAAAATTTATTTTCAAAAATAGAAATTTAGTTTCAAATAAATTTGAAAGTAGAAATCTATTTTAATGAATAAACATGAAGTTGTTTATAAATGAGTTTGTAACTTAAGTGAACTATTTATCATTGAATAAGATGAAATTAAAATTTCAAATTGAATTTACATAAGGGTGGCAATGGATTTTTAAACCAATATTCGAAATGAAATTCGAACTTTGTAATTATAAAGGAAATTATATAGGGAATTATAAGTGGTTGTAATAAAATGAGATTCGATATGAATAATTCTGAATAAAGGGTATAAATAGAGTTTGGATTTAAGAGATGTTTACAAGTATGAAATAAAATGGTATATAAAGAAAATATTTTCACGATTAAAGTGAATAATGGCTTAAACCAAGTATTTTGCAAATGAAATATCTATAAAGGTAATTTAGATTTGAAATATGATTTCAAATTGGAATTGGATTGAAAAGGAAAATGGATGAACGTTTAAAAGGGAAATGACTAGTTTTACTCCAAAAGGGGAAATATAAAATGGATTAGGTTTTGTAAAGTGGAATAGTTATAAAGGAATTTGGTATTGTTTGGGTAAATTTAAATAGCAATTTTAAACGCTGCCGTTATAATATATGTTTGGTAAATCTAAATAGAAATTTTAACGCTGTCGTTATAATAACTGTTTTAACAGCGATCTTAATGCTATTGTTATAATAAGTGTTCTATAGTTCTAGACAGCGATTGTAACATTGTTGTTAAAAGTAATATTTTATAAATCAAATATTTGGAAATAGCGATTGTAACGCTGTTGTTAAAATGAAATGAATTGGTCAACGAGGAATTAAGAAAGGGAATTCAGAAATATTTTCCGATATTAATAATGTATATTTTCTGAATATAGAAAATAAGGATTCGTGAATAATTAGAAATGTTTTCTAACTGGAATAAGAGATATTCTCTCGAATAAAGAAATTATAATATTGAAATGTTTCTCAACGAATCGAGAAGGGAAATCGAGCTTCAAAAGAATACGAATGATAATATAATAAGGAATTAATTTAAAAGGGGCCAATGTTGATTGATGATTGATCGATCGAATTCCTACCTGGAAATAAGATCGTTGGTTGTACGCTTATTTTTCTTTGATAGTTAAATCACCGACTATCGAAGTTTTGACCATCTTTCCGTCGTCAATACGGAGAGACCGGGATCAGATTCAGTATCTGAAAACCACTCTGTATGGGCGTTTGCGTTGCGATCAAATATGTTGAAAATGATTGAAGGCGGAGTTATGCAAGGACTATCCTACTTACGGGATAGTGCCTTCGGTTTGTCCAGTCCCAGGACAACGTGAATGGACGAATGTCTGACAGAGTATATCTAACGGATCACGTAAGTTGATCTCTTCAAACGTACTTATGTTTGGTGGCGGAGGAATTCGTTTCTCTTAGCTTTATACCCGTGGTATTTTTGGGGAAATCAATTTGTGATTTGGCGGGTATGACGATGTGGCATTCAAAGTGAATGGTGGTCAGGTGTCCTAAAGATACGTAATGACCTCAAGCCTCACAACCCGGAATCTGACAAAAATCGGGCAGGCAGCATGGCTATGTGGGTCGCTCCCATTAGGATGTATAATCACCTATCTAGAGAAATTACATTTGCTTCTTTAAATCTATTGATGCTGTCCCTTTCGGGAAACGGTTGCTGATCCCAACCGTTGGTGATATACATTCGATACACTCAAGCGAAATGAGTGGTCGGTCATGTGAGGGCCGGGTTGCAAGACGTTCTTGTTGAACCCAGTGTATTCGCCTCTAGAGATACACTATCGGCAGGTGGTCCCATACCTTGTCATGTTGGAAATCCAATCTCCAGTAAGCGCCCTACGGTTTATGATTTTATATTATATATGGAGTGTGAGATGCAAGCATTCCGCTAGATGGTTATTTATTTGTTGTAGACATTATTATAATATCACTGGATTTGATATCAAAAATATTTTTGGTTATTGTAAGGTAAAAACCATCCGTGTTTATGTGTGGATCGGTCTTACGATTATCAATTCTTTCGAAAGGATTTATAAAGTTAAACAAATGGTTGGATTTTACTCACACCAGTCCCATGACTGACCCAGAGTTTATTTTGTTTTATTTTCCCTAAACTCTTGGGTGCCCAAATTTGTACGGGCAGTCAAGTAGTCGGGATTTTTCAGATTCACTTGGAGGAGCTCAAAGCAGGAGGCTTCATCAGTTAGCTATAGACTATCGAATTTTCCGCTGTGTACTATGTTGTATCTGGAAACAGGCGTTTATAACTGTTCCAGGGATAACCGTTGTGCTCTGATAATGGTATGTATATTTCAAAGTTATGTTCACCAATATATTTTATTCGTTCCGCTGTGAGTTTGTGATCTTCGCTTTCTTCTATTCTAATATTTATTTCTTTCTATTTCTCACCCTCTAACTTCTTTCTAATAATGATTCGTATTTCTGTGCAATTTGGGTTGGACGTGTGGTGTGATCAGTCAACTCGAAAAGTACGGAAGTTTGGGTTGTTTCAACAATGGTGAAAGTAGATATGATAAATGGGTCTAGCCGCTGGAAGAGCTCTGTATATGCCAACTTGTGAAATACTAATCAAAAAGTTATATGATACAATGGTGAAAGTAGATATGATAAATGGGTCTAGCCGCTGGAAGAGCTCTGTATATGCCAACTTTAGTTTATCGCATATAATCACTATCACTTTCAGTCCACTGAACTTTAATTGTTTTAACTATTTGTTGTCTTAAGTTATTTCATACTAGGTTTAACAAATCAAAGTGGCTTGCGAGACTAAAAGGCTTCTGGTTCCACACCTATACGTCTTTTAGCTGATTAGGTGATATCACTGTGCCTAAGTCATACACAAATTTTCTTAGATAGGACATATGAAAAATGTTGTGCATGTTCACAATCTTCAGAGGTAATCCAACCTTGTATTCTAGCTTTTCAATCTTTTCTATTGTTGGAAAGGGTCCTATAAATATGTGTATCAATTTTTCTTCCTTTCAAATAGAACTATATTATTTAGAGGAGAAACTTTCACAAATACCATATCTCCAACAGAGTACTCTAAATCTCCAATTCACTTATTATCATAACTCTTATCTCAATTCTGAGAAGCTTTCAGTTATTGATGAATGATAAAAAAATATATTCCAATGTCCCTTTAATCATATATGGCCCAAGTACTAGCATCTCGCCTTCCTCTCCACTAACATAAAGATGCATTACAAGATCACCCATATAATGCTTCATATAAAGCCAAAAAAATACTTGATTGATAGCTATTGTTGTTGTAAACTCCATTAAATATATATGATCTTCCCAAAGCCCTTTAAAATCTATAATGTAGGCTCACAAAATATATTCTAATACACGATTCACTCTCTCAGTCTGCCCATCCATCTTTGTGTAATAAGTTATACTTAAATGCAACTCGGTCCCTAATGGCTCTATAATCTCTTCTAAAATTTAATGGTAAACAACTGTTCTTTGTTGCTCACAATATTCATTGGCACACCATGAAACCATACTACCCTTTTCACATTCAACTCAACCAATTTAGATGTCGTTCTACTTGATGTTATATATATATGAATCTTGTGCTCTTAGTAAGTAGATCTACCACCATCCATATGATGTTATATTTATATCCTAATATAGTCTGCGGTAATCCATTGATACTTGTTTATAATTGCACTTAAAATGTATAGTGACTATAGTAACACAATAGGTTTTTTTTTGCTTAACTTAATCAGTATTTATACACTTTAGGATAAACTTCCCATCATCCCTCTTCATGTCTAGTAGTAGTTCTTCCTTATATCTTTATACATTTTGTTACTATCAGATTGAATAATCAGTTTAGAATGATGACACTCTTTTACACTTTATCTCGTAACCCATCAACATCCAAAACAAACAGTCTCTCATTCTTAAGAAGAAAACCATCTAAATCGATTTTGTATTGTTTCATGTCTTCAGGATCTACTCACGCCTTTATTCTTGCCATCATATCAAGTAGTCTAACATCTCAATTTTTGACTAGTATTAATCATTTATATATAAGCAAGTCGGATAAAAAACTTGCCAATATTCAGGCTCAAGCTCACAGTGTAGCCTGAAAACAAAATCATCTATATACTCTATAATCATAAATAGAGCTCCCAGTTTAACATGAATTCTTTTTAATGCATCAGTAACTACATTCTTATTCCCTAGAGTGTAGGAAATATCAAAGTGGTATGAGCCCAAGAACTCTAACAACCACTACTACTGAAATTTGAGGTTCTTCTGAGAGAAAAGACACTTCAAGGATTTATGATTCGATTGAATAGGTCAAATGCTTCTCCTAATAGATAGTGCATGTATCACCGTTAATTTTAAGTCATGGTTTGTAGTTACTTTTATATTGTTTTAACCTTCGTCTAACATAAGTGGCAACTTTCCTTTTCTACATTAGCACTGCACCCAAACCAATACCATAAGCATTCGTGAATATAATCAACTCCTCATTTCCACTTGGAATATTCATTGGTGAATGAGTCAACCTTTCCTTTAAAACCACAAAAGCTTGCTCACACTTAGCATCCTATATAAAGACCTAGTTCGTCTTTGTCAAGTTGGTTAATAATGTTTCTATTTTGAAAAGTCCTCAATGTAGAATTTATAATATCCTATCGATTCTAAGAAACACCTCATATCCGTAGCATTCTTGGGTGGGTTTCAATCTAGAATCACTGCCATCATTGCAAAATCCACTACTTCCCATATCTTGACATGATATGACTAAAGAATCTCACTTCTGCCTTTCATAAGTGGCACTTCAAAAGCATTTCTCTTAACTATTTTTTTTTCTTTAAGTCTCCAACACAAAGCTCAAGTGTATCTAGTGCACTTCCTCAGTTGTGGAATATATCAAAACATCATCCATGAATACATGTATAAACATGTTTAGCTTCTCTTTGAAAACTCTACTTATCAAATTCACAAAGTATAACAAAGCGTTGGTCAATCCAAAAGTCATTACCAACCATACATATAATCCTAATGGCTTACAAAACAAAGTAACAGACACATTTTCTCTTTGTTGCTCTAAGATAGTGAAATCTTCTTGCCAAACCTATTTAAGAAAACACCCTATCCCCTTTTAGTTGATCGAACATGTCATTAATACATGAAAGTGGATATTTATTCTTTCTTTTAATCTTATTCATCTCACAATAATCCATGTATAATCTCAAGGAGCCATCCATATTATTTGTGAATAGTACAACTGCATCTCACTTAGATATGCTTCTCTGAATGAACCATTTCCTCAATAGCTCATTCACTTGCATCTCCAATTCTTCTACTCCCTAGGTTACATATGCCTCTAAGGAACAACTATAGCCCTAGCTTATTTCAGTAAGTTGACTTGAATCTCGATCTCTCTTTCCATAACAATTTTGTCACATTCTTAAGGATATTTAGGTACTCTCTAAAGATAGGCATAGATGACAACACTTTAAGTGGAATTTACACCAAATATAGAAAGCCGATCAACACCCCATCTTCTAATAGGCAAGCATATCACCCATCTGCCCTTCCACATTCTTGATTGTCATCTTTAGCTCTCGCAATCCTTCATTACTGCATACTTTATAAGATGATCCATTCCAAAATAATATCAAACTAAAAAATATTAAAAAAAGAAATCACAATCGAAAGAGCATCCATAACTTGACAACACTAAGCAACGACAAGCCATGGAAATACTAGTACAACTTCCTACGTGGTTTTTCACAATAAAGTGTTAGCCTAATATCTCAAGTTCAAATTTCAATCAGTCTATTAGGTCACTGAAAATGAAAGAATCTGAAGCTATAGTATTGAACATAACATTAATAGAAACATCTCTGATGGAAAGCATACATTGCATTAAGACCTCTTTCTCCTTATCCTTTGCCAAGGCACATTCGAAGAAGACGAGACCGCACCTACAACATATAAGTCTTCACAATTTGCTCATCCTTCATTGGCTCCGAGCGATCCTTCTTTAAATTCCCCTGCTTATCTTAATTATAAAATTCCTTTCCTTAGTAGCCTTACAATCATTGATCAAGCGACCCTTCCCCTTATTCCATAATAGGTTGGTTCAAATTTTTCTTCCTTCTATCCTTCATTTCCTTATAGCCACTTCATCTTCCTGTTCCACCGCTTTTTACATCCATCGCCCTTTTGTTGCTATGGTTGGTCCTTTTCAATAACAACAATAGTAACAACTCCATCTTTAAAGTACATATTCTCAAGCCTAACAGCCTTCTCAGGCAATTTATAAAAAAGCTCAACAATATAATTGACTAGCTTTTCACCGAGGTAATCACAAACTGAATTTTTATCGCCTTAGTTTATGAAAATTTAATTATTTTAAATATTCAAATATTGGTTTAAGTAATTAAAATAAATCCCTTTTTAATAAAAAATAATGATGATGGAATCATTTTTAAAATTTTGGTTTATAAAAGTAACTAGTTTAATGAAAAATAGAAAATTTGAATGAAATATGTTTTACAAATTTTTTATTTTTCATCATTTAAAATTTGTTTAAAATGTTATGAACTCTTGTTAAGCATCATTAATTAAGTTAATAAGTGTATATATTAAGTTAAACATGTAAAAAAGTGAATAGTAATGTTGTGACTTATAACAATTTTATTAACTATTTATTTTTAAAATTTTAAAAAAGTATTTCAATTACTATATTAGTCCATGCGTGTGCCTTTACTACACATATATACCATAATTATGTTAGGTTAAAGAGTAATCATGGGGTTGGCGTGGCATTAAGACAATAGTGGGTAAAGTATAAAGTGTAAAAAAATGTAATTTTACAATTTTATTGTATATAAATGTAAATTTTACTTTCCTCCTCCTGCTCATTTTCATTTTTTGTTTCAAACTCCTTTTTTTCTAAAATCCTTCCTGAATTTTAATTGGTTCCATGTTTTATTGAAAAATATATTCACTTGTTCTTTTATAAACTAAGTTAAAATGCCTCTCCTTCACTTTTTATTAGGGATGTCAATGGATCGGGTTGGGTTTAGTTCAGGTAAAGTCGGTTCGGGTTGATTCTAAATGGAGCTGGTTAACCCGTTTATTAGACAGGTCAGAAATAGCTCAATCAGAACCTGGTCCAATTATAAACCGGTTGACCTAACCCAAGCCGTGTAACCCATTAAATTTGATCAGATCGGCTCGTAAACGGGTCATGGCGGATTTGGTTATAAATGGGTCATAAATAAGTTAGGTCAACCCATATAAGGTATTTATGGGTCATAAATAAGTTATAAGTGGGTCAAATTTAGGTTCACTGCTCAAACAGGTTATAAATGTGTTATAAACCAGTCAAATAAGGGTTCACATGTCAAATGGGTTATAGACAGGTCAGGTCAACCCGTATAAATATAAACGGGTCAAATTTGGGCTCATGGATCAACCTGAAACCCATCGTTTATAAATGGGTCAAATTTGGTTGACCCGACAATGACCCTCGTCTTATAAAATTCAAATTAATATGTTAATTTTTTTTGTAATCTTCAGATTGTGTTTCAACTCATGTTGGAAATTAACAGCCCTACTTATTATACCTCATCCTCCTTAAACCAAGGCCACGCCGCCCTATTCAAGATCAGAGTTGAGCCTTACCATGCTTAAGCTAAACCAACTTTGGGTTTTCAGTCCATAAAACTCCATCTTTTCCATCTTATAAGCAAGGATGTAAGATGGTAACATAAGCTAGTGAGATTAGCAAGGTTTGGATAGCTATATGGTGAGTAAAATATAACCTTATTACTCAAGTTTTATCTTTCAAATATTGTTTTCATAGGTTGCTGAAAATTATGCTTGTTGTGATGAAATGAATGTTTGTGTATATGTTTGAATTTGATGCTGATTTATATGTATACACTTTTGCTTAGATGTGATGTTTAGTTTATCTAGGAATCAAGATTTTAATGTATATATTGATGGAAATGTTGTAATCTTGCTTAGGAAATATGTGATAATTCGCACACTAATGGGCCTGAATTTTCACAAAAACTGAAAATTCAGGTCCACCAAAACCTGACCATTTGTCTGATTTCTTGCAAATAAATAAAGATATTCATCAAATCTCAACTAAATTACTCACAACGGAATTATTTAAGTGAATATTAGGCTCAGGTCCTTAAAATCAAACTTAATGCACAAAAACTCCTTCCTAATAAAAGACTGTAAATTAGGTCCCTAAAATATAATTACTGAGAACTACACAAGATTATGTAATTATTCAATAAATAATTGTTGACATTTATGCTGTTATGTAAAAAATGCACAATTATGTGTAATTTTTCTATCAAAAATTACAAATATTTCGATAATTTTTTGATGAATAATTACGGAAATTTTCATAACTTTTTGGAAATATTGTGGAAATTTCCACAACATGCATTTTGAAAAATTATGGAAATTTCTGCTATTTTTTTATATAATTTCCTAAATATCTACAACTATTCATGGAATAATTACATAGATTTATACAAATAGTAGTTAACTTAATTCCAGGGACCTAATTTACATACCTTTTTTGGAAAGGATGTTTGGGCTATTTTGAAACTTAATATGGATTTTAGCCAAATTATGAATAAGTTAAAGTATAATAATAAATAATTACTGACCATGATATTGATATTTTTAAATCAAGCATCCCTACCAGCTCCAATCCTTCCTAGATTACCTGTACCGTACCTAACCTATGGGTTGTTTTGAGGAAGGGGTCAGAACAATTGTTTTGGTGATTAGTATATTATACTCTTTATACAAAGTATTATCATATACCCATTTCTTACCATTTTTGTTATATTAAATTTTGGTTAAACCATTCAGACTTCATCCGTGTGCATGTATTGTACTCATCTACTCTCCAGTGGATTTAACTTAGTCTCTTAGCCCACCTCGAACCTAGATACTACCACTAGTACCTTTTGCAGCCATATCCTCCAGGTCTCTCATCTCGCGATGTCACGAATCGCCATCATATGCTATGTGTGGGAGTAAGTTACACTATCCTCATGAGTGTGCACTTCATCCACCCTATCATAAATAATCTTAACCCTTCTAACGGGGCACCCCTTTTCCCATGTTGCACAGGTCGGGGAATTGCTCCGTGGTTTGTCTTTTTTCCTTTACGGACTAGCTCTGTTTTTCCACCCCTTTCTAGTCTGGAAGGTATCTCTTAATACAAGTTTTTAGCATTGCCCATATTAAGCAATCTAATAAAAATCGTATAGCATAACATGTCCCCCACCCCTCCCTTCGACATTCCGATAGTGAAAGATCGTCAGGCCCAAAGAGGCGTAACCCATATCCTTTCTCGCTTAACCATTTGGACTAATGATGACATAATGATCATGCATCTCCTATCCTTCATTATACCTAGGAGCGTGCATCCATTGTCGTGTGATTATTTTTTCGTCCAACGACTTTTTAGAGTGCCTAAAATAATCAAGGAAATACGCCCTTGATACCACCTATAGACCTTTATCATTGATAGACCACACTTTTGCTTATCTATCTCAAAGGACTATCTTGGGGTATCCCTCTCTACATGACCACATGAAGTCTCTTATTCCTACTCTAGTGTTCACTCGCAAACATCTCCGAGCATGAGCTACCCAAATGTGGTCACTTATTTTCCAATCGAAGGTTTATCTACAAAACTGCCAGGACGAGCTTCCCAATATCTACTTTAAGCCACTTATTTTTTTATTCTAACAACACCTACTATACCATCGTAGGATGGGATTCCCAATTTTCCAAATTATCCGGATCGATCAACAACCCTTTGCTTACATTATAGAGTTTCCCAAATCCATTTTTAAATGCATATACGAAATTATACATGTAACTTCTTTTTTTTATGAGCCACTAAGTAAAATTTTCATTTTTATGCTTTTATTACCTTTCTAACCAATTTCGTTCTTCATTTTCATTTTTATGGATTTGTCATATCATTGTTGTTTTCCTCTTAGTTTCACTTCATTTCTTTTTATTTCGTTCCTTCTTTGCCTATATTTTCCGATTTTAATATTACGCCAATTTTCGTTTTTCTTAATCTTATCAGTTTATTTATTTTTTCCTTAATATTCCATTTCTAGAATCTATCATATTTTAATATGTTGGAGTTCAGTCTTTATCCTTAAGTACGTTGTCTATTTCTATATATTTTTTCACAAAAAGGGGGTTTAGTGCACTGTTTGTAATTATAATTTTTTTTCTATTGAAGTAGATAACACAAAATATAGCAATCGTTTTTATTTTATACTTACATTCTTTTGTTGATTGTTTCTTTTCTTGTAATTGCACACATCACATTTATGATGGTTTAAATAATACTATGGAAATCTACTTATTTCAACCTTTATTGCATCAAACTAAAATATCAACTAAGTTCCAAAAGTTGGAATATAGGATATTTTATAGTTTCAAGGAATATTATTCTGTCCATTTATCCTAACCCAGGTCAAATATTTATATTTCTAATTCTCTTTAACTCACGGTTAAACAATTAAGCATAGTAAAAATTGTAAGTATTCTTGTAGTGTTATTCTTATAGGCAACATCTTTTTATTTACAACTCCATCAAAGATTATGATACTGATGTTAATTCGCATAATTAACATAACAATTTTAGGTAAAATAAAATGGGATTACAACGATATAATATACTATTAAAAACGTATAATTTATCCACTTACCTCGTTCACTTTCCAAATATCCATATTTAATACAAATCCATTCTTATTATCCACATTCTTCATTTTGTAATTCCCTATTTGAATTTACAAACAATGTTCATGCAGATTCATTATGTTGGATAAAAACAAAAGAAAATTATATCTATATTAAAACAAGATCTGAAAGTTTGCCTCTTTAGAATAGCTTTCTGATTTGAATATCCTACCTAATATCATGTTCTATTCCCCTCTAATTTAAATCTGAACATTCTAAATATAGATTTCTATTTTTTAGGGGTTTTAGAGGAGTAAGAAAAAGGGTAGAGCTTATGCGTTCATTTGAAAGTAAATGATTTTGGAGTGTATCCCTGCATGCTTAAATCAATGCTAACCATGAATGAAAATCCATCAGATTTGGGCTACACGTGGATAAAGTTGGAGACACGGTTTCAAATACATGATGGCCGACCCTGACATCAGGCGGTTAACTGCTATGGTCGACCCTTGATGAGGGCGGTCGACTTATGTTCCCCAAGTATTTTTCTGGCATATGTGTGTATATATATATTTGTTTATATATTAACTCCATTATTTTATTGATAAACTAGTTGACCATTCAATTCTCTGTCGTTATTTCTTCTGTTAGATTTATTTACTATTATTTATACACATTTTGAAATTCAAATTTCAAATGTATATAATTGATTAGGATATTATATATACATACATATATATATATATATATATATACGTCATTGAGATCTTAAATGGTGGTAATTTTCCATTTGAACTCCAATCATAAAACATTATATATGAAGTTTTATCAAAAAAAATCACCATGAACATAATGGCATAAGTTTTATGGCTAAATTCCTACCTGTATAAAATGCCTATTTTTTGTTTCCATATCCCTATTAATTAATTATTTCCAAAAGGATAGGTGTTAAAAAATAGCATGCTAATCATGTTATAGTGAGTAGTATATGCCATAGTTAGCTCTTTGGCTTGTTTAGGCTACTTGCGATCCCTTGGAAATCATAAATTCTGTTTACTAGTTTAGATTACCAAAATGGTTTCAATTTTCTAACTTAGTTTTTGTTTTCAGACCTCTTACTTTTGTTCTATAAAGCGACTTAAGTTTAAAAGTTAAAAGTTGGAGAACCTTAACTTAGAAAGTAACTTTAAGTTATGGCATCCATAACAAAAGTCGTTTAGGTGCAGCGATTTTGGAAAATTTAAGTTTTATACTTAAGGACATTTTGTAAATGATTTCTAAACTTAATAATAAGTATAAAATTAGTTAACCGAGTGTTGATTAGTTATTTACTAATTAAGTTTTGATAATTAATAATTAATTAAGTTTTGATAATTAATAATTAATTAAGGATTGTTACTTTTAATTAATTTAAGTTATTAATTAATCATCCTTTAAAGTGAGAATAATTTTTAATTAATTATAAAATAAATAAGATTAATTTATGATTAACTATGATTATTTTTGGCAAGGCCAACTGATTTTTATAGTGATTTGTAACACTTTTTTATTACGACATATTATGAATATGGTATAATACAGGAGATAAACTGTTTGCCTATATGCTACAAACATCACAACTCACAAGGCACAACAAGACAAGTCACCGCGTAAGGGTGTGACTCAGTGACAGTACATAGGCTACAGAGAAGATGAAAAATAAAAAAGATTACACAGAGTCTTCACACTAACAAATAAAGCCTGCCAGCTAGTCCCTCTTACATAAGCTAAGCAATATGATTGCCTTACACACTTACAAGCACCAGATATAATAGTGTTATACTACAAAAGTGAGCAAAATTTCACACTCAAGTCGCTCGACAGAATAGCAATCGGGAAGAGAACCTAGTTAATAGACTACAATTTCAAATTGCACTCAAAAATGAACAAAAGGACCACAAATGATACCGAACCAATGACCACAACCTCAATTAGTTAACTCCAGAGATAATTCACTACCAACGGCAACTAAATGGCCTCTTTTGCAAGTAATTGTCCAGGCCAGTAGAATGGTGGAATGGAAAAGTAGGAGCAACAACAGAAAGTAGAGGTAAACAAAGACATAGCAAGGCAAAAAGTGACATGAACCAAACCCCCGCTTTACGGTGGCAAGGTCTGTCATTGGAATATAACACATTAATCACATCAGCAGATATCAAAATATGGCATAATACATAAAATCAGAGAATAGTTTACATCACATCATAACAGTGGAAATCATCAACGTCATAATCATCATCGTCATCAGACTTACTTAGATACAAGATCCTACTTAGTGCATAACAAGTTTCACCAAGTAGAAAATAAGTCAACAGTGGAATCAAATATAAACATGCATAAGATAGTGCTTAAGAGTCCAAAAGAAACGATAAAAGATAAGTCTTCATATTTAGCCAAAAGTGCACCCAATGCTACGGTGCATATTCAAAAGAAAGCCAATCGCCTGTTTACTTGGCTGCCCGTGTAAAAATAGGGGCACCCGAGTTTGCAAGGGAAAAACAAACTACGAGTCAGTTATGGGATTGGTATAAGAAATCTTACAATTACTTAACTTAGTTAAGAATAAAGCAAATCAAAGGACCACGCCATATGTCACAGAACGGTTTTACTCCATTGGATTGCCGATGCATAAAATAAAGTACATCAAGCAAACAACGTAATGCTTTTCAGAAAAATGAAGCCGTTATAAGACTCAAGTCCCATCACACAATGCAATGCAAGCCCGAGGATAGAGTTTAGCTTATAATGGCCAAATATGCTTGATATGCATAAAACAAAAATCATTTGATATTGTTATTAATGCCTAGATGTTTTATAAACAATTTCAATATAAATGTATCAATCTTAGACGGCATAGTACTCCATCCTATTATGTCGCCAATAGTATACAACTAAAACCGTACAATGTCGTATTGGAAATCAGATTTCCTTCACAAGTCAAGGAAAGGGATGGTCTCCTTACCGAATTCGGATCACCTCTAGCAAGATGATCCAAGATCACACCTATGGGTAATCCTTGGATCCTGCAGGGTCGGTCCACACCTAACGTTTATGGATTAGTTATTCCTGAATAATACATTTCCCGGTCCTATTAGACCTATCACTTGAGCCTTTTTGTCGGCTCTACATTCGAGGCGCCTCGCAGTCCATCATCTACATAAGTAAAAATGTCTGGGAACCATACCATGACACAACTTATAGCTAGAAAGAAACGATGCACTCCCTGCGTCCCTTATCCCATTTTTGACTCATACTAAGGTGTGAGGCTCACGAATTAACGCTATACACAAAACTATGCTAATTAAAGCTGTGCTTTGATCATCAACCACAAGACTTTGCTTTTCAATAAAATCCTTGATCACTGCATCTTAGTATGCCACATTGTCAGTCCATACCATACTATTGATTTCCACCAATACGTAACCTCTAAGCTCATACGTCTCATAGAAGGGTCTTCAGCAAGAGAATAAATTCTCCATCGCCAAACAGATATATATTTAGCATGGATCAATGAATATAGTACACGCATATTCCTCATCCCATATGTCTAATACAGGAAAAAGGTCCACGCATATCCGGACAATTAACAAGTATGTCCGAACAACTACTACTATAACCTTTCAAGGGAGCTACCCAGATCGAAGGCATCAGTAGTAATCCATTCGATGTGAAGGTTGCCGGTCTTGCACCATCTTCATTTCTTTGACTTTTAGTCGTCGTTGAATTATTTGAAATGATAATTAAGCCGGTCTTTTCAAATAATCCTCACATGTATAAATCAAATCAAATTCTTTCCTTTGGTTAAGTTATTGGCCTTCACAATTCATTTCACTACCTTACACTTAAAAAGGTAAAACTGAGAATTTAATTCGGTCATCGAATTAAATACTCAAGTCATATCGGATGCATAATTCATTTGATAAATTTTCATGTCAAATTGCACTTAACCATTATTATTCTTACAAACAAACTATCATTGATTTACACACGTTCTGAAGTGCTTATTTTAGTTAAAATGATTTTTCGCTATTTATATATATATAAAAATAGCTCAATTCAGCCGAACGACGTTTCAGGTCATTCGACTGCACTGGCGTTGTTTTCATTCAATTTTGGATTAAACTTTTCTAACGATCTGACTGTCGGATCTTAACATATTTATTATCATTGGAAAGATCTTTTCGAAAGAACAAAACGGTTCTAAATTCATGAAAATCCAATGGTCGGATCTTCTGGTATACTCGTTTAAAATTACGAGTCGAAAACGTAAACTACCGCTGCGTGATTCGTTTAATTTAATTTATATTTTCATATAAAAATATATTTCGTTAAATGGCTTCCAAGCTATTTAATTGACTAAATATTTGGCTAACACCTTTAAATTTTGGAAAATTTCGCCATAACCTCCTTTGTACGGATTGCTCAGAAAATTCACAAATGCATCAACATGCCCCCAATAAATCATAGTATATCAATGCAACATGTGTACGCTAAGAGATGTGTAAAAATAAATCATCTCAATGCCCGTGTGGGAATTAAAAATCATGTGAACACCATTGTGCCTTACACACCACCCCATGCAATGTGTACAATTTAATTACCCCAATTCCCATGTACGGCAACTACGCAAGAGTGATGTATATATTTTTGTCATCTCCTGACCTATGTAGGGTTTATTATTAAATCCTACAAATTTATTTATAGGTTTAATTCAGTCCAAATCATGTCCTCTGCTCACATCTGATCAATACACAGTATACCTGGTCTCCAGTCATTTGTTCTCGTCGTATAGCATCAAATATTTGATTGCAATACGGTTCACATTATATAAGCATCAAGCAGCTACATGCTTATATGGGTATGCTGGGCTATGCTTATGTAGTGTAGTCCTGTTTTTTTATCCTATGGTGTTGTTAAATTAATCCAAGAAACCATCACTCGCATATAATGCACACATAGTAGTCATAAATAAATAAATACTCAATCATCCAATGCCATTTAAGGCACCACAAGTATCCATCCACGTAGTATGAACTGCGAGTGTCACATATTCATACAACGCTTCAAATGCAAATGATTTGTGAATAGTTAATGTGTTGAACTAACAAGAATATAAATGAATGCATATAAGCGGTGATGAACATCAACAAACATGATTAAATATTTTTAATCACCAACTATTAATCAAATATAATTCACTTCACTATTTTGTCAATCCTAGTTTAGGGCAAGTTTAAATATTCACTTACATAACGATTAAAAATAATATTTTTACATCGTCCATCGCTTATTATTATTAGAATAAATTATTATTATCGTATTACTTCACAGTTAATTTTATTTTTAACTACAACCAATTAACGCTTAAACCGTTAATTTTACTTAATCAACTCAAGTTACAATCCCGAGATATCAATACGGTTTTATGTACATATCACATGTCTAATTTTCATCGCAAACATTAGTTAAAAATCACATTTTTAACTAACTAAAAATTATTTCATAACTTAATAAATTTTATTTACTATCATACACTAATTGTTTTACTTAACAATTAACTTAGCAATAATTTTCTAACGATTCATTAACTTATCTAACCCCTTTCTAAATTGATTTTAGATTTCTCACCACGACTTCCACTCCACCAATTCTTTAATATGGAAGAATGCGACTTTGCCGAGCTTCAATGCAGCTTCCCGAAGGTCCACGACACTCAGCAACTATTCTATGCTTACAAATACTCGTGTATTGCTAGATCTAAAGGTAGCAAGCTTGATAGAGACGAAATTAGGCACAAATGGAGCACCCAGAAAATCAACTCTCCATTGTCCGGACTTGGCACGGTGAATGGAGAGTGTTTTGGAAGCGGTAGATAGGCTTAGAGGGTGTAGGAGGAAGGTTAGTGGTGTATGAAGTTTTGAAAGGAGGAAAGGAGGAGTTTTGGAGGAAGAAGAGGGAGAGAGGGGGGGTTTGACGTCGTCTGTATGGGGGTTGGGATGCGGCGGCGGGGGGAGTTGTAAGGAGGAGCTAGGGTTTTGGAGGAGGTCTCCATTAAAGAGGAAATGTGGAGGTAGAGGGAAATGAGAGAAAGTGAAGAGAGAAAGAGAGAAAGTGAACTTAAGTAGGAATTTTACCTCCTTTCCTCTCCGATTGCCCGATTGTAAACAATCTCCGCTTGATGCCTCACAAGATAGTACACTCATTATGAATCCAACAAACCAAGTTTCGTCAAATTCCGAGTTCGTTTGACCTTCCGTTTTATTTTTCTCCCTAGCTTAAATTAGCTTAAAAAAATGCGATTTTAGCGTACATTTACTTCTTACTCGCCCAGCTAACTTCAAAAATTATGGAACTTAGGATTCCTCCATTATTTAACGATACGAATCCAAAAAAAATAGTATTGTCGAATTCCAAGATCGTATCAATAATGTTCCTTTGTAAACTGATTGTCAGTTTCTTAACAAATGTGTCTGCCTCTCACGGCCACATTCTAACTCCGTTTAACGTGAGATTTGAAATCTAGCAATGATTAATTATTCTAAATCCAACAAAATTTCCTCGGTGGATTCTGAGGTCGCTGTCAAATTTTCTCTTTTTAAGGGTTATACGATGATTTAAAAATCGAATTTTTAAATTCTGACGCATTTTCCGATAAAATTATATTAAAAATTATTTTTAAATTGGTTGTGAAATTGTGGGTTGTTACGATCTCCCCTACTTAGAACTTTTCTTCCCCGAAAAGGAGACAACAACAAAGCAGGAAACAAAATAGTAATGTAACATAACTTAGATGTACCCCTCACCTGTGCTAATCAGAGATGTCCAATATGCACTTGGGATGAGCCTATTTAATGCCACCTTCTGTTTCCCATGTACAGTCTCTAGGATCTCCGCTCCATTGCACTTTGACTAAATGCACCTTCTTGTTCCTTAGAACTCTGGTTTCTCTGCCAATAATCTTCATTGGCTCTTTATGCACAGCCAAAATCAGAGTAATATTTAATATCGGTTGATTTGCCTCTTGCATGATTAAGTCTGGATCATGTACATGCTTCCGAAGTTGAGAAATGTGAAACACATCGTGAACTCCGGGTAACCAATCTGACAATTGAACCCTATAAGTTAGAGTTCCAATCCTCTCGAGTATAGGAAATGGGCCAATATATCTAGGTGCCAACTTCTCCATCTTCCTAAATCGAATTACTTCTCTCATCGAAGAAATTCTTAAATATACGTGATTGCAAACAGAAAACGCCAAATCTCTTCTTCTAGAATCTGCATGACTCTTCTATCGACTCTGTGTTGTTTGTAGTCGCTTCTTAATGAAATCCACTTTATTTGAAGCTTCTTGGATCATATCTGGGCCCAACACTAATCGATTACGAGGCTCTATCCAACATGTAGGAGATCTACATGGTCTACCATACAATGCTTCAAATGGAGATAATTTCAAACTTGCCTGATAACTATTATATATGAGAACTCAACCAAATGTATGTGATCTTCCCAAGATCCTCCAAAATCAAGAATACAAGCCCGCAATAAATCTTCTAATATACGATTCACCCTCTCAGTCTGACCGTCTGTCTGAGTATGATATGCAGTGCTATGATTAATCTTCATTCCCAATTTAGATAGGAATGCTTCTCAGAACTTACTAGCAAAGATCGGATCTCGATCAATGACAATTCTGCTGGAAACTCCATGCAATATGACAATTTCTCTCACATATATCTGAGCGAGACTCTGAGCGGTTCTAGTTGATTTTACTGGAATGAAATGGGCACTCTTCGTGAAACGATCAATAATAACCCAAATATTGTCATTGTCTTTCTTGGTTCTAGGCAAACCATCAATGGAATCCATAGAAATATGATCCTACTTCCATTCTAGAATCTCTAATGGTTGCAGCAAACCACCGACTTTCTTCTGATCACTCTTAATCTGTTGGCAAGTAGAACACCTGCTAACATATATAGAAATGTTTCTCTTCATCGACTTCCACCAAAACGTTCGTTTGAGATCGTGATACATCTTACTTACTTCTGGATGAATACTAAGCTTAGATTTGTGACATTCATCCATCACTTCTCTTTTGAGCTCAGGAATATCCGGAACACATATACGGCCTAACAATCTCAGAACTCCCTTGCTATCAATCTGAAAACTCGATACTATGCATTCCCAAATTCTCTTAATGATTTTCTGAATGAAACCATCGTCCTTCTAAAGAGCAGAGATCTTCTTAATTAATGAAGGCGTAATAATAAGATTAGCGATGATTGCATTCTTTCTACTGAGTGCATCCACTACAACGTTGGCCTTCCTTGGAGTATACAGAATATATAGATTGTATGCCGCAAGAAATTCTAACCAACGATGTTGTCTCAAATTCAAGTCTTTTTGGGTGAACAGATATTTCAATAATTTATGATCTATATATAACTCGAACTTCTCGCCCAAAAGATAATGCCTCCATATTTTCAAAGTAAACACCACGGCTAACAGCTCTAAATCGTGAGTAACATACCTCTTCTCATATGGCTTTAGCTGACGGCTAGCATAAGCAACAACTTGCCATCTTTGCATTAATACCGCACCTACTTTTTCATGAGAAACATCTATATAGACATTCAAATCCTTTTTTCCATCTGTTACAGTCAACACTGGAGTAGTAGTCAACCTTATTTTCGGCACTTGAAAAGCTGCCTTACATTCCATCGTCTAATTAAACCTTGCATGCTTCTTTGTAAGCTTCGTCAATGGACTGGATAGCTTCGAAAAATCCTTAATGAATTTTGAATAATAACTTGCCAATCCCAGAAAACTTCTGACTTCTGTAGGAGTACTAGGTTGCTTCCAATCTCGTATGGCTGTAATCTTGCTTGGATCTACTGAAATTCCTTCCTTTGATACTACATGACCGAGGAACTTCACTTCTTTCCAGAATATGCATTTAGAAAATTTGGCTTTTAATACATTCTTTCTCAGGATGTCCAAAACCTGTTCCAAATGCTTCACATGCTCACTAAATGACTTAGAGAAGAATAAAATATCGTCAATAAAAACTAGCACAAATTTAGTCAACACTCCACGAAATACCGATTCATCAAATCAACAAAATAAACATGAGCGTTACATAAGCCGAACGAAATTTCTAACCATTCATAAAATAAGTCTATACCTCTGAAAGCTGTCAAAAGAACACATTATTTGGCAATCCGCAGTTGATGGAAACCTGTAGTTAGGTGCATCTTCGAAAACACTCTCGCTCCATTCAAGCGATCTAATAAATCATCAATGCATTGTAAATGGATATTTATTCTTCAAGATTTACTTATTTAAGTCTTGGTTATCTACACAAAATCTGAGAGTACTGTTTGACTTAGGAACAAATACCACAGCTGCTCCGTAACTCGAGAAACTAGGCCTAATCAGACATTTCCATAAAAGCTGCTGAGTTTGATTGCTCAACTCTTCCTTCTCTTTCAACATCGTTCTTCGAATTGGAAGCACAACTGGCCTTGCATTCACAACTAGATCGATTCTAAAATTAATTTCTCTACACGGAGGTAAGATATCAACTTCTTCAAACACATCTGCATACTTTCTAACAACGGGAATATTCTCAATGGAGGTGGGAGAAACCTCAAGCGCTGACCAAAATTCTTTTCTATTCGAATTCGAGCCTTCGCATGGTATAATAATATCCCCAAGCTTCGTTTTAACCTTAACAACTCTTTCAGCGCATTTAAGTTCAGCCCCATATTTAGTTAACCAATCCAACCCAAGTATGAAATCAAACTCGGAAAAATTTGTGATGATCTAATTAAAAGAAAACCTGTAAAAAGAATAGGAGTCAGGCACTCTACAATATAAACCGAGAACGAGAGAACCCCCTATTGGATTATGGACACTAATTGATCCTTAAAGATTTCTCAATTTTAAATTTAATTTCTTAACTATGTTACTCGAAATGAAACTTCGCGATGCACCCGTATCAAATAGTACTTCAACAGAAATATTTTTAATTGTAAGTGTACCTTCCAAAACATCTGGTCTACCACCTCATGTAGAAGGAGCTGGCGCATTTTCCCCTTCATAAAATGAGCTAACCCGACTTTCTTAGTTAGTGGGAAGTTCCTTGCAAAGTTTCCTTGTTTATGGCAACTATAACACTCACCACTGTTGCGAGGCTGTTGGCTAAGGCCGGATTCATTTCTTCTGGGTCCCTTGGGAGCATTACATTCCCTAGAACAATGTCCGAACTGATGGCAGTTAAAGCACTTAATCTTTGCTCGCTTACTCTCCTGGAGCGTAGCTGCTTCAGTCTTTCTTGTCCCGGACTTTGAGTCGGGAAGCTTTCTCTTGTCATTAGCCTGGCTTCTTTCCCAATCCGCTTGAGAGTTTTTCTTATCGATATCCGCATAACTACAAGCCATCTCCACATTCTTAGCAAATGGAAGTTTGATATGAGCTGTCACTCTGCTATGGTATCTTCTCTAAAGACCGTCAATGAATCGCCTGTTCTTTTGGATCGGTTTCAGAATTAATTCTGGTCCATAGCGAGAGAGTTCATTAACTTGCTGACATACTCATGAATGGTTCTGTCACCTTGTTGGAGGCTAGAAAATTCTTCATGCAAGCGCTCGACTTCCTGTCATGGAAAAAACCTTTCCTCAATGACTTATTTAAACTTGGCTCATGTCATATCAACTTCTAGATCAACTACAGTCAATGCTTCCCACTAGATTAGGGCCTCGTCTTTAAGTAACTAGGATATCAAGAATCTTTTCTTGTTATCTGCCAATTCTAGGCCCGTGAAGATCCGTTCGCAAGACCTCAACCAAGCTTGAGCTTCCATTACAGTCTCGATGCCTGTAAAGGGCACACCACCAAAGTTCTTATATTTCTTGGCGATAACATCAAGATCAAATGGTTGTTGTGGGGTTGCCATGGCAATGTAGCCTCATTGTTGGCTTCAAATTCTACTTCATCGAGGTTATGCTGATTATTAACAGCGGGGATATCACCCCTTCCTCGGCCTCTGCCTCGTCCACTCATTTCCTTTTACTTCTGCGAATAGTAAGAAAAGAGTCAGGCCAATAGAAAGGATATCTTAAGGAATTTTAAAAGCATAAAGACATATGCACAAATAATGAAGTAATAATCATGTTATATGCTAATCTTATGTACTCATTCTAGGATATTACTAATTATATCTCTAATGAGTTACCCGTCTTAGAATACTACTCATTCAACAACCACCCCCCTGCTCCATGGTGGCAAGGTCTGTATTTGGAATATAACACATTAATCACATCAGCAGATTTCATAATATAGCATAATACATAAAATCAGAGAATAACTTACATCATATCATAACAGCGAAAATCATCAACGTCATAATCATCATCATCAGAGTTACACAGATACAGGATCCTACTTGGTACATAACAAGTTTCATCAAGTAGAAAATAATTCTACAACGGAATCAAATATAAACATGCATAAGATAGTGCTTAAGATTTCAAAAGAAACAACAAAAGATAAGTCTTCATCTTCAGCCAAAAGAGCACCCAATGCTATGGTGCATATCCAAAAGAAAGCCAATCACTGTTCACATGACAGCCCATGTAAAAATAGGGGCACCCGAGTTTGCAAGGGAAAAACAAACTATGAGTCAGTCATAGGACTGGTATGAGAAATCTTATAATTACTTAACTTAAATAAGAATAAGGCAAATTACAGGACCACGCCGTACATCATGGAACGGGTTTACTCCATTGGATTGTCGGTGCGTAAAATAAAGTAGATCAAGTAAACAACGCAATGCTTTTCAGAAAAATGAAGCCATTATAAGACTCAGGTCCAATCACACAATGCAACGCAAGCCGGAGGATAGAGTTTTACCATATAATAGCCAAATATGCTTGATACGCATAAAACAAAAATCATTTGACATTATTATTAGTGCCTAGATGTTTTATAAACAATTTCAATATAAATGTATCAATCTTAGACGACATAGTACCCAATCCTACTATGTCGCCAATAGTATACAACTAAAACCGTACAATGTCGTATTGAAAATTGGATTTCCTTCATGAGTCAAGGCAAGGGATGGTCTCCTTACCGAATTTGGATCACGTCTAGCAAGATGATCCAGGATCACACCTATGGGAAACCCTTGGATCCTGCAGGGGCTGTCCACACCTAACGTTTATGAATTAGTTATTCCTGAACAATACGTTTCTCAGTCCAATCAGACCTATTACTTGAGCCTTTTAGCTGGCTCTACATCCGAGGTGCCTCAGAATCCATCATCCACATAAGTAAAAATGTCTGGGATCCATACATGACACAACTTCTAGCTAGAAAGAAACGTATGCACTCCTTGCGTCCCTTATCTCGTTTTTGACTCATACCGGGGTGTGAGGCTCGCAAATTAACTCTATACACAAAGCTATGCTAATTAAAGTCGTGCTTTGATCATCGACCACAAGACTTTGATTTTCAACAAAAGCTTTGATCACTACATCTTAGCATGTCGCATTGTCAGTCTATACCATACCTTTGATTTCCACCAATACATAACCGCTAAGCTCGTACGTCTCATAGAAGAGTGTTAAGCAAGAGAATAAATTCTCCGCCACCAAAAAGATATATATTTAGCAAAGATCAACGAATATAGCACACCATACAATGTCAAACATATAATCCATTTATAAGTCCGTTTTGGGTTTGAACGAAACCGGAGGCACCTTATTCCTCATCTTATATGTCCAATACGGGAGAGAGGTCCTCGCATATCCGGACAATCAACAAGTACATACGGATAACTACCGCTATAACCTTTTCAAGGGAGCTACCCATATCGAAGGCATCGGTAGAAATCCATTCGATGTGAAGATTGTCGGCCTTGCACCATCTTCATTTCTTTGACTTTTAGTCATCGTTGAATTATTTGAAATGAGAACTAACCCTGTCTTTTCAAATAATCCTCGCATATATAAATCAAATCAAATTATTTCCATTGGTTAAGTTATTGGCCTTCACAATTCATTTCACTACCTTACATTTAAAAAGGTTTAATTGAGAATTTAATTCGGTCATCGAATTAAATACTCAAGTCATGTCTGATCCATTAATCTCACAAACCAACTATCATTGGTTTACACATGTTCTGAATCGCTTATTTTAATTAAAACGATTTTTCGCTATTTTTATATATAAAAATAGCTCAATTTAGCCGGACGACGTTTCAGGTCATTCGACTGCACTGGTGTTGTTTTCATTCAATTTTGGATTAAACATTTCTAACGATCTAACCGTCAGATCTTAACATATTTATTATCGTTGGAAAGATCTTTTCGAAACGAACCCAATTGTTCTAAAATTAGGCATATCCGATGGTCGGATCTCTCGGTATAATCGTTTAAAATTATGAGTCGAAAACATGAACTACCGCTGCGTGACTCGTTTAGTTTAGTTTATATTTTCGTATAAAAATATATTTCATTAAATGACTTCCAAGCTATTTAATTGACTAAATATTTGGTAAACACCTTTAAATTTTGGAAAAATTCGCCATAACCTCCTTTGTAAAGAGTGCTCAGAAAAATCGCAAATGCCTTAACAAGCCCCCAATAAATCACTGCATATCAATGCAACATGTGTACACTGAGAGATGTGTAAAAATAAATCATCTCAATGCCCGTGTGGGGATTAAAAATCATGTGAACATCCATTGTGCCTTACACACCACCCCCAGGGAATGTGTACAATTTAATTACCCCAATTCCCATGTACCGTAACTATGCAAGAGGGACATATATATTTTTGTCACCTCCTGACTTGTGTAGGGTTTATTATTATATCCTACAAATTTATTTGTAGGTTAAATTCAGTCCAAATCATGTCCTCTGCTCACATCTGATCAATATGCTGTATATCTGGCCTCCAGTCATTTGTTCTCATCGTATAGCATCAAATAATTGATTGCAATACAGTTCACATCATATAAGCATCAAACAGCTACATGCTTATATGGGTATATTGGGCTATGCTTATGTAGTGTAGTCCAATACTTGTTTTTTATCCTATGGTGTTGTTAAATTAATCCAAAAAACCATCACTCGCACACAATGCACAAACAGTAGTCATAAATAAATAAATACTCAATCATCAAATGCCATTTAAGGCGCCACAAGTGTTCATCCACGTAGTATGAAATGCGAGTGTCACATATTCATACAACGCTTCTAATGCAAATGCTTTGTGAATAGCTCATGTATTGAACTAACAAGAATAAAAATGAATGCATATAACCGGTGATGAACATCAACAAACATGATTTAATATTTTTATTCGCCCATTATTAATCAAATAAAATTCACTTCATTATTTCGTCAATCTTATTTTGGCGTAAATTTAAATATTCACTTACTTAACGATTAAAAATAATATTTTTACATCGTCCATCGCTTATTATCAGCATAATAATTTATTATTATCATTCCATATTTATCGTATTACTTCGCAGTTAATTTTATTTTTAACCACAACTAATTAATGCTTAAATCGTTGATTTTACTTAATCAGCTCAAGTTACAATCCTGTGATATCAATACGGCTTTATTTACATATCACATATCTAACTTTCATCGCAAACATTAGTTAAAAATCACATTTTTAACTAACTAAAAATTATTTCATAACTTAGTAAATTTTATTACTATCGTACACTAATTATTTTACTTAACAATTAACTTAGCAATAATTTTCTAACGATTCATTAACTTATCTAGCCCTTTTCTAAATTGAGTTTAGATTTTTCACCACTAGTTCCACTCCACCAATTTTTTAATATGGAAGAATGCGACTTTGTCGAGCATTAATGTGGTTTCCTAAAGGTCCACGACACTCAACTTCTCTTCTACGCTTACCAATACTCGTGTATTGGTATATCTAGAGGTAACAAGCTTGATGGATACGAAATTGGGCATAGATGGAGCACCTAAAAAATCAACTCTCAGTTGTTCGGACTTGGCACGATGAATGGAGATATTTTGGAAGTGGTAGGTAGGCTTATTGGGTGTAGGAGGAAGGTTAGGGGGTGTATGAAGCTTTGGGAGGAGGAAAGGAGGAGTTTTGGAGGAAGAAGAGGGAAAGAGAGAGGGGTTTGCGTGCGTCGCACATAAGGGGTCTGACGTCGGCCGTAGGGGAGGTAGGGGTGCGACGGCTAGGGATAGGGAGGGGAGGAGGAAGGAGGGGCTAGGCTTTTGGAGGAGGTCTCCATTAAAGAGGAAATGTAGAGGTAGAGAGAAATGAGAGACAGTGAAGAGAGAAAGAGAGAAGGTGAACTTAAGTAGGAATTCTATATCTTTTCCTCTTTGATTGCCCGACTACAAACAATCTCCGTTTGCTACAAAATTTCTTCACAAGATAATACACGTCATTACGAATCCAACGAATCAAGTTTCATCGAATTCCGAGTTTGTTTGACCTTCCGTTTTATTTTTCTCTCTAGCTTAAATTATAACCAAAAAATGCGATTTTAGCGTACATTTACTTCTTGCACGCCCACATGCTAACTCCAATAATTATGAAACTTATGATTCCTCCATTATTTGACAATACGAATTCGAAAAAAAAAGTGCCGTCAAATTCCGAGATCGTCTCAATAATGTTCTTTTGTAAACTGATCGTTAATTTCTTAGCAAATGTGTTTGCCTCTCACGACCACATGTTAACTCCGTTTAACGTGAGACTTGAAATCTAGCAAAGATTGATTATTCTGAATCCAACAAAAATTTTCTTGATGGATTCTTAGGTCGGTGTCAAAATTTCACTTTTTAAGGGCTATGCGATGATTTAAAAATTGAATTTTTAAATTCTAACGCATTTTTCGATAAAATTGTATTAAAAATAATTTTTAAATTGGTTGTGAAATTCCGGGTTTTTACAAAAAGCACAGTGACAACCCACAGACATAAACACTACAAATAAGGACTTGAGACCGACGAACAAAAGCCGACAATCAATACCACAACCATACCACTTACAACCAAGATGAGAAAGCCAAAGAAATTCCAAGATCGTCGCCTATTAACCCAAATACAACTATCCCTTAACATCAAGCAGTCGAGATAAACTCATATCTTTGGACCATCTGTCACGTGGGTTAAAGGCAGCTAAATTTGAGCTTCCAAAGCAAGTAGGATGGCAAAAATACCATGGAAAGCCATCGATAGGAAGAAGTAAAGGGGGTTAAAAGCCAGACTACACACTTCGAGTCGTGGAAGTCTTCCCAAGCTACAAGTCAAAGAAGAAGGATGACAGAATCACAAACTCGTAGTTCAAAAAGGAAGAAAATAACAGATCTAAAAAAGTGGATTTGAGATAATAAAATTAAGAATTCGAACGACGAGCAAGGATTAGATACAACAACAACAAAGAAAGATTAGTTAAGGAAGGAGAGACGAAAGGATAATGATATACACGTAAATGTGTATATTTTATCCGCTTATTTATCTAGTTTTCTATTTAAAATAATTAATATTGTGTATTTATAGCTGTGTTTTCAGATTGTTGATAAAAAGCTTGGTTTAGAGCATTTGATGGATAAAGCATGAAGAATTTGCTTAAAAAGAGTGAAGTTGAAATTACTAAAGCTTGAAGAGTTTAAAGCTTGAAGAACGGTTGCAAATAGAGTTCAGCTGGGTAGATTTGGCTCACTAAAGACTCATATTATGTTCACATTTGCTCATTTGCAAGGCCTCTCACTCTACAGCCGCGTTAACACTAGCTTATGTGTTAGTTGGGCTAATTCTTTAGTCCCACATTATGGAATTTGCCAAGTAGCCTTTGTCATATCAACTATAAATACACTTTATCTCATTCATTGTAAAACACATTGGGTTTTATTCTGTAATTTTCTTCTTGGAATAAAATCATTCTTCCTCTATTCTATTTAGTTTTAGTTTTATTTATGTTCATGTTATTTAGTTTCTTTTTCTCTTCTTTTAGCTATGTCTAGCTAATCCCCTTTGATTAGGGGGTGATGACGCTAATAGATATGATTCAACATGAATCACATAGCCAATAGATGAGGATTTTATGTATGTAGATCTGGATCTGAATCAAGGGTTAAATCTGAACCTTCATATTCTGTGTCGTTTAAGAGCTATGCTCCTTCACAGGGTATATTCGTGTTCGATCTAACAATTATCAGATTTAGATCTAATTTTAGGTTTTTAGAAATTAATTTGTGAATCTGTCCTGATAGTCTATGGTTGTTTAAGAGCTCAGCTCCTGCATAGGCTATGCTTGTCGTTATTTACTTATTTGTTTCTAAGAATCTATTTTTTGTTGATTCGTGTTTGTGACAGAAACATGAATTAGATCTATATTTATTTGTTGGCTATTGATGAGTGTGAATCTAATCTATGTCATTATCCCATATTTTCTTTCTCTTATTAGATAAATCTCTCTTCTTTATTTAATTGCTACTATTTTCTGTGTTTTCAGATAAGGAAAGGGGAAAAAGAGGTGGTCAAATTTTAATTAGGTCAAAAGAAGGCGGATGGTAGAGAACTAAATCCCCATTGATGCTGAATGTTTCATGCTTTGATGGTATAAGAATGGTGATTAACTATTATTTAATTAAATTATAACTATAAATAAATTAAATCTTAAGTTATTAATCAATTATTAATCAAACAAGGTTAATTATTAAATAAGTTTAACTAAGATTTAACAAAAGTTAATTATGATTTAAATTTAGTTTTAATTAATAATAGTTAGTAATTAAAGTAAGTTTTAGTTAATTAAATGCGTGTTTTAAACACTTTTGGTTTTATTCAAAAGTCGTCTTTTTTATAGCAAAGCTAAGCTAATTTTTATAGTGGTCGCAACTAATTTTCATTATAACAAATAATAAATACAAGTTAAATACAGGAGTGAGACTTTTTATCTGACTACTACACTAGCTGGATTGAAACAGAACAATATACATAGAAAACAGAGTAAAGAAAAATTCTTTAACTTCTAAGAATCCTCTATCGCAGAGGAGGAGGAAGAAGTGGAAGAGAGGTTGTCGATAGAAAAAGACCCAAAACCTGTGTCATGTGGCAAATTGGCAAAGAGAGCATAAAGGCTTGGCATATATGCAAACTTCCTATCCCAAGAATCATCATCCAAAATATACTTGTTGATTTCCCCATATATTCCTTCCTTATGAAGCTTCAAGTCAGACCCATCATCAAAATAATTCAAACACCTAATGTCACCTCCTTCATCACTGTCACTAATAAATAAGTACTAAACTTATTGAAAGGGTTTATATCGCATTTTTGAACGAGGAAAATACCATGATTTCTCCTGATAATTCCACTCAACTTCATTGTCTTCATCTTTACCCTTGTCTACATGCGAAGGAGGAGCAATATTCTCATCATCTAATACTTTGGTTTTGGGAACCCATATACGTGCACGAGGCTTCAGAAAAGGAATTTTAACCTGAATGGGACATTCAGCTGGTAGTTTGCAAGCGTTAGACAAATGACCAAAAGTGTGGCAACTAAATCATATATCAGGTTGTTAAAGGTATCGGGCATCTACAAACGTATCAAAACCATCAATTGAAACTTTAAGCTTTGTAGGTAGCGGCTTACTCAGAGAAAATTCAATCAAGGCCTTTTCAAAGACTAGATTTTTCCTAGCCTCCATATTAGCATCAAAACATTTAAATTTCCTAATTCTACTGCCATACTAGTTTAGGCCTGGAAGCGTTTGAAGCACAAAAGGGATCCATGTGAATATAGCCTAAACAGGAATAAATAGAACTCACTCTGGCACTTTCAACAAAGGTACACCAAGAAGGTATATTATAGATGGATTAGATTCCAACGCTCTTCTTCTCTCTTCTGCACCTGAGAATTTAAAATAAAATATTCCATTCACAAAATTGACACGAAGGCCACCCCTTAATTTTCATGCTTTACGACAATGCTCACGAACATCATTATAAGGAACATTCAAATCTAGTTAACCCATTCTTGAACAATATCAAAAGGTGCAGATCTGATTATCTTGGGAGATGTTAAATTCACAGAGGAAGTATGCATCAACACATCGAGGTAGCGGGGTAAAAAAGGAGAATGGTGTAACAACCCAGATTTTTGACAATAAATAAATTAGTTATTTAATTAGAATTCCAAAAATGAGAATTTTTGCAAACAATGGAATTTGACCATGAAACTTCACCGTTGCATTCTTCATGAAATTCTGTCAACTTTCAAGTTTAGAGTTTTGCGAACGGAGTCTGTATCAAAAAGTTATGAACAAACTATGAAAACAAATTGAAAATAATTAATAAAGAATATAATATATATAGTATATATTTATTACCCTGCCATGTCACGACCAGGTCGACCTAAGCAGTCGGTCGCTACCTATGACCGATTAGTCAGCAGGCTGTGGCGGCTAGGGTTAAAACTTATAATATATATATATATATATTAACAGATGAATTTTTCTGAAATTAAATCTAATGGTCTAGGGCCATTTCAACCCCTGTAAATAAAGGGTTAGGCCCTCATTATTTTTCATATATATCTGAGAGCAGCAGTGAAACTCCGTTATTCCTTTTCTCCTCAAACAAATTCTAAAACAAAATATATTCATATACAAGCATAATCAAACATAAACAATATATATTCGAGGAGATTAATATGATTCAAGTGGAAAAAGGCATGGATTGGCTTTTAGGTTCTTCTTCATCAGATTTCTTCCCTCTTTTCATATTTTCCTTTTCAGAATATATAACACCCCACACTTTTCTGCTCCCAAATTTCGACAAATATCGAAACTCAAACACATCCTAGCATGGAGCGTATATCTATTACCTGAAATAAATGAGCATGAGCATAACCAGAGTACGATAATATAACTCACAATGGAAACAAAATAGGATAAATTAGTATTAACTCAAGCAACTACCTTTTTCAAAGTAAGTCACTTTGCCAACACCGAGCATGAGAGAGAACGAGAACCGAAAGCCAAACTTAATCATCTAAGAGAACCCGACCTTCTCTATGAAACCTGGAGGTAGTAATGAAGAGGGGGGGGGGTCAGAACAAAAAGTTTTGGTGACTAAGAAATGTACAACACAGACTATAATACAGATATATTCCATTTGGTTCAACCCAAGCTGTATGCCTGACATGGTTAGTGATTCTAGACCAACCTTGTTAAATCTTACGCACGACTCTACTACTCTTCCCAAAGTAGTATTCCCAAAGTTATATTACCAAAATATGACATTTACATACACTTTTGTGAAGCCTTTATACCAAAGCTTAACTAGTTAATTCAATCGAGAGTGGGTCCTTAATTATGGGGTTTCTATCTATATCCTCATTCACTTATTAACCCTCGATAATATATTCAACGTTAACATAAAACTAGAGGGCACTAGCTATGAGCCATACTAGTTAAGGCTTCTGTCATTCATGCATATATCCTTCCCCCGCATAAGGTGAGAGGAGGTATTTTATCGTTCGTTATATATACCTCCTAGCTGACCTTATTCAACAACCTCCTTAGTCACTTAATACTTCCCATAGGATATATGGCCATATCTGGCCCTTTTAATTTCCATATTTGGGTAGGCCAACACACACCTGCCATTTAAGACCCCTATACTGAAAAACCTATTTCCAGGTGAACTCTTTAACCATCTTAGCCTTTTAGGACCCAGGAAGCGGAATATACGCAAAGGTTATTAGTTCGTACCCCATTTGCCTTTATCACCTTTCTTTTTTTGGGATAAAATAGGCTACGTTATTAAATCATTCCTGTTTGATTCCTTTATATGGAAATACCATACGTACACCATTTATTTGTGTCATTGGTTTATATGGTTAATAATATCTCACATTATTAACCTACTAAGTCCAACTATATTTTTAATTATAAGTTTTATCGACATAAATATGGAAGATTATATTCCCTTTCCTCTAGGATATTTATTTAATTTCTTCCCTAATTTGGACTTAGTATTTAAGCGACAATCAATATCCATTAATCCCTTTTTTGACACTCATTTCTTTTTATTTCTTTTTTATTGCACTTTATGACTCTAATTTCCTAAGGCAACTATTTATCAGTCCCAAGTTATCTATTTGTTGTACCAAATGGACAATTCCTATTCTTATTTATTTACTAGTTTATTTGTTAATTGGGTATTATATATATACATACATATATATTACACACACACTCTTACGTTCCAGGCCTCTCACACTAAGTTGGCTACCTGTGGATGCTGGATTTGCCGGTCGGTTCCGGGCAGGTTTTCGCCATAAGTGAACTTAACCTCGTGCCTTAATACATTTATACTTATGCATTAGATCCCTTACATTGAACTGACTACCTGTGGTTGCTGGATTTGCCGGTTGGTTCTGGGCAGGCTTACACCACAAGTTGAGTTTAATCTCGTGTCAAAATGCGGTTTTATTTTTAAATTTCCTGATTGGGGTCCACAATAATTATCCTAATTGATTTTAGGAATTGTAACCATTTTCCTATCACATTTATTTTCCTCAATCAATATTGGTTACAATTAATTTGCGGATCTTATTTGTAGCAGTTAATTACATTCATTGCTACAAATGGTCACCACAAATATATTAATTCAACATTGATCATATTTACATATAATTCCACCATTAAACCTTATCCAAACATTCAACATTTGTCACAATTATTAATTGTTTATTTATGGCCTTATTTATAGCAATCAGTCACACTAATTGCTACAAAGATCATCTTAAATATATTCATTAAGTATGGAATATAAATTTATATGTATGATTCCATAAACGAATACCATTCAGCATTTCAAACCTTCAAACATTTAATATAATGCATATTTTACCGTTTTACGCTGATTTGGACGGATAGTGTATATATATATATATATTTATGTTTCGTACGGTCAACGTAGTTATTTATATTTTATTTATTATTTCACAATACTTATTTTTAAATTGATGATTTGGTCCAATCAATTAACCAAATGTTCCCTTTTTATATTCAATCTTGCCAAAAAAGTTTCAAGTCCCACGAGGACCGTTAGCCAAAATCACTGTAAATCTTGCCTATTTTGTGGAATTGACATATTTCAAAATCACAAGAAATATATGTAATATATTTTTATTTTGGAATAGTGGATGAAAATTACATACAAAACATGTATTTATTTTTATATGTAACTTTGCACCACTTTTCTCTTTTTAATTCTTTTTGTCATACTTCTTGTGATTCTAAAATAATGCCCCTTTATTTAAAAATGAGGAAAACGACATAATCTACAATGCTTAAGTCAAAAACCCAACAATATTGAATGTAAACAAGGAATATTTTTTTATTCTTACAATCACATAATACACAAATTCATCTTTTCAAATTCACATAATTTACCAATTTCACCTTTTTACCCAAATTCGCATATTTCATATTTCAGCATTGAACTAAAGTCTGGAATATAACTACAACAATTTATGTTTAATGGGACTGATTTCCATATCCACAGTGCTAAATAACATGTACAACATATTTTATATTTCATGACATAACTTGTAGGAATATGTGGGAAAATATATAAAAATCCTACAATTTATGCTTATACATAGTCACAACTTATCATTTTCCAATTTTAAGCATATTCGTGATCAAATCTGATGGTTGCCACAATTCACAATTAGCTAAATAAACAGATCTGATAGGCATAAAACATAGATTGGATTCAAACGAAATAGATAAATCATTATATCTGTATTAGTAAATTTCTCACTCACCTTATAGCTTCCAATTTCTGAGTTTTGAAATTTCTAGGCTTACAACCGTCAAATTCTTGTAAATCTACAATTTATCTAGAAAAGAGGAAAATTCTAACTCTATAGAAATGTAAGAAAAAGGGAAAAGAGCGAAGAAATCTATCGTTGAGCATCCTCTTCCATTGAATCTATTAATCTTCCCAATTCCATATGAATTTGATTTGATATGTATGAATATATTTTTATTTTAGATTTTAGTTTAGACGAGGAAGAAAAATGGCAGAGCTTCGCTGCCTCTATAGATTTGAATGGAAGAGAATGAGGCTCTACCCCTTTATTTATGTTAGACCCAAATGTGGTTCTAACACCCAAATTGATTAGAAACAAGATAAAGTAAAGCAGAAATAAAAAAAAAGAACGCACAAGATTTATAGTGGTTCGGCGAAGAAATGCCTACGTCCACTTAGTTTTCACTATATTCAGTAATTCAATTACAAATGCAATGTAAGATTCACTCACAACTCACTTTTGTTCACTCAAATGATTAAAACAAGAAATGAAAGATGATTTGGATTCTCCGGGAATAATGGAGTTCGGATGATGGAGGAACTTGGATTCTCAAAAGTGCTGAAAAAAGATCCTTCTCTTTGTCTCTAGATGGGGTATTTATAGGTGTGAATTTGCCTGAGATTCAATCCGGGTCGGAACACGTGTCATCCATCGCACTCTCTTCGGGTTCGGATGGACCATCAAGCTGACAACACATCAAAGAGACGGACGTTAGGGGTAGGAATTAGTCATATCCGGTCCGGTTCTCCAGGCGATTTCATAGGAGATTTTCCTGGATCATGGGTGCGGGTCGGAGACGTGCAGGCTGGGGGCTCGGATCGGAATACCCGATCCGAACCGGAGTAGCGTGGACGTCTCTCCTTCTCTAATCATACTCCGCTCCGCTCCAGCGTCGTGGCAAGCAGATGGCTTTCCGATCCACTTGAGATTTATTGGCCTTCCGATCCGATCAGATATGCTTTGCCAATTTATCCAGTAAGAGACATCCGATCCGAACAGAGAATTCTACCCGATCCGAACCGATATGCTACTATCAATCTGAACTGTGGTGTTTCCTTCCGATCCGATCCGGAGTCTTATAACTTGAAATACTCTTTAATGGTTGGTTTCTTGACTTTGTGTTGCCTAGTTCACAAAGTAGGCTAACATTTTGCCCCCTCAAAGGATGCTTTCGTTGTACAAAGCGTGCTTTGATGTCGTTTAACCAGAATTGTCAAGAGTAATGCACAGATTTCTGTTCGGTTCGGCGTCCGACCCGAACACACTTTCTTCATTTCTGAGCAAATTTGGGAACTTATCTCGCCATGTAATGCTTCTTGCAGGTATGCTCCTCCTTTACTCTCCTTCTCTTCAATTCGAGTCAGATGCTAAATCAACGTGTGAAGTTTCCACTCGGTTCGGATTCCGATCCGAAGCGTATTCGTGGATTTATTTCTTAAACATTGGGCCTTCAGAGAGAGTTGTGCTACTGGGCTTCCACTCCGGTCCGATCGGGCGAGACAAAATAGGGAGACGAGGAGTCAACTCCATTCTTTATATAAACCCATCACCGTCTTCATTTCTTCCTTCTTCGTTTCTATTGCCGCTCGGACCTAAGCATTGAAAACTTCAGGAACTCAAATATTCCGAAACTATCCCTCATAGATTTCTTAACTCGAACACGTAGGTAGCTCTTTAATCTCGAATAGCTTCATAGTAATTGCTCTTGATTTCAATTTGTGTTGGATTGGGATGGTTTAGCCACAAGCTTCGATTGAGCTCCACATTGTTACTGGTGGACGCGCCGTCGCTTCGAGGCGTTGCGAAGCTGGAGAGGGCAAATTTCTGCCCTTGACGATAACTTAGGTGATAATATGGACCTGTTTGTGAGAAAGGGGGGAAAGAGGAAGAAGACGAGGAATGTGGTGACCAACTGAAGTCGGTTCGGGTAGAAGACGGAGGAACAGAAAGGAAGAAGTAGGACAAGGGGTCGGTCCGGGTTACAAACTTTAGAAAGACAGGGAGGACAGAAAACGTCGGTTCGGGTCGGAGAAGTGAAGGTTGAAGTAAATGGATCGGTTGAGTGGTGCTAGTTCGGTTCGGATCGGGCCATCCGATCCGATCAGATCAGTCCTGCCTCCGAACCCATTGCTTCCCTTGTCTTGAACTGGCCCTGCTCTAATGACGCATTCGAACCGATTACTATCTGTGTTTGTATTGAGCCAGCCATCATACGTATATCCGAACCGATCCGAACATATCGAACTTGGCACATAAAGACTACCCAATTAATTCAACTAACGCTTACTCTAGACGAATATGCTTCGCGAACAGTTAGGATAGTGCCTTGCGAACATAAACGAGAATCAAGGACAACTCTGACTATTACTTTCTCTTTAAAGCTTCGTCTTGCATGCTGTACTTCTATTTTGTACTTCCCACATTTGTTGCATACACTTTAGTTCACACACATACACAAAAAAGGGGACACGGGATAATTCACTCTAATCCGTGCTATTGCTTCTTCAATAGTTCCATGACAATGAGGCCCAGACGCTCTTCTCGTTTAGCTGAGAGGAAAGAAGCTCCAGAAACTTCCAATAAAACCACTCTCGAGGATATATCTTCTTCATCTGACCCAGAATGGGACAGCGAGGGTCCGGATTACGGAGTGGATCATCGGGAAAGCGATGAAATGTCTTCAGAAAATGAAGTTTCCCTAGGCTTTGAGGAGGAAGGAGGGATTGGTGACCATCGAGCACCCGATGAATTTGACTCAGCCATTATATTGGAGTCACCTCCAGATTCCGTAGAATCGACAATTGACAACGACCGGCTTATTAGAATTTACTTGAAGTATGGAATAATGAAGAGAGACACTTTAGTGCCCTCACGTTCTGACCGTCCACATAACCCTCCAGAAGGATATATATGACGGTTACTCGTCTGATGTGCATGGTTGGCGCCATTCCTCCATTCTCGCCTTTCATCGTCGACTTCTTAAGACAAATGCGGATTGCCCCCATGCAGCTGCATCCCAATTCATATGCCTATCTGCATACCTTATTCATAGCATATCGTGAAATTCTAGGCGTGGAGCTTACGTTTGACGATGTTCATTTCTTCTATAATTTCAAACATCGGACTAGAGAAACCCCTTCTTTCTGTTACTTTGAGTCGGTCCCGAAGAGGAAGATAATCTCTACGCCGTTTAGCAGCAAAGCTGGAGATTCCAGACTGGAGTGGTTCTATATAAAGCAACAGTCTGGATGCGCCAGAAGATGGACAAAATCAAGTAAAGCATTGATTTTCTGACCCTGGACTCTATACACTTGAATCATCACCCTGACCTGTTGTCCTTTTTATTTGCAGTCGATAATCCCAAACAGGTATCAGACCAAGCGTTCTTTGATCGAATGCACCGTCTCCTCAATGGCGACCAAAAATTCCTTACTATTGACGAGGTTCTTAAAGATGAGTACCTTCATTTTCACGGGCTGCTATCCGTCTTCCGTAGCATCGGTCATGGGACGGTCCCTTATGCATATATTCCTCCAGTGGAAACAGTTCCAGAAATAGGAGAAGGCTCGGGAATTCCTGCAGCTTCTCTTCAAACTTCACCCTCTCCCTCTTCCACTCAAGATGATGAACTGGCTAATCTGGCCAAAAAACATCGTGAAGGGTATATTGCCCCCGAGGAAACTACCTCGGTAGACAAATCAAAATCTCCCCAAGGGTCGCCACTTCACGCTTCCGAAGGGGATGTTCCTAGCACCGACGAGCACATATTTCAGGGTTTGGGGGATCTCCCCTTACCCGAGACTATATATACTTCGGAAGATTTCAGAAAGGACCCTTTAGTCTTCACTTCTTCTGAAGAGACTACTCCTGCTAAGGCCAAAGAGCCTGCCCGCACCAGTCTAGCTTCAGACTCGGGTTGGTTGGGGGGACACACACACCACATAGGATGCACTTTGCACCGTAGCACTAGCATTCATTGCACTTCTTTTTCCATGGATCCGTCGATTCTAAACTTCGTTTAACTTATCGTGCAGGTACAATGTCTCGATCCTCTTATGATATAAGAAAGCTTCGCCGCAGCATGTCCAATCCTCCCCAGGATGCCGAATATAACCGCCGGGATGACCGCGGCAGAGAGGAAAGAAGACCCTATGATCCTTATCGATCTCGATCCTCACGCTCCCGCTCACCAGTTCGACCGGAACAAGAAAAATACAAAAGCTATCAAGGTCGTAGGGAGGAGGATAGACCACAATCTAGGGATTCCACTTCCTCCCATGAAAAGCGGAGTAGAGAGAAAACACCTCCAAAGGAAACTGGGTCTAGAAGTAAGCAAAAAGTCCCTGCTACTAAGCGACCTCGGACAGACAAGGGTTCTACAGAATCTTCTTCAGGAAGGGACACTGAACTAACAATCCTCGCCCCTCCTCCACCAGATGCGGGAACCGCCGTAAGGCTGGCATATTTAAAGGAGCAATTTCCCGAGCACTACTTCGAGACTCTGACCTTTCTACCTTCCCTTGAACCTATTTCTTCTAATTGGGCAGAGGAGGCCAGAGCAAAGATTGATTTGGTGGAAAAACAATATACCGAAATGTTCAAGTATTCCCGCACTCTTTCTAGAATCATCCGCACGCTAATGACAAATGCTGACTCAATGCACAAAACTGCAGAGGAAGATGCTAAAGCCCTAAAAACCTTAGGAAAAAATTTAGAAGACACTCAAGCTCAACTAGCTGTCGCTCAGAAGAACGCTTCTAACTTCAAACAACAATTTGAGGACATGCAAAAGCGCTATCATGATCTGCTTGAATCCCACACTCAGGAGCGTTCTGAGTTGAAGAAGCAAGCTGACGAGGCCAAATCAGAGGCTGCTGAGACACGCCTTGCTTATGCTGAGCTTGAGCAGAAAAACGCCGAGTTAGCGAAAAGGAGTTCTGAGTTAGAAAAGAGAAACGCAGACTTGGCTTCAAAATTGTTGGAGGCAGAAAACAGGGCTGCTCTGGCCGAGGGCAATGTGGAATGCGCTATCAAATCTGCGGAGGAAACCCGCAAACAATTATCTGAGGCGGAGGCTGAGATTCAAGGCTTCGGCGAGCTAATGATAGAATTCTTCGCGCATATTATTCGTCGTCGAAACATTTCCTGGATCGAGGACTATCCATCCACTTTGGTTCATGTGTGGAATCAAATCGTCGAGTGGGAAAAAGAAGAGCTTAAGGTTGATTCCCTCGATGAAGATAAGCTGATGGAGAAATATTTGAGAGACGACGAACCGGAGCGCCTAGCTGAAGGGCGCCGCCTAATTGCTGAGGCCATGGAAGAAGAGAGGCGGAAGTCTAAACAGAAAACCATTCCTGAAGCTGGTTCCTCTTCTTCTGCTCCTGTAACTCCTGAAGTAGAAGGGTATGATCCCGAAAACCCGGGAATTCCCCGATCAACTTTACTATCTCCCATTCCTGAAATAACTCCAGAGGTAGTAGTCACCCCCGCTGAAAAGTCTTCAGAAGGTATCCCTATCTTTTCTCCTCAATTTGTCAAGGCTACTACTACCTTTGGCTACATGACTGAACGTTCGATGAGAAATCCTTTGCTCTTGCCTGAGTTGATAACCGATGTTTCTCATTTTGTAGGCGTTGAATCCTCCGCGAAGACAGATGTTGTTCAAGGAACTACCACTGGGACAAAGCCCGCCGATAGGGTCAAAGAAGGGGAAGACAAGGCTGCTTCAACAGACCTGGGGGAAAGAAGTGAGCCAACTAAGGTCACTACTCCCCATGATGAAGAAATGATTGCAGCTCTAAAAGACGACGGAGGAGACGAGGGGCATGATGAGGAACCAGAGGTTACAATAACCGGGGAGTCAAAAAGCGCCGATGACATTACCTTGGTGGCCATGAAGGCTGATCAAGACAAGCGCTTGCAATTAAAAGCTGAAGAGCTAGACCCTGAGGTCCTCAAGCCCCTCGCAGTTGTAGATGCAGGTTCAAGGTTAGTTGTTAAGCTCTCAACTAGATCTATTACCGAAGAACTTGCTAAAAAATCTTCTCTTGATTCCAGTGCCCAGCCCTCTGGGAAGAAGTCTGCCGGCTCCAGTACTACACCTTCAGGGAAAAAGAAATCAAAGCGAATCTTGACTGAAGCCGAGAGGGAAGCAAAAGATGCGGAAAAAGCTGCCAAGAAATCAAAGGCTCATCCCAAACCCAAATAGTGGGTTCTCCTGTATTTTTTCAGCATCTTTGTAAATCAATAAGTGCTGCTACACCAGCAGCTTCCGCACTTTCTTTTCCAGTTATTTCCCTGTACAAATTCATTCATTTGTAAATAAAAATAACTCACTTTCTGCAATGTTTATTTGTTAGCAGTTCTGCACTTATGTAAAAATGCATATCTATAGTTATGAAACAAAGTTGTGGAGAGGGGAGTTATGTGTATGTGTATGTGTCCCCAGTCAGTCTCCGCAAGTTATTCAGTGCTTAACCATGCAATCTGAATGCTCCCGATTCTCTAACGGGATAGCATTTCCTGCGTCATCAACACCTGTTGTTTTTCCTGGCACTTCTTTTATACTCTCTCTCATTCTCTCGAGAGTTAGAGTTCGAGTTCAGCTATTTGTTTATCCCCCGGTCGTTCAATGGGAAAAGATTCCTTTCTCGGCGCTCGATCGGAGACGCCTTTATACTCTCTTTCTCTCTGGAAAGTTAGAGTTCAGAATAGAATTTCTTTTTCAGCGCTCAGTTAGAGACGCTTTTATACTCTCTCTCTTTCTCTGGAGAGTTAGAGTTCGGAGTTGATCCTCCTTTCTCAGCGCTCAGTCGGAGACGCTTTTATACTCTCTCTCTTTCTCTGGAGAGTTAGAGTTCAGAATAGAATTTCTTTTTCAGCGCTCAGTTAGAGACGCTTTTATACTCTCTCTCTTTCTCTGGAGAGTTAGAGTTCGGAGTTGATCCTCCTTTCTCAGCGCTCAGTCGGAGACGCTTTTATACTCTCTCTCTTTCTCTGGAGAGTTAGAGTTCAGAATGTCGTTTTCTCATTCTTTTATGTCTTATTGCACAAATAATCATTGTGCTTCTTTTTATGCCCAAACTGTTTCAACCTTTTTAGGCTCTAAGTTATCCTGTACTTTATAATCACAACAGAAAAACTAACGAATGTAAATGCATAAAAGTAAATAACACACAATATTTTATAGTGGTTCAGCTAAGTCATAGCCTACGTCCACTCTATAGTCCTTTATTCATATCGTCATATTTTCCAAAGGCAAGTCGTGCCCTATTACAGAGTTTACAGGAAGAACAGCAAAAAGTATAGCATTTCTAATCCAAATATCGCATTAAGCGTTGGGCATTCCATGCTCGAGGGACTTCTTCGCCATCCACGGTCGTTAACTTGAATGTTCCTTTATCAAGTTTCCGTTGGATGACAAAGGGTCCCTCCCATTTTGGGCCGAGGTGAGGAAGGGATGGAAAAACTCTCTTGAGCACCAAATCTCCGGGTTCAAAAGTTCTGAGGCGAACTTTTTTGTCATAATAGCGCGCCATCTGACGCCGATGTCTTGCTGCACGCAAATCTGCTTCGTCCCTCTTCTCTTCGACTTCATCAAGAGACTCAAGTAAAAGTGCCCGATTCGTCATCGGGTCATAATACGTAACCCTGTGGGAAGGAACTTCCAGTTCAACTGGAATTACTGCTTCTGAGCCAAAGGAGAGAGAGAAAGGGGTATGACCGGTAGCCGTTTTAAACGTGGTTCGATATGCCCACAAAGCTAGGGGCAATTCATCAACCCATTTTGCCTTTGCACGTTCTAATCGCTTCTTGAGGATGGATTTTATTACCTTGTTTATTGCCTCTACTTGCCCATTAGATTGTGGATAGGCAACTGCAGTATATCGTTTGTCTATCTTATATTTCTGGCAAAAGTTTCTGAATTCAGTGCTATCAAATTGGGTCCCGTTGTCGGTAATAATCGTCCTTGGGATCCCGAATCGGCATATAATATTTCGGACCACAAAACTTATCACCTTTCTTGTGGTGATCTTAGTCAAGGGTTCAGCTTCACCCACTTTGTGAAATAATCCACGGCTACTATGGCATACTTAGCTCCCCCTTTAGCAATCGGTAAAACTCCAATGATATCGATTCCCCATGTGGCAAATGGCCAAGGACTCACCATCGATTTAAGCTGAGTTGACGGTGCCCTGGGGATTTTGGCGAATCTCTGGCACCTATCGCAGCGTCGTGAATAATCAGCTGCATCTTTATTAATCGTAGGCCAGAAGTATCCATACCGCAATATTTTCTTTGCTAAAGTTTGACCTCCTGTATGATCTCCACACTCACCTTCGTGCACTTCTCTCAGTACACGCTTGATGTCGTCGTGTGCGATACATCGTAACAGGGGCATAGAAAATCCCTGTCTATAGAGGGTATCGTCTTGCATAACATATCTGGCAGCTTTGCGAACTACAGCTCTTTTCTCACTTTTCTTCGATGGGAGAGTCCCATTCTTAAGAAAACTTTTGATTGGAGTCATCCATGACTCCTTCTCTGATTCCGCTTCATGAACGAATTCAATTTCCATTGACTCAAAGCTTGGCGATTCCAACGTTTCAATTGGAATTACCTCAGTCTCTCCTGGATTGTCGGAACTAGCCAACTTTGCTAATCTATCCGCTTTCTGGTTTTCTACTCTGGGAATATGTGTTATGTTGTACCGTTCTAAGCTACTTAATAGCTCTTTCACTTTCTTGAGGTAAGCGACAAGTCGAGGTCCTCGAGCCGCGAACTCCTCTCGCACTTGACAAACAACAATCTTAGAGTCACAAAATATGTCCATCACTTTTACTCCGAGGTCTTTAGCGAGTTTCAGCCCGGCAATCAGGGCTTCATACTCAGAGTCATTGTTTGTTGCCGAAAATTCTAATCGCAGGGCGTAATATAACGACCGTCCCTCCGGAGTGACTAAGACAATTCCAGCTCCGGATCTTCGGTCATTTTTAGCTCCATCTGTATATAGTTTCCACGGATTCATCTCTAGCTTATCCTCGGATTTAACCACTCGATCATTGATTATTTCTTCCTCTGGGATGGTGAACTCCGCAATAAAGTCTGCTAGAGCTTGCCCCCTGATTGACTTTCGTGGTTGAAAATTCAAATCAAACTGGCTTAGTTCTATGTTCCATTTAATCAACCTTCCCGACGCTTCGGGTCTCTGCAACACCTGTCTTAACGGTTGATCGGTGTATATGGTTATTGGATGGGCTTGGAAGTAGTGACGAAGTTTTCGGGATGCAATCAGGAGGCTGTAAGCGAGCTTCTCGATCTTTGGGTAGTTGCGCTCTGCCGCTGCTAATTTCTTACTCACATAGTATACTGGCCTTTGTACTTTGTCTTCTTCTCGAACCAGAACTGTGCTGACAGCGTGAGCCGAGACTGCTAGATAAACAAATAGTTCTTCGTGATCTACGGGCTTTGCTAAGATTGGCGGTTTCTCTAACAGCTCTAACAGATTTTGAAAAGCCTCGACACAATCGGGAGTCCACTGGAAGTTCTTCTTTCCCCTTTTTATCAAATCAAAAAATGGAACACATTTATCGGTGGCTTTGGAGATGAATCTACTTAGCGCCGCTACCTTCCCTGCCAGACTTTGGACGTCTTTAATTTTCCTTGGTTCTTTGATATTTCTAATCGCCGCTATCTGGCTAGGGTTGATCTCAATTCCTCGGGAACTCACAATGAAGCCAAGGAACTTTCCCGACGCCACTCCAAATGAACATTTTAAAGGATTCAATTTCATACGGTATTTTCGCAAGATACCAAACATTTCTGCTAAGTCTTGCGTATGACTGGAGGACTGCTTCGATTTAACCAGCATATCATCCACATAAACTTCCATAGTTTTTCCTATCTGATCATAAAACATTCTATTTACCAACCGCTGATAAGTAGCTCCAGCGTTTTTTAATCCGAACGGCATTACAACATAACAATATAATCCCAAATTCGTAATGAAACTTGTATGCTCTTGGTCTGGCACATGCATAGGAATTTGATTGTATCCAGAGTATGCATCCATGAAAGAGAGAAGTTCATGACCTGCTGTCGAGTCTACAAGCTGGTCAATCCTGGGAAGTGGGAAACTATCCTTTGGGCAAGCCTTATTTAAATCTGAAAAGTCAATACAAGTTCGCCACTTTCCGTTTGGCTTCTTTACCAAGACAGGATTCGATATCCAGTCGGGATAAGTCGAATCTCGAATAAATCCATTTTGCTTCAATTTCTCTACTTCCTCTTTGAGAGCAGCCGACCTCTCTGGGCCCAGCATGCGTCTCTTTTGCTTCACAGGCGGATGCTTCGGATTTACATTCAGTTTGTGACTGATAATGGAAGGCGATATCCCACACATGTCAGCATGGGTCCAGGCGAACACATCTAAGTTTGCCTTCAAGAAGTCCGTCAGTTCTTCAGCACGACGTGGATCCAATTGGGAACCAATCTTCAAAACTTTTGTCGGATCAGCTTCATCAACAGGAATTTCCACTGTCGCTTCATTAGGAGTTGCATTTCTAGCCTCTGGTTCCTCGTCTTTTCTAGGATCCAGGTCTTCAGGCGTTCCTTTAGGCAACTCCCTTGGGTTCAATCTCTCTAATTGCTATGCCGAGTCCCCCTTTGAGGGAGATGAGGCATCCTTACTCTCAGCATTTACTCCTTTCATCAACATCTTCAGTTCGGCCACATAGCAGGCCCGTCCAGAAACCTGATCCCCTCTTATTACTCCAGTTCCGGCTTCGGTTGGGAACTTTAGTAACAAGCACCAGGGGGCAATACAAACTCTAAATTCAGCGAGGGCAGGTCTCCCTAAAAATGCGTTATATGGCGAATCTATGTCCAGTACTACAAACTGAAGCATTCGCACTCTTCTACGTTCTCCTTGCCCTAGGGTCACGGGCAACTCTATATATCCCATGGGAGCTGTCGTCGCTCCGTTGAAGCCTCTAATCCATCCTTCACAAGGTTTCAGATCTTCGGGCTCAAGTTTCATCTGATCAAATGACTTCTTGAACAAAATATTAACGGAACTTCCGTTGTCTACTAATACCTTATGGACCAAGGCCGGCCCAATAGTGGTAGTAATAACCAACGGATCATTGGTGGGAGATTGTATCCCCGTATTGTCTCGGCTGCGAAATACCACGTCATCGAACATGGTTTTTTGTTGTTTTATGGGGGTGACATCTTCCAAATCGTCACCTTCGTTCACATCCAGATGCTTGGCAGCATTCACATATTGGTCCATTGACCTAAAACTTCGGATTGCCGGGTGAGGTCCACCTACTATGGAGTTGATGACGATCCCTTTACCTTTCTGCTGCGTGGTAGGCTTAGGAGCAGGTAGGATCTGTTTTGGAGCCTGCTCTCCTTGCCCCCTGTCCCTCGGGGCAACCTTGTACTCATCCAACTTTCCTTCACGCAACAACTTTTCAATTACATCCCTCAAATGCCGACACTCATTGGTCGAATGTCCATGTGTTCCGTGAAACAAGCAAAATTTCCCTGTCGCCATTTCTTTCTCGGTCGAATCGCGAGGTGGCGGTCTTTTGTACTGCAACACATTGTACGTATCCAGGTAAATATTTTCCAGGGTGTCATTCAATGGTGTATAGTCCTCGTAATTCTGGAATCGGGGCCTTTTGTTAGGGTCGCTTCCCCTATTTCTGTTTCTCCTGTTGCCGTTCGAATTACGGTTGTTGTTGTTTCCCCCGTTTCCAGTATTGCTGTTTCCACCCTTGTTCCCTACATTTACTTCGACCTTGCCAGAACTTTCCCCAGACTGCTTCACGGCAATATTACTCTGCACATTCTCCTTTGAAGCTATCTCAGACTTTCTCTTCCGGTTTGCCCGGGCCTCTTCTCGTCTTAGATAAATATCGGCTTTTTCGTAGAATATCGCCCTTGTGGGGGGTGTCTTCCCAGAAAGGTAGTCTCCAAACTCAGATTCAGGGTCGACTCCTTCCTTCAATGCCATCAGAATAGTGGGCTCATGCGGGTCACTGACCTCAGTTACAGCTTGGTTAAAAGATCTAAATATGCCCTTAAAGTCTCTCCCGGCGCCTGTTTGATTCTCGACAATTCGATAACACTCTTAGACTTTCGGGCATGTAATCGGAACTGGTTCATGAAACGCTCGCTTAGTTCTTTGTAATTAGAAATCGAACGAGGAGGCAGTCGGGTAAACCAGAACAATGCCACATCTTCTAGGTAGATTGGGAAGGCTTTGCACTTCACCTCATCAGGGGCAGCAGCGGCGTTCATAAGCCACGAATACCGCATCAAATGCTGTCCCGGATCAGTCCTTCCGTTATATTTGTCCATTTGTGGCAAGTTAAAGCGTCGGGGAAACTGGAAGTCTAGGATATCGTCAGTGAACGGAGTATGGCTTCGCTCGATGCCATAGTCTTCATTTGTATAATTCCGGCTCTCGGACATAATTCGGCGAACCATCGCCTGCACATCGGCACTGGTTAGGGGCTGCTCAGGTTCCCTGGCCCTAGTGTCCGAGTTCCTTCGGGGCTCTTGCTCAGGAGATGCCCTTCTTCTTCGAGCTGCCTCTACTCGATTCCTTTCCCTGTGTTCCCGGTCGATCTCGGGAAGAGGGGACTGGAGTCTTTGCCCCCGAGTAGGGCTATCGTTTCCTAATGCTCGTGCGATATCCTCGCGAGATCCCAAAGATCCAAACGTTAGCTGCTCCACGTTCTGAGGTCGTTCGAGTGGCCTTCGTTCACGGGGCCTCTCTTCCTCGGAAGATGAAGATTGATCTACGGGTGTGTGACGAACCGGTGATGGAGTTCTTTGCCGGCGGAGCTCATTGATTTCCCGACTCATGAGCCTCATATTTTCCTGCATCATGAGATTGGTGCGCTCATGAACTCTCATAGCTTCCCTCGTGCTCTCAAGCATATCAAGCAAGCGCGAGAAATCTCCTTGAGTGATGGGAGCAGATGGATTGACCTGATCTCCAACCCTGGCAGCTGGAATTGGAGCATTCGCGGGGACTCGAGTAGATGTTCCAGCTTCACCAAGCATCGGGTCGGATCGGAGGTAGGAAGTCGGGTCGGATCGGAGCTGGGGTGCCTGGTCGGATCGGTGTGCAGCGAGCAAGTCGGGTCGGTTCAGACTGGGGGAGTGCACTGCTTCGGAGTCCCCTACCCGGATCGGATCGGAGCTCTCCCCTTGCTGTCGGTTCGGATTTCCTGCATTGATTCTTCCTGCTGCTGAACTCTGCCCCCGAGACCTTGTTACAACAGCATGTTGCTGATCTTCGCCAGCTCCATTTCCTTGAACAGACTGAACTTCCTTGCCTTTTCCTTTGGCCATTAGTCTTTGACAATTGCTTCAACGAATGTAAAAAAGTGGAGAAACTTAAGGATTCACTTCTTTGAACTCAACGGTCCAAAAAGTAGAAAGAGATCCCGGAAAATAAAGAATTTAGATGAGGTTGTTCCCAGTGAAAGCACCAAAATGTTAGACCCAAATGTGGTTCTAACACCCAAATTGATTAGAAACAAGATAAAGTAAAGCAGAAATAAAAAAAAAGAACGCACAAGATTTATAGTGGTTCGGCGAAGAAATGCCTACGTCCACTTAGTTTTCACTATATTCAGTAATTCAATTACAAATGCAATGTAAGATTCACTCACAACTCACTTTTGTTCACTCAAATGATTAAAACAAGAAATGAAAGATGATTTGGATTCTCCGGGAATAATGGAGTTCGGATGATGGAGGAACTTGGATTCTCAAAAGTGCTGAAAAAAGATCCTTCTCTTTGTCTCTAGATGGGGTATTTATAGGTGTGAATTTGCCTGAGATTCAATCCGGGTCGGAACACGTGTCATCCATCGCACTCTCTTCGGGTTCGGATGGACCATCAAGCTGACAACACATCAAAGAGACGGACGTTAGGGGTAGGAATTAGTCATATCCGGTCCGGTTCTCCAGGCGATTTCATAGGAGATTTTCCTGGATCATGGGTGCGGGTCGGAGACGTGCAGGCTGGGGGCTCGGATCGGAATACCCGATCCGAACCGGGGTAGCGTGGACGTCTCTCCTTCTCTAATCATACTCCGCTCCGCTCCAGCGTCGTGGCAAGCAGATGGCTTTCCGATCCACTTGAGATTTATTGGCCTTCCGATCCGATCAGATATGCTTTGCCAATTTATCCAGTAAGAGACATCCGATCCGAACAGAGAATTCTACCCGATCCGAACCGATATGCTACTATCAATCTGAACTGTGGTGTTTCCTTCCGATCCGATCCGGAGTCTTATAACTTGAAATACTCTTCAATGGTTGGTTTCTTGACTTTGTGTTGCCTAGTTCACAAAGTAGGCTAACAATTTATAGGGGTGGAAATGGCCTTGGATTGTCAGATCAGCCGCCGCTGCCTGGCTCGACCAAGCGGTCGCTGCTAGCGGTCGACCGCTGGTCGACCTGGCAGTGAGGTGGCTAAGGGAATTATTATTTTCCATTTATATATTATTATGTTTAATTATTTTCCGTCCGTTTTCGTATTTTGTTCGTAACTTTTTCATACGGACTCCGTTCGCGAAAATCCAAACATGAAAGTTGACCAGAATTTCAAGACGAATGCAACTGTTAAAGTTTCGTGGCCAAATTCCATTGTTTGCAGAGATTCCTAATTTTGAGCTTCTAATTAAATAACTATTTATTGTCAAAATTCCAGGTTGTTACAGAATAACTGTAGATCTTTAAGAATTTAGGAATTGTTGGACTAAAAGACTATTCAGATTCAGATTTTGATCCTTTCAGGTGAGTGGAAAGTCTATGTACATAGTTTACAATAATCTGATAATTTCGTTTGTATTAAATATGAAATATATGCATATGTGTTCAGTAGTCTGTTATAGTTTTTGTTAGATCTGTAAGAATAATTGTGGTTTGAACATTATTATTTTGTTGGCTTGTTAGATTGTTCATATTATTGCCTACAATTGTGTTTAAAAACATTGTGGCCATTGTAAACACCACAGGTCTAGAAATCAACCCCATAAATCATTGTTAAAGTATAGTTTTATTCCAGATATGTAGTTTTGGTGTTGATTTGTGCTTCATGTAAGTTTTGTTGAAAGATATAAGCCTATTTGTGTTCAGATTATTTGGGTTTTAACTTGGTTATTGTAAATATGTCTTTTGTTCTTTTTCATAAAAAGACATTATTTGAAATCATTAAGAAATATGCACAAAAAGAAAAAGGAAAGGGTTGTGTAAATTCATGTACAAACGTAGATTTATGTATGTTTGTGCATAGTTTACATCGACCATTCCAAAAACATACATACTATATATATCTTATGGTTTGAAATATGTTTACCCATTTTTTAATTATTTTAGGCATAATTTACAATAATTGCAGTTATTGACCTTTTTGTATGATTTGGAATCTTACAACAAGATTGAACTCAAAAAGAATTGTTTTGGTTGTTAGCTTAAACCAAAACACTATATTATATAATAATAAAAATAGAATAATAACTATGTTAAATGCGCAAAAATATAAAAATATGTATATATACACACACACATTATCCATCCATATCTACGTAAACAACGCAAAATATATTATAATTAAAGTTTGTTGTATATGTATGTTTGAATGGTTTCCATTTTATGGAAATACATATGGAAGTATAATCAATATTAAATGGAAATATATATTATGGCCATTGTAGCAATAAATGTGATTGATTTGCTGTGGATAACGTCATAACGGAATAATAACTTGTTACAGCCCGCATTTTATGAATCGGAGGATCGTAAAATATTTTTATTTAATTTCCTGAGGGTTGGATCATTATCATATTTTTGATATGTTGGTTATGGGGATGTGAGACATGTCCATAATTTTTACTAATTTTATTTGTGACCATTTTACCCCTGTCAGTTTTGTACAAAGAATAACTTTTGATTGGGATCGAATCAGGTGTTGAGCACTACAACAAAATGCGGATTCCATAGCAAAATCATACAGCGTTCCCGCACAACACCGTTGGCAGGCTATATGCATATGAGGGTGCCAACGCTATTTGATTTAGAGAACGCTATTCAATGAAAGGTCACGCCGGAAACGAAAGTTTTGTGCGGGAATCAGAAAAAGCTCGAATTGTTTTGTTTCTTCCTCTCCATAATATATTCATTCTTTTATTTTATCACCTCGTTATCATCACCGAGATTCAATTTGCATAACTAAGCTATCGTCGTCAACAACGGCATCTCCGTGAACTAAATTAGGTAATCTCACCCATGAAGTCATCGCAATCCCTAAATCTAGGCAGCACGCATTTTTGATTTGGGCTTCTAATTGTTGTTCACCTTCATAAATCTGAATTGCGTCAACTAGGTACCATCATCAACAGTGGCTTCTTTGAAGCACAATTTCTCACGTAGCCATTCCTAAACCCAGATAACAGTCATCTCTGATTTGAACTTCCCTAAGAGGTAATATTTGATATTTATTATTTTTTCTAAAACTCGAAAATATGCTATAAGTTATTACTATAACACGTAGTCTGAGGCTAATGAGCGATTAGATTAGGTAGGGGAAGACGATTGTTGGTAGTACTAATGATGAAGCTATGATTTCTGAATGAATAGAAGGGATTATGAAGTTTTGGTTTGGAAAGTGTTGGGTTTCGGGACCTCCTATTTGGAGCACATGTAGTTGTTTCCCAAACCCATAATGCTTGACAGGTGGACAAGCAAACAAAATAAGAGAGTATGTGCAGAGCCTTACCTGATATGGTGCACATTTTCTTGAAAGCATGCTGTGCATTAATTGAAGGCATGTTGTGCGTGTACTCTAGGAGACTTCTTCCATTCTCTGTTTAAAGTATGCATTACAAAACAGAGAGTGAGAGTGGGTGAGAGTTTTTCTCCAATGGTATTGTTCATTTTATCATTCCAAGATTGCTGTGTAAATCTTGATGGAAATATTGTATGCCTCTAATCAAATTAGAGAGAAGAATTGTACTCACTTTGCTAGTGAAAGAGATTAAGCGGCTTTCGAGTCCCGTGGTTTTTACTCCTTGTTTGAGGAGCTTTTCCACGCTAAAAAACTGTTTGTGTTCTTGCTGTCTTGCATGTGTTCTTCTTGCTGTTTTTGATATCTTACTTACATTGTGTTTGCTGCTTTACTGACTGAACTTGTTAGCTGTTGTTGGTCTGTCATACTTCATCTTGTGTTAGCTGTTGTGACTCATTTCTTGCTGCTGAGAACATACACAGCAGAAAAAAACCCCCATCAAGTGGTATCAGAGCTAGTTGATTCGGCATAAAATGGAAGTTAACACAAGTAGAATGGTGAGTTTGAAAGGCTCTTCAAATTATCATGTCTGGAAGGGTAAGATGGAAGATTTACTTTATGTGAAGAGTATGCATACCCCTGTTTTCAACAGTGAGAAACCTGAAGGCAAAACTGATGAAGAATGGAACTTGTTGCATCGACAAGTTTGCGGGTACATACGCCAGTGGGTAGATGATAATGTGTTAAATCATATTATTGATGTAAATCATGCTCGTAGCCTTTGGTCCAAACTTGAAGAGCTTTATGATAGGAAGACAGGAAACAACAAGCTGTATCTTTTCAAGCAGATGATGATCTTGAAGTATCAAGATGGTTCATCTATGACCGATCACTTGAGTCAATTCCAAGGATTGGTAAATCAGTTGGCTGCAATGAAGCTTAGCTTTGATGATGAAATACTTGGGTTATGGCTGCTTGGCACGTTACCGGATTCATGGGAAACCTTCAAGATGACTCTGTCTAATTCGGCTTCAGATGGTATTATCTCGATGAGCATGGCTAAAAATAGTGTGCTAAATGAAGAAATGAGAAGAAAAAATCAAGGTTCTTCAACACATTCCGAGGTATTGGTTACTGAGTCGCGGGGAAGAAGTCAAATTCGAGGTGCAAACAAGCAGGGTACATCCCGTGGAACTTCAAATAAATGGTCTAATGTTGAATGTCACTATTGCGGCTTGAAGGGTCATATCAGAAAGTATTGCAGAAAATTAAAAAGGGAAAACAAGAAGAAAGGCAATAGTAGCAGCTCCAATCACCTTGACAACAACAAAAAGGAAGGTAATAGTGATGATAATATCACTCTTATTAATGATTTCCTTATTGTTTGTGATAATATTGACAGTATTAACATTTCTTGTGATGAAATGGACTGGGTTGTGGATAGTGGTGCTACTACTCATGCTACCTCTAGGAGGGATTTGTTTTCTACTTATATGGCAGGGGATTTTGGCATTGTTCGAATGGGCAACGGTGGCTCATCGAAGATTGTAGGAATTGGAGACATTTGTGTTCAAACCAGCACTGGCAGTAAACTGGTACTCAGAAATGTGAAGCATATTCTTGATCTTCGCCTGAATATTCTATCCGTATTGAGATTATGCGATGACAACTATGACAGTTGCTTTTCAAAGGATATTTGGAAGCTGACAAAAGGTTCCATGATTATTGCTAAAGGAAAGAGGCAACCGAACTTATGCATTGTTCGATTTGCAGCCTCGAACTGTCAAATCAAAATTTGTGAAAATGACAGCTCCTCTGAGTTATGGCATAAACGTTTGGCGCATATTAGCGAGAAAGGGTTGGCAATCTTGGCAAAGAAAAATGCATTGCGCGGGGTTCAGAATACAAAATTGAAGAAATGTTCTCATTGTCTTGCCGGTAAGCAAAACAAAGTTTCATTCAAATTATCTACAAGTGAAAATAAGCCAGAAGTTCTCGACTTGGTGCACTCTGATGTTTGTGGACCATTGAGGACTAGGTCTCTTGGAGGTGCGTATTACTTTGTAACTTTTATCGATGATCACTCTCGAAAAATTTGGGTTTATACCTTGAAGACGAAAGACCAAGTGCTAGATACCTTCAAGACATTTCAAGCATCTGCTGAGAGAGAGACCGGTAAGAAGTTGAAGTGTATTCGCACAGATAATGGGGGAGAGTATATTGGACCGTTTGATGCATATTGTAGAGCTCAAGGTGTTCGTCATCAAAAATCGCCACCAAAGACACCACAGTTAAATGGTTTGGCCGAAAGAATGAACAGAACCTTGGTTGAAAGAGTGAGATGCTTGCTCTCACAAGCAAAATTGCCAAAATATTTTTGGTGTGAAGCACTGAGTGTGGCAGTTCATGTACTGAATCTGACGCCGTGTGTTCCTTTGAATTTTGATGTGCCAAACCATGTTTGGACAGGTAAAGATGTTTCTTATGACCATCTTAAGGTATTTGGATGCATGGCTTATGTGCACATTCCTAAAGATGAGAGATCAAAGTTGGATGACAAGACCAAGAAATGTGTATTTGTTGGTTACGGTTTAGATGAGTTTGGATATCGATTTTATGATCCTGTAGATAGGAAGCTTATTCGTAGTCGAGATGTTGTGTTCATGGAAGACTACACCATTGAAGATATTGACAAGGCTGAAATGGATGCTCCTACCTCAGTGAATGAAGCAATGATCGACATTGATCCTATTCCGATTGATCCAACACCAGCCTTTACTAATAACGATGTTCCAACAGAAAATCAAGGTATGGATTTACAATATGATAATCTTCCTGATATTCATGATTATGCTGACGTTGACAACAGTGCCGAAGCTGACGTTGAACAAGAAAATAATGATACCGAAGCTTCAGCTGGTTCTCAAAACTTGAGAAGATCCACACGTGACCGACGTCCCTTCTCCAAATACTCATCAAATGAGTACGTTTGTCTCACTGACGGGGGAGAACCTGAAAGCTTCCAAGAAGCAATGGAAGATGATCACAAGAGTGAGTGGATGGAAGCCATGAAGGATGAGATGCAATCCCTTCGTGAGAACAACACATTCGAGCTAGTGAAGCTGCCAAAGGGCAAGAAAGCATTGAAAAATAGATGGGTATATCGCGTGAAACAGGAAGATCATACTTCTCAACCTCGATATAAAGCTCGATTGGTGGTTAAAGGGTTTACCCAAAGGAAAGGCATTGACTTTGGAGAGATTTTTGCCCCTGTTGTGAAGATGCAATCTATTCGACTAGTACTTGGGATAGCAGCTAGTCTTGATTTGGTGGTTGAGAAAATGGACGTGAAGACAGCTTTTCTTCATGGTGATTTGTATGAAGAAATTTACATGGAGCAACCAGAGGGTTTCATTGAGAAGACAAAGGAGGGTTATGTTTGCAAATTGGTGAAGAGCTTGTATGGTTTGAAACAAGCGCCTCGACAATGGTATCAAAAGTTTAACTCAGTGATGATCAAGCATGGGTATCAAATGACCAAGTCCGATCATTGTGTTTTTATGAGAAAATTCTCCGATGGTGATTTCATAATTCTCTTGCTCTATGTTGATGATATGCTAATTGTTGGAAAGAATATTTCAAGAATTAATGAACTCAAACGAATTCTGAGTGAGTCATTTGCTATGAAAGATTTGGGAGCAGCACAACAAATCCTTGGAATTCAGATCTCTCGTGACATAAGTGCTAAGAAGATATACTTATCTCAAGAGAAGTATATTAATAAAGTGCTTAGACGGTTCGACATGGATAAAGCTAAAGCGGTAAGCATTCCTCTTGCCTCTCATTTTAAGCTCAGTAAACTGCAATGCCCAACTACAAATGATGAGAAATCAAGCATGAAGAATATTCCATACTCTTCCGTAGTTGGTAGTTTAATGTATGCTATGGTATGTACAAGGCCAGACATAGCACACGCTGTTGGTATGGTGAGTCGTTATTTGTCGAATCCTGGAAAACACCATTGGGAAGCTGTGAAGTGGATTATGAGATACCTTCGGGGAACAACGAATCTTAAATTAACTTTGGGATGTGAGAAGCCTGCTTTGGTTGGTTATACAGATTCTGATTTGGCCGGATGCTTAGATGGTCGAAAATCCACTTCTGGGTACATGGTGACTTTTGCTGGGGGAGCTGTGGCTTGGCAGTCTAGATTGCAAAGGTGTGTTGCACTCTCTACTACAGAAGCCGAATATATAGCAGCTGTAGAAGCAACGAAGGATGTGTTATGGCTGAGAAAGTTCATGATGGAGCTTGGGATAAAGCAAACCAAGTATGTTCTTTATTGTGATAATCAAAGCGCCATACATCTTGCCAGGAATTCATCATTTCATTCAAAGTCAAAACATATAGATACTCGTTATCATTGGATTCATGATATTTTAGATGCCAAGTTATTTCTGCTTGAGAAGATTCATACTAATGATAATGGCTCAGACATGTTAACAAAAGTGTTGCCTAGAGGAAAGTTTGAATTCTGTCGAAGTGTTGCTGGATTGTGTTCGCCCTCCAACTAGTCGGTCGGGGGAGTTTGTTGGGTTTCGGGACCTCCTATTTGGAGCACATGTAGTTGTTTCCCAAACCCATAATGCTTGACAGGTGGACAAGCAAACAAAATAAGAGAGTATGTGCAGAGCCTTACCTGATATGGTGCACATTTTCTTGAAAGCATGCTGTGCATTAATTGAAGGCATGTTGTGCGTGTACTCTAGGAGACTTCTTCCATTCTCTGTTTAAAGTATGCATTACAAAACAGAGAGTGAGAGTGGGTGAGAGTTTTTCTCCAATGGTATTGTTCATTTTATCATTCCAAGATTGCTGTGTAAATCTTGATGGAAATATTGTATGCCTCTAATCAAATTAGAGAGAAGAATTGTACTCACTTTGCTAGTGAAAGAGATTAAGCGGCTTTCGAGTCCCGTGGTTTTTACTCCTTGTTTGAGGAGCTTTTCCACGCTAAAAAACTGTTTGTGTTCTTGCTGTCTTGCATGTGTTCTTCTTGCTGTTTTTGATATCTTACTTACATTGTGTTTGCTGCTTTACTGACTGAACTTGTTAGCTGCTGTTGGTCTGTCATACTTCATCTTGTGTTAGCTGTTGTGACTCATTTCTTGCTGCTGAGAACATACACAGCAGAAAAAAACCCCCATCAGAAAGAGTAAAAGGCTAACTAGTAAGCACAGCTGATTTTTGATTTTAGCATATACAGGAAACGAGGTTTAGACATTTACTTCTGAATTCCATTGCTTTGCATGGTGTTTGTTCATCATATCAGTAAATTATGTGCTAAACATATACATTGTATTTTGTTAATCATCAATGCATTTTGTTGCAGTTAGTCCGTTCCATTTTATTTTTCCTTTATCATTCAGTATGCTAAAATTCAAGAAGAAATAGAGTTTTTGGTTTACAGTGAAGATTTTAATTATTTCTTTTGCTAATACTCCTAAGGCATTGATGTAGTCTGAAATAACTTTTAGAGTGGAAAACTCGAAACTTTAGAATAGTAGCAAATGGAAGAGAGTAATCTAGAAGATGTAACAGGGGCGCTAAATTTGCATTGAGTGACAGTCGATTATGAAGAAGTTGGATGAAATAATTGGGTAATCACTAATAAAAAGAAAAAAAAGCAAACATTTCGCAATAAACTGTCATTAATGGGATGGAAACTGTGTTTAGCCTAAGTCACAAATGTTAAATAAATGGTGGACATCAAAAGAGAATAGGGATCACATTTTCATCTTCATTTTATGTTAATGCCTCCTTAGAACACTAAATAATTGTACTACTCTGGCTGTGAATGACTGAATAATATTTTTTATCTTCGTTTTCTTTTCAATTAGGTATAATCATGAATCTGAAAAAAAATATTCTTTAATTTAATTATTATTACATACATTCATTGCCAGAATACTGTTAGGATTATAATTCAGCGATATCTTTGACTTTATGACATTGCTGCACTGGTCTTTCTTTCTAAGTCCGTCTCTTAATGAATACAACAGTTATAATGTGTATATTAACAAATAATCATGGAATCGAGGAAAAATAAACCTTCCACTTCAAATTCAGAACTAAACATTTTCATATTTTGCAGACCAAATTGCTCAGCGCTCACAATCCACTCTTGCTCCAGGGAGCACCCATTTTGTAACATCTGCATTCATTCATATCCCTTTAGAAGTCTACAGATATTTGTTCAGTTCATCTGGACATAAAAAACATAGGAGAAAGATCATACCTCATGCAAAAAGAATGTTGAAATGGGAAAACATCGATGTTTATATTAGGCGTGTCTTCATCAAGAAACTGTTTCCACTTTGTTTCGACATCAGTGGACAAATCAACGGGTTTTTTTACAATGCTCGATGAATATGACTCGTATTGCAGTGACTGGCTGTAACTTTCCGATGGCTGTTTAATGTGCTCTACGATCTTCGGGCCTGGGGTGATTCTTTTGAATACACGACACAGTGCATACACATCCTGGAATGATCAAGTAGTTTTATATGCTATATAACTCCACAGGAAAAAGACATAAGGCCATTGTAATTGTAACTATCGGTACGTTACCTGTTAACTGTCCGAATTTTTTGTGTGATGTATGAAATGGTTGAGAATGAGGGAGATGATGACGTTATTGGGCAGCAAGGAATGTTGTCTGTTTTTTCCTTTGCAAGTGACGTGGTGAGGTTGCAGGTGACAAACGAGGTGGCGACAAGGTGAGAAGGTGAGGGATTTGACTTCAAGGCTGAAACATGTTTGTTTTTCCCTCTTATATAACAGAAGCAGACTGATTATTTGTGTGAGAAGAGAAAGAAGAAAGAGAAAGGGGGCAGGTTGAATAATATATATGCATGCAGTTGAAGTTTTGATGAATTCTTCACCCTTTTTTTCTTCAGAAACCAAAAAGAAGATTTGCTCGGATATGGCTTGGTTGGTGCTGTGATTAGGGGTGAGCGTTCGGTCGGTTCGGTTGGTTTGGACGTAAAAAAACTCAAACCGAATTGAAACCGAAAACTTTCCAAACCGAACCGAACCGAACCAAATTAATTTCGGTTAATTCGATCAGTAACCGATTTAACCGAACTTGAAGGATGTATTATAGTTCAAATGATGCATTCACTCAAAGTAAACCATACATTCAAGTTTGGACAAAGTTTATATAGTAAATTTTGTGTTTATGATAAGATTTGATCTATTTGCAACAAATGCCTTTGCATTATATAGCTAAACTAATTATTTAAAGTAGCACATTACCATAAAATTAGATAACAAATTAAAAATTCGGTTAATTCGGTTAAACCAATAACCAAAAAAATATTTTTTGACAAACCGAATTCAAACCGATTTAGTTTTGAAACCGAACCGAACCGACCGAAATGAATCGGTTTGGTCGGTTAATTCGGTTTGAACCGAATATTGCTCACCCCTAGCTGTGATATCAAATGATAATGAGCGCTTAAGGTATGCATTTGTTTACTCGGTCATGGAAATATTTATACATTGCAATATTTTCCTTTTTGTTTGTCTGTTTCTTTATTTAGTTTTCATTATCTGTATATTTTTCTCTTCTAGAATGCAAGTACTACAAAAGATGATGTTGTTGCTTTTTCAACAAAAATAAATCTAGGCTAATTAGTTGGAGTGGATTATCTACTTCAAATGCTAAAGAAAATTTCCAGAAAACTAAAATAGCCATTAAGTTGAATGATTTGGTGCGGACTGAGAAATTTGGCGACAACGGGTAAGCGATGATTATGTTTGAAACTGAGAATCATTCGGCTAAAAACTGAGAATCATGTAGTTTTTTAAAACCGAGTTTACTCAGTATTGAAACCGTAACATCCAGTATAAAACCAGGCACTGTACAGTTTTAACTTTTAACTGTATATGTGAAGTAAATAAAATATTTTAAAAAGGTAAGTGAGCCTCTATCAATATTACGAGGCTAGGATATATAACTTCCCATGAAACAACACACCATTATTTTGTGGTATGAGACATATCATTTCACCGCTTTTTGAAAGTCCGACGTCCGCGTCGGCTTACTCTATCGACACTGACCCGACGGTAGCCCTTTTCTCTTTGGACGGCTTTCACTCGCCTATCAGTATTTTAATCCAGCCTATAGGTCGTCCCTTCTCACGGCTCGAACTTTCCGTCGAGCGGTTCTCATTGAGCTAGCTTGTAAGGGGAGGGTGCCTAATGGCCTATATACTAGGCAATATTCCCATATTTTATGGTATGGGACATATCACCAACCCCCATCATATTGGTTTCCAGGGTTGTCCCTAAGGGATCTATGACATATGTACAAGCCCGGTTGGTCCTCCTTGCAAAACGCATTGTACTGCAATCTCTTTAAGATCCTGAGCTTCTTCTTCCTAGGGATTCTGGAATTGCTAGCTCTAGATTCAGATCCTAATCAATTTCCAAGGCCAGAGAGGCCTCTCCCTGTACAACAATTTTTTTAAACTCATTTCCTTGATGACATTATCATTGTTGTTGCTGTCATAAAAATCGCTGGATATCCCATCCATCGATGCGTCATGTGATGAAGTATCCTGAAAATGAATAAGCTTAGACCTGAAACCATTGGGTGAAGCAATCATTGCAAATCTAAACATTAATTCACTTCACATTGAAAAATAGGGACTTCATTATAATATCACTATATTTTTGGTGACTCATGTATTTAACGTCCATGAACCTTTGGCTTATAAGTTAATTTCCTGGGATAAGGTAAAAATATGAGTATAAAATATATAGTAGAGCGTGAAGTTTTATTTCCTCATTAAATACAGCAGCATGAATTCGTTAATACGCCTAAATCATCAAATAGTTAAAAATACAAATCGGCTAAGAGATTTTTTGGAAAATAGTTTGATTGGTCTTTCTTTGTTTTGGTTCTATACATTAAGCAGTTATCTTTTGTTGTCAATATGTCATCCATTTGGACTGCATTCTATGCCTATTTCATAATCAAATGAAATCCGAACAATGAGACCTGCACAATATATTTGTCAAAGATCAATGCGAAAAACTTAATTTTTATATATGAGTGTCTCTAAAGTTCTATGGAATACAGGGCCAATAAATAGCATTTGGACTGCATGCATGTGAAATGGTCTTGAAATGCTACATCATATATTTGTTTATAGGGCAAGTCGGCAACATTTCTTACCACTGCTTGTTCTACAGCAACATGGCAACCACATTGTACTCATAATTTTTGGAAATTACAAGTGTGAGCCACAACGGTCAGCGGATACTACAGGTTTACTCAGTTTTTTATTTATAGAGTTAAGTATTTGTGTAAATTAAAGACTGCCATATTATTAAGCAGATATTAAATCTCAAGTAATTTTTTTGATTAAAAGTTTGGGAATTCTTTTTTTAAGGAGTGACACCCTGGAATATGAGTAAAACAACACTTATTTTTGGATTTGCTTAAAAATGGAATGCTTCCAAAAGGTCAGGCTTCCATTCTTGGATATGGCAGTGGATATGATTTTGTTGCTATTGTTGGGCCAGATCGTTATGCTATGGGATTGGATATACCAAGTGCTGCCATTACGAAAGCTAAAGAGGTATTGTTTTATTACCTATTACACATTAATGAGCACAGGGTCCAAGTTACAGTTTTTGTGCAATATCTTATGACTAATGTCAATGGCATAATGAACTCGTTGGCTTAAATTGTGAACTTTGTGCAATATCTTATTGTTGGAATTTGGATATAGAGAGGAGGATAGAGATAAAACATATAATAATTTAATGACAACATTTTTATTTTTTCACTTATTTTCATACCACAAAATGAGAGTTTACACTTATATTTATAGCATTACAAGGATTCTAGAGTCTTCTTCTCTAGAATTTTCCTTAACCCTTAATTTCTACTTTCCTTAACATATCAAATTCCATTTGATAACTCTTGCCATTTATTTTAGTCTTCCATTAATATAATAATTAAATTCATTGCACAATTAATATTTTTCTAAAAACCAAGTTTATTTCCAACATCCTCCCTTAAACTAATTGGTTTTATTACTCCAAACAGATTCCTTGATTCGAAGCACTTTCTCTTCGATTTGTGATGCACTCTCTCATCACCTTCAAAAATTAACGAAGCACTTTCTCTTCGATTTGTGATGCACTCTCTCATCACCTTCAAAAATAAAAAATAAAAATTTAATATTGGAGCACTTTCTCTCCATGGTGCACTTTCTCACCAACAATTCTAAAATAAAATTTCTTCCACGACCACTTGTGCCATGTTCTCTTGCTCTTCATTTGGTGCATCAACATCAACATCTTCTACAATATCATCTTCGATCTTCTTCTCGGTCTTCTTCTTCCTCTTAATCTTCCTTTTGATTTTTTTATTTTTTATTTTTCTCTTTAGAAATCTCTCTATCCATCTTATTAACCTAGCTCTGATACCATGTTGGAATTTGGATATAGAGAGGAGGATAGAGATAAAACATATAATAATTTAATGACTACATTTTTATTTTTTCACTTTTTTTCATACCACAAAATGAGAGTTTACACTTACATTTATAGCATTACAAGGATTCTAGAGTCTTCTTCTCTAGAATTTTCCTTAACCCCTAATTTCTGTTTTCCTTAACATATCAAATTCCATTTGATAACTCTTACCATTTATTTTAGTCTTCCATTAATACAATAACTAAATTCATTGCATAATTAATATTTTTCTAAAAACCAAGTTTATTTCCAACACTTATGACTAATGTCAATGGCATAATGAACTCGCTGGCTTAAATTGTAAACTTTATGCAATATCTTATGACTAATATCATATTTCTATTTGTAAGTGTACCACTATCATTATCATTATTTTCAAAATAAAGTAGACTAAAAAATAAACAGAAAATCGCTAAAAACTACAACTATAGATATTAAAAAAATACCTTTTAAAGGAATTTCAAGGGAATCATTTTGCGAGATTTCCATTTTTTAGTGTACTTTATTCTGTAGTTATCTTCCAGCATTTTGCAAGTGTTCCATGGGATGTATTGACATGTGTTTAACTTAGCATTAAAGTTTACCTGTATTATAAATCTCATGATATCTTGCTTCTTGTTAGGTTGCTCATGCTCCTTTAAGTAATAAGGTCTATAGCTGAGTAAACATTGGGTCGTAGATGCATAATGTGGCTCAGTTGACTTATTATACTATTTATTTCTTGCATTGTGTGCAGGTACTGAGAAACAATAATTAGCATCACTGTCCTATCTCTTGATACTTTAAGATCAGAAACTGATCCTAATAATCCACCAGATTAAGAAATGGCAACGATTAGGCTGCATAACACACCATCTTCAAGATTAGGTAAAGGATCAACGTCAGCACCAAATACTCCAGCAACAAAAACAGAAAAAAGGACTACATTTGCTCCTTGCACTCCTGCAAAAGTTGTAAAACAACTCATGTCCACTCCTGGTGGATCACATATCAATAAAGAAAAAATATTTGTTACTATACGTGTAAAACCTTTAAGCAATAATGAACTTGCAGTCAAAGACCAGGTTGCATGGGAATGTGTGGATGACAACACTACTGTTTTCAAAGCATGTTCACAAGATCGTTCAAACTTCACTTCTTCATGCACATTTGGTAATCTTCATAATTAATAATAGATATTTTATCCACTCTCTGTCCACTTCTATATAAAAATGTGTGCATGCGATGTACATGCTTGCCTTACATGTAGGGGAATGTCCATTACATTCAAATTTCTTGCTTAAAAGTCTTTCAAATCAATAACCGTTAGATCTAAGTATCACATGGTCAAAATTATTAAAATGAGATAAACATGGGGATAATTAAGGGGGGTAGGGTTATTGGGGGCGTTATGTCATAACTTAATCTTAATCCTTAGTTTTTAAGTAATAAGTTTAAGTGTAAAAATCCCCACACACACATACATACAGGTGTCATGTGCACGCATGCACATGCATACATGTAGACTCACACATGAATTCAAACATTTACCGCAAACATTCACATATTATTGCTTAAAACATAAAAGCTTAAGAACAGATAAAAATGAAAACATTTACTTTTGGTTGGCAGTTTTGATAGAACTGCAAACATGAAAATAAACTTTTCTGGCATCTATATTGTTCTTTTTATGCTAACCAGATAGAGTATTTGGTCCATCTTGTTTAACCAAGAGAGTTTATGAACAGGGGGCTAAGGACGTAGCATTATCTGCTCTGATAGGAATTAATAGTGAGTTGAATCAACATTCTTATTATTGTTTAGAGCATTATGCATGCAAGCATTTTTTTTTGGTGCTTTTGTGTAGCTACTATTTTTGCTTATGGGCAGACTAGCAGTGGAAAAACTTATACAATGAGAGGAATAAATGAGAGCGTTGTTAATGATACACATGAACACATAAATAATGTAAGCTTTCCTTTTCTTTTTTGCAGCTTATTTTTACTATTTATCTTTGTTTCATGTACTCTTTTACTTAAATTGGTCAGTAAATTGTGGTGATTGATTTCAGTTTTTTTAATTTATCTTTGTTTCCTGTATAGACTCCTGAACGAGATTTTGTTATCAAGATCTCTGCTATAGAAATCTATAATAATGAGATAGTACACTACTTGTTAAAACCGAAATCTGGTCCTTTGAGGCTGCTGGATGACCCTGAGGTATTGTTACTTCCATATTTTAAATTACTAGTTGGTATCAACTATTTTATTATAATGGCATGTTTTATCTCCTTTCACGTAGAAAGGGACTATTGTTGATAAATTAGAAAAATCAGTAGCAAAAGATGATCAACATTTAAGGCATCTAATTGGAATATGTGGAGGTTAGTCTAAAGTGTTTATTTATTTATAGGAAATTGATTATGGGTTCTATTATATGAACAGAGAAGTTCCTTGTTTGCTGTAGCTAAAAGGCAGGTTGGTGAAACTGCTTTGAATGACACTAGCTGAAGGTCGCACCAGATAATCAGATTGGTATATTTATTGATTGGTATATAGAGTAAGGAATATCCTGCTTCCACTAAATTTGGATTCTTTCTTGTTTTTAATTTTGATGTAGACAATCGAGAGTGGTCTACGAGAAAAGTTTGGTTGTGTAAAATCTTTTTTAGCTAACCTTGTAAGTGTTTATCTTGTTTCAATTTTAACATTTTTATGAAGCATTCTATCCTGTTATTTATCGAATATAAATTATGCGTAATCAAGTAGATCTCGCAGAAATTGAGAGTGCTTCTCAAACTCAAACAAATGGATTATGTTTAAAGGAAGGATCACATATAAATCGTTTCCTGTTGACTTTCACAACTGTTAGTAGGAAACTCGGGTCAGTTCTTTTCTCCTGCATGTTATGTACAAATTATAACTGCCCTATTTCATGTAAACTTCGTTTCTTATATAATAAAATGGTAAATTTTAATTGGTGAAACCATCCCATGAATTTTTGCTAAATATTGTTTAGTTGTTTAGAGTACTAGGAAGAAGTTAGAGATGATGAATTTGTATCCATTAGCTTTAAGAATGCGAGTTATAAGAGTAAAAACTTGATCTGCATTATTCTATTAGATGTTAAAAACTTTTTTTATGCGTAAAAGAACATTTTAATTGTGTATATTAAGTTTATCTTACATAAGTGACTTGACAACTAAATTGTTCATACCAGTTCTTCCATAATGCCACCGGTCTTACTGAGCTGTTCCATACTAATGTGCAAGTAACTTTACATTTTAGAGTATACTATTTAGTAGAGTACATTAGCTGTAAGATAGATAATGACATATTTGTGATTTAATTAAATAGTTAGCGCATACGATGTCTTTGATTCAATTTTGGTATAGAACTACTCTCATACTTTTGTTTATTATTTTCTATTAAACTTGTTATGTGTTTCATTTAGCTCGTTTGCATTTTATTCATTATTTTTGGGCATTGTCAATTTTTTGTTGTGATGTGCACTTTTGTTTTGTTCATTTGTCATATAACATTGTTTACGTTACATATTTTGCAGGTGAGTGAAAAAGATGATAAGCTACTTGTTGAGCACATTGCTAAACTCATCCATCCTTTAGCACTTTTGAAGAAGACATTTGAAATCAAATTTGTAGCTTATAACTATTATGTGGTATGGAACAAAGTTGTCTTCCTTTCGTTTATTTTGTAGTTGTTTAGCATTTACTTAATATATTGTGTTGTAATTTACATATTATTTGAATGACATGTATACAATATTATTGTTATAATTTACATATTTGTCGTCTTTGAAAATGTGTTATGTTTCTATGTATCTGAGCAAGAAAAAAAAAATATGTATATAAATAAATAAAATAAATTAAAGAGAAAGAACGTGGGGTAGGCTATAAAAGTGACATACAAAATCATAGTGTTTCAAAACAGCTATGATATAACAAACTAAATGCTATAGTAAGAAGCATAGTACACATTCATAAATGCTATATAAAGTCTATGTAGAACGCTATGTAAAGTCTACGAGAAATGCTATCTAAAGTCTACGAGAAACGCTATAGTAAGCATCGAAGTGTATACCCATAAACGAGGTAGACTTTAGATAGTGTTTCAATAAATGCTATCAAATACTGGGTGTTTATTATAGCATGTCGTTATATAGCGTTCTCTGAAACGCTATGAAAGGATATTATAGCGTTTTTGAAACGCTATGAAATCCCAATTTTGATGTAGTGGAGATTGATTTCATTGGAAAGGAAACGGTGTTGTTAGTTCCGTAGAGTAGTCACATTAAAGATTTGGTTTAATTGTTTGGGAGGAATCGCTATTTTAGTGTTTCACAATTTTCTGCACAGGTTTTGAAGCCATTGATGGGCTGATTTGAGGAGGCCCATTAATGGGTTGGTGGGAGGCTACAAATGGGGGGGGGGGGGGGGTTAGAGGCATGGAGAATAGTTTACTTTCTTCATTCTCTAATTTGGTTAAGCTCGTGATCCTCCTTGCTCAATCAAATATACCTTTCCACCATTAAAATTCTGGATCTACCTGCGAAGATTGAAAAATAACATCAACCGAAGCTAGTTCTACATCAAGTGAAGAGAGATCGCATCAAATCGAGGGGTTTGAAGGTTGTTCTTCACTGTACAGATTCGTGATTCATCGTTTTAAGATAGATCGAAGATTTTGTGAGTGATAAGCATCCCTCACACAGATTCAATTAAGTACATGAGTTGTTTGATCTTAATTTCATCTTAAGTTGTTTTCACCAAGATCTACATCATGGTAAGTATGTTTTCATTTGAATCACCATAGGATCTAATCTAACAACTTAAATCGATAAATTCTTATGATAATTCATATGTTCATGCAAGTTAGATCCATTGTATTAGTTTATAAATTGATTTATCATGATTTGGTGAATTTTATACGATTATTGATGAAATTTTCATTTTGGTGTTGTTGATGATTTCATAAGTGTTGATTGTTGAATTGGATGTTTTGGATGAGTTGTTTGAATCGATGTTGTCATTTGGTGATTATTTGGTCAAAATTGGAGTCATTTTGGTCAGATCAAGAGTCGAGTCATTTTTCATGGGTCAGGTCGCATGGCTTTTCCCCAAGAAATGGTGGCCATGTCGTTGGAAGCCTTCAGGTCATTTGGGATTGGATCGTGCATGCCTTAGGTCATAGGTCGTGGGTGACTTAAACAGGCGGGTCAGTCCAAAAGTTAGGGGCTTAATGTCGTGGGTCGTGGAGCTCCAAAAGGCGATGGGTGTGGAACGACCTAGTTGGGTCAGGTCGTTGGTGTTCATAAAGTTAGGGTTGCACACAACCCATATTCAATCCAACCTAACCCACCAACCCGACTCAATCTATCCTAGGTCGGGTCGGATATAGGTTACAATTTGTAACCCATATTATATACGGGTCGGGTTTGATATTTTGTTCAACCCAACCTTATTTTAACCCAACCAACCCTATATAAAAAACTAATTTAATATTAGCCCACTTAAAATTAGAATAGTATAACCCTAATGTTTATCTATTCTATAGTATATATACAAAAAAGCATATTTCATGTCAATCAAAACTAGATAGAATTTGTCAAATATATTTTGAAGAGCAATTAAATGTATCTTAAAATGAAACACGTATTCTACTATGTAGTAAATTGATTTCATATTATGTGTTTTACGTTGAAATTTTAACAAACTATGTCTTATAATGAATCAGCTATTTTAAATACATCATGCTAGCAAAAATCTGATATATTATGTTGAATATTTTTAATATTGTCTTTTAAAAAATTCCCTCATATTCTGATTTTTTATTATATTCAAACAACCCAAACCTACTAAACTCGACCCAACTCATACTACAAGCCAACCCAATCCAACCTCATATAGGGTCGGATACGGGTTGAACTGCCTTAAACTCATACCTATGCAGGTCGGATGAAGTATTTGGTCCAACCCATACTATGTGCAACCATACATATAAGGGTTGGGTCGGCTCTTGTTGGGTCGCAAGCACTTGGGTGATCGAGGGAGATGGGTCGACCTAGGTTGGTAAAGTCTGGCCGTTGCACGATCTAAGGTCATGTGTATGGTAAGTTGACTCAGTGGGTCGGCTCGGAGGTCGTATGTCGGTTACGACCTAAGATGAGGATGACCTGATTATGAGGGACTAAGATGATGTTATTTTGGTTCCATAATGAATGTGACTTCGAAGTAATTCAAGTGGGAATGTTCAAAGTGATGTAATGTGTTCGTTGATCGTCGTAATGCAACAAATGTGAAGACGATTCAAGGTGATGAGTCTGTGGATAATGGTTGCTCGAGAAGGCGCTTGAGCTTGTGAATAGTCATCAGGTTGAATGACTAGAGATAATGAAGGTCGATGAATTATTATTGTCATAGGTTCTAGCGGACTCAAAGTAGGGGTACAACAAGGGCATCCAAAGACTAGAAGTGGTTGGTTGAGTACCATGGGCAGTCATGATGGGCCTAGAGATACGAGTCACGATGGCATATGGAGTTTTGCTAGAACCGGGGTTTACAATTAGCCCTTGACGGATAACAAGATGTTGAGTCGGTCATACGATTAACGACTGTTTTGAAGCAGGATTAGAGATGATAGCCAGAGTCATGGATGATGATTGTTTTTCTTGTATCGTCTTTTGTAGATTATTTGACGTCGAAGGAGATATCTCTTTGGTGCTTGTCCGATATTGGTTTAGGATTCTGGGGCTTGTGCTTGGGACATGTCAATGCCGATTAGAATGGTCTATGCTTGATAACTGATTTCCATGAATGTACGGTTGTTTTTAAATGCTTATTGTAAAGGCTATCTCTGTCGCATGTGGGGAAGACGAGTGTGGGTTCTTCTCTGTTGATGTTGGTAAATTAGTTGATTACTTGATTAATCAACCTATTCTCATATACTTTATTGATGATGTTAGATAACAGTTTTATCGCTCACTAAGGCTGTTGTCTGACTCAAGGTTTTATGTCTCCCTCTTATTATCTTAGGTTGTTCATCCGGTTGTGGATGGGCAGACTGAGTAGCAGGTGACAGGTGATGGATCTTGGTGAGGACGGTGATGCCGAACGATGACGAGTAGGAGGCTGGCGTACTATTTTCTACTATCTAGTATTTGTTGTTTCCACTATTTAATGTATTCTCTAAGTGTTGTAGTAAGGCTTATTGTTCAGACTCTTGTAGTGTTATCCAAAGTTGTGTGGATATTTTTCATGGTGATATGAAGAAGTTTAAGATTCTGCTCAATTCTGCTTTACTATTATTTCCTGTTGTATATGTTCTATTATATTTTATCATTGCACTGTGAGTTATACGACAGGTTCTGCTTGTGTTATCTTATTCCGATGATCGTCCACATCTGCCTAGCACATCTTTCAGTGCATTATTTCCCTTCTTAAGTACAGGAGTTGTGGGCGGTCGCCACATAACTATTGTAACCATTATTGATTTAGGGAAAATAAATTGAACTAAATGGTTACAATTTATAAACGATGACTAGGAATAGGAATTGTAACTCCAATTTAGAAAATATGCAATTCTTATAACATATACACACACACACACACACAATAATGAACCAAGCTAAAATAAAATAAGGGGATAAGCAGTTACAACAATGAGACTAGAATAATAAGGGATTGATACAATAGGAATATTCGTTGGTTTAATTAATCTCTTAAGAGATTATGACCTTTAGGTTCATAAATGACATTAATTATAATTGATGGTAATAAATGGCATTTAAAGGATTTAATTAGTTCCTTAGGAAAATATGTCTGTTATGGTCATAAATGGTAATAACCCTAATAAATAGCAATAAATGGAATTAAAAGGGATTAATGGGTATTGATTGTTGTTTTAAATACTAAGTACAATATGGAAACAATTAATTAAACATCATAGGACAGGAAAGGTATAGGTTTTCCTTATTCTATTATTGTTAATCAAGAACTAATATAATTAAAAATTAGAGTTAGGCTTAGTAGGTTAACGATGCAAGGTTAATTGCCTTATTCAATAGAAGTCAACACTTTCCAATAGTTGAGTAATCCAACTGATGTGAGAAATCACCAACCAAACCCATGACAATAGTTACTTTTCGTACGTGGATTATTTCCAAATTTAAGGTTTGCTTAACGAGTGAGGTCTTAAGTGGCTATAGTTCTCTCATCCCGTTTAAAGAAAACCCAAAAAGAAAAAATTCAGTAGTTTGGCCTGCTTTAGGAATTCAAGTCTTAAGTGGTTAGATCCACCTTTAAAAGAGTACTAAGTGATCGCGTAGCCCACCTCCCATAAATGAAAGCATTAAAGGCTAACTGGGTACAAGTTTGATAATCTCTATGATTAGTCCGCTTCCTTTAGGTCTTAAGTGGCTAGTGTTGAGGGTCCACCCAGAGATTAGGTTTTATATGACCACTATGGAGGTACCATAGGTCAACCTATCCTAAGGGGTAAGTATTAAGTGATTAGGGGATTATCCAAATAAGGTCAGCAAGATGGTAACAAAGGGGTCCACCATAGGGAGGTCTTAAATGGCATTTGACGTCTACCTATCTAATTGGTCTTAAGTGACTACTTACTATCTCTCACCTTACGCGGGACATGAGTTTACATGCATGAATGACGAAAGACTTAAATTAGTAGGACTTGTAACTAGTGTCCTCTAATTTAGATTAGTGTAGGGTAGACCACTGGAAAGGTATTAAGTGACTGATGGGTCCGCCTTGGGTCTTAAGTAATCGATAGGATCCACCCTTATCTATCATTGATAGTGAGGTCATAAGTGGCTACATAGAGATAATTAACCTCCATATGAATAGTGAGTAGTTGAGAGCCCACCTCTTAGTTTTTGGTAATTGGTTGATTGATGGTCTAAAGGCTCATAATTATGTGTAAATGTTCTATCTCAGTATCGTTATCGTTGGGAATGCTACCTTGGGTATGGTAATCAGTTGTCGTGCATAAGTGTTTACAAGGTTAGATTAGAATTACTATCCTTATTATACATATGTCTCTGGCTGAACCAAACATGATACATCTGTGTATTGTAGACCATGTTATACTCTTTCTGCTCACCAGAACTTATTTTTTTGATGCTCTGCTCATTACAACTCCCAGGGTATCTCGAGAAATTCAGGTCTTAGCAGGTGTTTAAGTTTGGTTTTCAGTTCTCATTCTCTCTCATACTCATTATTGACGTGGTGACTTGCTTTTACAAGGTAGTTACCCGAGTTGATACTAGTTTATCCTGTTTCGTTTCTGCTATGAATTTTTTTATCGTATTCTAATTATGCTTATGCTCTTTTATTTGTAGGTACCAAATTTACATGCTCCATGCTTGGATGGGTTTGAGTTTCGATTTTTTTTCTTCAAAATTTAGGCTTAGGAAAGTGTGGGGTGTTACATTTGGTATCAGAGCATAGGTTAGACGATCAGAGGAATTAGTTAAATTAGGACTCGTGGGAGAACGTATTCAATTTTCTTTTCTATTTTCTCCGTCTTTCTTACTCGACTTTAAATTATTTTGATGATGAAATAGTCATGGGCCTATTTATTTTAGATAGGCCTTAAGCGACTAAGAGTTTGAAATATGTTAAGTTTGAGTTTTTAGCCAATTCTATCTTACCCTACAGTACATTGGCGATTTTGTTAGAGAGAGCATGAGGATGGAATATGGTGAATCCCATGGATTTGAGTTTGGTGACTGTACGAAAATCTAGCTACCACTGGGATAGTCGCGATTTATGGTTTTTGTTTCGTTGGTGGTTCAAGTCATTGACCTTTTCCTTAGTCTTAAAATGGGAAATTCATATTAATGTCATATTCATCTGGAAATATAATTACCATGTAAATCTATTTCATACTTCATTAAAATTTCGGATATTCTTTTGTTGGAAATATTCATTTGAGTCTTTGGTCTTGTATTCGAAGAAGTTTACATTTTAAAACTACTTTGAAAAAATAAAATGGATTTTGAAGGTTGAAAAATTATGGTATTGGAAAATAGCTTTGTTAAAAATATAATTTTAAGAACCTGAAACTATTCGCATTTCAGAACTATTCGGGTTTTGTGAGATTTTAATAAATAATCCAGTTGGTAACAAGAAGGGAATTGGAATTGACAAGGAATATGCCTTAAAATTTAAAAAAATAATTAACACCCATTCCTTTTGGTTTTTAGTGTTCCTCTTTTAATATATATTGGATGATTTATCGAAACTATCACAATTACTTTTTTTGAGATTTTAAAATCCCGACGCTTTGAAACGCGAAAAGGTTTACCAGTTAGTAAAATAAATCAGAATATAAATAATAATAAAATGAATTTTTAGTACAAAACCTTTAGTTTGTAATAAATAATTCAATTTTGAAAAAATTTAAACTATTTTTCGAAAAGACTAAGGAAAATCTTTCATTTTGATTTTGAGGTATTTGATTTACAAATCATTTATTTATTTTTCAGCTAGGTAAAGGGAAATCCGTTTTAATTGTTATTTCGGATTTCTAAATGATTTTCTATTCAAAATTCGTTCGTTGTGTGGTCGCAGCCTTTTTGTTGAGACTACTTTGAATCCTTGGAAATAGTTTGGAGTTTGACTACGGTTCTTGATACCGCCATGATGAGAATAATTACTTTTCGTATCGTTTCAAATCATAAAAGATGACGCGGGATGATCAATACTTTAATCCGGCCTAATAAGGTCAAGGTTCAACCTTTGCCCAAAGCCTATTTGACATTTGACCGTTTAACGTTATACCTAGAGTGGTCAATAGTTGATGAGTTTTGGTACGACTTTAACCTAGGACTCAACTGTGAAATTTGCATCAAAATTCCCACCTTAACTTCTTTCGTCCTTCCTTCCTCATTTAGCCAAACCATATTTTTATCCTTCTTCTGTTTCTTTTTTGTTGGCTCATCTCCTCCTTTTCCGTGCTAGTTTGCGCATTAGATCTCGCCCACTATGACTGCAAGATCAAAATCCAATTTATTCTCTGCGATCATTTCTTAGTCCATAGTACCTATTTGCGCTATCTGATCTTAATCGCGCCATTTAAGTCTCACCCTTAGGGAGAGAGATCATTTGGTTGGACCAGAATAAGCATAAGGTCTCACCGCCTTAGGGATGAGAAAATTAGTCGTAGCAGTTGGACTTGCACCGGTTCTTTGCTTTGAGATCTCTGTATAGGATCGTTTGTGGTGCTGCATCCGTCTTTGCTATATCTTGTTGGAATAGATTTTGATGAATGCGATCGTCATTTTGGAGATGAAGATTATGTTATCTTTGGATGGATTTTCTGAGGAGAATCTCGATGAGATTTTAGAGGCATCCGTATTTTACGCGAACTTAAATAGTCTTTTGTTTGACTAATGTAACACCCCGTATTTTCTGTAAACATTAGAGTAAAATTAAAGAATAAATAATTACAAATGTGAGAATTAAGGGAAACGGGTTATGCCATTGCGTTCGTCTCGGAATTCTACTTGCGATAGAGTCCGAGTTTGCGTAAATTGGATTCCGTATGAAGGAGTTATGACCTTCAGAAGATTCGAGAATCCAAATAAACAGCTCAGAATAAAGTTCAGAAAATTCAAAAATCAAAATCAGAAGCAGAACTGGGCTGGGCGGGAATTTTCCCGCCCTAGGCCAGGTCGACCAAGAGGTCGACTAGGGGGTCGACCTCCCCCCATACAGTTCGACCTGGGGGTCGACCTCCCCCTCGGGTCAGATCTGAAATCTGACGTGTTTCTCTATGTGACGAATTGCTGTGTCATTAGGGCTTGCGTGGCAGGTTCTAGTTGGTTCTCTTAGATTTGAATGGCTTTGATTTACCTTGGGTTGATCTGACGGTTCCTATTAAATCAAACTTCTATATAAGCAACCTAAATCTAAACCCTAAGCCACACAAAAATATTCCTAAGACCGTCATGCTGTCAACACTCAACCTAGAGTAGCCACCATTCTTATTCAACTAGGAAGCAAGTAGGAATTGCAAATCAAATCTAATTCAACTAAGAGAATTCAACGTCTACAACAAAGGAGAGCGATTCAAATTCAGAATACAGATCCCAGAACACAAGACTAGTCTCCTTTTTATAAGTCCAGTTATCATTTAGACCTAAATGATATTAGAATCATAACTAAAATAAATGGATGTAGAACATCGCCTAATGTAAATCTATGCCTATCCTTTTTGTTAAAACTGAATTGATTGAGACTATGATTCTTATCATGCTAAGTTGTGATCATGTTGTATGTAATTTGATGATAAAAGTTAAATGCTTTGCAATGGCTCCATATGTTGTATAATTTGCCAATGACATATCATGTTGAATAAATTGGAGATGACATATTATGTTGTATACTTTGGCGATGACATAAATTGGCGATGACATATTATAATTTGGCGATGGATATCATATTGTGTAATTTGGCGATGACATATTATAATTTGGCGATGGATACCATATTGTGTAATTTGGCGATGACATACCATATTATATAATTTGGCAATGGATCTCATATTGTGTAATTTGGCGATGACATACCATATTGTATAACTTGGCAATAACATTTCAAGTTGTATGATTTGGTAATGACACCTATATGTTGCATGACAATTTAGGAATTTTGCTATGTTTATGCAAGTTCAACCATGATCACATATATGACCTAAACTACATGCTAATATGATTAGGTTCATGTTAAATTTGATCCAACTAATTTGCAAGTTCGCAACTGCATGCCTAATTTTAAGTTTACGTAGTTCTATGTAAAACCCTTACTTCATGATTCATGTTGAGTAGATATAAATTTGCAAGTTCATAATTGAATATATATTGTTCTATGCCAAGTTCATACGATACATGTGTAGTTAGATCCATATTTTTATGATGTTGGAATTGTTACATGCTCCTCTTTTTCCCCTTTTGTGTATAAGTTAGGCTATGTATCGAGCCTAACATTTTATGTGATTTATGCGAACGTTTAACAGGGGTAACGTTGGGGAAAATATGAAATTACATATAATTGGCATATTTGGCTTATAAACATGTAAATGTTTTATAGCATAAAGTGGTATAAGTTTTTATACCTAAAAATTATGAACTTGATTTAAAAGAGAAAGTGGGGCTTGACTTGAATGACAACAATTTACATATAAATATAAAGAGGTAAATATATAAATTTAGAAAAGACGAATATGCCTAACCCGAGGTTAGATTGAGTTACGGTGTAAGACTGCCCAGAACCGCCCGGCACATCCAGCAACCGTAACAATATATATCTAATGTGGGAGGTTAGTGCATCGAGCCCAAAAGAACCCGAGGTTAGACTGAGTTGCGGTGTAAAACTGCCCGGACCCGACCGACACATCTAGTGACCGCAACAATACCTGTCTAATGTTAGTGGTTGGTGCTTTAATGAATGAGTTAAAGCTAAGTCAGGAATGGTAGGGTTAAGTTAATTAAGGCAACACTTAACCAATACAACATGTTAACTAAACTGATGTGTGGGGTTAGGTTAACTTGAAAACTTAATCAATTTTACATGTTGATTAGAAAACCCTTGTAACGGGGACCCATTTCAGCAGTAACCCACATAGATGTATCATGGTACCCTGAACTAGGCAGGGTGGGGCACGATTACTGGGTTGATTATAAGTGGTCAAAACGACGGCGGTTGGTGCGTCAGTGTAGGTTCCGACGGAGTACGGGCGTGCACGTACTCCGGAGTGGAAAAAGCAGGCACTGGGCATCATTAGTTATACATTGTGCATCTTGAATCGTGTCGGGTTGCCACCATAGGATCTGATACACCCCATGGTGGGACCAGCACAGGTATCTACAATCGAGCGGGGCCGTATGATACAAGTGGAAAATGCATGCGAGTAGGAGTCGATCGATAGAAAGGGATCACTAGGTTTGAACTCATGATGATGGTTGAAATATCTAGTAGGTGCAGAGAGTATAGACATGAGTGCGATAGTATGATTAGTTTATCTTGCCCTGTTTATCTTACCTTATCCTATGTTACCTTATTTCCTTGTTATTGTCCTGTGTCCAGCTTATTCTAGTCATAGTTCTCTTATCAGTTTACATGCTGAATAATCACTGGACTTACCAGACTTATGTCTGACCTATTTTCTTTCGCTCTCTTTTCTTCCGTTTCCCCCCCCCCCCTCAGGTACCCAGGGAGGGAATAGCTCAGCTTAATTTGGATCGTTCATCTTTCCAAGCTTGAAGACTCTGTGATGTATAACTTGGAACTTCTTATCTTTGGCTATGGTTTTGGACACACTACTACTTGGGGATTTACGCAGATTTATTTTGTTTTATGCTTCTTTATGTTATAATCAAGACAGAGATTCTGATGTAATGATTTGGAAGTTGTTTTGAGATAGTTTGCTGTAATGTTTTTGTTATGAACCACGAATGAAATAAATTTAGTTTTCCGCTGCTTATATATGTTTGTCTTGTAAATTATCTGTGTCTTTTACCTATAATGCTCCACCAAAATTAAGGCATTCCCTTCATGAGTGACCTTAACAGAGGTGGGGTGTTTCACTTAGTATCAGAGCAAAGGTTTACCAGATCAGATAAAAAATTTTGAAAACTATTTTTCAAAAAAGAAGTTTAAAGAAGCAATTTTCAAGAAAAAGTGTTTTATTTTAAAAAGGCATAATCCGCCAAAGCCATATGCACTATCTTTCTATCCTTTGTTTTGAATCTTTCCTTTTTCGTTTCAGCATGTCTGGGGATCTTAACCTTCCAGAGGGCATGACGGTACCTGGCTGGTTCAGAAGGTACCTAGAGGCTAGGGCTAATGCCGCAGGCCCAGCAGACGTTCCTCCTCCCTCAGCTACTGTGGTTCCTCCTCCTCCTCCGCGTGAAAATGCTTTCTCAAAAATATGTAGGGACTTTCGAGCGATGGGTGGAAATAACTTCAATGGAAATGAATCCTTCGTGGAAGCAAGAAACTGGCTCAAAGAAACTGAGGATTTGTTTGATATCTTCGAAGTGGATGATAGGCAGAAGATACAGTTGGCCGTATGGTTGCTCAGAGATGAAGCTTCCTATTGGTGGGAAGTTACTAACGCTAAAAGGCCAATTGAAACTTGGATGGATTTCAGAATAAGGTTTGAAATGAAGTTCCTCTCACAAGATGAACAAAGCCTACAAATGGAGAAGTTCTTAGCTTTCAAACAGGGGAGTATGTCGGTCAAGGAATACGTTAACCAATTCAGCCAGCTGGCTAGGTTCGGATTGGAGTTAGTGAACACTCCACATAAGAAGGCTCTCCATTTTGTTAAAGAATTGAATGAGCCACTGCACAGCGTAGCTATGTCCCATATACCTATGGGTGCAACTTATGAGAGACTGGTGGACATGGCACTGTTACAAGAAGAAGATAAGATTGGCAAGAAAGAGACAAAGTCGGAAGTATCTCAAGATAAGAAAGTGGAAGGATCACAGAGCAACAAGACAGATTCCAAGAAGGGCGGGAAGAACAACAAACCCCGTGACAAGAGGAAGTGTAATTTTTGTGGCATTCCTGGACATCTGGTTAAGGACTGCAGAAAGAAGAAGAGGAAGATGGGTGGCTGTTTCCATTGCGGCGAGGCATGACACATGGCTAGGGACTGCCCAAGAAAGCAAGGGCAAGGGTAGACAGCTGGATCTACTTCTGGAGGGCAGGTTCACGCTCTCATGGCACCTCCGCAAGAACGAGGTAGAAATATTTCTGTTGAAAGTTTAGTTTATTTTTTTGATCATCCTGTTCGTACACTCTTTGATTCTGGCGCATCGCACTCTTTTATATCTACTGCTTTAGTTGAATCTCTGCACCTAGACACCAGTTTAGTAGAGGATCCCTTGGTTGTTTCAAATCCAATTGGGGGCTCAACTTATTTGTCAATGATTTGTCTGGATTTGGAAATTTCCATACTAAGTGTGGGGTTTAGATGTAATGCATATGTTTTGGGCTTCACGGGCTATGGGTTGATTCTAGGCATGGATTGGCTATCCAGTAATGGTGCCATCCTCGATTGTGAAAAGTGAGTGGTTATACTCATGACTCGCCTCAGTAACACTCTCGAAATATCTTGTAATCCCATGAACTCTGTTATGCTTAGCTATCTAGAATCTCTTGATGTGTCTATTGAGAATTTGCAGTCTGTTAGAATAGTCCGTAAATACTCGGATGTCTTTGAAGAGGTTAAAGGGTTACATCCGAAGCGGGAGATAGACTTCCGCATATAGCTCGTTGATAATGCAAAACCCATTGCTTTACCCGTTAGACACATGGCTCCAAGGGAGAGGAAAGAACTCAGCAAGCAAGTTAAAGAGTTGCCTGAGAAGGGGTTTATAAGGCGAAGTATTTCTGAATGGGGTGCTCCGGTAGTGTTCGCAACTAAAGCGGACGATTCGCTTTGCCTATGCATGGATTATAGGGAGCTAAACAAGCTGGCCAAGAAGAATAGGCACCCACCCCCAAGAATAGATGACTTGTTCGATCAGCTTGTAGGTGCATCGGTTTTCTCCCAACTAGATCTAGCTACCGGGTTTCATCAACTTAGGGTGGCTGAAGACTGTATTGATAAGACCGCGTTCAGAACCCCGGATGGTTTCTTCGAGTGGCTTGTCATGCCTTTCGGCTTGACAAACGCACCCGCTTATTTCGTTGACCTGATGAGCATGGAGTTCCTCAATAAGTTTGTGGTGGTCTTCGTAGATGACATTTTGATTTTCTCAAAGAGTGGGGAAGAGCATGCTCAGCATTTAAAAGAAGTCATGGATACGCTTCGAGCACATCAGAAGAAAGCCAAATTCTCCAAATGTCATTTTTGGAGAGAAGAAATGAGATTTCTAGGACTTGCGGTATCCAAGAAAGGATTAGCCGTGGATCCCGCAAAAGTAGTTGCGGTGCAAGATTGGAAGGCTCCACAGAATGCGACCGAGGTCCGGAGCTTCCTCAGGCTAGCAGGCTTTTACCGAAAGTTCATCAAAGACTTTGCGAAAATCTCAGCTCCGCTTACAAGGTTGACAAAGAAAAACCTAACTTTCAATTGGGAATTGGATTGCGATATTGCTTTCCAACGATTGAAGAGGGCTCTAACAACAGCCCCAGTTCTGACATTTCCGGCTGAGAGCAAGATGTTTACCGTATACACAGGTGCATGTGGTACGGGACTAGGTGCTGTCTTGATGTAAGAGGGGAAAGTAGTAGCTTATGGAGGCAGACAGTTGAAAGTACACGAGAAAAACTACCCAACCCACGATCTAGAGTTGGCTGCCATCGTCCTTGCGCTTAAATCTTGGCGCCATTATCTCCTAGGTGAGAAGTTTGAATTATATACTGACCATAAATCATTGAAGTACCTTTTCTCGCAGAAAGATCTTAACTTGAGGCAACAAAGTTGGATGGAATTTTTGGCATCCTACGATTTCGAGATTTCCTATACCCCTGGCAAGGGAAATGTAGTAGCTGACGCCTTAAGTAGAAAGAAGCTAACCTTAAGCCCTCTCTTTGTAGAAAGGCAGAGCTTGGAGTACATAGCCAACTTTGACTTTAGACCCTCCATCGAACATGTGACTGGTTTGTTAGCATCGCTAGAAGTGCGGCCTACTCTTCTGGACTCAATAGGAACCGCGCAACGTGAAGACCCTCAGCTAGTTGATGTAATGGATATGCTAATTAGGGGTGAGACTTTCAGTCACCTCAATAAATACTCCATCGATGATAAGGGTTGGTTAAGGCGGGATGGAAGGCTATGCGTCCCACAAGCAAGTGATTTGGTGAAGAAGGTTCTTGAAGAGGCACACCATTCCAAGCTGACCATACACCCAGGCGGAGACAAGATGTATAAGGATCTAAAAAGGGCTTTCTTTTGGAATGGCATGAAGGGTGATGTAGCTTAGTTTGTCGCTAAGTGTTTGATATGACAGCAAGTCACGGCGGAGCAAAAGAAGCCTGGTGGTTTGCTTCATCCTCTAGAGGTCCCGCAGTGGAAATGGGATAGCATTTCAATGGACTTTATTGATGGGATGCCTAGGTCAAGAAGGGGCAATACCAGTATTTGGGTAATAGTGGACAGGCTCACAAAAAGCGCTCACTTTATACCCGTTAAAAGTAGAAGGACTGCCTCATCTTTAGCATCCATTTATCTTAAAGAGATAGTTCGACTCCATGGGATACCCTCCAGCATTGTAAGTGACCGAGATCCTATCTTTACGAGCGAGTTTTGGAAGAGCTTGCAAGAGGCTGTGGCACACAGCTATGCTTAAGCACGGCCTATCACCCCTAAACCGATGGTCAGACGGAAAGGGTGAACAGAGTATTAGAAGACCTCTTGAGACTATGCATTCTTGACTTTGGAGGAACATGAGAAGATCATCTTCCTTTGGTGGAGTTTGCCTACAACAATAGCTACCAAGCCACCATAGGCATGACACCCTTCGAAGCTTCATATGGAAGACCATGCCGATCACCAACTTGTTGGTGGGAGTCTATAGACAAGCTCATACTTGGACCAAATATGATTAGAGAAACTTCATAGAAAGTGGACTTGATACGAAGAAGAATGAAGACTACCCAAGATAGACAGAAGTCCTATGCAGATAAAAGAAGGACCGACCTTGAGTTTGAGCTTAGAGATAGGGTTTTCCTTAAAGTATCTCCTTTGAGGAACGTCGCTCAATTCAGATCCGCAGGAAAGTTGGCACCAAGATTTGTAGGGCTGTTTCCTATCATTGAAAAGATTGGGAAGATGGCTTACAGAGTAGAGCTGCCTGAAAGATTGGATGGAGTTCATAATGTCTTCCACGTTTCTCACCTACGAAAGTGCTTACATGAGTCTGCGGAAGTGGTGGAACCAAGCATATTAGAGGAAGTAGAAGTAGAACGAGAGGCGACTGTGAGAAGAGTTCCAACTCGTATCTTGGGTACTGAAGTCAAAAAGCTACGCAACCGCGAAGTCAAACTTGTTAAAGTTCAATGGAGTGACGCTGAGGAAGTCGCGACTTGGGAGACTGAGGCCAAGATACGCGTAGCCTACCCTTTTCTTTTTTAGGGCACATCTTTTTCCTTAAGTTTATTCATGCTCATATCTATCTTTTAAGTATTTCCTCAGTGCTATTCTTGATCCTTAGGTAGAAACCAACGGATGTAAACATGTATTTGAAACATGTTATGATTGATGGTTGCAAGTGGTTGCAAGTGATTACTAGTGGTTGCTCGTGGATGCATATACACACACATTAGGTGTTGGATCGGCTCAGTCACTTTCATATTGCATATGCATATATGTACTTGTGTATGATTGAAACTTGATGTGTTATCTTGTGGATGTTGCATTTGTATGAATGATTGTGCACTCATGCAGAAAATATGATTAGGGATGATTGCATACATAATGGACTCATGGCACCAACATGACTTGCATTAAGGAGGTCAACTGAATCAGTGGACCGCCTGATTTTGCATTAGATAAGAACATGTACACACACTATGCATATGATCATGAAGCATTAGAAGTATTTTTTAAGGACAATGGATGCCTGTGTTTGATGGATGAGTAGATGGACGATTGGATGGTAAGATATATGTTCTCCTTGACTTGAAGATTTCGGGGACGAAATCCTTTAAGGAGGGGAGAATGTAACACCCCGTATTTTCTGTAAACATTAGAGTAACGAATTAAAGAATAAATAATTACAAATGTGAGAATTAAGGGAAACGGGTTATGCCATTGCGTTCGTCTTGGAATTCTACTTGCGATAGAGTCCGAGTTTGCGTAAATTGGATTCCGTATGAAGGAGTTATGACCTTCAGAAGATTCGAGAATCCAAATAAACAGCTCAGAATAAAGTTCAGAAAATTCAAAATTCAAAATCAGAAGCAGAACTGGGCTGGGCGGGAATTTTCCCGCCCTAGGCCAGGTCGACCAAGAGGTCGACCAGGGGGTCGACCTCCCCCCATACTGTTCGACCTCCCCCCATACAGGTCGACCTGGGGGTCGACGTGGGGGTCGACCTCCCCCTCGGGTCAGATCTGAAATCTGACGTGTTTCTCTGTGTGACGAATTGTTGTGTCATTAGGGCTTGCGGGGCAGGTTCTGGTTGGTTCTCGTAGATTTGAATGGCTTTGATTTACCTTGGTTTGATCTGACGGTTCCTATTAAATCAAACTTCTATATAAGCAACCTAAATCTAAACCCTAAGCCACACAAAGATATTCCTAAGACCGTCATGCTGTCAACACTCAACCTAGAGTAGCCACCATTCTCATTCAACTAGGAAGCAAGTAGGAATTGCAAATCAAATCTAATTCAACTAAGAGAATTCAACGTCTACAACAAAGGAGCGCTATTCAAATTTAGAATACAGATCCCAGAACACAAGACTAGTCTCCTTTTTGTAAGTCTAGTTATCATTTAGACCTAAACGATATTAGAATCATAACTAAAATAAATGGATGTAGAACATCGCCTAATGTAAATCTATGCCTATCCTTTTTGTTAAAACTGAATTGATTGAGACTATGATTCTTATCGTGCTAAGTTGTGATCATGTTGTATGTAATTTGATGATAAAAGTTAAATGCTCTGCAATGGATCCATATGTTGTATAATTTGCCAATGACATATCATGTTGAATAAATTGGAGATGACATATTATGTTGTATACTTTGGCGATGACATAAATTGGAGATGACATATTATAATTTGGCGATGGATATCATATTGTGTAATTTGGCGATGGATATCATATTATGTAATTTGGCGATGACGTACCATATTGTATAATTTGACAATGGATCTCATATTGTGTAATTTGCTAATGACATACCATATTGTATAACTTGGCAATAACATTTCAAGTTGTATGATTTGGTAATGACACCTATATGTTGCATGACAATTTAGGAATTTTGCTATGTTTATGCAAGTTCAACCATGATCACATATATGACCTAAACTACATGCTAATATGATTAGGTTCATGTTAAATTTGATCCAACTAATTTGCAAGTTCGCAACTACATGCCTAATTTTATGTTTATGTAGTTCTATGTAAAACCCTTACTTCATGATTCATGTTGAGTAGATCTAAATTTGCAAGTTCATAATTGAATGTATATTGTTCTATGCCAAGTTCATATGATACATGTGTAGTTAGATCCATATTTTTATGATGTTGGAATTGTTACATGCTCCTCTTTTTCCCCTTTTGTGTATAAGTTAGGCTATGTATCTAGCCTAACATTTTATGTGATTCATGCGAACGTTTAACGGGGGTAACGTTGGGGAAAAATATGAAATTACATATAATTGGCATATTTGGCTCATAAACATGTAAATGTTTTATGACATAAAGTGGTATAAATTTTTATACCTAAAAATTATGAACTTGATTTAAAAGAGAAAGTGGGGCTTGACTTGAATGACAATAATTTACATATAAATACAAAGAGGTAAATATATAAATTTAGAAAAGACGAATATACCTAACCCGAGGTTAGATTGAGTTACAGTGTAAGACTGCCCGGAACCGCCCGGCACATCCAGCAACCGTAACAATATATATCTAATGTGGGAGGTTAGTGCATCGAGCCCAAAAGAACCCGAGGTTAGACTGAGTTGCGGTGTAAAACTGTCCGGACCCGACCGGCACATCCAGTGACCGCAACAATACATGTCTAATGTGAGTGGTTGGTGCTTTAATGAATGAGTTAAAGCTAAGTCAGTAATGGTAGGGTTAAGTTAATTAAGGCAACACTTAACCAATAAAACATGTTAACTAAACTGATGGGTGGGGTTAGGTTAACTTGAACACTTAACCAGTTTAACATGTTGATTAGAAAACCCTAGTAACGGGGACCCATTTTAGCAGTAACCCACATAGATGTATCATGGTACCCTGAACTAGGCAGGTTGGGGCACGATTACTGGGCTGATTATAAGCGGTCAAAACGACGACGGTTGGTGCGTCGGTGTAGGTTTCGACGGAGTACGGGCGTGCACGTACTCCGGAGTGGAAAAAGCAGGCACTGGGCATCAGTAGTTATACACTGTGCATCTTGAATCGTGTCGGGTTGCCACCATAGGATCTGATACCCCCCATGGTGGGACTAGCACAGGTATCTACAATCGAGCGAGGCCATATGACACAAGTGGTAAATGCGTGCGAGTAGGTGTCGATCGATAAAAAGGGATCACCGGGTTTGAAATCATGATGAGAATATGGATATGAGTGCGATAGTATGATTAGTTTATCTTGCCTTGTTTATCTTGCCATGTTTATCTTACCTTATCCTATGTTACCTTATTTCCTTGTTATTGTCCTGTGTCCAGCTTATTCAAGTCATGGTTCTCTTATCAGTTTACATGCTGAATAATCGCTGGACTTACCAAACTTATGTCTGATCCATTTACTTTCACTCTCTTTTCTTCCGTTCCCCCCCTCAGGTACCCAGGGAGGGAATAACTCAGCTTAATTTGGATCGTTCATCTTTCCAAGCTTGAAGACTCCGTGATGTATAACTTGGAATTTCTTATCTTTGGCTATGGTTTTGGACACACTACTACTTGGGGATTTATGTAGTTTTATTTTGTTTTATGCTTCTTTAAGTTATAATCAAGACAGAGATTCTGATGTAATGATTTGGAAGTTGTTTTGAGACAGTTTGCTGTAATGTTTTTGTTATGAACCACGAATGAAATAAATTTAGTTTTCCGCTGCTTATATATGTCTGTCTTGTATATTATCTATGTCTTTTACCTATAATGCTCCACCAAAATTAAGGAATTCCCTTTGTGAGTGACCTTAACGGAGGTGGGGTGTTTCAACTAGCTTTGGAGATTTTGCAGTAGAGCTCTTTTTCCTTAATGTCGGTTTTTGAGTTCGAGATTATATGTTCAAACTGCACATGTAGATGTATGACCAATTCAGCCCATTATTCCGTAGATGGGAGTTATGACTAGATTTGCCTCATGATGCGGAAAATAATATTTTGCTTGATCGATGGTTTAACCATCATTTAGTGCCGCATTATATTTGATTCAGCTTGTTGTCCTTGTGTGTTGTTTCATGGAGTTATTTTCTGTATCTTTACTTATCCATGTTATCGTTAAATAACATTAGATGAATCGTTGTGAAGAGGAGCTTTGTGATAGGTTTCTTTTAGCATCTCTAATTCTCTTTTGTAATGGAAGATGATGTGGAAACCTCCAACAATACTAACAGTATTTGTAACACGAGGTTTAGCATTTTGCTATCATGGTATGATTAATCGAAAGTCATAAAAATGGTTTGAGTTCTAGTTACAGAGTAAAACAACTCGTTGTTTATAGGGATTGTTTTGGTAGTTTCATGTTGTTATTTTGTTGTCATCTTTTTTGTTTTCCCTTTCCAACATTTGATTCTTGGATTTATGGTAATTCGTGCTTGTAACTATTAGTGTTTGTTGCCTTTGAAATTACACGACTTTTAATGAGATTTCTATGTTTAGCAATATTTGTGTCATTCGCGCATATCTAATTGAGATCTCATTTTCTTATCTAACTAACAGTTGTCTTAGAGTTGGAAAGAATAAAATTATGTGTTAAATAAATTTTAGTAAAGGACAGGTTTTGCGTTGTTTTCGTCACTGGTATATTTATCATCTATTCCTTGTTAAGCTAAAATTTATTTTGTTCTTTTTCTGTATGGTTTCGGTTTTCACATTTTTTGCGTGAACGATGTCATCTTTCACCAACATGTGACTTGAATCGTTTAAGTTTCCACAAAATACATTTTTGATTTTTGTTGCAAATGCTATCAAAAAAGTTCTTTTTAAATTTTATATTTTACTGATTTTCTTTCTTATATTTCGGTTTGCGCAGAAACATGGGTTTATGTATGGTAGTTTGCGCATGTTTATACATCTTTTGTACTAAAATAGATGGTTGAATAACGCAAAGTGCGCATTACCAAAATTTTAGTTTTTGTACAAAACACATATGGAAAGTGAAACAGTATTAAATGGAAATTTCAGAATTTATAAAAGAAGTTTTGAAGCGGAAACTTATTTTTGTGAATTTTTTTCGATTTTTGGTCACATGAACAGCGTGAGGAAGATTTTTGACGGTTTATGTGCGCATTTTAGCTGTGCAATAGGGCCGACGATACAATAAAAATGTTAACGACAACAAGGGAAATGTTGTTTTAGCCGTGGAACCATTTCCATACCTTGTCAACGATGTGTGCGAGGTGATAATTAACTTGGTTTACATTTTAGGACTTATTTTAAGCCTCCTTTGCAATCTACAGATTTGAATTTTTGGAGTATTGTAGGCAACTAAGGTAAAAATCTACTATAGGATGGGAATTGGAATATTTATAAGCAAAGAGAACGTTACAATTCTTCGCTTTAATTTCCTTTTTCCGGTTTAGGAGAAATTAAATAGGAATCGATTAAATGCGCTGACATTTCAGATGGTAGGATTTGGATGCAAAATTGGTTGCTTCACATTTCTACTCGTAGTTATGTGAGTGTTATGGATGAAAAAGGGTTTTCAAAATTTGCATTTATATAGAACTGCCAGTATATTTAGGATGTTTTGCATCATGTTATCGAAAGTATTTTAAAAATTTAATGCATACATGTAGGAGGATCTTGTTTAGAGTAATTGTGCATACATGTTTTATGGTTTGATGCATTATGTACACTGTGCACATGCACTTTCTGTTGCAAAATGGATGTACACAAATTGGTTTTGTAGGATAGGATAGGTAGGTGTCAGAATTACGAGATGAAAATACGTTTAAGGGGGAAGAATGTAACAACTCAGAATTTCAACAATAAATAAATTAGTTTTTAATTAGATTTCCAAAAAATAGGAATTTCTGCAATGATGGAATTTGACCATGAAACTTGCATCGTTGTGTTCATCATGGAATTCTGATAAACTTTAATGTTTGGAGTTTGGCGAATGGAGTCCATATGAAAAAATTACGTATGAAATACGAAAGCGGACAGAAAATGATTAAAAGAGAATATAATATATATAGTAAATATTTATTACCTTGCCACATCATGGCTAGGTCGACCCAAGAAGTCGACCGGGGCGGTCGACCGCTACTTGCAACCACCTGGTCGAGCATGCTGCGGTGACTAAGGTTAAAACTTATAAAATATATAAATTAGCGGATGAATTTTTCTGAAATTAAATCTAACGGTTCAGGACCATTTCAATCCTAAAAAATAAAGGGTTAGACCCCTATTCTTTTCCACGCATTTCTGAGAGCAGGAGTGAAGCTCTGCCATTTCTTTTCTCCTCAAACAAATTTTAAAACAAAATATATTCATATGCAAACATAATCAAACATAAATAATATAGATTCGAGGAGGTTAACCAGATTCAAGTGGAAAAAGACTTGGATCGGTATTTAGCTTCTTCTTCATCAGATTTTGTAACAATCCAGAATTTTTACAGTAGATTAGTTATTTATTAGATCTCAAAAAATAGGAATTTATGCAAATGATGGAATTTGACCAGAAACTTTAACTATTGCGTTCGTCTCGAAATTCTGGTCAAATTTCATGTTTGAAGTTTCACGAACGGAGTCCGTATGAAAAATTTACGGAAAAAATACGGAAAACGGACAGAAATAAAGAAACGTAATAAATATAACATATCTTGCCATTTAAAACCAGCCCTCACTAGAAAAATAGCTGAATGGCAGCCGATACCCCTGGGGGAGCGGTCGAACACTTCGGGCCTGTAGTGCCCAGTGGTAGCTAGCTTTTGAAGGGTATTTCATTATATTTTATAATATAAATGGACGGATGTTTAGTTTAATAAATCTAATGGTACATGGACAATTCCATCCTATAAATAAAGGGGTAAGGACTCATTATTTTCCATACAAATCAGTAGGCAGCAGCGAAGTTCTACAATTTCCTTTTCTCTTCAAATCAATTTTTTAATCAAAAATATATTTATATACAATCAATCAAACATAAATCATATAGATTTGAAAGGAATCATCAGATTTGTAACAACACGTATCCCAACAGACATTTTTTTTTCAAAATTCCAATCTATCAAAACTCGTGTTGGCTTGTCTGGTATACTGCAGAAAAGAGAGAGATAAAGAATATATCAAAGCTCAGAAAACATCTCACAGCGGAATGAAATAAAATATAATATAATCAAATATAGTCTTATCAAGGTAATAATACTGCCTAACCAGTATCCAAAGCTATCATATCTCTGCCATAAACCTAACCTGCGAGTGTGTTATGAGGAGGGGTCAGAACACAAGTTCTAGTGATTGGACTTAAACTACACATTTTGGATAACGCTACATATGTCGTTCAGTTACATTTCATATTTATTAAGTTACTTAGGTTAACAACACTCAAGGATTACACACACGTTGTACCCATCTAGTCCCCAGTAGATTAACCTAATACATTATATATGTAGCTACCCTCAATATTAAGGTACACCCCAGGGTACCCTACTCACATGGTCTCTGCCGTCACGCCACATAAATGTACACAGTCCCTCATCCTACGCCTGAGCGATGTACTGATCTCTATATAACAACACTACGTTCTGCATAGAACCACTATCGCCATGCTACGTAAGCTACAGACTGCCGCCTTCGAACCATTAGATCGAATCAGATTCCCACACAAAGTAATGCCTTAGAGTCTACGGTACACCACCCGGAGCTGACATGCGTGTATCTAGACCTTGTCATGTATGTATCATCAATCGTACTCAATGCTATAACCTCTACGATACAACACCCAGAGCGACATGCATGTATCTCGCACATACTGTCTACTATGCACCGAGTCCCATAATAGGTCTATATCTAATGTACGGAACTCGATCGGGAGCCTTTCTCTATATCTGTATAGGTCAACTAAGCGGCCTAGAGTACAAATACTATAGTCTGCATTTCTATGGTGGCTATGGTCCCACCTGTCCCCTCCCTCAGTAGTCTCTCACTAGTTGAGGAAGGGGTCAGGTGGGACTATAGCCATCGTAGAAATGCAGACCATAGTATATATACTCTAGGTCACTTAGTCGACTTGTACAGATTTAGAGAAAATCTCCCGACTGAGTTCCGTACATTAGATATAGCCCTATTACGGTACTCGGTGCACATTAGACAGTACATGCGAGATACATCATGCCGCTCCGAGTGGTGTATCGTAGAGGTTAAGGCATCAAGTACAGTTGACGATACATATGTGAGAAGGTCTAGATACATGCATGTCTACTTTGGGTGGTGTATCATAGACTCTAGAGCATTACTCTATGATGGAATCTGATCCGATCGAATGGTTCAAAGGTGGCAGTCTGTACGCTTACGTAGCATGGCGATGGCGGTTATATGCGGAACGTAGCATTGTTATATAGAGATCGGTACGTTGCCCCGGCATAGGATGGAGGACTATGTATATTTCTGTGGCGTAACGGTGGAGACCGTGTGAGTAGGGTACCATGGGGTGTACCTTGATATTGGGGGTAGCTACATATATACTGTATTAGGTTTGGGGAGTAGATGGGTACGATGTGTGTGTAAGCCTTAGGTGTTGTTAACCCAAGTAACCTAATAAATAAAAAATGTAACTAAATGTTATGTGTAGGGTTATCCAAAATGTGTAGTTTAAGTCCAATCACTAGAACTTGTGTTCTGACCTCTTCCTCATAACACACTTGCGGGTTAGGTTATTGGCAGAGATACGATAGCTTTGGATACTGGTTAGGCAGTATTACCTTTGTACGGATATATTTGATTATATTATATTTTATTCCATTCCACTGTGAGATATTTTCTGAGCTCTGGTATACTCTTTATCTCTGTCATTTCTACTGGATACCAGAGAAGCCAACTCGAGTTTCGATAGATTGTAATTTTGAAAAAAAAAATTGGTTTGTTGGGATTTGTTTGTTACATCTGGTATTAGAGCCTAGGTTTAGGATTCCTGTATAGATAGTGAGTGATCATATTTGTATTTTTAGAACATAAATATATTATGTATACCTAGATTCATAGAGTAACCCATTAAATAGAAAGAGCCGAATATGGTAAGATTTGGGATATCTGTTGTGTACACTAAATGAATGAACATGGAAATCTGAGACCCTTATGTAATTTGGGTAGGAAGTGTACAATATGCTCTGTAATAGAGAAAGATGGATCCTATATGTTAGTATCTGAAATGTTAGTATTTCATATTAGTAGTTATGGCAGCAAAACCTTATAATTTGGAAAAGGTTAAAAAGAGGAAAATGGATTAGGAATATATATAGTTGAGAGGATTGACTTTGTGGGAGTGTCTAGGAAAGCGTACTTAAGTTGGAAACCCACTTTGAGTCTAACCCCATTGTTAACTTTTAAGAACTTGAAATTGTAAAAGCTTTTGGAAGATGGTTTATGGTGTTTTTAAGTTCTGATCTTAAAAGTGTTTTTGATGTTTGAAAAAAAAATATGCAAAGAACATAATTAAAAAGTGCATATTAAGTTTCAATGTAAAATGGGGTATATTTTGGAAATAGTGATTTCTTATAAATTTTATCTAAAATGAATTCTCTTATAAAAAGGTGTACATTATAAAGCATGTATAGCTCGCTAGTTTTCAAGTTATATGGTATGAAAAGATTAAAAAGCAGAACATAGAAAATGTTGCATTTTATTGAAAGCTAGAATTTTCAGTAAAGAAAATTTTGAAAAATCTCTATTCTTTTAACACTGATTTTTGATAATTGTTTTGACGTAAAATTTTGTTGGGTGGACAAAATAAGTTGTAGAAATTAAGAATAGAGTAGATGTTTGTACTTAGTTGTAAGTAACTGAACTGACATTATAAGCAAAAGCAGTTGTAAACCTGATTGAGAAATAGATGTCCTTGCCTACTCCAGTTTTTGTGATTTGAAAAAAATGATTTGCATTTTTATGAGATGGAATATTTTTAAGGTTTGGCAAAAATAAATTTTCATGAGGAAAATAAAGTTTTGACACTTTTAACTTTTGGAATTAATTGAAATAAGAAGGCCAAACCGTGTTATTTCTTAAAAAAATCATTTAGTAGGTAAGAATTAGTGCCTAGGGAAAACGGGAAATTTTTTGAGGCTATGAAGTAGATAGCGAAGATTATTTTCGAATAATGGTAAGTTCCCATAGAATGCGTATGCATTGTGAAGCCTAGGGTGTTGCTTGGAAAAGACTGTTAGTGCGCAACAAGGACTTGTGGTGATTACTAGATAGTAGAGGGAAAATAAGTGCTTACATCCTGTGGTTTGAACTTTTCTCTATCCTAGGGGATGTAGTCTGAGATTCATAGCAGTTAGTAGTTGCTGTGTAGAATGTTTGTTTTCCTGTTTTAGTTGAAGGATTAGAAGGCTTATTTGAAAACTAAACTTAGATCAGAGGATTAAGTTAAATAAGCTAAGAAAAGAGTAATGGCATAAATAAAAAGGAAACAACAAATTCAGTAAAGCAACAAACATGACAGTTAAAGAAAAATGGAAAATTATGAAAAAAGGTGAATAAGAATAAATTTTTCCAAGATATGTTAAAAAAGAAAATCTATAACAAAGAAAGTTTTCTTATGTGGGTTGTGCTTGGATAGGAAAATATGGAATGTTTATATAATAGTTACATAAAATCTACGTACGAATATAAAAGGTAACTAAAGGAAAAATAGAGGATGTGAAGTTTTCCATTTTCTACCTTTTTGTAACATAAGAAATCGAATTTGGATTTTTTTTTTCCTTCTGAAATTTGAAAATTTAAAGATGGTCGGTAGGATTTTGGATGCAACAATTGGATGAACTACGCTCTTGCTCTATAAGAGTGTGGGAAAATTTGGATAAAATAGTATTTTTATTTTCAAAATATTGCATTCGTGTAGAACTGTCAGTATATTTAGGATGTGTGCATCATGTTTTCAAAAGATTTTCATGAAAAATTTGCATTCATATAGAAGGTACCGCCTAGACATTCAGTTCATTCATGTATTATACTTTGCACAAGTGCACAAATATTTGCAAAAATTGGATGCGTACGTGATGGATGTATATTATGCGAGGGATTATTTAATTTTATCCTTATCAAATTTCAGGGATGAAATTTCCTAGGGGTGGGAGAATGTAACACCCCGCATTTTATAAGAATTGGATAATTAATTATGCATATATGTATGTATATGCATGAACATTGAAGTTAAAAATTTAAATGAATGGATGCATGTAATAAAATGATGCATTCATTAAAAAGAAGAAAGAAGATTAATTCAAACAAATATTGCAATGCATGCGAGGAGTTGATTGCATGCAATGTAATTAAGTCGCATGCAATAATTTAAAATACAGTGCATTAATAAGGAGAATGAAAAGGATGCATACAAAATAATTAGGTTGCATCTAATAATTTAAAGGTAATTTATTAAAAAGGTAACGTTTTAATGCATGCATTAAAAAAGGTTTAATATAAGAAATTGATGCAATAAAGTAAATGGGATTCGCATGCAACAAAATAAAGGAAATGTGTTAAAAAGAGAAACATGACAATGCATGCAAGATAAATTGAGAAAGCTAACAATATAGATTGCGACAATTAATTAATTGCATAAAATAGGCATGCATTATACATGCAATTCAAAAATAAAGGTTATAAATTTGTAAATTATAATTGGAAGAAAATAATGCTATAAATTAACATTTAAAGGAATTAGAGGACGTATGTATTTATACATATGTACAATGGAAATTTTAACCTAATGAATTAATTGCATGCAACAGTGAATTAATGAAAAAGATAAGGCTTGCGCATAAAATCGTGCAATTAAAATCTGATGAAGATGCATAAGAGGCACACAATTAATTAAGGAGGAAAAACAAGTAAGCAATCAACGCTTAATTTAAAATCGTTACAAACATTATATAGCGCAACATTTCTGCTCACTGGACCCAAGTGGGTCGACCCACACTTGCCTAGGTCGACCTATGGGTCGACCCAAGGGGTAGGTGGGTCGACCTATGGATCGACCGAAGAGGTAGGTGGGTCGACCCAGCCTAGTTCAACGTGCATATGCGACGTTTTTGGTGCGGTTGTGTGCGATTCGGATCTTATTTATTTAAATCCGATGGTTCAGAGCTTTCTACTACGCCTATAAATAGACTAACAGGGCCTAATTTTATTCTAATATTTTATGAGGTGCTGTCTAGGCTCTTCCATTCTCTTCCTTCTCCAAACCTTATCAAAAAATAAAATATTAGTTCTTAGGCTTCTGATTCAAGGTTGGAAGATAATAGATATAAATCTACAATGTAGGCGTCTAGAATTCTAATATACGTGAGATAAGTTCTTGAATCTGATCTGTTTAGGTTCCTTCCCTTCTTTTCCTTTTTCTTTTAGAATTAGATTTGTGAATCCATGGTTGTTTTGTATTAGATTTAGTTAGGGAAACCACAGAACAACAAATTTGGATTAGATTTAAGGATTGGAAAGCTGTCAGGTGAGTGGATTTAAGTTATACCTTTTGATAATGGTATATCTATCATTTGCATTCCCCGTTAATCTATATAATTAACCTGTTGAACAATGGGTAATTGTGACAATTAACTGTAAACCATTTGAAATGTTTAACCTGCTGAAATGGTAAACCTGCTGAAAAGTTTAACCTGTTGAATTGTTTAACCTGCTGAAAGGATAAACCTACTGAAATGTATAATCTGCTGAAATATGTTTAAACCATTACTATTACATTAGATCTGAATTGTATCCTTCGTCTAAATTATGAAACTTCTGCAATACTGTAATCCTTAAACCTGAATTGAAAATATTTCTATTCTATAAAGCCTATTTCCATTAATCACCTGTCTGAATTGGGTATTACTGTAAACACTGTCATTATGGAATTTACATTGAACATGAATATTTCCTTAATAGAATTATTATGTTAAAAAGGTTGTAAATAGAATTATAGTAAAATTTGGGAATAATGAGAAAGAACAGACATGCCTAATTTATATGAAAAATTTACAATAATTAAAATTGTAAATAGCCGCACTGAAACACGGGGTTAAGTTCAACTTATGGTAGAAGCCTGCCCGGAACCGCCCGATAAATCCAGCATCAACAAGTGGTCAACTTAATATGAGGGGTTTGGTGCATTAGCATACATGAATATATGTATATAACAAGAAAAAAATGGCATTAATTGTAATTAATGGAAATGAATGAATGTTACAACAGTATAAAAATTGAAATGAATGGGGGATGATAATAACCTATTATGAATAAACCCGAATGTGAGAATGAAAGATAATAGGTAGGCTTATGCTAGCGACAAGTGGAAATTATAATGTATGTTATAATAAACATAGAAAACTTATTAGTAAACATTAATTAAGGAGAACTAAGTAAATAAGTAAGTAACAACAATAGGTTGTGATAAATAGAGAAATGAGATAAACTTATGAAATGAGATAAGTTGTACTTAATTATAAATTAAGTAATCTGAAAACCTGAGAACATGAAACCTGCTGATTATGATAAAAAGAACCTGAAACCTATTGATCGTAAGAACCTGGAACCTGCTGATTTAGATAAGAAGAACATGTAATTGTAACCTGTAAACATGAGAACTTGAAATTTAGAAATAACATGTTAAAAGCGTATTAATGAACTTAAATGGATTAAGTTATATAAATGAAATTAATAAGCGAGAGGGATCTATTCCTTAGAGGTATAAGGGGCTTGGAGAGAACTTGGTAACTTGAATAATAAGTTAATATAATAGGAAATAACCAATTTAACTGGGAACCCGATAAGGAAGAGCAAGCGTGTAATTAAAACGTTTAGACATAGGTTCTAATAACATGTTAACGTGATGCGCTTGGACCAGTTCACACGTTTGAAGGTGAAGAACCCAACAGGGTAGATCATAGTAGTATCTTGAGACACGAGGGGAGCACACATCCATCTGATTATTCTGCCTGTTATTTTGCTGATATCCTGCTTGCTGGCTCCGAGGGACTGGAAGGAAGCACACGACTTCCGAGGGACGTGGTAAGGTACTCTGTCGTGGTCCTCTGTTGCGGTGCATGCTCAAGCTGTACTCAGAGAGGTCAGGTTTGAGCGTTACCACCCAGTGAGTATGCTTTGACTGCAACATAGTTAGCAGTCAGAAGGTTGTGGCAGTATGACGTTAGGTGATTCGACGATTTTGCCGAAGGATAGGCTGGGGAATGACCATATGAAGGATAGTAATTGTCGGGTACCTGTCATCAACAGTCTGCGTAATGCGGAAAGACTAGAGCTAACCAAGAGGCCAATGATCTTCACTATCAGGTCATTGGATAACGGACCACATGTATGTTTATATTGGTTGTCAGGACAGACACTTATCTCTCATCTGTAGTCTTTCACTAGTTGAGGGAGGGGTCAAGTGGGACCAAATCCATCGTAGAAATGCAGACCATAGTATCTGTACTCTAGGCTGCTTAGTCGACCTATACAAATATAGAGAAAGGCTCTCGACCGAGTTTCGTACATTAGATATAACCCTATTACGGGACCCGGTGCACATTAGACAGTACGTGCGAGATACATGCATGCCGCTCCGGGTGGTGTATTGTAGAGGCTAAGGCATCGAGTACGGTTGACGATACATATTTGAGAAGGTTTAGATACATGCATGTCTGCTTTGGGTGGTTTATCGTAGACTCTAGGGCAATACTCTGTGATGGAATCCGATTCGATCGAATGGTTTGAAGGTGGAAGTTTGTACGCTTACGTAGTATCGCGATGGCGGTTCTATGCGGAACATAGCGTTGTTATATAGAGATCGGTACGTCGCTCCGGCATAGGATGAGGGACTACGTATATTTTTATGGCGTGACGACGGAGACCATGCGAGTAGGGTACTGTGGAGTGTACCTTGATATTGGGGGTAGCTACATGTATACTGTATTAGGTTAATTTACTGGGGAGTAGATGGGTACGACGTGTGTGTAAGCCTTGAGTGTTGTTAACCCAAGTAACCTAATAAATAAAAAATGTAACTGAACGGTATATGTAGGGTTATCCAAAATGTGTAGTTTATGTCTAGTCACCAGAACTTGTGTTCTGACCCCCTCCTCATAACACACTCATAGGTTAGGTTTGTGACAGAGATACGATAGCTTTGGATATTGGTTAGGAAGTATTATTACCTTGGTAAGGCTATATTTGATTATACCATATTTTATTCCATTCAGCTGTGAGATATTTTCTGAGCTTTGATATATTCTTTATCTCTGTATTTTCTTCATGATACCAAACAAGCCAAACCGAGTTTCAATAGATAGGAATTTTGAAAAAAAATTGGTCTATCGGGATTCGGGTTGTTACAAGATTCAAATGGAAAAGGGTGTGAATTGACGGGAAACGATTTGATTTCTTATCGGATTTTGATAAGTCTTAAAGTTTTGGAAAGCTTAGAAAATGTGTTACGACTTTTATGTTTTAAGATTGCATAAATTTAATGTCTAGATTGTCAAAAATTTAATTCTTTGCAGCCGGTCTATCATAAACATAGAACGAATTTTAAGACATGACTTACGAACCAAATTTCATATTTAGGATTTTGAGACAATTGTTGATCTACATAAGTGGCTTTCAAATACGATTTATAACATTATAACTTTGTGAAATAGTTATTTGTGTGTATTTTCAATAAGTGGAATTTACTCCTATTTAGTAAATATTAAAGTAATGCAATGTGGTATGGGACGCAAGTGCATTACTTAAGTAGTTACTATTTGGAACTATCTGACACTTTTTGAATTGATGTGGTTTTAGTTCTTCATTGAGTTGGCATACTTATATGCCATTCTTATGATGATATCTTTTTCTCTATCGCAACTATTTTGATTTGATTTATTTTGTCATATTGTTTTATATATGATATTTATTATGAGTATCATATTAACTTATATATGATACTCTGACTTGATTTATTTTATCATATTGTTTTTATATATGATTAAGTTAAATATCAGCTTTGTTTTGTTTAATTCGGGTTGTGATTATTATTTTGTTTTACATGTGATGATATACTTTCAAAGCATGATTATGTTAATAAAGTGTTTTAACGTTATAAACACTTTGAACTTCATGGCATATTTATTATAATATATTTAGAATATGAATTAGCACAAGATCAAAGAAAGATTCTCAATTCTCTAATAATTGAAAAGGGTTTGAAAGAAATCAAAGCTAGCTAATCTTGACCTTGAAGATTGCTTCTTGGTATATTAGGTGAGTGAAGTTTAAATTTCTTCATAGGCTATTCTTCATCAGATTCTCCTCTCTTTTCCTATCTTCTTGCAAATCTAGATCTAAAAGTACCCCCTTTTCAGAATAATTGTACATCTATAAGAATTTGGGAATTGTGGGCCTAAAAGATTATTCATATTTCAAATTTGGATGCTTTCAGGTGAGTGGGCAATTTATATACAAAGTTACAATAACTTATTATCTCATTTGTATTAGGTCTTAATTCTGTGCCAAACATTTATCAGATCTGTTTATATATTGTTATATCTAAAATGATGCTTATCAGATATATTTATAAATGTTGTCAAAAATCCAAAGTATATGTTTGTGGTTCTGAATAATATTATAATTTGTAGGCATACTTAATTGTTTAAACCATTGCCTGCTATTATGTTTGAAAATATATTATGGTTATTGTAAAACACTGTAGATCTAGAAATCAGTCCCGTAAACACTATTAAGATGTAGTTTTATTCCAGATCTCTAGTTTCAGTGTTGAACCATGAATTAAGTAATTTTGATTTAAAAGTTACAACGGTGAATGGTGAATTATATAATTTTGATTAAAAAATTACAACGGTGAATTATGTAATTTTGATTAAAAAGATACAAACCTATTTGTATTCAATTTTGTTGGGGTTTAACTTAGTTATTGTAATTTGTGCCTTTTTGTTCTCTTTAAACAAAAAACATTATTTGAAACCACTAAGAAATATGTCAAATATTGAAAAAGGGAAAAGTTGTGTGAATTCACGAATAAATATAAATAGATATATTTGTGCATATTTTACATCAACTATTCCAAAATATACATAAATATATATTTCTTGTGGTTTGAAATGTGTTTATACCAATATTCAGGCATAGTTTGCAATAACTACAATTGACGGTCTTTTTGTAAGATTAGAACCTTATTTTAAAATTGAATTCAAAAGGGAATGTTTGGTTGTTAGTTGAACCAAATTATTAAACTTAATGCTAATATTTCGTCTGAATCTACATAAATAACAAAATATGTATAATAATGAATGTTTGAATGAATCTCATGGAATTATACATGTAAATATAGTCCGTATTAAATGAATATATTTGTGGTGACCGTTGCAGCAATTAATGTAATCGATTGCTATAAATAGGGCCATAAATAAATAATTATCTATTGTAACCGTTATTTATTTGAGGGAAAATAAATTAAATTAGGTAGTTAGGCCTAACGATTACAATTTCTAAATTGTCTAGTATTATTGTTGTAAACCCAAATTAGGAATTTTGGAAATGTAACCGCACTAAGACACAAGGTTAAGTTCAACTTATGGGGGAAGTCTGCCCGGATACGCCAGGAAAATCCATCATCCACAAGTTGTCAGCTTAATGTGCGGGGTCTGGTGTATAAATATATCTAAGTTTATAACCACACTAATGCATGAGGTTAAGATCACCTTATGGTAAAAATCTACCCGGAACCGCCTGGAAAATCTAGCATCCACAAGTAGTCGGCTTAATGTGAGGGGCATGATGCATAAATACATACATATATATACAAATATATATGTATATATATAACAGGAAATAAATAAATAAATAAAATTAGAAATGTCTGTTAGGGTACAATAAATAGATATTTCAGGATTGATAAAATAAGGATATTCCATAGTTAATTAATGTCTTAGTGAATTATGACTGTTAGGTCCATAAGTGGCCTTAATTACAAACAATGGAAATAAAAGGTAATTAAAGATTTAATTGTTGCCTTAGGAAAATATGACCGTTATGGTTGTAAATCGCTATAACCCTATGGATGGGAATAAAAGAAGTTAAAAAGAGTATTATTGGGTATTAATTGTTATTTTAACATCTAGTCCAATTAGGAAAATAATCAAAAAAATATCCTAGGTTTAGAAGGTTATAAATTTCCTTGTTTATACTAGTTAATATAGAACTTATAATTAAAAGTTAGAATTGGACTTGGTAGGTTAATGATGTGAAGCATTATTAACCATAGGAACCCGTAACGATAATTAATCGTGTGCGTATAGTATTTTCGTAAAGAGAAACTAAATAGAAATAACTCAATAACGTAGCTCGTGTTACTTCCATAAGAAGAGGCATTAAAGGCTAATTAGGTTCGAACTTGATAATCTTCGTGTATAGTCCGCTTCCTAGGGTCTTAAGTAGCTTGGGTCGAGGAGTCCACCTGGGAGTAGGTCTTTCAGTATAGGGGTCCTAAATGGTGTGTGTGATACCTACCCAAACTTGGAAATTAGAAATGTCCGGTATGTTCATTCCATAGGACTACCTATCCTATGGGAAGTATTACGCAACTAAGGGGATTATCCAATAAGGCCAGCTAGATGGTAAAGCAAAACATCATTTCTCACCTTACACGGGGTATGGGTTTGTATGCGTGAATGACGGAAGCCTTAGCTAGTAGGTCCTCGTGGCTAGTTCCATCTAGTTTATAATAACATTGAATAAATCATCGAGAGGTATTGAATGACCAACAGGTCCTCTTAGGATCTTAAGAGATCATAAGAATCCACCATATCCATCATTCGATAGTGAGGCACTAGGTTGCTAAGGATGAGAATATGAATTAAAAAACTCCTTAATTAGGAATTCACTTCTCGTTACAATAATTAGTTAAGTCCTAGATTGAACGCTTCATAAATATATGTGTAAACATTCTATCTTGGTATCGATATTTGGGAATACTACCTTGGGAAGGGTAGTCAGAGTCGTGCATAAATGTTTACAAGGTTAGGTTAGAATTACTAGCCTTGGTAGGCATATATCTTGAGTTGAACCAAACGGGATACATCTGTGTATTGTAATCTGTGTTGTACATTTCCTGTTCACTAAAATCTTGTTGTTATGACCCCCTCATCATTACAACCTCTCAGGGTTTCTAGAGAAGGTCGAGTTCTCATAGGTGTTTTAGTTTGGCTTTCGGTTCTCATTCTCTCTCATGCTCGGTATTAGCAAAGTGACTTACTTTGAAAAGGTAGTTACTTGAGTTAATACTAGTCTATCCTATTTTGTTTCCATTGTGAGTTATTTTTTACCGCACTTTAATTATGTCCATGCTCATTTTATTTGTAGGTACCAGATTTACATGCTCCATCCTTGGATGTGTTCAAGTTTCGATTTTTATCGAAATTTGGCCCTAGAAAAGTGTGGGCGTTTAATTTGGTATCAGAGCCTAGGTTAGATGATCAGAGGTATTAGTTAAAGTAGGACTCGTAAAAGAATGTAATTTGATTTTCTTTTCAATTTTTTTCGACTTTCTTACTCGACTTTAATTTATTTCGATGATGAATTAATCGTTGGCCTAATTGTGTTGAATAGACTTTAAGCGACTAAGAGATGAAGTATGTTGAGTTTGGGTTTCTATCCAATTCTGTCTTACCCCACAGTACATTGGCAATCTCCTCGTGAAGAGCATACGACAACATATGGTTGATTCCGTTGGTTCGAGTTTGGAGACTAGGTAAAAATCTAGCTAAAACCGAGATAGTCGCGATTTTTGGATTTTGGTTTCGTTTGGTAGTTCTAGTCAAAGACCTTTTCTTGATCTTGATACGGGAAATCCATGTTAATATGTCATATCCATTTGCAAATATATTTACGAGGTATATCCATTCGTCACTTTGTTAAATTTCCAAATATTCCTTTATTGAAAATATTCATTTGAGTCTTTGGCCTTGTTTTCGTGAAAAAATTATTTTTGGAAAATAAAATGGGTTTCGAGAAGTTTATAAATTACGGTTTAGGAAAATGGTTTGATAAAGACATGTTTTATGAAGATATGATTTAAAATTTTTAATTTATTCGTGTTTCAAAATTGTTGGGCTTTCTGTGATTTTAATAAATAAAATCTGATTGGTACAAAGAAGGGAAATGGAGATGACAAGGAATATGCCACTAAAACTGGAAAATAATTAATAACCATTCCTTTTGATTTTAGTATCCCACTCTTTTTATATATATTAGATGGTCTATTGAAATTATCACTATTAAAATTTGAGATTTTAAAGCCTCGACAATTTTAAACGTGAAAAGGTTTTTCAGTTTGTAATATAAATAATAATAATAGTGATAATAAATTGGATTTATAAATACGAAACCATTAGTTATAATAAATTCCATTTTTGGAAAAGTTTTAAATTTTCCTTCGAAAAGGCTAAGGAAATTTCTTCGTCCAGGTTTTCGATATTTGATTTCGTGAATTGTTTGATTGTTGTCAGCTAGGTAAGGGGAAAATCCATTTGAATTTAATTACGGATTTCTAGATGAATTATTTTAAAAATTCGTTCGTTCATTGGGTGATCGCAACATCGTTGTTGAGACTACTTCAAAATCCTTGGAGTTGGTTCGGAGTTTGACTCTGGTCTTTGATGTCGTCATAATGAGGATAAGTATTTTCCGGGTTGCGTTAAATCTTAAAAGATGACACGGAATGATTAATATTTTAATCTGACCTAATAAGGTCAAGGTCCAATCTTTTTCCAAAACTCATTTAATAGTTGACCGTCTAGCGTTATGCAAGAATGGTCAACTAGTTAATGAGTTTTGGTGCAACTTGGACCTAGGACTCAACAGTAAAAGTTATGTCCAAACCACTCCATTAACTTCTTTCTTTCGTCCTTCCTTCCTCAGCTTGACGAACCATATTCTTATCCTTCTTCTCTTTCTTTGTTGTCGCCTCGTCTCCTCTTTTCCGGGCTAGTTTGCACATTAGATCTTACCCCACTAATACTCTAAGATCTAATTTCTTCTCTTCGACCATTTCTTAGTCCATAATACCTAATTTCGCTATCCGATCTTACTCATACCATTTAAGTCTCATCCTTAGGAAGAGATCATTTGGTTGGATTGGAATGAGCAAAAAGATCTCACCGCTTTAAAGCTAAGAAAATTTGTCGTGGCAATTGGACTTGCACCAGTCCCTTGCTTCGAGATCTTAGAATAGGTTGTTGTTTGTGGTGCATCGTCCTTTGATATATCTTGTTGGAATGAGTTTTAGACGAAGGCGATCGTCGTTTCCGAGATGAAGATTAAACTATCTTTGGATGGTTTTTCTAAGAAGAACCTCGATGGGATTTTAGAGGCATCCGTGTTGTACGCGGACTTAAGTGGTCTTTTGTTTAATCGGCTTGGGAGATTTTGCAGCAAATCTCTTTTCCTTAATGCTAGTTCTTAAGTTCATTCATCTATGTTTGAACTACTCATGTAAATGTGTGGCCCATTTAGCACATCGTTTTAAATATGGGAAGTTTTGACTAGATTTATCTTATGGTGCGGAAATTAACCCTTTGCTTGATCGATGGCATAACCATCATTTAGTCTTGCACCATATTTGATTCAACTTGTTGTTCTTTTGTGTTGTCTCATGGAGTTACTTTCTGCAATTTCACCTATTCATTTTTGTCTTTAGACAATATTAGGTGGATTTCCATGAGAAGCAATTTTGTGGTAGGTTTCTTTTCTCATCACAAATTTTCTCTTAGAAGAGATGGTGATGTAGGAACCTCCAACAACATCAACAATGTTTGTAACATGAGGTTGAGCATTTTGCTACCATGATATGATTAATCAAAGATCATAAAAATGGTTTGAGATCCAGTCGTAGAGCAAGACATCTCGTTGTTTATAGCTATTGTTTTGGGAGTTTCGGTGTTGTTTTGTTGTCGTCTTTGTTGTTTTCCCTTTCCAGCACTTGGTCCTTGGTTTTGTTGTGATTCATGCTTGTAATTGTTAGTGTTGTTTAAATCGCATGACTTACGTTAATGAAATCTTTATGTTTATAAATATTTGTATCATTCGCGGATATTCTTTTGGATGAAATCTCATTTTCTTATCTAACTATCAATTGTCCTTGAGCTGGAAAGAATAAAATTCCGTGTTGGGTAAATTTTAGCAGAGGACCGGCTTTGCGTTATTTTTCTTCATGGGTATAAATAAATCATCGTTCCTTGTTAAGCTAAGATTTATTGTGTTCTTTTGTGTGTGATTTCATTTTTCGCATTTTTGCGTGCCTAACTTCCTTTTTTCGCCAATATGTGACTTGAATCGTTTAAGTTTCCGCAAAATACATTTTTGGAACTTTTGGGAAAGCATTATTGAAAAAAATCTTCTATCATTTTTCTTAAATTTTTTTTTTACTTATTTACTTTCTTTTATTTCGGTTCGCATGAGAACACATAATTTAAGTATGGCAGTTTGTGCGTGTTTAAAACGTCTATTGTACTTAAAATAGACGCTTTGAATGGCGCAATGCGCACGCTACCGAAATTTTCAATTTCATACAAATCTCTTATGGATAGTGAAATGGTATTGAAAAGAAATTTTCAAAATAAATATAAGAAGTTTTAAAGCGGAAACTTATTTTTATGAAAAATTTCGATTTTCGGTCACATGAACAGCATAAGGAAGATTTTTAAATGCTTTGTGCGCGCGTTTTAACGGTGCAATAGGACTAACGATGCAATAAAAAAGTTAATGACAACAAGGAAAAGACCATTTTAACCTTGCGAACGTTGTTTCTGTACCTTGTCAACGATGCATGCTGTAGCACCCCGTAATTTTAAAGGACATTATAACAATAAACTAAAGAATACATAACTAAATATTGGGAATTAAGTAAAATGGACCACACCATTGTGTTTGTCTCGGAATTCTGCTTAGGATAGACTTCGAGTTTGCATAAAACGGACAACGTATGAAGAAGATATTAAGATTTGAAGTTTATATACATATAAGTAAAATATATATAAACAAATCAACTCCAGAAAACCAAAAATCGGAGAGCGGGAAAGGGAGGGAAACCGGCCCGTTAGGGGTCACCCCATGGGTCAACCCCAACAAGGGGTGGTCGACCCTAGGGTCGACCCACCCAGTTCTGGGGCAGATCCATTTTTGTGAACGTGGACTCATTTCTTGACCAAATTCATTGGCAGTAGGCTAATAAATAGGACATTATATCTATTGTTTTATTCACTCAAAACAATGGAGACAACGAGGTGCTGCCCCAACTCAGATTGAATTAGCCTATTCTTCTGCAACAACAACTTATAAGCATACAAGGATCTCTGCTACAACATTTACAATCATTTCTCTGTTCTTTAGATCCAGTCACAATGAGTTTATGTTATTTTTATATATAAACATTTAAAAAGTAATCTTGACATGTTTATAAGTTTGGATCTAAACCTGTGCCTGTTAATAACTTGAATCATAACTAAGCAGATCTGCCACTACTTATACACCTAATCTATTGTTTAGTTCTCATATGCATGTTCCTAAAATGCCTATTCTGTTATTATGCCTAATTTTGTCATCACATGCCCATTCTGCTACTATGCCTATTTCTGTCACCGTATAACTATTCAGTTAGTATGCCTAATTCTAACATCTTATTCCTGTTTTGTTATTGTGCCTATTCCTTTTCTCTTCTCTCCCTCCTTCCCTTTTTATTTTATAGCTAGGCTACCTTCGAGCCTTGGCCTACCGTTGAAATATGTGAACGAACGAAATTGGGAATGGTTGGGAATGATATAGGGTCATAGCTTGTATAGTAAAACATGACTGGGATTTAGGGGAATAATCTATACCTTGATTTAAAACTTTAATTTGGGGAATAACTTGTATCGTGGACCAGATTGGGATTTAGGGCATAATGTTGAATGAACATGAAAAACTATTTAAGAATAAACATGCCTAAATTTACAGTAAATAGAAACTGTAACTGCACTTAGACACGAGGTAAGATTACACTTGTGGTATAAGTCTGCCCGGCGCCACCCGACAAATCCAGCATCCACAAGTGGTTAATATAATGTGAGGGGTCTAGGGCGTAAATGTACACATAACGGTGCTAAGACACGAGGTTAAGTCCGGCTTATGGTAGAAGACTTCCTAGAACCGACCGGCATATCCATCATCCACAAGTGGTCAACTTAATGTGAGAGGTTTGGTGCATTAACATGCATAAACGGGTAATAACCTATTAACCTGTAATACTTAACCTGTTTAAATCCGTGGGGGTTATATGAACTTGTCAATGTAAGGGTTAAGTAAACTTGCTTGAATCTATGGGGGGTTATATAAACCCGACAAACTTAACCTATTTTACATGGTGGGGTTATGCGGGCTTGTTAATCTGTTAGGCATAACCTGTCAAAATCCTAGTAGTGGGGATGCAAGCCTAGGGGGTGGCTTGTATCATCTATTGTGTGGGATCCGTATAAATCAGTAACCTATCTTGGTAGCAAAAGGGGAACCCCGAACTAGGTAGGGGTCAGGGCACACTTACTGAGTTGATTATAAGAGGATCATCTGAGTGGGGGTGTTGACAGCGCATTCCGCCAGACTCATGTGCGTGCATGAATCCACGTGACTTGGGATAATAAGATGTTGTGACATCAGTAGATATTGCTGTGCCTCTTGAAAATAAAGGGGTTGCCACTTTAGGAAGTGATACATCCTACTGTGGGGCCAGCACAGGGTATCTATAAGATAGGGAGCCGATCGATTAGGGTAGTAATTAGGGTACACCTAGTCTTGCTTGTTTAGGAGCCCATTATTATCGTTGGGGTTAACACCTGTCATTTCTGTTGGTGTACCTGCTATTATTGTTGGGGGTAAAACCCGTCACTAGAAGTACACTTAAGTCTACCATCTTGTTCTTGTTGGGATCATCCTGTTTCTGTTATACTAGTATCGGTGCAGAGAAAAGTATTCAGGAACCGCAATATATATTATGTTCTGATTATTCAGTTTATCCTTCTCAATCTGTTATACTTGCCTTATGATATTATTATCTCTCTCATCCATTTTATATACCTGTCATGATGCCTTTACTTGTTTATATTCTAAAATTAACTGGACTCGCCAGACTTTATGTCTGACCCGTTTTGTATCTTTTTCTCCCTCTTTCTTCCCCCTCTAGGTTCTCAGGGTGGGAATACTCAGGCTTGGTTAGGATTCTCTCTTTTGTTCTGCTTGGAGCTGCTTAGATGTACTGCTTTGATTACCTGCCAATCTTGATATGGCTATTTTTGGGAACTATGCTTTTACATTATTGTACTCTGATGATTTTAGTACAAGGCATATACTTTAAGTTGATGTAATGGGTTTTATTTATTTCAGACTTATGTTGTAACTGGATTTGGACCACGATGTTTTCTATTTGAAAAATAAAATTTTAAATTCCGCTGTTATTTTATATTTGTCTTGTGATGTTTCTGTTTACCTATAACGCTTCACAAAACTTAATGCATTCTTTTAAAGAGTAACATTAATGGACGTGGCATGTCACACTTGGTATCAGAGCTGAAGGTTACTAGATCGGATAAAAGGTTTTGAAAATTGTTTTCAAAAGGTTTTAAAAGAAAGCATTTTCAAAAGAAAAGTCTGTTTTTGAAAAACATATTCCCTAAAGCCATATGAAATATCTTTCGATTCTCCGCTTGAATCCCTTTTCCTTTTCTTTTCAACATGTCTGAGGAACCGATTCTTCCCGAAGGCTGTCCCCATTGCGGCATGGTTCTGTAAGCATGTTAAAACTACGACACATGTCGAAGGGCAAGGAAGTGCCCGACCTCGATCTGGAGCTGCAGTAGTTCCACCTGCGGCTAATTTTCTCTTAAACTTCGTAAGGATTTCTATGCGTTGGAGGAAGCTTTCGAGAGACTTGTTAACATGCTACACAAGGATGGTAAAGAGGAGAATAAGGGAGTTAAGGATGAGGAGCACAGCCCAAGGATGAGAAAAATGGTGGCCCAAGAAGGGAACATAGATGAAAGAAGGAAAGCCTAATAAAGTTCAAATAAAGGCAAAAAGAAATGTTATGGTTGTGGGAGCTTGGGTCTTAGGTCAAGGGTTGCAGAAAATGGAGGAATGCTTATTTTCATTGTGGTGAGGTCGGACACTATTCTAGGGAGTTACCGAAGAAACAAGGACCTAGCCAAAGGGCAGGATCTTCTGGAGGATAGGTAAATGCTCTCGAGGCCAATGTATTGGACAGAGGAAATTTTCTGTTGAAGGTTTGATTTCTCTTTCCGATCATCCTATTAGAACTCTTTTTTTATTCTGGCGCTTCATATTCTTTTATATCTGATTTCATGGTTGATTCTCTTCACCTTAGTACTAGTATGGTTTCGGATCCCGTTGTTGTCTCAAACCCCATTGGAGATACGACCCATTTGTCTATGATTTGTCGGGGATTGAGAATATCTATGTTGGCCGTCGAGTTTGAGTGCGATGCATACGTGCTTGGTTTCATAGGTTATGGTTTGATTCTAAGGATGGATTGGCTAGCCATGTATGGTGCCATTCTGGATTGTGAGAGGAGGGTTGTTAGATTTTTGACTTGCCATGAGAGGACCCTCGAAATTTCTTTTGACCCTAAGGGGTCTGTCATGCTTAGTTTCCTAAAGTCACTTGATGCATCTATTGATGACTTTCGACCTGTACCGGTAGTCTGTGAGTATCCTGATATTTTTGAGGAGGTTCGAAGCTTACCTCCGAGGCGCGAGATTGATTTCCATATATACCTAGTGGACAATGCAAAGCCAGTTGCATTGCCTGTGCGCCATATGGCTCCGAGAGAAAAGAGGGAACTCAGCAAGCAAGCAGGGGAGCTACTTGAGAAAGAATTTTTTAAGCAAATCATATCTGAATAGGATGCTCCACTAGTATTCGCCACTAAGGTGGATGGTACGCTTCGCTTATGCGTGGGTTACAAGGAGTTAAATAAGCTCACTAGGAAAAATTGGCAGCCACTTCCGAGGATAAATGATCTGTTTGACCAGCTTGTTGATGCATCTGTTTTCTCTCAGTTAGATTTGGCCATAGGGTTTCATCAGTTGTGGGTGGCCGAGAACAATATAGAAAAGACTGCTTTTAGAACTCCAGATGGTTTCTTCAAGTGGCTCGTCATGCCTTTTGGGTTGACGAATGCACCCACCTATTTTGTGGATTTGAGGAGTAGGGTGTTTCGGGAGTTTCTAAATAGTTTGTTGTGGTCTTTGTTGATGACATCTTGATTTTCTCGAAGAGTGAGGAAGAACATGCCCTACATTTAAGGGAGGTTTTGAAAACTCTTCGAGTGCATCAGGTCAAGGCAAAATTCCCCAAATGTCATTTTTGGAGAAAGGAAGTGAGATTTCTTGGGCATGTGGTCTCTAAAGATGGGATAGCAATGGATCCCACAAAATTAGTTGCAGTTCAAGATTGGCAAACTCAAAGAATGCAACAGAGGTGAGGAGTTTTTTTGGTTTAGCGGGATATTATAGGAAGTCCATTAAGGACTTCGCGAAGATATCAACCCCACTCACCAGACCGACGAAGAAGAATTTGACATTTTTTTGGGATATAGACTGTGAGAATGCTTTTCAGCGATTGAAGAGGGCTCTGACAACAGCCCCAATCTTGACTTTGCCTGATGGGAACAAACTGTTCACAGTATACACCGATGCATGTGGTACAGGGCTTGGTGTTGTTTTGATGCAAGAGGGAAGGGTGGTATGTTATGGTGGTAGACAGTTAAGAGTCATGAGAAGAACTACCCTACCCATGACTTAGAGTCGGATACCATTGTATTCAAACTTAAGATTTGGCGTTATTATCTACTTGGGGAGAAGTTCGAGTTGTATACCGCTCATAAATCTCTCAAGTATTTGTTCTCGCAGAAGGATATCAATTTGAGGCAACAGAGATGGATGGAGTTCCTAACGTCCTATGACTTTGAGATTGCTTATAACCTCGGCAAGGGTAATGTGGTGGCAGACGCACTGACTAGGCAGAGGATGATTTTGAGTCCACTAATCATAGAGAGGTGGAGCTTAGAGTATATATCGACCTTTGATTCTAGGCCATATATGGATTTTATTCCCAGTTTGTTGGCATCCTTAGAGGTGCGACCTACATTTATGGATCAGTTAGGAACTTCGCAGTGAGAGGACCCAAAGATAGCAAACATCTTAGATAGGCTCAGTAGAGGGGAGACTTCTAGTCACCTCAGTATGTATTCCACGGATGATAGAGGGTGGTTGCAACGAGATGGAAGGCTTTGTGTTCCCCGAGTTAGGAGTCTGTTGAAGACGGTCCTTGAGGAAGCCCATCCTTTTAGGATGACTATCCATCCAGGCGGTGATAAGATGTATAGAAATATGAAGAGGGTTTTGAAATGACCCAAACTTCCCCGTGAAGGAAAGCCCGAATTGAGTTGAGAACACGACAAATCAGAACACAAATAGAAGAACATTTCATTGCTTATTACAACAATTTACATCAGAGTACAAACATATAACAAAGTATGAATAAATATTACACATTGGAAAATATCAAAGATTAGAAAACATTACATAGCAGCGGAAAAATAATACATAACACAACTATAAGAAATACACGGATACAAAGCGTTCCAAATATAGCTCCAGCAATAAACCAGGATCCTGTAAACTAGAAATCTGCAAAACCAAAACTACTAGCTGCCCGTGTGGAAAATAGGGGCACCCAGAGTTTAACTCCAGGTCAGTCATGTGACTGCCGTGAGAACTAAAAACAGTTATTAACTTGGTTTTAAAGTAAGGTAAATCAAGGAACCACACCATATAACACGGAACAGGTTTTAACCCCAAGAATACCAGTGCATAAACAAACATCGTAATGCTAAAGAAGAAAAATGAAGCTATTATAAGACTCAGGTCCCATCACACAATGCAACGCAAGCCCGAGGATAGAGTTTTACCTTATAATAGCAAAAAATGCTTGGTACGTGAAACTTCATATTTTATTATTACTATAAGTGAAGAAATCAACTTCAAATATAAATGTATCAATCATAGACAACATAGTATCCCATGCTACTATGTCGCCATACTAGTTCTGCAACTAAAACCGAAATGTCACGTATTGGAAATTGGATTCCGTCTATGAACCAAGGCAAGGGATCGTCCTTACCGCTTCGAGACTCTCTAGCCCGAGCCTCAGGGACAGAACGCATCGTCCCTTGGATCTTCGGGGTCGGTCCACATTTTAAGTGGATTAATAATCCCTGAATAATACGTTTCCCCGCCCTATGAGGAGTAAGTCTAGTCGGTATGTCGACCATATCCATCCATCGGACCCGTAGTTACCAATACATCCGAGGTACCTCGCTTTCCATCATCCACATAAGTAAAAATGTCTGAGCTCCATACCATGACACCACTCCTAGCTAGAAGGAAACACATGTTCTCCCTGCAGTCCTCTCCCGTTTCTGGCTCATACCGGGGTGTGAGGCTCGCGAATTAATGCTACACAAAGCTATGCTATATTAAAGTCGTGCATTGATCATCAACCACAAGACTCTGCTTTTCAACAGAAGCCTTGATATTTTCATCTCAGCATGCCACAGAGGCAATTCACGCCATGCGACTGATGTCTATCGATATGTAACCTCTGAGCTCGTACGTCTCAGAGAAGGGTGTTAAGCAAGAGAATAAATTCTCCGCTGCCAAACAGATATATATTTAATAGAGATCAATTGACATAGAATAAAATCCAATGTCAGACACACATCCATTTACAAGTTCGTTCTGGGTCTGAACGAAACCAGAGGCACCTTATTCCTCATCCCATACGTCCAATACAGAAAAGAGGTCGTCGCGTATCTGGTCGATCTCCAAGTACGTTTAGACGATCACCACTTATTACCTTGTCTTGGGTGTACAACCCAATTAAGACATCAGTAATCATCCAAACGATGTGAAGACCTCTGGTCTTCAACCACCGTCTTCATCGTCGAGTTATCGTCGAATCAGTTATTTAGAATGGGTATAAACCCGGCCTTTCCGAATAACTCGCGTATATAATAAACAAGTGCTATAAAAACACAACATACGCTTCATTCCAATTCAGAATATTCTTCTATTTAAATATTCATATCCTTTGGGAAAGGTTCCCATTAGTTTTATCAAGGATAAATTCTTTAAATTTATTCTTTAATCTTCCTTCGGATATCCATTCAAACCAAATTAAGGTTTATCCAAACTAGTCGGGATTAGCGCACCTTACCGAATTAATCATTTGTTATATTTCCCAATCCCAACCTATTCATCCCATGAAGCAAAACTGGTAATACTTCATATCTAACACCACGGTGTTATCAGTAAAATTAATTACCATTTCGCGTTCAAATCTAATTGAAGATTTAACCATCGCTTGGAGTAAAACTGGTGGTACTCCATTCTCAATCATTTCCAAATTTGATAATTTAAATTATCAATTCACAATTCAATCTAATTAAAGATTCATTAAAACTCCACTTATTTTTAATCTTCCCAAAAATCAATATTAATGATTATTTAACTTTGGGAAATCAGACATGTCGCATCGATAATCTACACCGTACTATTGATTTCTGCTGATGTATAACCTCTAAGCTCGTACGTCTTAGAGAAGGGTGTTAAGCAAGAGAATAAATTCTCCACCCCCAAACAGATATATATTTAGCAGAGATCAACCATACAGTTTGAAATACAATGTTAGACATGTAATCCTGCCTTTAACTGGGTTAAAGAACTAATGTCATTTAAAACGTAGTTCACGATAAACCCAAATCACATTCCATTAATTATGGAATCTTCACGGAAAACAGATCAATATATAATCGATATCAATTTTCATATCCAACTAATAATATAAATGGAATAACGACAAAGACTTTTAAATTCCATATATATATTAACAATCTTCCTCCACAGAAGCTCATTTCGATTATTATCGAATCGAATTCCATTCAATTCCAATTTTGTATATTAAATTGGAAAATTTTACTTTGGAAAATCCACGTTAAATCTTAATAAATAGATTTATAAATTCCAAATCACATTTCACTGTAAATCGGGTGAAAGAACGAATGTCGTTAAAAACACAGCTTACAATAAACCCGATTCACATTCCATTTTATTCCAATTAAATGTTAATTAACTAGAAACACTAATAATCTTAATTAAAAGATTTATCCTTTTCACATGGGGTTTAAGAACAGTGTTATTTAAGACACCATTCACGACAAACCCAAAATCCTATTCAATATTAAATACAAGGCTCTGAATAGAAATTATATCGGCTTATATTCAATATCAAATTCTGAAATTAACAAATATTGTATTGGGAATAACGATATATATATATCGTCCAAATTCCTCCACAATATCCGTATAATCATGGAATCCAATATCGAAATATTTCGAAGATAATTTCGATTCAAATCCATTCCAATTCATATATTGGAAATTCTGGTTATTTTTAAAACCATTTCAAATCCAATTTATTTATTTAAAAATATTGGATTATAATTCCAGTTCATAACTAGTTCATTTTGATAAAAATATATTTTTATCTTTACAAACGTGGAATTTTTCATCCAAAATCTTTCCAAATCATTAATTATGATTTTACACAAATTATTGATATTTTTAATAATTTTATCAAGGCCCGTACAATCGATTTCCATAAACGGTCATCGAACTGCACTTACAACGACCTTTTCCAAATTTGATTTGGACATAATTCCAAATCCAACAGTTAGATTTCAAATATTTTATATTCGTTGGAAAGCTCTTTTCAATACGAACCCAACAGTTTCAGTTTTAGGAGAATCCGACAATCGGATCTCCCGTAATGTCAAATCGAAGTCACTGGTCGAAATCCGTGAACTGCTGCGGCGCGGCGCGTTCTATTCAGGCCATTAAATATCTATGTATATATACATTATATTTCATCAATTTTCATTTAAAACGTATTTTAAAAATTCGTTTTAAAGCGATTCTAACTTCATTTTCAATTTTAAATCAAAATTGAATTTTCGTTTTCATTATAATATATAAATGATAATATTTTCAAAATATTATTTTTTGAAATCATTTCCTTTTCGGTATTCGTTATAAAAATGAATAAAATCGATATAAATATTGTTCACGTCAAAATGGCGTTAATCTAAACAACACAGCTTCATATATTTCAATATTTTCTTGTCCATCCCAAATTGGACATCAAAATCGTATTTTGATCCATAACTGAATATTATTTTAAAATATTATTTATTTTAAAAAATTCATTATTCGTCATTTTAAAATATTCGTTCTTTCCGAATTGGAATCAGACACAGTCAATTACCATATAATTTTATTTATATGGATTTCATACACACATGTTCACAACAATAGTCAAACACAGTCAACCATCATCCAGAGTGCATTACACAACTGCATAAGCGTTAAATATAAATAATTAATGCTTACAACAGTTTGTCAACCTATCAATTGACATACAAATAAAAAATTGGGATTAGTGTATGTCAAATATTATCCCAATACCCGTGGGGGTTTCAACCAACAAATATTGAATATTATTTGTGCAGTTGGGGGATGTGTAAAATTATCGTCCCAATCAATATCAGTCAAACGAGTGTACATAAACAAATCGTCTGATTTGTAAATGAATATTTATTTTCATTCATATACTCGTTAAAAATTATATTTTTAACGATAAAACATTTATTTCAACACATGAATATTTTATATAGTTCATTTAAACCATAAAAATGATATTTTTATTGTTTTAACATTTTTAGAAAATTTCGGCAGCATAACAACACGATACTAGAACCGCAATAAGGTCTAGCCTTATCCCACGCCTAATAATGGCTCGCGCCATACACAAACCAAATTCTAATCAATTCCATTCACATTCCAAACCAAATTCAAACAAATGAATCAATCAAAACAAACAACCAAACATCCATGGTTTCAAACAAAGGTGTCGGGTGCTACTAAGCACCGTCTGCATCCTAGTATATATTTAACTGTAAATAAAATTAGAGTGAGAAGTTCCCACCTTTAGGATCCACTCCTCCAGTTTTATTTCTGAATTTCTGAACCGTTTGGATTTGCCCGAAATTCCAATGCAATCTTTTTCACGTTGTTCATAGTAAAAATCACATTTTTAATATGATGTTTATATATTTAAAACTCGCATTTTTATATCGCTATATATATCTATAAAAGGACACATTTTTATATCGTTATATATATAATAAAAATCATATTTTTATTTCGCTACATATATAAAAATCATATTTTTACAATGCTACTTCATATATAAAAATCCAATTTTTATGATGCTACTTCATATATAAAAATCCAATTTTTATTTTGCTAATTTTATAATAAAAATCATATTTTTATTATAAGTAAAAATCAAATCTTTTCGTGATTAAAAATCAAATCTTTCCATAAATAAAAATCCTAACTTTTTATCGCTATTCATATATATAAAAATCAAATTTTTATTCGCTAAAAATCTTATTTTTATCGTGCTATCCATATAAGTAAAAATCATATTTTTAAATCAATACTGTTCATTTAAAAATCGTATTTTTATTTCAAAATCATTCATATAAAAGTCACATTTTTATTGCAAAATCATTCATATAAAAATTGTATTTTTTATTTGAAGTTATTTATATAAAAATTACATTTTTATATACAATAATAAATAGAAATGAAAGTAAAAAATCATTTTCATTGTAAAAATCAGACCTTTGAGGGTAGAGGGGGTCCATGGCTGAGGTGGTGGCGCCGTGGGTCTGGAGCTTGGGGGAGGCGGCGGCTGGCCATTCAAGTGGCGGGGCGGCGGTTTTAGGGGTTGTGGGTCGTTGGATTAAAGAGGAATGGGAGGGGAGAGAGGGGAAAGGAGGAGAGGGTGGCGGAGCTTGGGGAGGAGGCGCGCCTTCGATCGGCGGTGGCCTAGGCGGTTGAACGTGGGCGGTGGCACTAGGGTTTAGGGGGTGACGGGTTTTGAGAAAGGGGGAGTGGGTTTTGAGAATGAGGTAGAAAAAAAGGGGGGAGACTTTTTATATTTTTTTATTATTATTCCAAAAAACAACAACTTTTTCATTCTAACTTCAAATCAAACCCACCGACTGTCGCCCCTAGCTAATTACCTCCATTCCGAACACAATGGGATATGCCCCGCAAGTAAATTCAACTATTTCGATCAGTTTTAATTTAAATTAAAATATAAATCAATATATATTTAATTTAAACGCACATTTTAATTTACCAGGGCCACATACTGACTCCGAAAATTCCAGAAAATAAATCTAGCTATGTTTTGACGATACGGTCCTAACAAAACTAATTTCATCGAATTTGGAGATCGTTTGAAATACGGTATTTTTCCACTCGATTAAATTCAAACTGAATTGACCAAGCACGTTTACATCTACCACGCTAACATATTGATTCCAAAAATTATGAAAATTGGAATCTAGCAATAATTTGACTTTTAGGATCCAACAAAAGTGGTCTCGTCGAAAACGGAGGTCGTTTGCAAAATCGCTATTTTTAAGGGCTATATATTCTATAAATTTCCATAGCGACTATTCTGAATTTTCAACTGGACATAACTTTTTATTCCCGTTATGAAATCTGGATTTTTCACTTTCGTTGGAAAGATATTTTCAAACAGATTTAAATTTTTCTGGTTTTACTAAAATTCGGTTTATTTTGAATCCTGTACATTCATTTGAAATCGAATTTTCAAACTACCACGCCATTTCAGGCTTGTTATATAATTAAAATAAATTTATTCGTTCTAACTTCGATTTAAATAAATATTTAGTCATTATTATTTAAAATAAATCATTTTAAATATTCAAAATCCAATAAAATTGCTAAAATAAAATTTTTAAATTGGTTCCGATTTTCTGGGTTGTTACAATCTCCTCCACTTAAAATCTTTTCATCCTCGAAAAGGAATGGAGCTGAAAATTATTTAACTAATCAACTCAATTTTCATTCTGGCTTTCATTCTTCAACTTTTCAGTTTCTAAGAATTTTCAAATTCTTCAAAAATTTGGCTAACACCCTAAATTTTCGAAAAATTTCGCCGTAACCTCCTTTGTACGGGGAGACATTTAAAATTGCAACTAGCCACGCAAGGCCCTCATCATCCAAAAAGAAAAAGAAAAAGACAAGCGCCTAGCCAATCAACTCATAAAATCATCCAAACCCAATAAATTAGTAAACATGTACCTATTTGTCGGGAATACAATTTTGTTCCTCTTCTTAGCTTCCATGTTATGACCTGTTCAATGTATATACATGTATATGCTTGCAATTTCGATCAATTTTCAATTCAATTCAATATTTGATTTGATTTGGCTAAATTTTATTCCTGTATTGGTTAAATTAATTATTGTTCCAATATTTTTATTAATCAAACAACACAACCAGCAACCAATTTGTGAATTAACTTTTCAAGTGCATAACTTTAATATATATTCAAAAATCATCTTTTTGGTGCCAAATCACAGCAATAACCCTATCTAGTTTTGGTTCTCACACCAGTCAATTGGAAATATATAGATATCCCACTTTCGAAAATCGAACATAAATTCTGATGATGTTATGACAATCATCAGAATCATCTCCGGGCGACTAGAGTGTGATTCTATATCTATCCAGTATATTTGAGGCTTCAAATACACGCTAGCTCGGCGTATATTCAAAATCTCTATATACTCGATTGCCCAAATTCAATATAAAAATAAATATTCAAATACAAATAATAGATATAAATTCAAAACTAAATTTGTTTTCATTTTCATTTTAAAAAATATCACTCTTCCGACTTATTCTAGGATACTACTGATCCCATCTCTAACGAGTCCTTCTAATCAGATATTACTAATCCAATCTCTGTTGAATTCTGTCGTTTGGTTCTAATGTGTCTGGTTCTCGAGCTCTGTAAACTAAAGCTCTGATACCAAGCTGAAACGGCCCAAACTTCCCTGTAAACGAAAGCCCGGATTGAGTTGAGAACATGACAGATCAAAACACAAATAGAAGAACATTTCATTGCTTATTACAACAATTTACATCAGATACAAACATATAACAGAGTATGAATAAATATTACACATTGGAAAATATCAGAGATTAAAATACATTACATAGCAGCGGAAAAATAATACATAACACAACTGTAAGAAATACACGAATACAGAGCGTTCCGAATATAGCTCCACCAATAAACCAGGATCTTGTAAACTAGAAATCTGCAAAACCAAAACTACTAGCTGCCCGTGTGGAAAATAGGGGCACCCAGAGTTTAGGTTAAAACAATAAAGTCTAGGTCAGTCATGTGACTGGTGTGAGAACTAAAAACAGTTATTAACTTGTTTTTAAAGTAAGGTAAATCAAGGGACCACGCCGTATAACACAGAATGGGTTTTAACCCCAAGAATACCAGTGCATAAACAAACAGCGCAATGCTAAAGAAGAAAAATGAAGCTATTATAAGACTCAGGTCACATCACACAATGCAACGCAAGCTGAAGGATAGAGTTTTACCTTATAATAGCTAAAAATGCTTGGTACGTGAAATATCATAGACGACATAGTATCCCATGCAACTGTGTCACCATACTAGTTCTGCAATTAAAACCGAAATGTCATGTATTGGAAATTAGATTCCATCTATGAACCAAGGCAAGGGATCGTCCTTACCGCTTCGAGACTCTCTAGCCCGAGACTCAGGGACAGAACGCATCGTCCCTTGGATCTTCAAGGTCAGTCCACTTTTTAAGTGGATTAATAATCCCTGAACAATACGTTTCCCCGCCCTATGGGGCGTAAGTTTGGTCAATATGTCAACTGTATCCATCCATCGGCCCCGTAGTGACCGATATATCCGAGGTACCTCACTTTCCATCATCCACATAAGTAAAAATGTCTGGGCTCCATTCCATGACAACACTCCTAGCTAGAAGGAAACACATGTTCTCCATGTAGTCTTCTCCCGTTTCTGATTCATACGGGGGTGTGAGGCTCGCGAATTAACGCTACACAAAGCTATGCTTATTAAAGTCGTGCTTTAATCATCAACCACAAGACTCTACTTTTCAACAGAAGCCTTGATCATTTGCATCTCAGCATGCCACAGAGGCAATTCACGCCATGCGACTAATGTCTATCGATATATAACCTCTGAGCTCATACATCTCAGAGAAGGGCGTTAAGCAAGAGAATAAATTCTCCACCACCAAACAGATATATATTTAATAGAGATCAATCAACACAGAATAAAATCCAACGTCAGACACATCCATTTACAAGTTTGTCCTGGGTCTGAACGAAACAGGAGGCACCTTATTCCTCGTCCCATATGTCCAATACAGGAGAGAGGTCCTCGCGTATCCGGTTGATCTCCAAGTACGTATGGATGATCACCACTTATTACCTTGCCATGGGTGTACAACCCAATCAAGACATCAGTAATCATCCAAACGATGTGAAGACCTCCGGTCTTCAACCACCATCTTCATCGTCGACTTATCGTCGAATCAGTTATTTAGAATGGGTATAAACCCGGCCTTTCCGAATAACTCGCGTATATAATAAACAAGTGCTATTAAAACAAAACATATGCCTCATTCCAATTGAGAATACTCTTTTATTTAAATATTCATATCCTTTGGGAAAGGTTCCCATTAGTTTTATCAAAGATAAATTCTTTAAATTTATTATTTAGTGTTCCTTTAGATATCCATTCAAACCAAATTAAGGTTTATCCAAGCTAGTCGGGATTAGCACACCTTACCGAAGTAATCATTTGTTATATTTCCCAATCCCAACCTATTCATCCCATGAAGCTAAACTGGTAATACTTCATATCTAACACCACGGTGTTATCGGTAAAATTAATTACCATTTCACATTCAAATCTAAATAAAGATTTAACTATCGCTTGGTGTAAAACTGATGGTACTCCATTCTCGATCATTTCCAAATTTGATAATTTAAATTATCAATTCACATTTCAATATAATTAAAGATTCATTAAAACTCCACTTAGTTTTAATCTTTCAAAAAATCAATATTAATGATCATTTAACTTTGGGAAATCAGACATGTTGCATCAACAATCTACACCGTACTATTGATTTTTGCTGATACATAACCTCTAAGCTCGTACGTCTTAGAGAAGGGTGTTAAGAAAGAGAATAAATTCTCCGCCACCAAAGAGATATATATTTAGCAGAGATCAACCATACAGTTTGAAATACAATGTTAGACATGTAATCCTGCCTTTAACTGGGTTAAAGAACTAATGTCATTTAAATCACAGTTCACGATAAACCCAAATCACATTCCATTAATTATGGAATCTTCATGGAAAACAAATCAATATATAATCGATATCAATTTTCGTATCCGACTAATAATATAAATGGAATAATGACAAAGCCTTTTAAATTCCATATATATTAACAATCTTCCTCCACAGAAGCTCATTTCGATTATTATCAAATCGAATTCCATTCAATTCCAATTTTATATATTAAATTGGAAAACTTTACTTTGGAAAATTCCCGTTAAATAAAAATATTTATAAATTCCAAATCACATTTCACTGTAAATCGGGTTAAAAAACGAATGTCGTTAAAAACACAGTTCACAATAAACCCGATTCACATTCCATTTTATTCCAATTAAATGTTAATTAACTGGAAACAATAATAATCTTAATTAAGAGATTTATTCTTTTCACACGGGGTTTAAGAACAGTGTTATTTAAGACACCATTCATGATAAAACCAAAATCCAATTCAATATTAAATACAAGACTCTGAATAGAAATTATATCGGCTTATATTCAATATCAAATTCTGAAGTCAACAAATATCGTATTGGGAATAACGATATATATATCTTCCAAATTCCCCCAAAATATCCGTATAATCATGGAATCCAATATCGAAATATTTCGAAGATAATTTCGATTCAAATCCATTCCAATTCATATATTAGAAATTCTGGTTATTTTTAAAATCATTTCAAACCCAATTTATTTATTTAAAAATATTGGATTATAATTCTAGTTCATAACTAGTTCATTTTGACAAAAATATATTTTTTATCTTTACAAACATGGAATTTTTCATCCAAATTCTTTCCAAATCATTAATTATGATTTTACACAAACTATTGATATTTTTAATAATTTTATCAAGGCCCGTATAGTCGATTTCCATAAACGATCATCGAACTGCACTTACAACGACCTTTTCCAAATTTGATTTGGACATAATTCAAATCCAACCATTAGATTTCAAATCTTTTATATTCGTTGGAAAGCTCTTTTCGATACGAACCCAACGGTTCCGGTTTTAGGAGAATCCGATGGTCGGATATCCCGTAATGTCAATTCGAAGTCAACGGTCGAAATTTGCGAACTACTGCGGCGCGGCGCATTCTATTCAGGCCATTACATATATATATACATACATACATACATATATATATATTATATATTTCTTCGATTTCCATTTAAAACGTATTAGATAAATTTGTTCTAAAACGATTCTCACTTCATTTTCAATTTTAAATCAAAATTGAATTTAACTTATCATTATAATTTATAAATTATAATATTTTCAAAATACCAGATTTTGAAATCATTTCCTTTTCGATATTCATTATAAAAATGAATAAAATCGATATAAATATCGTTCACGTCAAAACGGCGTTAATCTAATCAACACGACTTCATATATTTCGATATTTTCTTGTCCATCCCAAATCGGCACCAAAATCATATTTTGATCCATAACTGAATATTATTTTAAAATATTATTTATTTTAAAATATTCATTATTCATCATTTAAAAATATTCGTTAATTTAAAATATTCGTTCTTTCCGAATTGAAATAAGACACAGTCAATTACCATATAATTTTATTTATATGGATTTCATGCACACATGTACACAATAATAATCAAACACAGTCAACCATCATCCATAGTGCATTACACCACAGCATAAGCTTTAAATATAAATAATTAACGCTTACAATAGTTTGTCAACCTATCGATTAACATACAAATAAACAATTGGGATTAGTGTATGTCAAATATCATCCCAATACCTGTATGGGGTTTCAACCAACAAATATTGAATATTATTTTTGCAGTATGTGTAAAATTATCGTCCTAATCAATATCAGTCAAATGAGTGTACATAAACAAATCGTTTGATTTGTAAATGAATATTTATTTTCATTCATATACTCGTTAAAAAATATATTTTTAAGGATAAAATATTTATTTCAACACATGAATATTTTTTATAGTTCATTTATACAAAAAAATGATATTTTTATTATTTCAACATTTTTAGAAAAATTCGGTAGCATAACGACGTGATACTAGAACCGGAATAAGGTCTAGCCTTATCCCCCGCCTAATAATGGCTCGCGCCATACACAAACCAAATTCTAATCAATTCCATTCACATTCCAAACCAAATCCAAACAAATGAATCAATCAAAACAAACAACCAAACATCCATGGTTTCAAACAAAGGTGTCGGATGCTTCTAAGCACCGTCTGCATCCTAGTATATATTTAACTGTAAATAAAATTAGAGTGAGAAGTTCTTACCTTTGAGATCCACTCCTCCAGTTTTATTTCTGAATTTCTGAACCGTTTGGATTTGCCCGAAATTCCAATGCAATCTTTTTCATGTTGTTCATAGTAAAAATCACATTTTTAATATGATGTTTATATATTTAAAAATCACATTTTTATATCGCTATATATGTCTATATATATATAAGATCACGTTTTTATATCGTTATATATATATAATAAAAATCATATTTTTATTTCGCTACATATATAAAAATCATATCTTTACAATGCTACTTCATATATAAAAATTCAATTTTTATGATGCTACTTCATATATAAAAATCCAATTTTTATTTCGCTAACTTTATAATAAAAATCATATTTTTATTACAAGTAAAAATCATATCTTTTTTTTAAAATCTAATCTTTTCGTGATTAGAAATCAAATCTTTTCATAAATAAAAATTCTAACTTTTTATTGCTATTCATATATATATATAAATCAAATTTTTATTCGCTAAAAATTCTATTTTTATCGTGCTATCCATATAAGTAAGAATCATACTTTTAAATCAATACTGTTCATATAAAAATCGTATTTTTATTTCAAAATCATTCATATAAAAATCGTATTTTTATTTTAAAATCATTCATATAAAAATTGTATTTTTTATTTGAAGTTATTTATATAAAAATTACATTTCTATATACACGAATAAATAGAGATGAAAGTAAAAACTCACTCTCGTTGTAAAAATCTGACCTTTAAGGGTGGGGGGAGTCCACGGTTGAGGTGGTGGCGGGGTTGGTGGCACCGGGGGTCTGGAGCTTAGGGGAGGCGGCGGCTGGCCATTCAGGTGGCGGGGCGGCGGTTTCAGGGGCTGTGGGTCGTTGGGTTGAAGAGGAATGGGAGGGGAGAGAGAGGGGAAGGGAGGAGGAGAGGGTGGCGGAGCTTGGGGAGGAGGCGCGCCATCGATCGACGGCGGCCTGGGCGGCTGAACGTGGGCGGCGGCACTAGGGTTTAGAGGGTGACGGGTTTTGAGAAAGGGGGGAGAGGGTTTTGAGAACGAGATAGAAAAAAAGGGGGGAGCCTTTCTATATTTTTTTAATTATTTTTTTCAAAAAAACAACTTTTTCATTCTAACTCCAAATCAAACCCACCGACTGTCGCCTCTAGCTAATTACCCCCATTCCGAACACAACGGGGTATGCCCCGCAAATCAATTCGACTGTTTTGATCAGTTTTCATTTAAATTAAAATATAAATCAATGTATATTCAATTTAAACGCACATTTTAATTTACTGGGCCACATACTGACTCCGAAAATTCCAGAAAAATAAATCTAGCTATGTTCTGACGATACGGTCCTAACAAAACTAATTTTGTCACATTTGGAGACCATTTGAAAAACAGTCATTTTCCAGTCGATTAAATTCAAACTGAATTGACCAAACACGTTTACATCTACCACGCTCACATATTGATTCCAAAAATTATGAAAATTGAAATCTAGCAATAATTTCACATTCTGGATCCAGCAAAAGTGGTCTCATCGAAAACGGAGGTCGTTTGCAAAATCGCTATTTTTGAGGGCAATATATTATATAAATTTCCATAGCGACTATTATGAATTTTCAACTGGACATAGATTTTTATTCCCATTATGAAATCTAGATTTTTTTCACATTCGTTGGAAAGATATTTTCAAACAGATTCAAATATTTCTAGTTTTACTAAAATCCAGTTTATTTTGAATCCTGTACATTCATGTGAAGTTGAATTTTCAAACCGCTGCGCCATTTCAGGCTTGTTATATAATTAAAATAAATTTATTCATTCTAACTTCGATTTAAATAAATTTTTAGTCGTTATTATTTAAAATAAATCATTTTAAATATTCAAAATCCATTAAAATTGATAAAATAAAATTTTTAAATTGGTTCCGATTTTTCGGGTCGTTACAGGTTTTCTTTTTGGTTGGGATAAAGAAAGATGTAGCAGAGTTTATTTCTGGATGTTTGATTTGCTAGCAAGTCAAAGTTGAGCAAAAGAAACTCGGTGGTTTACTTCATCCTTTGGAGGTCCCACAGTGGAGGTGGGAGAGCATCTCTCTGGATTTCATTGATGGTTTTCCTAGATCAAGGAAAGACAACACCAGTATTTGGATTTTGATTGATAAGCTTACAAAGAGCGCTCATTCCATTCTTGTTAAGAGTAAGGGGACGACAACATGGTTGGCAGCGGTTTATCTCTGTGATATAGTCCGTCTATACGGAGTACCTTCCGGTATAGCGAGTGATCGTGACCCCAAATTCACTAGTGAGTTTTGGAGGAGCTTGTAAGAGGCATTAGGTACATAGTTGTGTTTGAGCACCGCTTATCACCCTTAGAACGATGGGTAGACGGAAAAGGTGAATAGAGTTCTTGAGGATCTTTTAAGACTGTGTATCGTAGACTTCGGAGGGACTTGGGAGGAGCATCTTCCTTCGGTAGAGTTCACCTACAACAACAGTTATTAGGCTATTATTGGCATGGCACCCTTCGAGGAATTGTATGGACGACCTTGTAGATCACCGACTTGTTGGTGGGAATCTACAGATAGGCTTCTTTCTGGACCTAGGATGATTAGAGAAACTTCAAAGAAGGTTGATCTTATTTACAGACGCATGAAGACACCTCAGGAGAGGAAGAAGTCCAACGCAGATAAAGAAAGGACTGATATTAGATTCGAGGTGGGAGACATAGTTTTCATCAAGTTATCACCTTTGAGGAATGTGGTTCTCTTTGGATTTGTAGGGAAATTGGCGCCAAGGCTTATGGGGCCATTTCCCATAATAGAAAGGATTGGCTAGATGGCCTATAGAGTGAAGCTACCAGAGAAATTGACAAATGTTCATGATATTTTCCACATTTCTCATTTACGGAAGTGCCTGCATGATACCACAGAAGTAGTTGAGCCGACTGTAACAACCCGTATTTTTGAATAACATGTTATAACATAAATGGAGGCAGAATTAAACTGTAAAATCTGAATCAAGGGAAACAGGCTATGCCATTGCGTTCGTTTCGGAAAAATACGCGAAATAGAGTCCGAGTTTTCGAAAATCGGAGTCCGTATGACCAAGATATGGCCTCGCGAAGTTTCACGAAAAATTCCCTAATTAAAGTATACTTAATTAAGTGAAATGGGTTGCGCAGAGAAATATATATATATTGATATATATATATATATATATATATATATAATTGAAAATTTAATAAATAAATATGCAAAAATGTTCAAAACAGCGAATTGGGAGAGGGGAATAACCGAACCGGCCGATTTTTGAGGTCGACCCGAGCCTGCTGGGTCGACTAGGGGTTAATCCAGGGTGTTTGGCTGTCAACCCGTGGGCCGATTCGCTCAAATGCAGATTTTGCATTTGAATGGTTCTCATGGTCCATCTTTAATCTAAAGGCCCTAGATGGTTCCTACACTTGACTTCTTCCCCAAGACATGCTTTGATGGCTTGGATTGAATCTAGGGTTAATCCTATGGCCTAAAACACTTGCCTAATCTATAAATAAGACCCTAACCTACCCTAAATCATCATTATTCATTCTAGCAACTAAACTATGGCAAAATCAATCCTCTCATGGCCTCCACTCTCTTCATAAATTCCTAAACAAATTCTTATGAGATTTTCCATGCATACAAGTGTTTTTAGACTTGTATGATCATCATTAGCTTGCATTCAAGTCAAGTTTCTATCTTTGCATCATAAAGAGAGAGTTTTGATCTATTTTGCTTGCATTTTGGGGTTTAATTGGTTGCATAAGGGTTTTCTTACATTTGCTATACTCATTTGAGTCCGCATAAGCATTGTAAGCCCTATTCTACTCTCATACTTAAACTTTAAAGTTAAATGTATGATATGCAAGTTGTGTTATGCAAGTTTGATATGTAAGTTGTCATATGATAAGCAAGTTGTGTTATGCAAGTTTGATATGTAAGTTGTCATGTGATAAGCAAGTTGTGTTATGCAAGTTTGATATGTAAGTTGTCATATGATAAGCAAGTTGTGTCATGCAAGTTTGATGTGCAAGTTGTCACATGATATGCAAGTTATGCTATGCAAGTTTGATATGTAAGTTGTCACATGATATGCAAGTTTGATATGCAAGTTGTCACATGATATGCAAGTTATGCTATGCAAGTTTGATATGTAAGTTGTCACATGATATGCAAGTTATGCTATGCAAGTTTGATATGCAAGTTGTCACATGATATGCAAGTTATGCTATGCAAGTTTGATATGCAAGTTGTCATATGATATGCAAGTATGTTATGCAAGTTTGGGTATGGTCATATGGTTCATGTTATCATGTTATGCAAGCTTATTTTGAGTATGTGAACATAAAGCTTCAAGCTTTATGCCAAAGGTTGCATTTTGGTAACATGTAAGTTATCATATCACTTATGATAACTTGCATGTGAGGCTAAATGCGAACTTGTGGCCATTCTTACATGTCATTTAGCACCATGTATCATGAATATGCCAAGTTTGGTTTTATGCATGCTTTTTGGGCCTAAAAATGTAATATGCAAGTGTATGAACACATGAACCTTTCATATGCCACCATGTTGAACTTGTGGCTTTAACATTTTTATGTCATGATTATGCCAAGTTCCCTCTTTCTATCCTTTATGCGCTATTGCGATATGTAAGCGATGGGATTGCGTTTGGGGTTGGGTAAACTTAAAAGACATAAAAACATAAGCTTGGGAATTTACCTATTAAGTTAGGTCAACCCATTGGGAATTTACCTATTAAGTTAGGTCTACCCAATTGCTTGAAAATTTGTAACATGTTTTGGAAACATGATGGACATGACACTTAGAAAAGATAGGTGTGGCCAACTCGAGGTTGGGTTGAGTTTGTAGCGTAAACCTACCCAGAACCGACCGGCCTAACTAGTTGCTACAAACGATAGGACCCAATGTGAGAAGTTGGTCATGTTGTACCTTGGACCCGAGGTTAGACCAAGTTGTGGTGTAAAGCTACCCGGACCCGCCCGGCCTAACTAGTAACCACAACAAAGTCTAATGTGAGAGGTTAAGGCGCATTAATTAATTAATGCCTCATGATTAGGGTTAAGTCATGGTCCATTTAATACTTAACCAATTTGGGTTTGGTAGATTAACGGGGTTGAGTTAACCTACACTTAACCAATCTGAACTCGGTAATTTCACGGGGTTAAGTTGAACTATACCAATCCAACTCAGTAATTTGATAAGGCTGAGAACCGATTTGATACCTGGTCTGGATAAACTAACTTGATTGATAAGTTAAACGAACCTGCTTTGCGGATCTGTAGGACCCACACTAAGTTAGGCAGGTTTGTAAATCTGTTATCTGATCCGTTAGTCTGAAAACTGGTCTCTGAACTTTGTATATCTGAACTCTGTTAATAAGTTAATCTGAATCTGATAGTCTGGGGACACAAGGGGGAATACTTGTGTCATCTGTTGTTTGGGACCCATATTAGTCAGTAACCCTTTCTGGTATCAAAACTTTGACCCAACTGTAGGTAGGGTACGGGCACGCTTACTGAACTAATTATAAGTGGTTCATTCTGATAATGGCGATGGGTGTTGATGGTGCATTCCAACCGGGTCATGTGCGTGCATGGATCCCGGTCTGCCTCTGAGGATGTAAGCCGCCGTGACATCTGTAAATATGCCTGTGCCAATTGGTTGCCACTTTAGGGAGTGATACACCCTATCGTAGGGCCGACACAGGGTATTTATGTATTAGGGAGCCGATCGCTTGGGTAGGATTTAGGGTACACTTAGCTCTGTCTGGTTCTGTTGGTACCGTCTGTTTTGTTGGGTGGCAACACCCGTCTGTTTCTGCATGGTACCGTTCTGTTAGGGTGGTAAAGGCCCATTATTGTTAGCATTCCGTTTTTGTACTTTATCCGCTAGGGTAGTAAAGGCCCATTATTGTTAGCATTCCGTTTCTGTACTTTATCTGTTAGGATGATAAAAGCCCATTTTTCCCAAACTCTATTTCTGTATGGACCATTCTGTTCCGTTCTGTTCGGTGTGAACATTGAGGTAACACCCAATACTGTTATACTAGTATTGGTACTAAGAAGTTGGATCTTGACTTAGGTCAACACCTGGTATTGGGCCAAGCTCGGGCCAAGGGATCAATACTTGTTTATTCAAGTCATGTTAGTTTGCTAGTACACCTGTGGTGTAAAAACCTTAATCCTGATTGTGCGATGACACCTTTATCTGCTTGGTTAGTTAATCATCATGCTAGTATGTTATTATCCTTATGTTCATACCTGCTGCTCATGTCAGTTAACTTTATCAGTTTACATTGATTGTAGTAGGGCTTACTCAGTCTTTTTGACTGACCTGTTTTCTTTCGCCTCTTTTCTTCCGTTTCCCCCCCCCCCCCCAGGTTCTCAGGGAGGGAATACAGGAGCTTAGCTTGGACCTTAGCTGCTTTTCTTGGATAGCTCATGTATGCTTTGGACTTGAGCTTGCTATGGTTTTTTCCATTTGGGGATAGCTACTTTATGTTTTCCTTTTCAGTTTTCAGATGATGTGGTTTTATGTACTAGACTTGTTTATTTGGAAAATTGACATTGTGTTGTACCAGACTTGTTTTGAAATGGTTTAAAATCTTCCGCTGTTTTATCTATGTTATTTACTCTGTTTACATATATACATATGTTCTTGTTCTGCCTTGATATATCATTATGCATGTTTACCTGATTTAAACGCCCCTCCAAAGTCAGAGTGCTTGCAAGAGTCACCCTGGCGGAGGTGGGGTGTTACATTTGGTATCAGAGCATATGGTTTACGAGAAGGGACAAAAAGGTTTTTAAAACTTTTGGAAAACTATTTTCAAAACCAAGTATAAAGTATTTTCCAAAGAAAAGTCTAGTTTATTTTAAAGGCTATTCCCCAAAAGCCAGTAGCACAATCCTTAGTTATCTATTCTTAGTTTCCTCGTTCTGAATCTATCTTTTCCTTCGTTTCAGTATGGCTGATAACTTTGTTATCCCAGAGGGAGTGCAAGTTCCTGTTTGGTATAGGAGACTTATGGAGGCTAGGGCGACCGAAGCCGGCCCCGCAAATGTTACTCCTCCTCCGGTGGTTAATATTCCTCCTCCTCCTGTCGCTAATGTTCCTCCTCCACCGGTTGCTGAGGTTCCTCTTCCTCCTCCCCCTCAGCATCCTCAGGTTGACTTCGCAAAGACTTGCAAAGATTTCAAAGCAATGGGTGGCAAGAACTTTCAAGGCACTGAGACTTTTGTAGAGGCTAGAAATTGGTTGAAAGAGACCGAGGATTTGTTTGCTATCTTTGGGTTAGACGATCAGAGGAAGCTCTTGTTGGCGGTTTGGCTTATGAAGGATGAAGCCGCTTATTGGTGGGAAGTCACCAATGGTACTAGGCCTGTTGAGACTTGGGCCGATTTCAGGGCAAGGTTCATGCTTAAGTTTCTGTCTTCTACTGAAGAGAATTTGCAAATGGAAAGGTTTATTGCTTTGAAGCAAGGAGACATGTCTGTTAAAGAATATGTGAACAAGTTCAATCAGTTAACTCGTTTTGGCTTGGATATGGTGAGTACTACTCAGAAGAAGGCTCTTCGTTTTGCTAGAGGATTGAATGAGCCGTTACAGGAGTTAGCTATGTCTCATGTGCCCATGGGGGCCACGTTTGAGAGTTTGGTAGATATGGCCCTACTCAATGAAGAGAACAAGAGTGCAAAGAAGGAGGTCAAGGTGAATGAGTCTCAAAACAAGAAAACGGGGCCTAAAAAGGAAATGCAAAAGAAGGAGGAGAAGTCTGAAGATAAGAAGGAAAAGAAGTGCTTTACTTGTGGAAGCTCAACTCATCTAAACAAGGATTGCAGGAAGAGGAAGGGCACTTGCTTTAACTGTGGAGAGATGGGACACTTCACTAGGGACTGCCCGAAGAAGAAAGGGACTACATCGGAAGGAGCGGTGAATACTCGCATGGCGGGTGAATAGATTAGGGATAGAATAATTTGTCTGTAGGATGTTTAATTTTCCTTGTCTGATTTTCAGTTTGAAACTCTTTTTCTGGTATCTTGATTCTGTAATGGAAACTCAGTACTTTAATGCTAGTCTTGCTTCTGATCTGGTAATAGTCTCAAACTCCCTGAGAGTTATAACTCATCTGTTTGTGATAAATTGGGATTTGAGAGTATCTGTGTTGGGCATGAGGGTGACTATGACGAATACATTCTGGGTTTCTACCATGCTTAGTTTCCTAAGAATCATTTGGGGAAAATCTGATCTGTACTTGTAGTCTGTAAGTATATGTACCAAGTTTTTGTTTTATCTGTACTCGCTTCCATCACTCGACTGTGTCTTGTTAAGATAGGAATCCTATGGATGTAAACATGTGTTTGAGACATGTTATGTTTGATGGTTGCAAGTGGATGCAAGTGGTTGCTAGTGGTTGCTCGTGGATGCATAAACACACACTAGGCACTAGATCGGCTTGAAATACACTCTCATATTGCATATGGACGTGTGTATATTTTCAATTCTTATGGTTGCAAGATGGTTAATGCGGCACATGGATGTTGCATATGGATGAATGTTTGTGCACACATATAGTATTATATGATTAGGACTATTTGCATACATAATGGATTCATTTCACTGACATACTTTGCATTGATGATCTTTGCATTAGATAAGAACATATACACACACCTTTTGCATATGTTCATACCGCATTAGAATCTTGTAAGGACAATGATTGCTCGTGGGTGATGTTTTGAGTAGATGGATGATTGGATGGTAGGATACGTTCTTCCTAACTTGGAGATTTCGGGGACGAAATCCTTTAAGGAGGGAGAAATGTAACAACCCGTATTTTTGAATAACATGTTATAACATAAATGGAGGCAGAATTAAACTGTAAAATCTGAATCAAGGGAAACGGGCTATGCCATTGCGTTCGTTTCGGAAAAATACGCGAAATAGAGTCCGAGTTTTCGAAAATCGGAGTCCGTATGACCAAGATATGGCCTCGCGAAGTTTCACGAAAAATTCCCTAATTAAAGTATACTTAATTAAGTGAAATGGGTTGCGCAGAGAAATATATATATATTGATATATATATATATATATATATATATATATAATTGAAAATTTAATAAATAAATATGCAAAAATGTTCAAAACAGCGAATTGGGAGAGGGGAATAACCGAACTGGCCGATTTTTGAGGTCGACCCGAGCCCGCTGGGTCGACTAGGGGTTAATCCAGGGTGTTTGGCTGTCAACCCGTGGGCCGATTCGCTCAAATGCAGATTTTGCATTTGAATGGTTCTCATGGTCCATCTTTAATCTAAAGGCCCTAGATGGTTCCTACACTTGACTTCTTCCCCAAGACATGCTTTGATGGCTTGGATTGAATCTAGGGTTAATCCTATGGCCTAAAACACTTGCCTAATCTATAAATAAGACCCTAACCTACCCTAAATCATCATTATTCATTCTAGCAACTAAACTATGGCAAAATCAATCCTCTCATGGCCTCCACTCTCTTCATAAATTCCTAAACAAATTCTTATGAGATTTTCCATGCATACAAGTGTTTTTAGACTTGTATGATCATCATTAGCTTGCATTCAAGTCAAGTTTCTATCTTTGCATCATAAAGAGAGAGTTTTGATCTATTTTGCTTGCATTTTGGGGTTTAATTGGTTGCATAAGGGTTTTCTTACATTTGCTATACTCATTTGAGTCCGCATAAGCATTGTAAGCCCTATTCTACTCTCATACTTAAACTTTAAAGTTAAATGTATGATATGCAAGTTGTGTTATGCAAGTTTGATATGTAAGTTGTCATATGATAAGCAAGTTGTGTTATGCAAGTTTGATATGTAAGTTGTCATGTGATAAGCAAGTTGTGTTATGCAAGTTTGATATGTAAGTTGTCATATGATAAGCAAGTTGTGTCATGCAAGTTTGATGTGCAAGTTGTCACATGATATGCAAGTTATGCTATGCAAGTTTGATATGTAAGTTGTCACATGATATGCAAGTTATGCTATGCAAGTTTGATATGCAAGTTGTCACATGATATGCAAGTTATGCTATGCAAGTTTGATATGTAAGTTGTCACATGATATGCAAGTTATGCTATGCAAGTTTGATATGCAAGTTGTCACATGATATGCAAGTTATGCTATGCAAGTTTGATATGCAAGTTGTCATATGATATGCAAGTATGTTATGCAAGTTTGGGTATGGTCATATGGTTCATGTTATCATGTTATGCAAGCTTATTTTGAGTATGTGAACATAAAGCTTCAAGCTTTATGCCAAAGGTTGCATTTTGGCAACATGTAAGTTATCATATCACTTATGATAACTTGCATGTGAGGCTAAATGCGAACTTGTGGCCATTCTTACATGTCATTTAGCACCATGTATCATGAATATGCCAAGTTTGGTTTTATGCATGCTTTTTGGGCCTAAAAATGTAATATGCAAGTGTATGAACACATGAACCTTTCATATGCCACCATGTTGAACTTGTGGCTTTAACATTTTTATGTCATGATTATGCCAAGTTCCCTCTTTCTATCCTTTATGCGCTATTGCGATATGTAAGCGATGGGATTGCGTTTGGGGTTGGGTAAACTTAAAAGACATAAAAACATAAGCTTGGGAATTTACCTATTAAGTTAGGTCTACCCATTGGGAATTTACCTATTAAGTTAGGTCTACCCAATTGCTTGAAAATTTGTAACATGTTTTGGAAACATGATGGACATGACACTTAGAAAAGATAGGTGTGGCCAACTCGAGGTTGGGTTGAGTTTGTAGCGTAAACCTACCCGGAACCGACCGGCCTAACTAGTTGCTACAAACGATAGGACCCAATGTGAGAAGTTGGTCATGTTGTACCTTGGACCCGAGGTTAGACCAAGTTGTGGTGTAAAGCTACCCGGACCCGCCCGGCCTAACTAGTAAACACAACAAAGTCTAATGTGAGAGGTTAAGACACATTAATTAATTAATGCCTCATGATTAGGGTTAAGTCATGGTCCATTTAATACTTAACCAATTTGGGCTTGGTAGATTAACGGGGTTGAGTTAACCTACACTTAACCAATCTGAACTCGGTAATTTCACGGGGTTAAGTTGAACTATACCAATCCAACTCAGTAATTTGATAAGGCTGAGAACCGATTTGATACCTGGTCTGGATAAACTAACTTGATTGATAAGTTAAACGAACCTGCTTTGCGGATCTGTAGGACCCACACTAAGTTAGGCAGGTTTGTAAATCTGTTATCTGATCCGTTAGTCTGAAAACTGGTCTCTGAACTTTGTATATCTGAACTCTGTTAATAAGTTAATCTGAATCTGATAGTCTGGGGACACAAGGGGGAATACTTGTGTCATCTGTTGTTTGGGACCCATATTAGTCAGTAACCCTTTCTGGTATCAAAACTTTGACCCAAATGTGGGTAGGGTCCGGGCACGCTTACTGAACTAATTATAAGTGGTTCATTCTGATAATGGCGATGGGTGTTGATGGTGCATTCCAACCGGGTCATGTGCGTGCATGGATCTCGGTCTGCCTCTGAGGATGTAAGCCGCCGTGACATCTGTAAATATGCCTGTGCCAATTGGTTGCCACTTTAGGGAGTGATACACCCTATCGTAGGGCCGACACAGGGTATTTATGTATTAGGGAGCCGATCGCTTGGGTAGGATTCAGGGTACACTTAGCTCTGTCTGGTTCTGTTGGTACCGTCTGTTTTGTTGGGTGGCAACACCCGTCTGTTTCTGCATGGTACCGTTCTGTTAGGGTGGTAAAGGCCCATTATTGTTAGCATTCCGTTTTTGTACTTTATCCGCTAGGGTAGTAAAGGCCCATTATTGTTAGCATTCCGTTTCTGTACTTTATCTGTTAGGATGATAAAAGCCCATTTTTTCCAAACTCTATTTCTGTATGGACCATTCTGTTCCGTTCTGTTCGGTGTGAACATTGAGGTAACACCCAATACTGTTATACTAGTATTGGTACTAAGAAGTTGGATCTTGACTTAAGTCAACACCTGGTATTGGGCCAAGCTTGGGCCAAGGGATCAATACTTGTTTATTCAAGTCATGTTAGTTTGCTAGTACACCTGTGGTGTAAAAACCTTAATCCTGATTGTGCGATGACACCTTTATCTGCTTGGTTAGTTAATCATCATGCTAGTATGTTATTATCCTTATGTTCATACCTGCTGCTCATGTCAGTTAACTTTATCAGTTTACATTGATTGTAGTAGGGCTTACTCAGTCTTTTTGACTGACCTGTTTTCTTTCGCCTCTTTTCTTCCGTTCCCCCCCCCCCCCAGGTTCTCAGGGAGGGAATACAGGAGCTTAGCTTGGACCTTAGCTGCTTTTCTTGGATAGCTCATGTATGCTTTGGACTTGAGCTTGCTATGGTTTTTTCCATTTGGGGATAGCTACTTTATGTTTTCCTTTTCAGTTTTCAGATGATGTGGTTTTATGTACTAGACTTGTTTATTTGGAAAATTGACATTGTGTTGTACCAGACTTGTTTTGAAATGGTTTAAAATCTTCCGCTGTTTTATTTATGTTATTTACTCTGTTTACATATATACATATGTTCTTGTTCTGCCTTGATATATCATTATGCATGTTTACCTGATTCAAACGCCCCTCCAAAGTCAGAGTGCTTGCAAGAGTCACCCTGGCGGAGGTGGGGTGTTACACCGACTATGCTTGAGGAAGTAGAGGTGGAACGGGAGGCGATAATTAGACGAGTTCCTACTTGTATTCTTGGATTAGAGGTTAAGAAGCTATGCAACCAAGAGGTCAAGTTGATGAAAGTTCAGTAGGGAGATGACCACGAGGATGCAACTTAGGAGACCGAAGACAAGATTCGCGCTTTGTACCCTTTTATTTTTCAAGGGTATGTTTTAAACTTCTTTTCCGAAGCTTTTATCCCTACTTGCTTCTGTCATTAAATATATCCTATCGATCGAATCTTCGACCTTTAGGTAGGGAACCAATGAATGTAAACATGTGTTTGAGAATGTTATGTTTAATGGATGCAAATGGATGTAAGTGTTTGTTAGTGGTTTCTTGTGGATACATATACACATGCATTAGGCACTAGACCGGCTCAATCACTCTCATACTGCATATGGATGTGTGTGCATTTTAAATTTTATTGATGAAAATGGGTGTATCATCATGTGGATGTTGCATTTGGATGAATGATTGTGCACGCATATAGAACTTACATGTTATAACATGATTATTTGCATGCATGTTGGATTCATGACACTAACATACATTGCATTAAGGAGGTCGACTGAATCAATTGACCACATGATCTTTCGTATTAGTATAGGGACATATACACATGCCTTCACATATGTTCATAAATCATTAGAATTCTTTTAAAGACAATGGATGCCTTTGATTGGTGGTAGAAGTCTGCCCGGAACCTCCCGGTAAATCCAACATCCACAAGTTGTTAATTTAATATAAGCGGTTTAGGGCGTAAATGTACACATAGAGGTGCTAAGACACGAGGTTAAGTCCGGCTTGTGGTACAAGTCTACCCAGAACCGATCGACATATCCAGCATCCACAAGTGGTCGAGTTAATGTCAGAGGTCTGGTGCATTAACATGCGTAAATGTGAAATGATAATAACTTGTTAACCTGTAATACTTAACCTATTTAAATCCACGGGGGTTATATGAACTTGTCAAAATTGTGTAAAGGTTAAGTAACCTTGCTTGAATCAATGGGGGGTTAAGTAAACTTGCTTGAATCTGTGGGGGGTTATATAAACCCGACAACCTATCAAAATCCTAGTGGTGGGGATGCAAGCCTAAGGGGTGGCTTGTATCATCTATTGTGTAGGACCCGTATCAATTAGTAACCTATCTTGGTTTTAAAAGGGGAACCCCGAATAAGGTAGGGGTCAGGGCATGCTTACTGAGCAGATTATAAGAGGTTCATTTGAGTGGGGGGTGTTGACGGCGCATCCCGTCAAACACATGTGCGTGCATGAATCCGCTTGATTTGGGATAATAAGACGCTGTGACATCAGTAGATATGGTTGCGCCTACTGAAAATAAAGGGGTTTCCACTTTAGGAAGTGATACATCCTACTGTGTGGCCAACACAGGGTATCTACGGGATAGGAAGCCGATCGATTAGGGTAGTAATTAGGGTACATCTGGTCTTTATTGTTTAGGAGCCCGTTATTATCATTGGGGTTAACACCTGTCATTTTTGTTGGGCTAACTGTTATTATTGTTGGGGTTAAAACCCATCACTAGAAGTACACCTAAATCTATCATCTTGTTCTTGTTGGGATAATCCTGTTTCTGTTATACTAGTATTGGTGCAGAGAAGTATTTAGGAAGTGCAATATATTCTGTTCTGATTATTCAATTTATTCTGCTCGGTCTGTTATATCTGCCTCATGATATTGTTATCTCTCTCATCCAGTTTATGTAGCTGTCATGATGCTTTTACTTGTTTATATGCTAAAAGTAACTGGACTCGACAGACTTTATATCTGACCCGTTTTGTTTCCTTTTCTCTCTCTTACTATCTCCCCAGGTTCTTAGTGTGGGAATACTCAGGCTTGATTAAGATTCTCTCTTTCGTTCTGCTTGGAGCTACTTAGATGTACCGCTTTGATTACCTATCTATCTTGATATGGCTATTTTTAAGGACTATGCTTTAAAATTACTGTACTCTGATGATTTTAGTACAAGGTAGACACTTTAAGTTGACGTAATGGGTTTTCTGTATTTCAGACCTATGTTGTAACTGGATTTGGACGACGATGTTTTCTATTTGGAAAATAAAGTTTTAAATTCCGCTGTTATTTTATATCTGGCTTGTGATGTTTTCGAACGCTTCACGTAACTTAATGAATTCTGTTAAAAAGTGACATTAACGGACGTGGGGTGTCACACATGCGAGTTGTCAATCAACTCGTTTTACGTTTTAGAGTTTGTTTTAAGCCTCGTTTATAGTCTAATACAGAAATTTTTCGAGTATTTTGTGTAACTGAGGTGAAATTTCGGCTGTAGGACAAGAAATGGAATATTTATAAGCAAAATGAACGTTAAAAGTTCTTCCCTTTGATTTCCTTTTTTCGGTTTAGGAGTAATAAAATAGGAAACGATTAGATGCGTTGACGTTTTGGGTGGTAGGATTTGGATGCAATATTGGTTGCTTCACACTTTTGTTTGTAATCGTGTGAGTGTTATGGATGAAAAAGGATTTTTGAAATTTGCATTCATATAGAACTACTAGTATATTTAGGATGTTTTGCATCTTGTTTTCAAAAGTGTTTTAAAAATTTAATGCATACATATAAGAGGATCCGTTTTAGAAACATTGTGCATACATATTTTGTGCTTGAAATGCAATATGTATACTACGCACATGAGCACATGGTTGCAAAGTGGATGTACACTAATTGGTTGCATAGGATAGGATAGGTAGATGTCAGAATTTCGGGACGAAAACCCTTTTAAGGGGGGAAGAATGTAGCAACTCAGAATTTTGACAATATATTAGTTATTTATTAGATCTCAAAAAGTAGGAATTTCTGCCAAGGGTGGAATTTGACCATGAAACTTTAACTGTTGCATTCATCTTGGATTTCAGGTTAACTTTTATGTTTGGAGTTTCGCGAACGTAGTCTGTAAGAACAAACTACGAACGAAATACGAAAAACATACGGAAATAAATAAACATAATAAATATAATATATCTTGCCATTTAAAACCATCCCGTACTAGGCAAAACAACCGAAGAGCGGTCGACGCGCCTGGGGAAGCGGTCGACCGCTTCGGGCCTGTAGTGCCCAGTGGCGGCTTGGTTTTGAAGGGTATTTTCGTTATACTTTATAATATAAACAGACGGATGTTTATTTTAATAAATCTAATGGTACATGATCAATTCCACTCTTATAAATAAAGGGGTAAGGCCTCATTATTTTCCTTACAAATATGTAGGCAGCAGTGAAGCTCTGTCATTTTCCTTTCTCTTTAAATCAATTTCTCAATCAAAAATATATTTGTATACAATCAATCAAACACAAATCATATAGATTTGAATGGGATCATCAGATTCAAATGGAAAAGGGTGTGAATTGACAGCTAGGCTATGCTTCATCTGATTTTCCCCTCTTTTCCTATTTTCTTGTAAATCTACAGATATGAAGGTATCCCCATTTCAGAATAATTGTAGATCTGTAAGAATTTGGGAATTGTAAGCCTAAAAGATTATTCAGATTTTAGATTTGGATGCTTTCAGGTGAATGAAAAATTTATGTACAAAGTTACAATAACTTATTATCTCGTTTGTATTAGATCTTAAATCTATGTCGAACATTTATCAAATCTATTTATATGTTGTTAAATCTAAAATGATGCTTATTAGATCTTTTTATAAATGTTGTCAAAAATCTGAAGTATATGTTTGTGGTTCTGAATAATACTATAATTTGTAGGCATACTTAACTGTTTAAACCATTTCCTGTAATTGTGTTTAAAAATATATTGTGGTTATTGTAAAACATTATAGATCAAGAAATCAGTGCCATAAACACTGTTAAGATGTAGTTTTATTCTAGATCTCTTGTTCAGTGTTAAATGGTGATTATGTCATTTTGATTAAAAAGTTACAACGGTGAATTATGTAATTTTGATTAAAAAGTTACAATGGTGAATTATGTAATTATGATTAAAAAGATACAAACTTGCTTGTACTCAATTTTGTTGGGGTTTAACTTAGTTATTGTTATTTGTATCCTTTTGTTCTTTTTAAACAAAAAGACATTATTTGAAACCACTAAGAAAGATGTCAAATATTGAAAAAGGGAAAAGTTGTATAAATTCATGTATAAATATAAATAGATATATTTGTGCGTATTTTACATCAACCCCATTACAAAATATACATAAATATATTTATTTCTTGTGGTTTGAAATGTGTTTATTCCAATATTCAGGCATAGTTTACAATAACTGAAGACGACAACCTTTTTGTAAGATTAGAACCTACTTCAAAATTGAATACAAAAATGAATTTTAGTTATTAGTTGAACCAAATTTATTAAACTTAATGCTTATAATAATAAAAGAAAATAACTACGTTAACTGCACTAAAATATAAATATATGTTTATTCTATCCATCCGAATCTACGTAAATAAAGAAATATGTATAATAATTAATGTTTGAATGAATCTCATGGAACTATATATGTAAATGTAGTCTGTATTAAATGAATATATTTGCGGTGACCGTTGCAACAATTAGTGTAATTGATTGCTATAAATAGTGCCATAAATAAATAATTAGCTATTGTAACTGTTATTGATTTGGGGGAAAATAAATTAAATTAGGTAGTTAAGCCTAATGGTTACAATTTCTAAATTGTCTAGTATTAATGTTGTAAACCCAAATTAGGAAATTTGGAAATATAACCGCACAAAGACATGAGATTAAGTTCAACTTGTGGTGGTAGTCTTCCCAGAACCTCCCGAAAAATCTAGCATCCACAAGTGGTTGGCTTAATGTGAGGGGTCTGATGCATAAATATATGTATATTTATAACCACACTAAGGCATGAGGTTAAGCTCAGCTTGTGGTAGAAGTCTGCCCGGAACTGCCCGACAAATCCAGCATCCACAAGTAGTCGGCTTAATGTGAGGGGCCTGGTGCTTAAATACATACATATATAACATGCAATTAATAAATAAATAAATAAAATTAGAAATCCCTGCTATGGTACAACAAATAGATATTTCAAAACTGAAAAAAATAAGGATATTATATTGTTAATTAATGTGTTAGAGAATTATGTCTGTTAGGTCCATAAGTGGCATTAATTACAATCAATGGGAATAAAAGGTAATTAAAGATTTAATTGTTGCCTCAGGAAAATATGACCTTTATGGTTGTAAATGGAAATAACCCTATGAACGGGAATAAAAGAAGTGAAAGGGGGATTAATGGGTATTGATTGCTATTTTAAACACCGAGTCCAATTAGGAAAATAATCAGATAAATATCCTAGGTTAAGAAGGATATGACTTTCCTTATTTATACTAGTTAATATAGAACTTATAATTAAAAGTTAAAATTGGACTTTGTAGGTTAATGGTGTGAAGCATTATTAACCATAGGAATCTGTTACGATAATTAATCATGTGCGTATAGTATTTCCGTAAAGAGAAACAAACTGAAATAACTCAATAAAGTAGCCCGGTTTATTTCCATAAGAAGAGGCATTAAAGACTAATTGGGTGCAAACTTGATAATCTTCGCGTATAGTCCGCTTCCTTGGGTCTTAAGTGCCTTTGGTCGAGGAGTTCACCTGGGAGTAGGTCTAGGGCTCTTAAATGGTGTGTGTGATGCCTACCCAAACCTGGAAATTAAAAATGTCTGGTATGGTCATTCCATAGGACTACCTATCATATGGAAAGTAGTACGCGACTAAGCGGATTATCCAATAAGGTCATCTAGATGATAAAGAAAAACACCATCTCTTACCTTACACACGGTATGGGTTTGTATGCGTGAATGACGTAAGCCTTAACTAGTAGGTCCCCATTACTAGTGCCCTCTAGTTTATAGTAACATTGAATAAATCATCGAGAGGTATTGAATGACCAACAGGTCCGCCTAGGGTCTTAAGATATCAGGAGAATCCACCTTATCTATCGTTTGATGGTGAGGCGTTTGGTTGCTAAGGAGCGCATAAATAAATAATATCCGTAATTAGGAGTTCGCTTCTCGGTACAAAAATCAGTTAAGTCGTGTTAAGTGTAAACGTTCTATCTCAGTATCTATATTTGGGAATACTACCTTGGGAAGGGTAGTCAGAGTCATGCGTAAATTTTTACAAGGTTAGGTTAGAATTACTAGCCTTGGTAGGCATATATCTTGGGTTGAACCAAAAGGGATACATATGTGTATTGTAATCCGTGTTGTACATTTCCTTTTCACCAGAATCTTGTTGTTCTGACCCCCTCCTCATTACAACTTTCCAGGTTTTATAGAGAAGGTCAGGTTCTCATAGGTGTTTTAGTTTGGCTTTCAGTTCGTGTTCTCTCTCATGCTCGGTATTGGCAAAGTGACTTACTTTGAAAAGGTAGTTACTTGAATTAATATTAGTCTATCCTATTTTGTTTCCGCGATGAGTTATTTTTATCGTACTCTGATTATGCTCATGCTTATTTTATTTGCAGGTACCAGATTTACATGCTCCATGCTTAGATGTGTTCAAGTTATGCCTGTTTGAATGTTTGTTCTATATGCAAAATATATTATAGTTAATGTTTGTTATATATGCATGTTTGAATGGTTTCCGTTTTATGGAATTACACATGGAAGTATAATCCATATTAAATGGAAACATATATTATGGTCGTTGTAGCAATAAATGTGATTGATTTGCTATGAATAAGGTCATAAAGGAATAATAACCATTGTAACCATCGTTGATTTGGGGAAAATAAATTGAATTAGATAGTTATGCCTAAATGGTTACAATTTAAAAACGGTGACTAGGAATAGGAATTGTAAATCTAATTAAGTAAATAAATAATTTTTATAATATATATATATATATACAAGAATTAATCAAGCTAAAATAATATAGGAGGATTTAAGGAGTTATAATGATACTAGAATAATAAGGGACTGATACAATGGGAATATTCATTGGTTTAATTAACGTCTTAGGAAATTATGACCGTTAGGTTCATAAATGATGTTAATTATAATTAATGGTAATAAATGGCATTTAAGAGGTTTAATTAGTGTCGTAGGAAAATATGACAACTACGGTCATGAATGGTAATAACCCTAATAAGTAGCAATAAATGGAATTAAAAGGGTATTAATGGGTATTGTTTGTCGTTTTAAATACCAAGTCCAATAAAGAAACAAATAATTAAACATCCTAGACAGGAAAGGTATAGGTTTTCCTTATTCTATTCTAGTTAATCTAGAAATAATACAATTAGAAATTAGAATTGGATTTGGTAGGTTAATGATGCGAGGTCAGTTGCCTTATTCAACAGAAGTCTGCACTTTCTAGCAGTTAAATATATGTCTAACTGATGTGAGACATCATCAACCATAGGAACCCGTGACAATAGTTAGTTTGTATATGTGTATTATTTCTAAATTGATGGTTTGCTTCATGAGTGAGGTCTTAAGTGGTTGTAGGGCCCTCCTCCCGTCCGAAAGAAGAAACCAAAAAGGAAATAATTTAGTGGCGTAGCCTGCTTTGGGAATTAAGGTCTTACGTTGTTAGATCCACATTTAAAACGGTACTTATGATCGTGTAGCCCACCTTCCATAAATGGAAGTATTAAAGGCTAATTGGGTACGATTTTGATAACCTTCACGATTAGTCTGCTTCCCTTGGGTCTTAAGTGGATAAGGTCGAGGGTCCAACCAAGGAATAGGTTTTAAATGACCACCATGGAGATACCATAGGTCAACTTATCCTAAGGGGGAAGTATTAAGTGATTTGGGGATTATCCAAATAAGGTCAACTAGATGGTAACGAGGGGGTCCACCATAGGGAGGTATTAAATGGCATGCAACGTCTATCTATCTGATTGGTCTTAAGTGACTGCTTACTATCTCTTGTCTTATGCGGGGTATGGGTTTGCATGCGTGAACAACGGAAGCTTCAAATTAGTAGGACTTGTAGCTGGTGTCCTCTAATTTATATTAGTGTAGGGAAACCATCAGAAAAGGTATTTAGTGGCTAATGGGTCTGCCTTCGATCTTAAGTGATCAAAAGGCTCCACCCTTATCTACTGTTGATAGTGAGGTCTTAAGTGGCTACATAGAAATACTTAACCTCTACATGAATAGTGAGTAGTTAAGAGTCCACCTCTTAGTTTTTGGTAGTTGGTTGAATGATGGTTTAAAGGCTTCATAATTATGCGTAAACATTCTATCTCAGTATCGTTATCATTGGTAATGCTACCTTGGGTATGGTAGTCAGCTGTCGTGCGTAAGTTTTTACAAGGTTAGGTCATAATTACTAGTCTTGTTAGACATATGTCTCTGGTTGAACTAAATGGGATATATCTGCATATTGTAGATCGTGTTATACTCTTTCTGCTCGCCATAACTTATTGTTCTGACCTCCTCCTTATTACAGCTCTTAGGTTATCTCGAGTAGGTCAGGTCTTAGTAAGTGTTTAAGTTTGGTTTTCGGTTTTCATTCTCTCTCATGCTCGGTATTGACGTAGTGACTTTCTTTTATAAGGTAATTACCCGAGTTGATACTAGTTTATCCTATTTCCTTTCCACTGTGTGTGTTTTTATCGTATTATGATTATGCTCATGCTCTTTTATTTGCAGGTACCATATTTACACGCTCCATGCTTGGATGGGTTTGAGTTTCGATTTTTTGTCAAAATTTAGGCTTAGAAAAGTGTGGGGCGTTGCAGATGGGACCTCTTGTTTATGCTATTAAGATGATAAATTAAATTTGAGTGCTTTTTAAGATGACATCTATTAGTGTAACAATCTAAATTTTTGGTATCCAAAGATTTAATTTATTTAAGTGAATAAATGATTATCCTAGAAATTGAATGACCTGGATTCAAATAAACATGTTGGAATTATCACATTTGTGAATCTTGAATTTAATATGCAATTACGTTGATTTCCAACCTTACATAAAATTCTAATTAAATAAGAATGATAGTAATGAACTATTGTCATCAAGATGAAGTGTTTTGAAATTGATTAATAATAACCCAATCTAATTAACTTGTAAAAAAATTAGTTTTTCAAACTATCGTGGATTCCAATAAAACTAGTTTTTATCAGATTTGGAATAGTGAATTATTATACGATGTCGTCTTTCATGACGATTAGACTTAATCGTGCAAGCTAGAAATACTTAACGTTAAATGATTTGAAATTATAATAACATAATATGATTTTAAATGCTACCTTTTTTATATGATTGAATTATGAAATTAGTTCCATTGAGTATGGAGTTTGGGTAATTAGTACATAACACCCATGAGCATGTCTCGATTAGTGTTTGGAAATATCAAGTGAATGGTTTCGTTTGGAAAGCTATATAAGGACCTTAACTTTCATTCTTTATTTCCAAACCCAAAGAGTTTTATAACCAACCTTAGAAATATCCACATCCAATGATAGTCGTTGATCAATGAGTTTGGATTTGAACTGGTCTTGGATCTCAGTTACAAACTTGTTCGTCATGGAGAGGGGAGTATTTTGGACTGTTGGATTATCGCAACATCACTAGGGATGGCTAAAATAGAGCCATGCTCAATAGTATGTTTTACATTGATTTTCAATCAATGGGAAAGTTAAAGTGCTCGCTGTTGGTGAGAGGGTGTAGAGGAGGAAGATGGTTCGACTAAGGATGTTCATGTGGTCTTTCGTCGTAAATAGTGGAGGAAATGTGAGCCGAATGGGAGAATAGAGGGATCTTAGTTTCTTGAATCCTAGTGGCTATGGTCGACAGAAGAGGACATGGAAGATGGCGGAAGTTTCTTTGAGGTAGGTGAAGGTGATGGAGCGGTCGCGATGGTCTCAAGCGAAGTCGAATGATGGTAGTTTAGAGATGTTCGATGCACTCGTGTTTAGATTGGAGTTGATGATGTTAGTCGTATATTAGGGTCGTTAATCAAGGGTAGTTAGCTATAAAAGACTGCTATTAGCAACTTAATTAAAACTTAGTTTATGTATTAACTTGTAAATGCAAATCTATTTCATACAACGTCAGATTTAGATATGTCATTCATGTTGAGTTTATATCGTTATCTACGCATAGAAACTAGATTGGATGCTTTTGGTGCTTGTTGGAATTCTAGCTAATTTCAAATGCTATTTGAAATTGGATGGAAGCAGAATGCGGAAGAATTAATCAGAATTATGGTATGTTAAAATTTACGTCTTTTGGAATACTATTATAATCATATATTAATTGAATTGTTGATTGATTGCTTGTAAGATTTACCGCTTTATCGGTTGGATAAGATTTATTGCCATCCTTGGGGATGATGAACTTTGAATTGTACCCGCCTAGTAGCCGATGACCCATATTATGTAATTGTACACTATATATGATGTAGAGGAAAAATTGGAGGGAGCTATCAAGATTCCCTATTACTGCTGATTTGTTTATGTATATTTACATGTGCTGATATATGAACCATGATATAGGGGGATAGGTTGGAGCGATCCAACATGATTCTTCTATGTGATTGTTGTAGCACCCCAAAATTTAATACACTATAACCACACTGTTAAGATAATAAAATGAATATTATATAATTAAATGTTTAGAATTAAATAAAATGACCTTATCGTCGTGTTCGTCTTGGAATTCTAGTTTTTATATACCCCGAGTTTGCATAAATCAGATAACGTATGAAGACGTTATGAACCCTATAAGTTTGTATATATATAAGAAGATTATATGTGAATAAATTCAAATTAATTCATACTAGAAATCAACGCGTAGAAAGACTACCTGTAACAACTCAGAATTTGGAAGAAGACTGTAACGGCCTAGAAATTTTGACGTTTTGAGATTTAACGTTAAAATAAATATTTATATTTGGATTTTGACATAAAATTTGGACTTTACCAAGTTTGAGTTTAGATCTTTTAAATTTAAATTTCCTATGAATGATTTGAGAAGGAAAATTATTATAATAAATTTGCACAGGATTCTTGTCGTGAACTTAGTTTTAATACTAACATTTTGATAATTAAACAAGATTTACAATATCAAGTAAATTGTATACCAGATTTGAGATTTTAGCCTGAATTTAAATGGTGTAATTTATTTAGAAAATTGAAGGAGATGTCGAAATATGAAATGAGACATATTCACAAATTTAAGAGCTAAATTTATTTTAAAGCATGGTTTCCAATGAAAAGTTTATAATTTTAATTTAAATCGTTGTTCGAATTTTTGTTTGAATAAAGCATTAAGTGTTTATTTAATTCTACACAACAACAAAGGAATATACAGTTGATGTATTAAAAGGGGAAAAATGTATTATGGAATAAATTATGCATATTTTTGCATTAACATTAAATTAATTTATGGTTAGTAGCTATTAGATGTATAATGCGTAAACAATGTGCTCTTCAGTTGCATTTCATTTGCTAGTTACGTTCGTTCAGAACAATATTTGAAATCCGAACGTTGGTCATGTATCTCATTTTAACAATATTCAAACCATATCTGGAAAATTCTGGTTTAAGATTTGTATTTGCCACTTGTCCTTCTCGGTCTGAATTGGGTTAGCATGTGTAGTTTTGTTTTCGGTTGTCAGTTCCCTTAGTTAGGTTTTATTTAATGCGTGCTTCTTTGGGGAGGAAACAACTTTTCCCCTTATCAACAACTGATCCATCTGTTTCTACTTCCACCAAAAAAAAAAAAGATAAAATGGATTCATCCCTAAGTCATATTTTAATAGCCACCTCAATTTAAGCTTCAGCTCCGCCTCCACACGGTCGCCGCCGCCATCCCCAAGCCGCATGTGCCTGAAACCACTCCCAGCCTTTATCATAAGGACCCGATTTGCTCTCAGCTCTTCGTTCGAAGCCTGGAACCTAAAAGTGGAAGAAGACAGAGCAGTGGTGGCGCCGCCTGAGCTCGCCTGGAGCTGCTGTCTCTCCATCCTCGAAGTCGGTCCACCGCTGTTGCTCGTCCTTCGAAGACGACTCCCAAATTCCAATCAGTTAAAGTTCTTTATTCAGTGGAAGCATCATTCCAATACACTAGAGAATTTGAAACACTTGGATATGTTGGAGAGAGTTTTGGGGTTGTACAGAAGCGTATGGTTATAACTGGAAGGTACATATTTTTAATGAGGCAACAAAATGTATTATTACAGTTTAATTCTTTTTTGTATTCAACAAAAGACTTTCTTTGTTCACCCATTTATTTACCACCATATTATGATAAATCTGACTTAACTATCTGGCTTACATGTTTCTACTTTTCATTGTGCATGTTATTGCTTTATCCAAATAAATTGGCTATGGTTGACGTCTCAGTTTTTCAATTGTTTGTCTCTCAGTAACTATACCGGTATTTGTTGAACTGTTTTACTAGAAAAGAAAAAGGAACATTCTTCTTTTGTTTATGTTAAGGTCATTCAAAGTTTTCCAAATTGCAGTTCTGTTTTATAACGTCAAAAAATTCAGTTTCAAGTTCAGTTTCAGAAATGCAGTATTACTTTTCAAAAATCGTAACTTTTTACTACTACTCATCCATTTAAATCCGGTGACAAATATTACAGTTTGTATTTGCTGTTACAAGATGATGAGGAACTTGTGGTTGAATTTAATGTGTGGATTTCTTCACATAAATGTCCACAAAGTCCTCTGACTGCTTTATATATTTAACATTCTGTTTTTTTAATTCGGTTCTGAATATTTGTGAAATATTCATTTGTATATATTATTGGAATATTTCGACAATTGGGTCACATATGTAAAATAAAATGTGTTATGCTATTTTGGTGTAAATCCTAATTAAAGTGATCTAATTTTTGATTAGAATTAATAGGCTTAAAGTTTAAGTTATCATGGGCCTAATGTGTAGATACCGGGGCATTTTATAATTTGTTGAAGGGCCGAATTACAAAATGCCAACTCTATAAATAAAGGGTTATGGTCCCCGAATTACACAAGCCTTAGCAACTCTCTAACCTCTTCTACGGAGAGCTGATTTCAGATCTAGGGTTTGTGTCAATTTGGAAGACCAAACCTAATTCATCTTCTCGTTTAACAACCGACTACGGATTCAGGTATTGCACTGATTAAATACAGATTCAGGTACACTTCCGCTAATCAAGTTATTTATTTTCTGATTTGTTCTCAATTAAATCAATATGGTTACATATTTGGATCTATGGTTTCACGATTGGATATTGTTAAAGTATATTGAAATCCTAACAAGTGGTATCGGAGCCATCCATTTGAAGGCACCTGTATGTTTAATTTCCTTTCATATTGGTTCGGTGATGGCTTGTGCACAGGATTTACGGTCCAAATATGGATGACTTGGTCATTTTTTCTATGTTTATTCCAATAAACTTTGACCACTATGAAATTTTTAAGGATCTGATAACTAATCTTCCGTTGTAAGCCTTAACGATTTCAATATTATTTCATTGACGGGATGAAATAATTTATATAGGTATCATGCGATAGTCCAAACAGGTAAACAAATTAGACCACAGTTGGCTATTCATACTATATTAAAAAAGAAAAAAAGGAGGAGTGGCTACTACTTGCTTATGGGACATAAGACTTGAAATATATATTATACATTTTTTTTAGCCTATAATTCGTTGATTTGGTCAACGTAAAGACCCAATCAAAATTTTTTTTTCTTTTTTTTTTTTCAACCAAACTGGGCAAAATTATTATTGTATGGTACATATGTCTTCAATGGATATGTGAATGAGGACTTAGTTTATCATCGTTAGTTAACACAAGACGCTGTCCTACTGGCACAACGAAAGTGGTGGACTGTTAATATTTTTTTTTGTATAATTCCAAGTGCCATGAAGATTTGTTATTTAGGCCTTGTTAATATTAGTCGGTACTTGCATTGAAATAGGATGACAGACCACCTCATGGTTTCATGTGTTAATATTATGTTGTACTTGTTATTTTTTCTTTGTTAACCATGAAACATTCTAGAATGTTTTTACTTACCGTGGCTAACATAGATTACGGCTTGAGTATAAATTTGGTAACATGACACAATATCATATGCAGCTATATTATGATGCAAATATAGATCATAGTTATTGCATTCATTCGTGTTATTTTGGTACGACATTTACTGTGTCACTTATGTATAATCTCGGATGCCATTTAATTCTGGCGTTCATCTATAGATTTATTTATGATGCTCATTTCATCATATTTATTAAGGAAATGTCATGAATGTAACTGCATACCTAAAGCAACAGATTATGACAACTATGACTAAAACTCGTTATGCTATTATTATAATTTTTAGTTTTTCAGATGTCATATAGACCTAAAGCATTGAGAGTGTTTTATAACACTCAAAAAAAAATTATTAATACATATATTAAGGATATATTCAAATATAATTTTGGCATCTCTTTACAGTTGTAAATATTTTACATTAGTAGTGAATTAACTTTAAAATAATATGTCACCAAAGTGACCTCTATATTTTGGTGATTCATGAAAATGTTTAATATTTGTGTGTAGTTATTCATGCGAATATTAGTCGGCCCAAAGGAAGGCTAATGTTTGGCCGAATCACTTATACATGTGTGATGATAAATACGTGACAATTATAAGGTTTTTTCGAGTGAATAATTAATCGGCCCAAAGGAAGGTTGTTATTTGACTTGAATTTATTGTCAGTGTTTGATCATTACAACAAGAGTACCACTTGCAGTTAATATTACTGTCCAAAGACTTGATATTAATGTGTACTAGGTATCTTGAGAAGAGACTTACCAATTATTTGAATTTACTATAGTTGATATTTGGCTATGAGCATATATGGTCAATCTTCATTTTATTTTCTGTTCATTTTCAGCTAATTTAACTGAATTATCTGTCAATTTAAAGAATATTTCCATCTTGTTTTGGGATAAATATAAGGATTTGTATGAGAGCATGTTATTTGTTCTTGACTTTATAGATTTAACTCTTGTAACTAAGAGGGTTACAGCCAACCCTACTACGGTTAAATATTCTTATAATATTATGAAGAATATTGAAAGGTGATAGAATTCAAAGGCAAGAGTTAAATGATCATTAAGTAAATACTTCAGAAGTTTTTCAAGGATGTGCTATAGGTAACGATAACTGTTTTTGTATAAGTTATCTACTGAGAATGGAAATGGTTTTTGTGAAAACAATAAGGGAAATCAAGCACTCTTTGTGGTGCTTGATTACATAAAGTCAAAGTAAAAGAAATATAAATGAGTACTATACGGAAAAAGATATTGCTTCAAAAGCTAAAGACGCTCAAGTTATCGTTATTTTTGGTGCTATCTTCAGTATATTCATTTAAAGATTAAAATTATTTTAAGAATAACATGTTATCTTATTGGACTAATTTAGCGCTTTGATAATTAAAATAGAGATTGAGGTTTTATGATTGAAAAGTACTCATTTGATATACATTGTAAATAAATGTATGAATAAGGATTAAGAAGTCGCTAAGGATCTCAAAGAAAAGAAATAACATAAGGATATATTTATAGTTATTTCTTTATTGGGATATACAGACATATAAAGTTATTATTGAGATTTAAGTCAAACTGCTTGAATTTATTCGATACTTTTTATGCTGTCATTTAGACAGATTTCGGTTTTATATTTCTAATATGAACATATTCGTCAAGTAATAATAGTGTTGATTTATGAATAAATTCAAATTTTTATGTAACTGAAGCTCATATAAGTTATGGCTACTTATGCTAAATAGCTTGTAATGATATCTCAAATCTTGTTTTGGTGATTAATATAAATATTTGTTTCAGTTTACTAAGGAGTTATAGATTGAGATATCATAAAGATAGAAAATACTTTATTGATATTCTAAGCGATTTAAAGTTTATATTTTTTTTATGAACCCACACTAAGGAAAAGTTTTAAAGCGGGAAATGCATTAGTTTTTTTTTTGAGGATGTTGAGTTTGGGGGGAGAAATAAAGTAATACCATTGTCTTTAAAGAGAATCATTATCTTTGATTCAACTGTGTAACAACCCGTAAAATCTGGGCCAGTTTAAAATTTTTATTTTGGCAATTTTAGCGAATTTTGATTATTTAAAATGAATTATTTTAAACAATATCGACGAGAAATTTATTTTGAATATAATTCGAACGTATATATTATACGCGTCGTCGTTAGAATATAAATATTTATATATATAATTATAATTATAAATAGAATTGAAAATGGCGCGGTAGTTCGATAATTCGATTTCAAACTTCAATTGAATGTACCGGGTGCAAAGCAATCCGGATTTTAGTGAAACCAAAAACGTTAGGATCTAATTGATGATATCTTTCTATCGAATCCGAAAAATCAAAATTTCGTAGCGGGAATCAAAAGATATGTCCAGTTGAAAATTCTGAATAGTCGCTATGGAATTCAGGCCCTTAAAAATGGACATTTTGCAAACGACCTCGGATTTCGACGAAACCAGTTTTGTTGGGTCCGGGATGTCAGGTTATTGCTAGGTTTCAAATTTCATAATTTTTCGAATCAATATGTGAGCGTGGCAAAGGAAAACGCGTTTGACCAGTTTCAGTTGATTTTAATCGACTGGAAATTGGCCATTTTTCAAACGGCCTCAGAATTCGATGAAACTAGTTTTGTTAGGACCGTATCGTCAGTACGAAGCTAGAAAATATTTTTGTGGAATTTATAGAGTTAGTATGTAACCCCGGTAATTCGAAATGTACGTTTAAAATTCAATATATAGATTTAAATGTAAATTTAACGGAAACTGATTCAAACAGTCGAATCAACCTACGATACATATCCCATTGTGTTCGGAATGGGGGTAAAACGCTATGGACGACAGGCGGTGGGCCTCGTTTAGAGGTCGTATGTGAAAGTCAACTTTTTTGAAAAATAAAATAATTAAATTAATAAAAAAAAAATAAAAAAAATATCTTTCTCCTTTAACCCGCTGGCCCCCCCTTTTTTTCTCAAATTCAGATCGTTCATAAAAAAAAAAAAAGGGAAAAGAAAAAATGCCGCTCGATATAGCCCCCACCCCGTTCAGTCTCGCGCCACCGCCGGAGGTGGGCTGACCTCGCCGCGCCCTCCAGTCTCCTTCACCATCCGTCGTCGACTCCCCTCCTCCCTCGTTGCTCCCTCCTCCAATCGACGTTACCACTTCAAACCCTTGCCAACCCCACATCGGAGACCGCTTCCCCCTCCGCCGTTCCTTCTTCCTCCCCCCCTCCTGAACTCCGTCTCCTCAAATCCGCACCAAAACCACATCCCCAAATCGGACGATGGCCAGAATCAAGTGCGGTGGCCAGATTGTTTATGCGAGTTGGGTTCAGCGAGTTCGACAGTTCTGAGCAGGACGCAGATGATTTTAACAGTGAGTTTTCAGTTTTTTTTTTTGTTTATTTAAAATTCTGATTTTTAATTTATATGGAGGTAGGATTATTATAACGATAAGTTTAGTTATTTTTATCATATAAAGAATTGATTTTTAATATGAAATCTTCATATATGTAGCAAATGGGAGAGGAGATGTTTTTGAAAAGTATAAAAATATAAATTTTATTATACAGAAAGGATAAAAATATAATTTTTATTATACAGAAAGGTTAAAAATATAATTTTTATTATACAGAAAGGTTAAAAATATAATTTTTATTATACAGAAAGGTTAAAAATATAATTTTTATTATACAGAAAGGTTAAAAATATAATTTTTATTATACAGAAAGGTTAAAAATATAATTTTTATTATACAGAAAGGTTAAAAATATAATTTTTATTATACAGGAAGGTTAAAAATATAATTTTTATATTATAGAAAGAATAAAAATATGATTTTTATATATTGAACTTCGAATTAAAAATATGATTTTTATATATTGAACTTCGAATATAAAAATATGATTTTTATATATTGAACTTCGAATTAAAAATATGATTTTTATATATTGAACTTCGAATATAAAAATATGATTTTTATATATTGAACTTCGAATTAAAAATATGATTTTTATATATTGAACTTCGAATATAAAAATATGATTTTTATATATTGAACTTCGAATTAAAAATATGATTTTTATATATTGAACTTCGAATTAAAAAAAGGTGATTTTTATATATTGAACTTCGAAAGAAAAATATAGTTTTTATGTTTTGAACTTCGAAAGAAAAATATAGTTTTTATGTTTTGAACTTCGAAAGAAAAATATAGTTTTTATGTTTTGAACTTCGAAAGAAAATGTGATTTTTATATATTGAATAACATAGAAAAAAATTCGATTTTTATATATATTGAATAGCGAAGTAAAAATGTGATTTTTACGTATGTAGTGAAAGCAGCAACGAAGGTGACAAAAAGGCGAGAACGACGAAGTTTCTGCAAAAGAAGAGCCGTGGAGCTAGGATAGCTATATGTGAGAATTTCTCACCTTTCAATTTATTTTTCTAGTTATATATATATATACTAGGATGCAGACGGTGCTTAGTAGCACCCGACACCCGTCCACAGACCATGGACTTGTTTGTTTGACTGTTTGGTGATTGATTGTGATATTGGTTTGAATGTGGTTTGTGGTGTGAAAAATCGAATCGATAAATTGGTTAGGATTAGACGTGCGCCGTTATAAGGCGAAGGAGTAAGGCTAGGTTAGACCCTTACTCCAAATTTTGTGGTTTGCATAATGAAATTGATTTGATTGATGAGTGAATGGCGTGGGCCTTCACTAGACCGGGGATAAGGCTAGGCCTCGTCCCGTTTCTAGTATCGTGCCGTTATGCCGCCGAAATTTTCTAAAATGTGTTAGAAAAATAAAAATATCATTTTATTTAAAGAATGAACTGAATAGAAATTCATATGTTGGAATAAAATGTTTTATCGTTAAAAATATAATTTTTAACGTGAAGTGAATAAAATAGAATATTCATTTACAAACCAGACGGTTTGTTTATGTACACCTATTTGAATGACATTGATTGGGACGATAAATTTTACACATCGCCCAACTGCACGAATAAAATATTTGTTTGATTGTTTGAAACCCCACACGGGTGTTGGGATGAAATTTGCAGTTCACTCATCCTGATTGATTAAATATGTCGATCGATTGATTGACAAGCTGCTATAAGCGTTAAATGTCTATATTTGATGCTTATACAGTGTAGTGCACTTTGGTTGATGGTTGATTATTCATCGTTGTTGATAGATACATGTGTTGTAGAAAATCCATATAATTAACATTATATGGTAATTGATTGGGCCTCATTCCAGTTTAGAAATGGAAATATTTAAAATAGAAATATTTGAAATAGAATATTTGAGAATAGAAATTTATGAAGCCGTGTTGATTAGATTGACGCCATTTTGACGTGAACGATATTTATATCGATTTTATTCATTTTAAAATGAATATTGAAAAGTGATTTCGAAATCGAATATTTCGAAATGAATTGAATTGAAAACGATTTCGAAATGAATTGAATTGAAAACGATTTCGAAATGAATTGAATTGAAAACGAATATTTCGAAATGAATTGAATTGAAAACGATTTCGAAATGAATTGAATTGAAAACGATTTCGAAATGAATTGAATTGAAAACGATTTCGAAATGAATTGAATTGAAAACGATTTCGAAATAAATTGAATTGAAAACGATTTCGAAATGAATTGAATTGAAAACGATTTCGAAATGAATTGAATTGAAAACGATTTCGAAAAGAATTGAATTGAAAACGAATTGAAATGGATTCAAATTGAATTGAAATTTGAATTGAATAGAAATGAATTTTGAAACGAATTTATAAAGAAGAATTCAATTTTGATTTGAATTGAAAAGGAGGTTGAAATTGCTTTTGAAACGAATTTAAAACTATTTATATAATTCGTTTTAAATAGAAATCGACGAAGTATATATTATATATATTATATATATAATATAATGGCCTGAATAGAACGCGCCGCGCCGCGGCAGTTCGTGAATTTCGACCATTTATTTCAAACGGACATTGCGGGAGATCCGACCGTCGGATTCTCCTAAAACCGGAACCGTTGGGTTCGTATCGAAAAGAGCTTTCTAATGAATGTTAGAAATTTGAAATCTAACGGTTGGATTTGGAGATACGTCCAAATCAAATTCGAAAAAGGTCGCTGTAAGTGCAGTTCGATGGCCGTTGTTGGAAATCGACTGTACGGGCCTTGATAAAATTATTAAAAATAGTAATAATTTGTGTAAAATCATAAGAAATGATTTGTGAAAGTTTGGGATGAAAAACTCCATATTTGAAAAGATAAAAATAGATTTTTATCGAAATGAACTAGTTTTGAACTAGAATTATAATTCTATTTATTTTTAAATAAATAAATTGAATTTGAAAAGGGTTTTGAAAATAACCAAAATTTCCAATGATTGCATTGGAGTGGATTTGAATCGAAATTGTCTTCGGAATATTTCGATGTTGGAATTCGTGATTATACAGGTGTGGTTATGGAAATTTGAAAGATATATATTTATATCGTTATTTCCAATACGACATTTGTTAGTCGTAGAATTCGATATTGAATATAAGCCGATATATTTTCTATTCAGAGCCTTGTATTGAATATCGAATGTGATTTGGGTTTGTCGTGAATGGTGTCTTCACTAACACTGTTCTTGAACCCAGTTGAGAAAAGATTAAATCTTTTTATTTAGATTTAATGAAGTGTACCAATTAAATAACATTTAATTGGAATTGAATCGATATAGATTTTTGGGTTTATCGTGAACAGTGTTTTAAATAACACTTGTTCTTTAACCCGATAATTAATGAATGTGATTTGGGTTTGTCGTGAATGGTGTCTTCACTAACACTGTTCTTGAACCCAGTTGAGAAAAGATTAAATCTTTTTATTTAGATTTAATGAAGTGTACCAATTAAATAACATTTAATTGGAATTGAATCGATATAGATTTTTGGGTTTATCGTGAACAGTGTTTTAAATAACACTTGTTCTTTAACCCGATAATTAATGAATGTGATGTGGGTTTGTCGTGAATGGTGTCTTCACTAACACTGTTCTTGAACCCAGTTGAGAAAAGATTAAATCTTTTTATTTAGATTTAATGAAGTGTACCAATTAAATAACATTTAATTGGAATTGAATCGATATAGATTTTTGGGTTTATCGTGAACAGTGTTTTAAATAACACTTGTTCTTTAACCCGATAATTAATGAATGTGATTTGGGTTTGTCGTGAATGGTGTCTTCACTAACACTGTTCTTGAACCCAGTTGAGAAAAGATTAAATCTTTTTATTTAGATTTAATGAAGTGTACCAATTAAATAATATTTAATTGGAATTGAATGGATATTGATTTTGGGTTTATCGTGAACCGTGTTTTAAATGACACTGATTCTTTAACCCAGTCAAAGATTAAAACTAAGTGGAGTTTTAATGAATCTTTAATTAGATTGAAAAGATCGAGAATGGAGTATCACCAGTTTTGCTCCAGGCGATAGTTAAATCTTTAATTAGATTTGAACGTGAAATTTAGAAACTAACTGTCGGTTAGCCAAGCAGAATGGTTTTCTGGATATTGATCTGATGTTGGTTTCGGCCTTCGGGGTTAATATTTGGGGAATTATTCTCTTGATTAATTTACGGTTAGTGACTAATGAATTGGAATGAGGCGTATGTTGTGTTTGTGTAACACTTATTTAAAATATACGCGAGTTATTCGGAAAGACCGGGTTTATCCCATTCTGAGTAACTGATACGACGATAAGTCGAAGATGAAGACGATGGTCGAAGACCGGAGGTCTTCACGTCGTTTGGGTGATAACTGATGATCTTGATTGGGCTGTACACCCAAGAAGATGGAAACAGTTAGTGATCGTCCAGACGTACTTGGAGATCGATGGATATGCGGGGTACTAGGTGCCTCCGGTTTCGTTCAAACCCAGAACGGACTTGTAAATGGACTGTGTGTCTGACATCGGATTTCATTCTGTGTGACTGATATCGGTTGCATAGGATGGTTTGCCTGTGTGGCATGCTAAGATGCAAATGATCAAGGCTTCTGTTGAAAAGCAAAGTCTTGTGGTTGATGATCAAAGCACGGCCTTTGTGGCGTAGCTTTGTGTAACGTTTACCTCGCGTGTTTCACACCAGGTATGAACCAAAAACGGGAGACGGACCTCAGGGAGGACTTGCGTTTCTTTCTAGTTAGAAGTGGCGTCAGTGGTTTTACACGCCCTGACGAGTTTGACTTATGTGGTTGTTGCGGTTGCGAGGCGCCTCGGTTATATCGGTTTCGGCCGAATGCATTCTGGTCGGCTGACGGACCAGACTTACACCCCATAGGGTGGGGAGACGTATTGTTCAGGCACTATAATCCACTCCGTGTGGACCGGCCCTGTCGCTCCATGGGGCAGTTGCGGCTGTTCCTGTGGCTCGGGCTAGAGAGTCACGAATCGGTTGAGGACTATCTTTTGCCTCGGTTCATAGACGGAAATCCAATTTCCAAATACGTGACATTTGCGGTTTTATTTGTAAACCTATATATGGCGACATGATATATGGTACCCATGCCGCCTATGATTGATACTTATGATTTGAAGTGTTTTATACACTATGCACTTATAATAGTATCAAATGATTTGTTTTAAACGTATCAAGCATTCTTTGGCTGTTATAAGGGAAAACCCTATCCCCCGGCTTGCGTTGCATTGTGTGATAGGACCTGGGTCTTATAACAGCTTCATTTTTCTTTATTTAGCATTGCGCTGTTTGCTATATGCACTGGTATTCTTGGGAGGAAACCCGTTCCGTGTTATACGGCGTGGTCCCTTGATTTACCTAATGATTTAAAATAAAGATTAATAACTGTTTTAGTTCTCACACCAGTCACATGACTGACCTGGAGTTTATTGTTTTAACCTAAACTCTGGGTGCCCTTATTTTGACACGGGCAGCTAGTAGTTTTGGTTTTGCAGATTTATATTCACAGGATCCTGGTTTACAGCTGGAATGATATCCGGAAAGCTTTGTATCCGTATATCTCTTCTAGTTGTGTATTGTATTATTTTCCGCTGCTATGTATTTAAATGTAATTTAAATCTCTGATAATTCTGTGTAATATTCTTTTATACTCTGTATATTCTTGTAATCTGATGCATTGTTGTAATATACAATGAAACGTTCTTTTATATGTTTTCTGTTGTGGTTTGTTCTCGAACTATCCGACGCTTTCCTTTACGGGGAAGTTACGGGTCGTCACAGTTGGTATCAGAGCTTTGGTTTACAAAGCCTAGAGAACAAGGCACATTAGAACCATACGAAAGAATTCATCAGATATTGGATTAGTAATATCCAATTAGAATGACTCGTTAGAGATGGGATCAATAGTATCCTAGAACGAGTGTGAAGAGTATATTTTTAACGTGAAAACAAATTTTGTTTTGAAAATTTAAATCAATTATTCGTATTTGATTATCTATTTATATTGAGTTGGACAATCCAGTATATATAGGTTTTGCGTATACGTCTGATCCGCGTGTATTCAAAGTTTTAATATATTGGGTAGATATAGAATCACATTCTAGTTGCCCGGGGATGATTCTGATAATGCTGCAGCGTTACCAGTATTTATTTTCGAGTGACGAAGGTGTGATATCTATATATTTCCATTAGGCTGGTGTGAGAACCAAAACTATATAGGATCTATTGTTGTGATTTGGCACCAAAAATCTGATTTTTGTATATGTATCAAAATTATGAATTTGAAACTCTAATTCACTAATTGATTGATGTTTGTGTTGTTTGTTCATTTGTTTGCTAATTTTGAACCATTATGCCTAATTTGATCGAATAATGAATTGTATTGAAATTGGTCGCATTTGCTTGCATATACATGTATATCATTGAACAGGTCATAGCAAGGAGGCTAGAGCCAGAGAATAAAATTTGTTTGCCCGACAAATAGGTACATGTTTACTACATAATTTCCTGTTTTGTTTGGGTGATGATGATTTTGTGATCCTATTGGCTAGCCACTTGGCTTTTTCTTTTTCTTTTTGAGATCTGAAGGACCGGGGAAGCTATTTGAAATTCCCCGATGCTCCCATTGCAGGGGAGGTTATGGCGAAATTTTTCAAAAATTTAGGGTGTTAGCCAAATTTTTGAAGTTTTGAAAATTCTCAGAAACTAAAGAGTTAGAGAATGGAAGTTAGACCGAGCGTACAGTTGAATAATCAAACCACTTTCGACTTTGTTCCTTTTCGGGGACGAAAAGTTTTAAGTGGGGGAGATTGTAACAACCCGTAAAATCTGGGCCAGTTTAAAATTTTTATTTTGGCAATTTTAGCGAATTTTGATTATTTAAAATGAATTATTTTAAACAATATCGACGAGAAATTTATTTTGAATATAATTCGAACGTATATATTATACGCGTCGTCGTTAGAATATAAATATTTATATATATAATTATAATTATAAATAGAATTGAAAATGGCGCGGTAGTTCGATAATTCGATTTCAAACTTCAATTGAATGTACCGGGTGCAAAGCAATCCGGATTTTAGTGAAACCAAAAACGTTAGGATCTAATTGATGATATCTTTCTATCGAATCCGAAAAATCAAAATTTCGTAGCGGGAATCAAAAGATATGTCCAGTTGAAAATTCTGAATAGTCGCTATGGAATTCAGGCCCTTAAAAATGGACATTTTGCAAACGACCTCGGATTTCGACGAAACCAGTTTTGTTGGGTCCGGGATGTCAGGTTATTGCTAGGTTTCAAATTTCATAATTTTTCGAATCAATATGTGAGCGTGGCAAAGGAAAACGCGTTTGACCAGTTTCAGTTGATTTTAATCGACTGGAAATTGGCCATTTTTCAAACGGCCTCAGAATTCGATGAAACTAGTTTTGTTAGGACCGTATCGTCAGTACGAAGCTAGAAAATATTTTTGTGGAATTTATAGAGTTAGTATGTAACCCCGGTAATTCGAAATGTACGTTTAAAATTCAATATATAGATTTAAATGTAAATTTAACGGAAACTGATTCAAACAGTCGAATCAACCTACGATACATATCCCATTGTGTTCGGAATGGGGGTAAAACGCTATGGACGACAGGCGGTGGGCCTCGTTTAGAGGTCGTATGTGAAAGTCAACTTTTTTGAAAAATAAAATAATTAAATTAATAAAAAAAAAATAAAAAAATATCTTTCTCCTTTAACCCGCTGGCCCCCCCTTTTTTTCTCAAATTCAGATCGTTCATAAAAAAAAAAAAAGGGAAAAGAAAAAATGCCGCTCGATATAGCCCCCACCCCGTTCAGTCTCGCGCCACCGCCGGAGGTGGGCTGACCTCGCCGCGCCCTCCAGTCTCCTTCACCATCCGTCGTCGACTCCCCTCCTCCCTCGTTGCTCCCTCCTCCAATCGACGTTACCACTTCAAACCCTTGCCAACCCCACATCGGAGACCGCTTCCCCCTCCGCCGTTCCTTCTTCCTCCCCCCCTCCTGAACTCCGTCTCCTCAAATCCGCACCAAAACCACATCCCCAAATCGGACGATGGCCAGAATCAAGTGCGGTGGCCAGATTGTTTATGCGAGTTGGGTTCAGCGAGTTCGACAGTTCTGAGCAGGACGCAGATGATTTTAACAGTGAGTTTTCAGTTTTTTTTTTTGTTTATTTAAAATTCTGATTTTTAATTTATATGGAGGTAGGATTATTATAACGATAAGTTTAGTTATTTTTATCATATAAAGAATTGATTTTTAATATGAAATCTTCATATATGTAGCAAATGGGAGAGGAGATGTTTTTGAAAAGTATAAAAATATAAATTTTATTATACAGAAAGGATAAAAATATAATTTTTATTATACAGAAAGGTTAAAAATATAATTTTTATTATACAGAAAGGTTAAAAATATAATTTTTATTATACAGAAAGGTTAAAAATATAATTTTTATTATACAGAAAGGTTAAAAATATAATTTTTATTATACAGAAAGGTTAAAAATATAATTTTTATTATACAGAAAGGTTAAAAATATAATTTTTATTATACAGGAAGGTTAAAAATATAATTTTTATATTATAGAAAGAATAAAAATATGATTTTTATATATTGAACTTCGAATTAAAAATATGATTTTTATATATTGAACTTCGAATATAAAAATATGATTTTTATATATTGAACTTCGAATTAAAAATATGATTTTTATATATTGAACTTCGAATATAAAAATATGATTTTTATATATTGAACTTCGAATTAAAAATATGATTTTTATATATTGAACTTCGAATATAAAAATATGATTTTTATATATTGAACTTCGAATTAAAAATATGATTTTTATATATTGAACTTCGAATTAAAAAAAGGTGATTTTTATATATTGAACTTCGAAAGAAAAATATAGTTTTTATGTTTTGAACTTCGAAAGAAAAATATAGTTTTTATGTTTTGAACTTCGAAAGAAAATGTGATTTTTATATATTGAATAACATAGAAAAAAATTCGATTTTTATATATATTGAATAGCGAAGTAAAAATGTGATTTTTACGTATGTAGTGAAAGCAGCAACGAAGGTGACAAAAAGGCGAGAACGACGAAGTTTCTGCAAAAGAAGAGCCGTGGAGCTAGGATAGCTATATGTGAGAATTTCTCACCTTTCAATTTATTTTTCTAGTTATATATATATATACTAGGATGCAGACGGTGCTTAGTAGCACCCGACACCCGTCCACAGACCATGGACTTGTTTGTTTGACTGTTTGGTGATTGATTGTGATATTGGTTTGAATGTGGTTTGTGGTGTGAAAAATCGAATCGATAAATTGGTTAGGATTAGACGTGCGCCGTTATAAGGCGAAGGAGTAAGGCTAGGTTAGACCCTTACTCCAAATTTTGTGGTTTGCATAATGAAATTGATTTGATTGATGAGTGAATGGCGTGGGCCTTCACTAGACCGGGGATAAGGCTAGGCCTCGTCCCGTTTCTAGTATCGTGCCGTTATGCCGCCGAAATTTTCTAAAATGTGTTAGAAAAATAAAAATATCATTTTATTTAAAGAATGAACTGAATAGAAATTCATATGTTGGAATAAAATGTTTTATCGTTAAAAATATAATTTTTAACGTGAAGTGAATAAAATAGAATATTCATTTACAAACCAGACGGTTTGTTTATGTACACCTATTTGAATGACATTGATTGGGACGATAAATTTTACACATCGCCCAACTGCACGAATAAAATATTTGTTTGATTGTTTGAAACCCCACACGGGTGTTGGGATGAAATTTGCAGTTCACTCATCCTGATTGATTAAATATGTCGATCGATTGATTGACAAGCTGCTATAAGCGTTAAATGTCTATATTTGATGCTTATACAGTGTAGTGCACTTTGGTTGATGGTTGATTATTCATCGTTGTTGATAGATACATGTGTTGTAGAAAATCCATATAATTAACATTATATGGTAATTGATTGGGCCTCATTCCAGTTTAGAAATGGAAATATTTAAAATAGAAATATTTGAAATAGAATATTTGAGAATAGAAATTTATGAAGCCGTGTTGATTAGATTGACGCCATTTTGACGTGAACGATATTTATATCGATTTTATTCATTTTAAAATGAATATTGAAAAGTGATTTCGAAATCGAATATTTCGAAATGAATTGAATTGAAAACGATTTCGAAATGAATTGAATTGAAAACGATTTCGAAATGAATTGAATTGAAAACGAATATTTCGAAATGAATTGAATTGAAAACGATTTCGAAATGAATTGAATTGAAAACGATTTCGAAATGAATTGAATTGAAAACGATTTCGAAATGAATTGAAAACGATTTCGAAATAAATTGAATTGAAAACGATTTCGAAATGAATTGAATTGAAAACGATTTCGAAATGAATTGAATTGAAAACGATTTCGAAAAGAATTGAATTGAAAACGAATTGAAATGGATTCAAATTGAATTGAAATTTGAATTGAATAGAAATGAATTTTGAAACGAATTTATAAAGAAGAATTCAATTTTGATTTGAATTGAAAAGGAGGTTGAAATTGCTTTTGAAACGAATTTAAAACTATTTATATAATTCGTTTTAAATAGAAATCGACGAAGTATATATTATATATATTATATATATAATATAATGGCCTGAATAGAACGCGCCGCGCCGCGGCAGTTCGTGAATTTCGACCATTTATTTCAAACGGACATTGCGGGAGATCCGACCGTCGGATTCTCCTAAAACCGGAACCGTTGGGTTCGTATCGAAAAGAGCTTTCTAATGAATGTTAGAAATTTGAAATCTAACGGTTGGATTTGGAGATACGTCCAAATCAAATTCGAAAAAGGTCGCTGTAAGTGCAGTTCGATGGCCGTTGTTGGAAATCGACTGTACGGGCCTTGATAAAATTATTAAAAATAGTAATAATTTGTGTAAAATCATAAGAAATGATTTGCGAAAGTTTGGGATGAAAAACTCCATATTTGAAAAGATAAAAATAGATTTTTATCGAAATGAACTAGTTTTGAACTAGAATTATAATTCTATTTATTTTTAAATAAATAAATTGAATTTGAAAAGGGTTTTGAAAATAACCAAAATTTCCAATGATTGCATTGGAGTGGATTTGAATCGAAATTGTCTTCGGAATATTTCGATGTTGGAATTCGTGATTATACAGGTGTGGTTATGGAAATTTGAAAGATATATATTTATATCGTTATTTCCAATACGACATTTGTTAGTCGTAGAATTCGATATTGAATATAAGCCGATATATTTTCTATTCAGAGCCTTGTATTGAATATCGAATGTGATTTGGGTTTGTCGTGAATGGTGTCTTCACTAACACTGTTCTTGAACCCAGTTGAGAAAAGATTAAATCTTTTTATTTAGATTTAATGAAGTGTACCAATTAAATAACATTTAATTGGAATTGAATCGATATAGATTTTTGGGTTTATCGTGAACAGTGTTTTAAATAACACTTGTTCTTTAACCCGATAATTAATGAATGTGATTTGGGTTTGTCGTGAATGGTGTCTTCACTAACACTGTTCTTGAACCCAGTTGAGAAAAGATTAAATCTTTTTATTTAGATTTAATGAAGTGTACCAATTAAATAACATTTAATTGGAATTGAATCGATATAGATTTTTGGGTTTATCGTGAACAGTGTTTTAAATAACACTTGTTCTTTAACCCGATAATTAATGAATGTGATGTGGGTTTGTCGTGAATGGTGTCTTCACTAACACTGTTCTTGAACCCAGTTGAGAAAAGATTAAATCTTTTTATTTAGATTTAATGAAGTGTACCAATTAAATAACATTTAATTGGAATTGAATCGATATAGATTTTTGGGTTTATCGTGAACAGTGTTTTAAATAACACTTGTTCTTTAACCCGATAATTAATGAATGTGATTTGGGTTTGTCGTGAATGGTGTCTTCACTAACACTGTTCTTGAACCCAGTTGAGAAAAGATTAAATCTTTTTATTTAGATTTAATGAAGTGTACCAATTAAATAATATTTAATTGGAATTGAATGGATATTGATTTTGGGTTTATCGTGAACCGTGTTTTAAATGACACTGATTCTTTAACCCAGTCAAAGATTAAAACTAAGTGGAGTTTTAATGAATCTTTAATTAGATTGAAAAGATCGAGAATGGAGTATCACCAGTTTTGCTCCAGGCGATAGTTAAATCTTTAATTAGATTTGAACGTGAAATTTAGAAACTAACTGTCGGTTAGCCAAGCAGAATGGTTTTCTGGATATTGATCTGATGTTGGTTTCGGCCTTCGGGGTTAATATTTGGGGAATTATTCTCTTGATTAATTTACGGTTAGTGACTAATGAATTGGAATGAGGCGTATGTTGTGCTTGTGTAACACTTATTTAAAATATACGCGAGTTATTCGGAAAGACCGGGTTTATCCCATTCTGAGTAACTGATACGACGATAAGTCGAAGATGAAGACGATGGTCGAAGACCGGAGGTCTTCACGTCGTTTGGGTGATAACTGATGATCTTGATTGGGCTGTACACCCAAGAAGATGGAAACAGTTAGTGATCGTCCAGACGTACTTGGAGATCGATGGATATGCGGGGTACTAGGTGCCTCCGGTTTCGTTCAAACCCAGAACGGACTTGTAAATGGACTGTGTGTCTGACATCGGATTTCATTCTGTGTGACTGATATCGGTTGCATAGGATGGTTTGCCTGTGTGGCATGCTAAGATGCAAATGATCAAGGCTTCTGTTGAAAAGCAAAGTCTTGTGGTTGATGATCAAAGCACGGCCTTTGTGGCGTAGCTTTGTGTAACGTTTACCTCGCGTGTTTCACACCAGGTATGAACCAAAAACGGGAGACGGACCTCAGGGAGGACTTGCGTTTCTTTCTAGTTAGAAGTGGCGTCAGTGGTTTTACACGCCCTGACGAGTTTGACTTATGTGGTTGTTGCGGTTGCGAGGCGCCTCGGTTATATCGGTTTCGGCCGAATGCATTCTGGTCGGCTGACGGACCAGACTTACACCCCATAGGGTGGGGAGACGTATTGTTCAGGCACTATAATCCACTCCGTGTGGACCGGCCCTGTCGCTCCATGGGGCAGTTGCGGCTGTTCCTGTGGCTCGGGCTAGAGAGTCACGAATCGGTTGAGGACTATCTTTTGCCTCGGTTCATAGACGGAAATCCAATTTCCAAATACGTGACATTTGCGGTTTTATTTGTAAACCTATATATGGCGACATGATATATGGTACCCATGCCGCCTATGATTGATACTTATGATTTGAAGTGTTTTATACACTATGCACTTATAATAGTATCAAATGATTTGTTTTAAACGTATCAAGCATTCTTTGGCTGTTATAAGGGAAAACCCTATCCCCCGGCTTGCGTTGCATTGTGTGATAGGACCTGGGTCTTATAACAGCTTCATTTTTCTTTATTTAGCATTGCGCTGTTTGCTATATGCACTGGTATTCTTGGGAGGAAACCCGTTCCGTGTTATACGGCGTGGTCCCTTGATTTACCTAATGATTTAAAATAAAGATTAATAACTGTTTTAGTTCTCACACCAGTCACATGACTGACCTGGAGTTTATTGTTTTAACCTAAACTCTGGGTGCCCTTATTTTGACACGGGCAGCTAGTAGTTTTGGTTTTGCAGATTTATATTCACAGGATCCTGGTTTACAGCTGGAATGATATCCGGAAAGCTTTGTATCCGTATATCTCTTCTAGTTGTGTATTGTATTATTTTCCGCTGCTATGTATTTAAATGTAATTTAAATCTCTGATAATTCTGTGTAATATTCTTTTATACTCTGTATATTCTTGTAATCTGATGCATTGTTGTAATATACAATGAAACGTTCTTTTATATGTTTTCTGTTGTGGTTTGTTCTCGAACTATCCGACGCTTTCCTTTACGGGGAAGTTACGGGTCGTCACAAACTGCGGTTGCTTCTTCGCTTAAAGTTTAAGATTTGTTTTCTTTTATTAAGAAGAAGTAAATTAAGAACCATAATAAGACGATGTTGAAGATAATTTTTCTTTAAGCTAAGGAAACTGCTTCAAGAAAACAAACTCAACAACCTCAAAGATGCAAGATCACTAAGGAAATCCACCTAAATGAGAAGAAATGCTATTTCAGATTATTATGTAGTATTTCTTCATAAAGATAAATAATGGATTGATAAAGATGATGCGCTATGGACTTACATCAATCCATGTAAGGTACTAATTTAAAATGTGGATTTAAGAAATGAACATATAGCATAAATCTATATGGATAATAAAGTTTGAAATCTCCCTCTAACTTAAGTAATAAGATCATTGGTTATGAATAACTATTCAAAGCCAAAAGGGATCAAGTGGGTAATATTGAATTTTATAAGGCACTTTTATTGAAATCACTATTATTAAAAGGAAATTTTATTTTCTTTAAAGAATGTTTCATTTTGGACTTAGTAAACGATTCTTTTGTTTCGATCGCTTTGGAGCTTACTACAGCTTGTACTTTTGAGCATTATCTGATGGAGATTAAAGTTATGTTTCAATGGAGACATTGGTCAAACTACTTAAGAAACTCATTTATGGATTAGTCTTTTGTATTTGGGATTCAAATACACCATTATTTTTCATGGGGTGATATTTGGATTATTACAAAAGAATTAGGAAGATAAATGCTTAAAAGATTTGGTATGTAAACTGCGATTCAGTAGATTTTCTTTTACCAAAACAGATAAATGTTGCCATCCTTGAAACTAAAGAAATGCAAAAGATTTTCATGCATTTGCAGTTTGAATTCCAATGCATACTAATGTATATACACATATGGATATGCGTGTATTATTTTATTTGACAGATACCTTACTGATATTAAAAGTGGATCACTGATTTAGTAGCCAAAATGGTTATGAGATATTTTTAAGGAATAAAATAAAAGATCATATGCTCATAGATAAAAGATCGGATCGGTTGGAGATCATAAAGAATTACGATCCAGATATTTTGGATGTCATTATCGTAAAAGATCCACTTCTAGCAATGATAATATATTTTATGGGTGAAACTATATAAGGGAAAAGTGTCACTTAGGCACTTATAGTTTTCACCACTTTGAACATATCGTCTTTGGTTAATTATAAGACATCCAAATATGGAAAATAATAATGAAATTTTGTCACAAGACTCCAGTTATTGATAAAGAATTGAAAGACCAAGTAATATTGTGACAGTAAAGTATATATTATTTTCCAATAAGGGAAGAGTGCAAAATATATTGTGAATCATAGAGCATATTTAAACAAACTCCATTATGGTGGATCCGCTTACCAAAAGATTATCACCTAAGGTCTTTCATGAGCATGTAGCTCAATTGGTGTAACTTTTATGTAAGGATATTTTGGTTCAGGGGGAGTTTGTATTTGGTATTGTCACATGACTCATTGCTCTATGCTTCAGTTACAGATATATGCATATCAAGTTCTTTTTCTGATCAGAAATAAAGTAATGAATTTTTCTTTGCACTCAAGTTGTTTAAATATCAAACATTCGATCTCACTAAAGAAGGACCAGTTGGAAATAGACATGTATAGATCACATTTCATGTACTTTCCATGCTACACATCCATGATTGATCTATGTCGTTTGATTGTATTGATATATGTGACCATTGATGGGTTTAGTTACGATACATGTAACGAATGCCGCTTTGATCCTTTGTCAACCCAATTAATGGACGAGATTGTTTCAGATACACCGTATGTTATAAATAGCAAATTTTGGAGCTCATAAAGTTAAACACATTTTAAGGTTATTTCATATGTGGCCCAGGGGGAGATTGTTGGAATATTTCGACAATTGGGTCACATATGTAAAATAAAATGTGTTATGCTATTTTGGTGTAAAGCCTAATTAAAGTGATCTAATTTTTTATTAGAATTAATAGGCTTAAAGTTTAAGTTATCATGGGCCTAATGTGTAGATACCAGGGCATTTTATAATTTGTTGAAGGGCCGAATGACAAAATGCCAACTCTATAAATAAAGGGTTATGGTCCCCGAATTACACAAGCCTTAGCAACTCTCTAACCTCTTCTACGGAGAGCTGATTTCAGATCTAGGGTTTGTGTCAATTTGGAAGACCAAACCTAATTCATCTTCTCGTTTAACAACCGACTACGGATTCAGGTATTGCACTGATTAAATACAGATTCAGGTACGCTTCCGCTAATCAAGTTATTTATTTTCTGATTTGTTCTCAATTAAATCAATATGGTTACATATTTGGATCTATGGTTTCACGATTGGATATTGTTAAAGTATATTGAAATCCTAACATATATTTCCTAACTTTTTTTGACTTCGTTTTGCTTTGATTTTTGTTGGCTATGACTTTGCTTCGACTTGATATTTTTGACTTTTTCAACACAGTTTTGAACTTGGCTTTCTCGTTGCTTTCTTCGTGTGTAAAAATCTGCTTCCAATAGTTTCTATACATGATTTATCCTCTTAGGAAATGGTAGCATTTAGCAATTTTCCTTTAAGCCTTTAACATATGTGATGTCAAATAAATTCATAGTTACCTTTGTTCTTTTTTTTTTGGTTATGTCGTTTTTATTGTTGTTGTTTTGATCTGTTAGTTGCAAAATTTAAGTTGAATTTCTTTCAATAGTTCAATTGTTAAAAACCATGCGTTTTGTTTATAGTTTAGTCTCCTCTCTTTCTGCATGGTTACTTCTCTGCTCTTAATGGTTTAGTAGATGCTTTGTTATATATAAATATACTCGAGAATTATAGCTGTACCCTTTTCATCTATTAGAATAATACGTTAGATAGCTGTATAATGCTTTTTAATAAATCTAGCAATTAAATTTCTTGTTTGTTAATTTGTTGTTCTTAGTTTTATTGATGTATCATCTATTTGTTCTATTGACAATTCTGGCTGCAAATGCCAATTTTGTATTTAATCATCTATGTTTGTATTTGACACCCAAAATACCACTATGGTTTGTTAATTTACTAGGGGTTTAGTGTTTAGTGTTTCGGTTATGTTGAATTGCCTACTAAATAAATAAATGAGAGTGATTTATTATGAAATGTCAGCTTTTAGAAATCTCCTATAAATAGGCAAGTAACTCGACGGAAATGATTGATCAAAGCTTAAGTGTGTGGAACAAAGGTTATATCCCATGCGTGCTTATATGTTATAATGATATGACCCAACAAAACTTGGTTGAAATTTGAAATTGCTCGTAGTCTACAACTATAAGCAGCTGATAATGGTAGACACCTTGGATTGAAAATACTCTACAAGTTCTTGCAACCTGGCAGCTTGTTGGCTATGAATTCCACTTGAACTTCTTTCGTATGCCGGTAAATTTTTCCAGAATGATTTGAAGATGTGTTTACAGAATGACAAGGACAGGTGTTAAGCATCAACTATATATTTATATATATTTTATTCTTTCGTTGTAAAATTATATTGTATAACTTTGAATTTAGATATAAAATTCCGCTGTAAGATATACTGTCGTAATGCTGTGTTATCATGTTTAAACCCTGTAAGCCAATAACATTCTGTCGTTTTGAACGTTTCAAGTTGGTTTAATTACCAACTTAAGGCGGTCAAAATGGCAGGTTGTTACACTACCGGACAGACTGGAAGGCGTACACGGTGTGTTTCACGTTTCCCATTTGAGGAAATGTCTACATGATACAACAGAGATAGTGGAGCTGGGCACACTTGAAGAGATGGAAACTGAGAAGGAAGCATCGGCGAGAAGACTTCCTACTCATATTCTTGGATCAAAGGTTAAGAAACTACGCAACAAAAAAATCAAATTGGTGAAGGTACAATGGGGAGAGGACCGCGGAGATGCGACGTGGGAACCCGAAGACAAGATTCGCGCTACTTACCCTTTTCTTTTTTAGAGTACGTTCTTAATTTCTTTTCCAAGCTTTTACATTCACATTGCTTCTATCATTCTAGTATGTTTATCCTATCGTTCGAACCTTCAATCCTTAGGTAGAATCCAATGGTTGGAAACATGTGTTTGAGACATGTTATGATTGGTAGTTGCAAGTGTTTGCTAGTTGCTGCATGGGGATGCTTATACACACACCAGGCATTAGATCGGCTTAAGCACTTACATATTGCATATGGATGTGTGTGCATTTTAATTTTCTATTAATGGAAGTGGGTGAATCATCATATGGATGTTGCATTTTGGTGAATGATTGTGCACAAATATACAACTTATATGTTATACTAGGACTCTTTTTGTATACATATTGGATACATGGCACAAACATATGTTGTACTGAGGAGGCCAACTGAATCAGTCGACCGCCTGATTTTCGCATTAGTATAGGGACATATACACACAACACCTTTACATATGTTCATACAAACATTAGAAATCCTTAAGGACAACGGATGCCAGTGGATGATAGATGAGTAGATGGTTGTTATGTAATTAAATCCCTAATAAAGCCCCATAATATCCCCGATATAGCCTGTAGCACTCTCCAACCGCAATCAATTTCAATTTAGCATAGATGAATAGTAGTTCCACTTTAAGCCCCGCTATTTTCCGATGCACCCGATCAATCAATGTTATTTAGTACCCACTTTAGCAATATTAATATACAAAGGATGATTTTACCAGTTCTCTTCTAAAATAAATCAAAAAGTTCATGTAAAGAGATAATTTTAAGTCACAAGTGTCTTATATAAGATAGAAATCTGCAGTAGTCCTCGAATCTAGTGTGCATAACCATAAGATTCTTTGATTTTGTTATATAATATTAATTAATATATGTTTCTTTTACACAAATGATGTGAGAATGATAATTAATTAATTTTTATTATATAGTTATGCATCTAATTAACTTTTTTGCACCACCGCTATATCCCCGCTATAGTTTTTTACACCTTTACCACTATAGAACCGCTAAGCACATTAACTGCATATGGTTGTAGGTGATTACTAAAGTAATGACATTCTTCTTAACTTGGAGATTTCGGGGACGAAATCCTTTAAGTAGGGGAGAATGTAACACCCTAAAATTTAATACACTATAACCATACTGTTAAGAAAATAAAATGAATATTATATAATTAAATATTCAGAATTAAGTAAAACCGGCCTTACCATTGTGCTCGTCTCAGAATGGTTTGGATAGGCCCTGAGTTCGCATAAATCTGATAATGTATGAAGAAGTTATGAACCCTAGAAGTTTGTATATATAAGAAGATTATATATGAACAAATTCAAATTAATTTAGACCATAAATCAATGCGCAGAAAGAAACGATCATGGGGCGACCCATGCCCTTCATGGGTTGACCCGTGGGACGACCCAAGGCTAAGTGGGTCGACTCACCCGCATGCAGTCCCAATTTTTAGTTCTATTTCTGGACAGTTTTGTATGCTAGGTTCATTGTATTACTTGTACGACTAGATTTGAAACCCTAAGATCTAATGGTTAAGAAATAGCTTTATAAATTTATAAATATGGTAGCTCTCTCCCATTTCAATACACATAATTATTCTTCATGTTCTCTTCCTCCATGGATCTATTACACACACACACACACACACACACACACACATATATATATATATATATATATATATATATATATATTAAGTAGATGTTGCTGAAGCCTAGATCTATAGAGATAATTCAAGATCTACATGCAACCTTTTTGCAACAACACACACACACACACACACACACACACACATATATATATATATATAAAGATATAAATCCCTACTTCACTTAGACCCGTTGTGAGTTTCATGTTATCTTCAGATATGATACTTAGAAATATATCATGACAGTAAATAAAATTGGATCTAGAACATACAATGCCTATAAGTTAATTTCTATACACGTTCTTTTACTGTTATTCATTAATGCCATTGTTACAGTAATATGTGTTGATTAATATGCATATCTATCTCCTTTTTCCCTATTTTTGTTGTTTTAATTTATTTCCAGTCTTGTCTATATGCCTATTCTATACAGATTGATTTTGTTATATTCTTCTCCTTTCATTTTTCCCTTTAATTTATGCTAAGCCTAGGCCATTGAAAGCTTAGGCCATGTCCAATTTAAGATTGCATATAGTTAAAATTGGGATAATAAGAAATGACATGAAAAAGAAGAATATAGGCATATTATAAATTAAGGATGATTTGATTGTAATTTGGAAAAGGGATAATATGCATATACTTATACATATTGTAATTTGGGAGTATAATGAAAATGGGATAATATGCATAAACCTGTACATGCTGTTATTTGGGAAATGTAATTGAAAGGAATAATATGCATATTTATAGACATGTTAGATTCAACTTAATACAAACACTAAGTAAAAGGACATGTTAAAATAATGTAAGTACCTGATGTAGGTTAGGTAAACAAAATTACAATAGTAATTATATACATTTGGTCAGGTGTTTGTTTTGGAAAAGGGTTGTATACACATATTAACATGCAATATTACAACCACGCTTATTAATGAACTTAAACCTGCTAAGTTAAACCTGATTATCAATAAGCTAAGAGGTCTCTCATTCTGCTATTGTATCGGGTTTTGGGGACTCTTAAATCCTAGTTACTTGGGGGCACAAGCTTAGGAGGTTTGCCTTGTGTCAATCTTGCTGTGTGGAACCCATATCAGTCAGTATCCTTATTGGTAATGCTTTACTGAAGTGGATAGTTAGAGGTTCAAACGAGGATGGTGGGTACAAGCGCATTCCTGAAGAGTCATGAGCGTGCATGGATCCTATTATGGATACTAAGCCATTGTAACACTAGTAAATAGGTATGTGTTATATAAGTTGTCGGGTTAGGGAGTGATGCATCCTACTACTGGGGTTGACACATCGTATTTACATAGTAGGGAGTCGATCGCATGGGTAGTAATTAGGGTACACCTAATCCTGCTGTTATGTAATTATGTTAACACCTAATCTTGTTATGTAATTAGGGTACACCTAATCCTGCTGTTTAATCATGATGTTATGTGATTAGGTTAACACCTAATCATGTTGTACTAGCATTGGTGCAGAAACCTGTTTAGGGATATAAATGAGATGCATTACTCAATCACTGTTTATCCTATTTTATTCCTGTTGTTCCTGTTTATCTTGTTTACCCGTTGCTTATATGTTACTGTACTTTCTCATCCAGTCTTGTTTATTTGTCTTGATATCTCTATTTTATGGATATACTGAAAATCACTGGAACTCGCTAGGCTTTACGTTTGACCTATTTTTGTTTTGCTTATTTCTCTTCCTTTCCCCTCAGGTCCTCAGATTCCTCAGTGATTAGGGCTTTTTCTTTCAGCTTGGATCTAGACTTTCTCAGATGTACCGCTTTGATTTACTTTCTACTATATTATGGCTTGCTATGAGGGATATGGTTTTATATTATTGCACTCTGTTATTTTGAAATATGAGACGGATTTGAGGTTCTTGGTTTTTGATATAATTGGTTTGATGATGTAACCTGATTTGAAACAATGTTTTATTTTCAATAATAAAGTTGAATTTTCCGCTACTTACTTTATTCCTGTCTTCTGAATTTCTGTTACTGTTTACCTATTGCGCTTAATGAAACTTAATGCATTCTATTATGAGTGACATTAATGGACATGGGGTGTCACATTTAGTATCAGAGCTGAAGGGTACAAGATCGGAGAAAAGTTTTGAAAAATTGTTTTCAAAAGCAAAGTATTTTCAAATAAAAACCTGTTTTTGAAAAACATATCCCCTTAAGCTATATTCAATATTCTCTCGATCTCTTATCAAATCTTTTGTTTCTTTTCTTTTCAGCATGTAAGAGGAACCCAATCTTAATGAGGGCATTCCACTACCGACATGGTTCCGTAGGTATCTAGAGGCTACGGTACTTGCCAGAATTCAAGGAGATGCCCCACCCCAGCTGCAGCCACGGTAGCTCCACCTTCATGAGTAGATAACTTTTCAAAACTTTGTAAGGACTTTTGTGCTCTGGGAGGAAAACCGTTCCATGGTACCGAGAGCTTTGTTTAGGCGCGAAATTGGCTTAGAGAAATGGAGAACATGTTTGGTCTTTTTGAGCTCAACGATAGGAGGAAGATACAGTTCGCCTCATGACAACTAAAGGACGAAACTTCATACTGCTGGGAAGTGACACAGGCAGGACATACAGTACCTATTAGGGATGATTTCAAACATATATTTGAGATGAATTTTTTATCTTAGGTGGAAGAGAGATTGCAAATGGAGAGGTTCTTGGCTTTGAAACAAGGGGACGTGTCTGTTAAGGAATATGTCAATAAGTTTAATCAGCCGGCGAGTTTTGGTCTGGACTTAGTAAATACACCTTATAAGAAGGCTCTTAGGTTTGCAAGAGGGTTGAATCAACCTCTTCAAGGACTTGCATTATCTCATATACCGATTGGGGCGACATTTGAGAGGCTCGTCGACATGGCTCTAGTGCACGAAGATGGCAAGGATGAGAAGAAAAATAGTAAGACTGAGGAGACACAGTCTAAGGGTGAGGAAAAGAAGTGGTGGCCCAAGAAGGGAGCACAAAAGAAAGGAGGGAAGCCTGATAAGGCTCAGATCAAGAAAGATATTAAGTTTCATGGTTGCAAAGCTTTGGGTTATTTTTGTGAATGACTGTAAAAAGAAAAAGAAAGCTTGCTTTAATTGTGGTCAAGTGGGACACTTCACTAAGCAAAGCCCTAGAACGCAAGGATACAGGGCAGGATCTTCCGGACAATTACATGCTCTTGAGGTTAGTGGACCAGATCGAGGTAGGAAAGTCATTATTGAAGGTTTGATTTACCTTTTTGACTATCCTGTTAGAACCCTCTTTGAGTCTGGCACTTCTCATTCATTTATATCCAGTTATTTAGTAGATAGTCTGCAACTTAATACTAATATAGTCTCTGATCCTGTAGTAGTTTCAAACCCCATAGGAGGTACAACTCATTTATCCATGATATGTAGGGGTTTTTGAATTTCCATCTTGAGCGTCGAGTTTGAATGCAACTCATACATGCTGGGCTTTATGGGTTATGGTTTGATTCTAGGAATGGATTGGCTAGCCATGTATGGTGCCATCCTAGACTGTAAGAGGAGAGTGGTTAGACTTCTGACTTGCCAAAGAAGAACTCTCGAGATTTTGTGTGACCCATGGAAGTCAGTTATGCTCAGTTTCCTAGATTCGCATGATACTTCTGTTGACGATTTATGATCAGTACTCATAGTCAGGGAGTATTCAAACACGTTTGATGAGCTTAAGGGATTACCTCCGAGGCGTGAGATAGAATTCCGGATTTATTTGGTAAAGAATGCGAAATTGGTCGCTCTACTAGTGCACTACACGGCTCCTAGAGAGAGGAGGGAGCTCAGCAAGTAAGTAGGGTGTACCGACCCGGGGTTTTTGCGATCCTGAGTAGTCGACATAAACTCAATGTCGACTACTCAAGCATCGAAAAATACCGGATAGTCCATGAAAGAAATTAGAGGGTGAGAGTAAATAAGATAGAAATTTAGAATAGAAGAAGAAGAAGAAGACAACATCAGACTAACACGAACCTCACAGCAGAACGAATAACATATAATATATATCATAACTTTGAAATATAAATATGTAATTGAGTATGCATATCATTTCCAAAGTACAACACTTACAACACAGCGGAAATAAACAATAGCTATATGATCCTGAAGCCTCCTGCTCCAGCTCTTCAAGTATCTGTAAATCCCGACTACTTGACTGCCCGTACAAAATTGGGCACTCAAGAGTTTAGGGAAAATAAAACAAAATAAACTCCGGGTCAGACATGGAACTGGTGTGAGTAAAACAGTTTAAAACAGTTTGAACAAGTAAACGATATCTCATAAGACCACGCCGTATAACGGAACGGGTTTTTTTCCTTATGAGAATCCAAAATATCTTTATATCAAAAACCTTTTGATATTATAATAATGTCTATCAACCACAATATAATAATCATTTAGCAGAAATGCTCTCATCTCACGTTCTATATATATAGTTTACAATCAAAACCGCAAGCACGTATTGGGTAATGGATTTCCAACTATGACAAGGTATGGAACCACCTTTCGCTAGTGTACCTCTAGAGAGGAATACACCGGGTTCAACAAGAACATCTTGCAACCCGGCCACACATGACTGACCACTCATTTCGCTTGAGTGTATCGAATGTATATCATCAACGGTTGGGATTAGCAACCGTTTCCCGAATGGGACAGCATCGACAATAGATTTTTAGAAGTAAATGAAACTCTAGATCAGGTGATTATACACCCTAAAAGGTGCGACCTACATAGCCATGCTCCCTGCCCGATTTTTGTCATTTCCCGGTTGTGAGGTTAGAGGCCACGCTTATCTCTGACAGATCACACATTTATTCACTTTGAATGTCACATCGTCATACCCGCCAAATCACAAATTGATTTCCCCAAAAATACCACGGGTATACAGCTAAGAGAAACGAATTCCTCCCCAACCAAACGTAAATACATTTGAAGATTTCAACTTACGCGATCTATTAAATATACTCTGTCAGACATTCTTCCATGCAGGTCGTCCTGGGACTGGACAAACGGAAGGCACTATTCAGTACAACCATCTTAGGCAATCTTTACCTAAGATTTTTACAACAGCCCTTGCACTTTACTCCGTCTTCAATTATCTTTAGCATATATGATTCGCAATGCTTATGCCAATACGGAGTGGTTCTTCGGATAATAATCCAACCGGTCTCTCCATATTAACAACGTTAAAATGGTCAAAAACTTCGATAGTCGGTGAGTTAACTATCAAAGAAAAACAGGTGTGCAAACAACGATATTATTTCTAGATGGAAATTATATCGATCAATCATCATTTAACATTTAACATTTGTTCTCTTTAGTACATTAATTTATTTATCTCCTGTTTCCATATATTCTAAATTCTTATTTCCTATTATCAGAAAACATTTCTGATTCTTATTTGGAAAACATTTCCAAAACTCCTTCACTGGATTTAAACTGATGTTTAAATCAAACATCGCCATGCCAACTCAAACCATTTCACTCACTAACTAAATTCACTTAACCATCATTCACTATCAAACCTTACCATTCCTTAGTTAAGAAGGAAGTCAATCAAGTTGGGGTATAATTACCTCTCAGACCTTAACTGAACAACGTTTTAACATCGAAATAGTCAAAGTTTATCTTTTTAAATCTTTTACAAACTTCCTTACGTAACTCTCTTTCGAATAAATCTCTATCTGATAACTCTTTCCTTCGAATAAACTATATTCGGTAATCTCTCTTCTTCGAATAACCTATATTGGAATAACTATATTCAATTAACATTATTCGATTAACTCTAATCGATTTACTCTTATCAGTTAGTTCTATTTGATTAACTCAATTCTATTAACTATATTTGATTAAATCTATTGGATTAACTCTATTTGATTAACCCTACTGGATTAACTCTATTCAATTAACTCTAACTAATTTACTCTTATCAATTAACTTCTTTTGAATAAACTATATTCGATTAACTCCTTTCAAATAACTAATATTCGATTAACTCCTTTCGAATAACTAATATTCGATTAACTCCTTTCGAATAACTAATATTCGATAACTCCTTTTGAATACCTAAAATTCGATTAACTCCTTTCGAATAACTAATATTCGATTAACTCCTTTCGAATAACTAATATTCGATTAACTCCTTCGAATAACTAATATTCGATAACTCCTTTCGAATAACTAATATTCGATTAACTCCTTTCGAATAACTAATATTCGACAACTCCTTTCGAATAACTAATATTCGATAACTCCTTTCTCTATTCGAATAAACTATATTCGATTAATTCTCTTCTACGAATAAACTTATTCGATAACCCCTTTCGAATAACTAATATTCGATAACCCCTTTCGAATAACTAATATTCGATTAACCCATTTCGAATAACTCTATTCGATAAATTCATATCTTCGATAAATCAATACTCGACGAACTCTAAGTCGATTAACTAACACTCGACTAACTCTAACTCGATTAACTCTAATTCGATTAACTCATTCGATTAACTCATTTGATTAACTTCTTCATTCTATTCAAATAAACTATATACGATTAACTCCTTTAATTCTATTCGAATAAACTATATTCGATTAATTCTCTTCTTTAATTCTATTCGAATAAACTATATTCATATAACTCTAGTTCAATTTAACTCTAATTATAATCGATTAACTCCTCTAACTCATTTTGATTAACACATTTTGATTAACACCTTTGATTAACTCTACGTCCATATTCAGTTTCAAATATCGATGTTGAAATCGATTCTTACTTCTCTATATAAGTCATGACTTATATATTCTATTTATCCAATGATAAATATTTTATTTAATTTATAAAATATTATTTATAAATTAATCTTCTCAATCTATTGGTTACAATAGATTTTATTTAAAATCTTTGCTTTAAATCCATATCATGTTATACCCGTGTGCGAAGCACGGGTCTAAACTTTCCTTATGTAAAATTCTATTCATTTGCCAAATATTTCCTTATATAACCTTCTTTTCATTTTCTAATAAATTCCCTTTATAACTCTATTTATTTTCTAAATAAATATTTCCTTTTTAATTCTATTTGCAAATGTTTTTACAAATATTTCTCTTTCTATTTTATTTATAAATGATTTACAAATATCTCCTTTTCAATTTCTATTTGTACATGTTTTACAAATATCTCCTTTTAATTCTATATATTTATTTTCTAAATAAATATTTCTTTTCCTATTTGTTTGACAATATTTTTCCTTTTATATTTGGTTTACAAATATTTCCCTTTTATAACTTATCCTTCGATTTTATAATTATTTTCTTTTATAAAACCCTTTTCCTTTTATATATAAAATCCATTGATTTTATATAAATAATTCATTTTCAAATATACTTTGAAAATCCCCCTTTTTCATCGCATTATCTCTCACGGTATTTAAAATACCAAATAACAATGATAGACATCATTTAAACCCATATAATCAACAACAGATTATATATCGTATCATATATCAAAATATATGAAAAACAGTAAAATAAATGTTAAGGAATCCAGTTGGATCCCTCCAACCTGTTTCCCTGCATCACAGATGTTAAACAATAATAATAACATCAATTTCATTTCACTATGAAATACTCTGCTAAACAGAATCAATATTTGATTAACGATTTATAAATATATATATATATATATATATCGTTATCTATAAATTTCAACCAATACATAAGCAATTCAACCAAACAGTTAACACACAGCAATCAACATGTAATTATCAGTTCTAAGAATACGTTATAGAAATATAACTATTCAGAGTTGGTGAGTTTTACTCACATTGTCGATTGTCGTTAAATAACGAAAATCGTCGGTTGATCCTAAACTGACGTTACACTTTGTCATAAATCCAGACCATTCTAAACCCAATCCAGAGTAGTGTCCATTCATACGATCCTGTCAGATCCGACCATTCGAAATTTCGTTAACACATGAATAAGATATGATGAATTTAAGTTAATACATTAATTTATTTGAACTTAAATAAAACTAATATTTTAAGATGGGCCATTACCCATTTTCACAAGCCTGCCCATTTCCAGATTTAAAGTACCAGGCCCGCATACGTTACAAGCCCTTGACCCTTTCTTCTTCCTGAACTAAATCTGCTCCCACCAAAGCCTTCTTCCCTGATTTCACTTCCATGCTCCAACAGGTTAGATTGAACACCATCATTCAAATCACGTTCCTCTCAGTAAATTCAAAATAGCTCAGCACCAAACTCTACGACCGTGCTACCTAACTTCCCCAAAACCATCAGAGCCCCTTCCTTCTTCGTTTACACATCATGCACCTGCTCCTACTATTTACCTTTCACGATCTTTGGAACTGCCCCCTCCCTGCTCCGCAGAATTATCAACAACTCAACCGAATTCCTTCTCTTCACCACCATTCCAAAAAACACCATCTCTCCCTTTAATCCCTTTCCCCAAATCTGATTTCCGCGTTCCAGAATTCCACGAACAAAAACATGGCCATTACTGTTCCTTTAACTCCCCATCGCTCCACCAACTCATCACGAATTCCACCATACTCTTCACCGTTGAACTCCTCATCAAACTCTCTACGTTGCCATCCCAATTTCACAAAACTCGAAACCACCATCCCCTGTTGCATCTCAGCTCGATGCCGCATCACCCTTTAGCACCGTACTCCCCAAAAGTTTGAGGCAAACTGCGATTTTCCTTTTAAAATCCAAATATCTACCTTGCATTGCTCATCGATGCTTGCATTTCCAGAATAAATCAACCCTAGATCTACTGGAGAACTGTAGAACTTCATGACTGTGATCGCGGCTCCCATTTTTGATAACCAAATGAAGTTTGAGGCTCAATGAATCCAATGAACCCAAAATTTAACGATTTAGTTTTGTATTGTATTTACTGTGATTTTCTTAAGAGAACGGTATCATTTTGGATGTGGCGGCTCAAAATGTTTACAGAAAAATGAGTTTTGGTTAAAGGGTATGTTGAAGGGCATTTATGTATAGGATTTCTTTGATTTTAAGGCATTGGTTTTCCATGTTTCAGTTTTTTTGCTGAGGAGAAAAGAGATAGCGGTGGCATTTTTTAGGTTCACATAATAGTTAGGATATTTATTTACATTTGAGAGTACCCCATTATGCGAAACTCTGTTTGTTCACGGACTGATATGAAAATATCATCAAATCGAGTAATATGCCGTGATCCCAAAAATATAATAATATCGGTAGGTTAACCCATATTTTGAAACCCCAAAATACTGATATAGGGTGCACAATACTTCAAATAAAAAGTTGCGTATTTAATTATTTAAAAACTACAGTAAAATTCTAAAAATTAAATTATCACTACATCTCAAAAGAATCTTGTCCAAATTCGAGGCCAATATTTAATTATAATTAAATATATCGTTATGGTTGATAACGATTCCATAGCGACTATTCGAAAATTTGATTTGATCATAAATCAAAATCTACATGACGAAATCCCCATTTTTCTCTTCCATTTGAAAAATAGACTTCACCAGCTCCGAATGTTACTTGTTTCATAGAAATCCGATTTAAAACTGCTTCTGTATATTCGTTTAAAGTTCGAATCACCAAATTACGAACTACCGCGCCATTTCGAGCTCGGTTATATTTATTATATAATTAATACGTTCAAACTGTTGTTCAAATAATATATTTGTTATTCTAATTCAAATTCTAAACTGAATTATATATTTTGAATTTCCCAATTCACACCGTATTGCCATTTCAGCTAATTCTGATTATTTCAGAATTAAATATATTATTTAATTATTATATTAATTAAATATTCAATATAATTTAATTAAACGGCCATTTAGTTTTCTAAATCACTATATAAATAATTAAATAAATTAATTATTATGTCGCCGAAAATATGGGTCGTTACATTCTTCCCCGCTTAAAATAATTTCATCCTCGAAATTGCTAAGGTAGAAAACAAATCCTATTGACTGGTTAGAACTTATTTGTTCAATTCTTCATTTCAGTTTCAACTGAACCAATTGAAATTCAATTAAATATTAATTAATTCTTATCAATGAAAATTTTTAAAAATCCTAAAAATTTTCTAATGCCTTAACTTTTCGAAAAATTTCGCCCGCACCTCCTTTGTACGGCTCAATCGGTATAACCACAACTCGCCTCTCTAGGCCTTCTCCAACCCAAAAGAAAATCAAACAGCCAAGCGGCTCACCAAATCGGCTCATAAATCACCAAACTCATATATAAATAAATTTGTACCTTTTCGTCGGGCATATCATTATATCCTTTCCATCTCTGCTACTAATTAACCATATACAAATGTTATCCAAATCAAATCAAATCACTTTTATCTCCAACACAACCATTCGCTTATACCCAAGCCAAATATCATTTCAAAATCGAGTTCCATTCTCGATTCCAAATTCTTAACTTGATTATCAAATTACACTTCCAATTCAAATCTCAGAAATCCAATTTGTCTCGATATCATTCTAGTTCAATTTCAGTTACCACTTAACTGACTTTATTTTAATTCCAATTTGTTTTCACAAATTTCAATTCAAATTTGGTTTTATTCCAAACAATCCTTCCCTAGGAACTTTAAACAGTTTACCATATCGAAAATCAAACTTTCCTTTTCAGGATTCAAAACTACTGGCTTTTCTCAAATCAATTCAAAAGAAAAAATTTTGGTAGTAATCCGTCACTTACAACTCGGAAATGAACACCGATGATGTCATGATCATCATTGGAATCTATTCCAGCTATCGAAGTGAGTTTAATACTATATCACTTTCAAAACCATATTTAAACACTTCCATTTTGAAATTCATTTCAAAATATCCTTTTCAAAGCTTGTAAAAAAAATTTAAAATCTCCCAGGATTTTAAAATTCACATATATTTAACCCATATTCATTTACAAACACCTTTCAAATTTCCAGGGTTTTAATTCCAATTCTAATTTAAATTTCAGATTTAATTCATTTTATTTCATGTATTATATTCAAATGAATTCTGATTGGGTATTTACATAACCATTCCAATTATAATCTTATTCGATTATAATAATGACCAACACATTAAATATAATAATTTCAATATATATTCACTTTTATATCAAAATATACTTTGGGTAAAATTATATCATTTACCCTCTTTTCAAAACATACCATGTCGGTTCATCGTATTCGAGTGTTTATAAACTCCTACCGGTACAGTGGATCAAACTGATCGACCAGAACCCATAAACAAATCAACCAATAAATCACCACAATATAAAACAATTTTATATCAAATAACAGATACATTCACTTGTATATATACACTCAACTCAATCTAGGGTATTACTAACCCCATCTCTACTGAGTCACGCCACAGAGCCAAGGTAATACTTAACCTTAAGCTCTGATACCACTATAACGACCCGGGGTTTTTGCGATCCTAAGTACTCGACATAAACTCAATGTCGACTACTCAAGCATCGAAAAATACCGGATAGTCCATGAAAGAAATTAGAGGGTGAGAGTAGATAAGATAGAAACTTAGAATAGAAGAAGAAGAACACAACATCAGAGTAACACGAACCTCACAGCGGAACGAATAACATATAATATATATCATAACTTTGAAATATAAATTTGTACTTGAGTATGCATATCATTTCCAAAGTACAACACTTACAACACAGCGGAAATAAACAATAGCTATATGATCCTGAAGCCTCCTGCTCCAACTCTTCAAGTATGGGTAAATCCCGACTACTTGACTGCCCGTACAAAATTGGGCACCCAAGAGTTTAGGGAAAACAAAACAAAATAAACTTCGGGTCAGTCATGGGACTGGTGTGAGTAAAACAGTTTAAAACAGTTTGAACAAGTAAACGATATCTCATAAGACCACGCCGTATAACGGAACGGTTTTTTTTCCTTATGAGAATCCAAAATATCTTTATATCAAAAACCTTTTGATATTATAATAATGTCTACCAACCACAATATAATAATCATTTAGCAGAAACGCTTTCATCTCACGTTCTACATGCATAGTATATAATCAAAACCGCAAGCACGTATTGGGTAATGGATTTCCAACTATGACAAGGTATGGAACCACCTTTCGCTAATGTACCTCTAGAGAGGAATACACTGGGTTCAACAAGAACATCTTGCAACCCGGCCACACATGACCGACCACTCATTTCGCTTGAGTGTACCGAATGTATACAAACAACGTTTGGGATCAGCAACCGTTTCCCGAATGGGACAACATCAACAATAGATTTTTAGAAGTAAATGAAACTCTAGATCAGGTGATTAAACACCCTAATAGGTGAAACCTACATAGCCATGTTGCCTGCCCGATTTTTTTCATTTCCCAGTTGTGAGGCTAAAGGCCATGCTTATCTTTGACAGATCACACATTTATTCACTTTGAATGTCACATCGTCATATCCGCCAAATCACAAATAGATTTCCCCAAAAATACCATGGGTATACAGCTAAGAGAAACGAATTCCTCCGCCACCAAACGTAAACACGTTTGAAAAGATCAACTTACGCGATCTACTAAATATACTCTGTCAGACATTCTTCCATGCAGGTCGTCCTGGGACTGGACAAACCGAAGGCACTATTCAGTACAACCATCTTAGGCAATCTTTACCTAAGATTTTTACAACAGCCCTTGCACTTTACTCCGTCTTCAATTATCTTTGGTATATATGATTCGCAACGCTTATGCCAATACGGAGTGGTTCTTCGGATAATAATCCAACCGGTCTCTCAAAATTAACAACGTTAAAATGGTCAAAAACTACGATAGTCGGTGAGTTAACTATCAAAGAAAAACAGGTGTGCAGACAACGATATTATTTCCAGATGGAAATTATATCGATCAATCATCATTTAACATTTATTCTCTTTAGTTCATTAATTTATTTATCTCTTGTTTCCATATATTCTAAATTCTTATTTTCTATTATCAGAAAACATTTCTGATTCTTATTTGGAAAACATTTCCAAAACTCCTTCACTGGATTTAAACTGATGTTTAAATCAAACATCGCCATGCCAACTCAAACCATTTCACTCACTAACTAAATTCACTTAACCATCATTCGCTATCAAACCTTACCATTCCTTAGTTAAGATGGAAGTCAATCTAGTTGGGGTATAATTACCTCTCAGACCTTAACTGAACAACGTTTTAATTTCGAAATAGTCAAAGTTTATCTTTTTAAATCTTTTACAAACTTCCTTACGTAACTCTCTTTCGAATAAATCTCTATCTGATAACTCTTTCCTTCGAATAAACTATATTCGGTAATCTCTCTTCTTCGAATAACCTATATTGGAATAACTATATTTAATTAACACTATTCGATTAACTCTAATCGATTTTCTCTTATCAGTTAGTTCTATTTGATTAACTCAATTCTATTAACTATATTTGATTAAATCTATTGGATTAACTCTATTTGATTAACCCTACTGGATTAACTTTATTCAGTTAACTCTAACTAATTTACTCTTATCAATTAACTTCTTTTGAATAAACTATATTCGATTAACTCCTTTCGAATAACTAATATTCGATTAACTCCTTTCGAATAACTAATATTCGATTAACTCCTAATATTCGATAACTCCTTTCCAATACCTAAAATTCGATTAACTCCTTTCGAATAACTAATATTCGATTAACTCCTTTCGAATAACTAATATTTGATTAACTCCTTCGAATAACTAATATTCGATAACTCCTTTCGAATAACTAATATTCGATTAACTCCTTTCGAATAACTAATATTTGATAACTCCTTTCGAATAACTAATATTCGATAACTCCTTTCTCTATTCGAATAAACTATATTCGATTAATTCTCTTCTTCGAATAACCTTATTCGATAACCCCTTTCGAATAACTAATATTCGATAACCCCTTTCGAACAACTAATATTCGATTAACCCATTTCGAATAACTCTATTCGATAAATTCATATCTTCGATAAATCAATACTCGACGAACTCTAACTCGATTAACTAACACTCGACTAACTCTAACTCGATTAACTCTAATTCGATTAACTCATTTGATTAACTTCTTCATTCTATTCAAATAAACTACATACGATTAACTCCTTTAATTCTATTCGAATAAACTATATTAGTTTAATTCTCTTCTTTAATTCTATTCGAATAAACTATATTCGATATAACTCTAGTTCGATTTAACTCTAATTCTAATCGATTAACTCCTCTAACTCATTTTGATTAACACATTTTGATTAACTCCTTTGATTAACTCTACGTCCATATTCAGTTTCAAATATCGATGTTGAAATCGATTCTTACTTCTCTATATAAGTCATGACTTATATATTCTATATATCCAATGATAAATATTTTATTTTATTTATAAAATATTATTTATAAATTAATCTTCTCAATCTATTGGTTACAACAGATTCTATTTAAAATCTTTTCTTTAAATCCATATCATGTTATACTCGTGTGCGAAGCACGGGTCTAAACTTTCCTTATGTAAAATTCTATTCATTTGCCAAATATTTCCTTATATAACCTTCTTTTCATTTTCTAATAAATTCCCTTTATAACTCTATTTATTTTCTAAATAAATATTTCCTTTTTAATTCTATTTGCAAATGTTTTTACAAATATTTCTCTTTCTATTTTATTTATAAATGTTTTACAAATATCTCCTTTTCAATTTCTATTTGTACATGTTTTACAAACATCTCCTTTTAATTCTATATATTTATTTTCTAAATAAATATTTCTTTTCCTATTTGTTTCACAATATTTTTCCTTTTATATTTGGTTTACAAATATTTCCCTTTTATAACTTATCCTTCGATTTTATAATTATTTTCTTTTATAAAACCCTTTTCCTTTTATATATAAAATCCATTGATTTTATATAAATAATTCATTTTCAAATATACTTTGAAAATCCCTCTTTTTCATCGCATTATCTCTCACGGTATTTAAAATACCAAATAACAATGATAGATATCATTTAAACCCATATAATCAACAATAGATTATATATCGTATCATATATCAAAATATATGAAAAACAGTAAAATAAATGTTGAGGAATCCAGTTGGATCCCTCCAACCTGTTTCCCTGCATCATAGATGTTAAACAATAATAATAACATCAATTTCATTTCACTATGAAATACTCTGCTAAACAAAATCAATATTTGATTAACGATTTATAAATATATATATCGTTATCTATAAATTTCAACCAATACATAAGCAATTCAAACAAATAGTTAACACACAGCAATCAAAAGGTAATTATCAGTTCTAAGAATACGTTATAGAATTATAACTGTTCAGAGTTGGTGAGTTTTACTCACATTGTTGATTGTCGTTAAATAACGAAAATCGTCGGTTGATCCTGAACTGATGTTACACTTTGTCATAAATCCCAACCACTCCAAACCTAATCCAGAGTAGTGTCCATTCATACGATCCTATCGGATCCGACCATACTAAATTCTGTTAACACATGAATAAGATATGATGAATTTAAGTTAATACATTAATTTATTTGAACTTAAATAAAACTAATATTTTAAGATGGGCCTTTACCCATTTTCACAATCCTGCCCATTTCCAGATTTAAAGTACCAGGCCCGCATACGTTACAAGCCCATGACCCTTTCTTCTTCCTGAACTAAATATGCTCCCATCGAAGCCTTCTTCCCTGATTTCACTTCCATGCTCCAACATGTTAGATTGAACACCATCGTTCAAATCACGTTCCTCTCAGTAAATTCAATATAGCTCAGCACCAAACTCTACGACCATGCTACCTAACTTCCCCAAAACCATCAGAGCCCCTTCCTTCTTCGTTTACACATCACGCACCTGCTCCAACTATTTACCCTTCACGATCTTTGGAACTGCTCCCTCCTTGCTCTGTAGAATTATCAACAACTCAACCGAATTCCTTCTCTTCACCACCATTCCAACAAATACCATCTCTCCCTTTAATCCCTTTCCCCAAATCTGATTTCCGTGTTCCAGATTTCCATGAACAAAATCATGGCCATTACTGCTCCTTTAACTCCCCATCGCTCCACCAACTCATCACGAATTCCACCATACTCTTCACCGTTGAACTCCTCATCAAACTCTCTATGTTGCCATCCCAATTTCACAAAACTCGAAACCACCATCCCTGTTGCATCTCAGCTCGAGGCCGCGTCACCCTTTAGCACTGTACTCCCCAAAAGTTTGAGGCAAACTGCGATTTTCCTTTTAAAATCCAAATATCTACCTTGCATTGCTCATCGATGCTTGCATTTCTAGAATAAATCAACCCTAGATCCACTGGAGAACTGTCAAACTTCATGACAGTGATCGCGGCTCCCATTTTTGATATCGAAATGAAGTTTGAGACTCAATGAATCCAATGAACCCAAAATATAACGATTTAGCTTTGTATTGTATTTACTGTGATTTTCTAAAGAGAACGGTATAATTTTGGATGTGGCGGCTCAAAATGTTTACAGAAAAATGAGTTTTGGTTAAAGGGTGTGTTGAAGGGTATTTATGTATAGGGTTTCTTTGATTTTGAGGCATCGGTTTGTCCACGTTTCAGTTTTTTTGCTGAGGAGAAATGAGGTAGCGGTGGCATTGTTTAGGTTCACATAATAGTTAGGATATTTATTTACATTTGAGAGTACCCCATTATGTGAAACTTTGTTTGTTTACGGAATGATATGAAAATATCATTAAATCGAGTAATGTGCCGTGATCCCAAAAATATAATAATATCAGTAGGTTAACCCATATTTTGAAACCCCAAAATACTGATATAGGGTGCACAATACTCCAAATAAAAAGTTGCGTATTTAATTATTTAAAAATTACAGTAAAATTCTAAAAATTAAATTATCACTACATCTCAAAATAATCTTTTCCAAATTTGAGACCAATATTTAATTATAATTAAATATATCGTTATGGTTGATAACGATTCCATAGCGACTATTCGAAAATTTGATTTGATCATAAATCAAAATCTACACGACGAAATCCCCATTTTTCTCTTCCATTAGAAAAATATACTTCACCAGCTCCAAATGTTTCTTGTTTCATAGAAACCCGATTTAAAACGGCTTATGTATATTCGTTTAAAGTTCGAATTGCCAAATTATGAACTGCCATGCCATTTCGAGCTCGATTATTTTATTATATAATTAATATGTTCAAACTGTCGTTTAAATAATATATTCGTTATTCTAATTCAAATTATAAACTGAATTATATATTTTGAATTACTCAATTCACACCGTATTTCCATTTCAGCTAATTCTGATTATTTCAGAATTAAACATATTATTTAATTATTATATTAATTAAATATTCAATATAATTTAATTAAATGACCGTTTAGTTCTCTAATTCACTATATAAATAATTAAATAAATTAATTATTATGTCGCCGAAAATACGGGTCGTTACATAGGGGAGCTTTTCGAGAAAGGATTTATTAGACGGAGCATATCAGAGCGGGGAGCTCCAGTCGTCTTTGCAACTAAGCATACCGCTCACTTCGTCTATGTAGACTAGAGAGAGCTGAATAAGATCACCAAAAAGAATAGGCACCCGAGTCCGAGGAATAATGACTTGTTTGATCAGCTAGTAAGCGCATCAGTTTTCTTGTAGATGGATTTAGCCACGGGATTTCATCGGTTGAGGGTGGCAGAGGACAATATCGATAAGACTGATTTCAGAACTCCTGACGGTTTCTTTGAGTGGCTGGTGATGCCTTTTAGGCTAACCAATGCACCTGCATATTTTGTGGACTTGATGAGTAGGGTGTTTAGATAGTTTCTGAACAAGTTTATGGTGCTCTTTGTGGATGATATTCTGATCCTCTCAAAGAATGAGGAGGAGTATGCCCTACACTTAGGAGAGGTTCTACGCACTCTCAGATTGCATCAACTCAAGGCAAAATTTTCTAAGTGTCACTTTTGTAGGAAGGAAGTAAGGTTCCTAGGGCATGTAGTCTCCAAGGATGGGATAGTAGTGGACCCTGCCAAAGTCGTCGTAGTTCAAGATTGAAGGGCCCCGAAGAATGCAATAGAGGTGAGAAGATTTCTATGGTTAGCAGGCTATTGTAGAAAGTTTGTCAAGGAATTTGCAAGGATATCAACCACACTCACCCAATTGATGAAGAAGAACTTGTCTTTTTCCTGAAGCATTGATTGCGAGGATGCCATTTTGAGATTGAAGAGGGCTCTAACAAAAGCCCATGTTCTGACTCTCTCCGGTGGAAGAAAGATGTTCACGGTCTACACAGATGCTTGCGGCATAGGACTTGGTGTCGTTCTGATGCAAGAAGGAAGGGTAGTATGCTATGGTAGTAGACAGTTGTAAGTTCATGAGAAGAACTACCCTACCCATGATCTACAGTTGGATGTAATAGTGTTCGCATTGAAGTCTTAGTGACATTATCTACTTGGAGAGAGATTTGTTCTATACACGGATCATAAACCGCTCAAATACTTGTTCTCACAGATGGATCCCAACCTGAGGCAGCAATGGTAGATGGAGTTCCTAGCATCTTACGACTTGGAGATAGCTTATACATGAGGCAAGGGTAATGTAGTGGCGAACGGGTTGAGTAGACAGAGGATGACCTTGAGTCCTCTATTCGTAGAAAGGCGGAGCTTTGAGTTTATATCGACCTTCGATTTTAATCCATCTACGGATTTCACATTGGGATTACTAGCATCATTGGAGGTGCGACCTACTCGCACGAAGTGTATTGGATCTATGTAGCGAGAGGACCCATGGATAGCAGACAACTTGGATAGACTTGGAAGAGGTGAGACTTCTAGTCACCTAGCTAGATATACCATGGACGAGAAAGGGTGGCTAAGACGAGATGGAAGGCTATATGTCCCTAGAATTGGGGAATTACTAAGGGCAGTGCTTGAGGAAGCTCATCATTCTCAGATGATCATCCTTTAGGGAGGCGACAAGATGTGTTGAGACATGAAGAGAGTTTTCTTTTGGACTAGCATGTAGAAGGACGTGGCGGAATTTATAGCCCGATGTTTGACTTGCCAGCGAATAAAGGCTGAACAGAGGAAACCTGATGGATTGCTTCAGCCCTTGAATGTCCCACAATGGGAGTAGGAGAGTGTCTCTATGGATTTCATCGACGGATTGCCCTGATCAAGGAAGTGAAATACGAGCACTTGGATGATAGTGGACAGACTTACGAAGAGCGCTCACTTTATTCCTATCAAAAGTAAGAGGACGACAACTTGGCTAGCATCGGTATATCTTTGAGAGATAGTCCAAATTCATGGGGTACCTTCCAGTATAGTAAACGACCGTGACCCCATTTCAATAGTATGTTCTGGAAGAGCTTACAAGAGACATTAGGTACACAACTACGTTTGAGTACGACATACCACCCTCAGACCGATGGACAGACTGAGAGGGTGAATAGAGTTCTTGAGGATCTTCTGAGACTGTGTATCCTAGATTTCGGAGGGACTTGGGAGGAGAATCTCCCATTAGTTGAGTTTTCCTATAACAACAATTATCAATCAAGCATAGGCTTGGTGCCCTTGGAAGCATTATATGAACGACCTTGGAGATCGTTAACTTGTTGGTGGGAGTCTACGAACAGACTTCTACTTGGATCTGAGACGATTCGAGGGACTTCCGAGAAGATAAATCTTATCCGCCGAAGAATGAAAGCAGCTCAGGACAGACAAAAGTCATATGTCAATAAAAGGAGGACCGATTTGGAATTCGAAGTAGGAGATACGGTCCTCATTAATGTATCGCCGCTAAGGAATGTAATTCGCTTTGGCTTAGTAGGGAAGTTGGCGCCAAGATTCGTAGGTCCATTTCTTATAATGGAGAGGATAGGTCGGATGGCCTATAGGATAAGACTACCACACAAACTGGGAGGCGTACACGATGTATTTCACGTTTCCCGTTTGAGGAAATGTCTACATGATACAGTAGAGATAGTGGAGCTGAGCACACTGAAGATGTTAAAGTTGAGAAGGAAGCATCAGTGAGAAGAGTTCCCACTCGTATTCTTAGATTAGAGGTTAAGAAACTACGCAACAAAGAAATCAGATTGGTGAAGGTAAAGTGGGGAGAAGAAGGAGAAGATGCGATGTGGGAACCTGAAGACAAGATTCGTGCTTCTTACCTTTTCCTTTTTGAGAATGCATTCTTAATTTCTTTTCCAAGCTTTTAAATTCGTGTTTGCTTCTATCATTAAAGTATGTTTGTCCTATCGTCCGAACCTTCAATCCTTAGGTAAAATCTAATGGTTGGAAACATGTGTTCGAGACATGTTATGATTGGTGGTTGCAAGTGCATGCAAATGTTTGCTAGTGGTTGCACGTGCATGCACAAGCACACTATGAACTAAATCGACTTAAGCACTTACATATTGCATATGGATGTTGGAAACATGTGTTCGAGACATGTTATGATTGGTGGTTGCAAGTGCATGCAAATGTTTACTAGTGGTTGCACGTGCATGCACAAGCACACTAGGAACTAAATCGACTTAAGCACTTACATATTGCATATGGATGTGTGTGCATTTTAATTTTCTATGGATGGAAATGAGTGAATCGTCATATGGATGCTGCATTTTGGTGAATGATTGTGAACACATATAGAGATTATATGTTATACTAGGACTCTTTTTGCATATATATGAAATGTCGGTGTGTGAATTAAATAGGATCTTTATATGGATATAGCGAAAATGTATATGATAAGCTAACTTGTCAATTACAATAGTTATGTAAATAAATCAAAGTTGTATAGATATATCACAAATAATAAAATGCAGTAAGTATAGAAAATAGGAATTTTATACTGGTTCAGACTTCCCATCCTACGTCCAATCCCGAAGCTCCTCTTCGGAATTCACTATTAACGCCCTTTCTTTACCCGAAGCATAATACACCCAAGCACCAACAAGGATGTCCACGCCTGAACACCAACATAGGATTTCACAATTACAAAATGATTTGACTTCGGAATGTGTTCTCGAATCAACACTGAATAGCCAACGAATAAATACAACCTTCCTATAATCTTATCCTCAAGTATTTGATGTGTATGTGAAGATTGAAGGAAGTATATTACTTATTGAATCAAGAGATATGAAATAATTTCAATGATTCAACAAGTAATTAGAGAATTAAAGAGATATTAGAATGCGGAGAGTATAGAAATGTAATCAGAAATAGAGTAAAATAAATAAGAATCAGTTATTTGGAAATCATGTTTGAAGTGTATTTATAATTGTAGAAGAGTAGTAATCTTTCATGAAGAGTTCCTATGGAAAGTTGCATCCATTTCTATTCAGAATCGAAGAGGAACCTCTTCATGAAAGGAGATGACTTTTCATAAAAATGACTGTTAATTCCTGATTAGTCGACTGGTATAAAAATCACTAGTTGACTGGCTAAAGAAGAAAATCGGATATATATATATATATATTTAAATATGTTCAGAAACTAGCCGCTACTGGACTCAGGCTTTCTAACTAGTCGACTGGCCTACTTTCTACCAGTTAGCCGGTCTACTTTCTACCAATCGACTGGTTAGCATAAACCAGTCTATTTCAGCTATTATATGAATATATATATATCTATATCTAGAAAATTCATGCATTCGTGTTATACTTTGAGGATAGATTTTAACATATATCTAACACGACTCAATACTAATATATATATATATATATATACGTGAATTTAGCTCCTTGATACGATCTGCATTAATCACCATTTTGTTATCATGAATCAAAAATATCGTGAATCAACAATATATTGGATACATGGCACAAACATATGTTGCATTAAGGTGGTCAACTGAATCAGTCGAACACCTGATTTTCGCTTTAGTACAGGGACATATACACACAACACCTTTGCATATGTTCATGCAAGCATTATAAATTCTTAAGGAAAATGGATGTCAGTGGATGATGGATGAGTAGATGGTTTTAAGTGGTTGTTAAAGTAATAACATTCTTCTTAAGATGGAGATTTCGGGGACGAAATCCTTTAAGTATAGGAGAATGTAACACCCCAAAATTTAATACACTACAATCATACTGTTAAGACAATAAAATGAATATTATATAATTAAATATTCAGAATTAAGTAAAACCGACCTTACTGTTGTGTTTGTCTCGGAATTCTGGTTTGGATAGACCTTGAGTTTGCATAAGTCGGATAACGTATGAAGAAGTTATAAACCCTAGAAGTTTGTGTATATATATAAGAAGATTATATATGAATAAATTTAAATTAATTCAGACCAGAAATCAACGTGCAGAAAGTAATGGTCATGGGGCGACCCAGTATGTCGGTGGGTCGATTGGTGGGTCGACCCACCCGCATGCAGACCCGATTTTGAGTTTTATTTCTGGATAGTTTTGTATGCTTGGTTCATTGTATTACTTGTATGGCTAGATTTGAAACCCTAAGATCTAAAGGTTAAGGATTAGCTCTGTAAATATATAAGCAGGGTGGCTCTCTCCTATTTCAATACACACAATTGTTCATCATGTTCTCTTCCTCCATGGGTCTATTATATATATATATATATATATATTTGTGTGTGTGTGTGTGTGCGTGTGTGTGCGTGTGTGTATAATGGGGAGATGCTGCTGAAGCCTAGATCTGACCCGCTGTGAGTTTCATGTTATCTTCAGATCTGATACTTAGAAATATATCACGATAGTAAATAAAATTGGATCTAGAACATACAGTGCCTATAAGTTATTTTCTATACCTGTTCTTTTACTATTATTCATCTATGCCGTTGTTACATTAATATATATTGATTAGTATGTGTATCTATCTTCCTTTTTCCTATTTCTGTTGTTTTGTTTTATTTCCAATCTTGTCTATGTGCCTATTCTATACAGTTTGATTTCGTTCTATTCTTCTCCTTCTATTTTTCCCTTTTATTTAAGCTAAGCCTAGGCCATTGAAACTTGAAAGCCTAGGCCACGTCCAATTTATGATTGCATATAGTTAAAATTGGGATAATAAGAAATAACATGAAAAAGGAGAATATGCGAATATTATATATTAAGAACGATTTGACTGTAATTTTGGAAAAGGGATAATATGCATATACTTATACATGTTATAATTTGGGAATAATATGCATAAACCTGTATATGCTGTAATTTGGGAAATGTAACTGAAAGGAACAATATGCATATGTATAAACATGTTAGATTTGACTTAATGCAGACATTAAGTAGAAGGACATGTTAAAATAATGTAAGTACCAGATGTAGGTTAGGTAAACCAAATTACTATAATAATTATATACATCTGGGCAGGTGTTTGTTTTGGAAAAGGGTTGTATACACATATTAACATGCTATATTACAACCACACTTATTAATGAACTTAAATCTGCTAAGTTAAACCTGATTATTAATAAGCTAAGAGGCCTCTCGTTCTATTGTTGTATCGGGTTTTTGGGACTCTTAAATCCTAGTTACTTGGGGCACAAGCTTAGGGGGCTTGGCTTGTGTCAATCTTGATGTGTGGAACCCATATCAGTCAGTATCCCTATTGGTATTTTGTTAGAGGGCCTCGCATTAGGTAGGGGTCAGGGCACGCTTTACTGAACTGGATAATAAGAGGTTCAAACGAGGAAGGCGTGTGTGGGCGTCTTCCGGTGGAGTCATGAGCGTGCATGGGTTCGATTAGGGAAACTAAGACGCTGTAACACCAGTAAATAGGTCTGTGTTATATATGTTTCCGTGTTAGAGAGTGATACACCCTACAACCGGGGCTGACACAAGGTATTTATGTAGGGGAGCTGATCGCATGGGTAGTAATTAGGGTACACCTATCCTGCTATTATGTAATTAGGGCAACACCTAATCTTGTTATGTAATTAGGGTACACCTAATCTTGTTGTTATGTAAATAGGTTAACACCTAATCCTGTTATACTAGTATTGGTACAGAAACCTGTTAAGGAATATAAATGAGAAGCATTACTCGATCATTGTTTATCCTGTTTTATTCCTGTTGTTCATGTTTATCTTCTTTACCTGTTGCCTATATGTTACTATACTTTCTCATCCAGTCTTGTCTATCTGTCTTGATATCTCTATTTTATGTGTATATTGAAAATCATTGGAATTCGCTAGGCTTTATGTCTAAACTATTTTTGTTTTGCTTCTTTCTCTTCCTTCCCCCCTCGGGTCCTCAAAGTGGAAGCACTCCTCAGTGATTAGGACTTTCTCTTTCAGCTTGGATCTGGACTTTCTCAGATGTACCACTTTGATTTACTTTATACTTTGTTATGGCTTGCTATGAGGGATATGGTTTTATGCTATTGCACTCTGTTATTTTGCATTATGAGATAGATTTGAGGTTCTTGGTTTTTGATATAACTGGTTTGATGATGTAACCTAATGTGAAACAATGTTTTATTTTCAATAATAAAGTTGAATTATCCTCTGCTTACTTTATATATGTCTTGTTACTATCTGTTACTGTTTACCTATTGCGCTTCATAAAACTTAATGTGTTCTCTTATAAGTGACATTATCGGATGTAGGGTGTCACAATTGTTTTGTTATATACATTCATATGATTGACATATGGACTGTTGAACACTAAACCAAATTGTGGATATTAGTTGTTATATGATATTGTTATATGTTACCATAGTTGAAAAGTGAATATATTATTATATAATATATTGAGGTAGTCCAATTCACACATTTTGGTGTGTTTATCATAAATGATCCGAATTGGAAAGTTATATGAATAGAAATGCAAATTAGGAAAATCGGAAGTAAATGGTTCCAAAGTATAGAACATGCTTTCTATCATTTTACTTTTTACCTATTTCAGAATAACATTTGAACTATATTTTGTTATAAGTTTATCATAGATATTTCAAAACCAACATATGTAGAATTATTAAGTAATTTTATCAGTATGTAGGTTGAAATATGTTAAGTCTTTTACAAAAACAAATAGATGATTGGGGATTATTACACATGTTACAGTAAATGGACTGGTCAAAGAAAACATAAGTATATTAACTTGTTAAATAACCATCGATACTTAGAATCTTAGACTGAGTGTTTTAAATGACTTTGGTATTGTCATAAACAGTGTTTTAGCAACACTTGTTCTTAAACCATTGAATTATATTTTAAAATGGGAATATATTTTTTAAACCATTTAGAATATACCTAGACCTTTAATAATGGGATTTTAAAGATAGTAACGAGTATTGAATCTTTTAGGATAAAGATAGTAAAAAAGAAGTTTAACTTATAAAAGAGAAGGGGGTCTAAGTAAGCAATATTTTAACCTCTTTGGTTATATTTTAATGAAAGTAAACCTTGCAAATAATTTGTGAATGTACTTGTAACATAGAGACAAGTATATGAAAGCTTCTTGAAGTATTGAAGACTATAAAGGAAAGGTAAAATAGTGAAATACAAGTGCACATCTTTTATAAGAAGGAATTGAACATATACATGAATATGTGAAGGAAGATTAATCAAGTACGAGTTTTGATAAATAAATAAAGTCTAGTTAGATAAAATAAGTTTTACAAATAAAAGAGGTTTTAATTAAATGAATGATCAATTAAATAAAAGGGATTGGAAGTAGCTTATGTGAATTAATCATGTTGTGTGACTTGCTAGCGCTTTGGTTATTTACTCCTTTGTATACCAAAAATATACGAGACTGTTTCCAAATAAAATCGCCTATTTTGAATTTAATAGTCGAATAGCCTAATATCATACTTAACCAAAAATCAATCGAATTACTTTTGAGGAGACCGAGTGGATAAGTGTTCAATTTATTAAAAACCACTTCAGAACTAGCTTATAGGTTGTGCGTTTTGGAAGCGGGTTTGAAGTTAAGAATATGCTACTCCTGTTATATTCAAGTTTTAGGAATCCATATGTAATTCTACAAATATTTGGCGAATCCATATGTGATTCCCGGATTTATTGAAAAATCCATGTTTAATTCAAAGATTTATTGATATATAGGAATTCATGTTTGATTTCGTGATTTATTAAGGAATCCATGTGTTATCCGAGATCTATTGAGTGGTGGGAATCTAATTATGGATTTTCGTTCTATTCGAGTGATGAAGACTGATGTGAAAGATGCCGAACATACCTCAACATCGGAAATTGCTAAAGATAGAGTATGATGCATGAGCCTAGGTTTAACTAACCCACGACAGGGTTATATCAACCCCATATCTAGAGATACATACCGACTGTTGGTCGACAAGAGTTTTTTTTTATAGAAGACGGATATGTAGCATAACGCTGCACAACCGATTAAATATCATAGCAGAGATAAATATATATCCGATCAACAGGCTTAATCAGTAGCCAAAATAATAAGTTAGGGATTAAGGTACCATCCCATAAGTTTAAGTAGCAAAGAAGTAGCATAAATATGTAAATATTCGCTTCTTATCTAAGGGCTAGTGAGGGACAACATATGGACGAATTATATATGTGTCCTAATGGACATCCGTCTAAGGGAAGTATTAAGTGATTAGGAGTTCACCTTAGGGACAACTAGAAAGTAATAAAAATGTACGCCAAGAGGGTTTTATTAAATGAAGTTGTGTTGCTGACCCAAACCTGGTAGTAAGTGGTCATTACTATTTCTTGACCTATAAGGAGAGTTATTATTTCTTACATTGACGTTAGAGACAAGCTCTTAAGTGATTTGGGGTCCGTTATAGGATCTTAAGTCACTGTAGGGATGCCCACCCTGAGTAAATTAAGTAATGGCCTTAAGTGACTAGGTATAGCCTGCCACGTAAGGGTATTAAGTGACTGTAAGGATGTCTGCCCTTAAATTACTTTGTGGGGGTATTAAGCGACCATAAGAATATCCGCCCTTAGATTTACATATAGGCCGTAAGAGATTGTTAGGATGTCCTCCTTATATGTTTAATTGTATGTATGTTTGTTTACGTAGACATATCGTGAAGAATTTTTACTGCAAGATATAGGAGATGGTTATTCCTTAAAACATTATGATTTTCATTCGCCAGAACTTTATGTTTTGACCACCGTCCTCTAAACATATAAACATGATAGTAGGTGGGAGCGCTTGGATCTATGATACCTTGGAGATGGAACCTGACTATGGAGGATCCATAGCTATTTGTCATCATTTACAGTAGTATAATTATATTGGGATAATTATTATTAATGAACCTATTATTTAATGAGACTCGTTGTAACTGACGTTTATGATGGTTTTAATTAAAGGTACTTGTATTTTAAGTTATTATATTTTAGCTCTTCCGTTGTGTGAGATTCTAATTTCGTTTTAGTATACCCTGTTATATCTATTATACCATTTCCTTATAGGAACCACGATCCATTTAGAATGGCTCTAAGTTTTCGATTAGCCTTTTTGGGTTGAAATTTCTGCCCATTCTGGGCGGTTTGTTACATTTGCTATCATAGCCTAGATTAATCGATTATGGGAAAATATGTATGTATAAGAGGCGTACTTATTATTTTGAAAAAGGATTTTCAAAAGTTTTACTATATATATATAAGTATATATACTTAAAGTACACATATCTTTAGAAAATATTATCTGTAGGTACTTCTAGGAAAGGATTAACCTTAACTTTTAGAAAACCCCTATAAGCCGTGCAGTGATTCAGTAGTTCCTTTATTAATTTAGAAGCCTGTAAGAACCTAAGGGATGTAAGAACCAAAAAGTTAGAGAAGTGGAAAGGAATGAAACACCCTAATTTAATAGGTGGTTATTAGGAATAAACTATTGATTTAATTAACATTCATGGAAAATATAAGCGAGAAATAAGAACTAAGAATTTGGAATAAGACAAATTAACATCCATAGCTTAAGGGTGTGAAGGTTTTAGGAAAAGTGGAAGAATAATTTTTATATATGGAATAAAATTTCTATATTAGTAAATATGGAATTTTGAATTTGAATGAGAATCAAGTGGTCAATAAGAGGAAGCATATTGAAATCGGAAAATGTTAAGGAAGTAATTAAGGCCATTTATGCGAAGGTATGAATATTCAATTTTGAATTAGATTTCCATAAGAATAAGCGTTATTTAATGGATAAAATGGACATAAAGGACATTAAAAAGCAATAATTAGGAATGTCAAGGATTGAAAAATATAGGAACACGGAAGAAAGGATTTAATAAAAGAGATAAACTTCCATAAAATAGTGTATCAGGAAGTTTAGACAAAAAATCAAAAATGTTAAGGAGCCCATAGAAATGATTTTAGACATACTATTAAAATATTTTAAAAAAGGAAATGTTAACATTTCATTTACATATTGAATAATAATTCAATTTTGGGAATAAAATTTGAAATATGGTTTTTGGAAAAATAAATGTTTTTGAGGAATTTGATAAGTTTACTATTTCTCCTGTTAGACAAACTATAATCTTAAACTTTAAGGGAAACAGAAGATGAATTCCTTAATTAAAGAATAATAGTAAACATTTATAGTTGTGAGTTTTAAAAAGATAAGAAATGTAAGTATCAAGAAATAAACAATGATAATGCCAAATTTATAATTGTCATTGCTTTGATATAACAAGCTTTTAATATTGAAATGAATTTGAAAGATTCTTTTCTTAAAAATCCTATTTAAGTTATGACAACAAATAGTGCTTTCAAAAAAAAAGTTATGACAACAAATTTGATGTGTAATCAAAAAGAAGATACATAAAAGCTGGTAGAATAAAGATCATAAATATACTCATTTGAGAAAGAGTGGGTAGTAAATTTATTTACTAAAATAAAGGTAGAATATGAAATAGCAAAAAAAAATAGCAAGGATAAGTCGGTTTTTATAGTGGACGCAACCACTTTCATTATAACAAATAAATGAACACATGAAAGTACATGACTTAGACATATTGTCTAACTACTAATCGCTGGTTTGAAGTGCCCGAACACTATGAAAAAGAACAACAGAGTGAAGCAGAGTGCTTTATCTACTATATATATCTAAGTCTGACCCCAACAAAAGTGGAGTAACTATAATCGTCACTTGATCCTATAACATTGACGTACTCAGTAAAAAGTACAACAAGGTTAGAAACAAAACACGGGTTAGGGCTACGAAATTCCTCTACCCGATCCCAAGTAGTATCATAGAAAAGAGTCTTATTCGCCTCAAAGATCAAAATCATCATCCACTACTTGATATATCAACTTCCTAAATTCATCATCAATGTCGTTAACATATCTATAATACATATTTTCAATAGGATCATATCTCATTCCAAATTTGTCATGGATCCAAGAGTGGTCATCCGAGATCCAGTAAATACCATCGTAATCTGATGTCTTATCATAAAGTGCATCATTATCTACAACTGGCTCAATATCCACAAGAACAATTTGAAGGATTTTTGCACTAGGTATGAAAACAGATGGTGGAGCTTTCTTGATCCATTTCACAATACGAGGACATGGCAGAGGAACGCGCTCGGATGGAGGAACATGGCCAGAGGCTTAGGTTTCGATGAACATGCAGTGTGTATGTGACCAAAGGAGTGACAAAAGGAGCAGATGTCCAACCTCCAACCATAGCGCACTCGCACTTCAACCACGTAATCATCAACAATTATAACTTTTATGGTCTCAGGAATAGTACTAGGAGTATAATAGATGGTAAATGACTACTCCAATAGTTAATTTGGTAATTTATTACAATTTACAACCATTAAGTAATATTTTTGAATAGCACACTCATTGTGCAAACAAAGTGTAATGAGTAATTAAGGATTTCCTAAACTAAAATGCAACATTAGTATGAAAATTTGATAAGAGTACACGTGCAGAATAATAATGGTTTTAAGTTGCATTGCTAAAATGAATGCATTCTCGAATTAGTGAATATGTTAGAAGGCTTAATTGCTTCTTAATTTAAAATTTGAATGATTAAAGTCTTGTTTTCAAATAAGAACAAGCATTTACCCTAAAACATTTGTTGTTTTGAAGGACATTAATGAATGATCTTCAGAATACAAATAAAAGATAAGTGTTAAAATAAGAGAGGTTATTTTACTCTTAATTTAAGAATTTATATGAATTTTATAATTTTAAAAATGGGGCATTTAATTGAAACATTTTGTAAGAAAATTATTAAGCTTTATTGTTAAAAGGATACACAAACCTTGAGTAATGCCTTAAAAGTATTATTATGTGAAGTAATAATGTATTTTGAAAATTTAGCAATAAATATCATTAGACATTTTTTGGAACTTATTTACTGCATAACTCAAATTTGGATTTTAATTAAGATTCTATTTTCTAAAATAGAATGAGCAATTGTTTTATTAACTATTAACAAAAGGTTTTATTGACCAATTTTGAAAGTGAGAATGGATGACATTCAATAGTTAATAAAGCATATGTTTAAAACGAAAAAGTGTTTATGCTCTTATTTAAAATATTTAAGTTAACATTTGAAAAGAAGCGTCTAAATCATAATTATAACATTTTGGAGTAAATTCTGAATAAAGGATGTTTTATCAAAATAGAACATGTATTGACATTGAGTACAGTAAGTATTAAATTCTTCACAGAAATTTAACATCTCAGGTTTTAATAAGATATTAAGTACTTGTTTTTGAGTTTGTGAAAATTTGAAAGATAATAAGGATATAACAATAACTAGAAGGATATATCTTGTGTAGTTACTAAAATTCCACCTTATAAAAGGAGATAACTTTGGAGTAATAAGGGTAGCTAAATAGGTTGGTTAGAACTAGGCTCTAAGACAAAGTAAGGATAAATTACATAACCTAATCTGGAAATTTAGCATTAGTTCCAGAAGTTTCTATTTGAAATATTGTGAGGCATAGTATTTCCAAAATCAAGAGTTGGTTGTGAATTAGACTGCCCTACATAATTTGGTTTAGGAATTAGGATGTTTATAATCGTATCTAACGATTAGCATATACACACAAATTTAGGTTTAACATAACTTACCGTAAGTCGCGATTTCAGAGAAAGATTTATGGATATTAATTCAAATTCGGTAGGGAAACAAATTTGTAATTAATAAGCACAAAAGAGGATTTCAGAGACAGATTTAGAAAAGTAGATTGATTTAGAGAAAATGGATATATTTTCAAGCTTAAAAGAACTTTAAAGAGTTAGCTAAGCATTCATAGGTACAACACAAAACAAAATCGTAGTGGGTACGATTAGGATAATACGACAAGGCACATGAAGAATACTCGGGGTAGCCATCTGTCGGTTGCATACCCGGACTGGTAGTAACACATAGTTGCAACTACCGCCCACCTCGGAACAACATTCCCAAATCAAGGATGCACATCAAATCCAATCAATCAAACCAAGGGATTATAGTAATAAAGGAAGAAGTGTTGCCGATGGGGTAGCAAACCACACTTGGACATTGTATAACACTTATTTTAGTCATTTTAATTATGACCCAAAGGTCAAGGACATCCATCATCGTTCTCTTACTTTATTGCAGAAGCGTTCCTCAAACTGACCTACTTTATTCTAGAATCATCAACCACGTATACAATTGTTAAAGTGGCGGTATTGGTTGAGAGTATGACAATATACGATCTCAGACTGTTTAACAACCAAATGCTTATTTCACACCAGTTAGATTTTTATATTTCAAACGGTTCACACTTCATATCAGATTTTCTTTCAAATCATTCATATTTAAAATAAAACATACTTTCATATTAAATCTCACTTTAAACCCAACTTAAAATCTCAAGACAATTCCACTTTTAACACATTTTGAATATTTAAAATAGTTGAGAAGTATATTAAAATTGTGTGTATATATATATGAAATAGGTTGACACAAATAGTTTGGATAATAAAAGCTTCAATAACAGTTTTGAATATAAAAGTAGTATTTATCAGAATTTAGTTAAATATGTATATAGTTAAATATTAAAGAAGTTAATTAAATTGCATGTTATGTCCCACGTACCAAACCTGTCCTTAGGTTGGCCCTTACAAAGCTCCTAGAGGAAGTGTAATGACCCGAATTTCGAACGCCTCGGAAGTCATGCCATTGTTTAAGAATAAGAATAGATAAAAGATAGAACTAAAGAAAAACATCAGAATCTCACAGCGGAACTTGAACAAAATATAATATAACATAATACAATACATCAAAGTCATAATACATCATAGTACGGTACATCAAATATATGGATATATTTCCATTTCAACTTACAACTTCATAATTATTCATAGATACTGCTAAGTGTCTTGCGCACTTCATAGATATAATATAGACCACCTTGCAGAAAGCATCCCGTCTAGTTATTCCAAAAGTTATCCAATACCTGGTTCACTTGTCTACTCATAACAAGTGTTATGAGTACCCAAGAGTTTAGGGAAAACACAGAAAAATAAACTTTGGGCCAGTCAGGGGATTGGTATGAGTAAACGATTTTAAAACAAGTTAAGAAATAAAACATATCTCATAAGATCACGACGTAAGTATGGAACGGGTTTTTACCTTATAAGAACAAAACATTTTGTATACTTTAAATCGGATATTATCATAGTGTCTACGGCTTTTCCACAAATAATTTAGAATCTAAAAGAATGCTTGCATCTCACATTCCACTATATAGTATACAAACAAAACCGCTTAGCTCTTATGGATAATGGATTTCGAACTATGACAAGGTATTGAACCACCTTCCGATAGTGTATCTCTAGAGGGGAATACACTGGGTTCAACAAGAACGTCTTGCAACCCGGCCCACACATGACCGATCACTCATTTCTCTTGAGTGTATCGAATGTATTATCACCGACGGTTGAGCCTACAAAACCGTTATCCGAAGATACAGAAGCAAAAGAAGTAACAAAGTGAATGCTCTCTAGATGGTGACAGTACACCCTAATGGGAGTGACCCACATAGCCATGCTGCCTGCCCGATTTTTGTCATTTTCCGGCTGTGAAGCTTGAGACAATTTCGTCCTTTTTGACAGATCACTTCTTTAATTACTTTGGATGTCACACTGTCATATCTATCAGAAAACACAATTTATTTTCCTAAATACATTACGGGCATAAAGCTAAGAGAAACGAATTCCTCTGCCACCAACATAATATACTTCAGAAAAGTCGATGTGTAAGATCTGATAGATATACGTTGTCAGACACCCGACCATACAAGTTATCCAGGGACTGGACAAACCGAAGGCACTATTCTATAAAACAAAATAGGCCTTGCATATCTCCGTCTTCAATTTACTTCAATAACTTATGGCACGCGGTGTATAAATCAAATCGAAGGGGAATATTAATCCCGACCTCTTCGAAATGATTAGCGTAATGTCTTTTATGGTTGATCGATACTTAAGAAACATATTTCAATATTCATTTGTATCAAAACATTTCTTTAAAGTAATAGTGATCAGCTTAAAGTGAACTGGATTAAATATAATTCAGTTTATATACTCTTTATTTTAACCAAACAGAATGGTATATGTCAGCATTGTTTGAATCCATACATTTTGAGTATCTTTTATAAATGAACAACTAGAGTGTGTGCATCGCACATGGTATTTTACTCTAAAATGTTTGCCTGTTTATATGGCATTTTATAGCTTTGTTATACTTGGTAAATTTCCTTTTAATTTTTAAATAATTATAAATAACTTAATTTATATCGTTTTCTATTTTCTATTTTATTATTTCCTTTTTCGTTTGATTTCTAAACTTGTTGAAAAACCCCTTTAAACCCATCTACCTACGATTACTCCTCTTAAGGTTTCCCTTCTACCGGACCAAGATGTTGACTTCTTTCTTCCTATTAATTTTTAAAACCTCTTTTTATTTATTTTTATTTTTCTTCTTTTATTTTATATTTCCTTTTTGTTTATTTGTAAAACTTGTTAACCCTTTTTAAGTCAAGCCACTACGATCCATTTCCCGTCTAATGTCTTTCCTCCTATCGCCAAAATGTTTGGCTTCTTTTCTCCTTCCTATTATTAAAAATCTCCTTTTATTTATTTATTTTTATATTATTCAAACAAATAATTTAATCACTGTTGAAATATATTTCTGATTAAGAACGTTTAACTTTATATTCGTTTTGACGGCTTCTATTTACTATTTTGTTATTAAGAAGTCAACATACTCATTTTACTTTCTCTACATATGCATATATTTATTTATTTTATTCTATTAACTAAGGTAAAATTTTGGTAATTCAAACATTTGTTTTACCACATTGACTACTACTTCTTTTCTACTTTTCCTTATTGCTTTATTGATTCCCCTTTCTTCTTTCTTCTTGTCTTCTTTCTTACCTTACTTTTATATTTACTTCCTATTACTTTGTTCTATTTATTTCTCTACAGGCCAACGGCCCACTTACCTCTTTTATTTGTTTTATTACTTTTCTTTTTAATTAACCCACAGCCTAATTGTTTTTCCAGTCCCAAATGTCCCCTCCCCCTTCTTGCCAAATACCACTTTACCTTGTGCCAAGTAACACTAGCGCCCTTCCCTTTACCAGTACCCCTTCTCATCGCCAAGTACCACATGCCCATCGTGCCAAGTACCATTTCCCATTTCCAGCGCCAAGTACCGCTTGTTCTTAGCGTGCCAAGTACCCTTTTTCATTTACCCAATGCCACTTTCCATTACCAGTATCATTTGCCAAATACCCAACGGGCCAAGTTCCTTTGCCATGTACCCTTTCTCCTTGCCAAGTACCAAGTACCAAATTTCTTTGCTCTCTTTTCTTTTCGTTTGACTTGCTGTTGTCCAATTCTTAACCAAATTCTTCTTTCTATATGTTTGCTCCAGTTCTTGTGCACACTTGTGCACGCTATTCATATGCACAGCCACTCTCGTGACCAAACGCCTCCCGCGCCACTACCCGACACCATCTTCGATCATCATTTCCCAGTCAACCGCCTCTTTATTTTCACTTATCTTTCCTTATTTCCTTCCTGTTAAACCACTTCTTTATTGCATGTTCCCTCTCCACTTCTTTCCTTTCTTTTGTTGATTTTCCTCCCACTTCATTCGTGATACATACTCACTTACAGTAGCACATAAAAAACCAATATCCCATGTATGAACATAACCCGCATGTATTTCAGGCAAACCAATATCCCACGCCATCTTCCATTCTCCTATGTTTCGTTCTGACTTCCTTTTTTTTCATACTTACGCTTAAAACTAATAAGATGTGCCAGCTATTTATATGGAAGGCACGTTGGACATATAAATGCGTTAAAAGCACCTTGGACACATTTCATATCAAACTTACTGTGATTATGCTTTACTTCAATTTACATTGATTCAGACCAAACTTCATTAGTTCGACGTCGAACCTTGGCTGGACTCCCTCATCAAACCGTAGCCCACTCGATTCACTCGTCATTGCACAATTCATCATCAAAGTCGAGTGCTAAAACCAGCGCCCCAAATCTCATATTAACCTCAAGCTCCTTAATTAATTATTCAAAAAAAAACATTTTAGTATTTTTCCTTGATTCTCTAATCCTCAGCGCCCCTCCAGACTCAGCCCCATACCCGACACCCACATAGTTCGCCAGACTTCGCCATGTTTCTCTTTTCAGATTAATCCCAACAATCTCTTTATTCCCATTGTTAATAATCATGATTTATTCTTCCTGAATTCATGGCTGGATAATAAAGAAACATTTATATTGAAATGGTTGAAAAATTAGTTTATAAACTCTCTTTTGTTGTGTATGTTATATAAAACAAATTGAGATTTTATTTTTAACAAATATTTTAGAACTAGACAGCCATTTATCACTCAGTAAACAACATCTATAATCCACTAGAATATTGGTAATGGATTTTAAAGTGTTTGACAGGTTTTATGTTTATTAGTGTACACGATAGTTAATTATCAATAAGAAATCACAGGATTAGTCATAAATATTTGTTTCTGAAATACATTTGACAGATACAAATACTAGTGCAAACATATACACATGAGTATCAATGTTTAACATATGATCATGTCATGATTTTAATAGAGAATCAATGGGTATTTTCTATGCTTCTGTTTATATATGCAGGGGCTTAATTTGTATTGTTTATGTCAACACAAATCATTATGCAGTGTAAATGGATTATGTATACAAAATTAAACACTAGTAAATGCTCAATACAACCAAGATCAAGAACTTAAGAGAGATTTAACAGTTGAATTTACTCACAACTAAATGCCTTTGTTCTTTGTTCTCAGCCTGGTTTCTTTCTTCAGATCCCTTGCTTAGTTTTGTTAGAGTGTTTGTGAATTTATTATGAGAGTTTATATGTGTGAGGGTATGTATTTATAGCAGGATTAAATGACTAAAATAATGTGTGGTTTGCTTACATTGGAAGGAAACCGAGTGTAGCTAAACTAGCTTAGCTGTGGCATGTTTTAGTAGCTGTATGCGTAAATTGATTGAAAGAGATATGTAACGACACGCTTTCTACGCATCATAGGATCGTAGAATATTTATTTCTTTCACATACGAAGTCGTATGGTCATGTAACTTTGGGAGACGACTATTGGGGTCATTTCCCATGTTCATGATTTTTCCCGATTTTTAAATGACCATTTTACCCCTAGTTGGTATTGTTTTGACCATAACTTTTGATTGGAAATGAATTTTGACCTGAAACCACTTCCATTGGCTCCGGATGATGGTTTATAATTCCGTAGGGTGGTCACATTAGCCAAACGGACTCACCGTTTGGGAGATATGGCTGAAACAAGTTTCAGATAGTGAAAAACAGCTTAATTGGGCTTAACCGGGTGATTAACAGCTAGGCCCAATGGAGAATTTCGGGATTAGGGTTATGAGGAGGCTGAAATCAGTTAGAGAATGATCTTATTTTCATTTTTCAGCTGCCACTTTCATTCTTGAACCCTAACAATGGTCGCCAACATCTAGAAACATCCCCAAATCACTTTCTAATCAAGGATTAAGCTTAGCAACATCAAATCAAGGAGAAATAGCACCAAATCAGTATTAGAGCTGCTGTTAGACATCAGTATTCACCCAAATCAGTGAGGTTTTAGTTCTGAAAATTTTATTTGTGGCCAAGGTGAGTGATTTGCATAGTTTTGCACTAATTACGGTTAATTAAGGGTAATTAGTGAAGATTAGCGAATTTATACACTAATAAATTCTGGAAAAATATCTATAAATTCAAAAATAATATTTTATGCCTCTGTTAGAAATTTGGTTTGATTCGGTTAAGTTTTGTTAACCCTATGATTAGTTTTGCTTCAACATGCTTAAGGGAAAATATGAGATTTTGGGTATGTTTGATCCATTTTACATGCTATAGTTAATGTTTTGATGTTTGTGGTTGATGTTACATTTTGCTATGACTGTATGACATGATTTGTGATTGTCTAGAAGTGTTAGATTGGTCGAAAACGCCGTCGAATGGTGTAAATAGTCACTGGAATGAGTTGCGGGAATTTGGCCGATCCGGATCGGATCGGAGGGAGGAGCCCAAACCGAACCGACCAGGAGACCTCCCCACGAACCGATGTTCTGGAGTCAGGTAGCCTCACGAGCTGAACTGAAGGAGTATATCCGAACCGAACCGACCTGGTGCTATGGAGCTAGAATCCCGACCCGACCCGATGGAGAAGCTTGAGAGACCCGACCCGATCCAATTGCGTGGGAAGGAGGACCGAACCAGAGGAGTTTTTCCATGAAGCCAGGAGGTGTGGACTCCGATCCGAACCGCTGGAGGAAGATCACCCCGATTCGACCCGAAGTAGAGAGGAAGGTTGAGATGGAGATTCCGAACCGATCTGATTGCTTAGGGAGGAGTATTCCGATCCGAACTGAGGAGCTGATGACCACGACCTGAAGTAAAGTAAAGTGAAGAAATGAAGACCGGTCCGGAGAAGAAGGTGATGACCAGAACCCGAGATGCAAAGGAAGTCCAAATGAGGAGCTTTGACTCAGGATCTAGTTAGGAACCCATGAGTGAGCTTCATGATTGGGCTTTGCTGCGGGACGTGTGCAAAGGGGTCGTCGATGTCTGTAACTTTGAATCACTATGTGTAGGGAGTACGCGGACGGATTCAGGACCAAAGTGGCCTAGGTACGACTAAAGGGCTGTAGACCAATGAAGTGGGGTCATTTGTAAAGATTTGGTCATGACTCCATGTGGTAAGCTTGGTAGTAGCAGTAGATATACAAGTCGAACTCCGTCACTACTTCGATGGGTCTAGTGATTGACAGTGGTGGACATCGTATGCTTCACGCACTGAGTGAGAGATGTGAGGATGGTTGCTATGCTTGACTTGTTTGCCATCATTATGACATGCACACCCCACCCCCGTATTCTTTACACTATTCGTTATGGCACCTTAGAGTATTGTACGGTATGTAGTGCTAACTCTTTGGTTGCAGGTCCAGGTTTAGGTATGGTTTAGTATACCTGTTATTGTTCTGTTTAGCTGCTTATCGCTCATACCAGACTTTTTGTCTGACCCAGAGTTTTATGTCTCTTCTTATTACTCTGGGTGCTCTCACGAGCAGACTAGAGACATGTTAACTGGGTATGCACGAGTAACTAATCCGGAGACGAGCAGGAGGCTTCCACGTATGATACATATAGTATTATCGCTGTATTGTTGAAGATCACTGCTTGGGCATTAGTAGTGCATCTTCTACTTTAGCTTTCTTTTGTTTTAGAGACAGTAAATTTGGAAAGTTGTAATAAGCTGTATTTGGATTTCCGCTGCTCTGATGTTGATGTTGGTTTTAGTTATCAGCTTATGCATTGTCTCACCTGTTTTATGTCAAGTATATTATTATTATATTTTGTTCCATGCGCTGTGAGACATTCTACAGGTTCTTGATTAGTTCGTTCTCTTCTTTCCTTTCTTTGGCGACCGTTCCGTGCTAGTCGGGCATGTGTACAACGCACTTTCGGAGGAAATGCCGGCTGGTGCGGGCGGGCCGTCACAAGATAGCTGAGTGGTGTTTTTCCCATTAGTTCATATTGAAAGCAAGTAGTGTATATGCTTTCAAGTTTTTGATCTCCACTTCAGGTTCTACGTGGACAGGCAAAACTTACAAGTTCAACAGCTTGCACACTCTATTTTCAAAGGCTAGGCTTTGATTTTTGTGTGCTAGTATTATAGTTGATTTAAGCAGAACATGCCTAGTGCATGAGTTCATTGAAAGGTACAAATCATCCTATGGTTTAGCTGTGCACTTGTTTGAAAATAAATGCTTAGTTCTTAAGGCACCAAGCACATGCACAAATCAATTTAAAAAGAAAACAATCTTCTGGTTTCATGCTAGTATTGGCTGTCTTAGACGATATATGTTCTGCCGATGCAGGCTAGAGTATAAGTGAGGTGCAGTGTACTAAAACCATGTGCAAACATTTATTGAAAAAGCATATTTTGGTCTTAAGCTTACCTAGGCTTATTTATAGCTTAGGACTGCATACATATATGATGTGAAAACATAGGTAATCACTATCTATTAGCTTGGAAAAGAAGTTTAGGTGCTAGCTGTTTGATGTGTACCAAGGTCATATGCCAATGGGATGCTTAATTTGATGTTTTGATTTGAATAATGCATAGTCAGACTATCTTTCTAGCTTAGGAGAGAAAATGCTATAGCTAGTTGTTTTCATGCATATATAGGCGCAGATATAGCAACATAGTTCATATATGTATATAGCTTGAGTACACTTTTATTTTTAATGTATATTCAGTTTTCAAGTTTCCTATGTACCGTATTGATTAAACAACACATTTATATGCATCAAAAGAGTTTGTTCATGGATTTGATCTTGGGTATAAAAGGTTCTAAATTTTCTTATGTCTGTTTTGTTTTATATATATTAAGCAATACAATATTCTACATATAAATATTGATTTTAACATAAGTTGAAGATCTAATTAAAATGTGGAACAAAAGTTAAAATATTACTTGTTACCTTATTTTAGATGTGTATATATTAAATATTTTTATAACAACTAATATATATAACATATATATACATACACATACACATTCATAGGCTTAAAAGATCAAGTTTTAAATATTCCTCAAGTATTAACTTCAACTAATTTAATCGGTCATTGGCAAAGTCAATGATTTATCGATTAACAAAGTCGGTAAAAATCCGGGATGTTACAATCTACCCCCCTAAAAAGAATTCGACCCCGAAATTAAAGCTTAACAAGTATATTTTAGTTATAATTAGAGCTATAGACTTATATCAACAAATAACACACATCATCAATTTGTTATTAATCACATTCATTTCTATAACTAGAAATATCTGTCACTATGATTGGAAAATATCTCCATTCTGCATTTCTATTTCTCAACATTTATTAGTTCCTAACCGTAAATTGGTAAGTGAATAATTCTCTAAGTATAAACCCCGAAGACCCAAATCAACATCAGATCAATACCCAGAAAATCATTCAACTTAGCCAATCTATAGTTCAGTTCCAATTTTTCAACTCCGTATTACCTAAAAAATATCCTTTTATATTTGGAAAATAAATTCCAAATCATATTTACGTCATTGATTCGAATCAACCCGTTCGAATATATTTATCTGCTCCAAATTCTCTTTTTAAACTCAATTCCATATTCAGCACATCAGACTATTTCACTTAACAACGTTAAGTTCTATCCACAGTCTCCCTTAACTAACTAATTCTTAAATTAGTTATCTCCATTAGAAATCTGATTTTATTTCAGCAAAATCAGCTTGTTCACTTTCCATGAGTTCACATCCAGCTAAGTCTGGAAATATCAAATTTTAATTCAGTTTATAATTTTAACTCCATTAATACGATTAGATATTATTCTAATTCAATTCAACATTATTCATCCAATTCTTAGACTGACCCTAATTAATTTAATTCCTTTTTATTAAAAAGCGTAAGGTGCCTTCCAGAACTTTTTTCATTTAACTTGCTTAAGTAAAAAATTATTCCCAGAATCTAAATTCCTGAGTTTTTATTTCAAATTCTTTAGAAATCGCACAAATATATACATATATTTATAACTATCTCAAATTCAAATCTTTTGAATTTTCAAACCACTTGTTTTCTTCCAAACAACTTTCCATTAGAAATTTTTCTAAGGTAGCAATTTATCACTTAGAAACTCGAAAATGAACACTGATGATGCTGTAGTCATCATAAGAATTATTTTCCAGTGACTGAAGTGAGTTCAGTGCTTAATCACTTTTAAAATCCAATCAAAAAATGGTTATTATCCAAATTTTGAAAGTAATACTATATTACTTTATATTTATTTAGAAAAATATTTTTCCAAACACCCACGATTTTAAATTCCAAAATCTGGTTTGAATCCAACCTTAATTCATCTCATTTTGTATATAACTCAAGTTGATCGTCCTATATATATAATAATATAAAATTACAAATACGCTCTTTCAATACTCACTCAAAGCCTAGGTATTCAGTAACCTAAGCTCTGATACCAACTGTAACGACCCGACATTCGAACACCACGGAAGTCATGCCATTATTTAAGAATAAGAATAGATAAAAATAGAACTAAAGAAAAACATCAGAATCTCACAGCGGAACTTGAACAAAATATAATATAACATAATACGATACATCAAAGTCATAATACATCATAGTACGGTACATCAGATACATGGATATATTTCCATTTCAACTTACAACTTCATAATTATTCATAGATACTGCTAAGTGTCTTGCAAACTTCATAGATATAATATAGACCACCTTTCAGAAACCATCCCGTCCAGTTATTCCAAAAGTTATCCAATACGTGGTTCACTTGTCTACTCATAACAAGTGTTATGAGTACCCAAGTGTTTAGGGAAAACACAGAAAAATAAACTCTGGGTCAGTCAAAGGACTGGTATGAGTAAACGATTTTAAAACAAGTTAAGAAATAAAACATATCTCATAAGACCACGCCGTAAGTACGGAACGGGTTTTTACCATATGAGAACAAAACATTTTGTATACTTTAAATCATATATTATCATAGTGTCTAGGGTTTTTCCACAAATAATTTAGAATATAAAAGAATGTTTGCATCCCACATTCCACTATATAGTATACAAACAAAACCGCTTGGCTCTTATGGATAATGGAATTCCAACTATGACAAGGTATGGAACCACCTTCCGATAGTGTACCTCTAGAGGGGAATACACTGGGTTCAACAAGAACATCTTCCAACCCGGCCCATACATGACCGACCGCTCATTTCTCTTGAGTCTATCGAATGTATTGTCACCGACGGTTGGGCCCACATAACCGTTATCCGAAGATACAGAAGCGAAAGAAGTAACAAAGTGAATACTCTATAGATGGTGACAATACATCCTAATGGGAGAGACCCACCTAGCCATGCTGCCTGCCTGATTTTTGTCATTTTCCGGTTGTGAAGCTTGAGGTCAATTTCGTCCTTTTTAACAGATCACTTCTTCAATTACTTTGGATGCCACACTGTCATATCTGTCAGAACACACAATTTATTTTCCCAAATATGTTACGAGGATAAAGCTAAGAGAAACGAATTCCTCCGCCACCAATATAATATACTTCAGAAAAGTCGATGTGTAAGATCTGATAGATATACGCTGTCAGACACCCGACCATACAAGTTATCCTGGGACTGGAAAACCGAAGGCACTATTCTGTAAAACAAAATAACCCTTGCATATCTTTCTCTTCAATTTACTTGAATAACTTCTGACACGCGGTGTATAAATCAAATCGAAGGGGAATATTAATTCCGGACTGTTCGAAATGATTAGCGTAATGTCTTTTATGGTTAATCGATACTTAAGAAATAGATTTCAATATTCATTTGTATCAAAACATTTCTTCAAAGAAATAGTTATCAGCATAAAGTGAACTAGATTAAATATAATTCAATTTATATTCTCTTTATTTTAACCAAACAGAATGGTATATGTCTGCATTGTTTGAATCCAGACATTTTGAGTATCTTTTATAAATGAACAACTAGAGTGTGTGCGTCGCACACGATATTTTACTCTAAAATGTCTGCCTGTTTATACGACATTTTGTAGCTTTGTTATACTTGGTAAATTTCCTTTTTATTTTTAAGTAATTATAAATAACTTAATTTATACCGTTTTCTATTTTCTATTTTCTATTTTATTATTTCCTTTTTCGTTTGATTACTAAACTTGTTGAAAAACCACTTTAAACCTATCTACCTACGATTACTCCTCTTAAGGTTTCCCTTGTACCGGACCAAGATGTTGACTTCTTTCTTCCTATTAATTTTTAAAACCTCTTTTTATTTATTTTTATTTTTCTTCTTTTATTTTATATTTCCTTTTTGCTTATTTTTAAAACTTGTTAACCCTTTTTAAGTCAAGCCACTATGATCCATTTCCCGTCTAATGTCTTTCCTCCCATCGCCAAAATGTTTGGCTTCTTTCTCCTTCCTATTACATTAAAAATCTCCTTTTATTTATTTATTTTTATATTATTCAAACAAAGAATTTAATCACTATTGAAATATATTTCTGATTAAGAACGTTTAACTTTATATTCGTTTTAACGGCTTCTATTTACTATTTTGTTATTAAGAAGTCAACACACACATTTTACTTTCTCTACATATGCATATATTTATTTATTATATTCTATTAACTAAGGTAAAATTTTGGTAATTCAAACATTTGTTTTACCACATTCACTACTACTTCTTTTCTACTTTTCTTTATTTATTTATTGATTCCCCTTTCTTCTTTCTTCTTGTCTTCTTTCTTACCTTACTTCTATATTTACTTCCTATTACTTTGTTCTATTTATTTCTCTACAGGCCAACGGCCCACTTACCTCTTTTATTTGTTTTATTACTTTTCTTTTTAATTAACCCACAGCCTAATTGTTTTCCCAGGCCCAAACGTTCCCTCCCCCTTCTTGCCAAATACCACTTTACCTTGTGCCAAGTAACACTAGCGCCCTTCCCTTTACCAGTACCCCTTCTCATCGCCAAGTACCACATGCCCATCGTGCCAAGTACCATTTCCCATTTCCAACGCCAAGTACCACTTGTTCTTAGCGTGCCATGTACCATTTTTCATTTACACAATGCCACTTTCCATTACCAGTATCATTTGCCAAATACCCAACGTGCCAAGTTCCTTTGCCATGTACCCTTTCTCCTTGCCAAGTACCAAGAACAAAATTTCTTTTCTCTCTTTCCTTCTCGTTTGACTTGCTGTTGTCCACTTCTTAACCAAATTCTTCCTTCTATATGTTTGCCCTGGTTCTTGTGCACACTTGTGCATGTTGTGCATATGCACAACCACTCTTGTGACCAAATGCCTGCCGCGCCACTACCCGACACCATCTCCGATCATCATTTCCCAGTCAACCGTCTGCTTCTTTTCACTTATCTTTCCTTGTTTCCTTCCTGTTAAACCACTTCTTTATTGCGGGTTCCCTCTCCACTTCTTTCCTTTCTTTTGCTGATTTTCCTCCCACTTCATTCGTGATACATACTCACTTACAGTAGCACATAAAAAGCCAATATCCCATGTATGAATATAACGCGCATGTATTTTAGGCAAACCAATATCCCACGCCATCTTCTACTCTCCTCTGTTTCATTCTGACTTCCTTTTTTTCATACTTAAGCTTATAACTAATAAGATGTGCCAGCTATTTATATGGAAGACACGTTGGACATATAAATACGTTGAAAGCACCTTGGACACATTTCATATCAAACTTACTGTGATTATGCTTTACTTCAATTTACATTGTTTCAGACCAAACTTCATTAGTTCGACGTCGAACCTTGGCCGGACTCCCTCACCAAACCGAAGCCTACTCGATTCACTCGTCATTGCACAGTTCATCATGAAAGTCGAGGGCCGAAATCAGTGCCCCAAATCTCATATCACCCTCAAGCTCCTTAATTAATTATTGAAAAAAAAACATTTTAGTGTTTTTCCTTGATTCTCTAATCCTCAGCGCCCCTCCGGATTCAGCCCCATACCCGACACCCACGTAGTTCGCCAGACTTCGCCATGTTTCTCTTTTCAGATTAATTCCAACAATCTCTTTATTCCCATTGTTAACAATCTTGATTTATTCTTTCTGAATTCACGGTTGGATAATGCGGACACATTTATATTGAAATGGTTGAAAACTTAGTTTATAAACTCTCTTTTGTTGTGTATGTTATATAAAACAAAGTGAGATTTTGTTTTTAACAAATATCTTACAACTAGACAACCGTTTATCACTCAGTAAACAACATCTATAATCCACTAGAATATAGGTAAGGGATTTTAAAGTGTTTGACAGGTTTTATGTCTATCAGTATACACGATAGTTAATTATCAACAAGAAATCACAGGATTAGTCATAAATATTCGTTTCTGAAACATGTTTGATAGATACATATACTAGTGCAAACATATACACATGAGTATCAATGTTTAACATATGATCTTGTCATGATTTTAATAGAGAATCAATGGGTATTTTCTATGCTTCTATTTATATATGCAGGGGCTTAATTTGTATTGTTTATGTCAACACAGATCATTATGTAGTGTAAATGGATGATGTATGCAAAACTAAACACTAGTAAATGCTCAATACAACCAAGGTTAAGAATTTAAGAGAGATTTAACAGTTGAATTTACTCACAACTAAATGCCTTTGCTCTTTGTTCTCAGTCTAGTTTCTTTCTTCAGATCCCTTGCTTAGTTTTGTTCGAGTGTTTGTGAATTTGTTGTGAGAGTTTATATGTGTGAGGGTATGTATTTATAGCAGGATTAAATGAGTAAAATAATATGTGATTTGCTTACATTGGAAGTAAAATAATGTGAGGGTATGTATTTTAGTAGTTTTATGCGTAAATTGATTGAAAGAGATAGCTGAGTAGTGTTTTTCCTATCAGTTCATATTGAAAGCAAGTAGTGTATAGGCTTTTAAGTTTTTGATCTCCACTTCAGGTTCTACGTGGACAGGAAAAACTTACAAGTTCAACAGCTTGCATACTCCATTTTCAAAGGCTAGGCTTTGATTTTTGTTTGCTAGTATAGTAGTTGATTTAAGCAAAACATGCCTAGTGCATGAGTTGATTGAAAGATACAAATCATCCTATGTTTAGCTGTGCACTTGTTTGAAAATAAATGCTTAGTTCTTAAGGCACCAAGCATATGCACAAATCAAATTTAAAAGGAAAACAATCTTCTGGTTTCATGCTAGTATAGGCTGTCTTAGATGATATCTGTTCTGCCGATGCATGCTAGTGTAGAAGTGAGGTGCAGTGTACTAAAACCGTGTGCAAACATTTAATGAAAAAGCATATTTTGGTCTTAAGCTTACTTAGGCTTATTTATAGCTTAGGACTGCATACATATTTGATGTGAAAACATAGGTAATCACCATTTATTAGCTTGGAAAAGAAGTTTAAGGCTCGCTGTTTGATGTGTACTAAGGTCATATGCCAATGTGATGCTTAGTTTGATGTTTTGATTTGAATAATGCATAGTTAGACTTTCTTTCTAGCTTAGGAAAACAAATACTATAGTTAGTTGTTTTCATGCATATATAGGCGCAGATATAGCAACATAGTTCATATATGTATATAGCTTGAGTACATTTTTATTTTTAATGTATATTCAGTTTTCAAGTTTCCTATGTACCCTACTGATTAAACAACACATTTATATGCATCAAAAGAGTTTATTCATGGATTTGATCTTGGGTATAAAAGGTTTTAAATTTTCTTATGTCCCTTTTGTTTTATATATATTAAGCAATACAATATTCTACATACAAATATTGATTTTAACATAAGTTGAAGACCTAATAAAAATGTAGAACAAAAGTTAAAATATTACTTGTTAGCTTATTTTAGATGTGCATATATTAAATATTTTTATAACAAACTAATATATATAACATATATATACATACACATACACATTCATAGGCTTAAAAGATCAAGTTTTAAATATTCCTCAAGTATTAACTTCAACTAATTTAATCGTTCATTGGCAAAGTCAATGATTTATCGATTAACAAAGTCGGTAAAAATCCAGGATGTTACAGGAAGTGGACATTCCTGTAAACTATCCTACTATATTATTGCCATGACTAAACCACTTTTTAGAAAAGGAGGACCCATAGACCACTTTGAATCTAATAAGAGAGGGTCCCATGACTTTGGTCCAAATCCAAGGAATAAACCTTCGGAACAGTCCTAGTCCTAACCAGTTAAGACCCAAACTAGATAAGAAGAGATTCAGCCACTTAAGACCTTCTCAAAGCGGTAGTAAGCCTACCTATTTACACACATAATAGGTATATATATATATATATGTATATACGTACGTACATATACACACACAGTAGAACTCTCACATTAAACCGATTTCTTGTAGATGCTGGATATGTTGGGAAGTTCCTGGCAGACTTCTACTACAAGCGGACTTAACCTCGTGTCATAGTGTACAAGGTTTAATGGTCCATGGCACCCAAACCTAGCCAAACTCACTTGTGGTTGCTGGATTTTTCGATTGGCTCTGCGCAGACTTATACCACAAATGACAACTAACCTCGTGTCTGTGTGTCATTATTTAATACATATGAATAATCGATTTATGCACATACACAATAGAAACAATTCATATGGGGACATTTCAAATTTCTAATCCTATCCTAACGTATTTATTACACCATTTTTACATTCGATTTCATTGATTACACTATATAAGTATATAATTTAATACGTGCTATAAACGCTAATTCCCGTTCGAATTAAGAAATGTTCTAACGGTAAAGTGTGTCAATCCCATTCACATCAAAGGTATACAAGCCAAATTCTCATATTTAACTACTAAATTCATGGCATGATTAATAACAGCAGCAAGTGGGAAAATATCGACATAACTATTCAAACTTGTATCCTAGGCTTGTTGGAATTACTTGGATAATGAAAGAGAAACTAGGTGTTACTTACATACATAATATTCAGCATATATGTACACATATATTTATAAACATATACACAAACTCTTGTTTAAATACAATTTACCCTTTTTCCTATGTTGCACATTAAAACATTAAAATTTGATTATTCCAAATCTGAATACGTTCAAATTCTCCATTTTGAATGGAAATCTAAACCTTTCCAAATAATGAAACCAAACCAAATCTTAATCCTTTTTTTCCACAAACACTTTTAAACAAAAAAGAATCATCCAACTATTTCTTAATCATAAACCAAATAATTCACAAACCCAGATATTGTTGATTGGCAACTTTACAATAATTAAAAATAGGAGATCTACGGGCTTACATTATGATGTTATCGTGAGACCAAACCTCCTTAGGCATACAAATCAATATGAATCTACAAAATACAGAATTTATCTTAAACAAGTATTATTTCCACTCATAGTGATTTAGGAAAAGGAAATAAAACTGATTTAAATGATGTAAACGTTGCTCTTCAATCCTACTGCAAATATATATAAGAGAATCTTATAAATCTAAATCTCATATATAAATTATAGAAATTCCAGAATGAAATAGAAATAGATTAAAAATGAAACAGATTAGGGATAGAAGACGAAACCTATTTCAACCTAATTTCTGGAATATCAGTAGTAGAATGGGGGCACAGAGAAAGAGAGGGTTTAGATAATTGTGAGGTGAGTTAAGTGGTATTTATAGGTGTGTAACTGAATAGTAACCATTAGATTAACATTGGCTAAATCTAAACTATTCTTTTTATAAAACCAGCCGAAACACCATCCCAAACCACCCTCACTGGCCTGAGCCGCACCAGGCGATCGACAACCCACTAAAGGGCGGTCGACCTCTGCGTGTCGACCCCTTGGGGTAAAAACGCCCATGGACCACGTGGCGTGCATTTTTAATTAATTATAATATTTATTTCCTTCTATTACCAATTAATTTCCTTATATGATATATATTCTTTATCCCTTGTTTCTTATTTGTTATATTGAAATCCATATTTGCCAAAGGGAATGTTATTATTATCCAAATTATGCATTTATCCCTTAGATATATATATATATATATTACATTAATTTAAACATATATATACACACATTTGCTGTATGACATTATTAAATTATTATTTCTTCATATTGACTCCGTTTTCAACATATTACATATGGAAACGTATCAGAATTTCATCACAAATCCAAATATAACAGTTTTATGGCCAAATTATTTTTTATCTAAAATTCTCATCCTTCCACCATTTTATATTTATTGCTTATTCAACTTATTAAATCTCTTAGTTTATTTGGTATATTTTTACAGGGTGTTACATTCTCCCCTCTTAAAATAGATTTCGTCCGGAAAACTGTCTGAAGGGGCAAAAAACACAACTCGCTCTAAACATCCATGTTACACACACATGTTTATCCATAAACATCCATGACTCACGGTGATTATGAACTACAGACTCACTAAAGTGAGCTTAATCCTAGCATGTATGTGAAATAAGTGATGCAATCTGTATGCAAAACATCCTGATATGCATATATTTCTATATGAGTGCGCTATGCAATTGTGTTGCATTCATTTTCCTAGCATCCAATCTAGAAACCACAATGCCATGTAAATTAGATGGAAAATTACCCGACAAAAGATCTGGGTGGGTCTGTCTCATCTTGTATTCAGTCTCCCAAGTTCTCTCCGTAGGGTCATCTCTCCATTGTACCCGAACAAGGTGAAAGATCTTATTAAGGAGTCTTCTGATTCCGTGGTCTACAATCTTTGCAGTGGCAAGGGCACCCTAGACACCAACTCGAGTTTCCATATGTCCCCAATCTCGACAAGCTCGAGTCTAATAGCAGAATCATGAAGGTACTTTCTAAAATGAGATACATGAAAAACGTTATTGTTCTCTGATAGGTGTTCTAGGAGATCCACTCGATAAGCCAAAGATTATATTCTCTCGATAATTCTAAAAGGCCTAATAAATCTAGATCCAACTTCCCAGTCCTCCCAAACTGGACAATCTTCTTGAGAGGGGAAACATTTACGAATACCAAGTCCCCTGTACTGAACTCAAGTTCTCACCTCCTCTTATCAACATATGATTTTTGACGTTCTTGGGCTACCCTCATCCTTTGCCTAATCAAAGAAATATTCTCCGTGGAATCAGGGGAGAAGTCTGCTCCGAGTAGAACCTTGTCGGTAGTTTCCCACCAAAAAGTTGGCGATTTGCATAGCCTTTCGTAAAGCACTTCAAAAGGGGTCATACCAATCGTTGTTTGAAAAATATTGTTATATGTAAACTCCACAAACGGTGGGTGTTGTTCCCGAACTCCTCCAGGGTCGATAATGCAAGCTATACGCAAGTCTTCTAGGATCTGATTAATTCTCTCCGTCTGTCCATCGATCTGTGGGTGGTAAGCTATACTTAAGTTGAGCGTCGTCCCCAATCCTTCTTGTAAACCTCTCCAAAATTCACTTGTGAATAGGGGGTCTCGATCGCTAGCTATACTAGATGGGATATGATGCAATCCGAAAATTTCTCTAACATACAACTGGGCTAATGAAGCTGTAGTTCTATTCTTCTTGATTGGTATAAAATAAGCACTCTTGGTCAAATGGTCCACTATAACCCAAATAGCCTCATTTCCCTTCTGGCTCCTTGGAATCCCATCCAAAAATAACATGGAAATATGCTCCCATTTCCACATGGGAACTTCTAAAGGTAACAGTAACCCTCCGGGTCTTCCTTGCTCCGCTTTTACTTTTTGGCATGTTAGATACTTGGCCACAAACTCAGATATCTCCCTTTTCATCCCTTCCCAATGGAGATTTCTTTTCATATCCTTATACATTTTGTCTCCACCAGGGTGTATGGTCATCCTCAACCTACGACACTCCTCTAAAATTTCTTTTCTTAACTCCTCATCCTTGGGGACACAAAGTTGCTCATCCCTAAGCAAACCTCCGTCGTTGCTCAAATATGATTAAATGAGGAAAGATCTCCTTCTTCCTTACTTTCTCCTTCAAGTTTCTTATTTCTTCGTCAAGATCTTGCATACTCTGAATCCTTTCCCTTATAGTGGGTCTAACTAGCATGACTCCAAGAAAACTACTAGAAGCTACTAACGAGGGTTGCAAGTTAAAGTTGGAGAGAAACTCCAACTGTTTCCATTCCAAAATTGCATTCAAAGACTCATGTCTCCTACTTAACGCATTAGCTACGACAATCCCTTTTCCTAGGGTACACTAGATCAAGAATTCAAAAAGGAAATGTAGTCCATCCATCATTGTTATCTCAAATTTAGATCACATTGATAGAATAAATATTTTAGGGATTTATTGTTAGTGAAAAGCTTGAACTTCGCTCCTAAAGATAGTGCCTCCACATTTTTAAAGTGAACACTACCGTGTCTAACTCAAGGTCCTAAACTGGGTATCTTTTTTAGGGGTCCTTGAGTTGTCTACTGGCACAAGCAATATCTTTTCCTTCTTGCATGAGAACCACTCCTAAACCGATTCCGCAAGCGTCAGTGTAAACTGTTAACATCCTTGAGTTTTTGGGTATAATAAGAACTGGCGCACTCGTCAATGCTTCCTTTAATTTCTTAAAAGCCACATCCCACTTATTACTCCCAGAAAATACCAGGTTTTCTTTGTTAGTTGAGTTAAAGGGGTTGCAATCTTTGTGAAGTTCTTAATAAACTTTTGGTAATATCCTGCTAATCAAAGGAAGCTTCTTACCTCCGTAGCATTTCGAGGCACTTTCGGTTCCCTAATTGCCTCGATCTTTGAAAGGTCTACTGCCAAACCTTTGCCCGACATGATATGCCCTAAAAATCTAACTTCTTCCCTCGACACTTTGAAAACTTGTCTTTCAACTGGTTATCTCTAAGTACTCCTAGGACCGGTCTTAGGTGACTTTCATGCTCTTTATGGTTCTTGGAAAATATAAGGATGTCGTCCACGGAAACCACCACGATCTTATTCAGAATCCCCATAAACACTCTACTCATGAGATCAACAAAGAAGGTGGGTGCATTCGTTAGACCAAAGGGCATAACTACCTATTGGAACAATCCATTTGGAATCCAAAATACGGTTTTATCCTTACTATCCTCTGAAATTCTCAATTGATGAAATCAAGTTGCAAGGTCTAATTGGGAAAATACTTGGGCTTCCCCCAAGTGGTCAAATAGATCATCAATTCTAAGTAAGGGTGCTTATTCTTCTTAGTTAGTTTATTTAACTCTCTATATTCCATGAAAAGTCTTAGGGACCCATCTGCTCTGGTAGCAAACTGTAACGACCTGCCATCTCGACCACTTTAAGTCGATAATAAAACCAACTCAAACCATTTGAAATGGCAGATTACTAATTGCTATGAGGTTAAAAATAAATCATCATAGAGTCACAGACACATAATATCTTATAGAGGAAGTAAAAATTAATACAATAATACAAAATATTAATTTGTACATATCAGAGTACAGAATGAATACAGATACAGTGAAAGATAGAATACAGAGAAATACACGAATAAATGACTAAAACAGAATATGTGGAATATATAATGTGAATGATTGAACTCCAGCGATACTCAAGCTATAATAGACGAATCTCCATTGCTGAAATACTCGGTCTGACCCGAGCATTTGCAAAAAAAACAAACAAAATACTTGAGTCACATTCTCATATAAGTGAATCAACTCAAATGAAATGTTTAACGAAATGCAAATAACTTAAAATATATTTGGGACTCCATCCTTTAAGGATCCGTGAAACTAATATAGACAGTAATACACGCTATTATAATAGTGTCTATTCAGTAAAGTAAGTATAATAAAAATAACGTAAGCGGGATTACATTTTTACCCTTATGACGTTTACAAACATTGTTGTACACATTACATATAAAACACCTGTACATCGGTAGATAGGGATGCGCTGCTATACGACAACGTCAAATCAAAATCGTAGGGGGCTCGATCAAGATAATATGACAAGGCACCGAGGAATTCTCAACGGTAGGATTCTACCGGATTGCGGCCCCCGGGCCGGTAGCAACACATAGCCGCAACTACCGCCCACCTCGAACAATACTCTCATATTCAAAGGGGCCCCAAATCAATCACATACTAAGGGATAGGGTATCGAAGAAGTGTGTCCAATCGAATACAAACCTTGCCTTATGAGATTGAAAAACTCATTAGAGATAGGGTAATAATACCCTAGAGTGAGTGAAATCGTCCTAAAATCATTCCTGAGAGAGCGTATTTTGAAATAAAATAGTTAAAAATGATTTTAAGAGCTTTAAGAGGATTTTTGTTATATATAAATTGTTTTAGCTATGTTTTAAAACTCCTTCCTTCAAATTCAGGTTAAGCTAAATTTGGACTATCAAAGCAACAAATGTCCTTCCATTGCCGAATTGTTCTTACATGTTGCTCTCTTCCCCTAAAACGACCTCTTATTCACGACAATTAGATATTTTGGTTGCAAACCATATGAGAAAACTAAAACACTTAAAATAAAAATTTGTTGCAAAATTGAAGTGGACAAAATAAGAGATTGCGCAGCCTTCTTCTCTTGAGAATAAACTAAACCCTTCTTCCCCAAATTTTTGCCAAAACTCATTCCTCCTCGCGTACGCACTGTCCGAGCTCCAAACAACCCCCTTCCTATGATCGTCGACCCCGTCCAGGCAACGCCAACAACCACCCCGTGACCTTCCTCTCTCTTCCTCTTGCAAGCGCGACATTCCATCGGATTCAAGCAGCAACCTAACCCTAATATCCATTCGCTGCCTCCCACTACTGCCGCCGAAGACCTATGCTCTCCCTCTGGATATCGCCGTCGTCCCGTCACCTAAACCCTCATTCATCACCACCTTCGGCTTCCTCCTTTTATTCGATGCTTCCTCTCTCTTCTTCAAGCGGGTTAAACCCGGAACCCCTGAAAAAAAGCATCCTAACCCATTGCCTGAGCCGTCGCTACCGATCTACTCCAGGCACACCCGACACCCCGCCTAAACACTTGTCCACCTCCAATTTTGTTCCCTCCTTCCAAAACCTACTTGCACTGGTTTACCCCAAAAAAAAAAATGGAAAGAGAAAAATCAATGGACGCACCAGCTGCACAACAAGTCCTCACGTCCTTCCCTGATGAATTCGCACGTGCCTAGCCGAGTCTACATCTCCCTATTTCGCACCCACATTGTAAGGATCTTTACATATTGTTTGTATCTTTGCCTAGATAGTTGTATATGTATTTAGATATAGATGTTGAGGTAGTTACGACAGTATATATATGTATACATATACTTATGTATGTGCTTTGGATTAGTTTTAGCTTGGGTTTGAAATTACGGTGGTTTGCATATACATTTTGCCTACTAGTTTGGTTAGTTTGATTTGTTGAATTGCTTCGGGTTGTTTATCCCATCATTGTTGTGAAATCCAGAATTTTTGGAAAGGATTTATGATTCAATTTGACCTTGTTGTTGAAACTATCTTTAAATTGCTTGTGTAGTTTGGGTAGTAGCAATGTTTGTTCTGCTATGATTTTGAAGTATTGTATATTTATCTTGGGTTAGAAATTTGTTTTAAAGGTCAAATGAGCTAAATAAAACATCGATAAATCTTTGACCGTTATTGTAGAACTTTTACTTGGGTCTTAATCTAAGTACCACAATGAATATTGCTCTTAGGCTCTGTGGTTGTCTGCTGAAATTTCAGTTGTATACATAAATGATCTACAACCATGGCGCTATATTTATTTCAGTCATCTGTTAGTAAATATAGGATCATTTCTTTGTCATAAGCAAAAACTTATGTAGTCGAGTGGTTTGTTATTAGTTTCAAAACCAAGAAGTCCCTAGTATGATTCCTTATTACGATTCAGTTTTGTAAATTGGGAAAATTCACGTTTTGTTTTATTTAAAAGAATATTCAAATTAAATCAAGCTATTTGAATTATTTTACGTAGCTATTCTCCTCCATTTGTTATCATTAGCATCATCATGCCGTCACATTTTTCATTTCACCCTCGGTGTCTATCCGATTTTTCCATGAAAGGCGAGTTTCTCTCACTCACGACTAGCTTACTATTAAGTGAATTGAACATTTGTGATGTTGAATAAAATGCTAGGATTGCTCTAGAAAACTCATAATTATCGATTGTGTACATGTGGCACGCACACTATCGATATATGACATGATATGGATGTTATGCTATGTTTGAACTGTTATCACCTTGAAAGTTCCCTGTAGATTTAGGGAAATCACCATGGATTGAAATGATACATACCCGAATGACTGTATAGATTTGAAAAAAACCGAATTATTGGAATTCGGGTTGAAATGATATATACCCGAAAATCAATAAATGGGTTTAAATAATATATACCTGATTCACTTGACCACAGGGTAGAAAATTATATACGGATGTCGTGGTCAATAAAAACTATTTTAATGTTATATATATATATATATATATATCGATTTTAATAAATTGATTTTATAATGAAATTTAAATATTATGTAAAGAGATGTTTGAAAGAAATTTACATAAATTTAAGTTGAATTTTAAAGGCAAGAATTGGATGTAGTAAAATGGGTTTTTAGAATATAAGTTATAAAAGTTATTTGTTAACCCATAAAATATGTTCCAGAAAACAACGAACATGTTTTGGTTAATTTATGATTTTAGGTCGTTAGGCTCATTGGGTCGTCGTGTCCTCTCTAGCTCGATGAGCTCGTTAACTCACGTAAGTGTTCTAGGTCGTTGTGGAATCTTAGATCGTTCATATAATATGTGGTGTTCACGAAGCTTTGACTTGTTTGAACATCTTAAGTCGTCGGGGTCTCTTGGTCCGCTCAGAGGCTAGCACGCAGGGTTCTTGGATCGCTAGCTCGCTAAAGGTTTTAGCCCGTTGCATCAAAGCCCAAACTGCTTCATTCTGATTTAGCCCATTCCGAGATTGCTTGGGTCGCTCCGTCCAAGCCCGCAGTATCACAACCTACTCCGCTACGCGTCCTTTCGCTCGCACTACCTTTGGATGGAACAAGTTAGACCGCTCCGCCTGGTTTAGCACATCCTGCCTTACTTTGGATCGTGTAACATCTACTCTAGCTCGCCTATGACCTAAAATAAGAGCACAGTATTTACATAATTGCCACCTGGTCTGAACTCCACTTATAAATACCCCCCACATTCCTTCACTAAAGTGGGGGCTTTTGGAAGGACGAAGTGTTGCCGAAACTTTCCTACATCTATCCAAAGCAATTCTAAACACTTATTCTCCAAAATCAAGTGAAGATTCTTGGTGAATCCGAATAAGATCTATGCGAGGAAAAGTGATTAATTTGTTGTAAGTGAGAAGTAAAATTTTGTAATCAATACATTGATAATGGAATCTCTTATGAAAGTGGACGTAGATCCTCAATGGATCGAACCACTATAAAAACTTTGTGTTCTTACTTTTATGTTTTTGGTATATCTTTGATTGCAGCCTCACTCTATTCCCCCTTACCGGATTGATGAAGTGCATTTCATGTACCTTTGGTGTTGAATCAAATTTCGAGTTCAACATTTGGCGCCCACCGTGGGGCCGCGTTCATATCTCCTACCTCTACTCACGCCTTGCCGTTAAGGTTCTAAGTCACATCCTTCTTTATCATTATGGCCAAATCCAAGAAGATCACTAGAAAAACCGTGGTGGAAGCAGATGATGTTGCTAATGAAGGAACGCCACTCACAAACCGCTTTGAAGTTGGCGAAAATTCAGAAAGCGGAGCCGGTGTGACTAGAAACGAGTTAAAAGTCACCATTGCCAACGTCAATAACCGGATGGATGCCTCTACCAAAATGATGATGGAAAAACTTGACGCGATCCTTAATGCTCGATCAAATCCAGTTCCTCTGAAAGTGCATGTGGATCTCGAAGGGAATGACAAGTCGCCCGCTTCCGATCATAACCACAACAACAATATGGAAGACGATAATGATGGGGCAAGTGACAGAGATGAAGCTAATATCGAAGAATCAAGATCAAAAGCTAAGGATCATTCCAAAGCAAATGCTCAAAAGGTCATTAACCCTATCATAGGGGCACCCCTTCGACGAGAAGGCAAAGCTCCTAAGCTCTCTAATCAAGACCGTACTTCTTGACGAACGTATGGTAAAGAGCTCAGTTTCACAGAACGTCTTAGCACCAAAGAATACATCTCTGATAGGACAGAACAAGCCATGAAAAATAATCAAGCTAGCAAATACAATGAAAGGGAAAGGGACTTCTCTCCCAATAGGACTCCATTCACCAAGAGAATCCTTGAAGCAGAATGTCCAAAGAAGTTCAACCCACCAACTCTGCCTCCGTATAACGGTCTCGTTGACCCGAACTACTTTTGTTCAAATATGAGTGCTATATGAGTGCGGTTAAGGAAACAGATGAGATGAGATGCACGTATTTCCCTCTCTACCTTGAAGGAGCCGCAACGCTCTGGTTCACAAAACTACCTCCTAAATCAATTGATCGGTTCTCCGATCTGACCAAAAAGTTCAAAGAGCAGTTCCGCTTATATGCTACCAAATCCAAGGACGCTATAACACTCTCAGCCATGAACATAAGTCAGGAGAAACTGTCAAAACCTTCCTTAGTTGATTCAACATTGCCTTATCTGAAGTAAGGAATCTCGAGCCGCGCATAGTCCTCATGTCTCTACTCGATGCTATAGACAAAACGAGCGAATTCAGAAGGTGGATAAAGATGAAAGAACTGACTACGCATGATAAATTCTATAAAAAAGCAGAGGAGTACATGAGGATAGACGACAATCCTGTGCCCCTTCAGATCATTGATGGTAACCCACTTCTTGAGGCTCCCATGAGTGCAGCCATGCAATTTAACCAAAAGAGTATTCAGGGGCAGAAGCGGATAAGCGGTGGAAACGACAGCTAAGAAGTCTCACCTTTTCAATTCGTCAGAGCTAACTCCTTTGAAAAACACTCCTGAAAACACCTATCTGGCAACCAAGAATTCTGAGGAGTATGCAGAGCCAAACCCAATGAGGATAAGTAACAAAGTAGCAAACTCGGGAAAGTTCTGCAGATTTCACAACTAACCTAGTCACAACACTAACGAGTGCCAACACTAGAAGAACCCCATTAAAGAGTTGATCAGCAAACACAGGTTGCAACAATATGTAAAGAATACGCAGGCTTTGAATTTTTCTGCAATTCCTCAAGGGCCAGGGGAATCGTGTGATCAGTCTGATCCAAGCAACATAGCTTCTGTTCAAGCCAATCAAAGACTGATTATCAACTAATAGTTGTCGAGGGTGCTTCAATTTGGGTGGCTTGGAATAGGCAGTCAATGTTGCTATATTCCTACTTTATGCTCTACTTCTTGCCTTAGTTCATGCTTTGCTTTGCATTTTACTTTCTGTAGAACAGTCTGTAATAATCTGCACGTGATACACTGAACATAAGCTCTGTGACTAAGGGAATATATGTTTGAATGAGATTCTCTCTTGTGAAGTCACATGCCAAATCGAAACTTTCGTAAAAGTTGATTTCACATTGCAAGTCAACTGTCGAGTGCTTGCTCCTGTATCATAGCGACTCCGACAATGCTGGTTCAAGGGCTGAATGCTATGAATTCCTAACATGCGCAAATGCAAAAAAAGAAGAAGGAAAACACCACCTTGAAAAGTAAACAGAAAAGTCGCAAAGATTTAAATAGTGAGCAGGCGCCACGATAAATAGATGAAAAAGCTAAAACCTTTATCAAAGGGGGATCTCCCTAAGTAAGCGGCCCAAAGCTTCAGCTTCTAAACCCGAATAACTTGTTAAGTCAAGAATATGGTAAATGTGAAGAATGAAAAAGTTCACTTACGTAGCATTTGGAATCTTAGATGTGAAAAGTGTCGAATTATTCGCGTAGCATCTGAAATGTCAGATGTGAAGAATGAAAAAGTTCGCTTACGTAGCATCTGGAATCTCAGATGTGAAAAGTGTCGAATTATTCACGTAGCATATGAAATGTCAGATCTGAAGAATGAAAAAGTTCGCTTACGTAGCATCTCGAATCTCAAATGTGAAAAGTGTCGAATTATTCGTGTAGCATCTGAAATGTCAGATGTGAAGAATGAAAATGTTCACTTACGTAGCATCTAGAATCTCAGATGTGAGAAGTGTTGAATTATTCACGTAGCATATGAAATGTCAGATGTGAAGAATGAAAAAGTTCACTTGCGTAGCATTTGGAATCTCAGATGTGAAAAGTGTCGAATTATTCACGTAGCATCTGAAATGTCATATGTGAAGAATGAAAAAGTTAATTTACGTAGCATCTGGAATCTCAGATGTGAAAAATGTCGAATTATTCGCGTAGCATCTGAAATGTCAGATGTGAAGAATGAAAAGTTCACTTACGTAGCATCTGGAATCTCAATGTGAAAAGTGTCGAATTATTCGCGTAGCATCTGAAATGTCAGATGTGAAGAATGAAAAAGTTCACTTACGTAGTATCTGGAATCTCATATGTGAAAAGTGTCGAATTATTCATGTAGCATCTGAAATGTCAGATGTGAAGAATGAAAAAGTTCACTTACGTAGCATCTGGAATCTCAGATATGAAAAGTGTCGAATTATTCGCGTAGCATCTGAAATGTTAGATGTGAAGAATGAAAATTTTCACTTGTGTAGCATATGGAATCTCAGATGTGAAAAGTTTTGAATTATTCGTGTAGCATACGAAATGTCAGATGTGAAGAATGAAAAAGTTCACTTGCGTAGCATCTGAAATCTCAAATGCGAAAGGTGTCGAACACGCTCATATGAGTCATTAGAGTGATAACGTCCAGGGCCTACAGTCAGCCTAAGTTGACAGGTCAAATATAAGCGTTAACACGAATTTGAATTAGAGTACTATGACTATGCGAACAATACTCAATGGGTTTTGGACCGTCAGATAAGATGGTCCTAAGCTAGCGTTCAACTCAACGCAAGTCAAAGTTCGTTATAATTATTCTCTAACTAACCTGTTGTCAATATGGACAGTTGATAACGAGTACAAGTCTGAAATCATGTAAAGCTTTGTCTTAAATGCAAAACAGGAAGCACGAGACGAACAAATTTAAAATTGAAAGATCGGCACAGCGAATAGTTTTGATTTTAGCATAAAGGCTTGAAGTGCATCAGGAAAAATAAAGTTTCGTCACTACATCACAAGTTCAATACAGAGACATTGGACGCAAAATATCATAAGTGTGTTAAGTGAGGACCGACACTCGCATATACAACCGGTCTATAGCGTGAGCACATAAAAGATAAATAGCAAAAGTTAAACAAGAGAACTACTTCCTTTCATCAGTGAATCATTCCCCACCTTGAGCGGGAGGAGAAGTACCAGTCACCTCTGCCTTGCCTCCGGGACTTGATAGTTCAGCGATGATCTGATCCTGAGACCTAAGAGCCTGAATGAGTGTTGTAACACCCCGTGAATTCTATAACTGTGAAACTCACAAATTAAAGTATAATTAATTTCAAATCAAAGAACTAAGGGAAACGGGATACGCCATTGCGTTCGTCTCGGAATTCTGCTTGAGATAGAGTCCGAGTTTGCGCAAAACGGATAACCTATGAAGAAGATATCTTTAATTTAAATATTACAGCAAAACATGAAAAAAGAGAAGTAAGGAGAGGACAATAATTATTATTATTCTAAGACTTATTAACAAAAGCCTCTGTAGCTCAGTTGGTTAAGGCATTGGATTTGTAGCATGGAGGTCGGGGGTTCGAACCCCGGCGGCGACATAATTTTTATCTCTGTTTTAGAGAGGGCCAACTGAGCATGCAAATACATGTACGTATACAAATTCAAATTTTGAAAGGATAAGAACGTACATATAAGGAAATAAAGAAAATATATGTATATATATGAGAATATATATATATATATATATATATGCAAAAATATATGTATACAATAGATAAAATTCAAATAGACTAAAACAGCTCAATTTAAAGTTTAATTTTTGAAAATCGAACCCAGTCCCTCCTGGCTGGCCTGGTCTGTGTTTGGTCGAATTTCTGTGGGTTGCTTTGTCATTAGGGCTAGGTGGCAAGTTTTAATTGGTCTCTCTATCTAATGAATGGCTACGATCTAACCTAGCAACATCAAGGGTCCTAATCAGTTCCTAACCTCTATATAAACAACCCTAGACTAAACCCTAATCTATTCATTCAAATTAAGAACATAGCCGCCATGTTGCTGAGGAACGACAAAGAGTAGCCGCCAACTAAAGAGAGAATTAGGAAGAAAGTTCTAAAGCCTAAAGCAATTCAAGCAACCTAAATCCAATCAATTCAACAAAGGAATCATATCTCTTAATTAGAGAATTCGCCGCAACCATTGTAAGTAGAGTATTACTTTGGTATTAATAAACAACTGTGTTGATGTGTATGCTTGAATTGTGGCAATGAAAGTAATTCATATTTGTGCAAAATTATGTTATTCATTATAAAGAACTACATGCGGTAGTTCTATGCAAATATACGTTTGGAATATTGCGCAAATTATGTAGTCTATGTTGAAGCTACATGTATGTAGTTGATTGAAATTCATGCAAGTTTGGGGCTTTGTTATTATGCCATCATGATGTCTATTTTGTGCATAAATCATTTTGCAAGTAATTGAGACAAGTTTGGTTGTTATAGTTCATATGAAACTATGTTGGAATTTTGACACCATAATCCATGTATTAAGTCATGCTTTTGCAAAACTTATGAATATGGCTAGGCTATGAATGATATTGGGCATAATTGAAATTCATGATTAAGTCTATCTTGTTTAAAAGAATTATATGATGACATATGTGAGACATGGCTAAGTTAGACACAAAAATCCCTTTTTTGCAAGTTAAAAGCAAACACCATGATTAGGAATATTTATGCATAAGTATACCATCGTTATGTGATTAAATTTAATTAAGTTGAACTATGCTTTTGTGTTAGTAACAAAGTATCCTCTTTGTAAACATGTAGAAACCTTATGAACATGACTTGTTTATATTTATGCCATGAACAAATTTAACTATACCTATGCCATGTTTATGCTAGAAGTATTTATGCCATGCTTATGTTTGACATTATGCCATGTTTATGCTAGAAGTATTTTTGCCATGCTTATGTTTGACATTATGCCATGTTTATGCTAGAAGTATTTATGCCATGCTTATGTTTGACATTATGCCATGTTTATGCTAGAAGTATTTATGCCATGCTTATGTTTGACATTATGCCATGTTTATGCTAGAAGTATTTATGCCATGCTTATGTTTGACATTATGCCATGTTTATGCTAGAAGTATTTATGCCATGTTTGACATTATGCCATGTTTATGCTAGAAGTATTTATGCCATGCTTATGTTTGACATTATGCCATGTTTATGCTAGAAGTATTTATGCCATGCTTATGTTTGACATTATGCCATGTTTATGCTAGAAGTATTTATGCCATGTTTGACATTATGCCATGTTTATGCTAAAAGTATTTATGCCATGCTTATGTTTGACATTATGCCTAAGTAAAAATGTAGGTTCATGGGTCAATAATGATATCTCAATTACAAGTTCACATGCTTTGATTCATGTCACCTATGTTACCACTATGCAAGTACACCAATTTCTATTATGTATTTTCCAACGTCATATGCAAGTTCATGCGCTCACTTTCCCCTCTTTGTGTATACGCCATAAGCCTCCCCTTTTCGCATGGCTAAATTGGTCTTTAAAAGGCTAAGCCCAATATATATAAACGGACGTGTAAAACGGGGGAAAATAACGTTGGGTTAAAAATTAATTAATGAATGAAAATATGAAATAGAAGGGCCCAAAGTCAAGTATGGGTTGGGCCCATGGTTGGTGTAACCTTTACACCATTAACGTAATAATGGGCCGCAAATATTTACATATAAGAAATAAAGAAGAATGACAAAATATGTAAATGTAGAAAAGACGATGTGTTTAACCCGAGGTTGGATTGAGTTGTGATGTAAACCTGCCCGGAACCGCCCGGCTGTCCAGTAGTCACAACAATACCTATCCAATGTGGGAGGTTAAACATGGAGCCCAGCAAGGACCCGAGGTTAGACTGAGTTGTGGCGTAAGACTGCCCGGAACCAACCGGCAACAGGCAGCCACAACAATACCTGTCTAATGTGAGAGGTCAGGGCCTTAATAAGACAATTAAGGCTGAGTCAGGATTGTTAGGATTAAGTGAACTAAAGACTTAATCAAGATGGAACATGCTAAACTAAACGGACTGGTGGGGTTAGGTTAGGAAACACTTAACCAACTTAGCATGTTGGCTAGAGATAGAAAACCTAGTAACGGGGGACCCTTTTCAGCAGTAACCCTAGAAGGTGTATCAGGATACCCTGAAACTAGGCAGGGTGGGGCACGATTACTGGGCTGATTGTAAGAGGTCAAATCGACGGCGGTGGTGTAGCAGTGTAGGTTCTAACGGTGTGCGGGCGTGCACGCACTCCGGCGCAGAAAAATAAAGCACTGGACACCAGTAGCATACCTTTGCACTCTAAGGTTGTGTCGGGTTGCCACTATGGGACTTGATACACCCCATGGTGGGACCAGCATAGGTAACTACAGACATCGGGGGCCGTAAGACACATGTAACTATGCGAGTAGGAGCCGATCATCGTAGAATGGATCACATCACCCTGATTTTGGGGTGCAAATTGGAAACTAGTTTATATGGGTTCAGAGATTAACATGGGGTACGATAGTATATTCGACCCTAGATAACTTAACCAAGTTTATAATGTTGCCCACTTCCTGTTTTACTTATCATACCCAGTTCTTTATTCATAGACAAAGTAGTACTAGACTTACTCAGGCTTTATGTCTGACTCTACTTTTCTTTCGTCTTCTTTCTTCCGTTTCCCCCCCCCCCAAGGTCCTCAGGGAGGGAACACAGCAGCTTGACCTACCTCAACATCCAGCTTGAAGAAGAGAAATGTATTGCTTGGACTTTCCTGTTTTGAACTATGGCTTTGGACAATCCACTATGGGGCTTTGGCAGTTTGTCTATGTTTTATTTATGCTTCTTTAAAAAAATAATGTACTCAAGACAGATTATGAAGTGTTATGTTATGTTTTTGGAAAGGATGTTGTTGTAACACGTATTTGACTTTATGAAATAAAGTTTGTTGTTCTTCCGCTGTTTACAAATATGTGTTCTTATATCTGTCTTGTATATCTGTGACTTGTACTTATAAACCTCCACCAAAATTAGGGCATTCCCTTTGAGAGTGACCCTAACGGAGGTGGGGTGTTTCACTTGGTATCAGAGCCAGGTTTACCAGATAAGATAAAAAGTTTTGAAAAATTATTTTCAAAAAGGAAATTTAAAGAAGCATTCTTAAAAGAAAAATATTATTTTATTTTAAAAAGGCAAAGTCCACCCCCCCAAAGCCATAGGAACTATCTCTTATCCTTCGTTTTGAATCTATCCTTTTTGTTTCAGCATGTCCCAAGAACTTAACTTGCCGGAGGGGGTACCAATACCTGGTTGGTTTAGACGGTTCTTAGAAGCAAGGGCCACTCAGCCAGGTCCTACCGTTCCTCCTCCCCCAGCGGAAGGAAATCATCCAGCTGCAGCAGCACCTTTTCCTCCACCTCCTCCTCGGGGAAACACTTTTGCTAAGATATGTAAAGATTTTAAAGCTATGGGAGGAAGGGATTTCCATGGAAATGAGTCCTTCGTAGCAGCTAGGAATTGGCTGAAAGAAACGGAGGACCTATTCATCATCTTTGAGGTAGAGGATAGACAAAAAGTACAGTTGGCAGTGTGGCTATTGAAGGGTGAGGCTTCCTACTGGTGGGAAGTCACTAATGCTGAAAGACCAGTGGAGACATGGGAGGACTTTAGGGCAAGGTTTGAGACTAAATTTCTCTCAGATGCAGAAAGAAGTTTGCAGTTGGAAAAATTCTTATTTCTTAAGCAAGGGGACAAGACAGTTAGAGAGTATGTGAATCAGTTCGATGAGCTGGCTAGGTTTGGACTTGACCTAGTCAACACCCCGCACAAGAAGGCTCTCCGTTTCGTCAAAGGGTTAAATGAGCCATTACACAGTTTGGCCATGACCCATATACCCATGGGAGCCACGTATGAAAGATTGGTGCAAATGGCATTGCTGAATGAAGAGGATAAGAGCAAGAAGGAGACGAAGGCAGAAAGCTCTCAAGGGAAGAAAGAGGGTTTGCAGCCTAAGAAGACAGACTTTAAGAAGGGCGGAAAGGGCAACAAAGAGAAGAGGAAGTGCAATTTCTGTGGCAAAGTGGGGCACTTAGTAAAGGACTGCCGGAAAAAGAAGGCCAAGGAGAATGGTGGGTGCTTTTCTTGCGGTCAGACAGGCCACAGGGCTAAGGACTGCCCAAGGAAACGAGGACAGGGGCAGGGCACTGGATCCACCCCAGGGGCACAGGTTCATGTGCTAGAAGCGCCACCATTGCAACAACGAGGTATAAATACTTCTGTAGAAAGTGTAGTTTATCTTTATGATCACCCCGTTCGCACTTTGTTTGATTCTGGCGCATCACACTCCTTTATCTCGTCTGCTTTAGTAGAATCTCTGCACCTAAAAACTAGTATGGTAGAGGACCCCTTAATTGTTTCAAACCCAATTGGGGGCCCAGCTCATTTGTCTATGATCTGTTTGGATTTGAAAATTTCTATTCTAAGTGTAGAATTTGAATGTAGTGCCTTTGTTTTGGGCTTTGCGGGGTATGGTTTGATTTTGGGTATGGATTGGCTATCCAGTAATGGGGCCATCCTTGATTGTGAGAAAAGGGTTGTTAGGCTCCTAACCCAGCTCAGTAATACTTTGGAAATTTCTTGTAATCCCTCGTATGCGGTTATGCTTAGTTATCTTGAGTCGCTAGATGCCTCTGTTGAAAATTTGCAATCAGTTAGAGTGGTCCGGGAATATCCGGATGTCTTCGAAGAGGTGAAGGGCTTGCCTCCGAAGCGGGAAATAGACTTCCGCATATATCTTGTAGATAATGCAAAGCCCGTTGCGTCGCCCGTTAGACACATGGCTCCACGAGAAAGGAAAGAGCTCAGTAAACAGATTAAAGAGCTTCTAGAAAAGGGGTTCATTAGGAGGAGCATTTCAGAATAGGGCGCTCCAGTAGTGTTCGCCACTAAGGCTGAAGGTTCATTTCGCTAATGCATGAGTTGTAAAGAATCACCTTAGTATGTACATTTGGCAACATAGTTGACATTTGTTTATTTTCAAAAGATAATTCATCTATGTGGAATACCTTCTAGTAAGTGAACAAGATCCAAGATTCACTAATGAATTTTGGAGAGCTTGCATGGAACCATGAGTACGCAGCTAGGCTTGAGCCAAGTATACTAGAAGGAGAATAAGTGAAAGAGGAACGGGAAATAGGTCCCAACTCATATTTTGGAAACAAGAATTAAGAAGCTACGAAATTGTGAAGTTAAAGACGGACAAAGCATAATGGAGTTAAGCTCAAGAAATGCGGCTTAGAAGATTGAAGGCTAGATTCGTGCATCATATCTCTTCTTAAGAGTATATCCTCTCGGTCCCATTCTCAATCCAATTTCTGTTGCAAACCACATAGGGAGTATGACTCATCTGTTAGTAACACATGTTGGGGCTCGAGGGTGTTCATCGGTTTGACTAAAGTTTTCGGGTTTTATAGGATACAGATTGGTCTTAGGAAGGGACTCCCTTGTGACCTAAAAGGAGTCCATCATGCTTAGTTGCCTAGAATCATATATGGTGGTTGGGTTGAGTAACTCTTTGGGTGTCAGTCTGATGTTGATTTCGGTCTTCGGGGCTGGTGCTTAGAGAGTTCTTCTCCTAATCAATATATATATGTGGCATAGGTTTTTAGTTTTGACATTGCCTAATGGGCACAAAGTTTTTACTTCGATTATACCTTTAGATAGGAACAATTGGGAAAATGTCCTATAGATTAGAGCTACCTGAGAAGTTGGCTGGAGTCCACAACGTTTTTCACGTTTCACATCTCCGAAAATGTCTACATGAGTCTGCTGAAGTGGTAGAGCCAAATATCCTCGAAGAGGTCGAAGTGGAACGCGAAGCGACCATAAGAAAAGTTCCAACCCGCATATTGGGAACGGAAGTGAAGAAGCTACGCAACCGCGAAGTTAAACTCGTCAAAGTTCAGTGGAACGACGCCGAGGGAGACGCGACTTGGGAAACTGAAGCTAGAATACGCACTGCCTACCCTTTTCTATTCGAGGGTACATCTTTGATCTTTCCTTTTCCTTAAGTTGCGCTTTTATCTATCTTTTTAGGTATATTTCCTCGACCGTATCTTTTAGATAGAATCTTTTTGGATGGAAACATGTAGTTGAAACATGTTATGGATGATGGTTGCAAGTGGTTGCAAGTGATTGCTAGTGGTTGCTCGTGGTTGCATATACACACACAATCTAGGTTTTAGATCGGCTCAGTCACTTCATATTGCATATGCATATATGTTTGCTTTCGTATGTGGTTGAACTATAATGTGTTGTCATGTGGATGCTGCATTTGTACTGAATGATTGTGCACTCATGTAGAATCAAGAATAGGAAAATTTGCATACATAATGGATTCATGGCACTTACATAATCCGCATTAAGGAGGTCAACTGAATCAGTAGACCGCCTGATTTTGCATTAGATAAGTACATGTACACACACACTTCGCATATGATCATGAAGCATTAGAAGTCTTTTAAGGACAATGGATGCTCGTGTTTGATGGATGAGTAGATGGATGATTGGATGTTAGGATATACATTCCTCCTAACTTGAAGATTTCGGGGACGAAATCCTTTTAAGTGGGGGAGAATGTAACACCCCATGAATTCTATAACTGTGAAACTCACAAATTAAAGTATAATTAATTTCAAATCAAAGAACTAAGGGAAACGGGATACGCCATTGCGTTCGTCTCGGAATTCTGCTTGAGATAGAGTCCGAGTTTGCGCAAAACGGATAACGTATGAAGAAGATATCTTTAATTTAAATATTACAGCAAAACATGAAAAAAGAGAAGCAAGGAGAGGACAATAATTATTATTATTCTAAGACTTATTAACAAAAGCCTCTGTAGCTCAGTTGGTTAAGGCATTGGATTTGTAGCATGGAGGTCGGGGGTTCGAACCCCGGCGGCGACATAATTTTTATCTCTGTTTTAGAGAGGGCCAACTGAGCATGCAAATACATGTACTTATACAAATTCAAATTTTGAAAGGATAAGAACGTACATATAAGGAAATAAAGAAAATATATGTATATATATGAGAATATATATATATATATATATATGCAAAAATATATGTATACAATAGATAAAATTCAAATAGACTAAAACAACTCAATTTAAAGTTTAATTTTTGAAAATCGAACCCAGTCCCTCCTGGCTGGCCTGGTCTGTGTTTGGTCGAATTTCTGTGGGTTGCTTTGTCATTAGGGCTAGGTGGCAAGTTTTAATTGGTCTCTCTATCTAATGAATGGCTACGATCTAACCTAGCAACATCAAGGGTCCTAATCAGTTCCTAACCTCTATATAAACAACCCTAGACTAAACCCTAATCTATTCATTCAAATTAAGAACATAGCCGCCATGTTGCTGAGGAACGACAAAGAGTAGCCGCCAACTAAAGAGAGAATTAGGAAGAAAGTTCTAAAGCCTAAAGCAATTCAAGCAACCTAAAGCCAATCAATTCAACAAAGGAATCATATCTCTTAATTAGAGAATTCGCCGCAACCATTGTAAGTAGAGTATTACTTTGGTATTAATAAACAACTGTGTTGATGTGTATGCTTGAATTGTGGCAATGAAAGTAATTCATATTTGTGCAAAATTATGTTATTCATTATAAAGAACTACATGCGGTAGTTCTATGCAAATATACGTTTGGAATATTGCGCAAATTATGTAGTCTATGTTGAAGCTACATGTATGTAGTTGATTGAAATTCATGCAAGTTTGGGGCTTTGTTATTATGCCATCATGATGTCTATTTTGTGCATAAATCATTTTGCAAGTAATTGAGACAAGTTTGGTTGTTATAGTTCATATGAAACTATGTTGGAATTTTGACACCATAATCCATGTATTAAGTCATGCTTTTGCAAAACTTATGAATATGGCTAGGCTATGAATGATATTGGGCATAATTGAAATTCATGATTAAGTCTATCTTGTTTAAAAGAATTATATGATGACATATGTGAGACATGGCTAAGTTAGACACAAAAATCCCTTTTTTGCAAGTTAAAAGCAAACACCATGATTAGGAATATTTATGCATAAGTATACCATCGTTATGTGATTAAATTTAATTAAGTTGAACTATGCTTTTGTGTTAGTAACAAAGTATCCTCTTTGTAAACATGTAGAAACCTTATGAACATGACTTGTTTATATTTATGCCATGAACAAATTTAACTATACCTATGCCATGTTTATGCTAGAAGTATTTATGCCATGCTTATGTTTGACATTATGCCATGTTTATGCTAGAAGTATTTTTGCCATGCTTATGTTTGACATTATGCCATGTTTATGCTAGAAGTATTTATGCCATGCTTATGTTTGACATTATGCCATGTTTATGCTAGAAGTATTTATGCCATGCTTATGTTTGACATTATGCCATGTTTATGCTAGAAGTATTTATGCCATGCTTATGTTTGACATTATGCCATGTTTATGCTAGAAGTATTTATGCCATGTTTGACATTATGCCATGTTTATGCTAGAAGTATTTATGCCATGCTTATGTTTGACATTATGCCATGTTTATGCTAGAAGTATTTATGCCATGCTTATGTTTGACATTATGCCATGTTTATGCTAGAAGTATTTATGCCATGTTTGACATTATGCCATGTTTATGCTAAAAGTATTTATGCCATGCTTATGTTTGACATTATGCCTAAGTAAAAATGTAGGTTCATGGGTCAATAATGATATCTCAATTACAAGTTCACATGCTTTGATTCATGTCACCTATGTTACCACTATGCAAGTACACCAATTTCTATTATGTATTTTCCAACGTCATATGCAAGTTCATGCGCTCACTTTCCCCTCTTTGTGTATACGCCATAAGCCTCCCCTTTTCGCATGGCTAAATTGGGCTTTAAAAGGCTAAGCCCAATATATATAAACGGACGTGTAAAACGGGGGAAAATAACGTTGGGTTAAAAATTAATTAATGAATGAAAATATGAAATAGAAGGGCCCAAAGTCAAGTATGAGTTGGGCCCATGGTTGGTGTAACCTTTACACCATTAACATAATAATGGGCCGCAAATATTTACATATAAGAAATAAAGAAGAATGACAAAATATGTAAATGTAGAAAAGACGATGTGTTTAACCCGAGGTTGGATTGAGTTGTGATGTAAACCTGCCCGGAACCGCCCGGCTGTCCAGTAGTCACAACAATACCTATCCAATGTGGGAGGTTAAACATGGAGCCCAGCAAGGACCCGAGGTTAGACTGAGTTGTGGCGTTAGACTGCCCGGAACCAACCGGCAACAGGCAGCCACAACAATACCTGTCTAATGTGAGAGGTCAGGGCCTTAATAAGACAATTAAGGCTGAGTCAGGATTGTTAGGATTAAGTGAACTAAAGACTTAATCAAGATGGAACATGCTAAACTAAACGGACTGGTGGGGTTAGGTTAGGAAACACTTAACCAACTTAGCATGTTGGCTAGAGATAGAAAACCTAGTAACGGGGGACCCTTTTCAGCAGTAACCCTAGAAGGTGTATCAGGATACCCTGAAACTAGGCAGGGTGGGGCACGATTACTGGGCTGATTGTAAGAGGTCAAATCGACGGCGGTGGTGTAGCAGTGTAGGTTCTAACGGTGTGCGGGCGTGCACGCACTCCGGCGCAGAAAAATAAAGCACTGGACACCAGTAGCATACCTTTGCACTCTAAGGTTGTGTCGGGTTGCCACTATGGGACTTGATACACCCCATGGTGGGACCAGCATAGGTAACTACAGACATCGGGGGCCGTAAGACACATGTAACTATGCGAGTAGGAGCCGATCATCGTAGAATGGATCACATCACCCAGATTTTGGGGTGCAAATTGGAAACTAGTTTATATGGGTTCAGAGATTAACATGGGGTACGATAGTATATTCGACCCTAGATAACTTAACCAAGTTTATAATGTTGCCCACTTCCTGTTTTACTTATCATACCCAGTTCTTTATTCATAGACAAAGTAGTACTAGACTTACTCAGGCTTTATGTCTGACTCTACTTTTCTTTCGTCTTCTTTCTTCCGTTTCCCCCCCCCCCCCCCCAAGGTCCTCAGGGAGGGAACACAGCAGCTTGACCTACCTCAACATCCAGCTTGAAGAAGAGAAATGTATTGCTTGGACTTTCCTGTTTTGAACTATGGCTTTGGACAATCCACTATGGGGCTTTGGCAGTTTGTCTATGTTTTATTTATGCTTCTTTAAAAAAATAATGTACTCAAGACAGATTATGAAGTGTTATGTTATGTTTTTGGAAAGGATGTTGTTGTAACACGTATTTGACTTTATGAAATAAAGTTTGTTGTTCTTCCGCTGTTTACAAATATGTGTTCTTATATCTGTCTTGTATATCTGTGACTTGTACTTATAAACCTCCACCAAAATTAGGGCATTCCCTTTGAGAGTGACCCTAACGGAGGTGGGGTGTTTCAAGTGTGGCCTTGTCCTTCTCCAAGGTGGTGATGAGCTCATTGTTCTCCCTATTCAGCCTCTGAAGCTCGCAAGCAAAGGTGTACCAGGCTCCTAGTTTGCGAGTGTAATATTGACCAATTTCATCAAGGCGCCTGTCCGTCCAAGTCGTGATAGCGTCGAGTTGCGCCAGCAAATGATTCCTCACGATACCCAAATCTTCGGAGACTGTGTGATTGTCAGACTGATATATTTCCAAGCTAAACTGGTCAAAGGTCACTCCTTGAAAACACCAGCCTTCAAAGCGATCAACAAGCTCAGAGGTGTGTGGTTTAGAAACATAACTAGGCTTGTCAATGATGGCTTTTAGCACGGCCAAATTGGGGGAAACAGGGGTAGCTTCAGTCTCCGACATCGTGAGTTTTTCCAACCTACGGTGCTTGCGAGCTACGTCCTCACTTGAGGTCCCTTCAGTCTTTTAGACATCCTGTGCAAATAGCAATGTTAAGAAGTAAACAACAAATCAGAAGACAACTTACTCAAGAGATTTCAGATCGTTCCTACCAGCTATAGAATCTTAGGTCGTAACATATGATATCATACTTTGGGTCGTTCTACGCAACCAAGAAGCTTTAGGTCGCTATAATAGTTTGATTCCTTATGAAGTCTTTTTACTTCAAGTTTTTAGGTCATGAACAACCGAAAACTGTAAGGGTTCAGCGACCCAGGGTTTAGGATTGAAATGACGACCTAAAACCTTGAGTTATCACAACGACCTAGAGTGTGGTTGTAGACTAAAGCTTAAAAGTGGTTACAGCGACCTAATTCAACACGAACCATTGCAAAATAACGACCTAGGGTGTACAACCAACAGGGGCGCTTCAACTATTGAAAAGAACAGCAAGGCATGACATAGCAAATTAAGGATGTCAGTGAACTGTGAAATTGAGCAAGACTATTATTCTAGGGTACATGATTCTTAGCAGTTAGAGCCACGACCAAATTGGTGGAATTTGTACATGAAAGTTAAGCTAAAAATCATCACAAAAAGAGAAGCTCAAGGTCACTAAACCCATCAACATTGTCATCAAACGCACGATTGAAGTTGTACCTAACAATAATTTCACAAAGTCTAAGAGTATCAAGTTCAACTTAAAATGTACATATATACACAGTAAGTAAAAGCCTTGAATCGCACCTGGTTCTTGGTGATGAGAGCTTCAAACTTGATTATAAGACTAAGAGATTATTCGGACTTCAATTGCTTTGATGATGATGTGAATCGGTGGATTTAATTGATATTAGCCACCATTGATGAGGGTTTTTAGCTTAAGAGGGGGTTTTAAGAGAATGATGACCTAATGAAGGAATAAGGGCGGGGTTAAACAATTAAACCGAGCTTTCAGGGGCCCACAGCGGTCTAATCCCAAGAAGAATACTAATGGACACTCATTAATGCGCGACCTAGAATTCGTGACGACTTAAAACCTTACCACGACCTAATCACCTGGGCGACCTAGGAATAAAATACTCTAAGGGCTCACGCGGTCTGAAGGCCCAAACGACTTAAGGTCTTAAATTGCATGCTAATTTAGCCTAATTCTAAGCCCGTATTATTTTTAATAAATACAAATTTCGAGGGGCAAATGTTAACCTATAAAATAGGTTCTAGAAAACAATTAGCATGTTTTGGTTAATTTATGATTTTAGATCGTTAGGATCTTTGGGTCGTCGTGTCCTCTCTAGCTCGATGAGCTCGTTAACTCATGTAAGTGTTCTAGGTCGTTGTGGCATCTTAGATCGTTCATATAATATGTGGTGTTCACGAAGATTTGACTTGTTTGAACATCTTAAGTCGTCGGGGTATCTTGGTCCGCTCAGAGGCTAGCTCGCAGGGTTCTTGGATCGCTAGCTCACTAAAGGTATTAGCCTGTTGCATCAAAGCCTAAACTGCTTCATTCTGATTTAGCCCATTCTGAGATTGCTTGGGTCGCTCCGTCCAATCCCGCAGTATCACAACCTAGTCCGCTCCACGTCATTTAGCTCGCACTACCTTCAGACGGAACGAGTTAGACCACTCCGCCTTGTTTAGCACGTCCCGCCTTACTTTGGATCATGTAACATCTACTCCAGCCCACCTATGACCTAAAACAAGAGCACAGTATTTACATAATCGCCACCTGGTCTGAACTCCACCTATAAATACTCCCCACATCCCTTCACTAAAGGAGGGGGGATTTTTTTTCTTTTGGAAGGACGAAGTGCTGCCGAAACTTTCCTACATCTATCCTAAGCAATTCTAAAGACTTATTCTCCAAAATCAAGTGAAGATCTTTGGTGAATCCGAATAAGATCTATGCGAGAAAAAGTGATTAATTTGTTGTAAGAGAGAAGTAAAATTTTGTAATCAATATATTGATAATGGAATCTCTTATGAAAGTGGACGTAGATCCTTATTGGATCGAACCACTATAAAAACTTTGTGTTTTTACTTTTATGTTTTTGGTATATCTTTGATTGCGGCCTCACTCTATTCCCCCTTACCGGATTGGTGAAGTGCATTTTATGTACCTGTGGTGTTGAATCAAATTTCGAGTTCAATATTAATATTTAAAGTTAATTTAATTAGACATTATATGAAAACTTGTTTATATGATATAACTAATTTTTATAAGAAAATAATTTACAATGGTTTGATTCAATGTAAAAGACTTTTGTTAAGATTTGATTAAAAGTGTAATAAAGTTATTTTTATATAAATATTTAACTTAATAACTTTTATAAATTTAATTTCAGAAGAAATAAATGCTAAGATGTAATCATATTTAAAATAAATTAAATGTTAAAGAATTTTTTTACTTAAGTTTTTATTTGACATGAGATTTTAAATTTGATAACGGAGCAAATGGGACATTGGATAAGTGTGATTTAAGAGATAACGACTAAACGTTGAAAATGTTTTGGGAATATAATACCATGTAATGAACTTTGAATTTATATTTAATTGAATTTAGAACTAAATTAGAAACCAATTTGAAGTAATAGTTTAGAAATGAAGTTCTATTTGTATATTTAAATTTAAAATCCTTGTTAAGTGCATATTGTTTTTGAACGAGAAGTTGAAATCTGAAATAAACGATGAATAACATTTTGAATACGGATAGTTGATTTGGATTGGATTAATTATTTAAATATTTAAATCACTACTACTTACATCAAACTATTTTGCTTAAACAAATTTTGCTTTATTATTGTTTTCATAACCCTTTTATAACTATGTATATAAAGTGTTTTCTCCATTAAACCTTATAACTATTTTCTTTAAGGGTGCTTTTGTCTCATGTCCTTGTTTAAGTTTAAAATACAAACCACGTCCCTCCCAGAGTTTACATGTGAACCCGATCCCTCTTTTTAAGGTGCCACTCTTTTTTTTGCCACTTCCGCCTTCTGTTGTCCCTATTTGGGATGTTATGTGTTTTCTGAAAAATTTTAGGCGCTGCTTTATAAAAGAAATTCAAAAAATTGGAAATATTCTCGGAAGCATTCATAAAAAAAAAGTTGCATACTTATGTGCAACTATTGCCAATAATAGCATACACACATGAATATATTCATATAGTGTTTTTATGTTGAAAATTTAGACCAATATATGCATACATGTATGCAACTATTACCAATAGTCGCGTACATGTATGCATATAAAGTTGAACTAAGATGCATGTGTTACGAATAGTTGCATACATGTATGTAACTATTTCGTATATATACATGAATGTGTGCAAAGAACTCAAAAGGGAGGAAGGCTTCTGAATATGTGCATGGATGCATGCGTGTATTCCGTATAGGAGCATAAATGTGTGCAATAATGTCTGAAACAGTGAATGCTTGAAAAAACAAGCTAGATTTGAATATATGCATAAAAGGATGCGTATATTGTTCTTTAACTGCATACATGTATGCATTTATACTGCAGTTTGATGCAACACTGAAATATAAGTATGAACTTGTGCAACTATTTACGAATAGGTGCATCTTTTGATGCAAAAACCAGATGTTTCGTTGTTTTGTGTTAATTTGGGTTTTGATGTGGTTTTTGATTGTTTTTCCACATGAATTTTTTGATGTGTACTTGTTTTATTTAAATATTAATTTTCGTGAACTTTTTTGTATTATTTTGATGATTTTTTGATGAATTTCAAAAAATAGGGACCTAATTTACATGAAAAGTTGGACCAGATGTGAGCCTAATTTTGTCGTATCGCGGCGCATCCCTACTTACCAACGTACTGGTTTTTTATATGCAATATATACAACAATATCTGTAAACGATGTAAGGGTAGAAACGTAATCCCGCTTACATTATTTTTGTTACACTTTACTGAATAGACACAATTATAATAGCGTGTTATACAATATATATTAGTTTCATACTATATATTAGTTTCACGGATCCCTAAAGGATGGAGTCCTAAAAATCTTTTAAGTTATTTGCATTTCGTTAAACATTTCATTTGAGTTGATTCACTTATATGAGAATGTTTGTCCTGACTCGAGTATTTTGTTTGTTTTTCTTGTAAATGCTCAGGCCAGACCGAGTATTTCAACCATTGAGATTCATCTATTAGAGCTTGTGTATCGTTGGATTTCAGTCAATCACCTTGTATATTCTATATATTCTGTTTTAGTCATTTATTCATGTATTTCTCTATATTCTATCTTCCGCCGTATTAATATTCATTATGTACCCTAATATGTATAAATTAAAATTTTATATTATTGTATAAATTTTTACTTCCTTTGCAATACATTATGTGTCTCTGTGTGTGTGATTCCATAATGATTTATTATTAACCCCATAGAAATTAACAATCTGTCATTTCGAATGGTTTGAGTTGATTTAATTATCGACTCGAAGCGGTCGAAAAGGGCAGGTCGTCACATAAACACAACTGGTGCACCCCATTCAGATGTACTTCGTCGAATGAGGCCTTTCTATAGTAACTCCGAAATCTGTTTATCCAAATCCCTTCTTTCTTTTGACACCATATGCCTTAAGGGTAAAGCTAGTGGTCTAACGTCCTTCTCTAGGTCAATACAAAAAGAGATCTCCATATAGGGTGGAAGTCACGTTACTTCCTCAAAGACATTCAAGAACTCACATACTATATGGATCGAAGATAGTCCTCCCAAACTTGGAGATAAGGTACACAATTGGGGTTTATCCTATTTTCTAATATCACAAGGTATTTTCAGACTACGTCCTCCTGGCTCCTTAGATGAACAATTCTCTTGTCGCATTCTTGGATGGCTCTATAAAATGATAGTCAATCCATACCTAGGATAAGGTCATACCTTATAAAATCCAATGCATATGCTTTGCAGAGGAACTCGACATCGTCGATATCCAATACTAGGTCCTTACATATCAACTGAAGATACTTAACTCCTCTGATAGGGTTAGCCACCTTTATCAGATTACTAGTGATAGATAAGGAGAGGTTCAAAGAATCAACTAATCTCTTAGAAATAAAGGAATGGGTCGCTCCAGAGTCAAAAAGGGTACATACAGAAATTCCTAAAATAGAAGTTATACCTTCAAGCGCGTGTTGACCTTGATCTCTTGGGGGTTGGCTCTACATCGGTGCTGCTTCCAATGCATAATTCTGACTATTCTGAACAACTCTAGGCTTTGGGAAATCCCTAGACAAGAGTCCTTCCTCATGGTAATTAAAGCACCTTCCTTTAAACTCCTTCTTTGATAAGTCAGTCTGGAAGTCCTTGGCCTTATGGCCCTTACGATTGCATCTTGTACAAATCTTAGCTTCTTTCTTAAACTTACCCCTTCCTTCTTGTTCTTCCACCATTCTTTCTTCTAATTATTATTATAAATAGAATTACCTTCTCCCTTCTCACCATTCTTGTTCTCTTTAGATCCTTCAGTTGTGCACAAGATAGCCATCTCCACAAACGTCTCGAACATTTCTCTGAATGTTACTTGGGCCATTAAAGTCTCCTTTAATGGAGAGTTCAACCCCTTAACAAATCTTAAAGCCTTGTTCATTGGGGTATCCACCAAACCCCTGCCAAACTTACATAACTCGGTGAATTTAGTCACATACTCCTGCAGACTCAAATTTCCTTGTTTGAGATGGACAAACTTCTCTAATTGGATTGTCATCTCATCATTGAGTAGAAACTTCGCTTCAAACTGGGTCTTGAATTCAACCCACATAAATACCTAGCCTATATTCTCTCTAGATACTAGGTTCCACCATTCGAGGGCTTCCCCCTTTAAGTGCCAGTCACAACTCTCCTCTTAACCTCATATGAACATCCCGTGGCCTAAAAAATTCTTTCGCATTCCATTATCCAAGATTAAGCACCATAAAAACCTTAGTCCCTAAGAATGGTGTTCCACTAAGGTTCGCGAAATTCTTATAGATTCAAGGAAAACCGAAAACTACCTCACCTGCAGGAGCTGCAAGCTCCGCTGGGGCAGGATTGGCGACAAGGACTTGCTCCATAATACGGAGATACTATTGGAACCATTCTGGCAAATACCGAGGTCTTGCCTGGTTTTCTTGACCAAAAGGATTATCAACCATTCTACTATCTAAAAATGAAAGGAAGAACCCTTTAGCGGATAATTCTGAGATAGCATTTAAGCTGAAAAAGAAAGAAAACGATAAAGTTGCCTAGTATAGTTGCGTATGCTTATCAAGGTAGATATGTATATATAGTTTGAAACCTTTTTCAAAATAAAAATACGCCTCTAATACGTATAGTTTCCCTATAATAAGGTAACCTAGGCTCTGATACCAATTGTAACAACCCACCCGGAGTGGGCCTAAATTTCGACCTAGTAAAGGCCCATCGAAACTTAGAACCACCCTAAACAGCTAGTTGGTTCCTATAAAGAATTACATTTGGACAGAATAACAGAATAATATAACGAGATGGAATCTCACACAGCGGAATGTGAAAGTATAATAATAAAGTAAGATATACCATTTATTCAAAAACCACTGATCCAAATACAAAATGCCAAATCCATATGTTTATAACGGTACATCATCATTATTCATCATCAAGAGTTTCTAATAACAGAGAAATTATAGCTAGTATCATAATAATAGTCTCGTTGCATTCTTCAGGGCCCATCATCGTCTCGCCCATCATGTCACCACCTCCACCTCTAACCTGTTCGATATGTTAAGGAGAGGGATCAAAACATAAAGTTCTGGCGATTGAAAATAATATGTGTTTAAAGACTATACTCCAGATTTGGCAGGTTATATATCTCAAAGTATGTATACAAAACACACAGGCACACATACAATGAAATATTTTAATTAATGAGGTGGATATCCAAGTCAAACACTTAAGACCTTCATTAATGCATTTAGGGTGGATCAGCGATCACTTAAGACCCAAAGAGGTGGACATTCTCAGTCACTTAAAGCCCATTCTAGCATATTTATTAAGGGTGGATTCCCATGATCTCTTATGACTCTAAGGAAAGCCCTAACCACTTAAGACCTCGTCCTAGCACGTCATCGTAATACATATATATTCTCGCAAATAATATGAGAAAAAGTACCTAGCCTCTTAGCATTGGTTTAGGGTAGGCCTACGTATAGCCATTTAAGACCCCTCCAGTGGACGCCTCATGTTACTACTTAACTAATATTATGGTAGTAGGCCTGTGTCGCTTAAGACTACCCTTAGACGGTTGGTTAATTAAATTGCGTGCTACATCCCACGGATACCAAACCCGTCCCTAGGTTTTACCTCACAAAGCTCTTAGAGGAAATGGACATTCTGGTAAACTACCATACTTCGTTGTTGGCACGACTAAACCATTTTTTAGAGGAAGACCCATAGAACACTTCAAATCTAATAACGGAGGGTCCCCATGACTTTGGTCCAAATCCAAGGAATAAACCTTCAGGACGGTCCTATTCCTAACCACTTAAGACCCAAACTAGATAAAAAGAGAGTCATCCACTTAAGACCTTCTCAACGCAGTAGTAAGCCAACCTATTTACACACATAATAGGTATACATATATATACACTAGACCTCTCACATTAAACTGACTTCTTGTAGATATTGGATATGTCGGGCTGGTCCGGGCAGACTTCTACTACAAGCGAGCTTAACCTCGTGTATAGTGTACAAAGTTTAGTGGCCTATGGCACCCAAATCTTTCACATTAGCCAAACTCACTTGTAGTTGTTGGATTTTCCGGTTGGGTTCGGGTAGACTTCTACCTCAATTGATGGGTAACATCATGTATGTGTGTCATTATATATATTATATATAAGCCATTTATACACACACATAAGCAATAATTCATATGGGGAATTTCAAACATCTAATCCTATCCTAAAGTATTTATTACACAATTTTTAAGTTTGATTTCGTTGATTACGCTATATAAGTATATAATTTAATACTGTTATAAATGCTAATTCTTGTTCGAATTAAGAAACGTTCTAACTGTAAGTTTGTCAATCCCGTTCACAACAAAGGTATACAAGCAAAATTCTCATATTTAACTACTAAATTCATGGCATAATTAATAACAACAGCAAATGGGAAAATATCAACATAACTATTCAAATTTGTATCCTAGGCTTGTTAAAATTACTAAGATAATGAAAGAGAAACAAGATGTTACTTACATAAATAATATTCATCATATATACACATATATATGTATATACATATATACATAAACTCCTGTTTATATCAATTTTACCCGTTTTCCTATGTTGCACATTAACATTTGATTATTCCAAATCTAAATACGTTCAAATTCTCCATTTTGAATGGAAATCTAACGTAACACCCCACCTCCGTTAAGGTCACTCACAAAGGGAATGCCTTAACTTTGATGGAGCGTTTTAGTAGACAGAACAGAAATTTACAAGACAGATAAAACAGTACTTGAAAAATTAATAACTTTATTACAACAGAAACCGAAATAAGTTTGGTTACATCTTTTCAAATCACAATATCAGAATTCAAGTACAAAATATCAGCCTTGTACAAAAGCCTTCAGAATGCATAGTTTTTTAAAATCATAATCCCCAACATAAATTGCCATGGAAAGATAGAGCCAAGGCCAAGCGGTACTTCAAGCAGAGAAAATCTGAATCAAGCTCTTATACTTCCACCCTAAAAAAACCTAGGGGGGTGGGGGGAAACGAAAGAAAATGGGCGAAAACAAGCAAGGTCAGACATAAAGTCTGGCAAGTCCAGTGACTTTCAGCATATGAACAGATAATAATATCATGACATGAAAATAAAGCAGGATAAGAGACAACAGCAACAAGAGTAACTGGTATACTTAAGCTAAACAGAAGAAACAGAATGATATAGCCCAAGTTATGCTTCTTACTTATATTTTACTTCTCTGCACTAATACTAGTATAAAAGGATTAGGCGTTACCCTAATGTCCAAACTGAAACAGAAACGGAACAGAATAATCTATACAGGAACAGAATGCCAGTAATGGGCCTTTACCACCCAAACAGACAGAATGTACATAAACGGAATCAGAGACGGAAACAGAATAATCCATACAGAAACGGAATGTTAGAATTAGGTGTACACTAGTAAATGGGCATTTACCACCCAAACAGACGGTACCACGCAGAAACAGACAGGTGTTACCACCCAACAAAAATAGACGGTACCCCAACGGAAACAGACAGAACTAAGTGTACCTTAAATCTACCCCAAGCGATCGGCTGCCTAATACATAAATACCCTGTGCCAGCCCCACAAAAGGGTGCATCACTCCCCAAAGTGGCAACCTTTAAATGACACAGACCGATTTACAGATGTCACGGCGTTTTACATCCTCAGAGGCAGACCGGGATCCATGCACGCACATGACCCGGTTGGAACGCACCATCAACACCCCTCGCCAATATTAGAATGAACCGCTTATAATTAATTCAGTAAGCGTGCCCGGACCCTACCTACTGTTGGGTCATAGTTTTGATACGAGAAAGGGTTACTGACTAATATGGGTCCCAAATAACAAATGACGCAAGTATTTTCCCTCCTAACCTTGTGTCCCCAGACTAACAGATTCCAGATTAACTTGTTTACAAGTTTTAGGCCTACAGAGTTCAGAATCAACTAGTTCACATACCAGAAAATCAAGTAAACAGGTTTTCAGACTAACGGATCAGATGTATAGTTTTAACAGACTTACAAATTGTCTAACTTTGTATTTGGCCTACAGATTCACGAAACAAGTTTATTAATTCATCAGTCCAGTTGGTTTAGCCTTATCTACCCAACACATTTTAGACATCATATTTATCTCAGATTTGCATTAATTAAATATTAATGCGCAGACCTCTCACATTAGGTCGGTAGCTTGTGGCCGCTGGATAAGCTAGGCGGTTCCGGCCAGACTTCTGCCACAAGCCAGACCTAACCTCGTGTCTAAGCATATTTTAGTTATGACTACGACCTCTCACATTAGACTAGCAGTTTGCGGTTGCTGGTTAAGCCGGTTGGGTCCGGGCAGGCTTCTACCACAAACATGAGTCTAACCTCGTGTCTCAGCATTTTTATTTTAACCAGTTTATTCAATTACAAATTATACAAATATCAGACCAATTATGTCAATTTAACAGATTTGACTTCTTTTCAAGTCGCAGCAGATTAAACAAATTAACATGTTTTACACAAATTACAATCATTCAGCTTTTCAATAGATTTAACAAATTTAGTAGCTTAGGCGGTTCAACAGATTTAGCAGATTAGGCAACTCAACTGATTTAGCAGATTAGGCAAAATTAGCAGATTAGGCGATTCAACATATGTAACAGTTTAGGCAATTCAACAGATTAAACAGGTAACAGGTTTAGCAGATTAGGCAAATTTAACATAATAAGCAGATAACAGTTTTAGCCGATTTAAACATTCCTTAAAGTCCTATTCACATATCTTGCCTAATTCATAAGGCAAGCCTAAACTTATATACCCAAATTATGGTCATAATCCACCATATAACATATGTCCCAATTTTTAGTTAAACTTGCATAGTTCAGAATATTCTCCAAAAACCTTACATATAAATTATGCCAAATATAGCCATTGATTACAATGCATGTCACATATCCAAACCCCTCCCCCCTTAGTTAGGTGTATTCACACTTAATAATTATCCAATCTTAATATGGATCTTTCCACCTAAGTTAAATGAAAATTAGTTCTCTTTTTTCCAAATTTCAGACTATAATATATATAGTATGTCCAGATCTAGATCTTGAATTACAACTTGTACTATGCATCCAAATCAATTACATGTTCATAGTTAAACTTTACGCCACAAATCCCAAGTCATATGTTAAATACACCTTATGTTTTAAATACAACATGCCCAATTATATATCTCAGATTTATGTTCTAAGTTCAACCTATGTTCTTTATGTTCTAAGTCACAATAATCCTCTCCTTCCAAAACATAGATCGTCTTATACAATATGCCTCAAATTTATGTCCAGAATTACAACATGCGTTGTATCCTCAAATTAGTTACAAATCAATTATGCCCAAATATGCCTCATTCATTCTTCTTCCCAAATTTAGTGTTTATGCGTTCATCTCTTATGAGATCTTGCTCAGGCTCGTGGTAGCCTAGCTATCAAACAAAAAGAAGGAAAGGAGGAAGAAATATAGAACAAACAGAAAAATAAAATAGAGGAACAGATCTGATAAATAGAAAAAGGGCATAATCTCAGATTTAGTTTTATAATTATGTCAAGATCGTGATTAAAATTCATATCGGAAAATAACTGCACTTGCCTTAATTGGAATATAGAAGAAGAGTTCCAGTAGTTCTCTTTTAATCTTATTCAGATTTGGAAGAAGATGCACTAGTTCTAGTTTTGATCCCAGCAGAGTAGCGACGCCATTATTTTATTTATTTATTATAGAGGCAGAGTATAGGCAGAATGAAATTGTGTGGAGAGAAAGTGAGGTTTGGGGATGTTTTTATAGGAGAATAGGGTGATTTAGAGCCTTCAGATCAGTCCAGAAGTCATCAGAACCACCTAGCTCGAAGACAGGTCATCCAGCCACTCAAAAGAAGACACGTTATCATAGAACACTCCAGAATTTTGTGCTGGATCGGTATGGGCGCACTTGGCAGGTGCGCCAGTGTATTTTTGTACTGGCGCACTTCACAAGTGCGCCAGTGTATTCTAGCTTGTTTCCGGTTTTTCTGCCTGAATTCGTTCATCCTTATCTTCTTCATACGTTATCCGTTTTACGCAAACTCGGACTCTATCTCAAGCAGAATTTCGAGACGAACGCAATGCCGCAACCCGTTTCCCTTAATTCTTCTCCTAAAAATTAAGTATATTTTAATTTGTTACTTATACGTTCATAGAAAATACGGGGTGCTACATTCTCCCCTCCTTAAAGGATTTCGTCCCCGAAATCTTCAAGTTAAGAAGAATGTGTCCTACCATCCAATCATCCATCTACTCAACCATCATCCATAAGCATCCACTGTCCTTAGAAAACTTCTAATGTTGTTTGAACATATACAAAAGTGTGTGCATATGTCTCTTATCTAATGCAAAGATCAGGCGGTCTACTGATTCAGTTGACCTCCTCAATGCGAACCATGTTGGTGCCATGAGTCCAATTATGTATGCAAGAAATCCTATTTGATACGCTTTATTTCTATATGAGTGCACAACTGCTCATTCATATGCAACATCCATGTGCTGAGTCACCCATTTTGCATCCAGTAAAAAATGCACACTCATCCATATGCAGTATGAGAGTGTTTTTGAGCCGATATAGTGCCTAGTGTGTGTATATGCATCCACGAGCAATCACTAGCAACCACTTGCATCCACTTGTATCCACTTGCAACCATCAAACATAACATGTCTTAAACACATGCTTACACCCATTAGTTTTTACCTAAAGGTAGAAGGATAAAGTCGAGTGATAGAAGCAAGTATAAAACTAAAGCTAGGTTCCCATCAGACATCGGTTTAAGAGAATAACTTCTAAGTATCAACCTCGAAGACCGAAATCAACATCAGATTAATACTCAGAGAATTACTCCCATTAAACAAATGCCCAACTGGAAACCTATTTCACATTTTGAGTAAAAACTCCTATCCTTTTCAAAAATATTCAGATACTTACAGACTACTAGTACAGATCAGATTAACAAATGATTCTTAGGAAACTAAGCATGATAAAACCCCACCATATCCTACAAAAACCAGAATGTATGCGTCACAGTCAACTTAACGCTTAACACAGATACCCTCAAACCCCAACCTATCACAAACAGATGAGTCGTAACCCTTATGGGGTTTGAGACTATAGCGGGATCAGAAACAAGACTAGTATTAAAGTGCAGAGACTCAATAATAGAATTAAAATGCCAGAATGATCAGATAAGGAAATTAAACTTTCTATGGAAAATTTTCCACCTCTATCCTATCCACCAACTACGAGAACATTCACCTACCTTCCAGAAGATTCTACCCTTTGCCCTTGCCTTCTGGGCAATCCTAGATCAGATGTCCTGTCTCACCACACTGAAAACAACTAGTCTTCTTACATGTTAAAAATTCTTTCTCTAAAGTTGCCCCCATCGCACGGAAAACCCTTCGAAGCTTGAAAGAGGATTAGCCTTAGGTGAAATTATTGCAGCTAAAGATGGAATTTAGGCACTTCTTTGCCCTTCGACAGACGCCGTAGTCTCATCATGCCTACGGAACCATGTCGCGATGAGGTTACCTCCCAGAAAGCCAGGAGCCCCAGAGACTCAGAAAAGAAAGAAACAAGGATTAAAAAGAAAATCAAAAGATAGATATATGACTTTGGGGACTATGTTTTTCAAAATAAACTTTCCTATTGAAAATACTTCCTTTTTAAAACCTTTTTGAAAATAGTTTTCAAAAACTTTTTATCAAATCTGGTAACCTTCAGCTCTGACACCAAGTGTAACACCCCACCTCCGTTAAGGTCACTCAAAAAGGGAATGCCTTAACTTTGATGGAGCATTTTAGTGGACAGAACAGAAATTTACAAGACAGATAAAACAGTACTTGAAAAATTAATAACTTTATTACAACAGAAACCGAAATAAGTTTGGTTACATCTTTTCAAATCACAATATCAGAATTCAAATATAAAATATCAGCCTTGTACAAAAGCCTTCAGAATGCATAGTTTTTTAAAATCATAATCCCCAACATAAACTGCCATGGAAAGATAGAGCCAAGGCCAAGCGGTACTTCAAGCAGAGAAAATCCGAATCAAGCTCTTATACTTCCACCCTAAAAAAACATGGGGGAGGGGGGAACGAAAGAAAAGGGGCGAAAACAAGCAAGGTCAGACATAAAGTCTGGCAAGTCCAGTGACTTTCAGCATATGAACAAATAATAATATCATGACATGAAAATAAAGATGGATAAGAGACAACAGCAACAGGAGTAACTGGTATACTAAAGCTAAACAGAAGAAACAGAATGATATAGCCCAAGTTATGCTTCTTACTTATATTTTACTTCTCTGCACTAATACTAGTATAACAGGATTAGGCGTTACCCTAATGTCCAAACTGAAACAGAAACGGAACAGAATAATCTATACAGGAACAGATTGCCAGTAATGGGCCTTTACCACCGGAACAGACAGAAGGTACATAAACGGAATCAGAGACAGAAACAGAATAATCCCTACAGAAACAGAATGTTAGAATTAGGTGTACACTAGTAAATGGGCCTTTACCACCCAAACAGACGTTACCATGCAGAAACAGACAGGTGTTACCACCCAACAGAAACAGACGGTACCCCAACGGAAACAGACAGAACTAAGTGTACCCTAATCTACCTCAAGCGATCGGCTCCCTAATACATAAATACCTTGTGCCAGCCCCACAGAAGGGTGTATCACTCCCCAAAGTGGCAACCTATAAATGACACAGACCTATTTACAGATGTCACAACGTCTTACATCCTCAGAGGCAGACCGAGATCCATGCACGCACATGACCCGGTTGGAACGCACCATCAACAACCCTCGCCATTATCAGAGTGAACCACTTATAATTAGTTCAGTAAGCGTTCCCGGACCCTACCTACCGTTGGGTCATAGTTTTGATACCAGAAAGGGTTACGGACTATTATGGGTCCCAAACAACAAATGACACAAGTATTTTCCCTCCTAACCTTGTGTCCCCAGACTAACAGATTTCAGATTAACTTGTTTACAAGTTTTAGGCCTACAGAGTTCAGAATCAACTAGTTCACAGACCAGAAAATTAAGTCAACAGGTTTTCAGACTAATGGATCAGATGTATAGTTTTAACAGACTTACAGATTGTCTAACTTTGTATTTGGCCTACAGATTCACAAAACAGGTTTATTAATTCATCAGTCCAGTTGGTTTAGCCTTATCTACCCAACACGTTTTAAACATCATATTTATCTCAGATTTGCATTAATTAAATATTAATGCGCAGACCTCTCACATTAGGTCGTAGCTTGTGGCCGCTAGATAAGCCGGGCGGTTCCGGGAAGACTTCTGCCACAAGCCAGACCTAGCCTCGTGTCTAAGCATATTTTAGTTATGCCTACGACCTCTCACATTAGACTAGCAGTTTGCGGTTGTTGGTTAAGCCGGTTGGGTCCGGGCAGGCTTCTACCGCAAACATGAGCCTAACCTCGTATCTCAGCATTTTTATTTTAACCAGTTTATTCCATTACAAATTATACAAATATCAGACTAATTATGTCAATTTAACAGATTTGAGTTCTTTTCAAGTCGCAGCAGATTAAACAAATTAACATGTTTTACACAAATTACAATCTTTTAGCTTTTCAACAGATTTAACAGATTTAGCAGCTTAGGCGGTTCAACAGATTTAGCAGATTAGGGAACTCAACAGATTTAGCAGATTAGTCAAAATTAGCAGATTAGGCGATTCAACATATGTAACAGTTAAGGCAATTCAACTGATTAAACAGGTAACAGGTTTAGCAGATTAGGCAAATTTAACATAATAAGCAGATAACAGTTTTAGCCGATTTAAAGATTCCTTAAAGTCCTATTCACATATCTTGCCTAATTCATAAGGCAAGCCTAAACTTATATGCCCAAATTATGGTCATAATCCACCATATAACATATGTCCCAATTTTTAGTTAAACTTGCATAGTTCAGAATATTCTCCAGAAACCTTACATATAAATTATGCCAAATATAGCCATTGATTACAATGCATGTCACATATCCAAAAAAAAACCTTACTTAGGTTTTTTCACACTTAATAATTATCCAATCTTAATATGGATCTTTCCACCTAAGTTAAATGAAAATTGGTTCTCTTTTTTCCAAATTTCAGACTATAATATATATATATATATAGTATGTCCAGATCTAGATCTTGAATTATAACTTGTACTATGCATCCAAATCAATTACATGTTCACAGTTAAAATTTACGCCACAAATCCCAAGTCATATGTTAAATACACCTTATGTTTTAAATACAACATGCCCAATTATATATCTCAGATTTATGTTCTAAGTTCAACTTATGTTCTTTATGTTCTAAGTCACAATAATCCTCTCCTTCCAAGTCATAGATCGTCTTATACAATATGCCTCAAATTTATGTCCAGAATTACAACATGCGTTGTATCCTCAAATTAGTTACAAATCAATTATGCCCAAATATGCCTCATTCAATATTCTTCCCAAATTTAGTGTTTATGCGTTCATCTCTTATGAGATCTTGCTCAGGCTCGTGGTAGCCTGGCTATCAAACAAAAAGAAAGAAAGGAGGAAGAAATATAGAACAAACAGAATAATAAAACAGAGGAACAGATCTGATAAATAGAAAAAGGGCATAATTTCAGATTTATTTTTATAATTATGTCAAGATCACGATTAAAATTCATATCGGAATATAACTACACTTGCCTTGATTGGATTATAGAAGAAGAGTTGCAGTAGTTCTCTTTTAATCTTTTTCAGATTTGGAAGAAGATGCACTAGTTCTAGTTTTGATCCCAGCAGAGTAGCGACGCCATTATTTTATTTATTTATTATAGAGGCAGAGTATAGGCAGAATGAAATTGTGTGGAGAGAAAGTGAGGTTTGGGGATGTTTTTATAGGAGAATAGGGTGATTTAGAGCCTTCAGATCAGTCCAGAAGTCATCAGAACCACCTAGCTCGAAGACAGGTTATCCAGCCACTCAAAAGAAGACACGTTATCATAGAACACTCCAGAATTTTGTGCTGGATCGGTATGGGCGCACTTGGCAGGTGCGCCAGTGTATTTTTGTACTGGCGCACTTCACAAGTGCGCCAGTGTATTCTGGCCTGTTTCCGGTTTTTCTGCCTAACTTCGTTCGTCCATATCTTCTTCATACGGTATCCGTTTTTTGCAATCTCGGACTCTATCTCAAGCAGAATTTCGAGACGAACGCAATGGCGCAACCCGTTTCCCTTAATTCTTCTCCTAAAAATTAAGTATATTTTAATTTGTTACTTATACGTTCATAGAAAATACGGGGTGTTACATTCTCCCCTCCTTAAAGGATTTCATCCCCGAAATCTTCAAGTTAAGAAGAATGTGTCCTACCATCCAATCATCCATCTACACAACCATCATCCACAAGCATCCACTGTCCTTAGAAAACTTCTAATGTTGAATGAACATATGCAAAAGTGTGTGTATATGTCTCTTATCTAATGCAAAGATCAGGCGGTATACTGAATCAGTTGACCTCCTCAATGCGAACCATGTTGGTGCCATGAGTCCAATTATGTATGCAAGAAATCCTATTTGATACGCTTCATTTCTATATGAGTGCACAACAGCTCATTCATATGCAACATCCATGTGCTGAGTCACCCATTTTGCATCCATAAAAAAAATGCACACACATCCATATGCAGTATGAGAGTGTTTTTGAGCTGATCTAGTGCCTAGTGTGTGTATATGCATCCACGAGCAATCACTAGCAACCTCTTGTATCCACTTGCAACCATCAAACATAACATGTCTCAAACACATGCTTACACTCATTAGTTTTTACCTAAAGGTCGAAGGATAAAGTCGAGTGATAGAAGCAAGTATAAAACTAAAGCTAGGTTCCCATTAGACATCGGTTTAAGAGAATAACTTCTAAGTATCAACCCCGAAGACCGAAATCAACATCAGATTAATACTCAGAGAATCACTCCCATTAAACAAATGCCCAACTAGAAACCTATTTCACATTTTGTGTAAAAACTCCTATCCTTTTCAGAAATATTCAGATACTTACAGACTACTGGTACAGATCAGATTAACAAATGATTCTTAGGAAACTAAGCATGATAAAACCCCACCATATCCTACAAAAACCAGAATGTATGCGTCACAGTCAACTTAACGCTTAACACAGATACCCTCAAACCCCAACCTATCACAAACAGATGAGTCGTAAGCCTTATAGGGTTTGAGGCTATAGCGGGATCAGAAACATGACTAGTATTAAAGTGCAAAGACTCAACAATAGAATTAAAATGCCAGAATGATCAGATAAGGAAATTAAACTTTCTACGGAAAATTTTCCACCTCTATCCTCTCCACCAACTACGAGAACATTCACCTACCTTCCAGAAGATTCTACCCTTTGCCCTTGCCTTCTGGACAATCCTTGATCAGATGTCCTGTCTCACCACACTGAAAACAACTAGTCTTCTTACATGTTAACAAGTCTTTCTCTAAAGTTGGCCCCATCACGCGGAAAACCCTACGAAGCTCGAAAGAGGATTAGCCGTAGGTAAAATTACTACGGCTAAAGATGGAATTTAGGCACTTCTTTGCCCTTCGACAGACGCCGTAGTCTCATCATGCCTACGGAACCATGTCGCGATGAGGTTACCTCCCAGAAAGCCGGGAGCGCTGGAGACTCAGAGAAGAAAGAAACAAGGGTTAAACAGAAAATCAAAAGATAGATATATGGCTTTGGGGACTATGTTTTTCAAAATAAACTTTCCTATTGAAAATACTTCCTTTTTAAAACCTTTTTGAAAATAGTTTTCAAAAACTTTTTTATCAAATATGGTAACCTTCAGCTCTGATACCAAGTGTAACACCCCACCTCCGTTAAGGTCACTCACAAAGGGAATGCCTTAACTTTGATGGAGCGTTTTAGTGGATAAAACAGAAATTTACAAGACAGATAAAATAGTACTTGAAAAATTAATAACTTTATTACAATAGATACCGAAATAAGTTTGGTTACATCTTTTCAAATCACAATATCAGAATTCAAGTACAAAATATCAGCCTTGTACAAAAGCCTTCAGAATTCATTGTTTTTTAAAATCATAATCCCCAACATAAACTGCCATGGAAAGATAGAGCCAAGGCCAAGCGGTACTTCAAGCAGAGAAAATCCGAATCAAGCTCTTATACTTCCACCCTAAAAAAACCTAGGGGAGGGGGGGTGGACGAAAGAAAAGGGGCAAAAACAAGCAAGGTCAGACATAAAATCCGGCAAGTCCAGTGACTTTCAGCATATGAACATGACATGAAAATAAAGCTGGATAAGAGATAACAGCAACAGGAGTAACTGGTATACTTAAGCTAAACAAAAGAAACAGAATGATATAGCCCAAGTTATGCTTCTTACTTATATTTTACTTCTCTGTACTAATACTAGTATAACAGGATTAGGCATTACCCTAATGTCCAAACTGAAACAGAAACGGAACAAAATAATCTATACTGGAACATAATGCCAGTAATGGGCCTTTACCACCCGAACAGACAGAAGGTACATAAACGGAATCAGAGACGGAAACAGAATAATCCCTACAGAAACAGAATGTTAGAATTAGGTGTACACTAGTAAATGGGCCTTTACCACCCAAACAGACGGTACCACGCAGAAAAAAACAGGTGTTACCACCCAACAGAAACAGACGGTACCCCAACAGAAACAGATAGAACTAAGTGTACCCTAAATCTACCCCAAGCGATCAGCTCCCTAATACATAAATACCCTGTGCCAGCCCCACAGAAGGGTGTATCACTCCCTAAAGTGGCAACCTTTAAATGACACAGACCTATTTACAGATGTCACGGCGTCTTACATCCTTAGAGGCAGACCGGGATCCATGCACGCACATGACCCGGTTGGAACGCACCATCAACACCCCTCGCCATTATTAGAATGAACCGCTTATAATTAGTTCAGTAAGTGTGCCCGGACCGTACCTACTGTTGGGTCATAGTTTTGATACCAGAAAGGGTTACTGACTAATATGGGTCCCAAACAACAAATGACACAAGTATTTTCCCTCCTAACCTTGTGTCCCCAGACTAACAGATTTCAGATTAACTTTTTTACAAGTTTTAGGCCTACAGAGTTCAGAATCAACTAGTTCACAGACCATAAAATCAAGTCAACCCGTTTTCAGACTAACGAATCAGATGTATAGTTTTAACAGACTTACAAATTGTCTAACTTTTATTTGGCCTACAGATTCACGAAACAGGTTTATTAATTCATCAGTCCAATTTGTTTAGCCTTATCTACCCAACACGTTTTAGACATCATATTATCTCAGATTTTCATTAATTAAATATTAATGCGCAGACCTCTCATATTAGGTCGGTAGGTTGTGGCCGCTGGATAAGCCGGGCGGTTCCGGGCAGACTTCTGCCACAGGCCAGACCTAACCTCGTGTCTAAGCATATTTTAGTTATGGCTACGACCTCTCACATTAGACGAGCAGTTTGCGGTTGCTGGTTAAGCCGGTTTGGTCCCGGTAGGCTTCTACCGCAAACATGAGTCTAACCTCGTGTCTCAGCATTTTTATTTTATCCAGTTTATTCCATTACAAATTATACAAATATCAGACTAATTATGTCAATTTAACAGATTTGACTTCTTTTCAAGTCGCAGCAGATTAAACAAATTAACATGTTTTACACAAATTATAATCATTCAGCTTTTCAACAGATTTAACAGATTTAGCAGCTTAGGCGGTTCAACAGATTTAGCAGATTAGGCAACTCAACAGATTTAGTAGATTAGGCAAAATTAGCAGATTAGGCGATTCAACATATGTAACAGTTTAGGCAATTCAACAGATTAAACAGGTAACAGGTTTAGCAGATTAGGCAAATTTAACATAATAAGCAGATAACAGTTTTAGCCGATTTAAACATTCCTTAAAGTCCTATTCACATATCTTGCCTAATTCATAAGGCAAGCCTAAACTTATATGCCCAAATTATGGTCATAATCCACCATATAACATATGTCCCAATTTTTAGTTAAACTTGCATAGTTCAGAATATTCTCCAAAAACCTTACATATAAATTATGCCAAATATAGCCACTGATTACAATGCATGTCACATATCCAAACCCCCTCCCCCCTTAGTTAGGTGTACTCACACTTAATAATTATCCAATCTTAATATGGATCTTTCCACCTAAGTTAAATGCAAATTAGTTCTCTTTTTTCCAAATTTCAGACTATAATATATATATAGTATGTCCAGATCTAGATCTTGAATTACAACTTGTACTATGCATCCAAATCAATTACATGTTCATAGTTAAACTTTACGCCACAAATCCCAAGTCATATGTTAAATACACCTTATGTTTTAAATACAACATGCCCAATTATATATCTCAGATTTATGTTCTAAGTTCAACCTATGTTCTTTATGTTCTAAGTCACAATAATCCTCTCCTTCCAAGTCATAGACCGTCTTATACAATATGCCTCAAATTTATGTCCAGAATTGCAACATGCGTTGTATCCTCAAATTAGTTACAATTCAATTATGCCCAAATATGCCTCATTCAATCTTCTTCCCAAATTTAGTGTTTATGCATTCATCTCTTATGAGATCTTGCTCAGGCTCGTGGTAGCCTGGCTATCAAACAAAAAGAAAGAAAGGAGGAAGAAATATAGAACAAACAGAATAATAAAACAGAGGAACAGATCTGATAAATAGAAAAATAGCATAATCTCAGATTCAGTTTTATAATTATGTCAAGATCATGATTAAAATTTATATCGGAAAATAACTGCACTTGCCTTGATTGGATTATAGAAGAAGAGTTGCAGTAGTTCTCTTTTAATCTTATTCAGATTTGGAAGAAGATGCACTAGTTCTAGTTTTGATCCCAGCAGAGTAGCGACGCCATTATTTTATTTATTTATTATAGAGGCAGAGTATAGGCAGAATGAAATTGTGTGGAGAGAAAGTGAGGTTTGGGGATGTTTTTATAGGAGAATATGGTGATTTAGAGCCTACAGATCACTCAAGAAGTCATCAGAACCACCCAGCTCGAAGACAGGTCATCCAGCCACTGAAAAGAACACACGTCATCACAGAACACTCCAAAATTCTGTGCTGGATCGGTATGGGCGCACTTGGCAGGTGCGCCAGTGTATTTTTGTATTGGCACACTTCACAAGTGCGCCAGTGTATTCTAGCCTGTTTCCGGTTTTTCTGCCTAACTTCGTTCATCCATATCTTCTTCATACGGTATCCGTTTTACGCAAACTCGGACTCTATCTCAAGCAGAATTTCGATACGAACGCAATGGCGCAACCCATTTTCCTTAATTATTCTCCTAAAAATTAAGTATATTTTAATTTGTTACTTATACGTTCACAGAAAATAGGGGTGTTACATCTAAGTCCCAAATAATTAAAACCAAACCAAATCTTAATCCTTTTTTGCCACAAACAATTTCAAATAAACGAAAATGGGCAAATCCAATTAAACAAAAGTAGAATCTCCCAACTATTTCTCAATCATAAACCTAATAGTTCACAAACCTAATTATTGTTGATTGACAAATTTACGATAAATAAAAATAGGAAATTTAGGGGTTTTGAAACACCCCACCTCCGTTAAGGTCACTCATAAAGGGAAAGCCTTAACTTTGGTGGAGGGTTATAGGTACAAGACACATAAAACTTTACAAGACAGATAAATATAAGCAGCGAAATTTAAATATTTATTGCATACGTGGTTCAATACAAAAGCATTACATCAAATTGTCTCAAAATAACTTCCAAAACATTACAACATGATTTCTGTCTTGATTATTTAATAAAGAAGCATAAACCAAAAATAAAACTGCATAAATCCCCAAGGATAATGTCCAAGAGCCATAGCCAAGGTGAGAGAGTCCCAATCATACATCTACTTTCTTGAAGATTGCAAAGAGTCTGACTAAGCTGCAGTATTCCCTCCCTGTGGACCTAGGGGGAGGGGGAAATGAAAGGAAAGGGATCATGACAATAATAACAGAACATAGGACAATACCCTAATATAAGATAAGAGGAATATGTGATCGCACCCATTACTATAGTCTCTGCACCTACTTAACCATTGGTTCAACCAGCCCTACGTGTTCATAACAAACGATCCCCTTAATGATCGGCTCCTACTCGCATGCATTTATATCCTGTGTCATTCGGGCCCACTTGACTGTAGATACCTGTGCTGGTCCCACCATGGGGTGTATCAGTCCCTCTGGTGGCAACCCGACATGATTCAGGATGCACAGTGTATACTACTGATGCCCAGTGCCTGATTTTTCCACTCCGGAGTACATGCATGCCCACAATCCGTCGGAACATACACTGGCCCACCAACCGCCGACGTTTTGACCACTTATACTCAGCCCAGTAGTCGTGCCCCACCCTGCCTAGTTTCAGGGTACCATGATACATCTATGTGGGTTACTGCTGAAATGGGTCCCCATTACTAGGGTTTTTTAATCAACATGTTTATTTGGTTAAGTGTCCAAGTTTACCTAACCCCACCCATTCGTTTAGTTAACATGTTGAATCGGTTAAGTGTTTCCCTAATTGACATAACCCTACCAATCCTGACTTAGCTTTAATTTATTAAAGCACCAACCACTCACATTAGACAGGTCTTGTTATGGTCACTGGATGTGTCAGTCGGTTCCAGGCAGATTTACACCACAACTCAGTCTAACCTCGGGTTCTTTTTGGGCTTGATGCACTAACCACCCACATTAGACAGGTCTTGTTGTGGTTGCTGGATATGTCGGTCGGTTCTGGGCAGATTTACACCACAACTCAGTCTAACCTCAGGTTAGGCATATTCGCCTTTTCTAAATTCACATTTTCCTATATATGTCTAATTTCTTTATGTAAATTAAATTAAATTTAATCATGCCATAATTACCCTTTGATTATGCTCACCATAAATGGTATATCAAATATACCATTTAATGAACAAATCTATGCCATGAATTTTCATATTTTCCCATCGCTACCCCTGTGGAACGTACGCATGAATCACATAAAATGTTGGGCTAGTAAAGTAGCCCAACCCATAAACAAGAAAAGGGGTAATAAACAAGGGACATGAAATAAACATAAAATAGCATACATTTCAACTTGTCATGTGTAACTTGGCATAGAGGTATCATTAACTTTAATTAAATGGGTAAAGGTGAACTTGTGACTAAGTTGGGTCTAATTGTCATGTAAACTTGACAAAGGTCTAGCATGGAGGTTTAACATATAATCACAGTTTCAACCCACAACTTAGCATATTAACTTATGCATGTCAAAATATAAGAAAGCTACTATAATCATTTTTAAATCGCAACTTAGCATATTGACTTATGTATGTCAAAACATAAAAAAAAAACTACTATAATCATTTTTACAACGTAAATAGATTCAACCTAACATGAATATACATGAGTGTTGATCTAACATATAAGCATGTGTTTTAGATCATAAACTTGCAAATAACCACCAATTTATAACATGACATATTTCACCATTTAATTGGCAAAATAAATCCATTACCCAATCATAATCGATTCCAATAACATACAATATGTTCATCACCACAAGCATATAGATATGATTAATATATAATATGTTCATCACCACAAGCATTTAGACATGATTAAATTCAACGATACTTTAAGATAAACGAGAATCAAATCTTATACATAAGTATCACTCTATATTCAAATTACAACATGTCATGATTCATTTGAAACGTTTAAATCTGCGTAATAACCAACTTACAAACTAAAAAGGAATTCTTGCGTTCTGAAATCTGAATTTTGAAATTGGTAAGCTCGCCTTTGATGTAGATCGTTGAATTTGATAACTTTTAATTTGATTTTTGATTCAAGTTCTTATCTTGTCTTTGAATTGGTGACGACTACTCCAAGTTCTCAATTGATAGCATGATAGTTCTAGGATTATTTTTGTGTGAATTTTAGGTTTGAGCATTGAGTTGTTTATATAGAATTTCAATTCAATTTGAACCGTCGGATGATCCTAGGGTTAACCACAACCATCCAGTCAAGATAGGGTGACACCTCAGCCCTAGTGACTCAGCAACTGAGTCACAAAATCGTCACCTTTCAGATCTGCCCGGGGGGCAGGTCGACCCCCAGGTCGACCTGTAGGGGGGAGGTCGACACTAGGGTCGACCCCCTGGTCGACCTGGGTCCTGGGCAGGAATTTTCCCGCCCAGCCCGCTTCTGACTTCTGATTTGAATTTGAATTCGTTTTCGAGCTGTTTGAATTTATTTGAATTTTCTGGAAACTTCTGACAGCCATAACTTCCTCATACGAAGTAGAATTTACACAAACTTAGACTCTATCTCAACCAGAATTCCGAGACGAACACAATGGCGTAACCCGTTTCCCTTAATTCTCACATTTTAAATTAAGTATTGTTTAATTCGTTACTATACTGTTAACAGAAAATACGGGGTGTTACATTCTCCCCTCCTTTTAGGATTTCGTCCCCGAAATCTTCAAGTCGAGAAGAACTTATATCCTACCATCCAATCACCCATCTACTCAACCATCAAACACAGGCGTCCATTGTCCTTAAAAGATTTCTAGTGCTTCATGATCATATGCATTGTGTGTGTACATGTCCTTATCTAATGCAAAATCAGGCGGTCTACTGATTCAGTTGACCTCCTTAATGAAAATTATGTCAGTGCCATGAGTCCATTATGAATGCAATTTTTCCTACTCAAAATTTCTTACATGAGTGCACAATCATTCATACAAATGCAACGTCCATATGATAACACATCAAGATTTAATCTATAAACCAATACATATATGCATATGCAATATGGAAGTGACTGAGCCGATCTAATACCTAATGCGTGTGTATAAGCATCCACTAGCAACCACTTGCAACCATCAATCATAACATGTTTCAATTACATGTTTACATCCAAATGGGTTCCTACCTAAGGATAAAGGATAGGATCGAGGAGATATACCTAAAAAGATAGATACGAGCATAAACTTGAGGAAAAAGAGATTAAAGACGTACCCTAAAAAAGAAAAGGGTAGGTTGCGCGTATTCTGTCCTCAATTTCCCAAGTCGCGTCTTCCTCGGTGTCGCTCCATTGAGCTTTGACGAGCTTAACTTCACGGTTGCGTAGCTTTTTGACTTCTGTTCCCAAGATACGGGTTGGAACTCTCCTCACAGTTGCTTCTCGTTCAACTTCCTCTAGCATACTTGGTTCTACCACTTCTGCAGACTCGTGTAAGCATTTCCGCAAGTGAGAGACATGAAAGACATTATGAATCTCGACCAATCTTTCGGGGAGCTATACCCTATAAGCCATCTTCCCAACCTTCTCGATGATAGGGAACGGCCCTACAAATCTTGATGCTAACTTTCTTGCGGATCCAAAGCGAACGATGTTCCTCAAAGGAGATACTTTAAGGAATACCTTGTCTCCAACTTCGAACTCAAGGTCAGTTCTTCTTTTGTCTGCGTAGGACTTCTGTCTATCTTGGGCAGTCTTCATTCTTCTTCGTATCAAGTCTACTTTCTCTGAAGTTTCCCTAATCATGTCTGGTCCAAGTATGAGCTTGTCTGTGGACTAACACCAGCAAGTTGGTGACCTGCTCGATCTTTCATATAAAGGTTCGAAAGGCGCCATGCTTATGGTGGCTTGGTAGCTGTTGTTGAAAGCGAATTCCACCAAAGGTAGATGATCCTCCCATGTACCTCCGAAGTCAATAATGCATAATCTCAAGAGGTCTTCTAATACTCTGTTGACTCTTTCCGTATAGCCATCGGTTTGAGGGTGATAGGTCGTGCTTAAGCATAACTGTGTGCCTACAACCTCTTGTAAACTCTTCCAAAACTCGCTCGTGAAGATAGGGTCTCAATCACTCACTATACTGGAGGGTATCTCATGGAGTCGAACTATCTCCTTAAGATATATGGATGCTAGAGATGAGGCAGTCCTTCTACTCTTGACGGGTATAAAGTGAACGCTTTTTGTGAGCCTGTCCACTATTACCCAAATGCTGGTATTGCCCCTTCTTGACCTAGGCAACCCATCTATAAAGTCCATCGAGATGCTTTCCCATTTCCTCTGTGGGACCTCTAGAGGATGGAGCAGACCACCAGGCTTCTTCTGCTCCACCTTGACTTATTGGCATATTAAACACTTAGAAACAAATTCAGCTACGTCTTGCTTCATGCCATTCCAAAAGAAAACTCTTTTGATGTCTTTATACATCTTGTTTCCGCCTGGGTGTATGGTCAGCTTGGAATGGTGTGCCTCTTCTAGAACCGCCTTTACAAAACCCCTTACTTGTGGGACACATAGTCTTCCATCTCGTCTCAACCAGCCCTTGGCATTAATGGAGTATCTATTGAGGTGACTGGAAGTCTCACCCCTAACTAACTTGTCCATCACATTGGCTGGCTGAGGGTCTTCTCTTTGCGTGGCTCCGATTGAGTCTAGTAGAGTTGGTTGCACTTCTAAAGTTGCTAACAAACTAGTTACAAAGTCATAGGAGGGTCTGAAGTTAAAGCTTGCTATGAACTCCAAGCTTTGCCTTTCCACAAAGAGAGGGCTTAAGGACAGCTTCTTTCTACTTAAGGCGTCTGCTACTGCATTGCCCTTTCCAGGAGTGTAGGAAATCTCAAAATCGAACGAGGCAAGAAACTCCATCCATCTTTGCTGCCTCAAATTGAGATCTTTCTGCGAGAAAAGGTATTTAAACGATTTATGGTCAGTATACAGTTCAAATTTCTCACCTAGGAGATAATGGCGCCAAGACTTAAGTGCAAAAACAATGGCTGCCAACTCTAGGTCATGGGTTGGGTAGTTTTTCTCGTGTACTTTCAACTGTCTTCCACCATAAGCCACTACCTTCCCTTCTTGCATTAGAACAGTGCCTAGTCCCGTTCCGCATCCATCTGTGTATACTGTAAACATCTTGATTCGATCAAGCAATGTTAGAACTGGGGCTATTGTTAGAGCCTTTTTCAAACGTTGGAAAGCAATATCGCAATCCAAATCCCAATTGAAAGCTATGTTCTTCTTTGTCAATCTTTTCAGTGGAGCTGAGATTTTTGCAAAATCTTTGATAAATTTTCGATAAAAGCCTGCTAGCTCAAGAAAGCTTCGGACTTCGGTTGCGTTTCGAGGAACCTTCCAATCTTGCACAGCAACCACTTTCACGAGGTCCACAGCTATCCCCTCTTTTGACACCATGTGTCCAAGGAACCTCACTTCTTCTCTCTAGAAATGGCATTTGGAGAATTTCGCCTTCAACTGATGTGCACGGAGAGTATCCACGACTTATTTTAGATGCCAAGCATGCTCTTCCTCATTCTTTGAGAAGATCAAAATATCGTCTACAAAGACCACCACAAACTTATTGAGGAACTCTCGGAACATCCTGCTCATTAAATCAACGAAGTAAGCGGGTGCATTTGTCAAGCCGAAGGGCATGACAAGCCACTCGAAGAAACCATCTGGGGTTCTGAGTGCGGTCTTATCAATGCTATCTTCAGCCACCCTTAGCTGATGAAACCCGGTAGCCAAATCTAATTGGGAGAAAACCGATGCACCTACAAGCTAATCGAACAAATCATCTATTCTCGGGAATGGGTGCCTATTCCTTTTGGTCAGCTTGTTTAACTCCCTATAATCAATGCACAGGCGAAGCAAACCATCCACTTTAGTTGCGAACACTACTGAAGCACCCCATTCAGAAATACTCCGCCTTATAAACCCTTTCTCAAGCAATTCTTTAACTTGCTTGCTGAGTTCTTTCCTCTCCCTCGGAGCCATGTGTCTAATGGGTAAAGCAAGGGGTTTTGCGTTGTCCACGAAGTATATGCGGAAATCTATCTCCCGCTTCAGAGGTAAGCCCTTTACCTCTTCAAACACATCCGAGTTTTCACGGACTACCCTTACAGACTGCAAGTTCTCAACAGACGCATCAAGAGATTCTAGATAACTAAGCATAACGGAGTTCATGGGATTATAAGAAATTTCGAGAGTGTTACCGAGGCGAGTCATGAGTCTAATCACTCTCTTTTCGCAATCGAGGACGGCACCATTACTGGATAGCCAGTCCATGCCTAGAATCAACCCATAGCCCGTGAAGCCCAAAACAAAGGCATTACATCTAAACCCAACGCTTAGTATAGATATTTTCAAATCCAAACAAACCATTGACAAATAAGCTGAGCCCCCAATTGGATTTGAAACAACCAAGGGATCCTCTACTATACTGGTGTCTAGGTGCAGAGATTCCACTAAAGCAGTAGATATAAAAGAGTGCGATGCGCCAGAATCAAAGTGTATGTACAGGATGATCAAAAAGATAGACTAAACTTTCGACAGAAATATTTCTACCTCGTTCTTGCAGAGGTGCCGTGAGAGCGTGAACTTGTCCTCCAGAAGAAGGTACAGCTCCATGCCCTTGCTTCCTTGGGCAGGCCCTAGCCATGTGTACTGTCTCACCACAGTGGAAACAGCCACCCATCTTCCTTTTCTTCTTCTTGCAGTCTTTGATCAGATGCCCGGGAATGCCACAGAAATTACACTTTCTCTTTTCACGGGGTTTGTTGTTCTTCCCGCCTTTCTTTGAATTGGCCTTCTTGTTCTGCGACCCTTCCCCATCTTATCTTGAGGCACTTCCGCTTTTGCCTCATTCTTGCCCGTGTCTTCCTCATGTAAGAGTGCCATGTCCACTAACCTCTCTTAAGTAGCCCCCATAGGTATATGGGCATAGCCAAGTTGTGAAGTGGCTCATTCAATCCCTTGACAAAACGGAGAGCCTTCTTATGAGGAGTATTCACTAAGTCCAGTCCAAATCGGGCCAGCTGATTGAATTGATTGACGTACTCCTTGACCGTCATACTTCCTTGCTTAAGCGATAAGAACTTTTCCAGCTGTAAACTTCGTTCAACTTGTGAGAGGAATTTCATCTCAAACCTTATTCTGAAATCCATCCATATTTCAACTGGTCTTTCAGCGTTAGTGACTTCCCACCAATAGGAAGCTTCATCTTTGAGCAACCATACCGACAACTGTATCTTCTGCCTATCGTCCACCTCGAAGATAATGAACAGATCCTCAGTTTCTTTGAGCCAGTTCCTTGCTTCTACGAATGATTCAGTTCCCTTGAAATCCTTTCCACTCATGGCCCTAATGTCTCTACAAATCTTTAAGAAAGCATTTGCACGAGGAGGAGGAGTAGGAACTGCTGCAGCTGGAGGAGGAGTATCTGCTGGGCCTGCGTCGTTGCCCCTAGCCTTTAAGTACCTCCTGGACCAGCCAGGTATCGATACACCCTCTGGAAGGTTAAGATTCCCATACATGCTGAAAACAAAAAGAAAAGATTCAAAATGAAGGATAAAAAGATAGTGCATATGGCTTTGGGGTTTATGCCTTTCTAAATTTAAAACAACACTTTTCCTTGTAAAATGCTTCTTTATATTTCTTTTTGAAAAATAGTTTTCAAAAACTCTTATCTGATCTGGTAAACCTTTACTCTGATACCAAGTGAAACACCCCACCTCCGTTAAGGTCACTCACAAAGGGAATGCCTTAACTTTGGTGGAGGGTTATAGTTACAAGACACAGAAAACTTTACAAGACAGATAAATATAAGCAGCGAAATTTAAATTTTATTGCATACATGGTTCAATATAAAAGCGTTACATCAAATTGTCTCAAAATAACTTCCAAAACATTACAACATGATTTCTGTCTTGATTATTTAATAAAGAAGCATAAACCAAAAATAAAACTGCATAAATCCCAAGGATAATGTCCAAGAGCCATAGCCAAGGTGAGAGAGTCCCAATCATACATCTACTTTCTTGAAGATTGCAAAGAGTCTGACTAAGCTGCAGTATTCCCTCCCTGTGGACCGGGGGGGAACGGAAGGAAAGAGGACGAAAAAAACGGGTCAGACAATAAGTCTGGTAAGTTCGGTGATTACTAGCATTTAAACAAGGAAAGGGATCATGACAGTAATAACAGAACATAGGACAATACCCTAATATAAGATAAGAGGAACATGTGATCGCACCCATTACTATAGTCTGTGCACCTACTTAACCATTGGTTCAACCAGCCCTACGTGTTCATAACAAACGATCCCCTTAATGATCGGCTCCTACTCGCATGCATTCATATCCTATGTCATTCGGGCCCACTTGACTGTAGATACATGTGCTGGTCCCACCATGGGGTGTATCAGTCCCTCTGGTGGCAACCCGACACGATTCAGGATGCACAGTGTATACTACTGATGCCCAATGCCTGATTTTTCTACTACGGAGTATGTGCACGCCCACACTCCGTCGGTACCTACACTGGCCCACCAACCGTAGATGTTTTGACCGCTTATACTCAGCCCAGTAGTCGTGCCCCACCCTGCCTAGTTTCAGGGTACCATGATACATCTATGTGGGTTACTGCTGAAATGGGTCCCCGTTACTAGGGTTTTTTAAAAAACATGTTTATTTGGTTAAGTGTCCAAGTTTACCTAACCCCACCCATTCGTTTAGTTAACATGTTGAATCGGTTAAGTGTTTCCCTAATTGACTTAACCCTACAAATCCTGACTTAGCTTTAATTTATTAAAGCACCAACCACTCACATTAGACAGGTCTTGTTGTGGTCACTGGATGTGCCGGTCGGTTCCGGGCAGATTTACATCACAACTCAGTCTAACCTCGGGTTCTTTTTGGGCTTGATGGGCTAACCACCCACATTAAACAGGTCTTGTTGTGGTCACTGGATATGTCGGTCGGTTTCGGGCAGATTTACCCCACAACTCAGTCTAACCTCGGGTTAGGCATATTCGTCTTTTCTAAATTCACATTTTCCTATATATGTCTAATTTCTTTATGTAAATTTAATTTAATTTAATCATGCCATAATTACCCTTTGATTATGCTCACCATAAATGGTATATCAAATATACCATTTAATGAACAAATCTATGCCATGAATTTTCATATTTTCCCATCGCTACCCCCATGGAACGTACGCATGAAACACATAAAATGTTGGGCTAGTAAATCAGCCCAACCCATAAACAAGAAAAGGGGTAATAAACATGGGACATGAAATAAACATAAAATAGCATACATTTCAACATGTCATATGTAACTTGGCATAGAGGTATCATTAACTTTAATTAAATGGGTAAAGGTGAACTTGTGACTAAGTTGGGTCTAATTGTCATGTAAACTTGACAAAGGTCTAGCATGGAGGTTTAACATATAATCACAGTTTCAACACATAACTTAGCATATTAACTTATGTATGTCAAAACATAAGAAAGCTACTATAATCATTTTTAAATCGCAACTTAGCATATTGACTTATGTATGTCAAAACATAAAAAAAAAACTACTATAACCATTTTTACAACATAAATAGATTCAACCTAACATGAATATACATGAGTGTTGATCTAACATATAAGCATGTGTTTTAGATCATAAACTTGCAAATAACCACCAATTTATAACATGACATATTTCACCATTTAATTGGCAAAATAAATCCATTACCCAATCATAATAGATTCCAATAACATACAATATGTTCATCACCACAAGCATATAGATATGATTAATATATAATACGTTCATCACCACAAGCATATAGACATGATTAATTTCAACGATACTTTAAGATAAATGAGAATCAAATCTTATACATAAGTATCACTCTATATTCAAATTACAACATGTCATGATTCATTTGAAACGTTTAAATCTGCGTAATAACTAACTTACAAACTAAAAAGGAATTCTTGCGTTCTAAAATCTGAATTCTGAAATAGGTAAGATCGCCTTTGATGTAGATCGTTGAATTTGATAGCTTTTAATTTGATTTTTGATTCAAGTTCTTATCTTGTCTTTGAATTGCTGACGGCTACTCCAAGTTATCAATTGACAGCATGATAGTTCTAGGATTATTTTTGTGTGATTTTTAGGTTTGAGCATTGGGTTGTTTATATAGAATTTCAATTCAATTTGAACCGTCGGATGATCCTAGGGTTAACCACAACCATCCAGTCAAGATAGGGTGACACCTCATCCCTAGTGACTCAGCACTGAGTCACAAAATCGTCACCTTTTAAATCTGCTCGGGGGGGCAGGTCGACCCCCAGGTCGACCTGTAGGGGGGGAGGTCGACACTAGGGTCGACCCCCTGGTTGACCTGGGTCCTGGGCAGGAATTTTCGCACCCAGCCCGCTTCTGACTTCTGATTTGAATTTGAATTTGTTTTCGAGCTGTTTGAATTTATTTGAATTTTCTGGAAACTTCTGACAGTCATAACTTCCTCATACGAAGTCCAATTTACGCAAACTCGGACTCTATCTCAACCAGAATTACGAAACGAACACAATGGCGTAACCCGTTTCCCTTAATTCTCACATTTTAAATTAAGTATTGTTTAATTTGTTACTATACTGTTAACAGAAAATACGGGGTGTTACAGGTTTACATTATGATTTTATCGTGAAACCAAACCTCCTTAGGCATATAAATCAATATGAATCTTAAAAATATAGAATTTAGCTTAAACACGTATTATTTCCACTTACGGTGATTTAGGCAAAAGAAATAACACTGATTTGAATGTTGTAAACGTCGTTCTTCAATCCTACTGCAATTCTATATAAGAGAATCTCATATATCTGAATCTCGTATATAAATTATAGAATGAAATTTAAATAGATTAAAAATGAAATAAATTAGGGATAAAAGATGAAACCAATTTCAACCTAATTTCAGGAATATCAACAGAAGAAGGGAGGCACAGAGAATGAGAGGGTTTAGAGAACTATGTGGTGAGTTAGGTGGTATTTATAGGTGTGTAAATGAATAGTAACTGCTAGACTAACGTAGGTTAAATCTAAGCTATTCATTTTATAGGTGTGTAAATGAAGGGCGGTCGACCGGCGGTGGACCCCTTGGTGTTGACCACTTGAGGACGAAAATGCCCAGTGGACCTAGTGGCGTGCATTTTTAATTAATTATATTATTATTATTTATTTCCTTCTATTACCAATTGTTTTCCTTATATGATATATTCCCTGTCCCGTGCTTCTTATCTGTTAGTTTGAAATCAAATTTGCCTAAGGGAATGTTATTATTATCTAGATTATGTCGTTGTATCCTTAGATATATATTATATTAATTCAGACACATATATACACATTTACCATATGAATACATTAAATTATTATTTTTTCATACGGACTTCGCTTTCAACATATTATACATGAAAACGTATAAGAATTTCATCATGAATCCAAAAATAATAGTTTTGTGGCCAAATTCCTTTTTGTCCAAAATTCTCATTCTTCCACCATTTTTATATTTATTGCTTATTTAATTTGCTAAATCTCTTAGTTTATTTGGTATATTTTTATGGGGTGTAACAATAATATTTCTAAATACAATTGTAGGCGATGGTATAAACAACCATGTAAGTCTACAAAATAATAATATATTCCAATCGCAATTTTATTCTTCCAGATTTAATAATACTCATAAACAGATCTGATAGGCATTATTCCATATTGACAAAATTACAAATAAATCTAATAAATATTTAGGGCATACATTTCAAATGTAATATAAACGAAGTAATCAGGTTATTGTATACTTTGAACATAAATTTCCCATTCACCTGGAAGCATCAAAATCTGAATCTTTTAGGCCTATAGTTCCAAAATTCATACAGATCTACAGTTATTCTGAAAAGGGGCTCCTTCAGATTTGTAGATTTATAAGAAAATACGAAAAGAGGGGAGAAATATAATGAAGAAGAACCTAGACGCTAATCCATAACCTTTTCCACTTGAATCTGATCGTCCCTTTCAAATTATATTATTTATGTTTGATTTTTGATTGTATATGAACATATTTTTGTTTTAGAATTTGTTTGAAGAGAAAGGGAAATGGCAGAGCTTCGTTGTTGCTATCAGGAATATGTGAAACAGAATGGGGGCCTAACCCTTTATTTACAGGTGTTGAAATGGCCCTGAAGCATTAGATTTAATTTAATAAACATCCGTCCGCTAATATATATAATTTAGATAGCAAAACCCTAGCCGTCACTGCTTGGCTCGACTAGTGGTCGCAGCAAGCAATCGACCTGCTCGGTCGGACACTTGATCAACCTAGCAGTGAGGTGGCCAGGGAAATAAATAGTTACTTTATATAAAATATTCTGTTTTAATTACTTTCGTTCATTTTTCATATTTCGTCCGTAACTTTTTCATACAAACTCCGTTCGTGAAACTCCAAACATGAAAGTTGACCAGAATTCTGTGATGAATGCAACAGTGCAAGCTTTGTAGTCAAATTTCGTCATTTGTAGAAATTCCTATTTTTGAAATCTAATTAAATAACAAATTTATTTATTGCCGAAATTCCGGGTTGTTACATTTTTCCCTCCTTAAAAGAAATTTCGTCCCGAAATTATGGCACCTACTTATCCTATCCTACACAATCAATTTGTGTACACCCATTTTGCTACAAAATGCACATGTGCACAGTGTACATAATGCATTTCAACCACAAAACATATATGCACAATGATTCTAAATCATATCTTCCTATATGTAAACATTAAATTTTTAAAACATTTTTGAAAACATGATGTAAAACATCCTAAATATACTGACAGTCCTATATAAATGTAAATTTTGAAAATCCTTTTTCATCCATAACCCTCACACGACTACGAATAGAAGAGTGAAGCAACCAATTTTGTATTCAAATCTACCATCCAAAACGCCAACGCAACTAATCGCTTCCTATTATATTTCTCCTAGACCGAAAAAAGGAAATTAAAACGAAGAATTTTAACGCTCCATTCGCTTATAAATATTCCACTTCTCATCCCACAGTAGAAATTTTATCTTAGTTCCCCAAAATACTCAAATTTTTTTCCATTTGTAGACTATAAAGAAGGCTTAAAACACGCTCTAAAATGTAAAACGAGTTAATAGACAACTCACATGCATCGTTGACAAGGTATGGAAACAACGTTTCCAAGGAAAAAATAGCATTTTCCTTATTGTCGTTAATATTTTTTATCACATCGTCGGTCCTACTGCACCGCTAAAATGTGCACAAAAACATCCAAAAATCTGCTACACCTTTCATGTGACCAAAAATCAAAATTTTCCCTAAAAATAATTTTCCGCTTTAAAACTTTATATATATATTGATAATTTCTTTTCAATACCGTTTCACTTTCCAAATGCAATTCGTATAAAGCTAAAATTTTGGTAGTGTGTGTTTTGCGTCTTTTAAGCCATCCATTTTAATGCAAAATAGACATTTAAACAAGCCTAAACTGTCGTACCAAAATCCACATTTTCGCGTAAACCAAAATAAAAGAAAGTAAATTGGAAGGATGTAAAAAAAGGTAAAAGGTTTTTTCAAACAATGTTTGCAAAAGCTTCAAAAATGTACTCTGTGGGAACTTAAATGATTCAAGTCACATGTTGGCGAAAAAGGAAGTCAGTCACGCGAAAATTCGAGAACTGAAACTACACAAAAAGAAAAAAAATAGCTTAACAAGGAACAAGTGATAAATATATCCACGAAAAAATCGCAAAACCTATCTTTCATAAAAAATTATTTAACACAGAATTCTATTCTTTCCAACTTTAGGATAGCTGTTAGTTAGATAAGAAAATGAGATTTCATTCAAAATATGCATGAATGACATAAATATTTCCAAACACAGAATTCCCATAAAAGGTCGTGCGATTTAAGCGACATTAACAATTACAACCAACTACGACAACAAAGATAAAAATATTGGAAAGGAAAACACCCGATACAAGATACACAAGACATAAGCTAACATTGATTAAGCACTACGAAATGGCCAAGCTCCATGGCTGGAACTTGATCCATTACCACGCCCACATTAGGAACATAGTATGGCAGAGATGCAACCAGTCTCGTGTGCCTACCTACGCTTCTCCCTACAGACCTCTCGAAACTCGTCCTGGATATTACGAAGAACGGAGAATTTCGGGCTCTCTTGGCCAGGTTGTTATGGCTGTGTGGCTGCAATTGCTGAACAAGAGAGGGAGGTTCAGGAATAGGAGCATCGGGCATCTGAATGCCCATCTCCCGGAGAGTGGCGATGCTAATGGCAGTAGGAGCCTTCTTCATCACTGCCTCCTCAGTGAGCCTCAAATGGAAGTGTTGGAAGACATGGGTGAGAAGATTACTATAAAGGAAGCGGCTCCTCGGGGTACCAATGAAAAGCTCGTAAAATGGATCATAATCATGAGCGCCAAATTGACGGCTACACCGCCCAGAATAGTATAAGTGGTGCGACGCATTAAGGGATAAATATGCTCCAAGCTTCCCGTCTTCGGGATGACATTGTTTTGAATGATGCGCACAACCAAACGAGAAATAGGCCGCATTTAGCGATGGTCCAGACTCCAGAGAATCCAAGGAAGATGCGCTCAAGAATCTGAGGGTCATCCACCTCAACGGCATCTAGCTCGGCTCCGACCCAAAATCTCTGCCAAATCATCGTCATAGAACTCGATGTGGGTGCTCATGACCTCAGACTGGATGACGCAAGACTCATCATCGATGTTAGCATCCATCTGTGCATCAAAGAGGCGGATCCAACGCAGATAATAATCATACTCGAAGGTATTAAAGCGCAGAATCGGTGCCAGGCATGCAGCGACGAACAGCTCCTCCAACATAAAAGCGGTGAAATCAGTGAACTTCACCGGTCGACTATAATGAAAGTCATAATTGGACATAGCCAAGTAATGATGAATCTTCTCCTCACTGCGGTCTAGTCACAAGACCTCCTGAGGTGTGAGACCGGGGTGTTAAGCGATGACGTTTCGAGGAGGAGCTATGGAGGAAATGACAAAACGGATAAAAGAACTCACAGATCTAGAGTATAATAAGGTAGAGATCTATGCGGGGATGATTTAGGTGGCAATTAGGGACGAAATGGAGCGGGGGTTGCTTGGATTGGAGCCTGGGTTTGCTGAAAATGGAGATGGGGGAGGAAAGGGTCGGCTGGAACAATATATATATATATATATATATATATATATATATATATATATATATCATTCTAGCTCTTTTAGGTTGGACTCTTGACCGTGTCCGTAGGGGGGTAGTGGTCGACCTGACCCACGAAGCGCGGTCGGCTGCTTGCCCCAAAATGGGCGCGGTCTGAACCTCGAACCAACGGCCTGTATAATAGTAAAAATTATAATAAAATTCCTATAATGCTGAAATGTCTTCCAAACCCCAACCAAAATTTCATGCCAACTTCCACCACCTGTCGAGTCGAGAATTTAAATTTCCAACGCCTTTTTCCCTACCTCCGAATAGTTGTGACCACCAAACGAACTAACGAATTTTAGAGAAGCAAATCAGCTAGAAATACGAAATAAAAAAATAAAATTTGCTTTGATAACAAATCAATAGACGATTCGAAATCAAATACCCTAAAAAGCAGGACGAAAGATTTTCCTTGGCCTTTTCGAAGGAAAATTTAAAACTTTTCAAAATGGATTTATTATAAACTAAGGGTTTCGTATTATAAATCCAAATTATTATTATTACTATTATTATTATTTATATTCCACTCTATATTACTAACTAGAAAACCTTTTCGCGTTCCAAAAGTCTAAATCCAAAAATCTCGAAGGGATACTAAAAATCGCAGGTTTGGGTATTAATTATTTTTATGCCTCGAGGCGTATTCCTTGTTATTTCCAATTCCCTTCTTTCTATCAACTGGATTATTTATTAAAATCACAAAAAGCCCGAACAATTCTGAAACACGAATACATTTAAAATTTTAGAACCATATTTTTATAAAACTATTTTCCGAAACCATAATTTCAAAACTTTCAAGATCCATTTATTTTTTTCCAAACAATCTTAAAAATGGAAATTCCTTTGGATATAAGACTAATGACTCAAATGGATGTTTTTCAACAAAAGAATATCCATAATTTTAACGAAGTATCGAATGGACATATCTTGTAATTATACTTCCAGATGGATAAGACATATTGACGTGAACCTCCCGTTTCAGATCAAGAAAATGCCTTTGACCGGAACTACCAACGAAATCAAAAACCAAAAATCACGACTATCTCAGCTATAGTTAGATATTTGTCCAGTCTCCAAACTCGAATCCATGGGATTAGCCATATGCCATCCTCACGCTCTTCACAACGAAATCGTTAACCTACTACGGGGTAAGACAAAACTGGCCAAAACTCGAACTCAGTTTATTTCAACTCTTTGTCGCAAAAGACCGACTGAAATAAATAGGCTTGCGACTACTTCATCGTCGAAATAATTTAAAGTCGAGTAAGAAAGGTGAAGAAAACTAGAAAAGAAATTCAAAAACGTTCTCTCATAAATCCTAATTTAATTAATTCCTTTGATCGTCTAACCTATGCTCTGATACCAAATGTAACACCCCACACTTTTTCAGACATTACACCAAAACAGCAAATTTGGCACACCGGGATGCAGAGATTTGACACGGCTTTAAGCCGTATCAAATTGATACGGCTCTTAGCCATATCAAATTTTCTTTGCTACACCTCAACTGATCCACACCTCCTCCAACAACTAAAATCTAACCGTAGATCTTGGATGCTTCGGATTACTTCATTTGATACCCGTTTTACCCTTATCAAAGCCACATTGTATTTTCACTTCTCCCTGATACGCTTCTATTTTTCATAGGCCTCACATTTTAGAATTAAATCGTTCCTAATTATTTTCGTTTCCTAACCCTATCCTTATTTCCCCCACCGCTCTGCTCGATTCCATGATAGCTGGCGATTCCAAGATAGCTGCTCAATTCCAATAGCAGCTCGATTTCATATTCGCGATAACTGCTCAAATCCTAATTAGTTCACTCAAGCCCTAGTGCCTCTCGAATTTGTCATTGGAAAACGAAAGAACGTGAATCCAGTCAGCAATTAAGAGCACCACCACTGAAGAATTTTCGGTTTATTCTCTTTAGAAACACAGTTTGAGGTAATTTATTTAAATTTTAGATGCTGAAATCACTATCCATGACTTTTGTAAAAGCCAAGGTCATGTCTATATTCTTGACTTTTGTAGGCAAAAGTTTGATCACTATTTGTGCATTATATTGTTTTTGAGAATGGTATTTCAGGCAAGAAGGAATCTAATAGTTGACACAGGAAAAAAATGATCATTTCATTAGTCAAAAAAAAATCTTTTTTGTCATCTTTGGAATATAGGCTTAAAGATGCTACATTAATTAAAAAAAAACTAAATTGTTCCTGTCACACTTCTGGCATAGTAATTACAAGTTTTAACTTGGAGTTGACAGCATAATATCTGATGCATGTTACTCTCACTTTGATAACCAAGTCAAATGTTATTGGGAACATTTGGCATCCATGTAGGTCTCTTTGTTTTTTAGTCTGCCAGAAGCATCAGGTAATCGTATTATTTCTTTTTATTTTAATTTCAGTTGCAATTTCCAATCTGTCCATGAGGAAAGGCCAAGAAAATGGCAAAAGTTATGATTTTGGATTAATCAAAGACAAATGACATGGCAGTAATGATATTTAGGTTTACCTCATATATACATTGAGAAAATACTAAAATAAGTTAACAAATATTTATAATTTACCATCTAATCATTTTCCAAATATTTCAATGTTATTGGTTCGGACCCAGAAAGGTGATTGGGTGGAGCTCCTAGACCTGAACTACATAAACAATCTGGTGCTTGTTTTGATGCAGCATTAGGAATCAATCCAGGTCTTAAGGTACCTTAGTTCAGTTTTAGAGCACATTTGCTTGTGTATCATCATGGAATCGAGAATAATATGTTATAATGCTTTCTATTAAATGTGAGCCTGATTATAAAAGTGACTAAGTTTTGTTAAATATAAACAAATTTTGTAAAATTAACTAAGTTTAAGTTAATTAAATTTTATAAATAATAAAATTTTGCATGAAATTGTGAATTGGCCTGCGGGTGTAGTGGCCCGCAAGTCCGTACTATCTGAGTTGACTAAATACAACACACGTCCAACCCAAATTGCACAGAAATACGAATCATTATTGAAAGAAGTTAGAGGATGAGAAATAGAAAGAAAGAAACTTAGAATAGAAGAAGAAGAACAGAAACACAACACAGAATCTCACGTCGCAGCGGAATATAATATAATATATATAACATATTTTGGAATACAAAATTTGAACTGTATATACAAACATCATTATAAGAGTACAACACTTACTATACAGCAGAAGTAACACTAGATAACTAACGTTGATGCCTCCTGCTCCAAGCTCCTCCAAATATCTGTAAACACCTGAACTACTTGACTGCCCGTACAAATTTAGGCACCCAATAGTTTAGGTAAAACAAAACAAAATAAACTCTGGGTCAGTCATGGGACTGGTATGAGTAAACAGTTTAAAACAGCTTGAACAAGTAAACGATATCACATAAGACCACGCCGTATAACGGAACGGGTTTTTCCCTTATGAGAATCCAAAATATCTTTATATCAAAAACCTTTTGATATTATAATAATGCCTATCAACCACAATATAATAATCATCTAGCCGAAACGCTTTCATCTCACGTTCTACATATATAGTATACCATCAAAACCGCAAGTACGTATTGGGTAATGGATTCCCAACTATGACAAGGTATGGAACCACCTTTCGCTAGTGTACTTCTAGAGGAGAATACACCGAGTTCAATAAGAACATCTTGCAACTCAGCCATACATGACCGACCACTCATTTCGCTTGAGTGTATCGAATGTATATCACCAGCGGTTGGGATCAGCAACCGTTTCCCGAACGGGACAGCATCGAATAGAATAAGGAATTAAATGAATCTCTAGATAGGTGATAACACACCCTAATGGGAACTAACCACATAGCCATGCTGCCTGCCCGATTTTTGTCATTTCCCGTTTGTTGAGGCCAGAGGCTACGATTACTTTCCATTCATTGATAACACGATCACTTTGAATGCCACATTATCCGATCCGTTAATCCTTAATTGGTTTACACAAATATTTTGGATGTTATGGTAAGGGAATAAATCCATTGCAACCATATATATTTATACAGACCAACCCATTTGATCATTGGAAATACTTTGTCAGACATTCGTCCATTTACGTTCGTTCTGGGTTTGAACGAAACCGAAGGCACTATTTAGTACATCCATCCTAGGCAATCTCTACCTAGGACTTATACAACAGCCCTTGCACTTTTACTCCGTCTTCAATTTTCTTCGGCATATATGATTCGCAACGCTTATGCCAATACGGACTGGTTCTTTGGATTAAGAATCCAACCGGTCTCTCCATAATAACAACGTTAAATGGTCAAAACTTTGATAGTTGGTGATTTAACTATCAAATGAAAAATGTCCGTGTACACACAACGATCTTATTTCCAAATGAAATTATCGATCACATCATCAAATATATATATGTATGTATATTCATATTTCCTTATTTTCTATATTAAGAAAATATATGTTATTAACTCTGAAAACATTTCCATTGCATATTTACATATCACTATTCTTCCACATCTATCAGACTCTAACTGTAAACTAGTAAGAGAACAATTCCTAAGTATAAACCCCAAAGGCCGAAACCAACATCAGATCGATACTCAAAAAGTCGTTCAACCCAACTAATTTCCAGTCAGTTTCTAATTCTGCTTAACTCTATTTCTTTAACTCCATTGATTAACTTCTTATCAACACGGTCATTTTAAATCTGCAAATCATTTGCTTTTAAAAATCATCGTTCACTTTAAACCGTATATCTCCCAGGATTTTATTTATTAAATTCCTTTTCGTCTATAATATTCTATCTTATGTTCAATTCATTATCGAATTCTATATATATCGATGTATCGATTTCTAGTTTATCAAATCTTCATAAAAATATTCTAACTCCTTAAATTCCCGGAAAAATTCGCCATAACCTCCTTTGTACCGGGAGCATCTGGAAAATCCCCAAACTGCTACACAGGCCTCTCCATTCAAAAAGAAAAAGAAACAGCCAAGCGGCTTGCCGATACGGCGCATAAATCTCATATACGAATTAAATACATACCTTTTTGTTGGGCATTCTAATATATATCTTCATTAACTTCATTCCTATACCTGCTTAACATACATCTAATCATTCTAATTCATTCCAACTTAACACACTTGTTTTAACTCAACTTGTTAATTAATTCATTAATCAACTCTTTTGCCTATTTCACTTAACATGTTCAAATATATTCCTAACTTGCTTGTCAACTAATTTAATTCTAGTTTCAATTCAAGTTTCATATTTGATTTCAAATATAAATTTACAAATCCCATTTTCTTATCTTACTAAATTTATAAACCCTTTTACAAATTAACTTCCTTGTTTTCAAATTTTACAACAAGTTTCATTTCAAAAACCCTATTTAAAACTCTATTTTTATATATCGAATCTTGAAATATAAGCCACCGTTCCCTTTTCGAAATGATTTCAAAACTCTATTTTTAAATTCATATTTCCAATTCTTTTTGAATTTTCTATATTCAAATTCCCCTTTCAATTCTATTTGAATTCTATTTGAATTTTCTATATTCAAATTCCCCTTTCAATTCTATTTGAATTCTATTTGAAAATCTGAAATATCCTTTTCATGATATTTTATACATCAACATTTTTGAGCCAGTGACATTCGACAGTTCAAACCACTCAATTTCAACCATAGGTTTCAAACACATCATATTTAATAATATATGTGATAACAAACAAACAATAATATTTTTGAGGAATCCAGTTGGATTCCTCCAACTTGTTTTCCTGCATCCACAGACGTTAGCACACAAATAATACCATCCTGCTTCGAGGCAGGATATCGCGGTATAGAAGGTCATCCACTAATATATATTTGTGGGACGCATAGGGAAATCATCCGCTTATGGTACTGCGGACATCCGCTAATGAGACTACGGGAATCAATCCAACCATCAACCCAACATATGTATAATAGTCAACCCTAAATAACTAATATATTTAAAGAAACCAGAAAAATCCAAATAAGCAACAACAATTATTTTTAACGACATAAAAATAATTCTAATTAAGGTGAGTGAGATTTTACTCACCAGATTTTCCTACTAGCATTCCATTTTTGATTCTTTTGCATTGGTTTTCAAAGTTAATTCCAATCGACTCCAAGAATTTGCAAATCAACTCCAACTCGTACAGTTTGCAACTATAAACCTAACGTGATATATGGTGTTAGATTTTTGACTTTAAATGAGTTTGAAAATTTTAATTTATAATTTATTGACTAACATAAATAAATTATAAACTTAATTAGCATTGATTATTTACCTTAATTTCTTCGATTTCTCTGAGCCGATCTCGCTGTACAAAATCCCAAAATTCCCAGAAAATAATTATGACTCTTCTGCACCATTCAACATGTTCGACTCCTTCACCTCCTACTGTCGAACCCTAAACCACCCATCGCCAAACTCCATCCTAATCATCGAACTCCAGTACCAGGATCGCATACCCAAACCACACCATAACTCCTCAAAATCTCCATCAGCTCGAGACTCATCTTCCTCAAATCGTGATAGCAGGCTCGACGCTTCCTCCTAGCCTCAGACCGAAACGTTATTATCGCGAACTCTCCTTCAAATCCTATCCTTCCCTGGAAGACACCGCGACCTCTCCCTGGGTTACTGAACCGAATCTGACCCCGAACAGCCCCTCTGATATCATCGGGAACCATATCTGTGACTCCCAGTTCGAAATCGAGATCCCAAATCACCCTCGCGCTCATGAAGAATGGAAGTCGGACGACGTTGAGGACTTGAATTAGAGGGTTTATGAAGTGCGGCCATTTTGTTTTTGAGTTGAAGCTTTTCGGATTTCCAATTCACTGAGGAAGGGAAAATATAATGTGGCCATTTTCATTTGATTTCAAAGCTTCGAGGGTTCTGATTTTTAAGGGGAATCTCCCTTTTATTTTATACAGAAGGATGCGGTTTAGAATTAAACATCAAGGTCATTATTTTGTGGAGATAAAGAGGGCGACGTGTTTGCCTCTCCCCCTTTTAATTTTTAATGGATATTAATATATGTACACATATTTAAATTCTCCAAAATCTTTTAACTCTTCTTCGAACGCAACAAGGGTCATTCCTGGGTTATAACATTATTCTGAACACACTGGGATATGTCTCGAAGTCTCAATTGATCATCTGGAGTTGATATTAATTTAAATCAATCTAAATTAGATTTCAAAACAATTTATTCTTCAAAAATAAACCAATATTATTATTCTGATTCAAACAGAATTTCGTATTGATTATTTGAACTGACTTTAATTCAGTTTTAAATTTGAATTTAATTTACTTCGTATTACGATAATTTAATCTATTCGATATTAAATCGAAATTGATATTTAAATCGATAACATAAATATAAAAATTCATTTATATTATCAACAAAATATTTAAATCCATTTTAAATATTTAAACTAAAATGTTCGAAAAATCCGGGTCGTTACAGCGGGCAACCATCAACTCTTTTCTTTATCGATGAACCACAAAAATCATCATTTGAACTCTCTACATTGGTGGTTTGCAATGATAAACCTTTGGCACGCTGCACCGGCATCCCATAATCTAGAAGCATAAATTATTCATCTTTAACCTTTGGAGGCAAATACATCTCATCCATATCCACGTGAATTTCCCTTTCAGACATCTCACTTTCATCCTTGCTAGAATAAACTAGAGTGGGGTATAAGTACAAATTATGGAAAGCAAATTCTCCTGGAGTAGGATTTACATCTGTGAAGTCATTTTGTCTTTTATCAAGTACCGTATTATGGCTAGTATTTCCTTTAGCATGTTTAATATCTTGATGAACAAACGACGATGAAAGTGGAACAGAATTTGAAATCATTCTATAGCTTACATTGTACTGATTATATGACGAATTAGAATTAGTCCTCAATCTCTCTTTACCGGATACAAGTATTTCTTGAATATTACCGTGTGATTTACCAGTAGACCTTTGTTTTTGCTGGAACATTTTAAATCTACTAGACAAGTGTTTACTAGCTTCTTTGATGAATGCAGATTCAGAAGAGTATTACAATGAACTGCTGATGCTATCATTGTCGTTTGTCCACTAAAATGATTTATAGCTTCCATGAAAGCTCTCATCCCTAACATATCCATTCTTTTTTAGTCTTTTAGTGACTTGTCTGGCTATTTTTCGTGTTCGATTTGAATCACAACCGGTTACTTCTAAATTACTATATATATTTTTTCCTTTGTTTCTTAGCTCTACTTGACTCATTTTTGCTTCAATAATGTTTTGGTTTGACCAATATTTACGGATATATTTGGATTTTTAATTTATCTGAATGGGCAAAGATTTGAAAACCGCAGTATTTTAAATCATAAAATTTATTGTTAAAACAATCACATATATATTAATTTGTCAGTATAAGTCTAAACAAAGGTCGTTTGTCCTCTAACATTTTGAATAGAAAAAATGATGTGATGAGAATAGGTGAAAACAGCAAAAAGAATTTTACCTGAAGCAATAAAAATTTCGATGTATTATAAACTTACAAATATAATTTATTTTGTACATTTTTTATTCCTTTTTGTTTCAAGAAAACCAGCTGGCCAAAAATACTAGTTTTACTTAGCTCAACCTCGGTTCATACTTAACTGGTTTGGCCTGTAATCATCTAGGCATAAATAACTAAATCAACAAATTGATTATTATTTTACTTGGCATAAATAACTAAAACCAGGTCAAGTTACAGTTGATCAACTACCCTATTTTACTGATTGATTATCTCATCGTCAATCTCAAGTGGAAAGAGTTATCTTATACTGGTGATTGGCTGAGTAACCAAGTATTATCAGAGATAATTTTAAGATGAAAATAACTGTACATACTACCATTACTCAATAGGACGTTTTGCGCTAACTTGGAAAACAAGCAGTGATATGCAACAAATGAATGTAGAAAATGTGTCTTTCATTTTGGTGGATCTAACATCTCTCTATGTTGACCGCTATCTGCTATGTTGACTGTGTTATTTGTGCTATCTTCAATGTTGACTGTGTTGGATATATGTATGTCAGAAGCTTTTCTAAAGGCTATTATACCTACTAAATTCATTTTGGATATTGATGTGTTTTGTAGGAGAATTAAAACTCAACATTGAGTGCAACCATACAACTCTAGAAGGACAAAGATATGTTCTTATATTTGAATATGGGTTCGTAGTTTCAGTTTACTATATTTGATGAGGTTTTTTTATATATGATTAACAGCTGCTTTCATGAGCTTGAAACCTCCAGAATAAATGGAATACTGGGAAATGTTGTTGCAAAAACCGGAGATTCGCAGATTGGTATTGTTCATATAACCAAACTACTTTCTTTTATTAAGCTTTGTGACTAATAAGGTTAAAATTTCAACTTCTGTAATTGTTACATGATAATTTTTATCATCTGTGGGATGGGATAGTGATCAGTTCGCAAACTCAGTTTGAACTGAGTTCGTAAACTCAGTTTTGAACTGAGTTCGCAAACTCAGTCCAGGACTGAGTTCGCAAACTCAGTTCGAACTGAGTTTGCAAACTCAGTTGCGAACTGAGTTCGCAAACTCAGTTGCAAACTCAGTTCCGAACTATTTGCGAACTCAGTTTGGGACTGAGGTTGCGAACTCAGTTTTGGGACTGAGTTTATAATTGTGTATTTATTGTTTATGTTTATCTTATCATAAATTCAGTAAATTATTATTTCTTCAAGAAGCTTCTGTGAAGAGCCATTCAAATTGGCCGAGCTCGTCGCCTGAGCAAAGAAAAGCAACTCATACTGGGTGCATTAACCATTGATGATTTGAAGCATGCATCAGTTACTTCATCACCTAAGAAGTCTCCATGTAGAAATTTTGATGATGTTTCTATTAGTTTGGCTAATGTTAGTTTGGGTTGTGTGATTACATTGGATTTTTCTTGTTATATATCTAGTTTGTGTTGTAGTTTGAGGTTATACTGAATTAATTCTTCTTGGACACTTTTTAATGTATGAAGACTACCGTGGTTTTAGCATGGCCTATAATATATATATATATATATATATATATATATATATATATATATATATTCTAGTAGGACAATTTATTTTTTTATATATTTGATACGGCCTAAGGCCATATCAAATTGACAAAGGCGCCATTTTTTGATATGGCCCAAAGCACTGCCAAATCGATTTAGATACTGCCATGAGCACTGCCTAATTGGCATTTCTGGTGTAGCGAGAGCACAAATTTCAACAAAAATTGTAACTTAAACTCATCCATGCATGAAGCATGTATATATGATACCTGCAAATAAAATGAGCACGAGCATAACCCGAGTACGATAAAGTAACTCACAGCGGAAACAAAATAGGATAGAATAGTATCAACTCGGGTAATTAGCTAATAAGAGTGAGTCACAATGTCAATACCGAGCATGAGAGAGAACAAGAACCAAAAACCAAACTAAAACACCTATGAGAACCCTACCTTCTCAAGAAAACTCGGGATATTGTAATGTGGAGGGGATCAGAATAATGAGTTCTGGGGAACAAGAAGAGTATAACACAGTCTACAATACACAGATGTATCTTGTTTGGTTCAACAAAAAACATATGCCTATCAAGGCTAGTAATTATAAGCTAACCTTGTAAACATTGACGCACGACTCTAACTACCCTACCCAAGATAGCTTTCCCAACGATAGCGATACTGAGATACAATGTTTACACGTATATTTATTAAGCCTTTAAACCATTATTTAACCAATTACCAAAACTAAGAGGTGAGCTCTCAACTACTCGCTAACCATACGGATGTTAGTTAATTATGTATATATAGCCACTTAAGACCACATCATCAAACGATAACTAAGGGTGGATCCTCTTGATCACTTAAGACCATAGGCGGACCTATAGGTCACTTAATGCCCTTCCGATGGTTTTATCTATGCTAATATAAATTAAACAACAATATCCACAGGTCCAACTAATTAAGGCTTCAGTCATTCATGCATATAAACCCATGCCTCGCATAAGGCGGGAGATAATAAGAAGCCTCTTAAGACAACTCGGTTAGGAAGACGTAGCACGCCATTTAAGACCACCCGGTGGTGGACCCCTCATTACTATCTAGCTGGCCTTGTTGGATAATTTCCTAGTTGCTTAATACTTCCCGTAGGATAGGTAGCCCTATGGCAATACCATACCAGACAATTTTAAGACTCATTCCCAAGTGGACCTCTTGACCCAAGCCACTTAAGACCCGTGGAAGCGTACTATTCATGAAGGTTTCGAGCTCGTACCCAATTTGCCTTTAATGCTTCCATTTATGGGAGGTGGGCTACACGATCGCTTAATATCTTTTTATAGGTGGATCCAACCACTTAAGACCTTAATTCCTAAAGCAGACCATGTTATTGAGTTATTCACGTTCAATTTCTCCTTACAGAAATACTCCACGTACGTAAACTAACTATCGTCACGGGTTACTGTGGTTAATGATATCTCAGGTCAGTTGGACATATATTCGACTGTTGGAAAGTGCAGACTTATGTCGAATAATGCAACTGACCTCGCATCATTAACCTACTAAGTCCAATTCTAACCTTTAATTATTAATTTTAGATTAACTAGTATAAAATAAGGAAAATTGTATCATTTCTGCCCTAGCATATTTAATGGATTGTTTCCTTATTGGACTTAGTGTTTAAAACGACAACCAATACTTATTAATCCCTTTTTAATTTTATTTATTTCTATTTATTAGGGTTATTGCAACTCATGACCATAACGGTCATAATTTCCTAAGGCACTAATTTAACCCCTTAAATATCATTTATTTCCACTGATTATAATTAATGTCATTTATGAACCTAACGGTCATAATTTTCCTAAGACATTATTTATTAATGAAATGTCCTTATTATATCAGTCCCTTCTTATTTCGAATCTATTTATTGTAACTCCTTAAACATTTCTATTTTACTTTGATTTGATTTATTTTATACATATATAGATATATTATATGTTATAAGAAATATTTACTTACTTATTGGAGTTACAATTCTTATTCCTAATCATTGTTTTAAATTGTAACCATTAGGCCTAACTACCTAATTCAATTTACTTTCCCCAATCGATGATGGTTACAATAGTTATTATTTCTTTATGACCTTATTTATAGCAAATCAATTACATTAATTGCTGCAATGGTCATAACATATAATTCCATTTAATATGGATTACATTTTCATGTATAATTCCATAGAATGAAAATTATTCAAGCACACAAGCATTAATTATAATATATATTTCATTGTTTATATAGATTTGGATGGATAATGTGTGTGTGTGTGTATATATATACATATATTCGTGTAGTTAACGTAGTTATTATTCTGTTACCTTTATTGTTATTAAATTCAATGTTTTGGTTTAAGCTAACAACCAAACATTCCTTTTTGTGTTCGGTTTTGTAATAAGATTATAAATCTTACAAAAAGGGTATTAACTATAATTATTGTAAATTATGCCTGAATATTTAAAAGAGGAATAAACGTATTTCAAATCACAAGAAATATGTAATATACATGTTTTTTTGGAACGGTTTATGTAAATTATGCACAAACATATTAAAATCTATGTTTGTACATGAATTGACACAACTCTTTCCTTTTTTTTTTGATATATATTTCTTGTTGATTTCAAATAATGTTTTTTTATTGAAGAAGAGGAAAAATGCATATTTACAATAACTAAGTTAAAACCCAAACAAAACTGAACACAAACAGGCTTATATCTTTTTAACAAAATTTTACATGAATTACAAATCAACATCAGAAGTACAAATCTGGAATAAAACTACATTATAATAGTGATTTATGGGGCGGATTTACAGATCTATGGTGTTTACAATAACCACAATATTCCTAAATACAATTGTAAGCAATAGTATGAATAATCAAGTAAACCTACAAAAATAATAATATTATTCCAACTGCAATTTTATTCTTTCATATTTGATCGTACTAATAAATAGATTTGATAGGCATTATTTCAGATTTAACAAAATTACAAACAGATTTGATAAATATTTAGGCATACATTTCAGAGGTAATACAAACGAAGTAATCAGGTTATTGTATACTTTGTATATAAATTTCCCACTCACCTGAAACTATCAAAATCTGAATCTCACTACACTAAAAAGCAGTTTTAGCTACTCCACATATGATACAGTTGTTAGCCGTATTAAATATAATACGGATATAACCTATATTTATGTGTGTGTCGATACGGCAACGAAAAGCTTTCCCGCCGAATAATCTGTTTTCCCTCTCATTTAGGTGCGGATCATAGCCATATTAGATTCGACGCGGCTAATAATTGTATCTAATCTAGTGCGTAATTTTGGTGCACACACAAACCATCCCCCTCTTCGTTTCCCCCGACTATCCTTATTCCCCAAATAATTTTTCTTTTCCCAGCGTAAACAAACCAATGCCAACAAAAAAAATGGCGGTAGCTTCCAGAACCGACCCTCGGCGGCAACCTCCAGCACCAACCCTCGATGACAATGGCAACACCAACATGCACAACGTCGAGCACCTCGTCGACAACGTTCAGCACCTCGTCGCCAACCTCCAACACCTCGTCGCCAACCTCCAGTACCAACTTCCAGCACCTCCTTGCCACGCTGCCGTCGTCACCAAAGCACCAAGGTGAAATTTTGAATAATTATATTTATCAATTCCACATTCCTCCAAGTGTAAGTAGTTGTTTGACATATTGGAACCACTAACGCTTGAACATGAATGTTTAGTTGCATGTGTCATCTTGTGAGCTGGAGGGAGTGTCTTTACATGACCATTAGGTTTTAAAACTGTTTGATCAATGAAATCTGTCTGCATCGAGCTCATAATATTTAAACTTGCAGCATCGAGCTCATAACCGAGCCCTTAACCGAGACCATATCAGGATGGACTGAGCGAGTCCCATTTAAATCAAGTGATGAATATAGAGTTGATATGTACCACACATGTATAACTTGTTTGATCATAGAGGTATAACTTGAATTTATGTCTTGATAATGTTTGATTAAATTGTATAATTTATGTCTTATAAATATGTACGGTGGTAGATAACAAAGTCTGTCATCCTAGGAACTATGATCTCTACATGTGCTCTCATGAAGGCATGACTGAGCCCTTAACAGAGACCATATCAGGATGGACTGAGCGAGTCCCAATTCAATTAGGTGATGAATGTAGAGTTGTTATGTACCACACAGGTATAGCTTGTTTAATCATATGGATATAACTTGAATTTATCTCCCGATAATGTTTGATTAAATTGTATAACTTGTGTCTTATAAATAGGTACTATGGTAGATAACAAAGTCTGCCGTCCAAGGAATTACGATTTCTACTTGTGCACTCATGCAGGGATGAGGCATAAGTAATAATTTCCAAAATATCAAACTTTCCAAATGTGTGGTTCTTTGCACAAGTTATTATTTATACAACCAACAACACCTTTGGAAATTTTTATCTTTTGGAAACTATTATTTATGCTTGTGGTTTCGGCGGAGCTGTTCGCAGCAATAGGAACATCGTCAGAGTTGGTGGGATAAGGCTAGTCAAAAGGGAGAGCTTTTGATTACTCTAATCCCACCAACTTTGGACAACGTTCCTATTACTGTCGGACAACTCTATAGGAACCACAATTAAGCCTCGCCCTAGCTTGAAAAGGGAGCACCACTATTGCAGGTATGTTAGACACTTTATTAGTGACGGTGGACCAGCAGACATTTCCCCGAAATGCGTTGTGCCAATGCCCGACTAGCACGGGACGGTCGTCAAAGAAAGTGATTTTGGAACTATGAATCACAAAGAACCTGTAGTATATCTCAAAGCGCATGGAATAAAATATAATAATAACATAACTTGACATAAAACAGGCGAGACAGTGCATAAGCTGAAAACTAAACCATCATAGCAGCGGAATTCAAAATACAGCTTATGATTCAAACCATCATTATTACAACTTCAAAATACTGTCTCTGAAGCAAAATAGAAAAAGGTACACTACTAATGTCCAAAGTAGTGACCAACAACAACACAGGGAGAATATATGTAACTAGTACGTGGAAGCCTCATGTTCTTCTCCGGACAGCTACTTGTGCATACCACCTAACATGTCTCTAGTCTGCCCGTTTAAGAGCACCTAGAGTAATAAGAAGAGACATAAAACTCTGGGTCAGACAAAAGTCTGGTATGAGCGATAGCAGCAAAACAGAACAATAACAGGTACAAATAATCATACCTGAACCTGGACCTGCAACCAAAGAGTTAGCACAACAAGATGTACAATACTCTAAGGTAACACTAACAGATAGTGTGAAAATGGGAGTGTACATGTCATGGTGATAGCAAACATCAAACAAAGTGATCATCCTCACATCTCTCACTCAGTGCGTAAAGCATAAGATATCCACCACTCTGATCACCCAATCTTTTGCTATGATCACTTTGCCCTTGGGAGTCACAATGACCCCATTGCACTGATCCATAGCCAATAATCCTTTGCTATGTCCACTTTGCCCCTTTGGAGTAATGGCTACTTCACTGCACTGGCTCATAGCCATGCTATGAACACTTTGCCCCTTTGGAGTAATGGCTACTCCACTGCACTGATCCATAGCCTAACCTCCGTCTCTCGGTGGTGAATCGAAGTTACAGACATCGATAACCCCTTTGCACACGTCCTGCAGCAAAATCCTATCATGAAGTTAACTCGTTGGTTCCCATCTGGATCCTGAGTTCTAACTTCCTATTTGACTACCTTTGCATCTCGGGTTTTTGGTCTTCTTCAGTTTGTGGTTCAGTTTTCCATTCAGTTCAGCTCATACCCTTCGTCATGTCTCGGTTCGATGCTTAAGTCCTCAGCTCGGCTCGCGGTTCGTAGATGCTCCGGTTCGTGACACGTGGTCGGCTCGTGGACCACATTCGGTTCGTAGGACTCACTCATGATCCCTGTTCGTAATGGTGAACTCGGGTCGTGATCTTCCTCCCAGTCTGTGGTCTTTGATCGTGGTATGCAACTCATGAAGACTCGACTCATGAAGGGTGGTCCAGTTCGTGGTACTTGGGTGCACTCGTGGCGAGTGGCCTGGCTCGTAGTGGGGGCTTCACAATCAGGGTCGGCTCGTGGGCTCTGGGTCACGATCCCATGGTCACGAGCGGGTCGTGAAGAGGGGTCTGACCAATTTCCTGCAATCTTCCAGCAAGCTATTTACGTCGTACGACGGCAATTTCGGCCATTTTAACTCTACTAAGAAATAACAAAGCATACCATACAGTAATAGCAACATGTAAAATCAATCATAAACACCAAAACAACAATTTAATATATCAATATAGATCAACATACCCAAAACTACGATTTTCCCCTTAATCCCCTTAATTATGTTTTAACTTTAGGATTACCAAAATATGCCCAAATTAACCCTAATTTCTAACAACGGCACAAAATAACATTTTAGAACTTCTACATATTTTTCCAGATTTTTATCATGCATAATTTCACTAATTATCACTAATCACCCCTAATTAGCCGTAATTAGTGAATAAAAGTGCTAATCGCTCACCTTAGCCAGAAATAAAATCTTAGATCTGGAAACTCCACTGATTTGGGTCGAATCGCTATGTGTTACAGTGGCTCTATCTCGATTTTGATGCCAATCCGCCTCAATTTGGTGTAGTGTTGCTTAATATGTGATTGGGAAGTGATTAAAAGATGATTTGGGAGTTGGAGGCCATTGCTAGGGTTAGAGCAAGGTAAATGGCGGCTAGAAAAATGAATAAAACTGATTTCCCAAACCCTATCAGTCCTCTCATAACCCTAATCCCGAAATGGGTTATGGGCTTAGCTGCTAATCACCTGGTTAAGCCTAATTATGCTGTTTCAGCCGTATCTCCCAAACGGTAAGTCCGTTTGATTAATACGACCACTCTACGGAAAGGTAAACCATCATCTGAATCCAATGGAAGTAGTTTCAAGTCAAAACCCCTTACCAATCAAAAGTTATAGGCAAAACAAGATTCACTAGGGGCAAGATGGTCATTTGAAATTCGAAAAAAATCATGAACATGGGAAATGGCCCCAATAGTCATTCCCTATAGTTACATGACCGTACGACTTCGTATGAGAATGAAATAAATATTCTACGAACCTCCGATGCGTAGATTATGGGTCATTACACTCTCCTCCCTTAGGAAATTTCACCCCCGAAATTTCTTAACCAAAACATACAAATGTGGACCGCATGCCTATCAACCATTTATAAATAATCAAACATACATAACAAGCCTATCCTAGCATGTAGTTTACTAACAAGAGATAACTATAATTTGCTATTAAAACCTTACCAGGCAAAGAGTTCTGGATGCGATTTCCTTATGTTCTCCCCTGTTTCCCAAGTACAATCATTCTCATTATCGCCCCACTGGACCTTGACTAGTTTCACGGTCTTCCATCGAAGTTGCTTCGTATCATGCTCGACAATACGAATTGGTTTGTGGTTCCCAACTGCATCGAGTTCTACCTCGATATCATCCAACTGATCCGGTGAAATAGTCATACCAGAGTCGTGTACAAACTTCATTAACTAGGAAACATGAAATACGTTTTGAACTCCCGCCATCTTGTCAGGTAATCCAACTTTATATGCCAAATTCCCAACTTGCTCAAGAACTGGGAATGGACCAACAAACCTTGGTGTCAATTTTCCTCTTCTACCGAATCGAATTACACTCTTCAATGGAGAAATCTTGACGAATACTAAATCACCAATGGAGAATATCAATTCTCTTCGCCTTTTATCAGCATAACTTTTTTGCCTATTTTGGGCAGCCTTCATTCGTTGTTGAATAACTTTAATCTTGTCTGAAGCTTCTCTTATTACATCTGGCCCAAGCACAAATTTCTCAGTGGTTTCCAACCAACATGATGTGAGTTGCACGATCTTCCGTACAAAGCTTCAAATGGAGCCAAACCAATACTGGACTGATAACTATTATTGTATGCAAACTCAACCAAATGTAAATGGTCATCCTAGGAGCCCTCAAAATCCAATATACACGCTCTCAAGAGATCCTCTAATACGTGATTCACTCTCTCAATTTGACCGTCGGTTTGAGGATGGTACATGGTACTGAGATGTAATTCTGACCCTAAAGCCTCTTGCAAGGTCTTCCAAAACCCACTAGTGAATAATGGATCTCGGTCGCTCACAGTACCTTTGGATACTCCATGAAACCTCACTACCCACTTCATATACAGTTTTGCTAGCTTAGCTGCCGTTCTATTTGACTTGACTGGTATAAACCTTGCGCTCTTGTTCAATCGATCCACAATCACCCAAATACTATCGTGACCCGATCTAGTCCTTGGTAAACCATCGATGAAATCCATTAAGACTTGTTCTCATTTCCACTCGGGAATTTCCAATGGTTGTAACAAACCGCTAGGCTTCTTTTTCTCAGCTTTAACTAACTGATAATTCATGAACTTGGATATAAATTTCCTAACGTCTCTCTTCATCCCTTCCCAGTAGTAGGTTTGCTTCATGTCTCGATACATTTTATTACCACCGGGATGTATAGTCAGTTTTTGAGTGATGACATTCTCTAAGCACTTCATCCCTCAATCCATTTACATTGGGTACAATTATTCTCCCACTTTTTCGAAGCTATCCTTCTCGATCAAGTCCATACTTTTTCATCTCCTCACCATCGATACCCATCTATAACTTGGAGATGATTTCCAATAGGTTAGGATTGTTCCTCTGACTGGAGCCAATCCGCTCAATCAAAGTGGGTACGATCGTCAAACTTGCTAATATTTTTGGATCTAATTCGCACTTAGGTCTGAAATCATACCCTGCGATATACTCCAGTTGCTTCCATTCCAGAAACATAGCCCCTAAACTGGCATGTCTCCTACTTAAGGCATCAGCTACCGCATTGCCCTTCCCGGGTGTGTATGCAATATCGAAATCATATGAAGTCAGGAACTCTAACCATCTTTGCTGACGAAGATTTAAATTCTTCTGAGAGAAAAGATACTTTAACGACTTATGATCAGTAAACAACTTGAATATTTCTCCCAAGAGATAGTGTCTCCACATCTTCAACGCGAACACAATCGCTACCAATTCTAAATCATGGGTAGGATATCTTTTCTCATTCGGTTTCAGTTGCCGACTAGCATAAGCTACAACCCTACCTCCTTGCATCAATACAGCACCTAGTCCGGTACCACAGGCATCCGTGTATACCGTCATCTCTTCGTTCCCTTTAGGAATAACTAATACTGGTGCACACGTTAACTTTTCTTTTAGACTCTTAAATGCATCCTCGCACCTTTCATCCCAGACGAAAACTTGATTTTTCTTGGTCAACTGATTTAATGATGCCATTGTATTGGATAAGTTTTGGATAAGCTTATGATAATATCCAGCTAATCCCAAGAAACTTCTCACCTCTGTTGCATTCTTGGGCGTAGGCCAATCTTGCACCGTAGCCACGTTCGCAGGGTCCACGGCAATACCATTTTCTGAAACAACATGGCCCAAGAATCTCAATTCCCTCCTCCAGAAGTGACACTTAGAAAATTTTGCTTTCAGCTGGTGTTTTCTCAACACCTCCGTTACTGTCCTCAAATGTTCCTTGTGTTATTCCTCTGTACTCGAGTAACCAAGATATCGTCCACGAACAAACTTATTCAATTGATCCCTGAATACCCTATTCATGAGATCCACAAAATATGCTGGTGCATTGGTCAACCCGAATGGCATGACCAACCACTCATATAATCCAGACGGCGTCTGAAAAGCCGTTTTGGAATACTCTCAATTGCTACTCGGAGCTGATGAAATCCTGTCACGAGATCCAACTGGGAGAACACTCTAGCTCCACTTAACCGATCAAACAAATCATCTATCCGCGAAAGAGGATACTTATTCTTCCTCGTCACCTTGTTCAACTCGCGATAGTCCACAATAAGCGAAGGGAACCATCTGTCTTGGTGGCAAACACAACTGGTTCTCCCCACTCGGAAACACTTCTTCGGATAAACCCCTTCTTCAAAAGATCGCTTACTTGCACCTGGAGCTCCCGCTGCTCCCTTGGTGCCATACGACGAAGTGGCATCACTATAGGTCTGGCATCTTTCACTAAATCAATATGAAACTCAATCTCTCGGTGTGGTGGAAGTCCGGTCACTTCCCCGAAGATGTCCGGATACTCGCCAGCAATAGGCACATCTAACAACTCGTCATGCGAGATGTCAAGGGAATTTAGAAAACTAGCCATCGCCCCATCATTAGGTAGGCTACCAAGCAGTACCCTCCACCCATCATCCGCTCTAATGGTCACCAAAGACCACTCACAGTCTACCACCACCCCCATACCTTTGGAGCCAATCGACTCCCAAAATAATGCCAAACCCAGGAAATCCCAAAACAAAGCAATCACAACTTACATCCATGACTCGATAAGACCAAATAACGACAAATCATACTAAGGCTAGTCGAACCACCAATCGGGTTCATCACTACTAGAGGTCTATCGACAATCTCGGGTTCCAATCCCAACCTATCTACCAGGTCACTAGATACGAAGGAATGGGAAGCCCCGGTATCAAACAATACTCGAACAGGAACATCATAAATAAATAGCATACCTTGAATGACGATACTTTTTCCTTTCTCCGCCGCAATTGGGGCATTCGACTAAGAAGGAATAGCGTTGATAGCATATGCTTTCACAATCTGCTTCTCTTTAGGGGGTTGTGGACATTTATCCTTTAGATGTCCCACTTGGCCACAGTTGAAGCACTTCCTGTCCACTACCTTGGCTCTACAATCTTTGGCATAGTGGCCCTTCTTGCCACAGCTATAGCACTCGATATCTTTCCTGTCTTTCTTTTTCTGACCATCCTTAGTCTGATTCTATTTCCTTTTATTCTGAGAATTATTCTTGCCTCCATCGCTTGCCTGCGGCTTTGGCCCCTCTATAGATGTAACAACGACCTCAGTCTTGGGTTTAGGATAAAGGCTCTCTGATCTCAATGCTTTCCCAATAATGGATTTAAAAGTCTCATCAATATGGTTTATAAGCCTTTCCCCCAAGTACTGATCTAAGCTAGTTATGAACTTCTCGTTCTTCTTCTCGGCGGTATCAATAAGAGATAATCCATACTTCGATAAGGTACCAAATTCAGCAATATACTTCGAGACTGCCCTACCATTCTGCTTAAGCTCCAGAAATTTCCTGAACAATTCTGACTTTTGAGCAACTGGGATAAACTTATCATTGAAACGCGTCTTAAACTGATTCCAAGTAACTTGATCCTCGGGAGTAGCTGCCTTAATAGCATTCCACCAATTCATAGCCCGTCATTGAAGTTAACGCGATGCTAGCTTTCTCTTCATCGCATCCTCGATCCCCAAATCCTCGAAGATGCATTCACAGCTATCAAGCCAATCCTGAACTTCCGTAGCCGACTCCGTTCCATGGAACGGCTTACCACCAAGACTAGTGGAATCCTTGTTAAGCATGGAGAAATCAGCTCTAGGCGCCTGCGCTACTGCACCATCACCGTTAGCAGCATTAGGAACTGCCCCCTGAACATCCCCAAGCATCTCTCTCATGAAGGTAGTAAACATCGTCATCATATCAGGATCATTCCTATTATTGGCCCCTGAACTCGTACTCCTCATATATCGGCTCATCGTTCAATAAAAAGAAAATGATTAACCATCTTCCTAGTGGTGCTAGTGTAGTGCGACTTCATCCTTAGATATACTAATAGTATATATATAGTTTTTGAAAACCAAAATATCACAAATACGCGCTCCCATATACGTATACTATCTCTCCCTAATGTCTTCCCCTAGGTTAACTATGCAACCTAGGCTCTGATACCAAGTGTGACGGCCCGTCCCGGACCAACCGAGATTTCCCCTAAATGCGCTGCCAATGCCCGACTAGCACATGACGGTCGTCAAAGAAAGGGAATTTGGAACTATGAATCACCAAGAACCTGTAGTATATCTTACATCGTATGGAATAAAATATAATAATAACATAAGTTGACATAAAACAGGCGAGACGGTGCATAAGCTGAAAACTAAACCATCATAGCGGCAGAATCCAAAATACAGCTTATGATCCAAACCATCAATATTACAACTTTCAAAATACTGTCTCTAAAGCAAAATATAAAAAGGTACACTACTAATGCCCAAAGTAGTGACCAGCAACAACATAGGGAGAATATATGTAAATAGTACGTGGAAGCCTCTTGTTCGTCTTCGGACAGCTACTCGTGCATACCACCTAACCTATCTTTAGTCTGCCCGTTTAAGAGCACCCAGAGTAATAAGAAGAGACATAAAACTCTGGGTCAGACAAAAGTCTGGTATGAGCGATAGCAGCAAAACCGAATAATAACAGGTACAAATAATCATACCTGAACTTGGACCTGCAACCAAAGAGTTAGCACAACAAGATGTACAGTACTCTAAGGTAACACTAACAGATAGTGTGAAAATGGGAGTGTACATGTCACGGTCATAGCAAACATCAAACAAAGCGATCATCCTCACATCTCTCACTCAGTGCGTAAAGCATACAATATCCACCATTTCGATCACCCAGTCCTTTGCTATGATCACTTTGCCCTTGGGAGTCACAATGACCCCATTGCACTGATCCATAGCCACTAATCCTTTGCTATTTACACTTTGCCCATTTGGAGTAATGGCTACTCCATTACACTGGTTAATAGCCATGCTACGATCACTTTTCCCCTTTGGAGTAATGGCTACTCCACTGCACTGATCTGTAGCCTAACCTTCATCTCTCGGCGGTGAATCAATGTTATAGACATCGATAACCCCTTTGCACACGTCCCGTAGCAAAATCCAATCATGAAGTTAACTCGTTGGTTCCCATCTGGATCCTGAGTTCTAACTTCCTATTTGGACTACCTTTACATCTCGGGTTTTTTGTCTTCTTCGGTTTGTGGTTCAGTTTTCCATTCAGTTTAGCTCATACCCTTCGTCATGTCTCGGTTCGATGCTCAACTCGTCAGCTCGGCTCGCGGTTCATGACACATTCAGTTCGTGGGACCCACTCATGATCCCTGGTCGTGATGGTGAACTCGGGTCGTGATCTTCCTCCCAATCCGTGGTCTTCGATCGTGGTGTGCAACTCATGAAGACTCGACTCGTGAAGGGGTGTCTGGTTTGTGGTACTTGGGTGCACTCGTGGCGAGTGGCCTGGCTCGTAGTGTGGGCTTCATGATCGGGGTTGGCTCGTGGGCTCTGGATCACGATCCCGTGGTCACGAGCGGGTCGTGAAGGGGGGTTTGACCAATTTCCTGCAATCTTCCATCAAGCTATTTACGCCACACGACGGCGTTTTCGACCATTTTAACTCTACTAAGAAATCACAAAGCATACCATACAGTAATATCAACATGTAAAATCAACCATAAACACCAAAACAACAATTTAACATGTCAATATAGATCAACATACCCAAAACCATGATTTTCCCCTTAATCCCCTTAATCATGTTTTAACTTTAGGATTAGCAAAATATGCCCAAATTAACCCAAATTTCTAAAAGCGGCATAAAATAACATTTTAGAATTTCTACATATTTTTCTAGATTTTTATCATGCATAATTTCGCTAATTATCACTAATCACCCCTAATTAGCCTTAATTAATGAATAAAAATGCATATCGCTCACCTTAGCCAGAAATAAAATCTTAGATCTGAAAACTCCACTGATTTGGGTCGAATCCCTATGTGTTCCAACAGCTCTATCTTGATTTTGATGCCAATCCACCATAATTTGGTGTAGATTTGCTTAATATGTGATTAGGAAGTGATTAAAAGGTGATTTTGGAGTTGGAGGCCATTGCTAGGGTTAGAGGAAGGTAAATGGCGGCTAGAAAAATGAATAAAACTGATTTTCCAAACCCTATCGGCCCTTCCATAACTTTAATCCCCAAACGGGTTATGGGCTTAGTTGCTAATCACCCGGTTAAGCCCAATTATGCTGTTTTTCACCTTCCAAACCTTATTTCAGCCATATCTCCCAAACGGTAAGTCTGTTTTATTAATGTGACCACTCACCATCATCCGAATCCAATGGAAGCGGTTTCAGGTCAAAAGCCCTTACCAATCAAAAGTTATAGACAAAACAAGATTCACCAGGGGCAAAACAATCATTTAAAATTCGGGAAAAAAACGTGAACATGGGAAATGACCCTAATAGTCGTTCTCCAAAGTTACACGACCATACAACTTCGTATGAGAATGAAATAAATATTCTACGATCCTCCGATGCATAGAATTCGGGTCGTTGCATTATATATGAATTTCTGCTTTACGTTACGTTTGATAGCTGTTGGTCACCTTGTTTACACTATGAACCCAAACTATGATATACCTAATAACACTTCATATCACTTGGTACTTATATGATAATCATGAACCCAGATTTTGACTTGACAATTTTGAACCAAAGTTCATTTACATGATGTTGTGTATACATTATTTCCTAATCATTTGCCTTCTTATAATATATATGTGCTTAAATAAGATGTATTATTGATCTTGATCATGTGTTAAATAAGTTGTTTTATTGTTCTTGATGATGTGTTAAATAAGAAGTTTTATTGCTCTTGATCATGTATTATAGTATTATCGTTTGATATGTCCCAGAGTGATTATATATGTATAGGCAGCAGAGCAGTTAGTTACGGCTCTGAACCATATATAACAGATCAGTTAGATACGGCCATATGTCGTAGCTGTTGTGGAAATTAGCATGGTTTAAAGCCGTATCTAATCATTAAAGACACTCTTTTTAGTTACGGGTAAGAGCCGTATTAAACATCGTTAGAAACGGCTATTAGCCGTAGCTAAATTACATTTATGGTGTAATGTCTTTTAGGCCTACAAGATCTACAGTTATTCTGAAAAGGGAATACTTTCTGATTTGTAGATTTGCAAGAAATTAAGAAAAGAGGGGAGAAAGTTGATGAAGAAGAACCTAGACGCCAATCCCTTTTTTTCATTTGAATCTGACTATCCCTTTCAAATTATATTGTTTAATATATGAACATATTTTTGTTTTACAATTTGTTTGAAGAGAAAGGGAACTGCCAGAGTTTCGCTGCTGCTTTTAGAAACATGTGGTAAAAAATGGGAGCCTAACCCTTTATTTATAGGTGTTGAAATGGACCTGAACCTTTAGATTTAATTTAATAAACATATGCCCGCTAATATATATAATCTAGATAACAAAACCCTAGTTGTCACTACCTGGCTCGACCTAGCGGTCGACCGCCGATCGACCTCCCCGGTTGACCGATTGGTCGACCTAGCAGTGAGGTGGTCAGGGCAGTAAATAGTTACTATATATAAAATATTATGTTTTAATTATTTTTGCCCATTTTTCGTATTTCGTCCGTAACTTTTTCGTACAGACTCTGTTTGCAAAATTCCAAACATAAAAGTTGACCAGAATTTCATGAGGAACCCAACATTGCAAGTTTCATGGTCAAATTCTATTTGCAGAAATTCCTATTTTTGAAATCTAAATAAATAACTAATTTATTTATTGTCAAAATTATGGATTGCTACATACGGAGGGAAATCCAATACGGTCCTTCACCTCCTTTTGGTTTTCAAAAGCAGATTTTCACTATCCGTGGTATTGGAAATGATGTTTCTTAGATTTTCAGACCAACCATCAAATACTTTAACAAGAACTGGTATACAGATGGTTCCTATGTAAAGTACTAGAAGAGCAGTAAACGGATGCCACTGCAGCCACGATAATTATCGAATTTGGACAAAGATATAACTAAGTGCATTTTATCTCACATATGCAATTAACTGATGAGGATTTTATTGCTGGTTAGTATATTTTATCACATTCGAGACTCAAATACATGCGCTAGGTGTGCCAACAAACTATTGATATTCATAGTTTGTGCGCTCGCAAGTATATAAATTGCACAAAATCAATATCTCTACACATGCTTGTAATTTTACAGTAAAACAACCGTCCATGATATTATTTGTAATTACACCATAGTCACATTTTGTTATGCAAATGAGGAGAATAGTGATTAGGAAAATACATTAAAAATTTTGATTTAAAACTCTTAAAATTTTGGAAGTCTAAATGGCTTAACAACACCAAAGTATTTTCGCTATAATTCCGACTACGGTACACGAGGCCTAGATAAATGAGATAAGAATATACTTGAAAGCATTGCTAGAATCAATTCCACTATTCCACATAGTCGACAAGCTGCTGAAATTTCATCTACTACGTTTCTTGATTGGCAAAATCTAAGAAAGTGGTCCGGCATGAAAAGAAATATTTCCCACTACCACGCTGAACTCAAATTCTCCAACATGCAAAGCTAAGAATACAACGAAGATAACATACGGTTGATGGGTGTAGGAAAAAAGCTCGAAAAAATATTTTCTAATGGGAGGACAATCCCTCTATCCATATATTCAATGTCCTCATGTGCTTAATTCAATTTAAACCTCATATTACATGATCTAATTGATGAATGGTTCCCACCATACCAAAAGTTAACGAATTAATATTAAAAACTGAATGCCTGGGACGAGCTTGTAACAGAAGGTAAGTGGCAGAGGAATTGGATCTTCTAATGGTATGAAATGAGGTCGCCCACATAAGTGAATCTGCTATCAGACCAAGTAAACTTGGCAGATTAGCAACACCAATAGCTTACCATTCGAATATCTGAATGTATGTAGGGCTGCCAATGGATGTTTTTGAATACAGATGGTGCTATATTCGTATCTGTATCTGAAATCATTTTCGAATATCGGATATCCTATCCGCGGATACAGACAGATATCAGATAATTATCCTATCTGCTAACGATCGATGAATCAAGAAATATAAATGAATTTTTTTGGTTAAATATAAATCTTTTTCAATTTCATTGATCACAAAAGTGTTAAAAATAAACATATTTGATGGAATTAAATATATTTGAGTAGCTAATATGCATTTAGCGCGTATAATACAAACTTTCGACTTAGTAAAGCAATATATAAATCTCATTCATTGTACTAAAATGCATATAATTTTGAGTATAATGTTAAAAAAAATTGGACGAATAATTTTTGGATACGGATATCTATGTACCTGTATCTGCATCGGTTTTTTCGGATATCAGATATTTATCCGCTTTTCAAATACGGATTTCAGATTTTTCGAGTATTCATTGACAGCCCTATATGTAGTACACATAAGAAAATGATAAGCACAGTTTACAATAGTTAGAAATTCAAAAAAGAAATTATGAAAAAAACTTTTATGAATCTTTTTATACGTCCCAATATCAACTCAAATACTAGTATTGATATTATAAAACCAATCCCAACAAAGGGCTCAGTCACTAAGTGGTTAACCCCAACAAGGGGTGGTGGGTGAACCCAGGGCTCACTGTCAAGGCCGCTTTGGTGTCCCAGGTAGTCACTGAGCTACAGACATTTAGGGTGCGTTCGCAGTCTTTCAGCGTGCCACAATCAGTTTTGGGGGCGTCCGACGCGTCGGACACCAGAACGTGGCCCACCACGCTCTCAGCCACGCTTTGCCGATGCTGGAAATTATCCCTTTGGCGTCGGACGCGTCCGACGCAAGGTAATTAATAAGTCTGTTCTCACTTATAATTAAAAGTAAACATAACTTAGTTGCTAAGTGCACATGACTTGTTGGAGAGAGACCCGAGATCAAGTCCTACCTTCAACCAAATGTTTAGTATTTTGTTGTACACTGCATTATTAATGCTTAATGCCTAATGTAGACTATTTGTTAATGCTTAATGTCATTTTTCAATTTTTTTTTTTTAAATGGTAAAAACACATTCGTTAAGTAGATTTGACGGTCCAATTAAAAATCAGTACATAAATTAATTCAAAATAACTAATTTAACAATTAAATACACCGCTCAAATACCATGTTCGTAGCTAAAAACACATTCCTCGTTCGCTACTGTGTCACGCTCACATTCCCCGCTCAAATGTCACGCTCAAATACCTCATTTCCGCTCGTTAAGAACGCACCCTTATAATGTTGGATAACTCTATGGTCAAGATTAACTGCTTGGATTCAACGGTGACAACATATAATTATCCGGTTTTATAGAATCCTAACAACCTGGTTCATTTATCTGGTTTTATAAAAGCCTTGTTGAATTATTATTTTCTTAACAACCGATCCACCTTTTTTTGTTAGGGGTGCTAATACAAGGTAACATGCCTTGGTTATACTGCACATTCATCACATTTGGGATTAGTATAGCACATTTTTGCTAGATGAACATTAGGTTTGACATACGAAGGTGCCTAAATTAAACACACAATTTGTATCGTATACCAAGACATGATCACACCACATGTGTTAGGGAATCAGCAGATATTAAAGCACTATATCAGAAGGCGGTAACCTCCATCAATGTCTGGAGTGTGAACATATTCTTTTTTTTTTCGTTTTCTTTTGGATGATTTTTGGATTGCAAAAGGCTGTTATGATAACGGTAAATTTACCATTAGCATACAATTACCAGTCGATCGGTAATTATTTTTGATTGGAATCGGTATACTAGTTAAAACGGTATGATAACAGTAAATTTACAATTTTTACGATAAATTATTGGTAACATTTCTTAAATACCAGCGGTAATGGTAATTTTACCAGTTAATTTAAAACGTATGTATATTAATCAGATATGCTTTATTACATGCATTTAGAAAGAAATAAATGATTATATTTAGTTCAATAATCAGGCGAAATAACTCCAAATACACTTATTTTTCTTTCTCATTTATGTTTTTTTTTCTCCAAACTAACACTCTATATAGTACGATAAAGATGCATTACGTACATGTCAAAATATAAAATTTGATGGACAAACGGTAATTTACCATTACCAGTGTGTAACAGTTACCAAATTATCGGTATATCAGTTTTTGGTATACCAATCAATCGGTAACGGTAACGATAAACAATTCTGGATTACCAGTAAAAACGGTACGGTAACGGTATCGCTAAATGCTAATGGTAACTACTATCATAATAATCCTAGATTGCAATACATTTGTACAATAAGCAAATAAGATAAAATATACGCTCATAGACTCACTTTTTGGAGAATTTTCCCTTCTAAAGCCCAGCAAAAACAAAAGAAAAACCATGTAATGTGAATAGAACCATAGTAAGATGTCCAAGCCACGCACAGACCAGCAGAAACAGAAAAACCCAAGCAAAATGACCCAACAGAGCCAAGTCTAAGACCAATTAACTGGCTTCAGTAGGAATGAGCTGTGACTTGAATATCAAGAGGGCTCAAGACATCTTATAAATATTTCAGAATTAAGAGTTCAATCATGTATGTGTTTTTTATATCTATCAATTAACGAAGTTGTATTCGCTTTCAACTTCTTTAGAGTTCAAATTCCAATATTCGCTTTTAACCTCTGTAGAGTTCAAACTTCCAGAAAAAAATTCAACAATTTCTACTACACATAATGAAACAAAATTAGCCTTTCACAATAAATTTTACATTAATAAAAATAAGTCCATCGCAGTAAATATTAGAGTTATGCCTTATAACTTTTTTGATAGATTAATTAATCCAACAATGAATATGTAATTTTCACCCTGTTATCCTAATATTATTGCTGATGGTACTTTTAGAACTAACACATAAAATATAAGCAGGAAGTATTAAGTACACAAAACAACAGGACTCACATATCTCCCAAGTATTAAGTGAAATCAAAAAATCAACCGAATTTGTCTATTCCCGCAAAACCTCAAGTTGGTATATCACGATTATGTGAACTAGAAAATGCTCATTGCTCAAAAATCATTAACCCATCAGGAAACAGTGGCTGACAGTAGGAGTTATCATGTGAATTTTATCCCCTTTCATATTCCCGAAATTAATAAGACAGAGATACGAAGAAATGTAGCATCCAAAATTGCCAAAACGTCAGAAAGAATGAAAATGATAACCTGAGTTTGCGATCCCCATATACATGAAAAGGGTAGACTTGTAACCGTGCGGGGTAGATTGAAATGGATTGACTACGATTTGTGGGACGCAATTTCATGTTGATAGGTTATACAAGGTGACAGATTATTGAACAGTTTGGCATCAGAAATTTCTTCTCTAGAAGAAAATTACAACCAAGTTTTCCTCCAGGCTGTCGATGAAAACCAAAATTCCAAATTTTGTTCGAATATCTGAAACATGTGACATGCAGAAAACATGTTGCAGAGCGGCTGACGTGGTATAGGCGATGGCGTTCATCCCGTCTGTCTTTAAATTGGTCCATGGACTGTTCTTTTGATACAAGCAATTAAATTGTTCAGCTGAGCTGATACGACATGAGATATAGAAACACAAGATCAGGACCCAATATCGTAGAAAGAAAATCTCTTACAAGAGACATATCTCCCATATCTCGATCACTTTCCCAATATTGGATTAAATACTGATCTCAAAACTCATTTCAACACAAAATATTCTATGACATAACTTCAAGTGAAAAACAATATGTGAGCATGTAGATTTGCAGGAAGACCTCTCTAATCCTTCCTCGTTGAGTAGATATAACGATTCAATCATCAAATGATCTACTATGAGTACTTATCGCTTCATGATTGATATATGAAAATCTCATAATTGATATATCCATAGTCATAGCAAGCACGCTGATTTCGACATACATAAGGCTAAGCTTTCTCCAGAAGGATAGAACATCACAATCACTACATGAACCATATGCGTATAATATATTGGATTCATGAAGCTGGCAGGTTATATGGGGTGCTTGTTAACTTGAATACAACTGATATTTTTACAACATTATATGTATAGCCGCACTTTGAATCTTCAAGCATTTACTAGAAACTTCACGAAGTAAATTACTCAAACATCTAATACACAACAGTGCCTGAAAAGAATTTTCCTTTTTATTATTGACGTGTCCAAAAAAAGAAAATCAACCAAATTTATCTATTCCTCCAAAGCCTAAAGTTGGTATATCACGATTATGTGAACTAGAAATTGCTCACTGCTCAAAAATCATCAACACATCAGAAAACAGTGGCTGGCAGTAGAAGTTATCGTATGAGTTTTATCCCCTTTCATATTCCCAGAATTAATGAGATAGAGATACGAAGAAATGTAGTATCCAAAACTGCCAAAACGTCAGAAAGATTGAAAATGATAACCTGAGTTTGCGATCCCACATACATGAAAAGGGTGAACTTGTAACCGTGCGGACAAGGTTGAAATGGATTGACTACGATTTGTGGGACGCAATTTCATGTTGATAGGCTGTACAAGGTGACAGATTATTGAACATTTTTGGCATCTGAATTTTCCCTAGAAGAAAATTAGGATTGATTTTTCTCCAGGCTGTCCATGAAAACGAAAATCCCAAATTTTGTTCGAATATCTGAAAATGTGAGAGAAATCAGGTTGCAGAGCGGGCTCACGTGGTATAGGTGATGGCGTTCATCCCCTCTGATTTTCAAAGGGTGCTGCTATTCACATCCCAGTTTACACTACCGGCCACCAAAACTAAAAGCACCCCAAATATTTCAATTTTTCTCTACTGACCACCATCTAAATTAATAACGTAAAAAATGGAGAGGCCACCATCTTTCTCATGTAAACGAACGCTTCTTTCCTCGCATACTTTCCATTTATCTTCATCTACGTACACGCCCTTCAATCCGTAAGGGCAGTTGCATTTTCTGTTGGCGCAGATCTGTATTTTTTTACATTGTTTTCCATCTGTTTTGACTTTGGTTGATGACTACGATAAAATCCAACCCTTTCACACACCAATTGTAACCTTGGTTTTCTTCCAAGTTCTAATTTATCCGACTTTAGAATTACAATAACGGTATTGAACTTTTTTCCTGTTGTTTTACACCATCGAATCATTGTACTCTGCGAATCAAATACCTAAAGTCAAATAGTTCAAGAAAAAAATTAACATATTCCATTTTCATAACCACATTAGCATTTTTTTTATTTTATAAATGAGTACTTCTTCGGTTGTGGAATGAATCATTAAATCAACATTTATGTCTTTTAGGTCATTTGATCGAACATCTTGCATCATATTATCATAATTGTCATGTTTATCATATTATTTTGATTCAGTAGTTAAAAATAAAAACTTTATTTTCAAAGGTACCATTGAACCCTTGTGGGTATGGTTACCTTCTCTCTAACCCTGGACCCTAACAGAGAAAGTGGGTACCAAAGTATATATATAATATTTGTTGCAGGTACACCACAACAAAAAGGAGGGTATTTCAGTATCTCTAATATCTTTGAAAACTGAGCTCAAAGCTAAATCAGAGAATTTGGGAAAATAATAGTCATATACTTAGGGAGAGAAATATTCATATATCACACATTCAGGGGAAGAAAATAAAGAGAAGACGACGATATTTATTACATTCCCTCATTCTTTTTGATAATGATAAGGGGGGAGAAATTCATGTGTATATTGATAGAGGGAGATATTATACTAAGAGGAAGATGTTATAGAAAAAATATAATTTTAAATTGTATAGTTGTCATCATCAAAAAGGGGGAGAATGTTAGAAACTCTATTGTCGGATTTTGATGACAACAACTATACAATTATATCAAAGAACTTTTGAGCTAACTTGCAGGTACATGGGTATCAAAAAGAGAAAAGAAAATAAGTTCAACATGAAGATACACAGTACAAAAGAGGATAAAAGCGTATACATGAAGGATGTTAATCAATTATGTAGTGTTCAAGCATTTAAATATCTATTATGATGATTGAAAATCTATTTGGACTCTAATGATGGAAGAAGACAAGAAGAAACAGACTCAAGAGCTTCAGAAGAATGCATATCATAAGTAGAGTGTACATAAAGTCATTATAGTCTAGAATTGTTAAAGCCCCACAAATTAACTTCAAATCACCTAAAATTTCTACATAACATCTAATACATCATAAAGCATTTTTCATAATTTTTTGGAATTTTTTATTGCAAGAAAAACGATAAAAAAAAAGTCAAAAAATGATGAATATAGAAGGCTGTTTTTGCAGAATTTTTCGCAGTAGAAAATCGTACATTTTGTCCAGAAACGCTATTAAAGGTTATAACGGCTATATTCCGAAACGCTATGAAAGGGTATAACGGCTATATTTTGAATAGACATATGATAGCGTTTTTGGGACAAACGCTACTGTTGAGTGCTGTCTTAAGTGCTGTAAATAACGGCTATATTTTATGAAAAGACACTTCGTTTTTCACCAAATCTTTTCAGTTTTTTGACCTTTCAGAAGGGTTGTGACTATTCTAATGACATCCCTTCATCGTTATATAAGCCCCAAACATCTCCATTGATTTTACAACAACTACTTTGATCAAATCTATTGATTTTGCTCTAAAATTGCTTTACAACTATCATTCTCTCAAATTCTATTAAAAAGATCGATTATTTTCATTCGCATCCTTTATAATCAATCTAATATTAATCCTAGCCTTTGTACATCCACTAAAATACTATTTGTGAGGGCTATAGGAGTGTTGTACTATATTGTGACTACTCAGTGTTGTTTGGAACACATTCAAAAGTCAAAAAACCTTTGTAATTGTGAAGTCCTCTTCAGTGGTTGAGGCAAGAAATCCCGTTCAGTGGTTCGGGTAATTGTGAACCTATTCCTCCGGGTGAAGTGAGAGTTTTAGTGTTAGTGAAAAACCAGAAGTGAGTCTGGGACTGGACGTAGGACAGTGGTCCGAACCAGTATAAATCGACTATGTGATTTACTACTTTCTACTCTGCTATATAGATATTATATCATATTCTCCATACTACACGATCCTATACTGCTGCATATACATTTTCACCCTTCAACAAGAATGGATAAGAATTATTGTTCAAAAGAGGTGTCTCTCCAATTTCAACCTCAATTTTCTTATGGTGAAAAATCAATCTAATCTAAACAAAAATCCAGAGAATCATATGTATGGAAGTCTATTTCATCATTTGGCAAAGATATTAAGAATATAAACAAACAAGCTTCATGATTGGCAGCTCTTTAAATTTTAGAAAACAAAGAAAGGCGAGTGTGCCCATACAATCCGAACAAATGGAGCATCAATCCTTTCCACACAAGCCCAACTCGCATATTTGCTGTAGAAAAATATTCTTCCAAAGATGATTCTTTTTTGCGACTACAAAAGGAAATTCAACTAGATGCTAAGGGAATTGTCTTCAAACATAAAGTTGAAAGGGATTTCAACGATCTTACTACCAAATGAAAAAATCGTATCAGCAAGTGTAATAAACTGTTTTTTAAGTCAAGATTATATGCATATACTAGTATATTAGGATAGTAGGAACTCTTTGACACACAGTGTGATTATGTCTTTCATTCCATTGAATTTAATCATTATACCATGTATAATTTAATATATTAAATTATAATTAGTTTTGAATTTATATTCATTTAGATTTAAAATAATTTTAGATTTCTATTTATGTCTTTTAATAATATAAACTCAAATTTAAAATATTTTTAAATTTGGAAGTTATAACATTTTTTAACATTAATTATATATATAACAAAAGTGAGAATCTAGCAATTCTCCAAGTGTTCACAAAAACAGATTTGTAGAAATAGCTACATAATCTGTGCACACACACAAACAATATAGAACAGATGTGGCATTACCTCGGAAATCAACCAAGTTCCTGAAGTAATTCCAAACAGCTCTAGCAGAGTAGCCGTGGAAAAACAAATGAGCAATGGATTCCAACTCACCATCTCTGTAGCATCTACAACGGGACACGATTGGGATGCCAATTCTTTGGAGTTTCTCATCTATTGGTAGTAACCCATCATGCATAGTTCTCCACATAAACAGAGAACCTTCGAAGGTGATCGGATATCCCAAATTAACGAGAAAACATGGAGACGTGGAGTCGGAGTCCTCGCCGAGTCCCACACCTCCCTAATCGAGAAAGAACTGTCATCCCATCCGGACACACCACCATTTGAATCCGAAAAGGTCTTCACATATTGCATTTGTTTCCATGTGTCACTAGCGTAGGACGGGACACCGGTGTAATTCGCACCCATAAGCCCGTGGTACTCGGCATGGAGGACGTCTCCCACAGGGAATCGTTCGCTCTAAACCGTACTCACAGCTTGCGAGCAAAGGCAATACAGATATCCTTAGGATTTTGAATGCCTAAGACTTCCTCGCTTTTGGGATGACAAATGATGTCCCAAGAAATCCAATGATGACGATAAGTGTTGTCATTTTTACCCCAAAAAAAAGACGATGCCAACGATCGATAAGAGCGAAAGAAGGAAAAAGTAGGAGCCATAGCAGTAAAGACATGCAACTTGATAGAGTCCAGAACAAACCTTATTAGAACCGGTCTACTTGCTTGAGAAAGAAGATATGCATTCCAATGAATGATCTTTCCCTGGCTTTGTCAGTTAGGGGATCGAAGATGGCGTTGAACTTCCGACCTCTGTATAGAATAATACCGCGGTTAGGCAAAGTAAGGGAGGCCGCCTTGAAACCGGTGAAGGTTTCGATCCAAGAGGATCTAACCGGTGACAAGTCTTTTGCGGGGATGAAGAAACTTTTAGCAGAGTTAACAAGTTGGCCCGAACACCTCTCGTACTGCTGAATGAGGCCAAGAAGGCGACGCACAGATCGACGACCACTATTAGTGAAAATAATAATGTTGCCAGCAAAAGAAAGGAAAGAAATAAGAGGGTAGCCCAAGGGTATGCCAAACCTCTAAATCTGGCTAGCTACTATAAGTGAATGCAACCCACACACAAACCCCTCGACAGCAATGACGAAAGAGAAAGGGAAAAAGGGTCACCTTGACGAAGTCCCCTTCCCTCCATGAAATATCCACTTACCAAACCGTTAATGAGAATAAAGAACTAACAATTGGAAATGAGTCTCTAAATAATATTGATAAGGGGTTCCAGAAAGTCGAAAGCCTTAAGAACCTTAATGATGAAAAACCAAGACATGCGATCGTAGGCCTTAGCCATGTCTAGCTTCATGACCACATTAGAACATCTGACCTTCTGATCGAGCTGGGAAACCAGTTCCTGAACTAAAAGGACATTATCTGTGATCAAACTTCCTTTAACGAACCCCGCCCGAGAAGAGGAAATAATACATTGTAGAAACGGAGCTCGACGAGATGCTAGAACCTTAGAGATAACCTTGTTTGAGAAATTACATAGGCTAATCGGACGAAAATCCGCATCTGAACAAGGATTTTCGCATTTTGGGATAAGAACTAAATTGGTGGGCGTCCATTCATAAGGGAGAGCTCCACCCAAGAAGAAGTACCGAATAACAAGGTAGAAATCCGCCTGGATGATCGGCCAGACACTCCGAAAAAAGACCCCATTGAAGCCGTTAGGCCCACTCGCACTATCCTTACTAAGAGTGAAGACACAAGCACGTATTTCTTTTAAGGATGGAAGCACTACAAGATCAACACTCTCCGAAGGAAGAACCAATCCGAGGATGAAAGCTAGCAGGGCCGGATCATTTACAACCACAAAAGGAGAACCGAGACAGGATTGGAAATGAGAAAGAATAGTCTCTTTGACTTCCTCCGGCGTTGAGCCACCAAGAGAACAGGATGCTGAACGGATCATAAGAATATCACTCTTCTTACGAAGAAGAATGAAAGAACTTGGAGTTCATATCTCCTTCGACTACCTATTTAATCCTCGCCTTTTGGAGAAAATAGTCGTTCTCAATACGAAGTTCAGACGAGAAGGCCAAATGGCCAATCGCCCACGCCTCCTTGTTAGCAGAAGAAGGATCCTCATCAAAAGATACTTCTGCTAAAATAAGAGTCTCTTAAGCCGTGCGAACACGATCGAAGATATTCTTGGAAACTTTCATGTTCCAAGCCTTGAGGCAAACGAGTTAACATATATGTGTGTATTTAAAATTTGATTCATATTTAATTCATATTTAATTTAGCGGTTTTACAATAAGGCATTACCGTACAAACAAACCGTCTTAACAAACTAGGTAAGGGACAGAGGTCTGTATGTTTTCCATTTGTAAGAAAATTCCTCAACTAGAACAACTTTCTCCTTAGTCAACTAGCCTTTGCTAGATACCCAACACTTATAGGGTAACCTGGTTAGTTGATTAGATTAAATGTTTGATAAACATGGTTAATCAACCAGGTAAAGGATAAAGGTCTTAACAAACCTGGTTAGTTGATTGGATTAAATGCTTGATAAAATTGATTGATGTTTGTATAATTTGTAATTATAAATAAAATGAGAACGGGAAGATTCAGCGGTATTTAGTAGACAAATTTGGAAGTTGAAAAGCATCAACCCAAACCAACAACTCAAATTAGCTCCAACAAGGAAAAAAGTCGACCGACATTTATACAACTGAGGATAGTCAGTGTAACACCGTATTTACTCTGGAGTTATTATCGACTTCGTTGATAAGCGTGTCAATGAGCCTTATCGCTATCCAAAATACAAAAGGAGCAAGTAGAGAGTCAGTGCCTTATCGAAGACATAAGGCATATGTAACTTGCTTCTTGTCGCTTGTTGGCAATGTATTGTCACCTATCGACATTGTCAAAAAGAAAAGGCTTATCATCAACCAAATCTTATTAACTTAGTCGATAAGGAAGTATCACTGGCAACCAGTTTATCAAAGACCAAGGCTTATTGACCTGGTGATATATGAGCTCCACCAACAATAAAGTTGCAGGCACTCAGGCCATATCACCACTGAAGAACCATGTTGATTGGGACAACAAGTCAGATTGTAGACATGATCGATGAACTCATTTCCAAGCCTTAGGAAGGAACTACCTAAGCACAATGCATAACATAAAGGATGGACCTTGCTGCATGACATCTTGTCGCGTTCATCCATAAAGCTTATTACTTTCACCTTGCAGCCTCCATCGGCAAACCATCAAGAGAAGTGTCGTAACAAGAGCTTATTGATCGAGATGGTAAAGACATACTCAACACAACCACGATGACAAGGCTTGGATTCTCTATAAATAAAGGTTGTAGGACCCCATTTTGGAGGATGACTTCTTAAAATCCCAACTTCCCCCACATCACTTAAACTATACATGACCTTAAAACCTTAAATCAATTTAAGTTTACTGGCATCTTCGTGGATTGAATGTCATAGCATGATGATGGAATAAAATTAGTGATTAGTGATCTACAACATCTCATTTAAGTATTATCACTGTAGTGTTACATCCTTTAGATATAGCGACTTAGTCGACAACATCTTATTGTCAAGGTCGAAAAGTTATTATTGTCTACTACGATAAGCTTTTAATATGATGCTTAAAGACCTCTAGATATTTTCATTTGGATTGACAAGCCTTATCATCTATCTTAGTAATTTTTGTAGCTTATCAACTAACTTCTTCCTAATACCTATCAACCTGCACTCTAAATCTTTATCGACCTAGTCGACAACCCTACTGAATAATAATACCTATTGGAACCATATCAACCTAGGCGGCATTGTCCTACCAATCTCATCGATAAGCTCCTTTCTGGCTTCTTGAACGACCACTTGCTTCCCAACTGATCCATTCGATACCCTTGGTCGACTATTATGACAAGGATCCATATATACAAAAAAAAACTTTTTGAACTGACCTAAGTTTTCAACTAGCATCTGCTGACCCTGTCAATAAGCTTTTTATTATGTTTGGAATGTTGACGATTTTTGTTGTTAACATTTTGGCACTAGAAAGAGAGATTTATCCTTTGAAACCCTTTACTATTTTAATACCTTATCAACTTCATTGTGCTTGAATAAATCCCCTTCAACAAGAATGGATAGGAATTACTATTCAAAAATGTGGCTCTCCAATTTCAACATGAATCTTCTCAAGATGGAAAATCAACCTGATCCTAACAAAATCCTTAGAAACAAATGTTCAACTTCATAAATTGGCAAATACATTAAGAACGTAAACAAATCATCTTCACAATTGGCAGCTCTTCACATCTTGGAAAATATGGAAAGGTAAATGTGCTCATACAATCAGTACAAATGGAGTACCAATCCTTTCCACATTGAACCCACTCCCATATTTTCCTAGAAAACAGTTTGCCAAAGATGATTCGTTCTTATGACTACAAAAGGTGATTCAATAAGATGCTAAGGGAACTGTCTCCGAACCTAACTGCCAAATGAAAAAATCACTTCAACAAGTCTCCAAGGGAACAAACCTCACTGAAGTGGAAAGTTCATCTTGACTACTTCATCTCACAAAAGTTCCATCAATAAATCCGAAGCTCCAAACAATCCCACCTTGACTACTTCATGTGAAAGCATCTACATCCTAATGAAAGGATATCTCAACTAGACTTTAAAGAAAAATTGCCCAAAATGGTAAAATAACTTTTTTGGCTCCTACTGCTAATTTCATCTTGCTAATGGACATGAGGCTAACTGATGTTGTGCTCTTAAAGGGGTCATTATGCATTTTGCATGCACGAGTCTAGCACAATCAAATAAATCTCTTTTGTTTAGCATCAACGTACTTTCAACAGATTAAAATGGTCCCAAACCCAAAAAGTCAGTACTTATAAAGAAAAAGTCCTAGCACTCCTGGCCTAGCCTATCCGTTTTGCTCCAAGGAGGAGTCATGCTTAGGCACATCCCACATCTAAGTCCTAGCACATCAAAGCTTGACACATGTGGTTTGCTCCTAGTGGAAGTCAATACTGGGTACATCCCAGAAAGTGATGTCTTTAGCATCGTCCATGTGGCCTCGTTAAAGCACCCTCAAATGGAGGAAACCCTTGATCTATTTCAAAGTGTCAAGCCTTCAGTTCCTCTTATATGCCACATTGAAGCACCTTTTAGAGGGAGGAAACCCTTGACCTATTTAAAGGTGCAAAGCCTTTAAGGTTGACTCTATTCCCCGATAGAGTACCTCGCGGAGGGAGGACAACATGTCAAATGAAAGTTCCTGGCCTACCACATCATCCTACTAGAGGAGAATTCCTGATCTATTAAATCAACATACTAGATGAAAATTCATGGCCCAACAAATCAACTATTGCCGGATGAAAGTTCCTAACCTATTCACTCAATTTCCAAATAAGAATCTCAGGAATATTAAATCATTATGCTAGACGGGAGTTCCTGGCCTATTCATTCAACTTTCTAGATAAGGGTCTTTTGATAACTCTTACCAGATAAGGATTCTAAATTATCAACTCAACTCACTAAATAGAGATTTCTAACACATCAATTTCGTTTGGTAACGAATCCTCGATCACCAACTGCCGAGAAAAGAATCCTCGATCATCAATCAAGTGATAAATTGCATTTCATTACTTTATAATAACTCATTAGGATATATGAGTTCAATCTAAGTGTTGCATTGAAAAGAAATTGCCATCAATGCAATGACCGAGCGGTATTTCTCGAATTCATTATTGTCAAGTGTGTTATCTATCTTATTTTAGGCTACTATCAAAAGACGATAACAAGATAGATGGATGAAAGAAAAGCATAATCGAATCAAAGTCGAAAAAATGTACAACATTCTCATTCAATACTAGTTCATAATTTATCAAAAGGTAATCGTGTCAGCTATAATTTTACAAATGTATATTTACACATTTACACATACATCAGATAAGATGCTTCTAAAGATGTGCATCATATGCGGCCTCCCGAAAGCTTTAAACTTGTAGGGTGAAATTGGTAATATGGTGAATAGATTATCTCAATATCCACTTTTACTTGGGATGCACACAACCTAAACTCAACCCGACCCAACCCACCAACTCGACTCAACTCACATAAACCCAACACATCCTAGTCCCAGTCGGAAATGAGTTACAATTTGTAACTCATATTATACATAGGTCAGATGTGGTATTATATTCTACCCAACCTTATTTTAACGCAATCTAATCCTATATAAAAATAATATCGGTCCACTTAAAATTTGAATAGTCAAATTATAGAATATAATTTAGGTATTTTATAGTACATATACGATTAAAGCATATTCTATGTCAATCCAAAACATGTTGAATTTGACTAAGCTATTTTAAAGAGCATTTTACTGTATTTTGAAATGAAAATCTTACTCTAATATACAATGTATTAATTTCATGTGATGTATTTTATAATAAAATTTTAATAAAAATATGTGTTTTAGCGATCAGTATATTTAGTGTATCATGTTAGATAAAATATGACATTTTAAGCTGAATATTTTTATATTGTATTATATATTTTTTTTCTTATATTCTCATTTTTTATTAGATTCATATAACGCAACCCGACCCAACCCACATCCAACCTCACAAAGGGTCGGATACTGGTTGAATTATCTTAAACGCATACATGTGCGTGTCGTGTGAAGTATTTGGGCTAACCCAACTCATATTTTATGCAGCCCTAACGTTAACTTCTTCTCTTTTTCTCTAACAGAATCAGTATCATCAATAATTGATGCCCGAATTTGAAGAGATTGAGCAAGTGATTTCATTGACCCTTTCAGAAGTTTAAATCTCCCCCGCAATTTCTTTATTTCTTGTTCAAGAAAATATTCGTTCCTTTCATGCTTTAGAACCTTATCGGCGTAGGAATTGATATGTTGTGATATTATGGCGTTTCATTTATCATTTGCATAACTTATGCATTCATACATCACTTTGTTACACCATTTCCCAAGCTCTATTCCATCTAAGTTTCTTGAGAACTACGAGTAGCTACATATTTCTCTTTATCACCAGAACCAATCTCTTCCGCTCTTATGATGAATTCCAGGGATAGATAATTAGCCTAAGCTTTGAATAACTCCACTTCAATATCTAATATTTTTTGATGAAGTCTTGAAATTTCCCTATCAAATCCTTTTCCTTTTAGATACTTAAGAGAAGAAGCAATGTTGGCTTCGACTTTACCTAACAATTCATGGATTTAAGCATGCCAAGTTTGAACTTGCTCTTCTAATCTATCAAATGTTTCCTTTAGCTTAATTGCGAGGGATTTTTGTCAGTACAACTTTCCATGCCATGTCTACCATTTTGGATTGTCCAAAAACTCTTCAATTGAAAGTCTCCCCTTCTTGATATCGGCCCTTTTTCCTTAATTATATCAAGGAGAGAAAGAGTAATTGGCTCTCTAAGCTAAATGTAATTATTCCTTCTAAAAACAAAATAAAAAATTTAATTTCAACATAATGAAAAACTTTATTGATTACGATGAATTCTCAAGTTATATCATATAAAGATTTTACTATAATTCCAAAACATTATTTTTAACTTTCCTTGGTGTTTTAAGGCTCATTCTAAACATATTATCAAAGGGAACTTTTATTCCGCTTGGAATGTACATAAGAGGAAATATTTAATGGTAAAAACTCCTAATAGATTGAGTCCTTTGCTCACAAAGTTAATTTTCCCATAGAGTTCAAGCTTCAGTAAATCATACCTCATTCTTATCACCTAATAAGTCAAACCTAAGTGTAGGATTGTGTATGAATTACCTAGTGGTCTTTAACAAAGAAATATTTTGCTAACTTCGAAACTCCAAAAACATCAAACTTCTCCTTAAACACTTTCTTGAGCTTTACATAGGAATGAGGCTACATAAAGCATCATGGATTTGTTTTAGAAACGTAGTGTATAAGCTAAAATGTGCATACAATAATAAGGGATGGACTATTCAAACTTTATATTTCTAATCAAATAATTTATACAAAACAACTCAATCAACTTTAAGTTGCTTCTTTTCAGATACGACCTAATACTAGTATTTCAACTAATTTTAGTCCAATAAAAGTAATGTATAAAAAAAAAACTGAGTAATGCAAGATGGTTAATGTCACACCTAGGATGTGGAACCCGGACAGTTATAGTTGCCATCTCTTCCTTTTCTTTTGAGGAGATTGGGCTAGGAGTGGTGGCAAGGACACCAGTTTGATTTTTCTTACCTTGGCTCATGGAATCCTCCTTTCCTCAATCTACCCTTTCACCATTGTCATGATGAGAAATAGGTTGGTGGTTGCTACCAACTGCATTCTGCCAACTACCATCGTCATTATCACCATCTTTCCTATTATTATTTCCCTCTTGGCTAGCTTATTGGTCATCCCACTCCTCATTATCTTCTCCACTCTCAGATTCTGTTTTGTAATCTTAAGGAAGATCATCAGTTACGAGGAGGGATGGGGATTCTAAATTGACTTTCAAGTCTGACCCGCGGCCCGCCAATCATCATATATTGAAATCTTCTTCTAAATTCCTCATTTTGACTGATTATAGGGAAGTCGATATCAAGGCATTTCTCTACATTGCTGCAATAGGCAACAAATGTTGAATCGCTAAGTATAGCGTTTTGACTATGACAACTATATATGTTCATATGCTATCGACTAACTTTGTTTTGCAGGAAGATGAAACTTTATTGACAATCGGATTCAAGAACTCAAGGGAAATATTATTTGTATGAGTCTAGATTAGTTTTAGATAAGATATGTTAAAGTCTTTCCTGATGATTATACACACACAAAGTATTTATGAATATATGTTAGCAACAATGAACAAGGAAGCAAGAAGTAGTCTGTTTACAGAAACAGACGTCTGACATAGTCATACCAGACGTCTGTTTGCTGAAGCAAAGAAAATTCATTATGAATTTTCAGACGTCTGACATAATTCTACCAGACGTCTGTTTCTGGAGACAAACATACTACTCTTCCTATTTTGAATTCAAATCAAAAGAGACTTCTAAAAATTTTAACTAAGACTTCTGTTTCTGAAAGGATGCATCTATATTGAAGAGATACAACTTACTTCTCTTCATCGAATCCTTTCATGATCAGTTGCAATTCTTTGAATATTATAAATAGAGGTTTCAACAATTGTTTTGATCACTAATCCTTATTCTAACTCTCTATTATTCTAAAAGAATTCTGATTTCTCAAAGCATACTACTTACAAGCATTTTTGAGATCTTAAACTTCCATAATCTTTCACAAGCTTCACGATAATCATCAAGAAAAGACTATAGGAAGGTTGTACATACTATTTGACAATTCGTGTTATCAAGAACACACTAAGTCAACATTTATCTTTGTACTAGTGAAGACCTCTTCAGCAGTCGAGGCAAGAAATCCCGTTCGGCTGTTCGGGTAATTGTGAACCTATTCCTTCGGGTGAAGTGAGGGTTGTTGTGTTAGTGAAATTCCAGAAGGGAGTCTGGGACTAGACGTAGGACGGTGATCCGAACCAGTATAAATCGACTGTGTGAATTTACTTACTGCTACTATTATTATCTACATTATATCCTGCTTATACTCCATAATATAAGATCCTACCGCTGTTTAGAGTCTTTCAATTGGTATCAGAGAAAGGACATCCTATAACCGTAACACCGTTATTCGATATTTTGATAAAATGGAGAATAACCCAAGTGCTAGCTCAACTGCTTTTGCCGAAGGACAATCTACTCAAAGACCACCACTATTTAACGGATTACACTACAACTACTGGGCTACTAGAATGAGAATTTATATGCAAGCAAATGGCTTTAGTGCATGGAATGCTACTCAAAAAGAATTCACAGCACCTACTACTGAATATTCGACTTGGACGGTGACTCAAAAAGATGAAGCAAATGCAAATGCAAATGCAAAAGCAATGAATATGCTATATTGTGCTTTGGATAGAAATGAATTCAATCGTGTTAGCATATGTACATCTGCTCATCAAATTTGGGAAATACTTAAAACTATTCATGAAGGAACAAACAAAGTCAAACAATCAAAGATTTCAATGCTCAAGAATCAGTTCCAGAATTTCAAAATGAGACAAAATGAGACGATTAATGAAATGTATTCAAGGTTTCAAGATATTTTGCATGCTTTGATAGGATTAGGAGAAAAGTATAGCGATTTTGATATTATATCAAAAGTGCTAAATTCTCTAACAGATGATTGGGAGAGAAAAGTATTAGCTATTGAAGAAGCAAATGACTTATCAGCTATGAAACCAGAAGAACTCATAGGAAATCTAATGTCATATGAGGTGAATCTTCAAGTTAGAAAAGAACAAGCACAAGAAAAGAAGAATGTAGCTTTTCATGCTGAAAAAGAAGAATCGGAATCAGAAGATGAAGACTTAGAATTTATTGCTAAAATTTTTAAGAAATTCTTGAAGTATCGAAAAGGAAATTTCAAGAAAAACAATTCAAGCAAACCTTCATCCTCTAATTTAGAATGTTTCAATTGCCACAAGAAAGGTCATATGGCTAAGGATTGTCCAGAACTAAAAGAAAATCATAAAAACTTCAACAAAAACAAAAAGAAGAAATTCAAAAAGAAGGCTTTCTCCGTCACATGGGATAATTCAGATTCAGATTCATCAGACAGTGATAGTGATAGTGACAACGAACAAGCAAATGTATGCTTCATGGCTCAAGAATCCGAAGTAAGTGATTTATCTTATGAAGAATTAATAGAAGTTAATGCTGAATTTTTAAATATTATCAAAAGTCTGAAAAGAAAAATTAAAGAAGTACGTGAAAATCAGAATAAGGCAGAATTTGAAAGGGATATGATAAAGGATGAAAAAATTATTTTAGAAGAAGAATTTGAAAAACTTCAAGAAAATTTTAAAAAAACTGATAGTCAACTTTTGCTTTTGAGTCAAGAAATTGAAACTCAAAAAGAAAAAAATGATAATATAAATTCTGAAAATCATGTGTTGAAAACTAGAATAAAGGAATTAGAATTAGAAAATCAAAGTGTTCAAACTAAATTTGAAAATATTTCTAAAAATGTTTCAAACTTTAATAAAGGAAGAGAAAATTTATCAAAATTTATTGAAAATTCTCGACCTTCTTCAAATAAAAGTGGTCTAGGGTATAAAAAGAAATTAAAATTTTCTTCAAACGAAAAGAAGAAAATTGATTCAAAAAGGATTAATAAAATTGAAATATGGGTTCCAAAAACAAATAATAATTTGATAAGTAACAAACATATCAAATCATTTATGGAATCTGTACATAATAATAAAAATTATTTATACAAAAGGGATACTAAACCCACATGGGTTTGGCTTCCTAAGATCTAACTCTTAGGACCCTATCAAAAGTGGGTACCAATGTGATTATTAATATTTTTTGCAGGTACCACTCAAGAAAAGAAAATGGATTTTAGACAGTGGTTGTTCAAAACACATGACTGGAGACAAAGATATGCTTACAAATATTACATACTTTGATGGTGGCTCTGTTACCTTCAGAGATAATTCAAAAGGTTTTATCATTGGCAAAGGAGATGTATGCAACTACGGTACTTCAAATTTACCTATCATTAAAAATGTTTCTTTAGTTAAAAATTTAAAACATAATTTACTCAGTATAAGTCAATTATGTGACAAAGGATTTAAAATAACGTTTTCTGAAAATAAATGTAGTATTTTTGATGAAAACCAAAATATTATATTTGAAGGAAATAGAGATAGAAATATTTATGTATTAAATATGAAAATTAACAATAATAGACAAATGTGTTTAATAACTAGTGAAAATGATTCTTGGCTATGGCACAAACGGTTTTGTCATATAAATTTCAAAACAATTCAGAAAATTTCTAAAAATAATTTAGTAAGAGGTTTACCAAATATAAATTTTAAAGTAAAAAATCTTTGTGAAGATTGTCAAATAGGAAAATTAACAAAATCTTCTTTTAAATCTAAAAAGGTTATTTCTACTTTACAACCTCTAGAATTATTACATATGGATCTATTTGATCCTACTCAAATTCAATCATTAAATCACAATCGATATGTTTTTGTAATAGTTGATGATTTTTCAAGATTTACATGGACTATATTTATGAAAAATAAAAGTGATACGTTCGATCATTTTAAACAGTTTATAAAAAGAATTCAAAACTCTAAAGATTTAAAAGTCAAAAACATTCGAAGCGATCATGGAGGAGTATTCGAAAATGAATCTTTTGAAAATTTCTGTAAGAAGAAAGGAATTAATCATAACTTCTCTTTCCCTAGAACTCCACAACAAAATGGAGTTGTTGAAAGGAAAAATAGAACATTACAGGAATGTGATAGAACGTTATTAAACGGAAGTACATTGCCAAAACAATTTTGGGAAGAAGCTGTTTCAACAACATGTTATGTTTTAAATCGTATCTCTATTAGTCCTCTAACCAAAAATACACCATACGAACTTTTCAATGGAAGAAAACCAAATATTTCTTATTTTAAAGTTTTTGGTTCAAAATGTTTTATTCTTAATACGAAAGATCAACTAGGGAAATTTGATGCAAAAGCTGATCATGGAATTTTCGTTGGATATTCTGAACGAAGTAAAGCTTATCGTATTTTCAATAAACGTACTAATTGTATAGAAGAATCATTACATGTATCTTTTGATGAAAATTTTACTAAAAATATTCAAAATAATGACGATGATGAAATTACTGAAAATACAAATTCTGAAAATATTGAAAATAACACAACGGGAGATATTAGGTCACCTCCTAGAGTTTTAAAAGATCATCCTACACAAAATATTATTGGAACAATAAATTCAAATGTACAAACTAGAAATCAGTTAAATCAAATGGGACATTTTGCATTTATTTCAACTATTGAACCTAAAAATCCGAAAGAAGCATCTACAGATGATTACTGGATAATAGCTATGCAAGAGGAATTAAATCAATTTGAACGCAATAACGTCTGGGAATTAGTACCTCGACCAAATGATCAATCAGTTATTGGAACCAAATGGGTATATAAAAATAAAGCTGATGAACTTGGAAATATCACAAGAAATAAAGCAAGATTGGTTGCTCAAGGATATAATCAAGAAGAAGGAATTGACTATGATGAAACATTTGCACCTGTAGCACGATTAGAAGCAATAAGAATACTTTTAGCATTTGCTAGTTATCATAATTTTAAACTTTATCAAATGGATGTTAAAAGTGATTTCTTAAATGGTTTCATTAAAGAAAATGTTTATGTAGAGCAACCACCATTATTTATACATGAAAAATATCCAAATTATGTTTACAAACTTAAAAAAGCGTTATACGGTCTAAAACAAGCACCTCGTGCTTGGTATGAAAGACTTAAAACCTACTTAATAAATTCCGGATTTAAAATTGGTAAAGCCGATCAAACTTTATTTATTAAAAATAAAAATAAAGATATTTTAATTATACAAATATATGTAGATGATATTATTTTTGGATCTACAAATGAGAAATTATGTGAAGAATTTTCTAAAATTATGACAAGCGAATTTGAAATGTCACACGTGGGTGAACTATCATATTTTCTAGGATTACAAATTAAACAAACAGAAAATGGAACTTTTATTAATCAAGAAAAATATTGCAATAATCTAGTTAAACGTTTTGGTTTAGATAAAACATCCGACAAACCAACACCTATATGTACAACGACTCATTTAGAAAAAGATGAAAACGGAAAAAATGTTGATCAAAAACTATATAGAGCATGATCGGATCACTACTTTATCTAACAGCAAGTAGACCAGATATAATGATGAGTGTGTGTCTATGTGCACGATTTCAAGCCAATCCGAAAGAATCACACTTACGAGCTGTTAAACGTATTTTACGATACCTTAATGATACTAAAGATTTTGGACTATTCTATCCAAAAGGATGTATGTTTGAATTAGTATCTTACAGTGATGCTGATTTTGGTGGATCCCGAACGGATAGAAAAAGTACGAGTGGAACATGTCATTTTATCGGAAAATCATTAGTATCTTGGTTTAGTAGAAAACAAAATTGCGTTTCACTTTCTACATGTGAAGCTGAATATATATCAGCAGCTTTAGCATGTGCTTAAGTAATCTACATGCAACAAACATTAAAAGATTTTGGAATAAATTTAATGAATTCTACAATTTATTGTGATAATACAAGCGCTATAAATTTATCTAAAAATCCAATTAACCATTCACGAACAAAATACATAGATATAAGACATCATTTCCTACGTGATAACATAGAAAAAGGAATAATTAATTTAAAATATGTATCAACCGACAATCAAATTGCCGATATATTCACTAAACCTTTGATACAATCATCCTTTATAAAACTTAGAAGAGAACTAGGAATTATATCTGCTAAAGACTTATAATTAAGTTAGCTTCTCATGTTTTAACACTCGTAAACTAAATTTTTTTTAACAAAAGGTTTACTAAAAATAACTCTTTACCTAAGATTACTCATAACTAGTTATTATTTCTGGTTATAAATATACTTAAGTTTTTGACCATTCATATAACTTAGTTATTCTCCTATTTAAAGAATTATCTAAAACAAATCAAATATTAAAAACATAAGAAAACAATGTCTTCAAAAAGTTCTTCACCTTCCATCAACATTATTGTATCAACTAATAGCTCAGCTGAAACTCCAGTTCTTCCTACTCCTACTCCCGAAATTGAACCAACATATAAGTGGGGAGAATATCATACTGGCTATACTCCGGAATCAAAGAAAACCAAACGATCATTATTTACCTCTCCGGATACTAAACGGAAAATCGATGAGATTCATCATTATCAGCGACAGCAAATCGAACTTCAGAGAGAATTGTATTTCGAAAAAAAAGCAACTTCAACCCGCTTAAGTACACTTCAAAAAATGATATCAAAGCTTTGCCGATCAAATGAAAAAGATGTTATCTCACCTTTACCAAGCCCAACAAATCCTATCGGTCCATCAGCTACATATCGAACTGAAGATGATCCAGTGAATTATGCAAAGGAGAAATACTATACCTTCTCTCCTCAACATCCACCGTATAGTCCAAACTCTTGGGACAAGAATTATAATAAAAATGAAGGGCCAAGTTACTCCACTCCGAAGACAACACCTCCTTCAAAATAAGATTTCGTTTATCCCTAAAATAAATTTGAACTTTATAGTATTTTTGATATTAATGTATGTTTATTTTTCAAACATATATGTCTGTTATAAAACAGACGTCTGAAAATCAAAACAGACGTCTGGCTTCAAAACAATTATTTGCTTTAACAAGTAAAACAGACGTCTGACAAGAATATATCAGACGTCTGAAACAAGGCTGAAATAAACTAATTCTTTGCTGCCTCGTAAAGCACTAAAAACAGACGTCTTTCTTTTTATAAACAGACGTCTGTTTATGAAGAACCAACTAAAACTTAAGCGAAAACAGACGTCTGTTTCGTTAGAAAGAGACGTCTGAAATGGTTCCAAAATGAACTAAAAGCTTGCTGGATTAAAATTAGTTAGCAACAGACGTCTCCTTTATTTCAACCAGACGTCTGAATTAATGACAGGACATTTTTTTTTAAAAAAAAAAAAGAAAAAAGAAAAGACACGTCGGTTCCAAATATCTCCTCATAAACACCTTCTATCTTTTCACTTTTTACTTTTACCTTTTCACCCACTATAAAAAACCCTAAATCCCCAATTCCAAACAACTTCAAAATCTTCAATCTTTTTATAATAATCATGACTACTAGAGGCAAACGCACACGAGAACAAGAAGCCCTACCTCCATCAGAAGATCAAATCCAAAAATGGCTTCATGGAGACATTGCAAAGGCTAGGTACAAAGCAATGAAGAATTCCAAGTTTTTCGAATGTGCTTTCGTTAAATTTGATGCCTTTTCTAATTATAGACTTCTCCAATTCGCTAGACATTTCCACTTTGAATCTTTGGTAGAATATAATACAAACAATGTCAAAATATACCCTTTGCTTGTTAAGTTGTTCTTAGCCAACATGAATCTCGACCATATGAAACCTCAAAACACAACCGATTGCATTTGGACAATGGTTTGTGGAAAAAGAATTTTACTTCCTCTTCAAAGGTTGGGACAAATCTTAAAATGTTCTTGGCAAGGTTTGGATATTGACGATATAGAAGTAAATAGGACTCAAAGAGATGAAGTATCTCATAAATTTATTTCCGACGATCTTATTGATATGAGAAAACTAACTTCTACCAATCTTCGTCCACAAGCTAGACTTCTTAATCGTGTTTTAGTCTGAACAATAAATCCACGAAAAGGAAGTTATGAGAAGATTTATAAAAGGGATTTCCAAGCATTGTATGCCATCTACTCTCGAAAACAGATCAATTGGGCAAAAATAATTATGGACGAGTGGTTAGACATCACCTATAAAAGGAAATATAAGACTTTGCATTACGGTGTCTACATTACTCGAATTTTAACTGCTGCTGAAATTCAAATCCCCGATGTTATTCCAACAAAGACAATTAAAGAAATTGGTTACAAGACATTGAAGTTAATGGATATTGATCCCAACCCATCGACTTTGGACCATCTATCTTTCGAAGAATGGACTCAACATGTTGCTTCTAATCCCGAATCGCTTGTTCCTGAACCTTCACACCGTCAACGAACTAGGGACGATGGAGGAATTCAAATTATTTCTCCGGAAGCTTCTTCAAAACAAGCTCTCGTCATTCTTTCGCAAAATCAGTCGAAACTTCATCGTCAACTTAACACTTTTGAAACAAAAACTAATAAGAAGTTTGACTCGATTAAAAAGTTTTTAAATCAAATTTGGAATGCGGTGTCTTGTTCTGGAACTACTTCGACACAAACTCAAGAGTCATCACCGTTTCATTGGTCTACTAGCTCTCAAGAAGTAGTTGAAGATTTGGAAGGCAGTGCTTCTCCAGATGATCATGACTCGGAGGAATCTCCGAATATTTGATGATGGTATGAGTATGGTATCTTCTCTTTTGAACAATTATATTTTGGGAATGTAATATTTTAGTACTCCATGCACAAAACACTTATATGTGCATTTCTGTGGTTGTGATGTTGGGTTGTGATGTTTTGTTTTGGTGTAGTATGCTTTGATATTAACTTCATGAATGTTATGTTTGTTTTCTTTGAAAGTATTCCTTTTTGTCAAATGCCAAAGGGGGAGAAAACGTAAAATAATATTTATGCATATTGACATGGGGAGTATACTTAGTTGTCATTAGTCAAAAAGGGGGAGAATGTTGAATCGCTAAGTATAGCGTTTTGACTATGACAACTATATATGTTCATATGCTATCGACTAACTTTGTTTTGCAGGAAGATGAAACTTTATTGACAATCGGATTCAAGAACTCAAGGGAAATATTATTTGTATGAGTCTAGATTAGTTTTAGATAAGATATGTTAAAGTCTTTCCTGATGATTATACACACACAAAGTATTTATGAATATATGTTAGCAACAATGAACAAGGAAGCAAGAAGTAGTCTGTTTACAGAAACAGACGTCTGACATAATCAGACCAGACGTCTGTTTGCTGAAACAAAGAAAATTCAGTATGAATTTTCAGACGTCTGACATAACTCTACCAGACGTCTGTTTCTGGAGACAAACATACTACTCTTCCTATTTTGAATTCAAATCAAAAGAGACTTCTGAAAATTTTAACTAAGACTTCTGTTTCTGAAAGGATGCATCTATATTGAAGAGATGCAACTTACTTCTCTTCATCGAATCCTTTCATGATCAGTTGCAATTCTTTGAATATTATAAATAGAGGTTTCAACAATTGTTTTGATCACTAATCCTTATTCTAACTCTCTATTATTCTAAAAGAATTCTGATTTCTCAAAGCATACTACTTACAAGCATTTTTGAGATCTTAAACTTCCATAATCTTTCACAAGCTTCACGATAATCATCAAGAAAAGACTATAGGAAGGTTGTACATACTATTTGACAATTCGTGTTATCAAGAACACACTAAGTCAACATTTATCTTTGTACTAGTGAAGACCTCTTCAGCAGTCGAGGCAAGAAATCCCGTTCGGTTGTTCGGGTAATTGTGAACCTATTCCTCCGGGTGAAGTGAGGGTTGTTGTGTTAGTGAAATTCCAGAAGGGAGTCTGGGACTGGACGTAGGACGGTGATCCGAACCAGTATAAATCGACTGTGTGAATTTACTTACTGCTACTATTATTATCTACATTATATCCTGCTTATACTCCATAATATAAGATCCTACCGCTGTTTAGAGTCTTTCAACAAAGTGTGCCTTCACCATAGCTCTTTCGATCATAACTCTCAAAGATTCATCCAAAAAATGTGATACTTTTTGCTTCGCTTCTTTAATCATGATGGCTAAAGTCTTTAACATCTTTCTTTTCTTCTTAACCTTCCCTTTAAGAGATTCATTATCTTGCATACCTTGAGCTAAAGGTGAATCGATAGAAGAAAGTTCATTATTGAGAGACTTAATACGATCATCGAGCTTGAATTTAGCCTTATTAACCTCTTTTAAGGAAGTCTGTAATGTCTTATGCACAACAATAGATTTTTTTATTCTTTTCCTTTTGCTTATCTAAGTTACCTTTGGCAGCTAAGAGATCTTTCACCTATGACTTCAGTTTGTAACCTCTGATTTAAGTCTTATCTCTTCATATAAGCTTGAAGTGTTTCAATTTGAATTGAAAGCGCGCTTTGTGGCCTAACGTGAGAATGAAAACAAAGTTATAAACTTATATATTAACTAGGAAAGTCAATGTAAATTTTAAAGGTAATAAGCATACCATAAGGATATTTCGGAGAATAGTAGATTGTTGATCAGTAGTAAATGGTTGATCAGAAGAAGATTCAACAACAATGGAGTTCCTTGGAACTTATTACTAGTTTCAGCAGTAGGGAATTATGGAGGCAACGGACTAGTAATTGGGGAATGAAACCCTAATTCTTTCTCTATTGATCCAAACAGCTAGGTAATTTTGGAAGAGTGATCCTGTGAGTATGATCAATCGGGGAAGACTCAACCGAAATTTTTGGTACTCTCTCAAAAGAGGAATCAATATTTATTGCATTTACATCTTGAGCGATGTTAGTGTCACCAACACCTAATTCTAAGACCAAAGATAAGTCTTTAGTAAATTTTGTTTTCTTCGTGGGTGATGATATAGGATCAGAGCATCTAGAAACTTTTTCTTCAACCTATTGAATGCTTCAAGCAGGTCGTCACTAACAGAGCGAGGTTTCGATTTAATCACGGGGTCAACCACAAGCTTCTCAAATAGGATGCTTTTTGAACAGTAGGCTTTATAAGGATTCTTAAGGTTAAGATGGTACCATAATTTACAATATCATAATTAAACAATGCAAAGTGAAAGTACCTGATACACTTCCCTGGATATGAGAATTATGAGTGAAGGACTCCAATCTTCCTGCCACTAATGTACTTCTTCCCTTTGGATTGTTTCTAACCATAAAAGATTTAGCCAAGATCTTAAAACCTTAACGTATGATGGAATACTGGGTTAACTTAGATGAAGTGAGAAGAATATTCTTTTTCCTGATCGAGGTCGATTTAGAAAGTATAATATCAATAACTTTGTGTTGAGTGAAAGTTATAGACTTTGAAAAAACGACTCCTATTTAGGATGAATCGGTATTTTAGAACAATATACTAGAGAAGTAAAGCTACCTACATAGCCAAATGATCCTCTAATCAAGAATGTCAATGGATACTTTTAGATACATATAGTGTTATATCCGTATCCGAAAATAAGAATATCGGATATCTGTATCTGCGGATATAGACAGATATCGAAAAATTATCTTATCCATCAATGATCAAGAAGTCAAGAAATATAAATGGAAACTTTTACTTTAACATAAATGTTTTTCAATTCCATTTATCAAAGAAGTGTTAAAAATAAACATATATAATGAAAGCAAATAGATTTGAGTAGCTAATATGCATTTAGTGCATATAATATATTCGACTTAGTAAAACAATAAATAAATTTCATTCATTGTACTAAAATACATATAATTTTAAGCATAATGTTAAAAAACATCGTACGAATAATTTTCGAATGCAGATATCTATGTATCCGTATCCACATTCGATTTTTCAGATATTGGATATTTATCCGCTTTTCAGATACAGATGCGGGCGGATTTCTGATTTTTCAAGTACCCATTAACATCCTACCTTTAATAGTGGAGAAGCATCTAACAAAAAAATATTGATTTTTCCATCTCTTTGTTTTATTAGTCATATTCAAGATAAGATTTCTTAGGTGTGGATGAGACCTATACATGGTATAACCATTATAATCCGTGCATTTGGTAAGTCCCACTAAATAGTGAGGAATGACCTGATTAAGAAAATGAACGCCCACTTCATGAGGTAAGACTTCTAAACATACTAAATATGTGTTGGCATTGGGAAGAAGTTGTATGGAGCAACTTGAAGGATAAATAATTCCGAATGAATAAATCCAAATGAAGGAAACCACCATGCCAAATATGAATCAAGATGAAAGAAAAATAACCCGAAGGTAGGTTAAATATAGTGTTGTTTGGACTAGAAGGGATGGCATTAACAATATATATGTTGAATTGCTCGAGAATAAAATCTACATCTTTTTGAGATGTAGTAAGAAAAGGTACTAAAAGTGGTCTGAGTTTAAGGACAATTTCCCGAGCTTCAAAGCATGCCTTCTTATTAGAGGTCTTGGAAGAAGATACCATTTCACTACCAGGTGATGTTGTTTCAATCATTAATACCATAGACAATCATACTCAAATTTATAATAGTGACTTATGCAATACTAACTATGATAATAATGGCATTTATGTTACATATTCAAATACACATGGTTATGTCTATCGACTCAGTCAATAAGAAAATAGAATGAACATTTATTGCCGATTCAGTTGATAGCTTTCAACCTTGTTAAATAGGTCGATATTAGTAAACACTGTTAGTCATAGAAACTCAATTGGTAAGTAAGTAACAATTGATGTCACAAGAGATTTAATACCACAAAGCATCTAGCACTATAGCGACAAGGCTTGTCGCAACGATAAGAAAATGGCATCATTATGCAAGATGGTTAGAAATGGGTTTGTCTTCCTTGATGAATACTAAAAATATAATTCAACCTGATACTTTAGGTTTTAGCACAAAAAATGAATCATGAATTCTTAGAAAAGAGTTAATCATCACATGTTGTGCACCTCAGCTTGCAGTACCACTTATCAGCATAACCTACAATTAGTAGAGATTTAAACCTCTGTCCATGTAGTTGGAAAGGACCTCTTATCGATCTAGACACTTATTTTTCTTGTTGATATCAACTCCTATCGACATGGTCGATAGGCCAATCTCATTGCTTAGACCAATAAAGTCCATTGACTTTGTTGATAAAACTTGTTGCATAAGGGTTATAATTCATATCGGCTCAATCAATATAACCTCTTAACTCTATAGATTATCATGACTAAGTAACGTTAATCGTGGGGCATCTGCACAAATAGATGGCGTGCATAAAAAGAGATGCGAAATTGGATAGGTAAATTTTCCAAACATAAACGAAAAATTTATAATTTGATGGATTGAAGAAATATTTACTTTGGTAATTATTAGAGAAATTTAATAAATATTTACTTTGGAGTTCTTATCAACTTCGTCGTAGGGGTCATTAAGGCTTATTGCTTGACAAGATCTAAAAGGAACAAAGAAAGGGTCTATGGCTTATCGAAGACATAAGGCATAAGATGCGTGCTGCTTGTCTCTTGTTGGCAATCTACTTATCACCTATCGACATTATCAAAAAGAAAAGACTTATCATCAGCCAAAGCTTATCAACTTGGTTGATAAGGAAGTATCGTCGATAACTAGTTTATCAAAGACCAAACTTATCGACCTAGTCGATAAGGGAGTTTCACCAACAATAAAGCTATAGGAAATCATACCATATCACCGTTGATAAACTGTATTGATGGTGTCGACAAGCCAGATTGTTGACATGATCCATTTACTCATTTCCAAGCCTTAGGAAGGAACTCCTTAAGCACATCGCATAACACAAAGGATGGATGTCGCATGGCATCTTGTTGCATTCATCCACAAGGCTTACCGCTTTCACCTTGCCACCTCCATAAGTAAATAATCAAGAGATGTGTCGCAATGTGAGATTATCGATTAAGTCAATAAGGACGTATGCATTTTAACCATGATGGTGAGGATCAGGTTCACTACAAATTGAGGCGGTAGGTACTCATTTTGGATGATGACTTCTCGAATCTCAACTCACCCCATATCACTTGTACTCAACATGACCATCAAAACCCTTAATCAATTTGCTAAAAGTAATTTCAGTGGCATCTTTATGAATTGAATGTAATAACATGATGATGGAATATAATTAGTGATTATTGATCAACGACATCTCATTTCAGTACATCTGCTATAGTATTACACCCTTTGGTATAGCGATTTAGTTGACAACATCTTATTACCAAGATCAACAACTTATTGTTCCTACTACAATAAGCTTCTAATCTGATTCCAAATATCCCTAAATCTTGTCATTTGGATGACAAGCCTCATAATTTGTCTTAGTAATTTCTATAGCTTATCAGCCGCATTGGTAAGCTCCATCAACTAACTACCTCCTCATCCCTATCAACTTGCACTCCAAATTTGTCTCAACCAAGTCGGCAACACTACTGAAGAATAATATCTACTGGAACCATATAAACTTGTCCTGTAAAACTCATGATTCTAGCTTCTTGAACGACTACTTGCTTCCCAAACGACCCATTCAATACTCTTAACTGTTATGACAAGGCTCCAGATATACACTCATCCTTTCTGAACTGATCTAATTTTCCAATAGGCTTTTTGTGACCCGGTCGATAAGATTGGTACTTTTTTGGAGTGTTAACGATTTTTGTTGTTAACAGTATATGTTATAATTTTTTATTTTAATTATATAAGTATATAATTCGACAACCATTCTATATGTGGCAATATGCCAATATACTAAATTTGTCACTTAACCGGCACAGTAATATATGATATGTAAATTATATAAATAACCATATGTAATTATAAATGATAATATTGCCTTGTCTCCAAAACATACAATATTCATTGAAGAAAACCAACTCCTTAAATAAGATTTAAATTCAGTAAGGTGCTAGATCATAAATCAATAACCACCGTATATCAAACAACAATTGATTTTTATTTAGTTTATGCTTGAAAACAAAAGAGAATGTGGAGATTTCCTTTAAACGGAAATGGGAAACAACGGAGGCTTCCAATGCAGTAAATGAATAAAGGTTAAGATTCTTTTATAGAAGATAAATTAAAGAGAGAATTAATCAAGATCCGCATTCCTCTCTTATCTGTTCTCTTCCTCTAATCTAATCAAAACCTTAGCCATTTTGCCATTATATGGTCGCACCTCTCTTGGTAATCCATGGTCAAAATATACATGCTCGTTTTTGGGTTTTCTTAATCCCATGCAATATTTGTCACACTCAAATTCAATTTAAATGCATATCGATTTCATATATTGATTGATAATTTGAAACTATTATAAACATATTTAACAATATTGTTTAACATGTCTGATATTTTAATTAATTAATTTATCAGCAATGTTAAATAATTTATAACAATTACAAATTATTTTAATCATTTGTTCAAAGGAGTATTAAACGTTTCGGTTCTGTGACACTTTAGGTGAAATTGTGGTGAGCCGTTAATACTAAATTATACGAAGATCGACACTCACACTATATTTAGTAAACGTTATGTCATTTTGACTATATTTATCGCTTACCTGGTTTCGATAAAATCCAATTTCACTTTGTTGGGCATTATCATGTAGTGATGATTATTTACACTAATTCTCTTCATTCAAACCTACATTGTTTCGGACTTACGAAATTTAGTAATGGTCAAAATTCCAATATATTACATTCTTAACTCTGTAGTCCAAACATAAAAGTTTGGTTCAAAAATGGTAATTACAAACTAAATTAACATGGTTAATTAGATATTTTAACTTTGAGTTGGCTTCATTTGATCGAGATGCTAACAATATATAACTGGGTAGTCTTCAAATACTTTCACTCGAATCAACTATAATCACTGACGTCGTGCCATGATTTTGTTGGAACAGGGCAAACCCACAACTGAAGCTACATAAGTTTCAAAAACTGTTCCTTATTAGATCTATATCGAAATATTATTTAAATAACTTTTTATTTAAAACTTTAAATTATATGGTTTCTTTGGAAGATTTACTTTTAAAGGACAAACTTAACAAAAACTTTAGTGAAAAGTATAGAAAGTTTGGAATTTAGGGAGAAGGACAACTTCTAGTGCAAAAGTGGAATTCAGGGGACCACTATCATTTTCCCTGTTGCACTAAAAGTTGTCCTTCTCCCGAAATTCTAAACTTTCTATACTTTTCACCAAATTTTTTGTGTTAAGTTTGTCCTTTAGCCTATTTTCCACGTTTGTTGTTTGTTTATTTAAGTGAATATTGTGGAGGCATCCTTAAAATGAAACATAATTAAAAGAAGATCCTTCCCTAAGTTTATAAGCAACGCGGGTCCCTATTTTAGTGTAGCAATTTATGTCCGTTTTTTATGCACTTCTACTTAAAAAGAAATTCAAAAAACTGTAAAAATCAACGGAAGATTACTGGCTATTTTTTTTTACAGAAATGTCTATACTTATTGGAATAAGTGCATATATATATATATATATATATATATATATATATATATATATATATATATGTTATCGTTCACACAGTGTATTGGAGGTAATAAAAAAGGATAAAACACATGCAGAAATGTCTGCATTATTGTGAATAAGTGCAGATATCTGCTATTATTCACATAGTGTATTAAAGGTAATAAAAGGGATAAAACAGGTGTGGAAAGGTTTGCACTTATTGTGAATAAGTGCGGACACATCTTCAACTATTCTAGATTGTATTGTAGACATGTCTCAGTGCATAGAAAAATTGCAGACATATCTGCAACTTTTTTGGTTAGTTGTTTCATTTTATGCAATTTTACCGAAAGTAATTTTTTTTTATTCGTACGTAATGTTCATTATTTTTGATGATTTTTATGCAATAATGTAATATTTGAATAAGTGTAGACACTGAATATGAAGGTTTGAAACAATCAGCAAAAATTACATAAAATCATGCAGCATTTTTGATATAATTGTTGCGATATCTGGAGTTTTATGAAATATAGCAGGATTCCTGTATTTCGGCTGAAACGTGTTTTTTTTTGAATAATTTTTTGTACTTTTTTCATTAACATGAAGATGATTATATATTAAATTAAATTTTGAAGTTTGATAGTTTTTCATATTGATTGTTGATGTTTTTCGAAAAATAGAGACCTAATTTACAAAGTGTTAAGACATGGAGTTTTTTTGTGTATTTTGAAACTTAGAAGGACCTTAGCTAACTGTCCCTTTATTTAATTTATGTCTTATATATATATATATATATATCTGTGTGTGAGAATATATATATATATATATATTTCTCACGTACAAACATACATTCATATTTATTGAAACTTGGTAACAATTTTATTAGGCATTGCTGCCCAAAGTAGTTCGATTACATTAGTAAGAAGCTATGTACCCAACACAATACATACGAACATGCAAAACCAGTTTGAAACAACATAAATTGAATGCAAACACACACTTCACCAAAAATAAAGCTACAAACACCGAAAGTGCTGCATCATCTTCAACAGTGGCTTCTGAACTTCCATGTATCACGGCGGCTCAAAATTACGCCTACTTGTTTCTCGAATTTTGCCTAATGCCTCCCTTAGATCTCGATCTTGTTCATCAGCACGTGTGGATTTCCAATTACCAGTAATTCTCGAGCTTCTAATCCGTTGTAAGCTCAATTTAATTTCACTTAAAGCTAATTTACTGACCATAGTTGCTAACTTGTATATATGTGTGTGTATGTGTGTGTGCATGTGTGTAATGTATCAACTCATGCACATGTAACATACATGTATATGGATTTAAAGATTTACATCAAAGCGGAAACATGAGCTCATCGAATATGCAAATATATATACACACACACACTACGCCATAGATTGCATACGGCAACCCCAGAGAAGTGATGCAGGAAGTGCAAAATAATGTTGGTATAGGCCAAAAATAATCTCTGGCAACACTTTTTTGGGGTTGCCTTTTACCGCGTTGCCTTAGAGTCAAAGGCAACGACTTTGCTATCCTAAGATAACATCGCTACAGGTGTTGCTACAGGCATTAAATTTACATAAATGTGGGGCTCGCTAAATTCTGAATCCCGGGATTACGGAATCATGTTGCGCCCCTAAATTTTGTAGCCGGGTTCACGGAATCCTGTTGTGGGGACCACATTTATGTAAATTTATGGCAACACTATATCATAGCTATGGCAACATTTAACACTGCATACTGCAACATTATATCATAGCTATTGCATCATTATATAACATACTGCAACATAACAACAATTACCATCACACACTGAAATTAATAAACAACTTTTCATTTCGAATTAATAACCAATAACACAAATACTAGTTAGTCAACTATAGAATAACAAAAATTAGCCAATAAATTCAGTTTTACAGAGTACTTGCAAACATAGCCGGTACTAAATTCATGTTTACATCAAACTAAAACAGTTTCAAAATAGCCAATAAATTCAGTTTTACAGGGTACTTAAAAACACAACCGTACTAAATTCATGTTTACATCAAACTAAAACAGTTTCAAATTAATAAAGCCCGAGCCTCTAGTGCATTCAGTACCTCTCTACTGCCTCCTTCACCTGCAAAATAAAGCAGTTTCAAAAGTCATGTATTTCAGCAAAAGCCTTTAGTACAACTATTGCATTTCAGCACAACCAAAATCATGCATGCCTCGGCTATAAACTGATGCAATGCCTTGTTTACATTGCAACACAAAATGGAAGACATGCATGCCTCAGTTGCATTTCAGCACAAACTATGGCTATAGTATAACTGACTTGCACTTCAGCACAAAGACATTTCTGCACAAACTATGGCCAGAGTTGCTTTTCAGCACAGAATTGCATTTCACAATCTATGGCTGAGTTGCAAATTGATGCAATGACTCAGCTTGTTCAAAGCATTTACGTTATCAAGGAATGCAACAGAATGCCTGAGGCACTAAAAATTTAGACATGCCACGACTCGTTCAAGTACAAACTCAACCATTGCATCAATTACGAACTGACACGATCATTACTGATTGAAGAGAAAATAAAATTCTTAAAATTCTGTAGTTCATTACTGAAGCATCAGCCTTGTACATGGTCAGTTACATACTAGCATTGAACTACAAAACAGTAAGAATTAGACTGATGCTTCAGCAAGCGGAAATTGTAAGAATTCTGAAGCATACCACCAACCAACCATAAAAATAAGCAAAAATACATACCAGAAGTGTGTGTTGGTATATGATTTCCGATTTGCACAATTTGTAAGGGCCTTGGACTACAAAAACATGAAATTAAGAAGCCATGTTTTTCACTTTTCTAGGTGGAAGGCGGATTCGTCTTATTGGGACATCATCTCTACACCAACGAACATCAAAATCTTGATTTCCCATTCCATAAGCAGGCTGGATATCATTCAAATCTTCATTTTCATATAATCTTTCGAGTTCACACCAGTCTTTCGGCAATTTCTTGATAACATTGTGGAACATCTTATCAATCAGATCTGCTATATAAAACACCTGTTTTACCTGTGAAGCCATAACATAAGGATCAAATTTCTGGCATAATCGATTAAAATTGACACGAGTCAGCCCATATAAATCTTTCTCTTCCTGGTACCAGCGACACTTAAATAAAACCACACTAAATTCTCCCCAATAATCTAGTTCTAATATTTCTTCAATTGATCCATAGTAATTAACTTCACCAACCAATGGATTTTGATCTTTCGAACTTGCAAAGCTAGTAGTCAAGGCTGTCAAAAATACATCACTGTTTTGTGTTGTACATTTGGCATCTATGAACCTTGTATAAAATCTGTATCCATTGATAACATATCCAGTAAACCGCTTAGCTGTTGGAAGAGGCCCCATTGCAAGCAGTTGTACTTCTTTTGAAATGTCCTCCTTTTTCCCAACCTCTTCCTTTAACCACTTCCAAAATTCTTCACTGTGTTCTCTCTCTCTTTTATATTTTTTTGATGATGCATGACCATCAATTAAAGCTGGACGTTCCCTAGAATAAAGACCAGGTTAATAAAAGATAGAAACAAATTTGGCTGGATCTATTACTAAAGCTGAAACTGACCATACTGAAAACAATTCTATATAAATGAGAACATAGCTTAACTACAAATCATGCCTGAAATCCCTGAAAGTGCTGAAACTTGGAATTTACAACTAACACAACGTGAGGCTAGAATCAATAACATGTTTGTAGATTGTTTAAAAGAACTGATTTTGCTGGCAAAAGGATGGCATCAAAAATAGTTTTTTTTAATAGTTGACATCATTTCACAAGCTACGCGAAGAATATTATTACTGATGTTAACCAAACTTGTCCACTTTTCTAATTAAATAAACCATTGTAAACTTTAATTGCATAAAATTCCATCTGCCAGGTTCAAAAAGGAAAACATTATTTATTATGAAAAAAGGAACAAAATAACTAATAAAGGATTCATAAAGATAGGGATAATACTTCAATACTTACTAAAATAAAAATACTTACCCAAGTAAGCTCTCTATTTCCTTGTTACCACAATTGAATAGAATATAACGGTGACATTCCTTTGATTGAGAATTTTTAAGATGAATAGTTTTTCCATCTTTGTTTCTTCTTATGCCAATAGGATATTCCAGATTTTGTGGACATGTTCCAAATTGCATTTTTCCTGCTCCATCGCCACCTAAGAACCTTGAACAGAATATCAAACATTCCTCTGCAAGATAACCTTCAGTAATGGACGCCTCGGGTTTACTTTTGTTGCGAACATATGATTTCAGTTTACAAAGATAACGCTCAATAGGAAACATATAACGAACATGTGCAGGTCCACCATATTCAAGTTCCTTGCATAAATGAACTAGCAAGTGCACCATTGTATCGAAGAAAGCATTTAGGAATATCATCTCAAATTGACAAAGAATTTCAACAATTTCCTTTTATAGCCTCTTGAGATCAGCCAAATCGATACTTTTACTCCAAACACTTCTTAGAAATGCACCTAATCTTGTCATAGGTATTGCAACTTCAAGTTTTACAGATTTCTTCATGGAAAACTGCAGCAAGTAGTGGAGAAGAAAATGAGCATCGTGGCTCTTATACCCTGCAATTTTCCTCTCTTTCTTGTTTACATACCGGCTGATATTAGCTGCACAACCATAAGGCAGTTTAGCATTCTCCAACACCGAGCAAAATAGTTCTTTCTCCTTGTTCGTCATTTCAAATATCGCAGCCCTCATCTCAAGGTAATTCCCATCAGTTGATAGAACCGAATGAAGGACCTCCCTGATGCCTATCTCTTGTAAATCATACCGAGCATTTAAATGGTCTTTCGACTTCCCATTAATATTTAGTAAAGTACCAAGTATGTTATCACAAATGTTTTTCTCTATGTGCATAACATCAAGGTTATGTTGGCATACATTTTGACTCTAATATGGTAAATTAAAAAATATTGACTTTTTTTAGAAGGAGATTCATTTTTATGCTTCTTGATCACCTCTTTCTTACCAAAATTATTTTCATAACCAGCCAACAATTCTTCGATGTCAGTCCCGAATAAAATACCGGGAGGTGTTCCCATTTCAATTTCACCAATGAACCTTTTCTTATCAAACCTCCACTTGTGTCCCAGGTCTAAAAATTTCCTATGATTCATGTAGCACATTTTTCTACTATGTTTCAAGTAATTTGAAGAAGTCTCGAAATGGCATACGGGACAAGCTAAATAACCCTTCGTGCTCCAGCCGGATAACATTGCATAGCCCGGAAAGTCGCTGATCGTTCATAACACGCTTGCACGTAATGTGAAATCTGTTGGATCTAGATTAACCCTAGAGGGGGGGTGAATAGGGTTTATCACAGTTTTTTAAGTGAGTATATAATATTAAAAATATCACAACACAAATAATGATCAGAGTAAATAAATGCTGTAAATAAATAACACACAAATATACCCAGCTTCGGCAACCCTGCCTACTGCTGCATTCCCCAAGGTTTCTATTATAGAATTATACAGGCTCCCGCATACACAAACTTATAGACTCGCGACCTTCGCTAACCGCCTACACAGTTTTGTACACTCGCAATACCTGCTGCTGTACTAACCCTATACTAAAAACCCTGACTGATCTTTGTCCCCAAGATCAGATTTTCCCTGCCTACAACCCCGTAGTCAGTAACCCCTAGTTTGACAGACTAGTAAACTGTTCAGATTGGTTTACAAAAGGAATTACAACAAAAATTACAAAACACAATATGAGACCCTAGTTAATAAATATCAAAAGGAGTTAAATAAATAAAGGGTCATCCCCTTTTTATTTTAAAAGAATGCTTAGCCCATAAAAAATAGGCCGGCCCCCTTTTCTTGTTGTTTTAGCTCGATGTCTCCTTCTCTTCTGAAAAAAAATGGCGGCCAGGAATTGTTCTAGGGTTTCAGCTTTCTCCTCAAATCGTGATTGTTGAAAGATCAATCCTCCTTGTCTCAAAATTCTTGTGGCATTTAAACACTCCTTATCATCGATTTGTAACTCAGATGGCTCGCGATCGAAACCCTAGCAATTTTGTAAGTTCTCTGAAATTTGATCTTTTACTCCTTGAATTGATTATTGTTGGTCTCAATGATATCTGCCTGTGATGAAGTGGTGTAATATAGGATGTAGAAAATCCTATAATCGAAAACTTGATTTCACAAATAATGACTTGACTATTTTGGTTCGGTTTCCCTGATTTGTTGTGTTTTCCTCTTTTGATAAATTTGATTGGAAAAGAATTGCTTGATTGTTGTTGCCATGGTTTCGTCCTTTGGTCCCTCGATTGAATGAATCTGGACATGATTACGGTCTTGAATAAATTCATATTCTCTGGCCCTTGATTTAATTTGAATTTTGTTGCCTTATAAATGAAATTACTTCGGCCCCATGTAATTCATTTCTGGAAACCATTAATAATGATTTGCTAGCCATTAATCATTCCATATACTTCGAATTAGCTAGTCAATAACTTCCCATGCTTGATTTGTTTTAAATACTTGCCAAATTTATGAATACCCACTTTCCAAAAAAAATGTTTTTGCCGTATATTCCTTTCAAATGAATTGGTTATGTATGCTGCATCCATACTTGCCAAACATGTTTGATTGATTTCAGGAAATGAAATTTGCATATTAATCACTTTGCTACATTTGTTCTTGAGTGATTTTCTCCTGTTGCTTTGCCATAATCTTCATGCCAGTTTTATAAAAAAAACATTTTCCCTTGACAAAATAAAAATTGCCGAGAATACTTGGGATAAATTAACACTTGACAAAAAAACACTTGCCTGAAATAATACCTGTTTCCATAATTATGCCATTTTCTATTTTCGTTTGAGACTTCTGATATACTATGAACACAATTAAATCCCCTTGCCAAACATGTGTCCACTTGGTTGAGAACTGCATGCTGAATTCATTTTATATGCCACTCCTTCAAGTTTAGACTGATTGCATCCTTGTAAATGCCTCGACCATATTGTATTCACAACTGTGTATACTTGTACCATGTTACATTCATTTGCATTTCCTCAAACTTGGCTCTTTTGCTGCTGCCATGATTGTTACTGTCTACTCCATGCTTCTCTTTAAGTCATGTACATATGCAACTTACTATTGTTCCTGGACTTGAATGTTTGCTCTTGTGAACATGTACTTTTTATACTTGACTTGCTGTCTTTGTTTCAATACTGAATCATCATGCTTAGCTTAAGTACATGAACATGCTGCTCTGTTGACTGTATACAATTCTGCACCCTTGACATTGCTGTGTTGCCTTTGTATGTTTATATTCATTTGGACATGAAATCTGGAGCACATGCATAAGTGCTCGACCATTTTTGTTTTCCAATACTTGACATTGTCCATGTACTTTTAATGTATTGACCTCGACCACTTGTTACACTGTCTTGTACATTACGAAATTCTGAACTGAATCATGTTTAACCATTTATAGAAGAAAGCTGAAACATGTTTGGATGTGCTAGGCCATGTTTTTGTTGTGAGCATTTTACTTGAGACTTGCTGTTTGACTTGAACCATTTGCACTTGTCTTGAACTATGTTGGTCCATACTTGCTGTGTACACCAAATTCCATTTTGAACTTGTGCTTGACTGCATTTGTTTTGTCTTTGAACTTTTTGTTGACTTTTCATTGAGTTATTCAAATGCGTGCACTGAGTCGAGACGGTCCATGTGGCTACTCCTCAGTTGCACACTGATTGGCGTGGCAGTGCACATGTGTATTTTTATACACGTGTGTATTTGCAGCCATCAAAAAAAAATTCCTGTTCCTGTACATATACAAACTGTCTGTCTAGACACAGATTTATCAGATCAAGTCATGAAAAATGATGAGAAACACACCAGAAATCTGAGGCAAATAGAAATTTTAAAAATAAAATTTATATTCGCATATGTTCAGTTTAAATTCTATTGCAGTGTACTGTGTGTGTGTGTTTCATTGTGACAGGTATGAAGAAGATGACTGGACTGACAGTGAAGTGCTGTGAAGACAGAAGACTAAAGACTGAAGACAACAAGAAAGTGTTGAGTATGTAAATAAGTGAATGTAAAAGTGAAACTGAAAATGAGTGTCTAATTGTTTCTGCAGTGAGGAGCAAATGAAAAAAAATGAGAATTGTACTTTTATTTGTAATAAACAAGGTTGATTGAAATAAAATATCATTTTATTGTTGTCAAACAAGCTTGTCTATTTTATTCTGTTTATATACAAGTACAAATATGTGAAGTGATTAAATAGTGGAGTTAAAATAGATGTACTGTTCGAATGTTAGAAATATAATATTCATATTTGAAATAAAATACAGTAAATATTTGATTTTCTGTACAGATGTATTTTATTTAAATATAAATATTACATTCCTGTCTGTGATGTAAATATAGAACAGTACAGTAACAAACACATTTATAAAATATATTTGGTTGTTATCATCAAACAAAAATCATACAATTGTGTATACAACACCGTTATATACAACAATCTCCCCCTTTTGATGATGACAAACAAATAAAAGATTTTTAATGGATTAAATGTGTTTGTTCGTGAATGTTTGAACTCCCCCTATTTAAATGCTCCCCCTACAACAGAAACTCCCCCTATAACTGTGCATGAGTGAAATGTATAAATTAAAGATATTTATAAAATATTCACTCATAAGTCAAAATCTAATCCATTCTCCCCCTTTTGTTATCATCAAAAGGATACAGATATTAAAATACAGATGAAAAATAACAAAAAATATAATTTCAGCTTAAGAGGAAAAAGCGGTCATCATAAATTTCAATCAGTCAAACAAAAATCATAATATTTCTAAGAGCTAGTGGCATATTTCACATTGCAGAGAATGACGGATTTACGATGAAATTTATATAGACGGGGAGAGTTATAAAAATGATTTCCAATTATTTTCAAAGAATTTTATAAAAAAAAGAGCACAAAAACAGTGACGGATTTGGACTATAATTAGTAATTCAACTTAAGTGAGAAAATCGGATAATCTCAAATCCCAATACCCATCAATCAGCAAATCATAATACGTCATAAAATATTAACACATTTCACAGATTAGAAAATGGATTGGTGGGCTGGCTTTTATACACAAAGGAGAATTTCAAGTTTATTTCAATTTATAGCACATTATTCCTTTTTCTTTTATTTTTATTTAAGAGCACACTGACCACGCATAACCAGAGCTTGGATTTTTAAATGAGGTCAGTTGCAGCTTAAATTATAAGTTGTCTCTTAACCATGCATGACCAGAGCTTGGATTTTTAAATGAGGTTAGAGACACACTTATATATTAATTATATTTATTATTTTCAGCATTTAAAGGAAAAACTCCTCAGTATGTAAAACCAATATATGAATGATAGAAAATGGGGTAGGTACAGAGATGGACTGTGAAATAAATTTCTAAATTAATTATATTATGAAATATGACCAACTGTACCGGGACTATTGAAAATTTTCAATTGACACTAATTCTAAAAAATAACATAACCACAATTCCATCACAAATATTTTCACTGTTTATTCAAGATGATTTTTTTAAAAAATATTAAACTCTCCACATTTATAAAAAAAATTATCATGGATGGCAGAAAGATGATAGATAATGAGTATGGTCGTGAAATAATTGCCAGTTCAAAGATATTATAATAAATATTCAACCATCATGAAAATCCAGATAAAATCTCCTCTTGTTGTGAAATATATTGCAGTCATAATTCATCACAATTTCAGATTCTGATATATTTTGATGAATTATAAATACAGAACAATTTGGATATTGATTTCAATTTCTGAATGAATAAAAAATAAATAATCTTAAAATTGAAAATTAATTACAAGAGGAATATAAAGAGCTATACAGGACAAGAGTGATTAAAATATATACAAAAAAAATTCAGCATATCTGATACCAATTGTAGTCTCCCTCTCGAGGATTTTAATTACACCCTGATAGACCATCGTGGACATCTCAGACCAAAGAAATTTAAACACAAACCCAGCCAGACAAATTTATCACATTTATTTGTATAAGGGAAAAAAAATGTATGGATCTATACAAGGTGAAAATTTGAATCTCAGTACAGATGGGTGAAACAAATATAAGCACTTCTGATACCACTTGTTCTCGCTTTCTCGAGGATTTTACCAAGACAATGGAGACAAACTATGATATCACAGACAACAGAAATTTAAAGCCCAAGCAGACAAATCAAACAATAAGCAATTATCTAAGAACAGTATCAGAGCAGTGCATAACACAATATCACATCAGACTTGTCTGGGGATGGTCACATAAGAACTTTCATGATCCAAGATTAGAACTACCGTTTATTTGAAATCATTTGAGGAATATGAAAAATCTCTAGATTCAATGAATCGATCACACCAAATTATTATTTTCACATTCAGAATATGTGTGTGATTCAATAAATCAATAGTTTCAAATGATTTTAAACAAACAATCATTCAAATCAAATAACCATGAAATAGTAGAGAGATTTAACACCAATTTTTCAAAGAATTTTTCATAAGAATTTCAGACAAGCCCAAAGAAAATTAGATCATTTACATCAGATTTGATAGATATTCATGATCCAAAATAATTTATTTGAAATCACTTGAATCAATGTCAAGTTTTGAAATATAATGAATCAGTCACACAAGGTTGATAATTTCAAATTTAGGAGATGTGTGATTATTCAAAATATTAATAAATTCAGATGATTTCAAACAAACAATTCTAACCATGATGATCATGAATAACAATGATTTTCAAGATGTATCACTGAGATTCTAGACAATTTAAAATTTCCAAGCCAATCTAAAAAATAATGGAAATATCACTACTGATAAATAATAGAGTGCTGTAATGAGTGTAATATTTCAAGTTTTTCTAAAATGAATTAGAAGAATCTCAAAACAACAACGATGTGTGAATTTCCATTAAACTTTCAGATCTTCAAAAGTTTAGAATTCTAATTAACAGTGTTCAAGATTTGACAAGAATACATCAACACTGTTATGAATTCATAAATCAGAAAATAAACTTCAAAACAATTGCAGATATTTACATGATTAACATCAAGATCTAGAAATAATTAACACATCAGAGTTCGATTCAAATAAAGCAAATTTCCACAAGATTATGAGAACTGCAATTGGAAGTTAAGAAAGCTCAAGAGAAAGGATATATGGCAGTGACAAGTTAAAAGAAAAAAAAAAACAGAAGAGACAGAAGGAGATAGAAGAAGAAATAAACAAGAAAAAAAAAAGATACTTACGAAGATGAGTTCAGAGATCATACCTGAGATCAGTGTAAACCAGAATCTCTAACTCAACTAGTTTGGCTAAAGGAACTGAAAGTGATTCAATGATATGAAGCAATTTGAAGTCAGTTTCTCTTTCTGCACAGCAGTTCCTCAGCCTCCTTCGGTACCTAACAGTTTAAAGGGTTAAGTGGTTTAACAAAATTTGTAAAACCACTCTGAGATGTGTTTACCACTTTTGGTACCCAAACCTGTCTGTATAACAAACCATCTGAATTTACCTTTGTACCCTTAGGAACCCAACTCTGTTTGAACTTAACGAAGCCCGTTTTATTTCCTTTTGGGATCGAAGAATGTATAGATGGTTTATTATAAAACAAGTTCTCATTCATGGTGTGACTTAAAAATCTTTCAAAATTCAAATTTTCAGAATGACCCTTCTTAAAGCAATTTGAAGAATTTTTAGAATCACAAGAATTCAATTTTTCAAAATCATTTGTTTTTCCAAAACCAAGACCATGTTTATTTCCAACAGAAATTTGGTTTTTCAACAACATATTCAAAGATTTTTCACCATTAGAGAAACATTTTAGACTCAACTCAAGATTGCTGATCTTGGACTTAAGATCGGAATTTTCTTTCATTAGGTTAGAGCAACGATTAATGCTGGTTTTCCTTCTCTCAGTATCATTTTGTTTTAAAAACAAATTTTCATTTTCAAGCAGTTTGATTTTGGTGTTTGACTCAAGGATTTCAGATTCAAATTTAATTTGTTTTTCAAATTCAAGTTTCTTGAGATTTTCAATCTCTTTTTCAAGCTCACTCAAAATCATATCCGTCTTCACCAAACTATTATTTTCAGCAATTTCATGTTTGGAATTTTTAATAGCCTTAAAATTGATAAATTCTTTTTGTAAACAATTGTTTGTACTTTTTAACTCAATCTCGTTATCTTTTAAAATAAGAATTTCTTCTTCAAGCTTTTGAATGTTTTTGTTGAGATAAACGAGATCAGTTTTTAATTTCAAACAATTCTCACAATCAGAATTATCTAATTTTATGACGTTTGTAAGTTCTGATTCCAAACAGTTGATTTTGCTATTCAACTCGTGATTTTTAGATTTTAAAGATTCGTTTTTACGATGGAGTTTATCAACGATTTTTGTTAAATCAGTACACATATAAACCAACTCTTCATATGAGAAGCTTTCAGTTTCATTGTCTGTTGAGTTTCCATCGTCTGATCTACTTGAATTTTCATTTGTTTCTTCTCCTGAGCATAGATCTGAATCTGAGTTGTCCATTTTGGATTTTGAGCTGCTGTTGTTGACCTTTCCATACTTCGTATTAAGAAAATTCCATATTTCCTGCGCAGTCAAGCAATGAGAAATAAGGTTATATTGGACATCATCAATATAAGAATACAAAGTGTGAATAGCACGAGAATTAAATCCAATATCGTTTCTATTGACCATATCATAACCATTAATAATAGTATCCCAACATTTAATATCAATAGATTTTAAATGTAATTCCATTTCTAATTTCCAATTTAAAAAATCTGTACCATTGAAAATAAATGGAATACGACTGGACTGATTCTCAGAAGACTGATAACTAAGATCCATGACTCTAGGGTTAATGAAATAACCAGGCTCTGATACCAATTGTTGGATCTAGATTAACCCTAGAGGGGGGGTGAATAGGGTTTATCACAGTTTTTTAAGTGAGTATATAATATTAAAAATATCACAACACAAATAATGATCAGAGTAAATAAATGTTGTAAATAAATAACACACAAATATACCCAGCTTCGGCAACCCTGCCTACTGCTGCATTCCCCAAGGTTTCTATTATAGAATTATACAGGCTCCCGCATACACAAACTTATAGACTCGCGACCTTCGCTAACCGCCTACACAGTTTTGTACACTCGCAATACCTGCTGCTGTACTAACCCTATACTAAAAACCCTGACTGATCTTTGTCCCCAAGATCAGATTTTCCCTGCCTACAACCCCGTAGTCAGTAACCCCTAGTTTGACAGACTAGTAAACTGTTCAGATTGGTTTACAAAAGGAATTACAACAAAAATTACAAAACACAATATGAGACCCTAGTTAATAAATATCAAAAGGAGTTAAATAAATAAAGGGTCATCCCCTTTTTATTTTAAAAGAATGCTTAGCCCATAAAAAATAGGCTGGCCCCCTTTTCTTGTTGTTTTAGCTCGATGTCTCCTTCTCTTCTGAAAAAAAATGGCGGCCAGGAATTGTTCTAGGGTTTCAGCTTTCTCCTCAAATCGTGATTGTTGAAAGATCAATCCTCCTTGTCTCTGAATTCTTGTGGCATTTAAACACTCCTTATCATCGATTTGTAACTCAGATGGCTCGCGATCGAAACCCTAGCAATTTTGTAAGTTCTCTGAAATTTGATCTTTTACTCCTTGAATTGATTATTGTTGGTCTCAATGATATCCGCCTGTGATGAAGTGGTGTAATATAGGATGTAGAAAATCCTATAATCGAAAACCTGATTTCACAAATAATGACTTGACTATTTTGGTTCGGTTTCCCTGATTTGTTGTGTTTTCCTCTTTTGATAAATTTGATTGGAAAAGAATTGCTTGATTGTTGTTGCCATGGTTTCCTCCTTTGGTCCCTCGATTGAATGAATCTGGACATGATTACGGTCTTGAATAAATTCATATTCTCTGGCCCTTGATTTAATTTGAATTTTGTTGCCTTATAAATGAAATTACTTCGGCCCCATGTAATTCATTTCTGGAAACCATTAATAATGATTTGCTAGCCATTAATCATTCCATATACTTCGAATTAACTGGTCAATAACTTCCCATGCTTGATTTGTTTTAAATACTTGCCAAATTTATGAATACCCACTTTCCAAAAAAAATGTTTTTGCCGTATATTCCTTTCAAATGAATTGGTTATGTATGCTGCATCCATACTTGCCAAACATGTTTGATTGATTTCAGGAAATGAAATTTGCATATTAATCACTTTGCTACATTTGTTCTTGAGTGATTTTCTCCTGTTGCTTTGCCATAATCTTCATGCCAGTTTTATAAAAAAACATTTTCCCTTGACAAAAAAAAAACTGCCGAGAATACTTGAGATAAATTAACACTTCACAAAAAAACACTTGCCTGAAATAATACCTGTTTCCATAATTATGCCATTTTCTATTTTCGTTTGAGACTTCTGCTATACTATGAACACAATTAAATCCCCTTGCCAAACATGTGTCCACTTGGTTGAGAACTGCATGCTGAATTCATTTTATATGCCACTCCTTCAAGTTTAGACTGATTGCATCCTTGTAAATGCCTCGACCATATTGTATTCACAACTGTGTATACTTGTACCATGTTACATTCATTTGCATTTCCTCAAACTTGGCTCTTTTGCTGCTGCCATGATTGTTACTGTCTACTCCATGCTTCTCTTTAAGTCATGTACATATGCAACTTACTATTGTTCCTGGACTTGAATGTTTGCTCTTGTGAACATGTACTTTTTATACTTGACTTGCTGTCTTAGTTTCAATACCGAATCATCATGCTTAGCTTAAGTACATGAACATGCTGCTCTGTTGACTGTATACAATTCTGCACCCTTGACCTTGCTGTGTTGCCTTTGTATGTTTATATTCATTTGGACATGAAATCTGGAGCACATGCATAAGTGCTCGACCATTTTTGTTTTCCAATACTTGACATTGTCCATGTACTTTTAATGTATTGACCTCGACCACTTGTTACACTGTCTTGTACATTACGAAATTCTGAACTGAATCATGTTTAACCATTTATAGAAGAAAGCTGAAACATGTTTGGATGTGCTAGGCCATGTTTTTGTTGTGAGCATTTTACTTGAGACTTGCTGTTTGACTTGAACCATTTGCACTTGTCTTGAACTATGTTGGTCCATACTTGCTGTGTACACCAAATTCCATTTTGAACTTGTGCTTGACTGCATTTGTTTTGTCTTTGAACTTTTTGTTGACTTTTCATTGAGTTATTCAAATGCGTGCACTGAGTCGAGACGGTCCATGTGGCTACTCCTCAGTTGCACACTGATTGGCGTGGCAGTGCACATGTGTATTTTTATACACGTGTGTATTTGCAGCCATCAAAAAAAAATTCCTGTTCCTGTACATATACAAACTGTCTGTCTAGACACAGATTTATCAGATCAAGTCATGAAAAATGATGAGAAACACACCAGAAATCTGAGGCAAATAGAAATTTTAAAAATAAAATTTATATTCGCATATGTTCAGTTTAAATTCTATTGTAGTGTGCTGTGTGTGTGTGTGTTTCATTGTGACAGGTATGAAGAAGATGACTGGACTGACAGTGAAGTGCTGTGAAGACAGAAGACTAAAGACTGAAGACAACAAGAAAGTGTTGAGTATGTAAATAAGTGAATGTAAAAGTGAAACTGAAAATGAGTGTCTAATTGTTTCTGTAGTGAGGAGCAAATGAAAAAAAATGAGAATTGTACTTTTATTTGTAATAAACAAGGTTGATTGAAATAAAATATCATTTTATTGTTGTCAAACAAGCTTGTCTATTTTATTCTGTTTATATACAAGTACAAATATGTGAAGTGATTAAATAGTGGAGTTAAAATAGATGTACTATTTGAATGTTAGAAATATAATATTCATATTTTAAATAAAATACAGTAAATATTTGATTTTCTGTACAGATGTATTTTATTTAAATATAAATATTACATTCTTGTCTATGATGTAAATATAGAACAGTACAGTAACAAACACATTTATAAAATATATTTGGTTGTTATCATCAAACAAAAATCATACAATTGTGTATACAACACCGTTATATACAACAAAATCATCACCAGTGAAGGCATCATAAGTTTGTATGCCAAGATCCCGTAATTCTTTCAATTCTGCGATAAGAGGCTGCATGTAGACATCAATGTAATTGTTAGGAGACTCTGGACCAGGGATAAGGGTTGAAAGTATCAAATTTTCTGTCTTTACGCATAACCAAGGTGGAAGGTTATAATTTACCAATACGATCGGCCATGTGCTGTGTTGTGTAGTCATTGTACGAAAAGGACTGAATCCATCAGATGCTACTCCTAACCTGATATTTCTGTTATCTGATGAAAAATGAGGATAATCGGCATCCATAGTCTTCCATACCTCGCCATCAGCTGGATGTCGAAGTCTGCCATCGTTTTTTCGTCCCACTGCATGCCATAACATAAGTTCTGCGTATTCCTTCGACATGAACATCCTTTGCAACCTTGGTTTTAGTGGAAAATAACGCATCACTTTTGTTAATACTTTGTGAATCCGCTTCTCCGAATCTTTTTCAATACCCACTTTCTCTTTTGGTATAACCCACCTTGAAAAACCACAACTTTTGCAGTTATTTTCCTTTTCATTTTCTGCCCAATATAGTATGCAGTCATTTGGACATTCATGTATTCTTTGGTAATCGAGGCCTAAATCTTTAATGATATTTTTGGTAGCATTGAAAGATAAAGGGATGTGGGCTTCTGGAAAAGCTTCTTTCATCAACTCTAATAAATCGCTGAATGCAGACTCAGTGAGTCTATGTAGGAATTTTAAAGAATAAAGCCTGACATTGAAACTTAATCGCGAAATTTTTTTACACCCGGGATATAATGGCTGTTTTCCCTCTTCAACACGTTGATGAAATTTTCTAGCATCGACATCTATTCCATTTGACCCATCAGAAGATCCATCTTCGTTGTTCTGCATATTTCCACAAGTACGTTGCAGCATCTCATCGAGATTATCTCCAAAATTTATTCCTGCTTCACAATCCATATTATTATCGCTCCTTTCAGGATCTAAACAGGAAACTTCACAAATCCATTTCATGTACAATTCATATGGACCATTCCAAATCAGATGGTTGTAGACTACTTCTTGACAATGCCACTTGCGATTATGACACTTTTTGCAAGGGCATGTAATTTCATCACCTACCACAAATCTTGAAAAATTATTTCGAATAAAAAGTTTCACTCCACTAATGTACCCTTCACTGAATTTAGGAAGTTCTGCCCATAGTTTTTCCTCGTCGTTCATTGAGTGATACCTTAAAGCAGTAAATTAGGCACGAGTAAAGCAGTACATTACGCAACACAACAATCAAATCATAAAAAATTGAAATATTCATAGAGTGATACCTGAAGCAGCAGATTAAATCAAAAATCTAACTGAAATCCGAAACCGAAGACGAACCCCAATTGAAGACCTAATTGAACTTAAACTCGAATCTGCCCTACTCGAACCCTAATTAAGCTTGTAAACTTGAACTTTTAGCCCTAATTGAACCTGAGAGTGAGTGTGTGAGATGTTGAGCAGCGGAGTACTTTGGTAAAGTTCGATTGAACTTTTCAATATTTTTTTAGTTTTCCCCCCTTATTTTTGCTTCCCGCCCTAGACATTATTTCATGCGTGGATTGCTAATCTGGACTAAACATTTCTTCACGCGGATCGCTAACCTGGACCGTTGGATCGTGTTGACGCGGATTGATAATTTTATTCACGAGGCTACTGCAACACATGTTGATATATATGTTAACACATTTAAGTGTGCGTTGCAGTAGACAAAAAACAGCATAGCAATGACAACATTGTAGCTAGCAACACCATGCATTTTCGTTGTGATAGGCCATCTATGGCGTAGTGACACACACGCACACATATATATGTATGTATGTATGTATGTATGTATGTATGTGTATATACATACATCTAATTATTTATATAGTACTATAAACAATATATTAAAATTTGTAATTTCCTTAAAAAAATTTTTTTTAATATCTTTATATAAGTATACAAGTATTTTTTTTTTTGAAAATGAAGTGTGTATATGTATATGTATTTTTTATATAATCATATAAAAAATATTAATGTTATGTATGTATATTATTATAGTTATTTGATTAAATATAAATAAATTATATATAAATATTTTAAAAAAATAAAACGGTAAGTAATACATATATATACACAAATATATTGGTAATTCATGTATAAATATATGTAGTCACGTAGTTATTTGAATGATGTGTGTATATATAAATTAATAAAATATTCTTTTACATTTTAAATATAAAAGTCTTAGTGTTGCATTTAACTCGATGAATAATTTTTATTTTTGTATCTTAAAATACATTTTAATTAAATATTCACTTGAAAATTAATAAAACATTTCATAAATATTTAGTTTCAATAGCGACAGATCTGGCTGCTGGTTCTTCATGCTTTCTCCTTACATCCTCCTCCTAAAGCTTCCGCCACCACCACCGTCGCTCTCTCCTTCATCTCCATTTTCCATGGCTAATAACATGAAGAAAAAGGCTCGTTTCCTTGTTTCCCTCGAAGCTAGGTCGTCGGTTTCTCGCTCCACATCTTGTCGTTTTTCCTCGCCAGTGATGATCAACTCACCTCCTGATTTTTATCTTGACGCTGTCTCGATAGAATTTCCCTTGATAATTCCTTTACTAACCTAATCTCTAAAATATATGAAAACCCTCATTCAATTCCAGTAAGATACTCGACAAGCTCAGTGCTGACCTTGATACTTCACTGATCACTGTTGCTCCTTCAAAGTGGTCTACCACCCAAGGTAATGCCCTACGCTCTATTGTGTTGGGTGAACCTACTGTTCTAGACTTTGTTGATGTATCCACTAAAAATGAGGATGTTCCTCTTGTGAACTATGATAATGTAGTGAGCAATGCTTGTTTGGTAGAGAAAGTGAATGTTGGTTTGAAGTCGGTAGTTATGTCGGACCTTCATGCTACTGAAAAGTTGAATCACACACCATATATTCGATGTAAGGACCTAGTGAAAAGTGCACCAATTAAGGCCAAATGGACCTCTCTTTTCTGTACGCTTCCTAACATTGCGGGTGTGTACCAGTCCTTGGACTTTACTATTCCGGATACTGATCTTGGCTCGCTTCCGCAGCTTGAAATCCTTTGTGAAGTAGAATTTTTTGGAAGGACCATCTTGTTGGGCTCTTTTCAGATTCTAAACTGCCAAAATTTGACGTTCGTGCTTCTCGTTGAAGTGCTTGGCATATTAGATGTGAGATTTACATAACTCTTGTTAATGGAATGTTTTATATTATGCTCTCCTATATTGAAGGGAGCTTAGAGTGTTAGAGGCAGCTTCTTCCATCATTGGTGTTAAACCTTTTATCATTAATACTTGGAGTGCTTCTGTGGATAAGGACAGAAAACAAGCATGGTCAATTCCGGTATGGACCCAATTTACCAACATTCCTTCCTCTCTTCAGCCCCTCATTGGCCTATTCGTTGGCTTGTCAAATTGGCAAGTTGAAATGTTTCGATACTAACACTGTGGCTAGAAAGAATATCATTTATGCTATTTACCTAATTAAGATCACTCCGGATAAGCCTCTTCCCACAAAGATAAAAGTTTGCATTGATAAGCACATTTTTCACGTAGATGGTGACACATAAGTGGAGCCTTAATATTTGTATTTCTTGCACATATTTTTGCCACTCCTCTGAGAAATGTTCTTTCTTGTCTGATAACTTGCCACGTGTGAAGATTCCTCTTCCTTAACCTTCTATGAGAATATGGGTCCCCAAAACCAAACCTGTAGTTGTTTCTCCTACATCCTCAGCCCATTCAGTTAGGAAAGAAACCTCTAGAATTTTTTGGTTAGAAACAGAGAAAGCTTAGTTGCATGTGGAATCAAGGGTGCATTTTTCTCCTGACGACCTCGTTTTTTGTAAGTTTGTTAGTGGTTATGGTGATTCCCATAGGTTATTTTACCATCCTTTTGAAGATAATCTAGTGTTGTGAGAAGAGGTAGATCTTGGTGTAGAAAATGAGTTGTTATTATAGGATGGGTCTCTGGATAGGAAACTTGTTTTCTCTTCGGAGGAGTCAGACTATGTGGAGGATCTCGCCTGCTTGCTTGTATCACATGATGTTTAAATGGCGCGTTTTGTTCTAGGCGTTGATTCCACTGTTTTTGTGGAACAAAAGTTAGTAGTCTAGGCATTTAGCCTATTTTTTTGTTATATTATCTGTGATAGAAGTAGTGGTTGGTCCACTTTAAAAATTTCTGTAGTTGCTAAGCAGTTTACCTATCACAGGCACCTCTCTATTATTATTATTTTTTATAATAAAAAGTGTTACAGATCACTTTAAAACCGGTCGGCCTTGTCAAAAAATAAGTAAATTAATTTCTAAACTTTATTACAGACATTGAATTTCTGGAAAATCTTAAAGATATTCAATGCTTTGAAAAATATTCCATAATTTGTTTTGATGTAAAATAATTTTAGAATATATATAAATTAAATGATTTGGGGACCGATATAATGGTCCCCACTCTATGGGGAGAGGATGCTAAGGCAATTCTTCTTCAAAGCCCAAATTCCATGCCTCAAACCATTTTAACTATGATTTGCGCTTCATTGATTACTACAGATATTCATATCCTTCTAATTTACAAATAGCCTCATATTAATTGACCCAAAATGCTTATTTGCTGCAAATCTAATTAGTTTCTTTCCCAAAGAATTTTTGGATCTATAGCTATTTCGATTGAATTTCAATGGATCAAGACATCAAAGATTTGGGTAATTCAGTGACATCGGTTTCAACACACGCCATCCCATCCTGAATTTTAACTATTTCTTCCAATCGATCCTCTTTTTTTTGATCTACGACCAAGCTTTAGCTCGATTTACAAATTGGTTCTCAGTATAAGATTTCGGTGTTAATTCATTTTTTTTGATAGCCCTTCAAGTTTCACATATCTATCATTTGGGTTTCTTTTTTTTCAATGGAAAAACGGTTTTTTTAAGGATATTATTGTCGACCAATGAAGATGAAATTTGTGCGATTGTTGTGACTTGTGACGACCCGTCCTGCTGCGCGATTCAAACCGATCAACAAGACGTATCGCTTGGGGTTCCAACACATAATCACAGAAACAGATGACTTTTCATTAACATCATCTAAATGTTACATCAAAGTACAAGAATATATATATTAGAGTATTATAAATTACAATACATTGCACATCCAAAATATAAATACATAACTATCAGCAGATGACTTATAATGCTTTGGACACAGCTTAAGCTTCAATCCGGAATCTTACTCTATAAAATATCTGCAAAGCAAAACTACTAGCTTGCCGTGTGGAAAATATGGGCACCCGGAGTTTAGGGGAAAAAAATAAACTCCAGATCAATCATGGGACTGGTGTGAGAACTAAAAACATTTATTAATCTTTATTTTAAAGTTAGGTATAACACAGGACCATGCCGTGTAACACGGAATTGGTTTTCTCCATATGAATACCAATCATAAACTATTCGTAATGCATTTTGGAAAACGAAGTTGTTATAAGACTCAAGTCTCATCACACAATGCAACACAAACTGGAGGAAAGAGTTTTACCTTGTAATAGCCAAACATGCTTGACATGCGAAAAGAAATTATTTTTGATATTATTTCTAGTGCATAGTACCGAAATCACTTTCACAAATAAATGTATCAATCTTAGATGGCATAATTCCCCGTCCCATTATGTCGCAATATAGGTATACAACTGAAAACGCAAAGCTCATATTGGAAGTTGAATTCCAACTAGAACATCTCTGCGGCTTAGTCCAGGCTTGGAACATCGCAATACACATCTGCACTATACACTTGAATTAAGTATTACTCCCCGCGGCTTTAGTACAGACTCGGAACACCGTTATACTCTATCCCTTTCGGTGTGGTGCTACAACCATCTAGATCATCTTGGTCAACTGAATCCATTACAACACTAAAAGTTGTTCATACTCAACCCATAGGTTATTCATTCTCAACTTGAAAGTCATACTGATCTAAACATCAGTTTACCATCATACCAGGGTGTGAAGCTTTCAAGTCACGTCATATATAAAGCTATGCTATATCATCCATGCTTTGACCATCATCCTCAAAGATATGCTTTTCAACAGAAAGCTTTGATATATCTGCCCGAAGCACTCAGCATGATACATTATCCATTCACAACATGTAATCATTGTCTTTTAATATATAACCCTTTGAGAACATAAGTCTCAGAGGAGGGTATTATGCTAGAGAATAAATCCTCCGCCGCCAACTGATATAACATCAATAGAAGTAAACTGGTTACATCGTAAAATACGATGTCAGACACATATCCATTTCTGAACGAAACCGAAGACACCTTATTCCTCGTCCAATTAAGGAGAGAGGCCCTCGCATATCCGGTCAATCTCCAAATACATCTGGACAACCGCCACTTATAACCTCGTCTTGGGTTATACACCCCAATCGAGACATCAATAATAATCCAAACGATGTGAAGATCTTCGGTCTTCAACCACCGTCTTCAAGTATCCTCAATACTCGTCGTATAGTTATTCAGAATAGGTCGAAACCCAGTCTTTCCAAATAACTATCGCATCTTTCAAATCAATTAAGATATACAAGATGTCCTAAGCCTGCTTCCATTTTGGGAATATTCTTCTATCTTTCAAATCAATTAAGATATACAAGATGTTCTGAATCTTATTCCATTTTGGGAATATTCTTATACTCAAATCTTTCTTTACATTGGGAACTATTCCCTTAAATCTTATCAAAGATTTACATTCTTTAAACTTCTTGTTTAAATCTTTCCTTGGAAATCATTTTCCCATTCCCATCTTATTAATCCCATGGAGAAAAACTGGTGGTTCTCTATTTCTAATACCCATCTTATTTTGGTAAGTTTAATTGCCTTCTTTCATTTCAAATTTAATTTAAGATACATAAAAACACCAATTTAGTTTTAATCTCCATTTTATCTATTCCAATATTTGTTAAAAGATTTATTAAAACTCTAATTTAGTTTTAATCTCTATTATATTTATTCCAATCTTTGTTAAAAGATTTATTAAAACTCTAACTTAGTTTTAATCTCAATTTTATCTATTCCAATCTTTGTTAAAAGATTTATTAATACTCTAACTTAGTTTTAATCTCCGTTTTATCTATTCCAATCTTTGTTTAATTATTTATTAAAACTCTAACTTAGTTTTAACCTGTATTTGATCCATACTAATCTTTGTTGAAAGATTTATTAAAACTCCAACTTAGTTTTAAACTTTTCTCTAACTGGGTTAAAGAACAAATGTTATTTAAAACATCGTTCACGATAAATCCCTAACCAATTGACATTAAAAATAAGAATTCAAACAGAGTTATATCAACTTATATTCAACACCAATTTCCGTAATCAACAAATACTACAAGTGGAATAACGATGTTAACATCTTCCAAATTCCTTGAAATAGTAAATGTCTACACAACGATAATCAATACTAAATATCTGATGATCATTTCTGTCCAAATCCAATTTTTATTTAAACTGGAAATCTTTCTAAATCAAAAGATTTATCTAAACACTTCTTTATAATCATGGTTATATTTGATAAACCAAATAATTTTAAGTTTATTTCACTTAAATTTACAAAACACCGTTTTACCTTTTCACCCGATTGGGATGAAAACGTAAATATCCCGAAATATAGTTCGAAACTCCCGATTTCTTTTTCAAATCACTTTGAAATCTTTTATTATGATTTATCATAATTTTTTAATATTTTAAAAATAGATCCTTTTATTAAAATCCATTTTTGGGTCATTAATGGTCCTAGCACTGTTTTTATTCAAAATCGATTTGAACTTATCTCTAGATCTAATTGGATTTTAAAGCTCTTATACTCATTTGAAAGCTCTTTTCCTTTCTTATCTATTGGTTTTTATTTCGAGAGAATCTAACGGGCGAATCTACTAGTATGCCAGTTTGAAGTCAACGGTCGAAATTCGCAAACGGTCGCTGCACGACACGTCCTATTCAAACCATATTATTATTTAAAATAAAATTCGTCAATTCAGTTCAAATATAATTTATAAATCGTTTATAAAACTATTTCAAAATGATTTCATTCCCTAATTCAATTTTAAATCAAAATTGAATATTCCATATTGTTATAGTATTAAAATAATAATATGTTTCAAAATATCATATTTTGAAATCCAAACTTTTCTGATATCCACTATAAAAATAAATAAGGTAGTTTTGAAAGGAAATATTGTTAAAAACTTTTCTAGATACCCTAGCCGAACTTCATTTTTTCTAATTACTATTAATTTTAAAATAAAAACTTGAACAAGCTATAACCTGCTTCTAATTTCTCAAAAACTATATATATGTTGTGCAAATGTTCATCGTAATGAATTATACTTTACGTCCATCCAAAATCGGACGTCAAATTTTAACCTTTATTTTTGTCCAATATTTTATCATTGAAATATTCAATTAATTCCTAATTCAGAATAAAACTCAATCAACTATCACCTAATTCATATTCGTGGGTGTCAATGTGTGTAAACATTTATAATAATACCCATAACAGTTCAACATCCATCAAAAAACAGTCATAGGATAAGCGTTTATAATTTTAAGGCTTAAATGTACAATAAACAAGACATATAAAACTATAAATAGACGTCCATTGTCCACAAAGAAACCATTGCAACTACAAGCAATCAATATATAATCTATCATGATTATAATAACTTTTCAAATAAGTTAAGATGGTTCTCACGCTTGAGTTTTGATCGTTTCAATAACGACTGCTTTTGGATTAAATTACACGTGGGTTTAATTTTAACTAAGATTTCAATTAGCTCCCAACTCGTCCCATTACATTCCATCTTGTAACGTTTACCGTCACGGTTCCATCGTCCGTTTCTCATTAAATTTTGTTAATGCACAACCATTGGTTATTAATTATTGAATAACGATTAATTTTTGATAGTTCAATCAGGCGTTTTTTCTCATCATAATTGCAACAAGCTCCAAACCGCACCAAATCAGTTTTGTTGTGAAGCCTGTATCCATACGGTTCCAAAAAATCCAGTTTCGCTGAGTTCTGATAATGTATGGAAAAGTTAACAATTTTACAAGTTTGTATATATTACGATGTCATTAATGAGTTAATGTAATAATTAATTAACTGATTACATTTATAATCCCATGCTCATTGCCTCCTAATACTTCTCCTCCATCTCCATATTTTTTCCAACAAAAGCTCCATACATAGTGGTCGAACTTTCATCAATCCCACCCCCCTCGTTTCTCCACTAAAATTTAAATAGAAAAATACTAGAATTCCACTCTTCAACACCTCTCTCTCTCTCTCCATACCCATATTGTACCACTTGCAGGCAACAATGGGATGCGACCTCCAGGCATGTTTTCGCTGCCTACAACTGGTTGCGTGATTTTTCCTTTTATTTATTCCTGAAAAATTCACACAAACTCTAATACATGCCACAAACTCAAATCCAACAACCAAATCCTCAAACAATTCTCCAAACTCCCGATTCTTGGAACACTAAATTTACTATAATTCATGACTTCCCCAAAATCAGCATCGAGTGTAGAAAAATGGGTATGGACATAAAGCTTAAGGTCAGAGGATGTCAAGGAATCTTGTTTCATGATTTATAGATTTTTCTATGGTTTCTTTTGAATTTACAAATTTGCATTTTCATTTTTCTGAGAAGGAGATGGCGGCACAAAGTTTTTGACTAGAGGTAGAAGATAAGTTAGGGTTAGGGGATATTGTGATATTATATATGGTAGAGAAAATATTTTTATTCGATTTTATATTCAATTTTATTTAATTTCTCCTTGTATTCGTCGTTTAAAAATTCGCATTGGCACATACGAACTCCGTTTGGGGTGAAAATTGACACACATCTATGGTTTGTCATTACGGTCCTAATGAAACTTGTTTATCGAATTCCAAGCCTGTTGGCACAAATAGCGTTACTTCAAAGTCAAATTATTGATCGATTCATACTTAAATTACACACGGTCACAAAACAACTCCGAATGGCGCGAAATTTGGAATCTTACAATAACTTACTATTCCCAATCCAGCAAAATTGGTTTCGTCGAAAACAGATGTCGTTTGCAAAATGGCTATTTTTAAGGCCTATGTAATATTATTATAATATTATTAAATTCCAAAACTATTCAAGTTAATAATAAACTAATTATTATTGTCGTATATATATATATCCAAATGGGATTGTATATAACTTCCAATTCAATATTTACTAATTATGAGTTAAACGACATTCATATTATATATATATATATTTATAAACCCTTTTTATATATTTAATAAATCGATGATATTAACTAATTCCACAACAACTATTTGGAAAATTGATTTGGACATGACTTACAATCTATATGACGAAATTTCGGTTTTTTACACTTGTTAGAAAGATATAGTTAAATAGACCCTTACATTTCTTGTTTCAACAAATTCTGACTTATATTGAATCCTTACAATCATTTAAAATTCAAAACGTAATATTACGAACTACCATGACGTTACAAGCTTGTTTTTAATTATACTATAAATTATACACTCAAACGTATTTTAAATAAATTTCAAGTCGTTATTTCTTAAAATAAATCATTTTAAATATTTAATATCCTTTAAATATTTCTTACTAAAATTTGGGTCACTACAATTGTTCTTGAATTTTTTTTAGAAAATCAATGTTAAAGATGGGGTCAGCTTCTATAATTCGATCGCTAAGTCGCATGATAAACGAGAAGTTTTGTTTCAATTTTTTCTACCTCGGATCCCAGCGATATTCTACTTTGCTTATTACGGTGATGTTAATGGATTATCGTGGAATCAAGACAACTATCTCAGGATGTTATCCTACTGTTGATTAATGCATATGTACCAAATTTATGTTTTGAGATGCAGAATATGGGCGATGTTCGGGAATAGTTTCTGTTGAACTGTTTACTAGTTATCAGAAACTGGATTGAGTAGTGGATGAGTTGAGTAATGAATGGATGAAACTATATTAGTGGTGCCAGTTACTAGTGACACAAAATATGCGATTTAGCTTGTTAGTAGTGATGCTAACATAAAATGCATAAAAGGCATATTACAATGTATGAAAGAACGTGGTGGTAGTAGTGTAAAACCGTGTATTAAGTTTGTCATAACTACGCATTCTACACATGAAGATAGTGGGAACAACTTGGTTAATACTTGTGCAAAACATATGGAAGACATGGAGTAGTTTGTTAGATGCCTAAAGAAGTGCAAGTTACATGCATGCAAATGCGAGATTGGACCATAGAAGATCTCATAATACGTCTAGTTGTTTATTATCTCTTAGTTTTATTTGTTTTGATTTATGTACTTCATGTTTTTTTGGCCAAAGCCATATGTACTTCATGTTTTGTTTCAGTTCATATTTTGTTTTTTTATGTTTAAGCAAGTTATTATGCTAACCTTTCTATGTACTATTATTTCAAAAGTTAATAAAGTGTACCAAGTTTCAAAATAAAAAAATAGATTAATTTTCCTTTTTCTAATCGAAAATAAATAACTAATTTAAAAACATAAAAGATTTTTTAACTGAGTGCTTCTTTACTGTTTATATTATCGCCAAAATTCAAAATATAATTTTCATAATATGTTTGAATTATTTATGTAACAAATTGATTTAAATAATATTAAATAATAAAAAATTCTCCTTTAAAAATAATTATTGCTTTAATTTTTAATATAAAAAATTACGCAACCACTTAAATTATGATATTTTATTTAATTATAAATTATGTTATCGATTTTATACACACACACACACACACATATATATATATATATATATATATAATAAAATGTAACTGATCAGGACAATGTGTTTATATATACTGCTATGGCTCAGCCATGCTGAAATGTTTGTGCTAGCAGTGGAATTTTTATGCAACTGATCTAGACAATGTGTTTACACTTAAGATAGTTTGTATTTGTGGTTCAATATGTCATTTATCTATAGGAAAGTGACTTTCCTTCCCTGCATGGAGATGTCATCTGATATCTGTTGCTTCTGGAAACTTGTAAAATCATGTTTTTGGGTTTCCATTTTGGTAATCTATAGTGATATTTTGTATCATGCTTGGTACCAGGTATTTTCTTTTAGCAGTCTATATATTTGGTTTAGCTCCTGTACTATAAGCTAGGATAGTTTATAGTGGTTGGTCCATTCGAAAAACCGAATAACTATTTGTATTTATTATTTGTTATAATAAAAGGAGTTCTGAATCACTATAAAAACTGGTCAACTTTGCCAAAAAAATGTAAAATCATATTTTTTTTTGCTCAAAGCGATTTGACTTGATATATATATATATATATTTGGTTAGTTTTTCTCATAAACTATATATACTTATGTACAGCCAACCAATTTTGTGACAGTATCACTTGTATATCAAAATTATCACCTAAATAACAATCTAACATACTTATATAATAAAATATTATTGTTATGTAACAATTATTATACTTTGGTCAAAACAATATCTTAATTTTAAAGCCTTGAAGTTTCCTTTAAATTGTTGATTTTTCCCCCCTTGAAATTGTTTTTGATTCAATAGAGGTAATGTACTTGAACCGTTGACTGCCAACTATCGAATTTGACTTTATTTCACTTGATGAGATGGAGGGACTAGAGATTATTTTCGGCCAGCAACCAATAGGGATGAGGCAGCAAAACGATCTAAATCTAATTGTGTAGAGATGCTTATATAATAGATAAAAAGGAGATATGCATCGATCTGATCTCATTCTCCTTTAATCTAAGTCATCCAAAACCAAATAAACCTGTCTAACCTAATTTAAGTCGCCCTGCCCGCGTGGTTGCTGTAAAAAATACTACCCTTATGGTAGGCTTAAATGTAATACTGCAAGTATTGATTTGATGATAAAAATCGCATAAACATTACTAGTAGTGTATCCTTTAGTTGTGAAGTTCTTTCAAATATATTTATGGAGACATTTACGAAGATAAACAAGAGGTCAATGGAAGAAAATAAATTATATTTGAAGATTAACCAAAGCAATATGGAATCACAAAAATGGACAAGAAGCAATGTAAGGGAAAACGTATTTGAAGTGATAAGAAGTTGGTTGAATCTTAGGTTCTTTTGTTAGAGACCCATTGAAAATTATACTTGAAGATCATCAACCATTGACCTCGACTAAACAACATAAACCACAAATATGAGGTACTTTAGAAATATGAAAATCTGTAACAGTTATTGGTGTTGCTATTCTATTTGCAACACTAATATGTTGAAATATGCATACCTAGTATGTCAACATGTCCTTTCTAATATTTTTCAAACTTATTTCTCACATCAATTGGACTTTGGGTACGGACGTATCAGTTACTGCATAATTTGGACTATAATCGCTTCATTAAGTACCCTATCTTTTGGGTACGCACGCAATTCTAGGCACTAATATTCCCTTTGCACAAGTATTCCACAACAGAATTTGTCATTGTGTAATTGATTTAACTCATATCAGAAGTCGTACGACAAGTGGGCTATTCTCGGCGGTCATCGATTGTTGTGAGATCTCATCAATTGCCCTACAAGTCACACAACTGTGATCTATCCCAAACGGTCATCAATTTCTATGGGACCTCATCGTGTGCCCTCTAGAAACCTCATGCAATCATACCATCTCCTTTATAACCCACTACACCTCTTGGAATTCGTCGATCTATCCTTAAAACCATTGCTCTTGATTATGGGATTAGCATTGTCAAATGACGAAGCTATTACGTTGAAGCACCACATCGCCTCCATGCCAAAACCATTGTGGAAGAACCGTCACGTCCAAAGCCACTGTCGAACAAAGCACCATATCCTGCTTCTCGAAACTGCACCATCTTTCATGTCAAATTAGTCAAAATGGTCATTATCAAAACTAGTTGATATTGATTACTCCAAAATATTCAATAATAGTCACTTCGGTCAATATTTAACCACGATTGGTTAAAAAAACATCAAGTGAAAATGTCCAATATTCGTTCCAAAATCCAAGATTGTCGCCAAGACCATCCTTCATCTTTGAATTGGTTGCCAAGCTTTAATGCTGCTCCACCTTCAAGTCAATTGCTATGCTTTTGTACTTCTCCATCTTCAAATCAACATGCATGCTCTGATGCTTCTTTGTGAATTTATTTCATCCATTCAAATCCGTCATCCAAATATATTCAATCAATATGCACTAACTTATGCATTTGATCGATAAGCAAAAAACTTCAGCAAATGGGATTTTCCTAATGCTCATCGCGTACGAATAATGTTTTTATTTAAACTAAGCAAACAAGCAACCACGCAAGCAATAGTCACACAACTATCTAAACTAACTTACAAATATCCATAATAGCACAAATAAAACAAGTAAACCTTTTCTAAATCAATCAAATTGGGATAAGCATTAAAATAGCATAAATTTAGCAATATTGTCAAATAGCGTGTTATAGCGCTTAAATGGGAAAAATGCGATATTTGATTTAAAACCATTTAAAATGCTATCTTAATCTTTTTTATAAATTAATGCATGGATTTTACTATCTAAGAAATTTTGTTATATAAATAAAAATCGCTTAAAACTCAGTTTCATACTACATTAACAATTATGGTAAGTGAAAGACAAAATTATCCGCTCAACCGAATTAGCTTACATCTACTCCAATGCGTAGAGCTTTCCACCACGAGTCCAACATAAGAGATGATGTCCAAAATGGACCTCATATGCAACTGATATGACGAATATAAGTTTTCAAATAAATTAATCGTTTAGCTATCTTAATTACCCAAATTAGTTTACACCAATTACTTATTAATTCTCTCTTCTTCAAATCAAATATCCATGCAAACCTTGTACATCTCTAGTAAATGAAACCAACCAATTCAAATCTTTTCTTTTTAAATTCTTGCTTCCTACTCAATGGATCAACACATCGTCTTCGCTAACGGATCGCGCTACACAAGAACTCCGTGGCGGTGCTCCAAACTCCAAGGCCAATGGCCCCATGAAATTCATGGTCTGGTAATGTCTCTTGTAACCTAATGGTGTTGCATTATGCTTTGTTACACAAGAAAGCTCCAAACCTTAAGCAAAAGTTCATTTTGCTGAGAGAAACTCAATCGTGTCATTCGTTTCACATGTCATCACTTAAACTTTTAGAGGGCCATAATCTTAATCCAGACCAACTACAGGTCGGTCTTGGCTTTGGTGACCGCACCACTCGATGTGGTATGAGCATGAAGCTCTCAGCGATCAGAATTCAACGAACCCAATATTTTTGTTGTTGTGTAAATCTTTGAAAACTAGTTTTTGAAATAAAAATGAAAGGGAAGGCCTAGACTTGGAAGAATGAATGGAATAGTAGCAAGAAGTAAGAGAGGAGTGAACAGATAAATCACCAATAGGAGATAGGGTTTTTGGATAAATTTAATATTTTATTTGAATTTCTCCAAATAAAACGAACTCGTGTTTTAATCCTGCATGGTCAAATAGCACATCCGATTGCCACAAAACTTGACTACATGCATTAACTCATCGTCATGGTTTTGATGGTAGAAGCTTTATCTCAATCCGAGACTGCACCCTGAAACAATAATTTTCCCGCATTTCGGGACTGTTTTGACCATCAAACGGTCCGATCTCAAAATATAGCGATCCTCATACTTTATCCTTATGTAACAAACCATTCAGACTTAATGAAAGTGGTCTTGAGTCCTGATTCGATCATATATGAAAATTCACATTTAGGAACTACCCATTAATTAACGATTAATTTTTGAATTATTTATTTTTACATTTAACTGCTAAAATACAGGTCGTTACATTCTCTCTTTCTAAAAGGATTTTGTTTGCAAAATGCTTAAGGATGGAACACACAACCTAACTCTCTCTTATAAGCAAGGATGGAAGATAAATCATCATTTATCACTCTCAACAACAACGACTGATAAAAATGGTGATAAAGGAGAAATAATCAGAATTAGCATGGATTCACCATCCCTATCTTTAAGTACGATTGCAATCAATTTCTGGAATCATTGTAGCTAAGCCAAACGTCTAAGTTGTACACTTATTTCCAAATGACATATAATAGAAAGCCAGAGTGGCAACTCATTAATTGAAAGGCAACTCATTTAAACATCTCATGTTAACTTTTCTCTCAACTTTGGCTTAATTCACAAAAAACTTCGTCACCACCTCCTTTGCATGGCTCAGTTCGCAAAAACTATAATTTACCAAAAAAAAAAGGACCAGCCTACTAAATAAAATAAAAGCACAAAGTGGATTCCTATACGTGGGGCTTAAAAACACCAAATGTGCTAAGTGCGTGAACCACAACTCTATATTTACTGCATACCTCATTTATAACAAGCTTAGTATTTAGATGTAAATAAAAGCGAGTAAGCATCCAAACAATCATGTCTTGCTTCCTTGTACCGGACATGTGCTTAACAAAGAGGATCAAGCATAATAGTAATAAACATAAGAAAATGCACATGCTAAATAAATGAAATTTATCTAAAATAAGCATGTCAAATCATATATGGGATTTACGCCAAATCATATATGAACATGATACAAAGAAGCTAAGAAGGGAGGGGATGAAGTTGGTAAAGGTTCAACGAAGCGAAAGTAAGGGAAATTGCACTTGGGAGATCAAGGAGAGAATGAGGAAGTTATATATAAATATCCTTTGTTCTTCCTGCTTTCGGCATCCGCAGAATCTTTCTCTTTCCCCGCCTAATCACTTTTTATGCATTAAAGTGCTCAAAGAATCTCTTTCCTTCTTCTATATACTTAATAAACTCCCCCAGAGACTGGGATGCCGAGCGAAGCTCAGATGCTACACACTTATTGACCGTAATTTTTTTTGCTTATAGCTTCTACTTTCATTGGTAATGTCATTAATATGCCATAGTATAGTATTCTGCATGCTAGGATAGGACTAGAATATTCCTTTTCCTTTCGGCTACAATGGATGCTTCTTTGACTTGGATGATTGAACATGGTTGTTAGGCATATGGGATGACCTTAATGGCTTGTCTATGGAATTTCAGGAGAAAAATTGTTAAAGGAAAGAGAAGACCTGTAGTTCTGTGCATTTTTAGAGAAAAAAATAAGAAATATTATTTTCATATGATCTATAATTTTGGTAAATGACTATTAACGACATTTCTCAAATTATCGAATTTTTGTCGAATTTTTCAATGACTATTTTTTATCCTTGATGAAATCTCATTTCATTCACAGCTTTTTGACTGGAGTGGAATTTGAAAGTAAAACAACTTACATTGGATCAGAATGATGGTTTCCTTTTCCGTTAAGTGCTTATATATAGAAAATGAAATAACCATTTGATAGTTATAGTTGTTTTAAATGCTTTCCAATTTCAAATAGCTGAATTTAACAATCAAGGGGGATTTATGCTGATGCTTAATCTTAGTTTTGAAAATAAGGGATAATATTGCTGAAATGAGTTACAATAACTCATTTCTCTTATATTATGTTGACTCTCTTCTTCCCTAAAGCACCAAACTCCATTAAAACTATTTCTTCTTTCAAATAACCAAAATTCCTTTAGCAAAATTAATAAGAAAACTGGAGAATTATATAGATCTACACTACAGAAGGTTGATTATTACCGTTAGCAATAAGGATCTACTCTATTTCATCGATTCTACTTCAGATCTAGGAAATTTATTCATATCTATAGTTTCATTAGGCTAAGATGAGTGGTTCTAATTCTCACTTACCGATTTCTACATTTCATAGTCTTAATACCCTTTTTAAGAAGATAAACATTGTAGGAATCTCTTTAATATTTTAAATTACAAGTATGAATTGAAAATGATTAGAGATTAGATTGTGCCATTTACTTAATGGAACCACTAGTTTATCCGCATAAACCCATTTTTTATTTTAGATCTAAATTCTCTAAAATTTGTTGAAATGATTGATTTGTTGTTGTAAACTATTATGAATGACAGTATGTATGTAATTCATTGTTTGAATATTTTAAAATGCCAGCGAATGGCGACTTAGATTTATGATTGAATTAGGATTTTACAGAAAAGCCCAAAATTCAAAAGTACTCATATTTGATGAAATTTGGAGGAGACAGCCTGGAGGGTCTACCAAGGTTGTACGTAAAAGTTTATGTCATTAGGAGTTTGTTGGAAGGAGTTATGGTCTTTTGAACTCAGATCGGCATAAAATCCAAAGTGCCTACAAGAAACATGTGATCTATATCCATACGGATGGTAGAGGACGGTCTCAAAAGGCTGGGTTTCAAGTTTTAAACCAACGGGGGTTGATACGAGGAAGTTATGGTGCTTTGAAGTTCATATCGGTGTAGGTGTTTTCATTGTATCAAATTGGCTCAAAACCTGATCATCCTTGGTTTTGATCGGTATAGGTGTTTTCACCGTATCGTGCGTCTTTTGTATTTTGAGATAACAACAGATCTTACTCTGTTACTGGGAAATAATATTATTGATGACTACAACATGGGTAGTGCTTATTTTGGGCCTTCGAATGAAGAATGATATATTTTAATCATATACCCCAAGAATATAACTCATACCAATTGGTACCCAGTTTGGTTCTTTTCGATATATGTCAATTTACTATCCACTAGTGTCCCTAATTCTTTGTATTATGACATGTAACATGTGTTCTACTATAAAATGATGGTGTCCGCATCCTAGTTGAAACATAAGTATAGCATGAAAATATGGGCATCACCTTGTTGAAACGAAGCCACAAATAGGCCTTTATCATAACAAAGTAAAATGAAGTGTTACATATGTCGCTTCCTCCTTAAGTTGAACCGAAAGTATTATGGTTATCCAACATTTAATAAATGACTTTAGTTTGATGCAAAAACCGTCTCACTTGAGCATGTATCGACTACAAAATATAGGTTACAAAGTGGCATTGGTCAAGAATGATACCTTTATATTGCCCTAACATGTATCGACTGCAAATATAAGTTACAAAGCGGCACTGTTTAGGAACGGTACCTGTTAATGCCCTAGGTGTTGATTTTAATGACAACAACCATATAAACATTAATACTAACTAATATTTAAGTTGTGCAATCACATCAGATATATTATGTAGACATTTATAGAGACAAACAAGAGTACAAAATAAGAATTATAGAAAAAGAATAATCAGAGCAATTGAAGACCAAAACCTATTAGATAAGAATGTTGAAGAACATAAGTGTTTGAAGTGATGAGGAGTTGGTTTAAACTCAGAATATCTTGTTAAAAATTCCATAACAATTATACTTGAAGACCATCAACCATTGACCTCAACTGAATCACCAAAATCCACAAATATAAGGGAATTTGAAGTGCAGAAAATTTGCAACCCTTTTAATTATTACTGATCAATTTTTCAATATCCATGTCAACATGGGTAACCCCATATAACAACATGGTTACTGTTATTTTTAAAACTCAAATTTAAATGAAGAAAAATTCCCTCCATCCTTTTACCGAAAGACACATTTCTTCAACTACTATTTAAAAGCTTATGGAAATGAATTTTAACATCATTTTTTCTCATTTTCATCTACTCCTTATCCATACATTTACTATACAAATCCATTGAATACTTTTCAATTATCTTTGCAAATCGGCTCTCTTTCACTCTAATTCTTCAATGATTTGCAAACCACACGTATCAACTAGTTATACTTGAATTCACATCATTCTCTCTCTGATCTCATCCTATTTTCTCAAAATATTCAAATATATGTTGCCATTGAAGGTCTATAGGATCATTGGACCGAATCTACAAGAATGTGTATTGAAGAAACGATGACTTGCCATAGTTTGTTGCTGTTGATAAGAAGAAGATATATCTTGTGGACCGTGAAATCAAGATTTTAAAGGTGCTCTTACTCCCCGTGGAAAGCAAGCGATTGTAGTAATATCCTACACGGTGGATTGCATGACTGCATGTAAGAATGGTTAATCCGAACCAGTGTAATTTTTTTGATGTTATTTAATTTAGTGCATTTCATTATATTACTTATTTCTTTATGTTTGCAATTTGAATAGATATAGTGTTAAACTTCACCCTCTAGTGTCTGAATAGCCTTAAGATCAATCCAATGCTGTTGTAGACACAACAGTTCCTAACAAATTGGAATCGGAGCACTGGTTTTCAAAAATTAATCAATTGGTTATTGAAAAGTAGAAATGGCTAGTGACACTTGTAACACTTTTATTAATAATTTCATAAAAGGGCAATCCACCAATAGACCCCCCATTTGATGACAACTATTATACTTATTGGGAAGATAAATTTTTATTTGTAGTCTAATGGTTTAGATATTTGGAACATTACCCAAATAGAATACATAGAACCTCAAACTGAATATTCAAAATGGACACTAGACCAAAAGACACAAGCACTTTATAATTCTAAGGTCATGAACATTTTATTTTTCTCTGTGGATAGAAATGAATTTAATAGAGTGTCTATTTGTAATTCTTCATATGAAATTTGGAGAACACTGCAAGTCACACATGAAGGCACCAGTAAAGTAAAACAGACAAAGATATCTATGCTAACTCACTAGTTTCAACTCTTTAAAATGAAACCAAATGAGTATATTTTTGATATATATTCTAGATTTCAAGATATAGTACGTGCCTTAATATCATTAGGAAAGAAAATTTATGAAGAAGACCAAATCAGAAAAACCTTGAATTCACTTCCTAGTGAATGGGATCAAAAGAATCTGGCAATCGAAGAAGCCAATGATATTAGTATTATGGAAATAGAAAAATTAATTGGTAATCTAATGTCCAATGAGGTAAAATTGCAGGTTAGAAAAGAGAATTAGGGAAATGAGAAGAAAGCACTGACACATAATGCTATGATCAATGGTGATGGAACAGATGATAATACTGTGAATGATGATATCGAGTTTATTACCAAGAAGATCAAGAAATTCTTGAAGTATTGGATAACAAAAAAAGCTTCAAAAACTAAGAATAATAATTCCAGAAATTGAAATGTTATTAAATGTTTCGAATGTGATAAACCCGGTTATTTGAAAAGAGACTGTCCCAACTTGAAAAAACCAAATCACATTTCAAATACTTTCAACAAGGAGAGGAAACAAGCATTCACTGAAACATATGATGATTCTGATGCATCCAAGCGATAGTGATTTAGAAGATGCCAACATGTGCTTTATGGAAATGGATGACCAAATGTGGAATTTTAATAAAGAAATTATTAATGTTTTAAATGATATGCATCAAGGATATAAAATACTTAGGAAAGAGTACAACGATAGTCTGGTTGAAATAGATAGATCAAAAAAATCTAATGAAAGGTTAACAAAAGAAAAACAATGTCTAGAAGATTAAATTGAAAGACTTAATGTGTATAATGATAAAAAGGATTTAACACTTGGAAATTTTGAAAAAGTGAAAATGAGTCCTTAAAATCAAAAAAAAAAAAAAATCAATGAAGTCACAGATAACTGATCCAAATGATAAAATAAAATTTCTATACAATCATATTCTTAAAAGTAGCAAGGATTTTGATAAAATGAAAACTGGTATTGATAAATTTAACAAAGGAAGGACAATCTAGAAAAATTATTATCTACATCTAAAAACACTAAAAAACATGGACTTGGGTACACCGCTAAGGCTAAATCAAAGAAAAATAGAACTCAAAGTACTAAGTTTGTTAAGGCTACCAAGTTCAAACGTAAACCTTGTAAATTAAATCCTCCAAATAGGTTCATTAACTAATGGGTTCCAAAAAGGTTGGATGATATTGTAAAAGAAAAATATATTGATAATTTTATAATAAAGTTCATTTATCTAATGATTATATTTTGAAGGGAATTCAAACTCTTTACGGGTTTGGCATCCCAAAACTTAACCTCATGGACCATAATATAAAAGGGTACCAGTGTGCATATTTTTATAAATTTCCAAGTACAGAAAAAGATGCTCAAAGCATATGACAAGAAATTTATTGAATATTGGAAAAATATGAAAAGGATTTGTTATTAGCATCAGCAAAGACGACAACTCTAAAGCACATCCAATTATTTGATAGCTTATTTCTTGTTTCGAATTTATTTGATTTCCCCTCTCGTATTTTATTTATATGCATATATGAATATTGTCTAGCAGTAAATTAAATAATTCTTTTTACTATTCCTGTTGATGACAAAGGGGGAGAAAATGTATAAATATACTAGACAAAAATGATAGTGGGAATGCATAGAGTTAGGGGGAGCCAAATATAAAAGTATCATATTTTATCTCTTAAATATTTATATGGTTGTCAATTGTCATCATCAAAAAGGGGGAGATTGTTAATACCCTAAGTATTGATTATGATGACAACAAATATATAAACATTACTACGAACATATCTTCAAGTTGTGCAGTTGTTGACATGCTTTTTGGTAAAAGACGTCACATGTGAAACTTCTAGTTAATAATGCACTCAAGCATTGAGAGCACCGTTAGCAATCACAAAGCGATTTGGTCGAAGTCGCACCGCAAACATAGAATGACCTAAAAATCCTTCCAGATGACTTCTTTTGGCCCCGAAAACTTCAATTACGGTGCTTTGCATGGCAACTCTTGTAGCCCTATGAATTAGCTTCAGGTACAGCTTTCGTTTGGTCAAAACGGACTTACGGTTTTGAAGTTACGCCCGTTTCTGTGGACACATGCAGAATTGGAACAACTTGGAACTTGGACTTTTACATGGATGGAACATCGGATTGGGTCAGGTACTTCGGTTTGTATCTCAATATTTGGTCCGGATGGGATTGAAGCAAGTATGCCTCAAACATTGGGAAGGTCGAATCGAATGGTTCGGGTCAGGCGAGAGGACCCGATCCCCTTTTTGGAACATCAACTTATCACCGAAGCACTTCGGTGCGGAAGCATTGGTTCGGGTCGGACCCGACCCGACCCGCCTGGAAGCAGTTCCTGCATTGCTTTGTTGACAATTTCTCTTGGCACAAATTCCTCCGATTAACTCGGATCTGATTACACTTGGCATAGCACAAATAAAAGAGGAGTGCTCCACGTTCACCACTACATTTTGAGATTCTTGGGATGCGTGCCACGTGACTTCCGACCCGCCACCCGAAATCAGCTATAAATACACCACTTGAAGGCAAATGAAGGGGCTTCTCGGCACTAACTCCTCACGGCTTTTACCATTGCTCCTCGTAAGGCTATTGCATAACATAGAAGCCAAATTCCACATTACAACACAAGGATTTCGTGCTAATCTTCATTTTTCCCACTTCTTTTCATTGTAAACATGAGGACTTCGTGTATAAAACCGAGTGAATTGTAGTTGTAACTTCTTACGATTTAAGAAGAGTTAAAGTGGACGTAGGGTTGGTTTGAGCCGAACCACTGTAAAAACTCCATGTGTCTCCTTTTATTTTACTGTTTTATGCATTCTGTAATTTGTGATTGTGAGGTCTTCACATTGCATTTGGGTGTTAATACCAAATTTTGGTCTAACATTTTGGTGCACCAGGTGGGGGGCACACGACATAACTTATTCTTCTAGTTTGAAAGGAAGCGGATTATTTGGCTGCTGGATCAATGGTGAAATGACATAAAGATGGAACCTTCCCTCGTACCGAGGACGTCGGTATAGAAAGCACAAGGAACGAGGCGAGCCATGAGGCTTCCTATCATGGAAATTCATCAGCATACCTGACTTGAGATGAAATGGATGGTGTTCTCGCTGAATTGAGAACGCAGATGGCAAGGCAAGACGATCTTCTCCAGAAACAGCATGAAATGATGGATGAGTTATTTGCTCGGATGAGTGGAAGGTCGACCAACAACATACAACTCGCCGGAAATGACACGGAAACAACTCGAGCAGCTGAAGTCAACCGGGTCGGTTTGGTCCTTGTCCGACCTGCGCACACCACAACAAATTCGAATCCAGCTCAAATGGAAATAGGGGCAATACCCACTGAGTCGGGTCGGACCCGATCCAAACCACAGAACTTGGTGGAAACCACACTAAAGTGACTCGCAGCGCTGCACCATATCGATTCGGGTATGGACCGATCCGATCTGCAACACTATGAGCCCGGAAGCAGCAGCTTCCCCTTTGGAAATCCAAGCTCGAGTCAGGCACATCCCACATCAGCCCCTGTTCGGACAGAACTGGCACAATATCATCATGAAGCAGCCCCCCGATTCGGAACAGGAGAACTGGGTCGGTTCGGCACTCTCAATCCACGACCCGGGGGTGTTTCTGATCCGCACCACGCAACACATTATACCCCCTCACTCTCTTGGAATCAATGCCGGGAGCACTAGCCCTAATCTTAACAGCTTGTAACATCTCTTTGAAGGCGATCGACTCGCCAATTTGATTGAACGCCTCTAGAGAGGCCGCACTTATCAGAACGACGTGGATGACATCAACCACATTCCATTCACACAGGAAATCAGAAATTCTCGAAATTCCCCAGATTTTATACTCCTAGTTTTGGAACCATACAATGGCAGGATGGATCCTACCATGCACCTGATGCGCTACAAACGACATATGGATGTTCAATCGGCATCAGAAAATGTCATGGCTAAATGCTTCCCTCTCTTCTTAAAGTGCTATGTGGATTCAGCAGTTGAAATATGAATCGATCAACAGCTAGAACATGTTGGTTGCCCACTTCATCGAGCAATTTCGGGTCCACATCACTCTACGCAAGAACGTAGTGTCGCTCACTACAGTCAAGCAGAGGCCTAGAGAAACTCTGCGCTTATTTCTGGAAAGATTCAACGTTGCAGCAACATCGGTTGATCAACCTGAACCGTCAATGGTACTGATAGCAGTAGTATATGGTATCTTGGATAACTCAGACTTCAAAAAATCTTTGCATCGAGACCCACCGCGAAATCTTGGCGTTTTCTACCTTCAAGCAGATAGAATTCTGCGGGAAGAAGATGTAACTTTGAGAAGAACTTTCTCGAGGTCAACATGCTTAAAGATGGAGGATCATCTAATTCTGAAAAAGGCAAGGGAAAAACTGCTGTCAATAATGACCGCGACGCTCATCCCCGTAGAGGGCCCAGATATGAAAAGTACATTGAACTCAGTGCTTCACTCATCGACATTTACATGGCCACAAATGGAACTATCTCCTACCCAAAGCCTCCCAGGAGGGAGCCATTGCAAAGGGAATGCGATTATGGAAAACATTGCATATTCCATGATATGGATGGTCATGACATGAATGACCGCAGGCACTTGCAAGATCTGATTGAGAAACGGATTAGACGTGGAGTGCTACCCGAGTATGTGAAACAACCAACAACGCCTGCATCCATGCTGCCACCACCTGCTCCCCGGAGAGGGAATGATCCTAGATCGAGAGCTCTCGTGGGATCAATATCAGCTGATCTGGATTGTATCACTCTGCATTTTCTGCATTTCTTAGGATTTATGATACGTCTTTGCTTTATTTAGGTTTTTCGATTGGCTAAATTGGAGTACACATGTACGGGGTTAGGATTTATCCCCAAAGCGTGCTCTGGACTCGATGACAAACCAATCAGGACTTGCTTTGGTTTTGTACTTTGAATTGAATAAGGAAGGACTTTCCGAGCATGGATGATGTTTGGTAAATTTAAGCATCTTGTCAGGTTGTGGCAGGATTCTTGATCTCAATTAAAATATGGCTTATACTTATCTCGGAACCCTAAGTATGAATTGTGCCTAGGGATGGACTATCTTGTCAGGTTGTGGCAAGTTTAGCCCTATTTGGTACAAGTATGGATTATACTTAGGAACGACAAATGGTCTCATCAGGATCTGGTAAAGGAACTCAATAAAACTCGATGTATGGCTTATGCTCAGTTTGAACTTCCCGCTATGGCTTATGCCTGGAAGGTTAGGTCCCTCGCTAGGTCTTGCAGGACGATGCGAACGTCCCTCGAGTATGGTTTATGCTCAACAGAATGCCCAAGCATGGTTTGTGCTCGAAAAGTTTAAGCAATGCTGTCAGGATTTGACGCATCTGTTCGCCTCTTTTTCTTTGCAGGTATGGATTATACTCGCAGTTAGCGGGCCCGGCGTGACCCTGGTTTTCTTGGATTATCCAGAACACATCTTTCTTCAACCATCAAGATATAATCTAGGGGGCAAACATGTTGACATGCTTTTTGGTAAAAGCCGCCATACGTGAAACTTCTAGTTAGTAATGCGCTCAAGCATTGAGAGCACCGTTAACAATTACAAAGCGATTTGGTCGAAGTCGCATCCCAAACATAGAATGGCACGAAACTCCTTCCAGATGACTTCTTTTGGACCATAAAATGTTAATTATGGTGCTTTGCATGGTAACTCTTGTAGCCCTCTAAATTAGCTTCAGGCACAACTTTCATTTGGTCAAAACAGACTTATGGTTTTAAAGTTATGCCCATTTCCGTGGACGCATGCAGAATTGGAACAACTTGGAACTTGGAATTTTACATGGATGGAACCCCGGATCGGGTCGGGTACTTCGGTTCGGATCTCAGCATTTAGTCCGAATCGGATTGAAGCAAGTGTGCCTCAAACATTGGGAAGGTCGAATTGAACGGTTCAGGTTGGGCGAGAGGACCCGATCCCCTTTTTGGAACATCAACTTATCACAGAAGCACTTCGGTGCGGAAGCATTGGTACGGGTCGGACCCGACCTGACCTGCCTAGAAGCGGTTCCTACTTAGCTTTGTTGACCATTTCTATTAGCATAACTTGCTCCTATTAACACGGATCCGATTACACTTGGCATAGCACGAATTAAAGAGGAGTGCTCCATGTTCACCACTAGATTTCGGGATTCTTGGGATGCATGCCACATGGCATCCGACCTGCCACCCAAAATCAGCTATAAATACACCACTTAAAGGCAAATAAAGGGGGCTTCTCGGCACTAACTCCTCACAGCTTTCACCATTGTTCCTCGCAAGGCTATTGCACAACATAGAAGCCAATTTCCATATTACAACACGAGGATTTCGTGTATAATCTTCATTTTTCTCACTTCTTTTCATTGTAAACACGAGGACTTCGTGTATAAAACCAAGTGAAATGTACTTGGAACTTCTTAGGATTTAAGAAGAGACAAAGTAGACATAGGCTTGGTTTGAGCCGAACCACTGTAAAAACCCGTGTGTCCCCTTTTATTTTACTGTTTTATGCATTCTGTAATCTGTGATATGTAATTGTGAGGACTTCACATTGCATTTGGGTGTTAGTACCAAATTTCGGTCTAACTGCAGTTACATCAGATATATTATGAAGACATTTATAGAGATAAAAAAGAGTACAAAAGAAAATTTATAGAAGAAGGATAATCCAAGCAATTGAAGACCAAAACCTGTTAGAAATGAATCTTGAAGAACAGAAGTGTTTGTAGTGATGATGAGTTGGTTGAACCTTAGAATATATTGTTAAAGATCCCATGACAATTATACTTGAAGATCATCAACCATTTACCTCAACCGAATCACAAAAATCCACAAAAATAAGGAAATTTGAAGTGCAGAAAATTTGCCACACTTTAAGTGTTGCTGGTCAATTTTTCAACACCCATGTCGACATGGGTAACCCATATGTCGATATGGTGACCGTTATTTTCAAAATTCAAATTTAAATGAAGAGAAATTCCCTACATACCTTCACCAAAAGACACATCTTTTCAACCACTATTTAAAGGCTTCTGGAAACAAATTTTAACATCAAATTTTCTCATTTTCTTTACTCCTTCTTCTCCATACATTTACCATACAAATCCATTGAATGCTTTTCAATTATCTTTGCATATCCACTCTCTTTCACTCTAATTCTTTAAGGATTTGCAAACCACCCAATATCAGAGAATTGTACTAGAATTCACATCATTCTCTCTGATTTCATCCTATTTCCTCAAATAATTCAAAGATATATTGCCATTTGTGGTCTATATGAACATTGTACTTAATCTGCAAGAATCTGTATTGAAGATACGACGACTTGCCATAGTTTGGTACTGTTGATAAGAAGAAGGTGTATCTTCTGGCCCGTGAAATAAAGATTGTAAAGATGTTCTTACCACCTGTGGAAAGCAAACGATTATAGTAAAATTCTACATGATGGAGTGCAGGACTAGATGTAGGATTTGTTAATCTGAACCATTATAAAAATCCTAGTGTTATTTACTTTACTACATTTCATTTTATTACTTATTATTTTATGTTTGCAATTTCAATATATATAATGCTAAACTTCACCCCTCTAGTGTCTGAATAGCCTTAAGATCCATTAACGTTGTTGTAGACACCCCAATTCCTAACAATACCTTTATATTGCCCTAACCAGGGCCGGTCCTATGTCAGTTTAGGCCCCGGACAAAATTTTTAATTGGGCCTTTAACAATCACCAATAAAAAATTAAGTTCAAAATTAAAAGAAGCATAATTGTCATCGAGAAATTGCTTTGTTTATTACCACCACCTTTTCATAAGTCCCAAATGTCTTAAACATGATGTAGTTAAATATATGTGCTGATTTTAGACTAAAATAGTCTAAATAATTTTGTGCTTTCTGATTTACTTAAAGATTGGTTTGATATTATATTTTTTGCCTTATTTTTGAAGGCATATGCAGTAATAAAAAAAGTGGACAAATCCTGAATCCATTATATTAAACTTATCATCCTTGATTCTAATTTTGACATAATTTAAGGATTTAACCCCTTTTCATGTTATCAATCACTAATTACTGATTAAAATGCAAAATAAGTGTATCAAAATCAAAATCTTGTAATCAAACATAAAGATAACATTACATACCTTCTTGTAGTTCTAAATTGACATTAAAGTGAGATTTGAGCTTTCAGCTGATATTAGGTGAGGAATTTTCAATATCAGGCCTTGTTCTTTTATAAAAACATTAGAGTAAATGTGAAAACGAAGACAGAAAACAAAACAACTTGCTTTGGAAATTGAAAAGGTTAGGTATACTCGAGGACAATTATTAAAGTTGGCATGCAGTAATTTAAACAATGAAGAATAAACATCAGTGCGAAATTAAAAGAAGCATGCAGTAATTTCTCACGAAGCATAAAGATGGCATGTAGTAATTCAAAGGATGCTTCGGAAATGATGTATAAAAGCTGTTGCATGCAATATTAAAGTTGAGCTTTGTATTGCCGAATAAACATTGATAATTCATTTTTTATTAACTTTTCCTTAAACTAATGATATTCTAATTGTAATTAATAGTATATAATAATATATACCAGGGGCCCCTTGGAAAAACGGGCCCTGGGCTGCTGCCCAGGTTGCCCAGCCAAAGGGCCGGCTTTGGCCCTAACTTCTATCGACTACAAACATAGGTTTTCTGCCTTTAAACTTTACTTATGCACAAGAATGTGTGTTTCCATAGTCATACATTTATGAGTGATATGAGACAAGCGATATCACTAGATGATCGAAACCTAAGTATAAAGAGGGTATCGCCCTCAAAGAGATTAATTACTGTTTCGGCACTTACGGGGTTCGACACTTAAAATAAAAATACAAGGCAAAAGTACCACTGTGACACAACTGTGTTGTTCTGTCTCTTTAATTAAAGCGAAAAGATAGAGGCAGTGTACCTCTAAATTGGGAGTCAACATTCAGTTTTAAATAACTGCTCCATAGATCGATAAAGGATTTGCCCCATATCGCCTTGCTTTATGTCGCCCTCTACTCCTACAAAACTATTCCATACTAACTGGGCTGATATCCTATGCTTCCTTTCGGATAGTGGTGTTACGGACAATAGTGAAGCGGGTCCGGCTATTGTCACCCCTGTATTTGCTATTCACCCCCCAGTTAAATTTTTTAACATTTATTTCCAGTTATACCCTTGATAATAAAATAAATAACTTGTCTAATGTAATGATTAAAAATAATAAAAAATCAGCAATGTTTCAGGCTAAATTACTTAAAATTAAAAATCAGCGTTGTACTTGATTTCAAAAAATCAAAGACGGGAATTACAAACGATGATTAAAATTTTGAAAATTTTAAAGTCAACGGTGTATATAGTTATATATTTTTAGACCGAATAGATCAACAATGTACAGGAATTGTAAATGCCTGAATAACATATAACTAAATTATCGCTGTAGAAAGTGTTAATTTAAATAAATCAGCCCGGGTGGAGTGTTAATAAAACCACAACCAACAATAGGCAATCAACGATGTTAAACGTCAATTAATTCGATCAAGACATTAAAAAAGAGATGCACAAACAAACTGCAAGTTTGAAATAAGAAGTAAAGTAAAGAAAAAACAATAAGAATAAAAATGTAGTAAGGGCATTTTTGGAATAAGCGGGGTGGGAAGAGAAATAGTTGGGGTGTGCATTTTATTTTCTATTTAATGGGGGGTGAAGAGAAAATAGCGGGGTGTCAATAGACGGACCCTAGTGAAGCGGGTTAATTACCTTATATCGCCTAGGGTATAGTTGTAATTTACATAAATGTTATATTCTCACTTATTAAAACAATTTCTTTTTAACAACTCCACTTATATGTCAAAATCTTATAGGTGGATCTCATAAATTACATATTCCTTTCAGAAGTCATGAGAACTATGTCTCCTATCTAAAGGTTAGTTATAAGAAAACAAATTTAATATCCTTAATTAACCATTGTTCCTCAGACTTTTCAAGGAAAAATAAATTGTAGTAAATAATTTTTAATTAGGAAAAATCACAAAAATTACTGAAATTCGAGAATATCGTTCTCTTCATCATATAAAATTTCAAATCAAAAATCATTATATAATTATTTTAATTAAATAAAAGGGTGTGTTTGGCTTAGGTCCCTATTAATTTTCAAAATTAGGCTCACATCCAGTCAAACGTTTCATATAAATTACATCTCTTTTTTTCGAAAATTCATAAAAAAATCAGAAAAAAAAATAAAAGAAATCATGTAAATTATTTAAATTAAACACGTAAATATAATAAATTTTAGAAAAAAAAAACCATAAATAAACGCACCAAAAACCAAAAAAGCGAAACAACAGTAATATGCATCAAAAGATGCACCTATTTGTATATAGTTGCATATATTCCAGTGATTCATCAAACTGCAGTATAGATGCATACATGTATGCAGTTAAACTGCAATATACGCATCCTTTTATGCATATATTCAATTCTGGCCTGTTTTTTCAAGCATTCACGGTTTTCAGACATCGTTACACATATTCATGCGCTTATACAGAACAAATGCATACATTCATGCATATATTCAAAAGCCTTCATCCCTTTTAACTTTGTTGCATCCATGTATGCATATATACGGAATAGTTGCATACATGTATGCAACTATTCGTAACACTTGCATCTCAGTTAAACGTTATATGCATACATGTATGCAACTATTGGTAATAGTTGCATACATGTACGCATATATTTAATATAGTTGCATAGATGTATGCAACTTTTTTTTTTCCAGATTGTTTCCGAGAATATTTCAGATTTTTTGAATTTTTTTTTAGTGGCCAGCGCATTTTTTCCTGGAAAACACGTAACATGCAAAATATGGACCTTTTGAAATTGAAACATAGGGATGATGTCGTTTCTATTTTGAAAGTTTTTAAGGATGCATGACTAATTTTCACTAAATAAAATCCAATATTAATCAATTTTCCTACTTAGAAAATTTATAAAATATTCATGATTGTTTTGAAAATTATAAAAATTAAAACTCATCTTCGAATTTTGTTAACATGACATATCAAAATTTCGAAGCATTTAAGACATAAATAATATATTTCTACCCAAAGCCTATTTTAATTAATTCTAAATAATTATTATTAATCATTATTCTGTCTAAACAATGGTTAAACACCCACTCTAAATAATTGCCATTAATCATTATTATTTCTCAACAATGGTTAAACACCCATAACATGGAAAACAACAACGAAACAACACATATGATTCAGGTATTAGCCATAACCAAACCAAAACAAGAATTAAATGAATAGTTTAGAGCACGATTCACATTTAATTGAACGATGGAGTTGAGAATTGATGTTGTTTGATATCCTAGGCTTTTCTTCTAAGTCCTTTTAGAATTCCTCTTCTTCTTAGTGGTAATGGACGAGCCTAGCTTATGATGCGTTTTGTATGTGAAAAAAAAAGAATCATATCATAATTCCGCTACATAATTCCATTTATTTTATCCAATTAAATTTCTCAAATACTTTCATACTAAGAATTAGGGAGGCGCTACACTGAATCACCTTAAAAAAATACCTGCTCTCTTTATCCCATTTTTATCTTTTTAACTCAATTTTGGTCGACTAGAGGTGTCTTCCTGTAGGGATCAAATAGATGAGCCGTCGATTATGTAGTGCAACTAAAAGATGATATAACAATGCTACATAATCATATTAGTGTCCAAAAGCTCAAGAAACTCATAGACATGACTATACAACAATATGTTTACATGCTCTTAACTATGTTTGATTACGGTTATGTATGCTTAACAATGCCTTTTATGTTTATGTATCTTTGGCTATGTTTGCTCACATTTATGTACAATTAACTATGTTTTTATGGGTGTGTGCGCTTAACTGTATTTATCAATTTGTGTTGGTTATGTATGATTAATGATGACTATGAACAGATTTAAGTTAAACCACCATTTTGACAATTAGACAAAGAAACAAAATAAAACATTCTCACAATATGCATAGAAAATATATATAAACATAAGAAAGCTTTAATCTCTTTTGAATCACATAAGACAACATACCTAAGCTTATAAGAACAATTACCGATAAAACTAGTATTATAATCCGTACTATGAATCACGTGTTGTTCAGGACATATTGAAAAACATTCTCATATATCAACGCATCTATAATTTGGCACTATCTTCTACAGTCGAGTACTTATAGTTTACATATGTCATATACTCTGAATGGTTGTTGTACAATTCGTTGAAAGTAAACCCACGAATGCCAAACCATCCCCTCCTCATATGATTTTATAAAAACTTATGATTCTTTTGTTTTGATGACCATGGTGAAATTATGGTAATTAAATGAATGGCTTTCTTAAGAAAACAACGATTGTTTGTTTCAACGTAGGTATGCAGAGTCAATGTACCATTTTAACTAGATAGGCACATCGGTTTATCGATGACCACTCAACCTCTTAGAAAACATCAATGATGGTTCAACCATTAGGAAAATCAATTGCATAAAATTTCATATATTGGTGTCTATTAATGTCTTAGAGAAAAAGACATTCCAAATTTTGCCTAAGAAATCAATGACAAGAAGCTCATGGCTAATTCTGTTTACACATTAAATTTATATGAATGATGATAATACAATCTATATGAACTAGAAGAAGAGATAAACATAGAATTCAACGTTTACCTGAATTTTCAAAATTTGAAATTGCTAAAATCACAAAGGATCAGGTGAGGTGGTATCATCTGACAATGTATGGCATGTACAGATCCAAACACCTCTTACATGATTGAACGAACAAGCAATCACTAGTAAAGTTGTTAATAGATACCCGAAAAGTCCAAAATTCGAAAGCATATGTATTCAAAGAGCAAATATATTTGTATATTTGAAAAAAACGGATGCATATACAAAGACAATCACATCTGAAAAATTATGCATCATGTTTTCTCCAAGTTTATAATATGAGTTGTGTAGTTTAGTATAATGAGATATATTTATTTATTGTTTTATTAAGTTGGAAGTTCATATTATACACACTAGATGTATTTAACTAACTAAAAACTATTTATTCTCATCATATTTTGTTTATTTTTAATACTTTAGTAATTTATGAGATTGAAAAATATTTATGTTAAACCAAAATTTTCAATTTATGTTTATTAATTTAGCAGTCTTTAGTAGATAAAATGATTATTTGGTATCCGTCCATATCTGCGGATGCAAATATCCAAAAAATGGTATCGAGTATGGACATGTACTATCCGCATTCAAAAGCATACATTTACGGGTCCTAGCATGCAACTTTATTTTACCCCTTAAAAACAAAAGAGTAATTTGAGTTTTTAGGTAAAAACGTGAATTTAATTGAGGGTCATTTCTTAACTGTGAAGGCCTTTCAAAAATCACGAGGTTCAAATAGAATTAGGTTATCAATGGATACTGAAACCAGGGCCAACCCAAGGTGTAGGCGACCGAGGCGGTCGCTTAGGGTAGCCGCGCCAGTGGTGGAGGAGGGGGCAGCAAAATATTTTTCTTGCTTTTAAATATATTGGTATATACAATCTAATAGGGCACTATATTAATGAAAGTTGCAATAGTGTGGTGGTTAAGTTATCTGGATACTTAGAAGCAGGTTGGAGGTTTGATACCTGGAAGCTGTATTTCGTACTACTTGGGTTTTTTACGTTTTAAAATTTGCCTGCCTTGCCTAGGGCATACACTCATGCTGGGCCGCCCCTGACTGAAGCTATTTTCGAATATCAAATATTCACATTCGCGGATATAGATAGATATCTTATAATTATCTCATTAGTCAAGGACTAATAAATCAAGAAACATAAACGTAAAATTTCATTTTATCATAAATGTTTATTAATCACATCGATTGTTGAAGTGTTATAAATAAAGAAATATAATACTGATAAATAGGTTTAAGTAGTTAGTATGCATTTAGTGCATTGTAATAAAATAATATAATTTAAAATATAATATTTGAAAGAACTGAACGGATAATTTGCAAATGCGAATGTTTCCTATTCTCATATTTATATCTAGTTTTTCAAAAATTGGATATTTATTTGTTTTTTGGATAGATTGCAGATTTGCAGTGGATTATGAAACGAAATGCCCTGTAATTAAAATTCTCTATCCCTGTTCAACCGATGTTCAACCAATCAGAATCCTTCGTTTTCGCTATTTTGCAATTAATCCATCCGGCTCTCTTCGTGGAGTTATGGATATCGGGTGCTTGCTCTCGTCGATTACAGCTTATTTGGGCATTCCTTGACCGTAGAATCAGCCTAAGTTCAGTAACCAGTTACCTCGTATAATGTGTACTCTATCAACAGGAAATTGCGTCGTAAAAACCCCAGTCAATCCATTTCAATCCACCGAAGTTTATCTCTGATTTAGCTGGGATCGAAAATTCCGATATTTTTATCGTTTTCAGTATTTTGATATTTTGGCTGTTTTGGATAGTATATATCTTCATATCTCTGTCCCATTAATTACAGGAATACAAAAACGATAACTTAAGATAAAACTCAGATGATAACTCTTGACAACCACTGGTTGTTGTTATTATTATTTGATGGGTTGGTGTTTTTGAGTAATGAGTAATTTCCGCGTCATAGAGTTGTGATATATCAACTTGCATATTGTGCTGGTACTTTTTTTTTTCAGTGGGAAGAATACATTACTAGTTTACTACTACTACTACTACTACTACTTTTTTTGATAAATTTGAATAGTATGATATATGTTTCATAGTATGATTGCACTTAAATAGGTTGTTGGACGTGAATATGGTTGTTTTCAATTGTTTGCACATAAGACATTTGAGTAATTTGCTTTGTGGAATTCTTGCGTGAAATGCATGAAGATTTCAACTGCTGGCTGTAGTGTTCTAAATATATCGGTTATTTTCAGACTAATAGGTACTCCACATCATCTGCCTGTTTCCCAACCATATACAATATACACATTTGATTGGAAAGTGCTAGTTTTAATCCTTTTGGAGAAAACTTAGTTCATATATATGGATTAGTTAGTGGGTTGGTTATAAAAGTATATTACTTTTGGGATTTTCATTTATCAATCATGTAGTGGAAGGTATTCGTAGTTGATTATAGGATGGTTGATTCATTGTTATCTAATAAACGAGGACAACTTAGAGAAGTCTTCATGAAAATCCACATCTAAAATATCACATTTTTCCATTTAAAGTCATGTCATGTAACATCCTATGTTGAAGTGAGCATGACATCAATATTTAATCTCACACTGGGAATTGGATTAAGATATGAGATTAATAACTATGAGGGTTATTCCAAATACTTGAAGAAATTTTCTTATATCTCAAACTGTATCAAGAAACCATATCAGCTTGACGTCATATAGTTTCATTTTAAAGAATGTAGTAATATTCTTTATTATTAGTTTCCTTTCTGCTGAAATCGTTTTTGGTTGGATGCACTATCCACACTGTTTACCAATATGTATATTATCACAAAGGTACGTGACTTCTGTTCATATGTAGTTGTAGTCCCTTGAAAGTTGAAACAAAAGACATACGACTCCATGTGTGCATTTTTGTTAAAGGAAGAGATATATGCGACCCTTATTAATCTACTGAATCGGTGGTTTCCAGCCTCAAGAAAAATATCAGCTTGAACTATACTCATAAACAGATAAAACCTCATTGTCAGTGAGTCTTCACGTACATGGGCCTCCACCGAAGTCTTAGAGTTCATATATTTTGGGCGCTGCTATATATATGGTCAAAGGATTTTGAGTTGAGCATTGAGTAGAGTATTATATCCATACTTACCATGGCTGAATCACAAAAGCCTCTTCTGCCAAAAGGAATTAGGAATGGAAATAACCATGTAAATTCCTTGCTGTATTCTTCTGCCAGTCGGGTTTCAAAATCTTTAATGTGGGCAATCTTCATAATTTGGGTTGCCTCTATGTTCTTCTTTCCGTCGGAGTTTTTCCAGAATATCTTGACTAAATGGAATAAAATGACCAATGGAACTGTTTTTGGCGTCACCGGTAGCTACTTCAAACTTGATTAAAATTAATTTTTCGGTTGTTTTATATCTAGTTGTCACATGGATAATATTTCTTTGATATTTCCAAATGTAGGTAGCTTTTTTCTTGGCTTCAGTGGTCCGATACTCATAATTGCATTTTTGGGTTTCTTACATATAATCATTTTCTCAAGGGACGAATTCAGGTATGAACATGAAAATTTTCATATTTTTTTTATTGATTTTCTACAGTAGGTCTTATTCTGATACATGGTTCATTTATCAGAAAGGAGCAAATGAAGCGTCCGAAATTTCGCCTGTGGACATTCCCTGTTTTTGTAGATGGACCTTTTGGTGTTGTTTCCGCTGCAGAATTTATTGGAATATTATTATTCTCTACATATGTTATTGGGAGTGTCATTTATTATATAAATAAAATCTATCATCAAGTTCAGAGACTTGAAATGTCCTTAAGCCTTAAAATGTATGTTGATTTTCACCTAATACTTTCTGCTTATATTTTTTTGTATTAGTCTTATAAAGTATTGCAGTGTTTCATATTTCGTTGGAATAGGAACACACACACACAAAGAAGAAAGAAACATGTATGTATATACGTATGTGCACCCCCACACACACTTCATTCGTTGATGGACCAATTTAAATTGAAAATGTTTCTAAGACATGACATCATAAACATAAATATTTCCTTTTATTGTAAATTTCATTGTGGAAGATTAATTTCAATTCATCATGCATGGTGAAAAATGTTCAACTTTTTTGAATTTTAAAATCTAAAGTGTATACAACTTCCATAATTGAGAAATGAAATAATTTTATAAATGCATGTTTGATTGAACTCTTAACTATGTATAAGTTGTCTTGATTTCCCCTTGATATTCAAATCACAGCTCTTTTCTACTGGAGCTAATTGGTCTAAGATTTGGCTCTGTTGGGTTATTTTGCTTGGTTTTTCTTTTTCTGCCAGTTGCGAGAGGCTCTATTCTTCTTCGTCTGATAGACATTCCATTTGAGCATGCTACAAGATATCATGTTTGGCTTGGACATCTTACTATGGTTCTGTTCACATTACATGGTTTTGCTTTAGTTGCTGCATGGACTTTTGAAGGGAAACTCCTTCAAAAAGTGAGTCGGTTAGTGTATACTCGATTTTCGTATTTATTCATTGTACAAATGTAATGCAACTCGAAAATTACTCAGTAAAATATAGGTAATCTCATTCCAAAACTTTGATGAAAGCCGTTACCTTCAGAAGATTCTGCCAGTCCTCTAATATCAGTTGATTCCCTAATACATGTATAGCGATTATGTCCCAGCATCCAGTATAAGTTCTGTGTTCAATTTCATCGCCTTCATCCGGTGAAAAAAAAAAACTTGTTTTTATTTGAAATAAAGGGTTAGTATTTATTTGTTAAACCTAAGGTGATTTAAACAAAATGTGCTACATTAATCCGAAGTGTGCTAAAATGTGTATCATAATCATGCCACACAACATATTGCCTTCTATTACAGTATTCATTTAGTATTTGAGTTAAATAGAGAAAGGTCCCAGGGTTCATGAGTCTCTTCTTCGTAAATTCAATTTATATTGTATTTTTGATTATCATAAGTGGCACTTGTCATTTTCTTACACATGCTTATATACAGATATTTGAATGGCAAGATATTGGTGTTGCCAATCTGCCAGGTGTAATTAGTCTGATTGCCGGTTTGCTTATGTGGGTGACCTCATTTCATACCATTAGAAAAAAATATTTCGAGCTTTTTTTCTACACCCATCAACTATACATTATCTTCGTGGTATTCTTAGCTTTCCATGTCGGAGATTTTATATTCAGTATAGTAGCTGGAGCAATATTTATTTTCATGCTCGACCGCTTTCTTAGATTTTGTCAATCACGAAATGAAGTAGATGTAATCTCAGCAGCTTGTCGACCATGTGGAACAGTAGAACTGATTCTGTCGAAACCTTCAAGTATGTGTTTTCTTATCTCACACTTAAAGGTCTCATATATTGTAATATGTGTATGTTATGATGCAAACACTTCAATGTGGTGACACCGTGTCAATTTCCAAATTCGACCATTCATTTTAGAATCAAAATTGTTAATATATAATTTTAATGAGTATTTTTGTCATTTACATACCAGATTGAGCTTATGGTCTAGCTGTATATACTATATAGTCACATAATTGGTTATTTTAGGCCATCTATAAAGAAAAACATACAAGTAGTTTTCATTTTAGTTTAAGGGGAGTGAAATTTAAGGGACTGAAAAAATAGCCGAAGACTTTTATTTTAGTTCATTGTTGTACCATGTCATTTTAAGCTAGTTTGTGCAAATAATCCTTGTATGCTTTAACCACAATTCGCAAAACTGTTCTTCCACATACCACCTTTTTCATATCATACTTCTCTGCCTTTCTTAAAATTTCAACTCCCTAACTGAAAATGCAATAAAATTTCATTATTTGGATCCCAAGCTGACATGACATAGTCATATTGTTTGTTTTCATATATTAAACAAATTATATTCAATCTTAAGAAATATTTGATTTTGATTTCTTGAATCATGCAAATTCTAAAACTGGGGTTTTGATGAAAATGTGCTAAAGGAAGAAAGGTAGGGTAAATTACCATATAAGTGCTTTTCGAATATGGATAAAGTAACTTTATGACAATTTATATGGGGAGTATCTTTTTAATTCTAAAATAGATAAATAAAACATTCCTCTTATCCATTGTTTTCTCCTTTAGTAAAGACTTTATTACATTATAAAATTACTTTTACGTGAATTGCATGTGTAGAAACACTGATGTTGTATAATGTATAAACTCACAAGCACCCGAGCTATGAAATTTAATTGTTGGTTGGCACACATAAATGTGGATTTTGAGTCTCATATGTTATGAAACATAAGCATCAGAAACATTTCTCAGTGAAATCTTCATCAATCAATTGCAGATTTGAGATACAATGCTCTTAGTTTTATCTTTGTCCAAATTAGAGAATTATCTTTGCTGCAGTGGCATCCGTTTAGTGTATCTTCAAGTCCTTTAGATGGTAACCACCATATATCAGTTCTTATTAAAGTACTTGGTGGATGGACTGAAAATGTAAGAAACATCCTTTCCAATACCCCGGACAATAAAACTGAGCTTTCGAAGACCAAAAAGAAGATGACTGCTTACGTTGAAGGTCCATATGGTCATGAATCACCCTATCATTTGATGTAAGATAAAATTCATCACATTCCAATATCAATGTTTTTTGGCTATATTGCAGAAAAGTCATTAACACTTAAGTAACTCTTGCAGGTATGATAATCTTATTCTGGTTGCCGGAGGCATCGGGATATCACCCTTTTTAGCTATATTGAGTGATATTTTACACAGAATAAAAGAAAATAAGCCATGCTTGCCTAGGAATGTGTTGGTTGTGTGGGCGGTAAAAAAGTCAAAGGAGCTGTCTCTTCTTTCTGCAGTCAATGCGGAGCCGATCAACTCTGTTTTAGATGATATGCATATTACTATACAGACTTATGTTACTCAAGAATCAGAGCCTTCATTGGTATGGAACTCATCATAACATTGTTTAAATTTAATATAACAGCATTACTCTCAACATGTATTTATAATTTTCAAAATGTTCAGGACTAGTTACCATCTTATTTATTTATATATTTCTAAAACAGATGTAATAAAAGTAAGCTGAAGAAAATGTTAACAAATGAAATTATAATAAAAATACAGTTTCCTGCTGAAGTTGCTATCCTATAAATAATAAGATCAATTTTAGTTAAATTATTCCTCCTCAATCGTCCAGTTGATTATTTTTGCAGTTCCCTTTGTACAGTTTAAACAATTTTGACATTTCTAAATTTCTCATAAAATTATAAGTCAGAAAATGCTTTAGTGGCATCTTTGATAGAAATTGTCTACCTCTCTCTGACAAACTTTTTTTTAATTTTTGTTTTTCTCTTGTACATCTACAGGAGGAAGGCATCGCTGATGAATATGTAAACTCCCTTCCTATTCTTATCAGGGAAAAATCAGTGTCATGTTTAGTTGGCACTGGTGATAATTTGTGGTCAGGAATGTACTTTGTTATATCTACTTTAGGCTTCATCACATCGTATTGGATCGTTGAAAAATATTATATAAAGCCCAACAAAATAACCACTTGGTGGTATATGAGTCTTCTATACTTAATATGCATGGTTCTTGGCATTGTTATTCTTGGAGGTATTATCATTTTCTTGTGGCATAAGTGGGACAAGATTTGTGCTAGTTCTCAAAGATGTTTAAACAACGAGGATACGACGAATTCGATGCTTCATACAAACGATAAATCTAATAGGATAAATCTCGCAAAAATGCAAAGTCTCCGATATGGATGTAGGCCAGATTTTGAAGGTAACTGTTGCGTTTTTTATGACTCTATTTTTTACATTTACGGTTGAATGTGTTAGTATACGTTCATTCCGTATATATTCAACGAGTCATTCATTGTATTGTGATTACATAATTTATTTATTTAAATGTTCGTTGAACATTCAAGCTCTTAGATTTGTACTTAACCTATTTTTCTCTTTCACCCTCCAGCGATTTTCAATACCTTTTCGGAGAAAGTCGGCCATGCCAATGTTGGTGTAATTGTCTGCGGACCAGCAGGTCTTCAATGTAGTGTAGCGAAAGAATGCAGATCACAGAACATGAAAGCTGGAAAATGGACTAGGCCTGTATTTCATTTTAACAGCCACAGTTTCGATCTTTAAAAACTGTATATTTCCCTGTATTGTTGTATTACCATGTACTGTGATATGAGATGTGTATATATGTGATTACTGAGTTGATTAAATTATCAACGGTTCATTGGGAACCAAGTACTATGTATCCAGTTCAAACATTAATGAAATGTAATCACTTTCAGTAGTTTAACGATGAGGGTACTCAGCAGTTGTATTCATGAATTTGGACTTGTATTTTAATTCGAACACTAAACTTTGCGATTGCATTTCTTGGTTGCATGATATTTGAAAACATACTCGAGCAAAGTCACACATTCGCATGAGCAAATTTTACAAAATAACACGATCATTACAAAAAAAAATTCCATAGAACAGCATTTCAACATATTACATGCTAAACAGAGCTCTAATGGCGTTCAAAAATTTCGTTAATCCTCTCTTCTCTCAATCTCCCGCTGATCTTCCTATTGATCGGTCATTCTCCCATGGTGTCTTCTTCCTCTTTTCCTAATCTTAGTTCATCACATTTTAATGAGAAATCCTCGATGTCGATTCTGATGGTTTTACATTAGTCAAGAATAAGAAGGAAGCTGTTGCATAAAAAAAAAACCGATCAATTAGGACAATTTTTTCAACAAAGGTACATTTCAGAATTATTTGGAACAACTTAAGGAAGCAAATATTGGGAAAATATCTCAGCAACAATCAGGAAATTCGATGCTCATAAGAGTAATGATCAGAAACAAACTGACAGACAGAGAATTTCTGATTTTAAACCCCTTTTTTTTAACAGCAAGACAAACATGAATTCAAGGATTAATAATGCACAAAAGTCCTTTTCAAATATCAAGAAAGCATCGACATGGGCAGAAATGGTTAAAACAGGAGGTTCAATGTCAGATTGTGATATGAACTATGTTGTTCTTTAGCATTAAATGGTAAAAATTTAATTGTGATGATAGAAGAAATTAGTAAGAAATCGGAGACGAAGTGGAGTCAATCTATTTTTGCTTATGTTTCCGGAAATCATCCGAGGTATCATCATTTTAAGACATTCATTTCGAAAACTTGGAATCCATTGGAAATTTTGACGGGTCCATCTATTTGCACCTCAGTAATTGCTCTTCACAACTCATTTAAAATTTTAAAATTCAATACCATTTATACCCTTTAGTTCAACGCCAATATCAAGCGTAAGATTCGATTCAACACCAATATCAATTGTGGTTAAAAAAAAAAGACCGATATCAAATGTGGAAAGGTGCTAAACCACGTTATCATCACGCCAGGAAAATATAGTACCCACGCCACATCCATGCCTGAAAACTATTTAATCTATGCCACTATAGAGCGTTGATATTTTTAAAGGCTAATTCTATTCATACACCCATAATTTCCTAACGGCAAGTTTTATTTATATACCGAAAATAACTTAACATACACCATTATTTTTCTATAAAAATCTATTACTAAATTACCATTTTTTCATAATTTTTTTTTTTTACTTTTGCATATAAATAGTCAAATTATTCTTAAATGTATTGAAACTCTAGGCAAACTAAATATTTTAATGAGGATATTAATGAATTATTTAATCATGAAATCTAAAATTTCAATTAAGAAAATATTCAGATATAATGGTCTAATTTAGAAGTGTTGATTTATTTTGTAAAATTAGAATAATTTTGTTGAAATTAACTTTTTTTCAAAAAATTTATAAAAGCTACAATATTAGTACAAGAAACATATTTGATTTCGTTAAATTTTACTCAATTTGATGCAAAAGAATTTCTAATTTTAGGTAATTGTGTTTTAAGTTTGAAAGACGAAAGGAAAAGAAGATGAGAACATGGATAATTTTGGAAAAGAAACGGTGTATGTAAAGTAATATATGGTGTATAGTAGTTTATTATAATTTTTGTTATATGTTTAGCAATTTTTGGTGTATAAATAAAATTAGTCATTACTAACATACACTGTAATCTAAAATAAAATATCATACACCATATATTCTTTTCATACACCATGTCTTTTTGAAAATTACACTTTTATATTTTCATCATCGAGCTACACAAAACTATGAATTCTTTGCAATAAATTTACCCAAAATTCAAAAAAAAAAACTTCAGTTTTTTACACTAACATCATAAATTATTTGATCGTTTTTATTTTAAAAACGAGCTCTAATTTTGGATGATTGAACATATTGAAATTGAAATATTTAGTTGTAAAGTTGTCTTAATTGATATTTTAGGTTTTATTAACTTCATAAAATTCTATAGATTTGATCAAATATTTTTGATTTTAAGGTTTAGTTGGATGCATTATAAGAAAAGGACTGAAAATGTAATTAAATGCAATGATAGCATAGTCATAGTTTTTCATATTAAAACAGTGGTGTATGTTAAGAAATTACAGGTGTTTGAATAGAATTTGCCATTTTAAAACTGTGCTTCCCAGCGTTGATATGTGTAAGAAGAGGGGAACAGACCATGTGTGTGAATGAGTACAATTTTTCATTGATGAAAAAACATGGCTAATTTGGATATAAATAGGGTGAGAATAGTAAAAAAATGAGGAATTTTTTTTTAAAAGTTACTGGGGTGGGAAGAGCAAATATTGAGGTGTTAATAAACGGAACCAATTTCGATATTTTGTAAGAGATAATGAAATTTTTGTTATTAGATTTTCGAATAAAGAAGACTGCAACAAAGGGTATAAAAAGCTACAAACGGATAAAGAAGTTCTCTCCATAATACCAATTTGGATAAGATTGTCGAGCCTAAACCTAAATATGTAGGATAAGGAGGCTTTAATTGCCATTGCAAGTGAGATACCTCTTAAGCTTAATGAACACACGACTAAAGAAACAAGATTACGTTTTGCTAGAATATTGGTAGAAATAAATGTGGAGACATAAGCTATTATCTCAATGTATATGGAGAAACCATTCATCAAAAAATAAAGTACTAGTGGGTGCCACCAAGATGCAAGGAATGCAAAAGTTTTGGGTATAATTTAGAAAAATGTTCAAATCAAAAAATCTGGGTAGAAAGCAAAATCAAAATAAAGTTAATTCTGAAAATACAAAAGGCAGCAAAGAATCTAAAATCCATAATGTAACAACTACAAGCAAAGATCTCAAATCTAGAAGTAGAAACTACAGTGGAGCTTGAAGATTCAGAAATAAATGCTACTGAAAAAATTGAAATTGACTTTCTTGAGCCAGATATGTTGCCTGAAATTTATGAACAGGCTTTAAAAATAGCAATTGAGGATGCTATAAAGATTGAGGAAATAAAAGCAGCTGCAATAAAACGGATCATGAAAACTGTAACAAGCATGAAGTTATTCAAGAAATCCCAAAAATTCCAGTTCAAAAAGCTTATGAAGAACAACTTTTGCATGAAGCTGCAGAGAAATTTTCTAACTCATCCTCTTTATCCAAAGCATGGAAACAAGGAAAAAAGTAAAATTAAGAAGCTGAATGATATTAGCTCTGAAAATTATCAGGAAAACAATGTGCAGAAGTTTCAAAATGAAGAAACAGAGGATGCAGATGATGCTACTTTAAAAAAAAAATCACTCGCAATTCAAAACGTGATGATCAACTCAAAATTAAAAACAACACCACATGCAAGACGAACGAGAATAAGAATGGGGGGCGGGTTCGAAACCGGAATGACATGTTAAGAGCTTACCATGTGCATACGCAGCACGCTAGTGCATTATGGAGGGTTTTACGACTTCGGTCGGTTTCCCTTCTGAACAAATAAAAAAAAAACTCTTTGTGTATCCTTTACTTTTTTCATATTTTTTTTATATCAATATGTCGATTATTGCATGTAATATTAGGGGTTATACTCTGCTGAAAGAAAACTAGATTTAGCTAATTTGCTAAATATAGAAATACCAAGTATTATTGGTATATTAGAGCGTAAGCTTGATGACACTAAGGTAAATGACTATCATGCTAGACAACTTTCTAATTGGAATGTTATAAACAATAATGCAATGAGCGGAAATGGTAAAGTTATGAATAAAAACATTTTGGCAAATAAATATTCAAGTGATTAATTTCCTATATATCCACTATTTATGCACAAATAAAGGTGGTCCAATATTAGAAATCACTTTTATCTATGCTTCAAACTTTGGAAAAGATAGAGTTTTTCTTTGGAATGAATTAGAATCTCTATATAAAAATAATAATCATCCATGAATTATTATAGGAGATTTTAAAACTATGATTCATGCCATCGAAAAAAAAGAGGGTATCCCATCCCCTTTAAAAAATTGGAATTTATGAACAATTTGTTATTAAGAGTAGGATTATTTAGCCTTATATTTTATCTTATTTAGCAATGTATTTTATCTTATTCTACCTTTTATTTAACGTAATTTAACCGTATTATCTACAGATTAGACATTTAATTATGGAACAAAACATGCTCCGATTTAAAGTTCGACATCACGTTTCTATAAGCTACAATTGGTGGAATGATCTAAAAATTGATATGCCTGAAGACCAGTAACAATACTGTTTTTTTTTTTAAAAAAATTAGTTGGATTTCGACACGAATTGAGCAAAATACAACAACTCAAAGTTGGATTGAGAGAGGTTTTTGAACTTTTAATTATGGAACAAAATATGCTCTAATTTAAAGTTCGACAGGACGTTTCTATAAGGACGAAATGATCTAAAAATTGATATGCCTGAAGCCAGAAACAATATTATTATTTAAAGAAGTTTGGCTAGGTTTCGACGGGAACTGGGCAAAATACAACAACTCAAAATTGGACTGAGAGATGTTTTCGGATTGAAAGTTAAGGAATTTGTTTACATATTTCAAAAAAATTAGATGTTCTGTTTACATATTTCAACAAAAGTGGTCGTGTACATACATTTGAAGTTTTGTGCTTGTATTAGTAGCAGGTCTTATTTTGTGATTTTTCAAAATTCGCAAACTGCGACTTTTCAAAGATCGCATGAAGGCGACTTTTGAAAAGTCACCCAGGTAACTATGCGAAAAACATGTCTATTTTATAAATACTTTAGAAAATTGGCTAAACTTGTTATAATCTTTTGAATTTGTCCTAAAATGGTTAATTTTTTAAATAATAATACTTCATTTTTGTACTGCATATAATATTATTAATTCAGAATTTGCGGTGGAAACCATAAGGCTAGAGGGATGCTGCCAAAATAGGAGTGTCATGTAACTTTTATATATATGTATATGCAAGTGTATGTATCTGTGCATGAGTGTGTGTGTATATGCATACACGTGCACGAATGCACACATGTGATTCTAGACATACATTTTGGATCAAAATTTGAGAGAGAGTATCATGTTTTGTATAATATAATAAGAATAAACTTGTTTACCTAAGCATAATTTCATCAAAAAGACCCCAAATACTATTAGTAAATTTATGTTTGTGAAGATGTTTTCTTTGGGAGGGGGGAGGGAGTGCAAATTGCTGCATTTAGGCTTAATTATAGGTTTATGTACCTACATGCATATATATATATATATATATATACATATATATATATATATATAATATATATATATATGGGAAGTCTATTTATCCACAAACACTTGACACAAATTGGGGGATAGAAATTCTCAACCATTAGATTACCCTCTGATTTCCACCTCTCACATAAAGACAAATTGATCCAACGGTTGAGATTCTGTAGTAAATTTATGTTTGTGAAGATGTTTTCTTTGGGAGGGGGGAGGGAGTGCAAATTGCTGCATTTAGGCTTAATTATAGGTTTATGTACCTACATGCATATATATATATATATATATATATATATATATATATATATATATATATGGGAAGTCTATTTATCCACAAACACTTGACACAAATTGGGGGATAGAAATTCTCAACCATTAGATTACCCTCTGATTTCCACCCCTCACATAAAGACAAATTGATCCAACGGTTGAGATTCTGTAGTAAATTTATGTTTGTGAAGATGTTTTCTTTGGGAGGGGGGAGGGAGTGCAAATTGCTGCATTTAGGCTTAATTATAGGTTTATGTACCTACATGCATATATATATATATATATATATATATATATATATATATGGGAAGTCTATTTATCCACAAACACTTGACACAAATTGGGGGATAGAAATTCTCAACCATTAGATTACCCTCTGATTTCCACCCCTCACATAAAGACAAATTGATCCAACGGTTGAGATTCTGTGTCTCCTGATTTGTGTCAAATATTTGTGTTTAAATAGTTGCTCCCTATATATATATATATATATATATATATATATATATATACACACACACACACACACACACACACACTCACACACACACACACAAATTAGACACAAACATGGAGACATAAAGTCTCGACCATTGGATCTTTTTTTTCTTTACGTTAAAGAGTGAAATTCAAGGGGCGATCTGGCGATGGAGATCAATTGTGTCAAAAGTTTGTGTCTAAATAGACTTTCCATATATATATATAGCATATCCCATCCCTTTTTCCTCTCTTTTAAACTTCCAAACGATTATATTTCCCTTATGTATTTCATGAATCCAACAAATCTCCAAATCTAATCATCGTGTTAATCAAGATTCGAATGGATGCTTTGCTTCTACCTTTGGAAATTCGAAATTGGATTAATCGTTAGCTCTGTTCATTTTATCAAGAATCAAGTCATTTTAACTGATTTTTCGACTGATTGGAATTGTGAAATGAATTCCATTCAAAGCACAAAGGCTAGATTCGATGCTTCTAACCCTTCTAGTGATCGGATCTGGAAATATTTTCAATCTCCAGAGGATCATGTCAACAAAGAACATTGTGTTTCAGTGAAATTGCTTCCAATTCTAACATCCCATGCCAAAACTCATTCGTTCTCCAAACTGATTCTTTGGAAATTTTGGATCTGCTACTCAATTCATACCGATTTAATGAAGGGTACGAATCTTGTTACTTGTTTTAAATTTATGGGATTTAGGTGATTATTTTTCATAGCCCATAGAAGCACAATTTTTTACTTTTTGGGCATCAATTATTTCAATGGCTAAACAGCTTACGCTAACACTTACATGCCAATTGTGTAAGATGTAATTTAGCATAATCGGGATACATCTAGATTCACAGTTCTAATAATTGGTTTGTATTTCAATATTATTTTGTTAGAGCCGTAAAAATTTCAACGAACAAGGTGATTGCACACAGATTTCATAGAGACATTTTGATACGCTCAGCTATGGCAAGGACAGTAATGCAAAACAGAGGAGAAATTAAAAGAAGAAGAAGGAAGCCATGAGGAGAGAAAAGTAAGAAAACAGAAAATAATACTGCATATATCCATCCTCTCTTACATTTCTTTATATAACATAATTCCTAACAACCTCGTTGCCTAGGTGGCAATCTAGATTCTTTTATGCAACAACTTTTAGGCGGGAGCTTTTTAGAAAATTAAGAAAATGCTATGTTATTGGCGGGATTCTTTTTGTTATCAGCCTGCATGTGATCTTCTACTTTTTCCTAATCTTTATATCTTTGAGGCAAGATGATTTCCCTCCTTGGACGTGTCCTAGCTAAAGTCGTGGCTGTATCATCACCCTTCCCTTCGAGACTGACCTTGTCCTCAAGGTCATGGTTATGATCTGCAGCTGGTAGTGTCGGTTGAAGTGGTATTTGTGGGGCAGGACATGGTTTGAGTTTAGAGATGTGAAACACAGGATGAATCCGAGAATCTTGTGGCAATAATAACTTGTAAGCGACTGGGCCAATTCTTTCTACGATCTGAAATGGCCCAAAGTATTTTTTTGCAAGCTTATGATGGTTGCTACGAACTGAAGTTTGTCGATATGGCTGAAGCTTTGCGAATACCCACGAGCCCACGTCCAGTTCTTTATCAATGCGGTGCTGGTCTGCTTGAGTTTTCATCCTTGCTTGAGCTTTATGCAGATTGACTTTAATTATCTGAAGTAACTCATCTCGGCTGGTTGCCCATTGATTCAATTCTGGGACGATAGTGGAAGAAGTAATATAACTAGCAATGGAAGGAGGTTGACGCCCATACACAGCTTGGAATGGTGTCATACCCAGCGCTGAATGCTTTGAGGTGTTATACCACCACTCAGCCCATGGTAAGCATACAGTCCATTTGTGCGGAACATCGCCTGTGATAGCGCGTAGATAATTCTCTAGGCATCGATTAAGAACTTCGGACTGACCGTCCGTCTGGGGGTGGTATGCACTACTCATCTTGAGCTTAGTGCCGTGTAGTCGAAACAACTCTCTCCAAAACTGGCTGGTGAACAATGGATCTCTATCGGATACAATTGAACGTGGAAACCCATGAAGACGAACGTACTCTTGGATAAACTGTGAAGCTAATAAAGAAGCAGAAGTAGATGAAGGTAATGCACAAAAATGCGCATACTTCGAGAGTCTATCGACGATAACCCAAATTACTGTTTTACCATTGGAAGTGGGTAGATGGGTAATAAAATCCATCGCGATATCCGACCAAATCTGATCTGGAATAGGTAATGGTTGCAGGAGTCCTTTGTAAGGTGTATGATCGGCTTTGGTTTGAAGACACGGTGTGCATTGCTTGATGAATTATTGCACTGTCAAGGCTAATTTGGGCCAAAAAAAATTACTGGCAACTCTGGCCACTGTTGCCTTTACACCAGAGTGTCCTCCAATTTGTGAAGAGTGGAGTTCACTGATTATTTTTCTTTGTAAATCGGTGTTAGCAAGTACATATATTCTGTTATCATAGAACAATAGGTCATTCCTCAATTGAAACTTTGGATCTAAACATGTACCTGAACGAATCTGAGCAATAATTGTCTGCGCCTGCGGATCCTCTTGTACTGCTTTAATGATGTCGTTGATGAAGGAAAACGTTGGACCGGAGAACGCCGCCATTGTTGCTTCAGTGGAGAATCTTGAAAGCGCGTCAGCAACCAGATTTTGTTTTCCTGGCTTGTAATGTATTGTGAAATCAAAGCCAAGAAGTTTTGTCAGCCAACGTTGCTGCTCAGGGGTCTGAATCGACTGAGAAGCCATCTCCCGAAGACTTTGGTGATCTGTGTGAATTTGGAATTGCCTCCCTAACAAGTAATGGCGCCATTTCTTAACTGCAGAAGTAATAGCAAACATTTCACGTGAATAAGCAGATGATTTTTGTAAATGATGCGGAAGTTTAAGAGAAAAGAAGGAAATTGGATGGTCCTGTTGAGCAAGAACCGCTCCTATAGCCATAGCTGACGCATCAGTAGTAATGGTGAATGGTTGTGTGAAATTAGGTAAAGCGAGGATTGGGGTTTTTGTGATTACGGTTTTGAGGAAGATGAAGGCTTGTTGGGCCGAAGGGGTCCAGTTGAAATTGTTTTTCTTGAGAAGGTTAGTAAGCGGGCTGGTTATGTGAGCATAGTGCTTTATAAATCTTCGGTAGTAGCTTGTTAGGCCTAAGAACCCCCGTAGTGCCGTGACTGAATCAGGGATGGGCCAGTTAAGCATTGTTTCGATTTTTGTCGGATCGACACTCACACCTTCATGGGATATAATATGGCCCAAATACGAGAGTTGTTTTGAGCCGAAGTTACATTTGTCTTGATTGGCAAAAAATTGGTGAGCATCTAGAACTCGTAAGGTCGTTTGTAAATGGGTTAAGTGCTCGGTCCAAGAACGGCTATAGACCAATATGTCGTCAAAAAATACGAGTATAAATTTCCGTAAGTAAGGACGGAATATAGTGTTCATGGTTGCTTGAAAAGTGGACGGAGCGTTTGTTAGGCCGAATGGCATCACTAAGAACTCGTAGTGACCTTCATGAGTACGAAATGTTGTTTTGGGAACATCGGATGGATTAACTCTTATTTGAAAATATCCACTTCGCAAATCAAGTTTTGAGAAAAAATTAGCACCATATAACTCATCTAATAATTCATCCACAGTTGGTATTGGGAAGCGATCTTTGATGGTAATAGTATTAAGTGCTCTATAGTCCACACAAAATCTCCATGAACCGTCTTTTTTTTTACTAGAAGGACCGGGGATGAAAATGGGCTAGTGGATGGTTGGATAATATTGGAATGAAGCATTTCTTGAACTTGACGCTCGATTTCATTTTTTTGGAAGTAGGGATATCGATATGGTTTGGTGTTAATTGGGTTGGAGTTGGGAACAAGGTTGATGTGATGGTTAATGTGGCGTATTGGTGGAAGAGAAGTAGGTTTTTGAAATAAATGTTCAAACGTGGATAATAATTTTTGAAGGCTTGGGTCGATCACCGGTTGGACTTGCTTGTTTTGGTCGGTGTGGATAGGTTGTAATTGAAGATATAAGAAGCTGGAAATGGATGAATTAACTTCCATACGTTTAAGCTGCTGTAGTGAAATAAGTGATGGTTTGTTGGGCGGCCCAAGTCCAGTAAGGCATATAGCCTTATTATGAAATGTAAAGCCCATAGTAAGTTTTTTGTGATCCATCGTGACTGGTCCAAGTTGCTCCAACCATTGAATACCACATACCGCATCCGACCCCACAATCTCTAATAAATGAAAATCAATTACAAACTCGTGTCCCTGGATAAACACTTCGACGTTAAAACAGCATCCTTCGCTTTTCAACTTTTCTCCATTTCCAACCGTTACAACGAAAGAATCATTTGCAGAAATTGTGAGTCCTAAATACTTTGCTGTTTTTGGGTGAATATAGTTGTGGGTAGATCCAGTATCGACTAAAATCGAAATTGGATTACTGTTTATGATAGCTGGTAATCGTGGAGCTCGTGGGTGGGCAGATCCTGTAAGGGCTTGGAAGGAAATTTCTTGAGGAGATTCACTGATTGGTTCGGATTCTGGTGGTAGGTCGGTGGTATTGGATGGTATTTCGGATGGTTGTGAATCATCAGTTTGTGAATCTGGGAGGATCATAAGGATGTGGGTGGGCTTGCAGCGGTGGCCGAATTGGTACTTTTCATCACAATTAAAACATAATCCTTGCTGTTTTCTGACGTTCATTTCAGCTTGTGAAAGTTTTTTGATGGGTATTGAGGCAGTGGATACTTGTGTGGAAGTTGTTTGAGGATTTGCTTGTGTGGACTGTTGTGGGTTTTGTTTACTGAATAAGGGATTGGTTTTGATTAATGGGTATTTGTGTTGTTCGGACAGCTTTCGCTCGATTAATTTCGCATTATCAAGCGCATCACAAAGTGTATTTGGTTTGAGTAATAGAAGTTCGTTTTGGATGTTAGGCTTAAGGCCCGAGATAAAACATTGAAGAATGGAATCTGGGCTCAAAGTGGTAATACGGTTGCAAAGTGTTTCAAATGTACCTTGATAATTCTCAACTGTTGTAAGTTGCTTCAATTTGAAGAGTGTTGCCTGTGGGTTCAAAAACGTTGGTGGCCCAAACCTTTTCTCCACTGCTTTCGACAGGGCTGGCCATGAACATATTTGTTTATTGCGATGCATCCACTGAAACCATGTGAGAGCTTGACCTTGCATATGAAAACTCGCTAGTTCGACTCTTTTATCCTCAGGTGTCGAATAATATGTAAAATATCTGTCCGCTTGAAAAATCCAGTCATGTGGATTTGAGCCATCAAAGGTTATGAGAGTGATTTTTGGATTTCGCTGTTGGTTTGGGTTGGGGGTGGATAATAAGGGGGGTTGTCGATTGGGAATGGGTTGATTGTTTGACGTGGTGGTGATTGAATTTGGGGATGATGGGGAAATGTGATCAATCTTATGAGTTAAGTCTGTGATGGATTGGGTGAGGTTATGTAAAGCGGATTTGATATCGGTGATATCAGCATTTTGTGATTCGAGGAGTGTACTGTGGTTGTTTTGAGTGGTCTGAATTGTATTTTGGGTTTCTTGGATCGAGTTGATGATATTTTGATGATTGGCTATTTGGTTTAAAGCTTCGTCTACTTTTGTCATGGTGTTGGAGATGGATTTGGATTAAACGGGAGAGAAGAAGGAGGTGAGAATCGAGAATGAAAGCACCAAAAATGATACGCTCAGCTATGGCAAGGACAGTAATGCAAAACAGAGGAGAAATTAAAAGAAGAAGAAGGAAGCCATGAGGAGAGAAAAGTAAGAAAACAGAAAATAATACTGCATATATCCATCCTCTCTTACATTTCTTTATATAACATAATTCCTAACAACCTCGTTACCTAGGTGGCAATCTAGATTCTTTTATGCAACAACTTTTAGGCGGGAGCTTTTTAGAAAATTAAAAAAATGCTATGTTATTGGCGGGATTCTTTTTGTTATCAGCCTGCATGTGATCTTCTACTTTTTCCTAATCTTTATATCTTTGAGGCAAGATGATTTCCCTCCTTGGACGTGTCCTAGCTAAAGTCGTGGCTGTATCACATTTCATCGAACACTTCTGTACACAACACCATGGTTGCTATCAGGGGCGATTCTGGCTCGGTGACAACACAATAACGACATGGTCGAGACGAGCTTGGAGAGAGGAATGATGTGGCACCAAGTACAGGAACTACTAAATCCTAATTCATCTGTCCACATGAACACCCGTACATGTGCACATATAGGCAAGAGAGACGATACTTGTTATTTTAGGCTCTGCAAATAAATGGGCCGAGTTATCTTTAATTTAAATTACTATGTAAATGTGGCATATAAAAATAGTAGGTCGAGAATAAAAAGTGTATGAAGATCCATTGATTTCTCTCTTAATAAAAGTCTATAAAATTCTCTTGTTTTTCTATAATCTTGTTTCACTAACTTCTTCATTTCTTTCTCCATTCTGTCCTATAACTATATTCTATCTTCTTCTCTTATTCACCGTCATTGCTTTCTTTATGAAAAACCCTCCTCCAACAATCTTAATCCAATTTTTTTGTAACACCATTGATCCCCATGATGACTATATTGCAAATGAAAGAAAAATACACTAACAAAAAGGTATCAGAGTAATACCTTCAAGAGTCACAACAGATTGATTCTGAAGAGGATGATGAAGATGCGACAGGTGTCTTGAAGGGTGATCCCGAGAAGGTTAGGGGAGATTGAATGTATGCCAATCATTCTCTGGATATCAGAGAACTTTAAGAAGCCAATCAACAATTAGGTGTTAAGCTTGATAGCATTTGCGAGGCTATTTATTGCTTAACTAAAGATTTCAAGGAGCATAAAACTCAATCCAAAACCCCGTATATTCCTCCTACGTAGAGAAACAATACCAAGCAAATTCCAGAATCATCTCTGAATGAGAATCACTATCCTAACCCTACCCATGTTTCAAGAAGCACCCAATATTCTCCCACTGATGTATTAAGAACTTCAGCGGGAATTCTTGCCAGTGCACCAAGGTATACCAATGTCAACACTCAGGTTAAACCAACATTCTTGCAGATACTATCATCAAATTAGAATTTCCCACTTACAATGGAGAAGGTACTGTTACTGAATGGATCAGCCAAGTAGAATACCTATTCCACTACCAAAACAGTCAAGAGTCTGAATGGGTTCCTTCAGGCTTGTTTCATTTAAAGGGAGAGGCGCATCTGTGGTATGGTTTGCTGAAAAAGAAAGTCAAGAACTTTGAATAATGGGTCATTTTCAAGGAGGAAATGGTGATAAGATTTGCACTGAGATTTACAATGACCCTGTAAGGCAATCTCCAATTTAAAGCACACCACTACTCAACATGCTTATCTCACCCGGTTTGAAGAATTACAAAGGTTATCTGATGCTTTACCATACCAATTTTTGTTAGAAAAATTTATTGATGGGCTTAAGGAGAATATCAAATTTGATGTGTTGGCACTTCACCCCATTGATTTCAGGGAAGCAGTAATTTTTTCTAAGGTATTCGAGTGTAAGAAGGCTTGCAAAAAGAAAATTAAAGCTACACAGTCATCAAGAACCAACTACCAAGGTAATGCCAATTGAACAAATACTGTGGGAAAAGTAATCAAATGAAAAAAGGGTTCGACCCCCCAAGAAATTATTGACATGAGAAGAAAATACGTATGTTATAGTTGTAAAGAAAGATGGCATCCTAGACATATATGCAAAAATAAGCAAGTTTATGTAATTGAGGGAATAATGATGCTACAAGATGATAATAAATTGGAACCAGTAGACAATGCACTTGAAGAAGATAAAGGACTAACATATAATATGTCTACTCAAGAATTAGCCAAAAGACTATAGCTAAAAGTACAAGAATCCTTAAACTACTTAGTACAAGTGTCCAACGGGGATAAAATTCAGGGAACATGTATATGCAAAGGAGTTGTTTTCAAATGTCAAGGACGTATCATGCCTATTGACTTACTACTAATTCCATTGGAAGGCTGCCGCGTAGTGCTGGGTGCACATTGAATGAAGGGGTTAGGAGATGTATCCTTTAATTTTGCCAAATTACAAACTAAATTAAATTATTATGGACAATATTATGTTTGCATGGTATTCAGGGGGACATCAAAATAGTTGGTGACAGAGACATTGCAAAAGAAGGAGCACAGGGACAATCATCTCTTATAATGTACTTTAAAGAACTACAAGTCTAAACTACCACAACCATGCCTCCCGAGGTCCAATCAATACTACAACATTACCCTATAGTTACTGCTACAACCCCAACCCTACCTCCCCTTAGGGAATCTGATCATAAAACACCTTTGATTCCCAATACTAAGCCTGTATGCCTTAGACCTTATAGGCTGCCATCACATCAAGAATGATTTAGAGAAAATTATTAAGGAAATGTTAGAAACAAGGGTTATTAGACCAAGTACTAGTGGGTACTCTTCCCCAGTAGTCAAGATAAGAAAAAAAGACGAGGCATGGATAATGTGTATAGACTATAGAGCACTTAACAGCCAAACAGTGAAGGATAAATTTCCTATACCCCTAATTGATGATTTGCTTGATGAATTACATGTTCCTGGTATTTTACCAAGCTAGACTTAAGATCTGGTTACCATCAAATTAGAATGCACCCAGGTGATATACATAAGACCACATTTAGGGCACATGAGGGGCACTATAAATTTATTGTAATGCTCTTTGGCCTCTAGAATGCTTCATCAACATTTCAAGCTTTAATGAATACTATATTTAAACCATATTTAAAAAAGTTTATACGCATATTTTTTGATGACATTCTCATCTATGGGCAGACTTGGTTTGAGCATATGTTGCATTTAGATATTACTTTGCAGGTTTTAAAGAGTTTAAAGAGGAACCAATTGGTTATCAAGTTGTCCAAGTGCACTTCTGCAGTTGATAAGGTTGCTTATCTTGGTCACATTATATCAGAAGCAGGCATAGTTGTGGATTCTGATAAAATCCAAGCAATCGAAAATTGGCCCCAACCAAAGAACATCAGAGGACTTAGGGGTTTCCTAGGCTTGACATGTTACTACAAAAAATTATGGGCGTATAGCCAAACCTATGATCGATATACTCAAGAAAAATGCTTTTAATTGCGATGATCAAGCCACTATAGCTTTCAAAAGACTCAAGCAATGTTTGTTGGAACCTTCTATTCTTAGTATGCCTAACTTTGAAAAAGACTTTGTTGTGGAATGTGATGCCAATGGGGTAGGAATAGGTGAAGTACTCACTCAAGAGGCTAAACCTGCAGCCTATCTTAGCCAAGCCCCTAGTAAGAAAAATCTATTAATATTGACTTATGAAAAGGAACCTTGATTTTAACTACTAAGAAGTGGTCGCAATATCTATTGGGTAGAAGGTTTATCATCAAAATAGATCACCAAAGCTTGAAGCACCTTTTAACTCAAATGTTAAAAACAAGAATTCAGGGAAGATGGTTGGCTAAGTTACATGGCTTTGATTATAAAGTGGAGTATAAATAAGGGAAAGAAAATGTAATAGCATACAAATTGTTAGAAATAATAAAGCATGTCTATTCAGCTGAAAGGTCACACCTATTGAAGTTCAAGAGTCATGTCTGTTAAGGTGAAATGTCATGTCTATTCGGTGAAGTGTTGTGTCTATTAGAATTGTATCTATTTGTAACGTCATGAGGTCCACTATATATATGTGGTCATTTTGTATTAAGGAAAAAGTAAGAAAATAAGAAAATATTCTCCCTTTTTCTCCTAACACAAATTATCACGAATACGATAAGAGACAGAAGGAAGTGATGCTAATGAACAATGTTAGGCTATTACTACTGTAGAAAGCCTATGGCTAACTGAATTGAAGAAGTTGATGTCACAATCTGAAAAGTACACCAAGAAATTGCAGAAAATCTAAGTAAGACCCACAGACTTCAGCAAACTATTGTTGATGGACTCATTTTTTTTTTTTATAAAAACAGGATTTATATAGGCTTACACTGCAAGGAAGTCATTGACATCATACATAAAGAATTTCATTTAACCCGACTATGAGGACATGCGGGCACAAGAAAAACAAAGCAAAGACTGAAGCAAGTATTTCATTCGAAGGGATAAAATCAAATGTAGAAAATTATATAAGAGCATGTGATACGTGTCAAAGAAATAAAAGTGAAAATATACCCATACCTAGGCTGTTGAATCCATTTCTTATCCACGAAGCCATTTGGACTGGTATATCCATGGATTTTGTCATCGGCTTGCTTAAGTGCCAGAAATACACTACTATTTACGTTGTAATAGATAGACTTACCAAGAATTCTCATTCCTTTCCCTACAACATCCTTACATGGCTAAGGACATTGCCAAAATATTTTTCGAAGGGGTGTTTAAGCTGTATGGAATGCCAAAAAGCATAGTTAGTGATCGAGATTCTATTTTCACAAGTGTTTTCTGGCAAGAACTATTCAATCTACTGGGTTATACACTTAACCTAAGCTCAGCTTACCACCCGCAAATGAATATCCAGACAGAGGCCGTTAACAAGACGTTGGAAGGTTATTTGTGTTGTTTTGTTTGCCACAAACCTAATGAATGGTCACGCTGGTTACCTATGGTTGAATATTGGTACAACATAAGTTGGCACAGTTTCACCAATGTTACCCTTTTCTTTGTTGTCTAGAGTTACACCCCTTCTTTACTTTTGTATCTACCTCACACTTCCACTGTACTTCAGGTTGAGTAGGAGCTCTTCTCAAGGGATATTGTAACCCAAATGCTCAAGGATAGCTTGCATTTAGCATAAGAAAGAGCAAAGAAATTTGCGTATGATCATAGAACCGAAAGGTTATTTGAAGCAGGCGACTGAATACACCTTAAACTACAACCCGGAAAATTTAATAAGAAACCAAAAAGCCGCAAGATCTCAGCCAGTTCTACGGTCCTTACCGGATTCTCCAGAAAATAGGTAATGTGGCCTATAGACTCAAGCTACCTCCAGGTACGAGAATACATCATGTTTCCCATGTCTCCCAGCTCAAAATATGACATGTTCCCTCCTACACTAAAGAGATAGTAAATGAACCTGAATTGATTCTAGACAGAAGAATTGTTCCTTAGAATAACATAACAGTAACATAAGTCCTTGTCGAATGAAAGCAAAGGGATGAAAATGATTTGACCTGGGAAGACTATTAGGAGTTAATTAGGAAGTTTCCCACCTTTGACCTTAGGGAAAGGTCAAATTTTTGAAGAGGAGGGGAGTGTTAAAGCCATAAAAATTTCAACGAACAAGATGATTGCATGTGGAAGCCATGAAGACATTTCATCGAACACTTTTGTACATAACACCAAGATAGCTACCTGCGGCAATCCAGGCTTAGTGACAAACCGACAACGACATGGTGGAAATGAACTTGGAGAGAGGGATGACATGGCATCAAGTATAGGTACTACTAAAACCTAATTCATTTGTCCATATGCACACCCGTACATGTGCACATATGTGCAAGAAAGAAGGTACTTGTTATTTTGGGCTCCGCAGTTAAATGGGTCGAGTTATCTTTAATTCAAAATGGCTATGTAAATATGGCATATAAAAACAGCTAGTCAAGTGTAACGACCTAGGTTTTGGGCTAATTTTATAATCTATAATGTATAGATTATACAGATAATTTAAAGTAATTAAATAAATAAGATTTATATATATGGTAAATATCAGTGAAATTCCAATAAATATTTTTTTTATGGTTTAAAATTTTTAAACCAATATATATGTGCATATAAAATAAGCAATTAGCGTTTTATCATTTTATTGTATTCATGTTTATCTCATATGAATATTAAATTGCTTAAGTAAAATGGTAGGTTAATTCACATGATCAAATATGGATTTTTCTTGAAGTTAAAATAGAGTTTACATATGTACATAATTTGATTACTTCATGTAAAAGGAAAACAAATGACATGTTCATTAAAAAGAAGATATTCGTTCAAATTCATTTAAATTGGAATGATTATTATTCTAAAGATCATGTGTATATATATTTACTTGTTATATACATAGACAAATGCTTGTTGTTTTAACCGTTTTTGTTTGCATTTAAAACTTGTTTTTAAACTCATGTAGATATAAAATAAAATATAACGAAAGTAAAAAATTCAATTTACTTCATATGTAAGCATATATAGGACATTCACTTATATGATTGAATGAGACAACATCTAAACATGACATTGGTTGATTTTCCTTAATTCTAAGGATGGTTTCTTTGTTGCTAAGATTATTTTATGTGTGTGTGTGTGTATGTGTATATGGTATGACTTTAAGTATATAAAAACATGCATATGTTCATGTTGTACATCTAGGGTCGTAGTCTATAAGTACGTTGATTTTTGCTTTGTTGCCAAGTTATATATTTTAAAAGGAAAAGTACATACACATGTGCATATTTTGTAGCAAGCACACATGTTTTTTTGCATAACATATAAATGAAGATGTACCTAGCATCTTATTATTTCAAATCAGCACATGTACATAGAATGGGTACAGTAAGGAACATGGCTAGACTATTTTGCTTAAGAACAAGGTTGAAAGCACTAATTTGTATTATCAAACATACATATCACTTTCATGCTGCAATATATATATATATATATATATATACACACACACACACATATACACACACACATCCCTAGCATCTTAGAGCCAGCCTACATATCTTTTACACTAAGCCTAGCTTCTGAACCATTAGAATATGGTTGTGTGCATATGTGTACATCACTTCCTAGCTGGTCGAGCACCACATATAGACTGGGAAAGAATTGGATGTGAATGACCTTGCACCATACTTCATTTCAATCATAAATAGGTTGTTGCATATTTCAAATCCACAGTCCCTTCATGCCTACATGACTAGCCGACGTATACACTGATTTCTCATTTATACATACACTACGAGACCCCACAAACACACGCACACATAAGTTCACTGGAATTTTGAAACCAAGAGCATAAATCTGGAGTTAAAAATGGCAGAAGCATGCCTGGGACTTTAACAAACCAGTGCACAAGTAGCAGGGTATATAATTGTGAGTAATCACCGTTAACCTCTTTAATGTTTTATGTTTAATCCTAGTAGATTCTAACTATATGTGTGGTAATATGTCCTCATCACATTTGATTCAAATATTTAAGTTGTTTAAGGGGTTAATCTCTGGAAATATTAGATTAAGACTTGATTTTTTTTAAAAACCTGGGAATCAAATACAAGCACAGTATTATAATTGTGAGTAAACACTTAATCTCTCTACTGTATAGATTAAGCTTTAGTGGGTTCAAAACTATGCGTATGTTGAGATATATATATCCATCATAGTTGATTCAAATATTGAAGTTAATTAAGGATAGTTAGACTATGATGGTTAAACTTAGAAAGACAGAGAAGCAAATATACAAAGGCAGTGAACAAACACAGTAGTATAACTTAACTCCTCATAAATTTTTTCCTATCTACATCCATGAATTCTCCTATTATAATTTAAACATATATCAGTATGAATATACATATGATTGAATGTCATGATAACTATTTGGAAATAATCACAGTAGCATATAAAAACACTTGTATGTTTTGAATAATACATAGAAATACTCCTCTCGTTGATTCAAAAATCAAGGGCATGATTGCTAGTTGGTTTTAGAATTTGATATCAACTCAAGAGTTGTTTATTTTTTCCTCCCATATACTCTAAAATAGGTTTTATTCCAAATAGTAGTATATATTCAGGAATTAAATAAATATAGTATAGAGAAAAAAAATTGAAATTTTCAAATATCACGATACATTAATTCAGGTATATAGATAGAATTGTAATGAAAAATCATGAATTTTAATATATAAATCACAATTTTAAATAGCGTAGGTTGTGAGAATTTTTGGGTTGATCGAAAGGTGAACTTTGGTCAAAGTGAGGAGATGGCGGCGGTCGTGGGCGATGGCGCCGAGGACAGAGAGCATAGGAGGTCGGTGAAGCTAGGAAAAATATAATTAGATTTTTCTATTGGGGAATTTGAGTGCTTAAGATTGAAATAGGATTTTAAAGTCAAACGTAGCCTAGTTTTGGAAGCGAACTGTGTCGCCGAGTGGGTACTTTAGGCGATCGTCATGGGTGGATCTAGTAAAGGAGAATGTCCTCAACCTTTGACCGAAGTATGGTCGACGCTGGAGGTGAGTTGTGGTGGCACAAGGTTTTTTAGTCGAGATGGGTTGATTTAAAGTTTTCTATGGAGATTCAAAAATTTGACACAGTAGGGTAATGGATTTTTTGAGGGTGGAGAAGAACTTGGGGTTGGGATGGTGATCTGCGATAATGATTAGGACAATGGCTAGCGGTGGAGTTGTTTGTGCATATGAATGGTGAAGCCAGTGTGCATGGAGGTGAAGAAACAGTAAGAGGAAAGAAAAATTAAGGAAAAGAGAAAGAAGGGGTATGAGGAGTTGATTACCTGGTTGTTAAGTAATTCATATTGCCAAATGGTTTAGACTTGGATTTATCTGACATGGCACAAAGAGAAGAGAGGAGAGAAAGAAGTTGGGCAGGGAAGGAATGTGGGTTGAACGAATTGATCACTGTTTTTTTTGTTGAAGCTAAACGCATGGTGTAATAACCCGGAAATCCAAGCCAATTTAAAAAATTTATTTTGGCAATTTTAGCGAATTTTGAGTATTTAAAATGAATTATTTTAAATAATAACGACGAGAAATTTATTTTGAATAGAATTAGAACGTATATATTTATATAGATCTTCGTTAGAATATAAATATTTTATTTTAATTATAAAAGGAATTGGAAATGGCGCGGTAGTTCGAAAATTCGATTTCAAATTTCAAATGAATGTACAGGATTCAAAATAAATCGGATTTTAGCGAAACCAAAAATATTAGAATCCATCTAAGAATATCTTTCCAAAAGATCCGAAAAATTGAAATTTCATAGCGGGAATAAAAAATTGTGCCCAGTTGAAAATTCAGAATAGTCGCAATGGAATTCTGGCCCTTAAAAATGGAAATTTTGCAAACAACCTCGGTTTTCGACGAAACCACTTTTGTTGAATCCGGGATGTCAAATTATTGCTTTATTCCAATTTGCGTAATTTTCTGAATCAATATGTGAGCGTGGCAAAGGAAAGCGCGTTTGACCAGTTTTAGTTGATTTCGATCAACTGGAAAATGGCCATTTTTCAAATGGTCTCATAATTTGACGAAATTAGTTTTTTAGGACCGTATCGTCAATACAAAACTAGAAATAATTTTTCTGGAATTTTTAGAGTCCGTATGTGGCCTCGGTAAATTGAAATGTGCGTTCAAATTCAATATATAGATTTATATTTTGATTTTGACGAAAACTGATCGTAACAGCCGAATTGGGTTACGAAACATATCCCATTGTGTTCGGAATAGGGGTATTTAGCTAGGGGCGTTAGTCGTTGGGTTCGATTTGGAGTTCGAATAGAAAAACATGAATTAGTGGAATTAAATAATTATAAAATATTATAAAATCCCCAATGAAACCCTAGACCATCGTTATCTTGCTGAGCCGCCACCCACGTAATTAACGGTTGAGAGCTCCCCATTTCAAAGTGAGTTTTCGTGAAATCCTCAAAATAAAAACCCAATCTTTCAAAGAGAAATTCGAAGATCTTCCTGAGTGCTTCGAATCCCCGGTGGTTTGAGGATCTACAGTTTTGTAAAGGAAGAGATTTTCGAGTTCAAAGGGGAAAACTTCGAGCGGAATTTGCATGGCACATGGGCCGCCGAGCCTGGATCCATTCGAGGTGGTGGTGGCGCCCTTGTAGCCGCGTCGAGTGGGACCCTCAGATCGAATTTCGATCACTAAATTTTGGGGGCAGCAGCGGTTTTGCATTATCGACGGTGATGGGTTCAATTGCTGAAGGGGTTTACGGGGCACAGAAAGGGGAAGAAAGGATTAAGGGTTAAGGAAGTTAATTAACTTAATTAATTAATTTATTTTCTTAAATTAAGTGGTTAACATTTAAACCTCTATAACTTTCTCAAACAGAAACGGATTTGACTGAAACTGTGTGCGTTGGATTCGCCTTGACGAGCTCTTCAGCATGAAGCAAACCAGAACGGAAAAGGAGCTAGTGGTGATTTTTGACTAAATTAAACGAATAGTTTAATTTAGTGAAAAACAATCGTTATATAAACGATTTCTAAAACCGATCAAGGTGAGAACTCCTCACTTTTATTTTATTTTCTAGTTAAAATATATACTAGGATGTAGACGGTGTTTAGTAGCACCCGACACCCGTCGTCCACAGACCATGGACGACTTGTTTGTTTGGTTGTGTTTTGATTGATTTGTTTGTGTGAATTTGGTAAGTGATGTGGAATGGAAAATAATATTCATGTGTTGAAATAAAATAAAATATATTCATGTGTTGAAATAAATCTTCATTTTGCAAATCAGACGATTCGTTTATGTACACCCATTTGACTGATATTGATTGGGACGATAAATTTTACACATCGCCCAACTACACAAATAAAATCTGTGTTTGTTGATTTGAAACCCCACACGGGTGTTCGGATGAAATTTGGCGTACACTAATCCCAAATAATTAGCTGTATGTCGATCGATTGATTGACAGGCTGTTATAAGCGTTAAATATTTATATTTGATGCTTATGCAGTGTAGAATGCACTCCGGATGATGGTTGATTATTTATCGTTGCTATTATATACATGTGTCGTAGGGAATCCATATAATTAACATTATAATGTAATTGATTGGGCCTCATTCCAATTTGGAAAATAAAAGAAAACTCGTTTGTTGAATAAAATATATATTCATGTGTTGAATAAAATATATATTCATGTGTTGAATAGAAGAAAATTCACGTGTTGAATAAAATATATATTCATGTGTTGAATAGAAGAAAATTCATGTGTTGAATAAAATATATATTCATGTGTTGAATAAAAGAAAATTCATGTGTTGAAGAAAATATTCATTTGTTGAATAGAATAAGGAAGTTATCGAAAGATATAAAGCTGTGCTGATTAGATTTGCGCCATTTTGACGCGAACGATGTTTATATCGATTATATTCATTTGGACTGGTATCTCTATTACATTTTATATCGATTATATAGAAAAGGAAGTAATTTCAAAATATAATGTTTTGAAAATATTATCATTTATATTTATATATCGATGATATGGAATATTCAATTTTGATAAGAAATTGAATAGGAAGTTGAAATCGTTTTGAAAACGAATTTAAAACGATTTATAAAATACGTTTTAAAAGGAAATCGACGATATATATATATATATATATATATATATATATATATATATATATATATATATATATATATAATGGCCTGAATAGAACGCGCCGCGCTGCGGCAGTTAGCGAATTTCGACCATTGACTTCGGATGGACGTTACGGGAGATCCGACCGTCGGATTCTCCTAAAACCGGAGACGTTGGGTTCGTATCGAAAAGATCTTTCTAACGAATATTAGAGATTTAAAATCTAACGGCTTGATTTGGAATTATGTCCAAATCAAATTTGGAAAAGGTCGCTATAAGTGCAGTTCGATGGCCGTTGATGGAAATCGACTGTACAGGCCTTGATAAAATTATTAAAAATATCAATAATTAGTGTATAATCATAAGAAATGATTTGGAAAGAATTGGGATGAAAAACTCCATATTTGAAAAGATAAAAATAGATTTTTATCGAAATGAACTAGTTTTGAACTAGAATTATAATCCATTTATTTTTGAAATAAATAAATTGGATTTGAAAGGGTTTTGAAAGTAACCAGAATTTCCAATAATTGAACTGGAATGAATTTGAATCGAAATTGTCTTTGGAATATTTCGATGTTGGATTTCATGATTATACATATATCGTTATGGAAATTTGAAAGATATATTTATATCGTTATTTCCAATACGATATTTGTTGGTCGTAGAATTTGATATTGAATATAAGCCGATATATTTTCTATTCAGAGCCTTGTATTTAATATCAAATGGGATGTGGGTTTGTCGTGAATGGTGTCTTCATTAACACTGTTTTTAAACACAGTTGAGAAAAAGATTAAATCTTTTTATTTAGATTTAATGAAGTATACCAATTAAATGGTATTTAATTGGAATTGAATTTGAATTGATTTTTGGGTTTATCGTGAATGGTGTTTTAAATTACACTTGTTCTTTAACCCGATAATTAATGGAATGTGAATTGGGTTTATCGTGAACTATGTTTTAACGACATTCGTTTTTTAACCCGATTTACAGTGAAATGGGATTTGGAATTTATAAATCTTTTTGATAAGATTTAAAGGAGATTTTCCAAAGTAAAGTTTTCCAATTTAATAAAATAAATTGGAATGGAATGGAATTCGATTTGGTAATAATCGAAGTGAATTTCTGTGGAGGAAGATAACTAATATATCTGGAATTTAAAAGGCTTTGCCGTTATTCCATTTATATTATTAGTCGGATATGGAAGTTTATATCGATTATATATATCGATTTGTTTTCCATGAAGATTCCATTGTAAATGGAATGTGATTTTGGGTTGTCGTGAACGGTATCTTTAATAATACTGTTCTTAGACCCAACGGAGTTAAGAAAATCAGAAACTAACTGAAGATTAGTTAAGTTGAATGGTTTCTTGGGTATTGATCTGATGTTGGTTTCGGCCTTCGGGGTTAATACTTAGGGAATTGTTCACGTGCTAATTTACGGTTAAGTGCTAATGGAATGAAATGTGATTTAGGGTTTATAGTGAACCGTGTTTTAAATGGCATTGGTTCTTTAACCCAGTTAAAGACAGGATATGGTTTCCCAAGTTAAACAATCATTAATCTGGATTTTTGGGGAAGATTAAAACCAAGTGGAGTTTTAATGAATCTTTAATTAGATTGAAATGATCGAGAAGGGAGTATCACCAGTTTTGCTCCAGGCGATAGTTAAATCTTTAATTAGATTTGAACGTGAAATGGTAATTGAATTTACCGATAACACCGTGGTATTAGATATGAAGTATTACCAGTTTTACTTCATGGGATGAATAGGTTGGGGTTGGGAAACTTAACAAATGATTACTTCGGTAAGGTTCGCTGGATAAACCATAATTTGGTTTGAATTGATATTCAAAAGAAGATTAAAGAATAAATTTAAAGAATTTATATTTGATAAAAATTAATGGGAACCTTTCCCAAAGTATAAGAATATTTGAATAAAAGAATATTCTAAACTGGAATGAGGCGTATGTTGTGTTTGTGTAACACTTGTTAACTATATACGTGAGTTATTCAGAAAGACCGGATTTATCCCATTCTGAATAACTAATTCGACGATGTGTCGAGGATGAAGACGGTGGTCGAAGACCGGAGGTCTTCACATCGTTTGGATAATTACTAATGATCTTGATTAGGCTGTACACCCAAGAGGAGGGAATCAGTTGGTGGTCGTCCAGACTTACTTGGAGATCGATGGATATGCGAGGTACAAGGTGCCTCCGGTTTTGTTCAGACCCAGAACGGACTTGTAAATGGACTGTGTGTCTGACATTGGATATCATTATGTGTGATTGATGGATATCAGTTACATGGAGTGGTTTGCCTGTGTGGCATGCTAAGATGCAAATGATCAAGGCTTTTGTTGAAAAGCAAAGTATTGTGGTTGATGATCAAAGCACCGCCTATGTGGCATAGCTTTGTGTAGCATTAATTCGCGAGCCTCACACCCCGGTTGTGAACCAGAAATGGGAGAGGACCTCAGGGAGGGCATGCGTTTCTTTCTAGCTTGGGTGGTGCAGTGACCTGCCAGCCCTGACATTTATATTATTTTCATCTGTGTAGTTGTTGGTTTGTGAGGCACCTCGGAAATATCGGTGACTATGTGGAGCCGATGGAGTCATTTGGCTCATTTACGCCCCAAAGGGCGGGGAAACTCCGTGTTCAGGCATTTTAATCCACATCGGTGGACCGGCCCTGAAGATCCAAGGTGCAGTTGCGGCTGTTCCTGAGACATGGTAGGCTAGATTGTCTCGAAACGGCGAGGACGATCCCCGGTCTTGGTTCACAGACGGAAATCCAACTTCCAATACGTGACTTTGCGTTTTTGATTGTAAATCTATATATGGCGACATGATATATGGTACCCATGCTGTCTATGATTAATACTTATGATTGAAATTGTTTTGACACTATACACTTATAGTAATAATAAAAGATGAAATTTAGCGTATCAAGCATTCTTTGGCTATTATAAGGTAAAACCCTATCCTCCGGCTTGTGTTGCATTGTGTGATGGGACCTGGGTCTTATAATAGCTTCATTGTTCTTTATTTTAACATTGCGCTGTTGTTTTATGCACTGGTATTCTTGGGAGGAAACCCGTTCCGTGTTATACGGTGTGGTCCCTTGATTTACCTAACTTTAAAATAAAGATTAATAACTGTTTTAGTTCTCACACCAGTCACATGACTGACCTGGAGTTTATTGTTTTAACCTAAACTCTGGGTGCCCCTATTTTCTGCATGAGCAGCTAGTAGTTTTGGTTTTGCAGATTTATATTCACAGGATCCTGATTTACAGCTGGAACGATATCCGAAAAGCTCTGTATCCATCTACCTCTTTCAGTTGTGTATTGTATTATTTTTCCGCTGCTACGAAATTGTATTGTAATATCTGATATTTATTGAATGTGTAATATTGATTTATACTCTGTATATTATTGTGTTCTGATGGAATTGTTGTAATTAACAATGAAATGTTCTTCTGTTTGCGTCCCGATGTGGCTTGTCCTTAGTACAATCTGTGCTTTCCTTACCGGGGAAGTTCGGGTCGTTATACATGGTTCATCAGGGAAATGAGAAATATTGGGTATAGGGTTGTTGTGTTAAGGTGTTGGACTATTGGGCCTTTGGGCTTGGAATTTATTAAAAGATTTAATATGGTTATTTAAGTTTTTCTTGTTTCCTTATTAAAATATATACACATTTTTTCTTTTATAATTTAAGCATTGTAGTTTACAGGGAGCGACAAATTAAATTAGAACATGTGCGTGAAAGTTGGACCGTAATGGATCGAGAAGATTCGTGTTATTTAAATTAATCAATTTTTAAATAAAATTGACTGTAACATAGATAAATGATAAATATATCAATATATAGGAATAAATAAAAACAGAGGATCAGGAAACTGTTGGATTAGTTCGATAATTCAAAATAGACATCATCGTCTAGCCTTAAGATCGAATCTCTAATATATAAACAATAATAAAAAGAAAGGAATAGAAAGCTATTGAACTATTTCATAGTCACAGAAATAGACGTCATCGTCTAAGCTTAAATTCAAATCTCCGATATTTATATACATAGGTATTTATATATATATAATCTATTAAAACAAGATAAAAGTTTATATAAAATCGATGTATTTATTTCCAATAAATTGGGAATAAATATGATGTAAAATTAGATGTTGTCCATGATCAAATATTTCAAACTATTATTAAGTTTGAAATTAAACGTTAAATAATTATTGATTGTTAATGTTGTGATAAATGATTGTTGTTAATTATCTGTTATGCTATGATGTGATCAATCAATTCTAAATTGATTAAAATAAAATAAAAAGTTGACACTTTTTATTTAAATTTGAATCCCTTTATATTGTTAACTGTTCTGAAATTAGAAATGAGACTTGTATAGATTAAATTAAAAAATGGGAATGTTATGAAATCACATATGAAATTAAATAATTTGTATAAATAGTTTACGTATATACGCTGTTTAAATTTGATAGTTAAAACACCGACTATCAAACAATATTCCTTACATGTTAATTCGAAGCGACCAGGATGGGAACTGGACCCAAAACTACTTCTACCCAACTTTACGTTCATAAACAAACATGCAGGAGTACATATAAAAATGGTAAAATTGAAGACGGTCGATCTTCATGAGCAGAAGAAACACTTGTTGAAATTCTCTGGCTAGCTCCTAGAGATATTTCGATAGTGATTCTATCGTGATTGAAATATTCGGATTGCAAGGACTACTCGTTATTGATCCATGGGATGATACCTATATAGTAGGATAGTACCTTCGGTTCATCCTATTCCTTGATGATTTGTACGGACGAATGTCTGACATAGTATTTCCTAAAAACCACATATGTTGATTTTTATAAATAAACCGAGTTGGTGGCAAAGAAGGGAACTTCTTTTACACCCAGAGTATATTTGTAGACGTTAGTTACTGATTTGATAGATCTGACAATGTGACATTCAAAGTAAATGGTGGCCAGATGTTCAAAAAGGTAAAGCTTAACCTTAAGACTTATCAATCGGTAAATGACAAAAATCGGACAAGCAGCATGGCTAAGTGAGTCTCTCCCAATTAGGGTGTATTATGACCTATCTAGAGAAAATCCATTTCCTTCTTTATTCTTTCAATGCTGTCCCTTTCGAGAAACGATTACCGTTCCCAACCGTTGGTGGTATAAATTCGATACACTCAAGCGAAATGAGTGGCCGGTCATGTGTGGCCAGGTTGCAAGATGTTTTAGTTGATGTCGTTGTATTCCTCTCTAGAGATACACTATCAGAAGGTGGTTCCACACCTTGTCAAAGTCGGAATCCGTTACCCAATAAGCGCCCACGGTTTTGATTATATACTATGTATATAGAGCGTGAGATGCAAGTGTTCTGCTAGATTGCTATTTATTTGATTTAGACACCATTATAATATCAGAATAAATATCGACTTTTAAGAAATTTTTGGCTTATCATCAGGTAAAAATCATTCGTATTTATGTGTGGATCAGTCTTATGATTATCTTTTCTTTTAAAAGGATTTTTAAAAGTTAAATCAAGTTGCTTTAAAATCGTTTACTCACACCTGTCCCATGACGGATTAGAGTTTATTTTTCAACATTTTCCCTAAACTCTTGGATGCCCAAATTTGTATGGGCAATCAAGTAGTTCATGATTTTTCAGAAACACTTGGTGGAGCTTGGAACATGAGGCTTCAATATTAGATATATAGGGTTTATTTTCACTGTGTTGTTTATATGTTGTACTCGATGATGTATGTAAGTACAAATATAGTTTTGTATTTCAAAAGATATTATATAATATATTTTATTCAGTTCTGCTGTGAGATTCGTGATACTCGGATTCTGTTGTTTGACGTTCTTCGTTTTCTTCTATTCTAATTTTCTTTCTTTCTATTTCTCACCCTTTAACTTCTTTTTATTAACGATTTGATAATTTATGGTACTTTATTAGTTGATATTTAATACTGTCAATAATGAGGATCGGGAATTTTCGGGCCGTTACAGTTGGTATCAGAGTATAAGGTTTAGTAATAACCTTGGCTTTGTGGCGTAACTTGATAGTGATGGGTTAGTAATACCCTAGATTGAGTTTGAGTCTATATATATAAGCACATATTTGTTAATTGATATTAAAACTATTTTATATTGTGTTGATTGGTTTGTCGAGTGGTTAATTCTGGTTGATACAGTAGTCGAACATTGAATCGAAAAGTGTTTCTAAACTCTTGAATAGAGTAATTCGACACAATATTGTTTTAAAAGCTAGGTAAATGAAATAATTTTACCCAAAACTATATTTTAATATAAAAAGAATAAATTTACAAAATTATTGTATATGGTTATGTTAGTGGCTATTATAATCTGTTATCGTATTATAAAATTGAAATGGTTATTTAGTGAACCAATTGAATTTGTATAAGAAATGAAATATACAAATAAGACAATCTAAAGAAGTGTTTGAGAAAAACAAATTATTTTGGGAAAATCCGAAGGTTATGAATTTAAAATGTAATAGAGATATGTGATTTCAAAATATTTTGAAATAAAACCAGGAGTTAGGATTCTGGAATTGGAAGACTCAACTGGAACAAGATTGAAACAGAAAAGTTAAGTTGAATATAATTAAACTAGATTGGAGTTTAAAAAGAGAATTTGAAGTAGATAAATATGTTTGAACAGGTTTGATTCAAACTAAGTAAATGAATTTTGGAATTATTTCCAACTATAATCAGAGATATTTCGATTGGTAAGGAATTAAGATACAGAGTTAAGAAATTGGAAACAAACTGGAGATTGGTTGAGTTGAATGATTTTCTGAGTATTTTTCTGATGTTGATTTCTATCTTCGGGGTTGATACTTAGAGAATTATTTTCTTACCGACCTACGGCCAGGGATGGATGAATGTTGAAGAATAGTAAAAAAATGAAAATGTTTTCCAACTGTAATAACACATATTTTAATTATGACAATGACCATGATAGGTAGCTAATTACAGATGTATTGAATGTTTTGATTTTTGTGAAATGATTAGTAGATAACATGTGTGTATTATATGGTGTGGTTGCTATGATCGTTAGTATGTAGCTTATATATGTATATGACTATGATTTCGAATATAATTGGAATCTCCTTGTTACTCTATAATTTCGAGGACAAAATTCTTTTACAGGGGGTAGATTGTAACGACCCTGTTTTGGACTAATTTTATAATCTATAATGTATAGATTATACTGATAATATAATGTAATTAAATAAATAAGATTTATATATTTGGTAAATATCAGGGAAATTCCAACAAATATATTTGTTGATGGTTTAAAATTCTTGAACCAATGTATATGTGTACATAAAAACAAGCAATTAGTGTTTTATCATTTTATTGTATTTTTGTTTATCTCATATGAATATTAAATTGCTTAGGTAAAATGGTAGGTTACTTCACATGATCAAATCTGGATTTTTCTTGAAGTTAAAATAGAGTTTACTTATGTAAAAAAAATTATTACTTCATGTAAAAGGAAAATAAATGACATGTTCATTAAAAAGAAGATATTCATTCAAATTCATTTAAATTAGAATGATTATTATTCTAAAGATCATGTGCATATATATTTACTAGTTATATACATAGACAAATGCTTGTTGTTTTTACCATTTTTGTTTGCATTTAAAACTTATTTTTAAACTCATGCAGATATAAAATAAAATATACTTAAAGTAAAAAATTCAATTTACTTCGTATGTAATCATATATAGGACATTCACTTATATGATTGAACGAGACAACATCTAAACATGACATTGATTTATTTGCCTTAAATTCTAAGGATGGTTTCATTTTGCTAAGATTATTTTATGTCTCTATGTGTGTGTGTGTGTGTGTGTGTGTGTGTGAATATAATATGGCTTTAAGTATATAAAAACATGCATATGTACATGCTGTACATCTTGGATCATATTCTATAAATAGGTTGATCTTTCCTTTGTTTCCAAGTTGTATATTTAAAAGGCAAAGTACATACACATGTGCATATTTTGCAGCAAGCACACATGTTGTTTTGCATAACACGTAAACGAAGATTTACCGAGCATCTTATTATTTTAAATCAGCACATGTACATATGTAGAATAGGTACAACAAGGAACATGGCTAAACTATTTTGCTTAAGAACAAGGTTGTAATCATTCATCTATATTATCAAACATACACATCACTTTCATGCTGCATACACAAACACACATACACACATACATCCCCTACATCTTAGAGGCAACCTACATATCTTCCACACTAAGCCTAGCTTTTGAACCATTAGCACATGGTTGTATGCTTATGTGTACATCACTTCCTAGCTCGTCGAGCACCACATATAGACTGGAAGGAATTGGATGTGAATGACCTTGCACCATACTTCATTTCAATCTTAAATAGACTGTTACATATTTCAAATCCACAGTCCCTTCATGCCTACATGATTATTCAACCTATACACTGATTTCTCATCTATATATACTCTACAAGACCCCCCCACCCACACACACAAGTTCACTAGAATTTCAGAACCAAAGCACAAATTTGGAGTTAAAAATGGCAGAAGAGTGCCTGGGATTTTAACAAACCTGTGAACAAGCAGCAAGGTACATAATTGTGAGTAAACACCCTTCATGCCTCCTGCTTGTCTCCGGACTTCTACCCGTGCATAACCACCTAACATGTCTCTAGTCTACTCGTTTAGGAGCACCCAGAGTAATAAGAAGAGTATAAAACTCTGGGTCAGACAAAAGTCTGGTATAAGTGATAGCAGCAAAACAGAGCAATAACAGGTATAAATAATCATACCTGGACCTGCAGCCAAAGAGTTAGCACAACAGGATGTACAGTACTCTAAGGTGACACTAACATAAAGTGTAAAGTGGAACCGTGCATGTCATGGTAAAAGCAAACATCAAACATAGCAATCATCCTCACATCTCTCACTCAGTGCGTAAAGCATACGATATCTACCACTTTGATCACCCAATTCTTTTCTACGACCACTTGCTCTTGGAAGTCTTAATGACCCCATTGCGCTGGTCCATAGCCACTAATCCTTTGCTATCATCACCTTGCTATTGGGAGTCCTAATGGCCCCATTGCAGTGATCCATAGTCATGCTACGATCACTTTCCCTTGGGAGTCTTAATGATCTCATTGCGCTGATCCATAGCCACTAATATGTCTCCAGGTTGTGAACTAAAGCTATAGATATTGATAACTTCTTTGCACACGTCCCGCAGAAAAGCCCAACTCATGAAGTAACTCGTTGGTTCCCATCTGGATCCTGAGTTCTAACTTCTTATTTGGACTACCTTTGCATCTCGGGTTTTTTTAGTCTTCTCCAGTTTGGTTCGGTCCTCCTCAAGCGATTCGATTCAGAGTCGTCATTGGGGTCGGTTCGTGATTCCCTCTCCTTCGGTTTGGGTCCTGATCCCACTCTTTAGTTCGAGTCGGTTCGTGATGAACATCCGGGTCGGGTGGGCTTCGTGATACCCAGACGATTCGGCTTGTGGTCTGTCATCCGGTTCACGAGCCATGCTCTCAGAACATCGGGTCGGGTCGTAGTGGAGCAACCGATTTTTGAGTGGTTCCTGCTCCGGTTTGGGACAAACGGTTCATGAGATTCTGGTCGGATGGATTCGTGGGTGACTACCCGGGTCGGGTCGGAGTGCTTCACGAGCGGGTTCAGGGACCCGATCCGATTCCATTTCCTGCACTTCCTTCCAGCAAGTGTTTACGCCATACGATGGCATTTTCAACCATTCTAACATTCCTATGCAATCTCAAGCATGCCAAACAGTAATAGTAACATGTGCAATCAATCAAAAACACTAAAACATTCATGTGTGTTATTTAGGATCAAATATACCAAAAATCATAGTTTTTCCCCTTAATCCCCTTAATCATGTTTAACCATACGATTAGCAAACTTAATCCAAATTAACCCAAAATTTTACCAGTGACATAAAATAATATTTCAGAATTTCTACATATTTTTCCAGATTTTTATTATGCATAATTTCGCTAATTATCACTAATCACCCCTAATTAGGCATAATTAATGAATAAAAGTGCAAATCACTTACCTTAACCACAAATAAATCTCAGATCTGAAAATTTCTATGATTTGGTTTGAATTCCAACACAGCAGCTCTATCTCGATTTTGATGCTAATCCGCCTTAATTTGATGTAGATTTGCTTAATATGTCATTAGGAATGATTAAAAGGTGATTTGGGAGTTGGAGGCCATTGCTAGGTTTGAAAAGATGATAAGTGGCAATTGAAAAATGAATAAAACTGATTTTCCAAACCCTATCAGCCTGCACATAACCCTAATCTTGAAATGGGTTATGGGGCTAACCACTAATTATAATTCTATAGTACGATCGAATGTGTGTCTTACACAATAGCAAGTATTAATATGAAGCAAACAGTAAGCAGTAAAGACAAAGTAAAAGATAATCACACCAATCTTTTATACTGGTTCAGACCTCCCATCCTACGTCCAGTCCCGAAGCTCCCCTTCGGCATTTTCAACTATCAGAAACTGTCCTCTCTTTACCCGGAGGAATAGGTTTACAGATGAATAGAAATGTTGACAATCTTATGTTCTACAAAAACACTGATATTGACTGAATCGTACAAGGTGCTCCTATAATCTCTTTGAATAGATATGAGAATTTAAGGGCTTAGAGAAAATAGAAGTATAGAATGCTTGATAGAAATCTAGAGGGCTTGAGAGAATAAAGAGCTTTTCAGAATATAGAGTAGATCTAGAAAAGAGCAAGTATCTTGAGAGCATGGATCTCTTGATCAATTTATAGAAAATCAAAGATTTTAATAAAGAGTTGTAATTTCTGAAAGAAGTCTCTTATGAAACGAAATTTCTTTTGAGAAAATCATTTTGAAGAAGAAGAGTGAGAAGTTGTACCCTTTCAGAATAAAGAGGTGGTTTCAAAATAATGGTCGTATGTACAACACAGACGTCTGTTAATTTTCTATAGATGTCTGTTTGTTAAATCTGATATTACTCAGATACACAGACAGACGTCTGTCTCTAAACAGACAGACGTCTGTGTATGCAGAAAAATTATCCTGAGGTATGCGACAGACGTCTGTTATGTATATGGCAGACGTTTGTGCCGTGATAGGAATAAAATTCCTGCTGTAGTGACAGACGTCTGTTATAGTACATGACAGACGTCTGTCACCTGTACATACACAGAAATACTAATGTTTTCTTATATCTATTCAAGAGATTTTACATAACATCTAATCGTAGTAAATATAAGATTTTCTTCCGAGCATTCATGATATCTTGAGCTCTTCGCCTTGAATTGATACCTGTATGAGTGTGTACATAATGTCCACGTATATGTGTGTATGTATAATGTGTCATCGTCAAAATTACTGAACTAACATTCTCCCCTTTTTGATGATGACAACGATACTATCATAAAGCTCCCCCTGAGTTATTTACCCTTAATCTTTCCTCCCCCTTTGGCATTATCAAAAATAATAGAACAAGCGAATATAAAGCACACAACCAAAGAAGCAAGCATACATAGTCTAATAGCACTAATTGGAGTAGCGTAGGAAAAAAGTTTTAAGTTACAGACCACAAAAAATTATTCAAAAGATAAGATAGCATAGGAGATAAAATAAAACCAGGCGTCGGTGAAATAACCCCAGAATTCTGAAGCTTGATTAGTGGAATCGCCCCACTGTGCATTGTCGTAGTAGTTGACATTCTCAAGAATGGGAAAAGCGTATGATGTAGGTTGAATGTTATCCTGTGGTTCCCATTCTGATTCTTCTGCAGAAGCTACGGGTTCCTTTCCTGGTGCATGTGGAGGTGAGTCATGAGTAGAAGTAGGCACAAGTGGTACATAGCTAACCAAGGACCTGGTAGGAGGTGGAGTCGGTGATGGAGATGAAGAACTAGATGATGATCTTCCACGAACTTTGCGCATGATCTTTCCAAGCGAGCGAATGACCTTTTCTAAAGTGTTATCGACTTTAGTCATTCGAGTGGAGAAGGATTTTTCTAGTCGAGTAACTTTCTTCCCAAGAATTTTTTGATTTTGCGATAAAATCCTTTGATTAGCTAAGGTCAGATCATTGATATTTTGTTCAGGTTCTGGTTGTACCTTAGTTTCTTGTATCTCGGGATCAGAATAGTATTCTGAATGTTCACTTTGTTCGGCGTAATGTCGTTGTCGTCTATGCGTAGTCTGAACGGTTTACTGAAGATGTCCTTGTTGTGCTTGCCATTGGTCGAAAGGAATAATAGATGGTGGCCAATCCGGTAATTTCATTAAAGCAGCAAACCGTATTCCACTCGATTCAATAGGTATTTCCGGATATGGAGAAAGATAAAGATTTATATGTTGTGACTGAAAAATACGCATTAGATATGCTCGATACGGAATTGTTCTTTTACTCGAATTCCAGAAATCGCGAAGTTGTTCAAAGATGTATTGTGCCCAATTGATGCGTGTGTGGCTAAAGATTGCATATAATGCCTTATGGCCGTTTTCATATACTTGCTCATGACTTCCTAATCTAGGAAACACAGTGTTAATGAGCATTCGATTAATTAGTCGAGGCCTATAGCAAAAATGAGAAGGAGTCATCTTCGTAAGATCATCCTGCCATATCTGGTGAGTGACCCGATTACGAAGTTGTGAACGCATATCAGGGAGATCTTGTAGACGAGTACCGGTGTAAGAAGTGTTCAATATTTGACCAAGCATCTCAACATTAACTTTTTTAACCTGCCCATAGACTAATGACCACACCCAATTTTCGGGATCCGATGGAGACCAGACGGAGATTGAACACAAATTTGCAAAGAATAAGTAGATAGCGAGTGTGTCAATCATACCTTTGTTATCATCGTACTCAATTAAATGAGTAAGTTTTGCCCGATTTAGGATTGGAGTGACATCGTAGTGAGATAGTTGAGGAAGAGAATAGAAGGGTCCTAGATGAATTGACTTTTTCTTCAAGGATTCCAACCGTTCGGAGCCATATTGCTCCGTTATTCATTTGTTGATTTGCTGTTCTGAGGCGTAATTGGGTGTGTCTTGTATTTGTGGAGGAGGTTGAGAAGAAGATCCGTCACCAGTCTTCTTTCGTTTGGAGGAAGCCTTTATGGGAGCCATTGAAATTTCGAAATTGGGGATTAGGGTTAGATATAGAGTATGAGGATGAAGATAGGTAAAAAGTGAATAAGGTAAAAGTTGAAAAGATGTTATATAGGAGGGGTAAAAATCGGTTCAGATCCAAAATCAGACGTCTAATATTGGGTCAAGAGACGTCTGTCTGTACAGGGATTAAAATCCCGAGAGGAGGAACAGACATCTGTTTTGATTTGAACAGATGTTTGTGCTGAAGCACAGATGAATATTATGGTGGAGGCGATGATTAGACATCTGTGGTGCAAATTTTCAGACGTGTGTCTATACAGGAATTGTAACCCGAGAGTTGTTTCAGACGTCTGTGATTTTTGTTACAGACGTCTGAGCTGAAGGATAAAAAAATACTATTCAGATGTCTGGTTGTATATAAGTCAGACGTCTGTTATTGCAGGAAAAAGAATACAGAGAGGATCTTCAGACGTCTGAATGGTTTCTTACAGACGTCTGTTAGGTGAAAATGAAGAAACACAGCCATTGAGATAGAAATAAATTTGCATATAAATATAATTTATTATTGTAAGCATTACTCATACAAATGAAATAAGTTGTCAAGTGAATGCATCTTCATAATGCATTATACTATTTGGGAAATAAAAGTAAAAAGTAGGTAAACGTTCTCATCTTTATTTGTTTGGTGAATAAGGTGGTCGTGTTGGAGTAGTCCAAGGATTCACCGGATCTTGTGACGTTCGAAAAGAGGAGGATGGATCCCGTGGATTTACCGGCAGTGGTAAAGGTTCGGAAACATCTTTATGACGAGAGCTACAAAACTTTAACGCGACTTGTCGCAGATATGCCAATACAGTAGAGGAGGCCTTCTGTTCAAAATACAATTCTTTTTGAAGTCTGAGTTGTTCCTGTTGATAATGATGGATTTCATCAATCTTCCGTTTTGTATCTAGTGAGATGAATAAAACTCGTTTTGTTCTTTTAGAATCTGGTGTGAAGCCAGTCCGATAGTCTTGCCATTTGTACGTCGGTTCATTTCGAGAAATTGGAGTTGGATTATGAGGTGTATCGCCTGAGCTATCGGTGGTGAAGGTGATGTTAAAAGAGGAAGAAGAATGATTGGACATTATTTCTGTTATGAGAAACTATTTATTTTACATGAGGTTATTTATAGGTAAGTTTTTACTATTTTTTAATCCTTAAAAACATGCAAAAGATAAAGAAAACACCAACCGAAAAAGGGAAGGTGGAGAGAAACATAAGGTAAAAATAAACAAGTTATATATCAGCAATAGAGCAAATACCTAACTGTCTTCGCAATGTTATAAAAGTTGTTTCGTTTAAAGGTTTGGTAAAAATATCCGCAAGTTGTTAGTTAGTATTTACAAATTCTAAAGAAATATTACCTTTTTCAACATGATCACATAAGAACTGATGTCGAATGTCTATATGCTTAGTTCGAGAGTGGTTAATAGGATTTTTTGATAGATTTATTGCACTTGTATTATCACACAAAATAGGTGAATTGTTAATAAATTTTCCAAAATCTCGTAATGTTTGTTGCATATAAAGTACTTGAGCACATGCTAGAGCAGCAGATATATATTCTGCCTCGCATGTTGAAAGTGAAACCGAATTTTGTTTTTTACTAAACCATGATACGAGTGATTGTCCTAGAAAATGACATGTACCACTTGTGCTTTTTCTATCGGACTTGCATCCTCCGAAGTCTGCATCACTATATGATACAAGTTCAAAAGTGCTATCAATAGGATAAAATAATCCATAATCTCTTGTATTATTTAAATAACTTAAAAAAAAATTTACTGCTCTATAGTGTGATTCTTTAGGATGAGCTTGAAAACGAGCACAAAGACATACACTCATCATTATGTCAGGTCTACTCGCAGTTAGATATAACAGAGAGCCTATAATACTACGATATAATTTTTGATCGAAAACTTTTCCATTTTCATCTTTTTCTAAATGAGTAGTTGTCTCATTGGTGTTGGTTTTCCGGATGTGTTGTCCATGTTAAATCTTTTTAAAAGATTGTTACAATACTTTTCTTAATTTAGAAAGATTCCATTTTTAAGTTGTTTAATTTGTAAACCGAGGAAGAAATTCAATTCTCCCATGTGAGACATTTCGAACTCATTTTTCGTTATGTCAGAAAATTCATTAAATAAAGATTTATTTGTTGATCCAAAAATAATATCATCAACATAAATTTGAATAACTAAAATGGATATTTTGAATTCTTTTTATAAAAAGAGTTGTGTCTACTTTCCCGATTTCAAAACCAGAATTTATTAAGTGTGATTTTAATCTTTCATACCAAGCACGAGGTGCTTGTTTTAAACCATACAAAGCCTTTTTTAATTTGTAAACGTGATTAGGATATTGTTCGTGTATAAAAAGTGGAGGTTGTTCAACATACACTTGTTCTTTTATGTAACCATTTAAAAAAGTACTTTTTACATCCGTTTGAAATAATTTTATATTATGATGAACTGCAAAAGCTAATAAAATACGTATTGCTTCTAGTCGAGCTACAGGAGCGAAGGTTTCTTCATAATCAATTCCTTCTTCTTGGTTGTATCCTTGTGCAACCAACGTGCTTTATTACGAATTATATTTCCATTTTCATCAGAATTATTTTTGTAAATCCATTTTGTTCCAACTATGGATTGTTCTGTTGGTCGAGGGACTAATTCCCAAACTTCGTTTCTTTCAAATTGATTAAGTTCTTCTTGCATGGCTAATATCCATGACTCATCATTAGCTGCTTCTTTATAATTTTTTGGTTCGAGTGTTGAGATAAAAGCCACATGGCTCATCTGATGAAGTTGATGTCTAGTAGATACTCTTAAATTTATGTCTCCAATAATATTGTTTGTAGGATGATCTTTCAATACACGAGGAGGTGATCGTAGAATAACATTATTTTCCGGTTCATTAATGGTAGGATTAGTATTATTTTGTAACTCAATTTCATCTTCATGAGAATTTTTAATATTTTGAAAATTTTCATCAAAAGAAACATGTAAACTTTCCTCAATAGAATTGGTTCTTTTATTAAAGATTCTGTAAGCTTTACTTCTTTCAGAGTATCCAATAAAAATTCCTTCATCAGCTTTTGGATCAAATTTTTCAAGATTATCTTTTGTATTTAATATAAAACATTTTGATCCAAAGGTTTTGAAATATGAAACATTAGGTTTCTTTCCATATGAAATATATTTTTTGTTAACGGACGAAGAGTTACTCTATTTAGAACATAACATGCCGTGGCTACTGCTTCAACCCAAAAAGACTTAGGTAATTTACTACTATTTAAAAGGGTTCTAGCACATTCTTGTAAAGTTCCATTTTTCCTTTCTACAACACCATTTTGTTGAGGTGTTCGTGGAATTGAAAAGTTATGACTAATTCCTTTCTTGTTACAAAAATCTTTAAAAAATTCATTTTCAAATTCTCCTCCATGATCCTTCGAATCTTTTTAATTTTTAAATCAAACAAATTCATTATTCGTTTGGCAAATATTTTAAATAACCCAAAGGTATCACTTTTGTGTTTCAAGAAAAGAGTCCATGTAAATCTAGAAAAATCATCTACAATAACAAAAACATATTTATTATGATTTAACGAACGAGTTTGAGTAGGACCAAAAAGATCTAGATGTAGTAATTCTGAAGGTTGATTCGTAGAAATCTTATTTTTTTAATTTGAAAGAACTCTTTTTAAGTTTACCAAATTGACAATCATCGCATAAATTTTTTACTTTAAAATTGATTTTTGGTAATCCTCTAACTAATTCCTTTTTAGATAATTTATTATTTTAAAATTTATATGACAAAATCTTTTATGCCACAACCATGGATCTTCATGGTTAACTGTTAAACATAAATTTGTCTTTTGTTTTGATTTCATGTTTAAGACGTATATGTTTATATTTCTGATTCCTTCAAAAATTAAATTTTTATGCTCATCAAAAATGTTACATTTATCTTTTTCAAAACTTATTTGAATTTTTTTATCATAGAGTTGACTTATGCTTAAAAGATTACGTTTCAAATTTTTAACTAATAAAACATTAGAAATAATAGGAGAGTCAGATATATCCGTATTTATGACTTCACCAATGCCAATGACATAGCCTTTTGAATTGTCTCCGAATGTCACAGTGCCTCCATCCATGTATTTTATATTAGATAGCATGTTTTTATTTCCTGTCATATGCTTAGAGCAGCCACTATCCAAGATCCATTTCTCCTTTTGTCTTATTTTAGGTACCCTAAAGATAGAAAGAATTTATTGGTACCCACTTCCTCCGTTAGGGTCCTAAATGTTAGGTGGAGAAGGTAGCCATACCCATGTGGGTTTGGGACCTTTAAAAACATAATTTGAATTATATATTACATTTTGCAAGAAGTTTTTAATATGTTTTTCCCTAATAAGTTTATTGTTTGTTTTAGAAATCCATATTTTTACTTCTTTTGGTATCTTAGTCTTTTTAAGACTTATTTTTTTTCATGTATTTTTACCTTTTTAGGAACATCCTTTTTCTTAAATTTTCTATATAGAAAACTATGATTTTTAGAATTACCATCCTTTTTGTATCCTAAACCATTTCTATTTCCTGATGGTTTAGAAGTTTTTATTAAATTTTCTAAATTTTGTTTTCCTTTGTTGAATTTTGAAACATTAGTAGTGATTTTTTCTAATTCACTTTTGAGTTTTGAATTTTCAGAAAGTGAATTTTCTAAATCATTACTTAGTTTATTATATTTTTCTAAAAGATCTTCTTTTTCTAATTCAATATTTCTAAGTTTATTTGCAAAAGAAACATTTTCCAAGGATAAATTGTTATTGTTAGATTGTGAATTTTCTAATTCTTCTTCTAGAATGGTTTTCTCATCTTTTAAAAGTCCAATCTCTATTTCCATTCTATTTATCTTAGAAATAAGCTCCTTATTTAACTTCTTTTGTTCTCTAGATTTATCATCTAGTTCCATGCTAATTTCTAAGATTTCATTATAGGTAAGTTCAAGACATACCTCATCAACTTCTGCCATAAAGCATACGTTTGCTTGTTCTGAGTCACTGTCACTATCGCTTTCTGATGAAGATGACTCCGAATCATCCCATGTAACTTAAAATGCTCTTCTTTTCTTTTTGAACTTCTCAAATTTCTGTTTCTTTTTATCGTTCTTTGGGCAATCCTTCTTTATGTGTCCATATTCATCACAATTATAACATTTTACCAAAATTTGATTTGTTGAATTTGGTTTGTCGTTTTTCTGAAATTTTGTCATTTTTCCGAATTTCTTAAATTTGTTGTAGTTCTTTGCTATGAAAATACAATCTCTTCCTCATCCAAATCTGAATCTTCTTTATTTGCTTGAAAAGCTATAATTTTCTTTTCATCATTTTGTTCTTTCCTAACCTGCAAGTTAGCTTCATACGACAAAAGATTTCCTATTAACTCTTCAACCTTGAGTTGAGAAAGGTCATTAGCCTCTTCTATGGCTAATATTTTTCTTTCCCACTCATTAGTTAATGAGTTTAATATACTAGTTACTAAATCAAAATCAGTAAACTTAACTCCAAGAACCATCAAATCATGTTGAATAGTTTGAAATCTAGTATACATATCACTAATAGTTTCACCTGTCTTCATTTTGAATGATGACAATTGATTTTGTAAAATCGATATTTTAGTTTGTTTGACTTTTGTAGTTCCTTCATGAGTGATTTGTAGAGTTCTCCATATGTCATAAGCAGTAGTGCACATCATAACATGTGAAAACTCATTTTTATCTAATGCACAAAATAAAACATTCATGGCTTTTGAATTATTTGATGCTGCTGCTTTTTGAACATCAGTCCAAGTAGTTAATTCAGTTGTTGGTGGTTTATATTTCTTTTGAGTAGCAACCCACATTTCTAAACCATTAGCTTCCATAAAAATTCTCATACGTGTTGACCAATAAGCATAATTAGACCCATTAAATAGTGGTGGTCTTTGTGTAGATTGTCCTTCTTGAAAAATGTTACTAACAATATTATTTGCCATTTTAAACACAATGAAAACAAATACAAATTACTATTATTTGTTAAAACCTTGCTCTGATACCAATTATAATTCTATAGTAGGATCGAATGTGTGTCTTACACAATAGCAAGTATTAATATGAAGCAAACAGTAAGCAGTAAAGATAAAGTAAAAGATAATCACACCAATCTTTTATACTGGTTCGGACCTCCCGTCCTACGTCCAGTCCCGAAGCTCCCCTTTGGCCTTTTCAACTATCAGAAACTGTCCTCTCTTTACCCAGAGGAATAGGTTTACAGATGAATAGAAATGTTGACAATCTTGTGTTCTACAAAAACACTGATATTGACTGAATCGTACAAGGTGCTCCTATAATCTCTTTGAATAGATATGAGAATTTAAGGGCTTAGAGAAAATAGAAGTATAGAATGCTTGATAGAAATCTAGAGGGCTTGAGAGAATAAAGAGCTTTTCAGAATATAGAGTAGATCTAGAAAAGAGCAAGTATCTTGAGAGCATGGATCTCTTGATCAATTTATAGAAAATCAAAGATTTTAATAAAGAGTTGTAATTTCTGAAAGAAGCCTCTTATGAAACGAAATTTCTTTTGAGAAAATCATTTTGAAGAAGAAGAGTGAGAAATTGTACCCTTTCAGAATAAAGAGGTGGTTTCAAAATAATGGTCGTATGTACAACACAGACGTCTGTTAATTTTCTATAGATACAATAAGGAGGCGAGAAATTAAATAAATACAATAAGGAGGCGAGAAATATCAAATTTCAAATATCATGATACATTAATTTAGGTATACAGATAAAATTGTAATGAAAAATCATGAATTTTAATATATAAATCACGATTGTAAATAGCATAGGTTGTGAGAATTTTTGCGTTGGTCGAAAGGCGAATTTGGTCAAATTGAGGAGATGGCGGCAGTCGTGGGTGATGGCGCCGAGGTCGGAGAGGCATACGAGGTTGGTGAAGCTAGGAAAAATACAATTAGATTTTTCTATTGGGGAATTTGAGTTCTTAAGATTGAAATAGGATTTTAGAGTCAAAATTGTAGCCTAGGTTTTAAAGCGAACTGTGTCGCCGAGTGGGTACTTTAGGCGATCGCACCGGGTGGATCTAGTGAAAGAGAATGTCCTCAACCCCTCACCGAAGTATGGTCGACGCTGGAGGTGAGTTATGGTGGCGTGAGGTGTTTAAGTCGAGATGGGTTGATTTAAAGTTTTCTGTTGAGATTCGAAAATTTGATACAGTAGGGTAATGGAGTTTTTGAGGGTGGAGATGAACTTGGGGTTGGGATTGTGATCTGCGGCAATGATCAGGACGATGGCTTGGCGGTGGAGTTGTTCGTGCATATGCGCGATGAAGCCAGTGTGCATGGTGGTAATCAAACAATAAGAGGAAAGAAAAATTAAGGAAAAGAGAGAGAAGGGGTCTGAGGAGTTGATCACCTGGTTGTTAAGTGATTAATATTGCCAAACACGTATGGTTTAGACTTGGATTTACCTGGCATGGCAAAAAAAGAAGAGAGAAAGAAGTCGGGTAGGGAAGGAATGTGGGTCGAACGAATTGATCACTATTTTTTTTGTTGAAGCTAAATTCATGGTTCATTAACGAAATGGAAAATATAGGGTATGGGGCTGTTGTGTTAAGGTGTTGTGGGCTATTGGGCCTTCGGGCTTGGAATTTATTAAAAGATTTAATAAGGTTCTTTTAGTTTTTTTAGTTTCGTTATTAAAACATATAAACATTTTTTTCTTTTATAATTTAAGCAATATAGCTTACAGGGAGCGACAAATTAAATTAGAACGCCTGCATGAAGGTTGGAGCATAATGGATCGAGAACCGTGTTATTTAAATTAATCAATTTTAAATAAAATTGATTGTAACATAGATAAATGATAAATATATCAATATATAGAAATAAATAAAAATAGAGGATTGGGAAACTATTGGATTAGTTCGATATTGCAAAATAGACAACGTCGTCTAGCCTTAAGATCAAATCTCCAATATATATAAACAATAATAAAAAGAAAGGAACGGAAAGCTATTGAATTATTTCATAGTCATAGAAATAGACGTCGTCGTCTAAGCTTAAATTCGAATCTTTGATATTTATGTATATATAGGTATTTTTATATATAATCTATTAAAACAAAATAAAAGTTTATATAAAATCGATGTGTTTATTTCCAATGAATTTGGAATAAATATGATGTAAAATTAGTTGATGTCCATGATCAAATAGTTCAAACAATTATTAAGTTTGAAATTAAATGTTAAATCATTATTGATTGTTAATGTTGTGATAAATGATTGTTGTTAATTATCTGTTATGCTATGAAGTGATCAATCAAATCTAAATTGGTTAAAATAAAATGTTGACATGTTTTATTTAAAATTAAACCCCTTTATATCGATAACTGTTATGAAATTAGAAATGAGACTTGTATAAATTAAATTAAAAAAATGGGCATGTTATGAAAATTACATATGATATTAAATAACTTATATAAATAGTTTACTTATATACGCTGTTTAAATTTGATACTTAAAACACTGACTATCAAATAATATTCCTTACATGTTAGTTCGAAGAAACCGGGATGGGAGCTGGACCCAAAATCACTTCGAACCAACTTTACGTTCGTAAACTAACTTGCAAGAGTACACATAAAAATGGTAAAATTGAAGACCGTAGATCTTCATAAGCGAAAAAAATACTTGTTGAAATTCTCTGGTTAGCTCCCAGTGATATTTTGGCAGTTATTCTATAGGGATTAAAATCTTTGAATTGCAAGGACTACTCGCTACTGATCCATGGGATGATACCTATATTGGATGAAGTAGGAGAGTACCTTTGGTTCATTCTGTTCCTAGTTTACTTGTATGGACGAATGTCTAACAGAGTATTTCCTAAAAACTATGTATGTTGATTTTTACCAATAAACTGAGTTGGTGGCAAAGAAGGGCACTTCTTTTATACCTAGAATATATTTGTGGACGTCAATTAGTGATTTGATGGATCTGACGATGTGACATTCAAAGTAAATGGTGGCTAGATGTTCAAAAAGGTAAAGCATAATCTCAAGTCTCATCAATCGGGAAATGACAAAAATCGAGCAGGCAACATGGCTAAGTGAGTCTCTCCCAATTAGGGTGTATTATTTTCTATCTAGAGAAAATCCATTACCTTCTTTATTCTTTCGATGTTGTCCCTTTCGGGAAACGATTGCTGATCCTAACAATTGTTGGTATACAATCAATACACTTAAGCGAAATGAGTGGTCAGTCATGTATTACCAAGTTGCAAGATGTATCATGGGGATGCCTGTTAGGATCTGAGGAATTATGTACCTTAAATCGCTTGGGAAGCGATCTGGTTGTCTTGAGAAAACAAACTTACATGGGACGTATGGTAGTCCATCTAGAATAGGGGTTATCCTTTAGCCCTGGATAGATGCCAATAGCCATTCATTCAAATATTAAGGTATTCAAGGCTTTAGTTAGTGGTAGCTAGGTTATTGTTTGTATGGATGCTAAGATTTCGTGTGTATTCTCTTCTATTTCTCTGGGTAGGCTGTCACCGTAGGATACTGAAGAGAAACGAGGATTGGAAATCATGTTCGGACTAGTATTTACTTCTTTGTTGTTTTGAGTAGCATATTTTATGTGATTATTATGTTCTAACTCTATGGTTGTAAGGATAGACCAAGTGAGACTTAAATTATCTCGTACCATTTTTTTGTATAGTTATGGATAGTTATTTATCGCTCACACCGGACTATTATCTGACTTAAGGTTTTATGTTTCCTCTTATTACCATAGGGTTCTCATCAACATTTTCGTTAAGTAGACTGAGTAGCAGATGACATGTTTGGTGATGATGCTGCTATGTGATGACGAGCAGGAGGCTAGTGTATTGCTATTCTACTATTATATAGCTATTTGGATGGTTTCCTCTATTTTGACTATTATAGACTCTGATGAGGGATTTAATGAGGCTTGATGCATTCAGATATTTAGATTTTGAGATGTATTGTACATGACTCCTGAGATTTTTATGGGGATAGGATTTCCTTCTTTACTATGTTTCACTACTATATCTTGCTATATATTATTTTACTATGTATTATCCATGCGTAAGTTATACGTAAGATTTTGTTTCTGTTTATCTTTCCTTGATGATACCCTGTATCGTCCTAGCACATCATACATCACATTTTTCCTTTAGATTGTGCAGGAAGTATGAGGAAGTCGTCATACCTCCCTAGTAAAATAAATAGAAGGTTTACCTCCTAAGGAACCCTCGTGATTTCCTTCAATACCAACTCCTTCAATCTGGGACTCAACCCTCTTTTTCATAGCCAGTTCCAATCCTTAAATTCTCCAAAATTCAAATCAAGTCATCCCCCTACTTGGCACACGCCATAAATATTAGCACAGAAATTAATCACCAACGCTAAACAATCCAAGTCACAAAACGATCACTAAATAGTCCAAAAAATAGTAAAAGAACATGAGAATTTATAGTGGTTCAACATCGTGCCTGCATCCACTGTGAGATAGTCTTTTGTGTATACTGTTACATTGCAAATATAATACTGGTTTAATTACAAGAATGTAGAGAGAAGGTGTTAAATTATTACTTTGGAAGAGCTTTCAACTAGAAGAACCAAAATGATCCATTTTCTAAAAGTTTAGGCCCTCTATTTATAGATGGAGGTCAACTCAAATCGGTCTAAAGATTCACATAATATGAAGGGTAGTGGAGGTGACCAAGTCAGTGGAATGTGGATCTGATCACCCATATTTCTGTTTCGGAATGGTACTGATCGTAATCCAACCAATTTAGTGTAGAATGATATTACCTAATCCATTCCTTTTCCATTTACTTAAGTTTTTCGTTCATGTGTTTGCTTCATTCCAGTCTCAAACAATGATACCACATTAATCCAATATGGTGTAATCCATGTCGATCTAACATATGGGAGTCATAGCAGTCCCTCTTTAATGACATGAGCTAAGTCGATCTGGAAATGAATGATTAGCCGATTTGGAACTTCAATCCACTTTTTTCTTCATATTTATCCAACCTCGTGGTTCCATTCAAGAAAATCCAGGTATCTGTAGCTTCATGTTATCATTCAAGCTCGACAACTTTTTGAACCGTCCTCCTTGATGGTGGAGTAATATGTATATCCAAGTACATAGCCTAATGTAAAAATGTAGGTTAACACTCATATATATTTTCCCCTTTGGGTAATGACTGTATTTTACTATAAAATTGTAGGCATGTGAATTACAAGTATATGTTTAATTTTGGTGACACAAAATCACAAATAGATGGAAACAAATATGCAAAATGGAAAGTATATATTTTTAATATGGAAATGCATAAATTATTGATTGCATGAGATAGATGTAGGGATTATTTTATTCCAACTTTGTTATTGAAGGGAATTAATGATTTACTTGTTATTTCGCCATTTGTTACCTCAGTAATTTACCTCCATTATTTATTACCATATCTTGGTAATTTGATTGATGACTCACATAGATTTCACTGGTTATATATTGATGAGTAGACTTCGTTGTAAACCCATCCTTGCATGGTGTCAGCGATCCCAAATGGAGTGTCTCTTCTTGTAAAGCCTAATTTAAGGTTTGGAAATGTAAACTCTTATTTTGTAATGTCCTATAATTCTCTCATGTGGAATAAAATCTCTATCCTTTGAACTAGACGTACATTATCTCGATGGTAGTGCAGCCAGTATAAATATCGTGCGTCTCTTTGTTTTCCTCGTTATAGTTATTTACTATTTGTTTGATGTAATAGAATAATTTGTATCAGATTAGATTGATGTTCAATTTGCAAATCTAGATCTTGTTTATTGTTCTTCCGCATCTGTGAAACCTTTTCACACAACAGATTGGTATCAGAGCAAGGCGATTTTTTTTAATTTGTGCATCAATTATTTCTACAAAGACTGGTAGATTCAATGGTGATTATGCTATTACTATTTTGGAGAAAAATTAGACTTTGGTGGAGAAGATTATGTTGAGAGAGAAGAGTGTTCAAGGCTTGGAACTTTGATGTAGCTTGAGCTCCAGATTCTCATTAAGGTGGCGTTATATGTTAGAACACGGCCTGACCAACCGTAGAAAAGAAACTCTTTGTAGAAAATAACTTGGCGTAACTTCTTAGAGGTGGTAGCAACCTAAGCCGAACCTCTGGAGGTGTTAGCGACTTTTCCAAGTGTTTGAGGACTCTATATAACTTCAAGTTCAGTCGAGAAATGCTCGCATTGCATGAGAGTTAGGTGATAAAGAGTTTAGTATTTTGAAGAGACCACTGGATTTAGAAACTATATTGATGTAGTTGATTTTGGTGATGGATTTGACACTGTTAAGGTTTATCGACTTGTGATGCCGTCTTGGAGAGTTCAGTTCATAGAACTAATTTTGGTAGATCCTGTGTAATTGTGATACATCGTCGATTTTGTAATGTCGTCTTAAAGAATTAGTGCTACATGCAGGTATGTGGAAGGAGATAGATTTATCTTGCGTACAAAGATTTAGATCTTGGCTCTGTATTTGTATTGGTGATTGAGAGAATTATTTTTGGCCTTGGTGGTGTTGAGATTACTTTGGTATCTGCCTTCTTTTGATTTTGAATATTTGCAACATTTTGTTGGCGGATGAGGACATTGTCTGAGCTCGTTAACAAGGTGTGATGGGGGTAGCTTTGCTAGCACCCGTTAGGTAAATATTCATTTTTGGTTTCTGTCTCTCTATGAGATTTTGGTTTAGGTGGAGTTCTTATGAAGAGTTTTATGCTGAAAATAGAATTTGACTCGAAGTGGGTTGTTAGAGATATGTGATTTTGCATCAAGGTGGAGTGTTAAATTTTGGTGACACAAAATCACCAATAGATGGAAACAAATATGCAAAGTGGAAAGTAAATATTTTTACTATGGAAATGCATAAATTATTGATTGCAAGAGATGGATGTAGGGATTATTTTATTCCATCCTTGCTATTGAAGGAAATTAATGATTTGCTATTGCACCAATTGTTACCTCGGTAATTTATCTCCATTATTTATTACCATATCTTGGTAATTTGATTGATGGCTCACATAGGTTTCACTGGTTATATATTAAGGGGTGGACTTCATTGTAAACCCATCCTTACATGTGCCAGTGATCCCAAATGGAGTGCCTCTTCTTGTAAAGCCTAATTTAAGGTTTGGATATGTAAACTCTTTTTTTGTAATCTCTTGTAATTCTCTCATGTGGAATAATATATCCCTCCTTTGAACTGGACGTACGCTATCTCAATAGTAGTGGAACCAATATAAATATTTTGTCTCTTTGTTTTCTTTGTTAATTAAAAAATCACTAGACACCTTCCTTAATTAATTAAAGATATGAGATATGATGCTCTTGGTTTTATCATTGTCAAAATTGTAGAATTATCTTCATTGTATCTTCTAGTCCTTTAGATGGTAACTACCATATGTCATCTCTCATTAAAATACTTGGTAAATGAGAATATAAGAAATATCCTTTCAAATACCCTTGGTAATCAAACTGGGCTTCTGAGACCTAAAGGTTGATAACAGCTTATGTTCAAGGACCATAGGTCATGAATCAACTTATCATATAATTTAAGATAAAATTTCCACTTTGCATTATGATGTTTTTGTCTATATTGTAGAAAAGTCATTAGTGTTTAAATGACTCTTGTAGTTGCAGGTATGGTAATCTTATTCAGCTTGCAGAGGCATCGGGATATCACCCTTTTTTTTGCTATATTGAGTGATATTTACATAGAATAAAAGAAAATAATCCATGCTTGCCATGGAATATGTTAGCTACGTGGGCAATGAAAAAAGGCAAAAGAGCCATCTGTTTTGGCTATTAGTGTTGAACCAATCAACTATGTTTTAAATAGATGGATTAAAATCCTATTATGTGTGCATATGTAATAATGTATGATTCTCTTATAAAGTTTGTTAGAAAATAAAGTGACCATTTATGTTGTAATTATCATGGATACTGGTGTCATGGAATAAATGTGTCGAAACCATAAGTTATACATACAATGTGATGATGGGCTGAATTACAAACAAGGTTTTAGATCGCGGATATCGGTCGCGTTTCGTCTTGGGAATTTTATAGACTTGGTCTCGTATCGGAGGAGATCTTGGACGAGATGCTTCTAACTCGGGGGTTCGTCTCGGATTTCCATCTTGGATCTGAAAGCTCATATCGGAACAATCTCGGGGGACATGATATATTAAAAAAATATTATTTTTACAAAATGATTTTTGTGAATGCTATTGAAAACATAGTAACTTAAACTTAAATTGTAAAATAACTCTATTATTCTTTATTTTGCAAAAGATTGTTCACACTCTAGATCGTAAATCGTAATATGCTTAAAACAGAAATATTATTAGTCATAAAACATTAAAAAATCAGCATACATAGACCGTAAAGTACATAATTTTATAAGTAAAATGTATGTAAAAAAGACAAATATGAAAATCAAAAGCATTGTAGAACATATTTGAACATACAATATGGTCATTTAACATGCAAATGTAAAATAAAAAAAGATTATCACGACTAGATTTGAATTTTTTAATTATTGTTCTAGTTTAGGCATATATTTAAATTTTAACAAAAAAAACTAATATCTCGGACGATATTCTAGTATTTCATCTTGGTCGATATATTATTTGATTTGGCAATATCTTGGGTTATATGTTCGGAAGGAGATTTAGAGTGATATTTTCTGTTTCATTTCAGAAGGAGCCTAAAATGAGATCTCAGAGGAAATCTCAGGGGATATTCGCAAGATTTGAAACAGTGATTACAAATATACAATAATTGATTATTGTCAGTTGATGTATGTGGTTGTTGTCCTTAAGAAATAGTATGATTAGGGCTGTCAATAGGTCATGTCGGGTCGGATTAGGTCGGGTTCGGGTTGATTTATAAAAGGTTGGGTTAACATATTTATTAAATGAGTCATTTTTTCCCGACCGTAACCCGACCCGTTTATAAACAGATTGACTCAACCCGATCCATGTAACCCGTTTAACTAAATGGGTCGTGTCGGGTCGGGCTTAGCTGTTTGACCCATTGGCTAATATTGCCCACTAATATAAACAGCAAAAGAACTAAATCACCAACAAACAACACAATTGTATAATCACCAACATGTAGCGAGTTACAAAATCACTAACAGGCGACAAGTTACAAAATCACCAACATGCAGCATATATATAAAACAAGAAATCACCACATCTAAAAATCATTCTTCATACATAATAATAAATGAGCATACTGCATGGATAAAAGACTAACGGTATGGAAGAGATACAACTTATATAAGTAAAATATAACTAACAACATACAAGAATAAATTAGTAAAATATAACAGCTTACACAAGAATATATGAGCATATTGATTACTGCATGCATGAAAGACCAACACTAACAACATAAATAAAAGACTAGCAGTATGAAAGAGATACAACATATAATTGGGTTTGGTGGTCAAAATCGGGTTAGCAGGTCAACCCTAAACCCACCCGTTTAAACGAATCAAATTCGGGTTGATCCGAAAACGATTCGCCAATTAAACGAGTTGGGTTAACCTGCTAATTTCTATGTGGGTTTCGGGTTGAGTTTCCAGTCGTATAGAAAATTGACAGCCCTAAATACGACTCTTTTTTTTTCTTTTTGCCCAGCAGAGAGTAACAACAGAATAAGAAACTGTTTTCTTGAAAGATCTTAATCTTTGTACAATTAATTCAATAGGTTCCGATATGCTTCCACAAAATTTTGGTTATTTATTATTTTTATTTCTCATGAGTTAATTGGGTTTATGTCGGTTTAAATACTTCAACAAGTGGTATCAGAGCAATTCTAAATTAGTTCTTGGGGATATTTTGTATAGATTTAAAAAAAATGAATTTGATGCGGAAAATATTAAAATACTCTGTATGGATTCTATATGATAAAGAACTCATCGGTAAGGGAAAGAAAATTATTACAATGGTATGATCCATATATTATTATGTTCAAAGCATGCCAGGAATACATTGAAACTTTGACTTGATGTAATCGAAAGGTAGTACAATGGAACACAATTAGAACAAATTATAACTTCTGACATGTTATATATAAAGAGATAGATTCAGGTGATCTTAGTTTATGGATTCGTTATTTTTCAAATCTGGCGCTTCATAAAGAAACCATTTGTTATATTTTGCAATATTTAAAAAAATACCATTTATTATATTGATTCAGTCAAGCACTATCCTTGATCTGAATAATCTGGAAAATGAAGCAGTTGGTTTTCGTGTATACATATACATATATATATCTTGGATTATGTACGTGTTTTTTATGCAATGTTCCCAACTTTGATTTTTTTTTTTTGAAGTTTCTATTAAACTGGTTCATGCATGTATTCATGTATTAAATAATCATGATTATTAATGTAGTTAAATTAAGGATACACCTAAATTATCACTTGCCTACACCTAAAACTATCCAAAATTGCTACTATGACAAAAAAAATTTTGTCAAAAAGTACACCAGAGACAAAAAAATAGGAGGTCCACCCCTTGAATTACACAAATACCCCCCCTGAATTCAATGCTTACCCCCCTGAATTCCGGAATTACCCCCGTTTCTTACTTTTTGACAAAAAAAAATTCGGGCTTTCTAGCACTACCCAAAACTATCACATGTAAGTTCGTATTTATTGCTATGGGGAACATTAATGCATACTACAAACATTTTTTTGATTTCTTTGCTGCCAAACTTATTTGGGTCCACTTAAGGTCATTTACGGCACAGTTAACATGCACCGTTAATGTAGTATATATTAGGAACTATGAGTGTGTTTGTGGATAGCGGTAGCGGGGTATTTTAACAGGATATTTTAGTAAGCGGAGAATGCGTTTGCGGGTTTAAGCAGACCTTTATTATTTTATTTTGTAATTTAATTAATTAATGTTTAAAATATAACAATATTATTAATGCAGAATAACGCAGTTAACCAAACAGGGCAGTCCACTACATAATAATATTACATAAACTAATAAAATGGAGAAATACAACACACTACTAACGCTAACGGAAATTTCTCAGTTGATAACTTATATAACCAAACAAGTCTTGGTCAGATAGTACCTCCACCACATCCAAGATTGACGGACCGATGCGTAAAATCTCAATAACCTCCCACTTTAGAACATTAGTAACGATAGAGAGAACAACAAAGAAACATTCAACCGCGACTGTGAAACGATCCGTTTGAACGAATGAGGGTGGTCTGGTAGGTTGTCTACTAGATGTGACGTGTGACATCTGTCTGCATGTAGACTGAACTGGTGGTGGACTCCCCCCACTCAAAAAATCACGATACATAGCTACATCGGCCGCAGTAAAGGGTTGTGGTGGAGGGGGAATTTGGTAACTACAGGTGCCTTTCTTTATGCAGCACCCAAAATGCTCATCTTGCTCACAAACTTCAAAGGTGGATTTCTCCTGAACCTCTAGTACAAGCGTGCAGGACTGCTCTAACATTCATCTGAGCCGTCGAGGTGATCCTGAGCAGTATCCCATACACCACTTGGAATTTGAAACAGATCGTTCCAAGCTGTCCATACCCTCTTTAGAATATCCCATTTGTTATTTATCTGGGTTTGCGTCAAATCATCATCGGACAGCTCATTGAATTCCCTCTGAACCGCGGTCAAGAATCTCCTCGTGCCTTTGAGTTGAATATGATTGAGAAAGATTTCTTTGAAAGCCATCATTTTTTCTACTGACCATGTAGAGATGGACGTGGACAAAGATCCTGAATTTGAGGCAGAAGAGTGTGCCACTTGACTAAAAAAAAGAATAAACAAAAAGTATGGAATATATATATATATATATATATATATATTGGATATACAAACGTTCAAAATATAATAACGAAGAAAATTACCTGAAAATTACCTGGAATCGATTGGAAATTTTTTTAGAACTAAGAGGAGAGAGTTGGAAACAAGAAGCAAAAGGTGAGGACAAGAAGAATTGGGGATTTTACAGGGAGGGGGAGGAGCCCAACGGCTCAATTTTGAGCCATTATGATAACGATCCAAAGTGAACCGTTGGCTAACGGACGCGTCTGTTAGCCAGACGGTCGTTTTGGACCGCCGAAATGTGCCTGTATTTCAATTTCATACTTATCTAGATAAACAATTTAAATTTGGTTTTGTATTCTCTTAAGAATATCTAACATTTTGAATAGATTCATTGAAGTAGAATATCATCAAAGCGATAAATTTTGTGTAGATTAATTTAATTAAAATATTAAAATGATCGTGTGTATGTTTATTCATTCATTAATGAACCTATACAAGATTTAGTATTTGGCCAAGATTCATGCATACATGTGGTGATAAATGTGTGACTATTACAAAGCATTTTGTGTGAGAAATATGTTTGGCCAAAGATTGTATATTGTTTGACATGATTTATTGTATGATTGCTACAACAAAAGCACTGCTTACAATTAATATTATTGTCCAAAGACTTTTTATTAGTGATGTTTTTGGTATCTTCAGGTGGGATTAACCATTATTTAAATTTATTGCTTTTTCGGATTTTTATATGAGCATATTATTTATATGATTATATTTTTCTTCTTTGGTTGTTGCTACTGTATCCATTAATATTAATTCGGTACCCATCCTTCATGGTAATAACTTTAAGGACTAAAAGGAGAACATTTTCATTGTTCTTGGTTGTATGGATCTTCACCTTGCATTAAGGATGTATCATCTGGCTTCTCTTTTGGATGCCACCTCCTTCGAAGAAAGGATAATTTTTGAGAAGTGAGACTGTTCAAATCGCATGAGTCTTATGATCATTAAACGCGACCAATCTGAGGCTTTTAGGGGTACAGTATCCAAAGTGATCACTGGTGCTATAATTCTTCTTGTTGAATTATAGCAATTGGACATTTTAGGTTGTTATTAGGAACTGGTTTTTATTGTTTGTGGAAGACGTGTTTGTTGTACCATCATTTAGGTGTAATTTGGTTTATGCTTTTGTGTTACAAATTTGGATATGGTTGTTCATTTGGAAACAATTAGTTAAGTTCATCTTTAAATTCAAATGTTGTTGGAACTGGTTATTTAAATGCTTATGACAATATTTATTTCCTTGAAACAGTTGCATCCTATAATGAAACCTTGCATGTAGAATCACATGGTACTAAACATAATTAAATAAGAAAAATTTAGCATTCTTATGGCATAAGCGCTTAGGTTCTATCTCAAAAGGTAAAGTTGAGCTCTTATTATCTGATGGCATTATAGAATCTCTTGACTTTACAAACTTTGATGTTTGTGTAGATTGCATTAAGGAATAACATACCAAAACTAAAATATTGGATGCTAATAGACTTTTAGACATCTTATAATTAATCCATACAGATATTTATTGGCCTTTCTCTATGTCATCTTGGAATAGTCAATGATATTTCATAACATTCACAGACAACCACTCATGTTATGGGTACCTATGTCTCACTCATGAAAAGTCACAATCACTGCATGTGTTCAAACCTTATAAAGTTAAAGTTGAGAATGAACACAACAAAAGGTTAAAAATGTCAAATCCGATCGTGGTGGTGCGTACTACAGTCGATATGATGGCTCAGACAAATAATGTCCAAGATCATTCGCTAATATCCTAGAGAAATGTGGTATTGTCCCAAAGTACACATGAAAGGATGGCATGTTACAAATGGTGTTGCTGAAATATGAAATAGGAGTCTTAAGGATATGGTAAGGAGTATGATTTCCATGCCACCTTACTCGAGTCTTTTTGTGGGGAAGTATAAAAGATGACAACTTACATTCTCGATAAAATACAATAAAAGCAACTGCAAAAACACCTTGTGAGCTATAGACAAGTCAACAGCCGAGTCTAAAGGTCTTTCTCAGTTAGGGATATAAAGCTGAGGAAAGGCTTTATATGCCATAGGAAAAGAAAAGGGACTCCAAAACAGTGAGTATCTACTTTATCGGTTATTCTGAGCGTTTTAAGGTTCTAAATTTTAGGATACCATAGTTAAAAATATTATTGAGATGGGAACTACAATATTTCTGAGGAAGCTGAGTTTGGAGGAATAAATAAAGTTAAAGACATTGCTTTTGAGAAAGAATTGGATTCAAACCCAATTTCTACTATCACTTTTGACAATGTTCAGTTTCCTACACCTATCATTGATCGGGATGTGAATATGGAACCTCAATAATACGATGTTGTATAAATCCTTACTTAAAATGAAACAATTATTCCAGAAGAACAAACTTAACAATCTCAAGAACTAGTGCCATTAAGAAGGACCATGAGAGAAAGGTGAAGTTCTATTTTAGTTGGTTATATTGTATCTCTTCAAGAACATGAGAATGACAATGGAATGATGGAAGAAGGCCTAATCCACATTCAACATGTAACGAAAAATTCTAGCTCTCAAAAGTGGATGGATGCCATGAATGAGGAGACAAGTCCATACAAGAGAATAAATTTTGGGAACTCATCTATTAAGGGCCAAAACCAATTGGTTATAAATGGATATTTAAAACCAAAAGGGATGCAAAGGGTAATGTGGAGAGGTATAAGGCATGCCTTTTAGCAAAAGGCTATATTCAAAAAGAAGGCATCAATTTTATAGAGACTTTCACTCTAGTTCTATGACCCATGTTTCTCATCTTGATATTGAGTTACATCAGATGGATGTTAAGATAGAGTTTCTCAATGAAGATGTTGATGAGACAATTTATATGGTACAACAAGAAAACTTTGTGTTGAGAGATCCAATGAATATGATTTGTAAATTGACGAAATCCATATATGGACTTAAGCAGGCTTCTTTTAAATGGTACCACAAGTTTCATCAAATAATCTTCTCATTCGATTTTGAGACGAATGCTGTGATGATTGCGTGTATCACAAGATCAGTGGGAATGAACATATATTCCTGGTGCTATAAGTCAGTAACATATTGTTTGCCACTAACGATATAGGCTTACTGCACAAAAAAAATAATCTATTTAAGCATTTTGAGGTGAAAGATTTTAAGAATTTCTCTTTTGTATTACATATTCACATACTTCAAAAAATGCAAAAGATTCACTATGCTTTAGCTGTTGGAAATCTAATGTAAGCTCAAGTATGTACGTGTCCAGATATTATTTACATTGTAGGTATGTTAGGAAGATACTTGAGCAACCTGGTATAGACTATTGGAGAGCAGCCAAGAGGGTTTTGAGGTATCTTCAGAGAACAAAAAAAATTACATGCTCACTTATAGAAGATCAGATCACTTCTTGGAGGCCGTAGGGTATTCTGATTCTTATTTTGCTGGATGTCAAGATAGCGGAAAATCCGCATCAGGCTATATTTATTTATAAACTAGAGGAGCTACGTCCTGGAAAAGTGTTAAATAAACACTTGTAACTTCTTCCACAATGGTTGTAGAATTTGTAGCACGTTATGAGACATTAAACCATGAAATATGGCTATGAAACTTTGTCACTAAACTGCGCATATTGGAAGATGTAGAAAGACCACTGAAGTTTTATTGTAATAATAAATCAACGGTGTAGTATCCCAACAACAAATGAAGCTCAACTAAGTCAAAGAATATTGACATAAAATTCCTAGTTGTGTGTGTGTGTGAGAGAGAGAGTGCCGAGTGGACAAATATCCATATAGCACATTGAGACAAATTCCATGATAGCAGACTCTCTCATAAAAGGTTTATCACTCAAGGTCTTCATGAGCACACTGCTCATATGAGTGTTATATTCTAGAGGATATTATGGTTTAGTGGGTATCTGTATTTTATTTGTTTTATGTTTGTATTAATATATTTATGTATTTTGTTATTTTCCTAAGAGAAGTGAAATATTCAATTCATTCGCTCTGTTCATCTTGAATCTAACCTCACTTAAGTTTAAGGAGGAACAGTTGAAAATAGACATGTTTGGTTTACATTGCATGTAATGTTAATGTTACGCCTCTGTGATTGATCTATGTCATTTGACTTTATGTATGTATGTGATCATTGATAGATTTAATCATGATTAATAAGGCAAAGTCCACTTTAATCCTATATAGATATGTTTGATGGACAAGATTATTAAAGCATGCCTCTATCTAATATCAAATTTTAAGCTCATGAAGTTGTACATTTACCAAAAAGTATGTTACTCAAGTGGGAGATTGTTAGATTAAAATCTTATTACGGACACATGTTTTAATGTATGATGACATTATAAAGTTTGATAGAAAATAAAATGATCATTTATACTATAATTATCATGGGTATTAGTGTCATGGAATAAATGTGTAGAAATCATATATTATATTTATAATTTGATAAGGACTTAAATTGCAAAAATCCAATAATTGATTATTACCGGATTTCTATACACTTCAACAAATTTTTTATTATTCATTGTTTTGATTTCTCATGAGTTAATTATGGCTAAATTCAAATTAAATATTTCAACATAGATGACGTGCATATTGAGATAGGTACTAACGCTACACAAGAATTAGTGTCTTAGTTGGTATGATACTCGTCATAACTTTATCAAGAAAATTTGAACTGCATTCCTTTTAACACGTGTTTATAGCTTTTTTCTTTTTTGAAAATTGTACGCTACATGTTACCATCATAAATATTAAATCTTAAATAGAGATAATGGAACTAATTCACAGTCTGTAAATAAAAGATATACCTTGTAGATTATGAAGAAAATTTTAGCCGTTGAAAATTTTGATATAATTTCATGCTGAAAAGGTTAGTATCCTGTAAATAATAGGGTTGATTTTAGCTACAAACCTACAAGTATTCCTCCTTAATCGTCAACTTGTATTTTCACACTTTATTCTTTATAGTTTAAATAATGGTTATGTTGTTTTGATTTCTCAAGAAATGATAATTCAGAAACTTCTTTAGTAGTGGATCTTGTGTGGAAATTGTACAGCTCCCACCAGCAAATAAAACTTTCCATCCATTGTACATGTATAGAAGGAAAGCCCAATTAATGAGTGTTAAATTTTGTGATACTATATGATCGAATTGAAGTGGATGGTAGTAGCTTCGTAATAAGGAAGACGATTCGCAAATCAGATCTTATAGGAGAAAGTTGTAGATGAATATGTGTATGTCTTTCAGCTGTCCAGGGCGACAAACTTCTGTCACAAAACGATAGAAATCTGTGTCGTTAGGGTGGAGGTTTCTGAGACTTGCGACAGACGTCTGTCACTTATGGATAGGCGTTTGTGCTGAAACAGATTCTACGATAGACGTTTGTGGCCATATGATAGACTGTGTTGTTAGGAAATTGTTTCCCGAGACTGGGAACATACGTATGTCACTCCACGACAGATGTCTGAGGCGACTTTCAGGTTGAAGAATTAACAAGCTAATTTGTAAGGGACCTAGGGGCAATTTGGGCAATTTCTACATATTATTCTCTCCCTATATAAGCTATTTTCTAGTCTAGGTGAATGGTGACTAATCAAGAGAATAAGATCTAGATTTATTCAAATTAGGGTTTTGGAAACCCTAATCTTCTTCAATTCTCATCTCCACAAAATCAAAATTTTCTTGTGAATTTGATCATTGTAAACAATCTCTTGTACTCTTCTATTGGTACTAATAAAGATTCTTTCTCAAAGTGGATGTACACTGACAAGACGTTAGTGGAACCACCAAAAATTCCTGTTTGATTTACTTTTTGTTATTGCACTTATTTATCTTGTTTGGTGATTGTGATAGGCTTGTGGATTGGGTTGAGATTGTTTTTGAGATATTGATTGGAATTTTTTGCACGTTTACCACGATCTCGTCTTTCTCTGGGCTTGGGGTTCTTTTATTTGAGCGATCTTGATTCGAAATTCTCCACAACATTTGGTATCAGAGCTTTTGGTGTTGGTAGATAGTTGCAACAATGCTGGAATCATATTCAAATTGTGCCTTAACAGGTCCAAGTGGTGTAGCTCATTATGTACGTGGTTTGTACGTAGCTTTTGGATCACAATTGGTTGTTAACAAGTGGATTGGCGATAATGATTTTGAAAAATGACAATGGAAGATGAATGCGGTTCTTAGGTGCAATCGGGTACATCGGGTAGTGATTGATACAAATTTGTTGCCAGTAGACATCTCTGATGCGGAGCGAGAAGAAATGGAAGAGTGGGCATTCATTACACTTCAACTTGCTATGGGAGAGAATGTTATCTCTGAAAATAGTGGTGAGACAACTGCTAAGGGTATTCAGGGGAAGTTTGAAGAGTTGTAAATGGAGAATTCACTCACAAATCGACTGATCTTGTTGCGAACTTTCTTTACCTACAAGTTGAAGGAAGGAATTTTGCTAAAGGTGCACTTGAATGTGTTTGATGATTTGCTGATGAAGATGAAGGCGATAGATTTAAAAATCGAGGAGGAGTTGAAGGCAATGATATTGTTATGTTCATTGCCTGAGCGTTGTACTAGTTTCTTAAATAGTTTGATCTATGGCTGAGATAGATTGACTCTTGATGATGTCAAGACGGGTCTTCTTAGTGAGGAATTGTAAGATCATATGAAAGAGCTGAGTGATGGAAGTAGTGGTGTAGGTAATGGTCATGGTTTATTTTTGGAGAAGGATAAATCTGAGAAGAAATAAAACCGGGGGCGTTCTAAGTCTAGAAAGCCCAGTTGGAGAGGAAAGTCAAAGGAAAGAAACAACAAGTGCTTTACATGTAAGATACCTGGTCATGGAAGAATGATTGTCCAGACAAGAGGAAGAAGAAAGTAGCATCTTCATCAGTTGCGCTGGAGAATGGTGTTGGTGAGGGAGACATAGATGTTTTGTCGGATGTATCATTAGATGTGTAAGGACCCGTAACTTCCCCGATCTCCGAGGAGAAGAGGAAGAACGGATTGCCTTGAGGACAAGACGAATCAGAACACAAACAGAAGAACATTTCATTGCTTATCAAAAAAAATTCCATCAGAATACAAGTATATTACAGAATATGAATGAATAAAATACATCAGAGAAATATCAGAGATTTAAATTACATTACATAACAGCGGAAAATAATACATTACACAACTGAAAGGGATAAACGGATACAGGGCTTTCCGAATATCATTCCAGATGTAAACCAGGATCCTATGAATATAAATCTGCAAAACCAAAACTACTAGCTGCCCGTATGGAAAATAGGGGCACCCAGAGTTTAGGTTAAAACAACAAACTCCAGGTCAGTCATGTGACTGGTGTGAGAACTAAAACAGTTATTTAACAACTTTACTTTAAAAGAGAGTAATTCAAGGGACCACGCCGTATAACACGGAACGAGTTTCCTCCCAAGAATACCAGTGCATAGAATAAACAACGCAATGCTTTTTGGAAAAATGAAGCTATTATAAGACCCAGGTCCCATCACACAATGCAATGCAAGCCAGAGGATAGGGTTTTCCCTTATAATAGCCAAATAATGCTTGATACGTTTAAAACAAATCATTTGATACTATTATAAGTGTATAGTGTCAAAACAACTTCAAATATAAATGTATCAATCCCAGGAGGCATGGGTACCATCTATCATGTCGCTAATACTAGGCTCTACAAATAAAACCGAAATATCACGTATTGGAAATTGGATTTCCATCATGAGTCGAGGCAAGGGACAAGCTCCACACCGCTTCGAGACACTATAGTAAATGCTCTAGGACTACACATTCTGGGTAGCCCTTGGAATCGGCTGGGCCGGTCCTCCGTTACGTTTGAGGATTGACAATTCCTGAACACACGTTTCTCGGTCCTATCAGACCTGTATTCGAGGCGCCTCGCATTCCAACATCCACAAAGGTATAATAATCAACGATGCCAGGGCTAGTAAAACGCTGACACCACCCATAACTAGAAAGAAACGTCGTGTTCTCCCAGCGGTCCTTATCCCGTTTTTAACTCATACCGAGGTGTGATGCTCATGAATCAACGCTATACAAAAAGCTACGTTGTATTAAAGCCGTGCTTTGATCATCAACCACAAAACTTTGCTTTTCAACAAAAGCCTTGATCACTGCATATCAGCATGCCACACAGGCAATTCATGCCTTGCGACTGATATCTATCGATATATAACCTCTGAGCTCGTACATCTCAAAGAAGGGCGTTTAGCAAGAGAATAAATTCTCCACCGCCAAACAGATATATATTTAATAGAAATCAATCAGCACAGAATAAAATCCAATGTCAGACACACAATCCATTTATAAGTCCGTTCTAGGTCTGAACGAAACCGAAGGCACCTTATTCCTCCCCCATATGTCCAATACAGGGGAGAGGTCCTCGCAAATCCATCGATCTCCAAGTACGTCTAGACGATCACCACTTATTACCTTATCTTGGGTGTACGGCCTAGTCAAGACATCGATAATCATCTAAACGATGTGAAGACCTCCAGTCTTCGACCACCGTCTTCATCCTCGACATATCGTCGAATCAGTTATTCAGAATGGGATAAACCCGGTCTTTCCGAATAACTCGCGTATATATGAAACAAGTGCTATAAAAACACAACATATGCCTTATTCCAATTTTGAATATTCTTTTTTTAAAATATTCACATCATTAGGGATTTGTTCCCATTAATTTTATCAAAGATAAATTCTTTTAAATTTATTCTTTAATCTTCCTTTGGATTTCAATTCAAACCGTATCGTGTCTTTAATTGGGTTAAAGAACTAATGTGACTTAATACACAGTTCACGATAAACCCAAATCATATTCCATTCCATCAGCCTCTAACCGTAAATTAGCAAGTGGACAATCCCCTAAGTATTAACCCCGAAGGCCGAAACCAACATCAGATCAATACCCAAGAAACCATTCAACTTAACTAATCTCCAGTTAGTTTCTGATTTCCTTAACTCCATTGTTAATCGGGTTAAAGAACCAGTGTTATTTAAAACACCGTTCACGATAAACGCAAAGAACAATTTCAATTCAATTCCAATTAAATATTTTAAACTGGAAAAATTTACTTTGGAAAATTCTTGTTAAATCTTAATAAAAAGATTTATAAATTCCAAATCTTATTTCATTGTAAATCGGGTTAAAGAACGAATGTCGTTGAAAACACAGTTCACAACAAACCCAAAATCCAATCAGTCTCTAACCGTAAATAAGTAAGAGAACAATTCCCTAAGTATTAACCCCGAAGGCCGAAACTAACATCATATTAATACCCAGGAAACCATTCAACTTAACTAACCTCCAGCCAGTTTCTATTTTTCTTAACTACATTGGTTCAAGAACAGTATTATTAAAGATACCATTCACGACAAGCCCAAAATCCAATTTGATATTAAATACAAGGCTCTGAATAGAAAATATATTAGCTTATATTCAATATCAAATTCTGAAACCAAAAAATGTTGTATTGGAATAACGATATATATATCTTCCAAATTCCTCCACAATATCCGTATAATCACGAAATCCAATATCGAAATATTCGGAAGATAATTTCGATCCAAATCCATTCCAATTCATATATTGGAAATCCTGGTTATTTTTAAAACCAATACAAATCCAATTTATTTATTTTAAAAAATATTGGATTTATTATTCTATTTCAAAACTAGTTCATTTCGATACAAATATATTTATATCTTTTCAAATATGGAATTTTTCATCCCAATTCTTTCCAAATCATCTATTTTGATTTTACACAAATTATTGATATTTTTAACAATTTTATCAAGGCACGTACAGTCGATTTCCATAAACGGCCATCGAATTGCACTAACAGCAACCTTTTCCAAATTTGATTTGGACATGATTCCAAATCCAACCATTAGATTTCAAATTTCTAATATTCGTTAGAAAGCTCTTTTCGATACGAATCCAACGTTTCCGGTTTTAGTAGAATCCGACGGTCGAATCTCCCGTAATGTCCATTTGAAGTCAATGGTCGAGATTCGCGAACAGCCGCAGCGCGGCGCATTCTATTCAGGCCATTATATTATATATATAATATATATTTCATCGATTTCCTTTTAAAACGTATTTTATAAATCGTTTTAAATTCGTTTTCAAAATAGTTTCAACTTCATATTCAATTCCAAATCAAATCAAAAATTTCCATTATCAATTCGTTTTAAATTCATTTCAAATCGATTTCAATTTCAATTTCAATTTCAATTCGTTTTGAATTCACTTTAAATCGATTTCAATTCAATTTCAATTTTAATTCATTTTGAAGTCACTTTAAATCGATTTCAATTCAATTCACAGTTCAATTCATTTTGAATTCACTTTTCGATATTCATTATAAAATGAATAAAATCGACCAAATTTCCGTTCGTGTTAAAATGGCGTTTAACTACTTAACACGGCTTCACATTTCAGTGTTTTCTGAATGTTATTTTTAAAATATTCGATAATTCTGAACTGGGATCAGACTCAGTCAATTACCATATAATTTGATTTATATGGATTTCATACACACATGTGCACAACAACAACGATAAACAATCAACCATCATCAAAAGTGCATTCTACACAATATAAGCATTAAATATAAATATTCAACGCTCATACAGCCTGTCAATCAATCGATCAACATACAGCTAATTATTGGGACTAGTGTATGTCATATATCATCCCAATACCCATGTAGGATTTCAACCAACAAATGCTGAATATTATTTGTGCAGTTGGGTGATGTGTAAAATTTATCGTCCCAATCAATATCAGTCAAATGTGTGTACATAAACAAATCTTTCGATTTGTTTATAAATATTTATTTCATTCCTATTCACGTTAAAAATTATATTTTTAACTATAAATATTTTATTTCCATTTATGAATATTTTATTTATCCATTCCACATCACAACTAATTTTCACAACAACATACAATCAAACAAACAAGTCGTCAATGGTCTGTGGACGACGGGTGTCGTGTGCTGCTAAGCACCGTCTGCATCCTAGTATATATTTCTAACTAGAAAATAAATAAAAGTGAGAAGTTCTCACCTTGGGTTCCACTCCGCCAACCTCTATTTTTGAATGGTTTGGATTTGTTCAAAATTCCAATGCATCCTTTTCACGTTGCTCACATTAAAAATCACATTTTTAATATGTTGTTTATTTTAAAGATCACATTATTATTTTTCATTGCTGCTGTATTGATAAAAATCGAATCTTTCTATTGCTAATGAATATATAAAAATCACATTTTTACATTGTCATTCAAACGACAAAAATCATATTTTTATTTTGATACATATATAATAGAAATCACATTTTTATATCGTCACTTCATATATTTTTACAATGCTTCTTTCTATATAAAAATTATATTTTTATATTTCTACTTCTTATATAAAAATCGAATTTTTATCTTAATGATATTCATATAAAGATTGTATCTTTATCATAATGAAGACATTATAAAAAACATATTTTTATTTGTTCACTATCAATATAAAAATCACATCTTTATTACCATGTTATCTATATAAAAATCGCTTCTTTATATTTCTAAAAATCGAATCTTTATATTGTTACAGACATTTAAAGATCATATTTTTATAGTGCTCTTCATACAATAAAAATCCAATTTTTAACGCAACTTCTTATTAATAAAAATCATATTTTTATCTCGCTACCTATATGATAAAAAATCACATTTTTCTATTGCTATTCATGTATAAATAGAATACATAAAGAAAACTAAAAGAAAGGAGAAGTTGAACTTACAATTTGGATTTAAAAGAGGGGGTTGTCAGGCGGCAAAAAAAGGGGGATGGTGACGCTCGAGTGCGAAGGGAAAAGGGAGAGCAGAGGGCGCGCAAGGGGTCGGAGTGGTGGCGGATGGCCAGAGGCGGGTCCCCCATTGACTAGCGACGTGGTTTTCTTTGAAGAAAAGGGGTTTGGGGTTGCGTGCTGATTGGAGAAGGAGGGGGTTCACTCGAGGAGGGAGGAGGAGCTAGGGGAAGGGGGTGCGGTGGCCCACGCCGGCGCTGGCAGCAGCGGCGGCGAATTTCCGTCCATTGTTCTCCAATTTTTTTATTCGATTTGAAAAAAGGGTGAACGGGAGGGGGGGATTGACTTTGAAGATAGAAGGAGAGAGGGGGGTTTATTTAATTATTTTATTTTCAAAAAGGTAACTTTTAAATTCAAACTCCAAACGAGACCCACCGCCTGTCGTCCCTAGCTAATTACCCTCATTCCGAGCACAATGGGATATGTATTGTAAGCTAGTTTGGCTTTTTCAATCGGTTTCCGTCAAAATCAAAATATAAATCTATATATTGAATTTGAACCGCATTTCAATTTACCGGGACCACATACAGACTCTAAAAATTCCCGAAAAATATTTTCTAGCTTCGTATTAACGATACAGTCCTAATAAAACTAATTTCGTCAAATTTGGAGACAGCTTGAAAAATGGCCATTTTCTGGTTGATCCAAATTGACTGAAACTGTCGAAACACGTTTTCTTTTACCATGCCCACATATTGATTTCAAAAATTACGAATTTTGGAATCTAGCAATAATTCAACATCGCGGATCCAACAAAAGTGGTTTCGTCGAAAACGGAGGTCGTTGCAGAATTTCCATTTTGAAGGGCCAAAATTCCATAGTGACTATTCTGAACTTTCAACACCGAATAACTTTTTATTCCCACTATGAAATTTCAATTTTTCGGATTCGTTGAAAGATATTTTCAAATAGATTCAAATATTTTTGGTTCCGCTAAAATCCGGTTTATTTTGAATCTTGTACATTCATTTGAAATTTGAAATCGAATTTTTGAACTACCGCGCCATTTCCAATTCCTTTTATAATTAAAATAAATATTTATATTCTAACTTTGATTCAAATAAATATATACATTCTAATTCTATTCAAAATAAATTTCTCGTTGTAATTATTTAAAATAATTCATTTTAAGTATTCAAAATTCATTAAAATTGCCAAAATAAAATTTTTAAATTGGTTCATATTTTCTGGGTTATTACAATCTCCCCCACTTAAAATCTTTTTGTCCTCGAAAAGGAAGGAGTTGAAAATTGTTTTACAAACCAACTCAACTTTCATTATTTTCATTATGGCTTAAGTTTTTCGACTTTTCAGTTTCTAAGAACTTTTCAAAAATTTGGCTAACACCCTAAAATTTCGCCATAACCTCCCCTGTACGGGAGCACCGGGAAAATCCCGAAATTTCCATACAGGCCTCTCCAATCCAAAAAGAAAAAGAAACAGCCAAGCGGCTAGCCTATCGGCTCATAAAATCATCCAAAACCCAAGAAATACAATAAACACGTACCTATTTATCGGGCAAACAATTTTATTCCTCTGCTCTAGCCTCCTTGCAATTACCTATTCAATGTATACACATGTATATGCATGCAATTTCCAACAATTTTCAATACAGTTCAATATTTGATTCAAACTGGCTAAATTTACCTTACATTCACATAATGGTGTAAATGAATAATCACACAACACATCCATCAATCAATTAGTGAATTAACGTTTCAAATTCACAATTTTGATATATAGTCAAAAATCACATTTTTGATGCCAAATCACAACAATTAACCCTATCTAGTTTTGGTTCTCACACTAATCAATTGGAATCATATAGAAATCCCACTATCGTCACTCGAACATAAATTCTGATGATGAGTACTCAATCATCAGAATCATCTTCGGGCTACTAGAGTATGATTTTATATCTATATAGTATATTAAAACTTTGAATATACGTTTGCAAGGCGTATATGAAAAATCTTTATATATTGGATTGTCCAAATTCAATACAAATAAATATTCAAATACGTATAATTAGATTTAAATTTTCAAAACAATAATGATTTTCATTTTAAAAATATACTCTTCACACTCGTTCTAGGATACTACTGATCCCATCTCTAACGAGCCATTCTCATTGGATATTGCTAATCCAATCTCTGATGAATTCTTTCGTATGGTTCTAATGTGTCTTCTTCTTGAACTCTGTAAACCAAAGCTCTGATACCACTGCTAGGACCTGTAACTTCCCCGGTCTCCGAGGAGAAGAGGAAGAACGGATTGCCTTGAGGACAAGACGAAACAGAACACAAAACAGAAGAACATTTCATTGCTTATTACAACAATTCCATTAGAATACAATAATATTACAGAGTATGAATGAATAAAATACATCAGAGAAACATCAGATATTTAAATTACATTACATAGTAGCGGAAAATAATACAATACACAACTGAAAGGGATAAACGGATATAGAGCTTTCCGAATATCATTCCGGCTATAAATCAAGATCCTGTGAATATAAATCTGCAAAACCAAAACTACTAGTTGCCCGTGTGGAAAATAGGGGAACCCAGAGTTTATGTTAAAACAATAAACTCCAGGTCAATCATGCGACTAGTGTGAGAACTAAAACAGTTATTTAACAACTTTACTTTAAAAGAGAGTAATTCAAGGGACCACGCCGTATAAGACGGAACGGGTTTCCTCCCAAGAATACCAGTGCATAGAATAAATACCGCAATGCTTTTTGGAAAAATGAAGCTATTATAAGACTCAGGTTCCATCACACAATGCAACGCAAGTCGGAGGATAGGGTTTTCCCTTATAATAGCCAAATAATGCTTGATAATTTTAAACAAATCATTTGATACTATTATAAGTGTATAGTGTCAAAACAACTTCAAATATAAATGTATCAATCCTAGGCAGCATGGGTACCATCTATCATGTCGCCAATACTAGGCTCTATAAATAAAATCGAAATATCACATATTGGAAATTGGATTTCCGTCATGAGTCGAGGCAAGGGGAAAGCTCCTCAGGCTTCGAGGCACTCTAGCAAATACCCTAGGACTACACACTCTGGGTAGCCCTTGGAATCGGCTGGGTCGGTCCTCCGTTACGTTTGAGAATTGGCAATTCCTGAACACACATTTCCCGGTCCTATCAGACCTATATCTGAGGCGCCTCGCATTCCAACATCCACAAAGGTATAATAATCAACGATGCCAGGGCTAGTAAAACGCTGACACCACCCATAACTAGAAAGAAACGTCGTGTTCTCCCAGCGGTCCTTATCCCGTTTTTAACTCATACCGAGGTGTGAGGCTCATGAGTCAACGCTATACACAAGGCTACGCTGTATTAAAGCCGTGCTTTGATCATCAACTACAAGACTCTGCTTTTCAACAAAAGCCTTGATCACTGTATCTCAGCATGTCACACAGGCAATTCATGCCATGCGACTGATATTTATCAATATATAACCTCTGAGCTCGTAAGTCTCAGAGAAGGGCGTTAAGCAAGAGAATAAATTCTTCACCGCCAAACAGATATATATTTAATAGAAATCAATCAGCACAGAATAAAATCCAATGTCAGACACACAATCCATTTATAAGTCCGTTCTAGGTCTGAACGAAACCGGAGGCACCTTATTCCTCCCCCATATGCCCAATACAGGGGAGAGGTCCTCGCAAATCCGTCGATCTCCAAGTACGTCTGGACGATCACCACTTATTACCTTATCTTGGGTGTATGGCCCAGTTAAGACATCAGTAATCATCCAAACGATGTGAAGACCTCCGGTCTTCGACCACTGTCTTCATCCTCGACATATCGTCGATTCAGTTATTCAGAATGGGATAAACCCGGTCTTTCCGAATAACTCGCGTATATAATAAACAAGTGCTATAAAAACGCAACATACTCCTTATTCCAATTATGAATATTCTTTTATTCAAATATTCACATCATTAGGGATTTGTTCCCATTAATTTTATCAAAGATAATTTTTTTTAAATTTATTCTTTAATCTTCCTTTGGATTTCAATTCAAACCGCATCCTGTCTTTAATTGGGTTAAAGAACTAATGTCACTTAAAACACAGTTCACGATAAACCCAAATCATATTCCATTCCACCAGCCTCTAACCGTAAATTAGCAAGTGAAAAATCCCCTAAGTATTAACCCCGAAGGCCGAAACCAACATCAGATCAATACCCAAGAAACCATTCAACTTAACTAATCTCCAGTTTGTTTCTGATTTTCTTAACTCCATTGTTAATCGGGTTAAAGAACCACTGTTATTTAAAACACCGTTCACGATAAACCCAAAGACCAATTTCAATTCAATTCCAATTAAATATATTAAATTGGAAAACTTTACTTTGGAAAATTCCCTTTAAATCTTAATAAAAAGATTTATAATTTCAAATCTTATTTCACTGTAAATCGAGTTAAAGAACGAATGTCGTTGAAAACACAGTTCACAACAAACCCAAAATCCAATCAGTCTCTAACCGTAAATTAGTAAGAGAACAATTCCCTAAATATTAACCCCGAAGGTCGAAACCAACATCAGATCAATACCCAGGAAACCATTTAACTTAACTAACCTCCAGTCAGTTTCTAATTTTCTTAACTACATTCGGTTCAAGAACTGTATTATTAAAGATACCATTCACGACAAACCCAAAATCCAATTTGATATTAAATAAAAGGCTCTGAATAGAAAATATATCGGCTTATATTCAATATCAAATTCTGAAACCAACAAATATTGTATTGGAATAACGATATATATATCTTTCAAATTCCTCCACAATATCCGTATAATCACGAAATCCAGTATCGAAATATTCTGAAGATAATTTCGATCCAAATCCATTCCAATTCATATGTTGGAAATCCTGGTTATTTTTAAAACCATTTCAAATCCTATTTATTTATTTTAAAAAATATTGGATTTATTATTCTATTTCAAAACTAGTTCATTTCGATAAAAATATATTTATATCTTTTCAAATATGGCATTTTTCATCCCAATTATTTCCAAATCATTTATTTTGATTTTACATAAATTATTGATATTTTTAATAATTTTATCAAGGCCCATACAGTTGATTTACATAAACGGCCATCGAATTGCACTTACAGCGACCTTTTCCAAATTTGATTTGGATATGATTCCAAATCCAACCGTTAGATTTCAAATTTCTAATATTCTTAGAAAGCTCTTTTCGATACGAACCCAAAGGTTCCGGTTTTAGGAGAATCCGACGGCCGGATCTCCCGTAATGTCCATTCGAAGTCAATGGTCGAGATTCGCGAACTGCCGCAGCGCGGCTCGTTCTATTCAGGCCATTATATTATATATATAATATATATATATAATATATTTCCTCAATTTCCTTTTATAATGTATTTTACAAATCGTTTCAAATTCGTTTTCAAAACAGTTTCAACTTCATATTCAATTCCAGATCAAATCAAAATTTTCCATTATAAATTCGTTTTAAATTCATTTCAAATCGATTTCAATTCGATTTCAATTCATTTTGAAGTCACTTTAAATCGATTTCAATTTTAATTTCAATTCATTTTGATTTCACTTTAAATCGATTTCAATTCAATTCCCAATTCAATTCATTTTGAATTCACTTTTCGATATTCATTATAAAATGAATAAAATCGACCAAATTTTCGTGCGTGTTAAAATGGCGTTTTACTACTTCACAAGACTTCACATTTCAATGTTTTCTGAATGTTATTTTAAAATATTCGATAATTCTGAACTGGGATCAGACTCAGTCAATTAACATATAATTTGATTTATATGGATTCCATACACATATGTACACAACAACAACGATAAACAATCAACCATCATCCAAAGTGCATTCTACACTGTATAAGCATTAAATATAAATATTCAACACTCATACAACCTGTCAATCAATCGATCGACATACAGCTAATTGTTGGGACTAGTGTATGGCATATGTCATCCCAATACCCATGTGGGGTTTCAACCAACAAATACTAAATATTATTTATGCAATTGGGCGATGTGTAAAATTTATCATCCCAATCAATATCAGTCAAATGTGTGTACATAAACAAATCGTTTGATTTGTTTATAAATATTTATTTCATTCCTATTCACATTAAAAAAAAAATATTTTTAACTATAAAATATTTTATTTCCATTTATGAATATTTTATTTATCCATTCCACATCACAACTAATTTTCACAACATACAATCAAACAAACAAGCCGTCCATGGTCTCTGGACGACGGGTGTCGGGTGCTGCTAAGCACCGTCTGTATCCAAGTATATATTTCTAACTAGAAAATAAATAAAAGTGAGAAGTTATCACCTTGGGTTCCACTCCGCCAACCTCTATTTCTGGACAGTTTGGATTTGTTCGAAATTCCAACGCATCCTTTTCACGCTGCTCGCATTAAAAATCACATTTTTAATATGATGTTTATTTTAAAGATCACATTTTTTTCATTGCTGCTATATAGATAAAAATCAAATCTTTCTATCGCTAATGAATTTATAAAAATCACATTTTTACATTGCCATTCAAACGACAAAAATCATATTTTTATTTTGATACATATATAATAAAAATCACATTTTTATATCATCACTTCATATATTTTTACCACGCTTCTTTCTATATAAAAATTATATTTTTATATTTCTACTTCTTATATAAAAATCGAATTTTTATCTTAATGATATTTATATAAAGATTGTATCTTTATCATAATGAAGACATTATAAAAATCATATTTTTATTTGTTTACTTTCAATATAAAAATCACATCTTTATTACCATGTAATCTATATAAAAATCGCTTCTTTATATTTCTAAAAATCGAATCTTTATATTGTTACAAACATATAAAAGATCATATTTTTATAGTGCTCTTCATACAATAAAAATCCAATTTTTAACACAACTTCTTACTAATAAATATCATATTTTTATCTCGTTGCCTATATGATAAAAATCACATTTTTCTATTGCTATTCATGTATAAATAGAATACATAAAGAAAACTAAAAGAAAGGAGAAGATGAACTTACAATTTGGATTTAAAAGAGGGGGTTATCAGGCAGCAAAAAAAGGGGGATGGTGGCGCTCGAGTGCAAAGGGAAAAGGGAGAGCAGAGGGCGCGCAAGGGGTCGGTGTGGTGGCAGATGGCCAGAGGTGGCTCCCCCCATTGAATGGCGGTGCAGTTTTCTTTGAAGAAAGGGGGGTTTGGGGTTGCATGCTGATTGGAGAAGGAGGGGGTTCGCTCGAGGAGGGAGGAGGAGCTAGGGGAAGGGGGTGCGGTGGCTAACGCCGGCACTGGCAGCGGCGGCGGCGAATTTCTGCCCATCGTTCTCCATTTTTTTTAACTTATTCAATTTGAAAAAAAGGTGAACCAGGGGGGGTTGACTTAGAAGATAGAAGGAGAGAGGGAGGGTTATTTAATAATTATTATTTTTCAAAAAGGTAACTTTTAAATTCGAACTCCAAACGAGACCCACCGCCTATCGTCCCTAGCTAATTACCCCCATTTTGAACACAATGGGATATGTAATCTAAGCCAGTCCGGCTTTTTTGATCGGTTTCCATCAAAATATAAATATAAATCTATATATTGAATTTGAACGCGCATTTCAATTTACCGGGACCACATACGGACTCTAAAAATTCCCAAAAAATATTTTCTAGCTTTGAATTAACGATACGGTCCTAGCAAAACTAATTTCATTAAATTTGGAGACCGTTTGAAAAATGACCATTTTCTGGTCGATCCAAATTGATTGAAACTGTCAAAACACGTTTTCTTTTGCCACACCCACATATTGATTTCAAAAATTATGAATTTTGGAATCTAGCAATAATTCGACATCCCAGATCCAACAAAAGTGGTTTCGTCGAAAAGGAGGTCGTTTGCAAAATTTCGATCTTTATGGGCCAAAATTCCATAGCGACTATTCTGAATTTTCAACTGGGCATAACCTTTTATTCCCTCTATGAAATTTCAAATTTTCGAATTCTTGGAAAGATATTTTCAATTAGATTCAAATGTTTTTGGTTCCGCTAAAATCCGGTTTATTTTGTATCTTGTACATTCATTTGAAATTTGAAATCGAATTTTCGAACTACCGCGCCATTTCCAATTCCTTTTATGATTAAAATAAATATTTATAGTCTAACTTCGATTCAAATAAATATATACGTTCTAATTCTATTCAAAATAAATTTCTCATCGTATTTATTTAAAATAATTCATTTTGAATATTCAAAATTCATTAAAATTGCCAAAATAAAAAAATTTAAATTGGTTCCGATTTTTCGGGTTATAACAAGATGTTTCGGGCAACGAATGGGTGCTTGAATCGGGGGCTTTATATCACATGATGCCTAATAGGAATTGTTTTTCTTCTTATGCTGATCGAGAAGAAAATTCAATTGTTATGGGAAATGGTGCAGCTTGCCCGTCGTAGGGCATTGGTTCCATACAAATTCGGATGTTTGACGGAGCTGTTCATATTCTCACTAATGTGCGCTATGTTCTAGGACTATGGAAGTCACTTATCTCTTTGGGATAGCTGTACTCTTTAGAATGCAAGATAACTATTGGGAATGATAGCTTGAGTGTTTCGAAGGGTGCACTTGTTGTTATGAAGGGTGCTAGAACTCATAGTGTTTATTTGCTTCAACGTGTGATTGTGGATGGCGAAACTTGTGTTGGTATTGATAGTTCTCGTGGCTTAGATGCGATACGGTTATTGCATTTGAGATTAGGTCATGTATCGGAGAAGGTTTTCGATTTTCTTCATAGAACAGAGATGATTGATGGTGAGAGTTTCAACAAACTGAAGTTTTATGAGGAATGTGTTATGGGGAAGTAAACTAGAGTGTCATTCGATGAAGGGAAACATGATTCAAGAGGGGTTCTTGAGTGTGTGGACATGGATGTTTGGGGACCAGCACCAGTAGCTACTTTGGGAGGAGCAATTATATTTCTTTCATTGATTATTTTTCTCGGAAGTTTTGGGTGTATGTAATGAAGGCTAAGTTGGAGGCATTTGCAAAGTTCAAGGAATGAGAGTCTCTTGTTTAGAATGAGAGTGGAAAGACTTTGAAGGTTCTTAGGTCAGACAATGGCGGTGAGTATATTTCTGGAGATTTTCTGAAATTTTGCAAGTATCATGGTATTCAGAGGCATTTTACTACACCTGGAGATCCGCAATCTAATGGAATGGCGGAAAGAGTGAAACAACCTCTACTGGAAAAATCTCGATGCTTGAGATTGACATCGGGTTTGTTTAAGGGATTTTGGGCTGAAGCTTTGTCAACCGCGGTACATATTATTAATCTAATTCCATGCTCAACTATTGTTAACAAAATCCAATGGAAGTGTTGAAGGGAAGGAGCATTAACTTGAGTTATCTTCGTGTACTTGGCAGTCTAGTTTATGTGCATGATCTGGGAAATGATAAGCTTTCACCTGGGGCTTTCAAGAGAATTTTGCTTGGCTATATGGATGGAGTTAAAGGCTATTGGATTTGGAATCTAGAAACGAAGAAGGTTGCAGTTTCTCGTTATGTTACTTTGGATGAGTCAGCTTTGTTCAAGATGAATGAAGGCTCATCAAATGTTCCATATTTGGTCTGTGGTGAATCGAAGGAGAAGGAAATTACTCCCACTTTTAGGCCTAAAGAGAGTAGAGTTGTTGGAGATGCTTGTGAGGATGTAGCGGTTGATGTTACATCACATAGTCCACAGGGTTCTTCTTGTAGTGTTGGTGATGTGCATGATTCTAGAGAAGATTCAGTTCAAGGTGGAGCTGAAGGAAAACCGGGTGATGGTATTGCTACTCGGTTTGGTCATCATGCCGTAAGGCCACCCAAAAGATATGGCGATTGGAGCTATCTTAGCTTTTTGGATAATTTGGAATATGCTCTCAATGTAGTCCAAGGTGAGCCAATGGACCTTGATGATATCATGGGTACGAATGATAGCTCGAAATTACGAGCTATGGAGGTAGAGATGCAATCGTTGATGAAGAACCAGACTTGAGAGTTGGTTCCACTTCCTAAAGGAAACCGTGCTATTGGGTGCAAATGACTATACAAGGTGAAGAATGATGGATGATACAAAGCTAGGCTAGTGGCTAAGGGGTTTGCATAGAGGAAGGGAAGGGAGTATGATAAGATCTTCGCACCGGTTGTGAGGCATACTTCTATCCGGATATTACTTGCCATAGTTGTTATTCACGACTTGATGTTGGAGCAACTTGATGTGAAAATCGCCTTCTTGCATGGTGACTTGGATGAAGACATTTACATGGAGCAATTGGAAGGATTTCTTGTAGATGGTAAGTCAAATTTTGTTTGCAAGTTGAAGAAATCACTATATGGTTTGAAGTAATCACCTAAACAATAGTACTAGATATTTGATGATTTCATGCTTAAAAGTGGCTTCGATCGAAGCATCAAAGATGCTTGTATATATTTCAAGAAGTTGGGAAATGATTGTTGGGTGTATTTACTCTTGTATGTGGACGATATGCTCATTACTTCTAAAGACAAGGCCTAAGTCAACAAGTTGAAATGGAAGTTAAACGAGGAATTTGAAATGAAAGACCTTGGAGAAGCAAAGGAGATTTTGGGTATGGCAATCGAAAGGGATCGAAAGCATTTTGAGTTGAAATTAACTCAAAAGGAATACATTAGAAAATTGCTTTGCTGGTTTAGCATGGAGGATGCAAAGGAGTAAATACATCTTTACCATTGCATATAAAGTTTTTGAGTAAGGGATCACCTATCGAGGAGAAAGACATAGCTTATATGGAAAATGTGCCATATGCTAGTGTAGTTGCTAGTTTGATGTATGTCATGGTGTGTACAAGACCTGATATTACAAGTGTCATCGTGGTGGTTAGTTGGTTTATGGCTAATTTGGGAAAATCCCATTGGGAAGCAGTAAAGCTTATCTTGAGATACTTGAAAGGTACAACATCTCACGGTCTTTTTTTAAGGGGTAGTAAGGAGAAGAATTGCATGTTGGTTGGTTATTGTGATTCGGACTACGTTGGTGATAGGGATCGGAGAAAATCAACTTATAGATATGTCTTCACTCTTGGTGGTACATCCATAAGTTGGGGATCGAGATTGCAGACCATAATTGCTTTATCCACTATGGATGCCGAGTTGATAGTTGCGGTGGAGCCATCAAAGGAAGCACTCTATTTGAAGCGATTGTTGTGTGACTTGGGTTTTGAACGTGACAGTTTCGATGTTCAATGTGATAGCCAAAGTGCTTTCCATTTGGCAGAGAATTTGGTGTTTAGCTCACGGACCAGGCATATTGAAGTGAATGAGCCATTTCTATTAGCCATGGACGAAGAAAAGCAAGTATGCATTCGCAAAGTGCACACAAAGGATAACACGACAGATATGTTCACTAAGACATTATTGGTTGGGAAGTTCGTGCATTTTTCGAACTTAATTTGCTTGGAGAGGTGCTAGGTGCTATGGGTTGGCACGTTTGAGAGAGAAACTTGGTTAGGGATGTAGAGCAGTATCAGTGAGAGGTTGAAGTTTTATTTTCTTGGTATGTTTGTCTTTTGGTGAGACTAGTATTGAAGTTGGGTGTTTTCAACTGTAACGTCCCGCCTTTTTCGTTATTTAGCTTACAGATTTTAAAAACAAAATCAACATAGAAAACACAAAATAAATAAATAACACGATATTGAACAACGAAATAAATCTTTTATATATTAATCAGAATTTTAATACAAGAATTTTTCGTATAGCAGAATTTGGAAATACAACTTGAGTACAGAAAAATATTTACTGTTTTTAAGACTTCAAAGTGCATCGTCTTTGGAATCCCCAGCTTCGCCAGTTTTTGAATCTTTAAGCTGAAGTCTTTAAATTTGTAACATTCGGGTTTGACCCAAGCGTTCCATGCAAAAAACATAAAACACTCGAGTCAGGATTAATGATAGTTCAAGTAAATTAACTACAATATAGACTGAAAGATATAATAGTTAATTCTAACTTGAGTGTGACATTTGCAATTATATTCAGTAAAATAGCATTTGTTCTATGTTAATGTCGAGATCAAGTGTGGTATCAGTTCGTTATATCTTTATGAACCCATGGTCATGAGTGCTTGCCTAACCACACATATATACATGTGTGGACGGGAACAAGTCGGGGCAGCATATGAACTAATATATATACATATATATATATATATATATATATATATGTGTGTGTGTGTGTGTGTTGATTACATATATATACATATACACTGGTATATATATGCATGTGTACATCGGCCACCATGTGTGTGTGTGTGTGTATATATTAAAATCTTGCCTACGAAGTAAAACTCTCGAATTTGGAAGGCAGCAAGTGTCAACTTTCACCAATCAGTTTCAAACAATCATGCTATTACAGGAGCAACCACGATGGCAAGATGAAATTTATACGTGCATGGTGTATATAAATATACATATGTCATGGTTTGCATGCATTCAGACAAAGCATGGTCAGGTAAATATACATGATTAAGTGATCTAAATCAACCAACACAGGGAAACACCAAAATACTGAATGAACAAGGAATGTACTGAATGGTCAATTGAGTAGCATAAGTGTTTGTGTATTCCGGCGACATGTATATATACATACAACAATATATATATATATATACACACACACACACACACACACATGTGTGTGTGTGCATCGATCAATACATACGTCAACATACAGTAGTACTTGAATGGGGTAGCAACATGTACAAAAGTATGTACACAGCTCTCAACAATGGAGCCAAACAGATAAGGGACTGTGATGGAGTACAGGGCAAGAATTATACATGGATTTCAATAAGTACCAAGCAGACAACACAATGGTTCAAACCAGAGTAACATGATTTCAAGCACGAGATAAATAATTCTCAAGATCAGTGCATAGTTTTAAACAAAATGCCAAGTATGAACACATAGAGCTCCAAATACAACACACTCAACTTCACATAAAACTGAGTGTGTGGGTTAGTAAAATTCTAGGTTATGCACATTTAATCAGACTTAGGTTTATTTTCTTCCTTATGTTATTTTAAAACATCAGCCAGGTTACCTTTCAAAACATTTTCAAGCTTCTACAAATGGTATGCGTACAACTAGCCCATTTCAGGTTCTAAACACAGTAAGTTCACATAAGTGCTTTAATTAAAATAGAGCAGATCCAACAAGCCTGACGATGTTAACCACAAATAAGGGCGGAATACAAACAAACCGCAATTGTGTATTTTCCTCATGCAACAAAATGTTCATTTACCAATATGACCCAATAATGTAGATACACTATATATATTTATATATATATATCAATACATATGTTTACACGCGTATGAATGCATGTATTCGCATGTTGCCTTAATATGCGTAGTTAACTTATCGGCAAGGAATTTCAACAAGAAAAGTGGTGTATAGGAATGGTTAGATTTTAAATACAGGAAACAATCTCACAAGGTCAATACAACTACCCATTTGTGAATCTATTCTACCGAAATTAAAAAGCTCAATCAAGTGCAGTATGGTTCTTATCTTTACTTTGTTCAAGCATTTAATTGAATAAATGAAAAACAGGTTGAAGATAGTGGATGGCATCAACAAGTCAAATGCATATCTCTTCATTATAGCTGAAGAAATAGGGAAGAACGCTGATTTTTATAAATTAAGGAAAGGGATAAGATAAAAGTTAAATCAATACGGTAGGGTAGTTACGTATATACAGTGGCAGGTCGGCGTAATGTTATTTCAGGGAGGTTATATTTAAATATAACTTAATAATAAATTTTACCGTGATTTACCCGAAATGCCCTAAATACGTGCCGCCATCACACTTTCTATATGCGACGAAAATTATACATGTCTCTTAGTTTAATCATTCGAAATCCAATAAAATTATTTTGGTTGTAATCTGACTCCGTTTGTATACGGTGTATTTTATTTTTGAATTATTTATCGGTTCACTGATTTTATTTCGCTTGTCCAGTAATAACTCTGTTCGATTCCAAATTTTGAAACATTCAGTTTCAATTTCTTCATATATACAAATACACCATATCCAAGCCAATTTTCAATACGTTTCAACAAATAAAATTTCCAATCCGTTTAACGTCAATAACGTTTTTTTTTATAATTCAATCATTTAGATTCTTCAGTGGAATTTAAATATCCAATTCAAATATCCAACCAAATTCAATTCAAATATTCCACAATACATATTTGATTCTCAACTAACAATTCTAAATTAAATATTCAATTCATACCCAAAACCATATATTTGATTTTTTTTTAATTTCTAATCCAAGTATCATCATAAATTGATTTTTTACAATTAAACCTTTAATTAATTCCACATTCCAATTGTCGAAATTTCAAGGATATTACAATCTCCCCCTTTAAAACTTTTCGTGTAACACCCCACGCCCGCTAGGGTCACTCACTAAGGGAATGCCATAGCATCGGTGGAGTATTTTAGTGAATATAGAACAGAAAAATTACAACAAGACAGATATAAATGGTACTTGAAATTTTTAAAACATTATCTCATAACAGCGGAAATAAACATGTCTGGTTACATCATAAAATCACGGTAAAAGTCAAGTACAATATCCATCAATATAAAGAAGTACATAATCCCACTCTCTCATACAATAGCCAGAACAAAAGGAAAGATAACTGGATAACTGGAGCTTTACATCTACCCAAGCTCCTAAAGACTGGAACAGCAATCCGATCAAGCTCTACTACCACTAGGATCCACCGTAGGACCTGAGGGTTGGGAAAAAGATAAAAACAACGGGGTCAGACATAAGCCTGAGTGAGCCCTATAACCTTAACAATACAATTATTAAAGTAATTAGGGTATGACATGAACTCGGTACGGTACCTTTGGGGATAATGACTACACTAAGTAGCCAACAACATAGGATGAACTAAGATAACCGTAAAGACGCATCTACCCACCCAAGGATAATTACTAACTGCACCACACCAGTCATTCCTACTTAAAGGTTGATCCCTTCCAAGGACTTAGAAAATTTCCCCAGTAGTCTCGTGTACCCCTAGCCCACTACATAGGTGCCGTCTGCCCCTATCTCCACTAGGTGTACCCATTACTCCCCATCGATCGGCTCCCTACCGTAGATACCCGTGCTGGTCCCACAGTGGGGTGTATCACTCCCCTAAAGTGGCTACCCAATACTAACGGTGCACGGCTTTATATCTACACGATGCAACAACGGCTTATCTACCAGCCCGGGCCCACACACGCATATGAAGCCCGTTGGACTTGCGTTGCCACCGCTAACCCGTTTGGCCTCTTATAATCAAGCCCAATATGCGTGTCCCGTCACTCGACATGGGTCGAGCCCACAAAGATACGTTTGGGATATTGGTTGAAATGGGCCCCCCACAAGCTACCCACTTAAGCTTGTCAAATATCTAGTGTATCCCACTTAACCCTTTAATCATGTTTAATTACATGTTTCCACTTGGTTAAGTATTCTAATCGTATTTTCTATTGCCACCCAAGGCAACCCACTAGATTCCACATGCCACCCAAGGCAACCACAATATTTCTACATGCCACCCAAGGCACCCACTTAACCCCTCATGTCCCACTACATGCTACTATGGTTAAGTGTCTCTTAATTAATTAAGACCGTGATCTCCCATAAAGACCTCCCACATTAGACTGGCTGTTATGACCGCCTGGTTAAGCCGGTAGAACCCGGGCAGTCTTACGTCATAACAGAGTCTAACCTCGTGTCTTTACCTTAATCACGTATTTAATTTATGGCTAAGACCTCTCACATTGGGCTGACATTTGTAGCAACTGGTTAAGCCGGTCGGGTCCGGGCAGTTTTACACTACAAATGAGTCCAACCTCGTGTCTTAGTCGATTAATTACACCTAATTAATCACCCCCATATTAATTATCCCTAATTAATATCAAGTTTACCATAACATGGGTAGACCTAACTCAATAGGTAAATTCCCATGGGGTAGACCTAACTCAATAGGTAAATTCCCACTTATGGTAATTTATTTTTTTATGGTATGCTTAATCATACCCAATCATCCATTTATTAACATATTTACCCACCCCATCGTTCCCCCCGTAAATCGTTCTCATTTCATGACATAATAAAAGGGGAAGATCCATCACACATATCATGGGTTTAACATATAACTTTGTCATGGGTTAAGAGGATGTCAACTTGCATATATGAACACATATTAACCCAACTTGCTCTTAAGCATCTACATAACTTGCATAATTATTCATATGACCTCATAAGCATGCATAACATGGTAATCTTGCATTTGAGCATACCCCTAACTTGCATAATCATTCACATAACTTCATATGCATGCATAACATGTTAATCTTGCATTTAAACATACACATAACTTGCATCATTATTCACATAACTTCATATGCATGCATAACATGTTAATCTTGCATTTAAACATACACATAACTTGCATCATTATTCACATAATTTCATATGCATGCATAACATGTTAATCTTGCATTTGAGCATACACCTAACTTGCATATTTATTCACATAACTTCATAAACATGCTTAACATGTTGCATAATAGATCAATGTCCAACTTAGTGTTTTGCATCATAATCATCATGAAACATAGCACCAAACTTGCATAAAGATATAACATTAAACTTGCATAAAAATGTCATGAACACATATACTAAACTTGCATGACATAGAGCATATAACTTGCAAAACACATGACATATACAATATTAAGCTTGCATAAACACATTGATCCACAAACATAACCATACATCATCATATCCTATCTTAATCAATTTAACAATTGATTATTAAGGGGATAGAAGCTCACCAAAACAAAATTAGCAAACTAATGAAGAAGATTAAGAGGCTAGAAGTTGATTTGGAATGCTATCCCTTCTCTAATTTTGATGGAGGCTCTCTCTCAAGTTTCAATTTGCCATAGTTTAGTTACTAGATTTAATTATGAATGAATTAGGGTAGGGTTAGGGTCTTATTTATAGGATTAGGTGAGTGTTTTAGGCCCTTAGATTAACCCTAGATTAGATTAGGACCCTTAGATTTAGGAAATCTCTAGAACCAGCCCTCCTAGCCAGCCTAGAACCCAACCTGGTGCAACCTGGTGCACCCAGGTTCAATGGACGGTGCCACCCTGTCGACAGGCAAGTCGACAGGCATGTCGACACCCCTGTCGACAGGCCTGTCGACAGCCCTGTCGACATGGGTTGGGCGGGAAGCTTCCCGCCTGACCCCGCCTGGCCCATCCCAAATCTGAATATTTGAATTTTCAAATCTGTTTTAGTTTTAAATTTTTCTGCAAACTTCTTTGGGCCATAACCGGGCCATACGGACTCCGATTCTCGAAAACTCGGACTCTATTTCGCGTATTTTTCCGAGACGAACGCAATAACGCAGCCCGTTACCCCCAATTCCCACATCTGAGATTATTTAACTTGTAATTAGTGAATTTTAGTATTAACTAAAATTCGGGGTGTTACATTCTCCCCTCCTTAAAGGATTTCGTCCCCGAAATCTCTAAGCTAAGGAGAATGCATATCCTACCATCCAAACAACCATCTACTCAAATCATCAACCACGGGCATCCATTGTCCTTAGACAGTTTCTAATGATGTATGAGCATATGCAAAGAGTGTGTGTATATGTTCCCTATCTAATGTATGAACATATGCAAACCATGATGGTGCCATGCATCCATTATGTATGCGAAAGAACCCTATCGACACATACGATATCTACATGAGTGCACAATCATTCACCAAAATGCATCATCCATGTGATAACACAACCATTATACATCCATAAATATATTTTCCTACACACAATTTTATGCAATATGCAATATGAAGTGACTGAGCCGATCTAGTGCCTAGAGTGTGTGTATATGCATCCACGAGCAACCACTAGCAAACACTTGCATCCACTTGCATCCATCAACCATAACATGTCTCAAACACATGTTTCAACCATAGGTTTACCCTATCTAAAGGTCAAAGGTACTAACGAGAGGACATACCAAAGATAAGATAAGTACTAGACAAACGATAAAGGAGAAAGTAAAGACATACCCTCAAAAAGAAATGGGTACAATGAACGCATCTTCGCTTCCGTCTCCCAAGTTGCGTTGCTCTCATCTTCTCCCCATTGCACCTTGACTAGTTGAACCTCTCTGTTTCTTAACTTCCTGGTCTCTGACCCAAGGATGCGAGTAGGAGCTCGTCTAATAGTCGCATCACGCTCTATCTCTATATCTTTAAGCAAGCTCGGCTCTACCACCTCTGCGGTCTCATGTAAGCATTTCCTCAGATGTGACACATGGAATACATCATGAACACCGCTAAGTCTGTCGGGCAACTCCACCCTATATGCCATCCATCCAATCCTTTTCTTGATAGGAAACGGCCCAACAAACCTTGGTGCTAACTTCCCAACGGATCCGAAGCGAACAACATTTCTCAACGGAGATACCTTAACAAAAACCATATCCCCAACCTCAAACTCAAGATCCGTCCTTCTCTTGTCCGCATAAGATTTTTGCCTATCTTGCGCTGCTTTCATCCTTCTTCGAATCAAATCGATCTTCTCGGAAGTCTCTCTAATCATATCAGGCCCAAGCAAGATCTTATCCGTAGACTCCCACCAACACGTAGGAGATCGACAAGGCCTTCCATAGAGAGCTTCGAAAGGAGCCATACCAATACTGGACTGAAAGCTGTTATTATATGCGAACTCCACTAATGGAAGATGCTCTTCCCATGTACCTCCAAAATCTAAGATACAAAGCCTCAGAAGGTCTTCTAGAACACGATTCACCCTCTCAGTCTGGCCGTCTGTCTGAGGATGATATGAGGTGCTCAGACACAATTGAGTCCCCACTGCTTCTTGCAAACTTCTCCAGAACTCACTAGTGAAGATAGGATCTCGATCACTCACTATGCTAGAGGGTACCCCATGCAATCGAACTATCTCTCGAAGATATACTGAAGCTAGCCATGGAGCGGTCCTCTTACTCTTCACAGGTATGAAATGGGCGCTCTTAGTAAGTCTATCTACCACCACCCAAATTCCTGTATTACCCTTCCTTGACCTGGGTAACCCATCAATAAAATCCATCGAGACGCTATCCCACTTCCATTGCGGAACCTCCAATGGGTGAAGCAACCCACCTGGTTTCCTTTGCTCTGCCTTCACTTGCTGGCACACCAAGCATCGAGCGACATACTCGGCCACATCTTTCTTCATACCGGCCCAGAAGAAAACCCTCTTCATGTCTTGGTACATCTTATCCCCACCGGGATGAATGGTCATCCTAGAACGGTGTGCATCATCAAGAATAGCCTTCCTCAACCCTTCATCTAGCGGTACACAAAGTCTACCGTCCCTACGCAAGCACCCCCTATCGTCTAGGGTGTACCTACACAAACGGCTGGACGACTCCCCCCTTATGAGCTTCTCCATCAACTCAACCAACTGTGGGTCGTCCCTCTGTGCTTCTTCAATCCGCCCCAAAAGAGTAGGTCTAACTTCCAAGGAAGCTAGTAAACCGGGTACATAATCAATGGAAGGTCTGAAATCAAACATCGAGATAAATTCCAAGCTTCGCCGTTCCACGAACAATGGACTCAAAGACAACCTTTTTCTGCTCAAGGCATCTGCCACCACGTTACCCTTGCCAGGGGTATACGCTATCTCGAAATCATAAGATGCTAAGAACTCCATCCACCTTTGCTGTCTTAAGTTTAAATCTTTCTGAGAGAATAAGTATTTCAAGGATTTATGGTCAGTGAACAACTCGAATCTCTCACCAAGAAGATAATGGCGCCAGATCTTAAGCGCAAAAACAATAGCGGCCAACTCTAGATCATGGGTAGGGTAATTTTTCTCATGTGGCCTTAACTGCCTTCCACCATAGGCTATTACCCTTCCCTCTTGCATTAAGACTGCGCCAAGTCCTGTCCCACAGGCATCGGTATAGACAACAAATGGCTTGCTCCCATCCGGCAACACTAAAACTGGAGCCATGGTTAAAGCTCTCTTTAACCGTCGGAACGCATCATCACAATCTACATCCCATGCAAAAACAAGATTCTTCTTCGTTAAGCGGGTTAATGGGGCTGATATCTTCGCGAAGTCTTTAATAAACTTCCTATAATAACCCGCCAACCCCAAGAAACTTCTTACTTCGGTAGCATTTCTGGGAACCTTCCAATCTTGGACTGATACTACCTTCGCGGGATCCACAGCTATCCCTTCCTTGGAGACCACGTGCCCCAAGAACCGCACTTCCCTCCTCCAGAAGTGACATTTAGAGAATTTAGCCTTAAGGCTATGTGCTCGAAGAGTCTTCAACACTTCCCCAAGATGTAGGGCATGCTCTTCTTCACTCTTAGAAAATACTAAGATATCATCCACAAAGACCACCACAAATTTATTAAGGAACTTCCTGAACACCCTACTCATCAAATCAACAAAGTATGCAGGGGCGTTCGTCAACCCAAATGGCATCACCAGCCACTCATAGAAACCATCCGGAGTTCTAAAGGCAGTCTTGTCTATGCTATCCTCAGCCACCCTTAACTGATGAAACCCCGTGGCTAAGTCCAACTGAGAAAATACTGAAGCGCCAACCAACTGATCGAAAAGATCATCAATCCTAGGCAATGGGTGTCTATTCTTCTTTGTGAGCTTGTTGAGTTCTCTATAGTCTACACAAAGTCTGAGGGACCCATCTGCCTTCGTAGCAAATACTACTGGAGCACCCCACTCCGATATGCTCCGTCTTATGAACCCCTTCTCAAGCAACTCCCCTACTTGCTTATGGAGTTCCCTCATCTCACGAGGAGCCATGTGGCGCACTGGTAAAGATACCGGTTTAGCATTATCCACCAAATATATTCGGAAATCAATCTCCCGCTTCGGAGGTAAGCCCTTCACCTCCTCAAACACATCCGGATATTCCCGGACCACTCTAACAGAATGCAAATTCTCGACCGAAGCATCGAGTGATTCAAGATAACTTAGCATAACAGAATTCATGGGATTACAAGAGATTTCGAGAGTGTTACCCAAGCGGGTCATGAGCCTAACAACTCTCCTTTCGCAATCAAGAACGGCACCATTACTGGATAACCAATCCATGCCTAAAATCAACCCATAGCCCGTGAAGCCCAACACAAAAGCATCACATCTAAACTCAATGCTAAGTATAGAAATCTTCAAACCCAAACATATCATGGACAAATAAGTGGAGCCACCAATTGGGTTTGAAACAACCAAGGGATCATCTACCAGACTGGTGTCTAAGTGCAGTGACTCAACTAATGATGATGAAATAAACGAATGCGATGCGCCTGAATCAAACAATGTACGGACAGGATGATCAAATAGAAAAACCAGACTTTCCACGGAAATAGTTCTACCTCTCTCCTGAATCGGTGGAACCGCGAGAGCCTGTACTTGCCCCCTAGCCTGACTCGGTGCCATAAGAGCTTGCACCTGTCCTCCTGAGGTAGATCCCGTCCTTTGCCCCTTCTTAGGGCAATCTTTCACTAAATGCCCTGCTTCGCCACAGTGGAAGCAGCCGGTCTTCTTCTTCTTGCGACAATCCTTGCTTAGGTGGCCAGGTGTCCCACAATTGAAACACTTCTTCTTCTTGCCCTTGCCACCGTTGCCTTTCCCACCTTTGCTTTGTTGCTGTTGCTGAGGTCTCTTTTGATCTCCCTTCTTTTCGGGTGCCTGACTAGCATTAGGACCCTTCTCTTCCTCATACATGAGTGCCATGTCAACTAGCTTCTCAAAGGTGGCCCCCATAGGGATATGAGTCATAGCCAACCCATGCATAGGTTCATTCAAGCCTTTCACGAACCGCAAAGCCTTCTTCTCCGGTGTATTCACCATGTCTAGGCCAAACCTTGCCAATTGATTAAACTTGTTAACATATTCCTTCACCGAAAGATTTCCTTGCTTTAGAGTCAAGAATCTCTCCATATACAAGTTCTCCTCCGCCCTTGAGAGAAACTTTGCCACAAATCTTTGCCTGAAATCCGCCCAAGAGTCAACGGGGCGTTCTCCATTAGTGACCTCCCACCAGAGTGAGGCCTCTCCCTTCATTAACCAAGCAGCCAACTTGACTTTCTTTCCTTCTTCCATCTCAAAGATATCTATCAACTCTTCCACCTCCTTAAGCCAATCTCTAGCCTCCACAAAAGTTTCAGATCCTTGAAAAGGTTTCCCTCCCATAGCTTTAAACTCCTTACAAGTCTTGGCAAAAGTATCCGTGCGAGGAGGAGGGGGAGGAGGAAGATCGGGTGCTACGGTTGGTGGAGGAACATTTGCTGGACCCGCAGTGGTGGCCCTAGCCTCCATCAATCTCCTATACCACACTGGTATCGTCACACCCTCCGGAAAATTAAGATTCTCGGCCATGCTGAAACGAAAAAGGAAAGATTCAAAACGGAGAATTCGAAGGATATAGATATGGCTATTGGGGATTATGCTTTTCTTTCAAAAACTTTTCTCTTTAAAAGACATGTTTTTGAAAATATCCTTTCCAAAAATGTTTTAGAAAAATAGTTTTCTAAAAAAAAATTATCTGTTCCGGTAACCTTTGCTCTGATACCACGTGTAACACCCCACGCCCGCTAGGGTCACTCACTAAGGGAATGCCATAGCATCGGTGGAGTATTTTAGTGAATATAGAACAGAAAAATTACAACAAGACAGATATAAATGGTACTTGAAATTTTTAAAACATTATCTCATAACAGCGGAAATAAACATGTCTGGTTACATCATAAAATCACGGTAAAAGTCAAGTACAATATCCATCAATATAAAGAAGTACATAATCCCACTCTCTCATACAATAGCCAGAACAAAAGGAAAGATAACTGGATAACTGGAGCTTTACATCTACCCAAGCTCCTAAAGACTGGAACAACAATCCGATCAAGCTCTACTACCGCTAGGATCCACCGTAGGACCTGAGGGTTGGGAAAAAGATAAAAACAACGGGGTCAGACATAAGCCTGAGTGAGCCCTATAACCTTAACAATACAATTATTAAAGTAATTAGGGTATGACATGAACTCGGTACGGTACCTTTGGGGATAATGACTACACTAAGTAGCCAACAACATAGGATGAACTAAGATAACCGTAAAGACGCATCTACCCACCCAAGGATAATTACTAACTGCACCACACCAGTCATTCCTACTTAAAGGTTGATCCCTTCCAAGGACTTAGAAAATTTCCCCAGTAGTCTCGTGTACCCCTAGCCCACTACATAGGTGCCGTCTGCCCCTATCTCCACTAGGTGTACCCATTACTCCCCATCGATCGGCTCCCTACCGTAGATACCCGTGCTGGTCCCACAGTGGGGTGTATCACTCCCCTAAAGTGGCTACCCAATACTAACGGTGCACGGCTTTATATCTACACGATGCAACAACGGCTTATCTACCAGCCCGGGCCCACACACGCATATGAAGCCCGTTGGACTTGCGTTGCCACCGCTAACCCGTTTGGCCTCTTATAATCAAGCCCAATATGCGTGTCCCGTCACTCGACATGGGTCGAGCCCACAAAGATACGTTTGGGATATTGGTTGAAATGGGCCCCCCACAAGCTACCCACTTAAGCTTGTCAAATATCTAGTGTATCCCACTTAACCCTTTAATCATGTTTAATTACATGTTTCCACTTGGTTAAATATTCTAATCGTATTTTCTATTGCCACCCAAGGCAACCCACTAGATTCCACATGCCACCCAAGGCAACCACAATATTTCTACATGCCACCCAAGGCACCCACTTAACCCCTCATGTCCCACTACATGCTACTATGGTTAAGTGTCTCTTAATTAATTAAGACCGTGATCTCCCATAAAGACCTCCCACATTAGACTGGCTGTTATGACCGCCTGGTTAAGCCGGTAGAACCCGGGCAGTCTTACGTCATAACAGAGTCTAACCTCGTGTCTTTACCTTAATCACGTATTTAATTTATGGCTAAGACCTCTCACATTGGGCTGACATTTGTAGCAACTGGTTAAGCCGGTCGGGTCCGGGCAGTTTTACACTACAAATGAGTCCAACCTCGTGTCTTAGTCGATTAATTACACCTAATTAATCACCCCCATATTAATTATCCCTAATTAATATCAAGTTTACCATAACATGGGTAGACCTAACTCAATAGGTAAATTCCCATGGGGTAGACCTAACTCAATAGGTAAATTCCCACTTATGGTAATTTATTTTTTTATGGTATGCTTAATCATACCCAATCATCCATTTATTAACATATTTACCCACCCCATCGTTCCCCCCGTAAATCGTTCTCATTTCATGACATAATAAAAGGGGAAGATCCATCACACATATCATGGGTTTAGCATATAACTTTGTCATGGGTTAAGAGGATGTCAACTTGCATATATGAACACATATTAACCCAACTTGCTCTTAAGCATCTACATAACTTGCATAATTATTCATATGACCTCATAAGCATGCATAACATGGTAATCTTGCATTTGAGCATACCCCTAACTTGCATAATCATTCACATAACTTCATATGCATGCATAACATGTTAATCTTGCATTTAAACATACACATAACTTGCATCATTATTCACATAACTTCATATGCATGCATAACATGTTAATCTTGCATTTAAACATACACATAACTTGCATCATTATTCACATAATTTCATATGCATGCATAACATGTTAATCTTGCATTTGAGCATACACCTAACTTGCATATTTATTCACATAACTTCATAAACATGCTTAACATGTTGCATAATAGATCAATGTCCAACTTAGTGTTTTGCATCATAATCATCATGAAACATAGCACCAAACTTGCATAAAGATATAACATTAAACTTGCATAAAAATGTCATGAACACATATACTAAACTTGCATGACATAGAGCATATAACTTGCAAAACACATGACATATACAATATTAAGCTTGCATAAACACATTGATCCACAAACATAACCATACATCATCATATCCTATCTTAATCAATTTAACAATTGATTATTAAGGGGATAGAAGCTCACCAAAACAAAATTAGCAAACTAATGAAGAAGATTAAGAGGCTAGAAGTTGATTTGGAATGCTATCCCTTCTCTAATTTTGATGGAGGCTCTCTCTCAAGTTTCAATTTGCCATAGTTTAGTTACTAGATTTAATTATGAATGAATTAGGGTAGGGTTAGGGTCTTATTTATAGGATTAGGTGAGTGTTTTAGGCCCTTAGATTAACCCTAGATTAGATTAGGACCCTTAGATTTAGGAAATCTCTAGAACCAGCCCTCCTAGCCAGCCTAGAACCCAACCTGGTGCAACCTGGTGCACCCAGGTTCAATGGACGGTGCCACCCTGTCGACAGGCAAGTCGACAGGCATGTCGACACCCCTGTCGACAGGCCTGTCGACAGCCCTGTCGACATGGGTTGGGCGGGAAGCTTCCCGCCTGACCCCGCCTGGCCCATCCCAAATCTGAATATTTGAATTTTCAAATCTGTTTTAGTTTTAAATTTTTCTGCAAACTTCTTTGGGCCATAACCGGGCCATACGGACTCCGATTCTCGAAAACTCGGATTCTATTTCGCGTATTTTTCCGAGACGAACGCAATAACGCAGCCCGTTACCCCCAATTCCCACATCTGAGATTATTTAACTTGTAATTAGTGAATTTTAGTATTAACTAAAATTCGGGGTGTTACATTTCGTCCTCGAAAACTAGAGATCGTTAGAATTATACTAATGTATACTTCAAATTTTCATATTTATGTGAAATTTTCTAACAACCTATTTAAATATTGATATTTAAGTCATCAATCATATTCAGTTAACCCGGATAATCAAATTTCATTTCTTACTATTGGAGATCAAATTTTGATCAACACGATTTCTTTATCTTCCGAATTAGTGTTTATTTGTTTTCACGCTCTTTGAACTATACTCAATTTTCTCAAACCAATTTTTATCTCAAGTTATTTTGAGATATTTCCTAATTTCTCATTCTATCTAAAACTATAAGTGATTCAAATCATTTAATTTCTTTTCAAAACCATGCTCTTTTTAAATTTCAAAGCCTGCATAAGTTGGATTTATGCATCTCAAATTATTCCAAATTCCTTTGTAGACATTATCTGTTAATGTTTACTTATCCATCGTGCACTTATTCCTTACAATCAAAACTCAACTCAATCTTCTTGCATTCCATTCATTTAATTTTTCCCAACACTCATTGAAGAGTGTCAATAATATCTCCTCTTCAAGTTGAAAATCTCCAAAATCTGAAATATTTGTATTATTATTCCAAAATTCTCTTTCCTAACTTATTAAACTAGGTATATTTTAATTTCAAATTATTTATTTAAAAATATTTGATAACTCGAAGTTTCACAAGTCCATTGTCGTTCTCACAGATGTTAGGCATAGGCTGGCCAGGCGCACGACTAAAATCTCGAAGTACTAAATATCCTTACTTCAACTCACAAGTGAAAATATTTCGAAAATTCTTTTTTAAAAGGGAACAGATACGGAGAGTACCAATGTAATGCTGATATGTTGATTGTTTATGATCGTAGATACACAATGGTTTCGTTTGAATCCCCAAAAAAACCTCTGTATTTGTAGGAAAACACTTCCCCGCGAATTTCGTCATGGACATATTAACGGAAGATATTTAAGAATCGAAAGAAAAACTAAGGTCATTGAGCATTGACTGCTCTATCGTAGGGTCATGAAAAAAAATTATTAATTTATGAGGATAAATAAATTTATGAGGATCAATCAAGTCACCAGACAAATCAAGTCACAAAGACAAATCTAGCCACGAAGACACATCAAGTCATGAAGACACAGTGTTGCATCCAATAGGTAGCTCAACATCACTAAGATATCTCAAACATCGCATGGCTCCATTCTACCTTTAGTAACTCTAGTTGTTACATCTCTTTCACTTGTAGATATGCCATGTGGACTGCAGATACATAATGGTTATGCATGATTCCCTCAAGAAACATCCATACGCGTAAGCTTTCATAGCTCTGCGAATTACGCCCTTATTACGACTGTAGATCGCAGCAGACATAGTGGTTACGCTTGGTTCCCCTAAGAAACATCCGTCCGCCATAGGCTATCTACAGCCCTGTGAATTACGCTACATGGTCGTATTTTTCGAGAACAATAGCAACTCCAGTTTTATGTCCGGACAACCTACTACCACTAGCAGAACATCTCAACTAAGCTCAAAATTCAAAGGAGAAGGATGATACTTCTCTTATCTTGACTAGGAAACATATGATACTGGGTACATATCGTACTTCATTTCATACTCCTCATAAACCATGCTTATATCAACTTACATAAGATTTTCTTTTCAAATCATATTTCCAAACATCTCATTCTCATATAATTTCTGTATATACAATTTTATCTCAAATCGATTGTCTTCCAAATCCCTAGTTTTAAAATTCACTATGTCCTTATATATTTCTCATATAAGTTTCAAATCTTCTGTACCCAATATTTAAAATCAAATATCCTCAAATTCAATTCCAAAATTTTAGTTATGATGTCTTAACTCATTTAGATACTTTATATCTTTTCAAATTCAGACTTATGACTATATTGGCTATAAACCAAGTCTTTCTTCCAAATTCCAATTACTGAGTTCCTTAATACAATTCTTTATGTTCACAAAATTTCATAATTCTTATAACAATTTCCTCATTCACGCACTATTTTCCTTCCATATCTGCATCTTTTCGACTGTAAATTAGCAAGTGAACAACTCCTTAAGTATCAACCCCGAAGGCCGAAACCAACATCAGATCAACATTCATGAAATTAATCAACTTAACTAATCTCCAGTTAATTTCCAATTTTCTTAACTCCCTTTTCTTAATTTCTTATCAAACCATTTCTTACGCAATTCTCGGATTCAATTTACAAATCCACTTCTCTTACATTCTGCCGCCATTCGTTCTCGACGTGTGGCTCTTAGTTCTTTCTATTCTGATTTATGTTAGCCTCTCACTATCTTTTGAAAACATTTCCAATTATTATATTAATTTTCTCTATTTCTAGAAAATCTCCTATCACCATTGGAAAACATTTCCAAATATTTACAATCTTTATTTTCTATAGAAAATATACTTTATTCTCAAGGGGAAAACATTTATAAATTCGTTGTTCGGATTAAAACAGATGTTAAAAATAAAACATTGTTATTCCCACTCAACTATTAACAATCATTAACTTACTTCACTTAACCAACTCTCAATATTGAACCTAACCATTTCTTAGTCAATAATGAAGTCAATCAATTTGGGATATAATTTCCTCTCATACCTTAACTGAACATCATTATTAACCTCGAAATAGATAAGTTCACAACTTCGAACACCAATAGAACATTCATTCTCGTAAATTTCGAATTCAAGTTAAAGTTTACTTATTTTATGAAAATCGTTGATTACAAAAATCTACGCCTTCGAAATATTTAACTTAAAATATACTTTATTCATTAAACTGAATACATAAACAATTAACTAATAATATATTAAATTTTGATTAAAAACAGAAAGTTAATTATATTTTCTCTGAAATTCAACATAATTGACTCCTTGAATAACCTCTTTTGAATAATTTATTATATATTCCAAAATTTGGAAAAATCTCATTTGGTTTATATTTTGAACTTCGGAATAATCTCACCATACTGTTCAACTTCATTTCCTCTATCCTATATTTCATTTGCAACTTTTTTGCTTTCACACATTATTTACTTCTAAAAGTGAATATGATTCCTTTTATAGGAATCTGGACTCGTCACATCAAATTAATTTTGATTTCATTTAAATATACATTCAAATTTTCTTAAAATCTTCATTCATATTTCGCTTCATTCATAACTCTCATTTACACTTCACTTCATGTTAATTAATCAAACAGTTTATAACTTACTATCAAATTCATATAATCAATCATACATTATTGGTTCGAAACCAATTATAATTTATCTTGCCAAGTTCTGAATAATTCAAATATATTAGTAATATAATTTGACACAGTCGAATAAACTTCTTGATTTTCATTTCATTTATATTCCGAATATCAAAATAAAATTCATCGTCTCGTCCTTGGAACGATTCCAAATTTCCCCTTTTTCATTCAAATTCCTATCTGAATTCCTATTTCCAGTAAATTCTAGTTGTACACGATTAGAGAAATCGATTCCTTGATTCTCTTATACTTTTCTTCCTTCGATACTATTCGATGATGGATTCGATCCAAACCTAAGGGAACTTATCGAAGAACTGGCTCTCGCAAATCTAGATTCGAAGACTAGGGATTCTGAAAAAAAATTATCTCAAAATAAATTTTTATTTCCGCTGTATCGGTTTCAAAATACTAGTTTCAAAATCATTTTAAATTATTTATACTTTCAAAAATTATATTTCAAAGCTGTTTTTTTCTTATTTTAAAATTTCGTTTTAAACTCAATAAGCTAAGCTTTGAATGAACCAAAGCTCTAATACAGCTTGTAACGTCCCACCTTTTTGACCACTTCAAATTGGTAATTAAACCAACTTAAAACGTTTAAACCGATGGATCGTTATTTAGCTTATAGATTCTAAAAATAGAATCAACACAGAAAACACAAAATAAATAACACCATATTAAACAACAAAATATTTTTTTACATATTAATCAGAATTTTAATACAAGATTTTTTCATACAACGGAATTTGGAAATACAGTTTGAATACAGAAAAATATTTACTGTTTTTAAGACTTCAGAGTGCGCCATCTTTGGAATCCCCAGATTTGCCAGTCTTCGAATCGTAAGCTGAAATCATTAAATCTATAACACTCGGGTCTGACCCGAGCGTTCCATGCAAAAACCATAAAACATTCGAGTCAGGATTAATCATAGTTCAAGTAAATTAACTTCAATTTAAACTGAAAGATATAATAGTTAATTCTAACTTCAGTACGACATTTTCTAAGATATTCAGTAAAGTAGCTTCTATTCTATGTCAATGTCGAGATCAAGTGTGGTAGCAGTTCATATCATTTATATCTTCAAGGGCCGGTGGTCATGAAAGCTTGCCTATCCACACGTCTATACCCATGTGGATGAAACAAGTCCGGGCAGCATATGAACTTATATATATATATACATATATGTATATATATATATGTGTGTGTGCCGATTACATATGTACACATATGTAGTGATATATATATATATATATGTATATACATGTGTACATCGTCCACCACACGTATATATGTATATATATATATATATATATTAAAATCATGCCTACGATGTAAAACTCTTGAATTTGGAAGGCAGCAAGTGTTTCGACTTTCACCAATCAGGTTCAGACAATCATGTTGTTACATGTACAACCACAATGGCATGATGAAATTTGTATGTGCATGGTGTATATAAATTTACATGTCGCGGTTAGCATGCATTCAAATAGAGCATGGTCAGGTAAATATACATTATTAAGTGACCCAAATCAACAAACGCAGCGAAACACCAAAATAGTGAATCAACATGGAACGTACTAAATAGTCAATGGAGTAGCATAAGTGTTTGTGTATGCCGGTGACATGTATATATACATACAGCAGCATATATATACACATGTGTACATCAATCAATAGATACGTCAACATACAGTAGTACTTGAATGGAGCAGCTACATGTATACAAGTGTGTACACAGCTCACAACAATGGAGCCAAACAAATAAGTGAATGTGATGGAGTACAGGGCAAGAATGATACACAGATTTCAATAAGTACCAAGTAGATAACATAATGGTTCAAACCAGAGCAACACGATTTCAAGCGAGAAATAAATAGTTCTCAAAATTAGTGCACAGTTTTAAACAATATGCCAAGTATGAACAGATAGAGCTCCAAATATAAGATGCCCAACTTCACACAAAACTGGGTGTGTGGGTTAGTAAAATTCCAGGTTATGCACATTTAATCAGACTTAGGTTTATTTTCTTCCTTATGTTATTTTAAAACATCAGCTAGTTACTTTTCAAAACATTTTCAAGCTTCTACAAATGGTATGCTTACAACTGGCCTATTCCACGCTCTAAACACAGTAAGTTCACATAGCTGCTTTAGTTACAATAGAGCAGATCTAATACGCCTGACGATATTTAAAACAAATAAGGGTGGAATTCAAACAAACCGCAATTGTGTATTTTCCTCAAGCAACAAAATGTTCATTTACCAATATGACCCAACAATGTAGATACACTATATATATAAATGCATATGTTTACATGCATATGAATGCATGTATTCACATGTTGCCTATATATGCATAGCTAATTTATGGGCAACGGATTTCAACAAGAATAGAGGTGTATAGGAGTGGTTAAATTTTAAATACAGGAAACAATATCACAAGGTCAATACAACTACCCGTGTGTGAATTTGTTCTTCCAAATTTAAGAATCTCAATCAAGTGCAGTATGGTTATTATCTTTACTTTGTTCAAGCATTTAATTGAATAAATGAAAAACAGGTTGAAGACAGTGGATGGCATCAATAGGTCAAATGCATATCTCTTCTTTATCAAACATGCCGGATGTATTAAGAATCTGTTCTTATCAAAATACCAAAATCAAATTTGTCCTATTGTAAAAACACAACTACTAATTTATATACAACATCAAACAATTTACCGTGAGACAACAAACAAAGCAACCAAACGTCACTATTATATTCAGTTAAAAATTGAAGTCAACTATTTGAAATAAGATGAATCGTGAGTCTAATAACTCACTATTGCACTCGTGAAGAACAAGTTTGAAAGAAGATTAGATTTTTGGTGGTGCTAGTTTCAACGGATGCTTTGTGGTGGATTCAAGAAAGGGGAAATGCGTGTTTGCCTCGGAAAGGAGGCTTTTGGCCAGAGAGCACTTGAGTGGTGATGGCAGAGCATGCTCGTGATGGAGTTCCGGCTTCGAGGGTGTCCGCGGTGGACACCAAATTGAAAAAGGGAAAAAAGAATTGATTTTGACTTTTTTTTTGGGAGGCAGAGCACTTGGCGTTCGGCCATTAATAATTGAGGAGGAGGATATACATTTTTTTATGGTTGAAGAAATAGGGAAGAACACTGATTTTTATAGAATAAGGAAAGAGATAAGGTCAAAGTTAAATCAATAGGGTAGGGTAGTTATTTCAGGGAGGTTATATTTAAATTTTATCGCGAATTACCCGAAACACCCTAAATTCGTACCACCAACACACTTTCTAAATGCGACGAAAATTATACATGACTCTTCATTTCAATGTTCTGAATCTAATAAAATTACTTTGGTTGTAATTCGACTACTTTTGTGTATGACGTATTTTATTTTTAAATTATTTATCAGTTCACCGATTTTATTCCATTTTTCTAATATCAACTATGTTCGAATCCAAATTTTGAAATATTCAATTTCAATTTTTTCATATATACAAATACACCATATCCATGCCAATTTTCAATATATTTCAACAAATAAAATTTCCAATTCGTTTTACGTCAATAAAGTTTATTATTATAATTCAATCATTTAAATTCTTTAGTCAAATTTAAATATCCAACTCAAATATCTGACTAAATTGAATTCAAATATTCAACAATACATATTTGATTCTCAACTCTAAATTAAATATTCAATTCATACCCAAAACCATATATTTGATTTTTAATTTCTAATCCAAGTATCAACATAAATTGATTATTCACAGTTAAACCTTTAATTAATTCCATATTCCAATCGTCAAAATATCTAAGACGTTATATCAACATTTCATTAGCGGGTGGGGGCTTTGCCTAAACTTGTTTATGGAATGCATTGGGTGGTGGACATGTCGGACCTCATTGGGAAAACATTCAAGCTTATTTAGTTGAAGGTAGAGGATAGTTCGATACCATCAGTGTTAGTGTTGGAGATGGATATATTATCGAGGTGGATTGTTAAATTTTGTGATACTATATGGTGGAATTGAAGTGGATGGTAGTAGCTTCGTAATGGAGAAGACAGTTCAAAAATCGAAACTTGTAGGAGAAAACTGCAGATGAATATGTGTATGTGTTTCAGATGTCCAGGGCGACAGATGTCTGTTTTGTTAGGGTGGAGTTTCCCGAGAATTACAACAAACGTTTGTGTTTAAACAGATTCTATGACATATGTGGCCATACAACTGACGTCTGTGTTATCGGGAAATAGTTTCTCGAGATTGGGGACAGACATGTTATGACGACCCCAAACCCCATACGATGGTGGCCAGGGTAATCTTTGGAATATAACACATAAACAGATAAGAGCAGAACAGAAATAAATAAATACACCAGATAATATACAACAGAATACACTGGATAAACATAATCATCAGAGTTACACAGTATACAGGATCATACTTAGTACAAAATACAGTTCAGCTATACATAAATGTCTACAGCGGAAAACAAAACATAATATGTACAATAGGAGCTTAACAGCATAAAAGAGATTAATGATAGAATCCATCTTCAGCTCCAGCTATCCAGAAAGAGCCTGCTAAAACCTGAATACAAGGCTGCCCGTGTAGAAAAAGGGGCACCTGAGTTTGCAAGTGAAACAAACTACGAGTCAGTCTTGGGACTGGTATGAGAAATCTACTTAACTTATTTTATAATATGGCCAATCACAGGACCACGCCACTTTCGCGGAAAGGGTTTACTCCATTGGATTGTCAGTGCTTTAAAACAAGTAAATCTTTTAAACATCGCAATGCTTTTTATAAAAATGAAGCCATTATAAGACTCAGTTCCCATCACACAATGCAATACAAACCAGAGGATAGAGTTTTACCTTATAATGTCCAAAATATGCTTGATACGAATAAAACAAAAGCATTTGATATTATTACTAGTGTTTATATGTTTCAAAAACAATTTCAATCATAACTATCAATCATAGACAGCATGGATACCATATATCACGTCGCCATATATAGGTATACAATCAAAACCGCACGGTATCATATTTGGAAAAGGGATTTCCGTCATGAACCAAGGCAAGGGATCATCCTTACCGAATTCGAGACGCTCTAGCCCGCCCCTCAGGAAAGTACTCTGTCAAGCCTTTGGATCGTCAGGGCTGGTCCACTCGATGTGGATTAAAATTCCTGAACACTGCGTTTCCCCGCCCTATGGGGCGTCACTGGTCATATCGACCACACCATCGGCTCCGAAGAGACCGAAGCAACCAAGGCCTCGCTTTCCATCATCCACATAAGTAAAATACCCGGGCATGCAAAACCCAAAGTACCACTCCTAGCTTGAAGGAAATGCATGTCCTCCCTGAGGTCCTTCTCCCGTTTCTGGCTCATACTGGGGTGTGAGGCTCGCGAATTAACGTTATACACAAAGCTATGCCACACAGGCCGTGCTTTGATCATCAACCACAAGATTTTGCTTTTTAACAGAAGCTTTGATCATCTTCCACTTAGGCATGCCACACAGGAAATTCACTCCATGCGACTGATTTCTATTGATATATAACCTCTGAGCTCGTACATCTCAGAGAAGGGCGTTAAGCAAGAGAATAAATCCTCCGCCGCTAAACAGATATACATTTAATAGAGATCAATCAGCACAGAACAAAATCCAATGTCAGGCACACAGTCCATTTAAAAGTTCGTTCTGGGTCTGAACGAAACCGGAGGCACCTTATACCTCGCACATCCGTACAATCAACAAGTACGTCCGGACGGCTACCACTTCAGCCCCTTCAAGGTAGCTACTCCTATCATGAGAATCAGTAGCACCCCTCCATCCGACGTGAAGATCATCGGTCTTGCGCCGTCTTCATGTCTTTGACTTTTAATTGTCGATCAATTATTTGAAATGGGAATTAACTTGGCCTTTTCAAATAATTCACGTATATTTAGAATTTCAAATCAATCCATTTCAATGCTTAAATTATTATATATCACTAATTCTGTTCTTTAATGTAATTTTCACGCAAAACACATTCAACCATCAGCAAATTCAGTTTGTTCCCATTCCATATCGTTTATAATATTTTATCATGATTTATCGCTATTTTTATTTATTTAAAAATAGCCAATTCACTCAAACGATGCTTCAGGCCATAACGCGGCCATGGCGTTGTTTTTCTTCAGATATGATTTACACATATCTGAAAAATCTAACCGTTGGATCTTCACAAATTTTATATCATTAGAAAGATCTTTTCAAAACAAATCTAACGATTTCAGTTTTGGGAAAATCCGAATGTCGGACCTCCCGGTACAATCGTTTGAAGTTACGATTTCAAAATACGAACTACTGCGTCGTTATTCGGTTTAATTTAATTATATTTATATATAAATATAATCGATTCTGGCACTATTTTCATTCAGATTTGAATTAAACATTCCAGATAATCCAACCGTTGGATCTTTACAAAGTGGGTGTCGTTGGAAAGATATTTCCAAAGCGAACCCAACGGTTTCAGTTTCGGGAAAATCCGATGGTCGGATCTCCCACAATAATCGTTTGAAATCACGGTTTCAAAACATGAACTGCAGCTTCGTTATTCGATTTATTTTAATTATATTTATATATATATATAATTCATTCTTCGATTTCAAAACCATACTCACTTCCTATATTTGATAAAAACGATATTTTTATCCAACAGATATTTATTTCAACACATCACTATTTTTAACAGTTCACATATATCATAAAAATGTGATTTTTATTGTAAACCAATTTATTTGAAAACACGATTATTTTATATATTTCTTACACAAGGTAAAAATGTTATTTTTGGTGTTAAAACAATTTATTTAAAACACTAATATTTTATATAGTATATATATATATATATATATGAAAATTGTTATTTTTATCATTCAAATAATTTATTCAATACATGAACTTCATTAATTAACACATGAATTTTCAACACATGAATATGGTTTCAACACATGAAAATAATTCTATAGTTTATATATATATAATAAAAATGTGATTTTTATTGTTAAAACATTTTATTTAAAACAGAATAATTTATATAGTCTATATATGTGATAAAATGTTATTTTTATCTTTCAAAGAATTTATTCAACACATGAATTTCTATTCAACACATGAATTTCTATTCAACCCATGAATATGGTTTTCAATGCATGAAAATAATTCTAACACATGAATATTATTGAAAATTTTGGCAGCATAACGGCAGGGTAGTTAAAACCGGCATTGTCCCTAGTATGGCTCCTCGCTCTACCTTAAAGCCTCGCAGCTTTTGACAATGGGGATTTTCAATATCTAGTTCGTACGCAGACGAATTTTCCCATGTACTAATCCTATTGGGATTTCAACCACAATCAATCATTTCAAACCAATCATTCATGATATTCACCAAATTTCACATCAACCAATAATCCAAACAATATCACAACCAATATATATCGTCCATGGTCTGTGGACGAAGGGAGTATATATATATATAGATATACGTATATCATTTCAATTCTTTTCAACGCATATATCATTTTTAAAATGCATATGTAACTTATACATCGAACATACAACTTATACAACGCTTATACATGAGGTGTACAACGCTTATATAACTCATACATCAACTATATAATTTATACATCGTCGTTTCCATATCGTTTATAATTCAGAAATCTCACATTGGGTTCCACTCCACCAAAAATTGTAGAAGACTCAGAAAAATATCCGGTCACTTCCAGAATGTTGAAGACGTCCACACGAGTCTAATGTCTGTTGTTTCACTGGATTTCAACCACAAACGAAAAAGATACGATTTTATTCCAAAATCACAAATTGCAATGGTTTTAAAGTGTTAAAATAGTTTAATTTAATTAAAACCATACCTCTCTAAAGTTTTTCACAACTAGATTTTCGTTTTTCGTGGAATCCGTGCAACGATTCGTCGATCGGTCTTCACCACGAGGTAGAGCTTGGAAAATTGCGCCTGAAGATGGTGGTCACGGCGAACTCGGTGCAGCGGTGGTGGAGGATTCAGGGAGCGAGCGGCGAGTCTTCCCAGGGCTAAAACTCGATGAACACACGACAATAAAGCTTCAGACTTCCTTGGATTTGAAGATCTCGTGATGTTCTTCAAAATCTTCAACTGGGCGGAGTGATTTCGTTGAGTGTTTTAGGAGAAAAAGAAGAGAGAAGGAGGAAGCTGAAGGCCCCGTCGAGTTTAAAGGGAGATCGGGTTTGAGCGAGGAGGAAGAAAGAATGTGATTGGTTGAGGGTTTATATTTTAATTTTTAATTTATTTAAATCCAAAAATACCACCTTCCTCACACGAACTCCAATCCAAACCCAACAACTGTTGTCCCCAGCTAAATACCCCCATTCCAAACACAATGCAATATGTTTCGTAGGCCTATTCGGCCGTTACAGTCAGTTTTTCTTCAAATTAAAATATAAAACATTCAACATTCAATTTGAACGTACATTTCAATATGTCGGGGCCACAAACTGATCCCAAAAATTCCAGAAAAATAATCTAGCTATGTTTTGACGTTACAGTCCCAACAAAACTAGTTTCGTCGAATTTTGAGACCGTTTGAAAAATGGTCATTTTCTGGTCGATCCAATTTAACTGAAATCAACCAAACATATTTTCCTTCGCCACACTCACATATTAACTTCAAAATTTATGGAATTTGAAACCTAGCAATAATTTGACATCCCGGATCTAACAAAAGTGGTTTCGTCAAATTCTGAGGTCGTTTGCAAAATGACTATTTTCAAGGGCTATATAAATTCTGTAGTGACCTTTCTGAAAATTCATTTGGCCACAACTTTTGATTACCGCTACAAAACTTCGATTTTTCAGATTCGTTAGAAAGATATTCATAAACAGATTTAAATATTTTTTGTTTCACTAAAATCTTTTTTATTTTGCGCCCGGTACAGTCAGTCAAAGTTCGAATTCAAATTTTGAAACTACCGCGCCATTTCAGGCCTTGATAATAATTTAAAATAAATATATTTATTTTCAAACATACTTTTCGCTGTTATTATTTAAAATAATTTATTTTAAATATTTAAAATCCACTAAAATAGCCAAATTAAATTTTTTAAACTGGCTTAGATTTTCCGGGTTGTTACACATGTGTCACTCCACGATAGACGTCTGAGGCAACTTTCGAGATGAAGACTTAACATAATAATTTTTGAAGGACCAAGTGGCAATTTGGGAAATTGCTACATATTCTTCTCTCCCTATATAAGCTATTTTCTGATCAAGGTGAACGGTGACTAATCAAGAGATTAAGTTCTTGGTTTATTCTAATTAGGGTTTTGGCAAACCTAATCTTCTTTAATTTTCATCTCTACAAAATGAATTTTTTCTGGTGAATTTGATCATTGTAATCAATCTCTTGTAGTCTTCTATTGGTATTAATAATGATTCTCTTTCAAAGTGGACATACACTTATAAGACGTTAGTGGAACCACTATAATTCCCTGTGTGATTTACTTTTCGTTATTGCTCTATTGTTTCTCTTTTTTGGTGATTGTGATAGGCATGTGGATTGGTTGAGACTATTTTTGAGATATTAATTGGTTGTTTTTGCACGTTTACCGTGATCTCATCTTCTGTTGGGTTTGGGGGTTTTTGATTTGAGCTGCCTTGAGTTGAAATTCTCAACAATAATGAGTACATAAAACTTCATATCAATTTCTCTTATCAGAGAAAAATGATTGTTATGTTTAGTTACAGGCCATAATTTGTGGCCAGGAATTTTCTCTGTTATATCTACTTTAGGATTCATCATATTTTTTTAGATGGTCAAAAAATATTACATAAAACCCAACAGAATAACCACATGGTGGTATATGAGTCTTCTATTCTTAATATGCATGGTCCCTGACTCCTTGGTATTGTTATTCTCTGAGGAATTGTTTTATTCATGTGGCATAAGCTATGAAAGATTTTTGCTGGTTCCCAAAGAACGAGGATACTTCAGGTTTGATGTTTCATATGAATGATGAAGCTAAAAGAATAAATCTTCCGTAATTGCAAACTCTTGGATATGGTCGTAAGTCAGATTTTGAAGGTAAATGTTGCATTTATTGTAACTTGATTCTTAAGATTCACATTTAGATGTGCTCTACTATATGTTAATTGACTATATATATCAATGAATCGATCATTATATATTTTAATCACATAGCTTTTTTGAAGATCATTGAGCATTCAAATATGATTTTTTCCTAACCTAATTATCTCTTTCGCTCTCCAGCCATTTTCAATTCCTTTGTTGAGAAAGTTGGCCATGCTAACATAGTGTAGAGAAAGACGCAGATCACAGAATATGAAAGCTGGAAGTTGGAGCAGGCCTATATTTCATTTCAATAGCCACGGTTTTGATCTTTAAAAAGTTGTATATTTCCCAGCATTGCTGTATTACCGTATAATATGATATGATGTGTATATACTATTACTAAATGGTATATATACAGCTCTACATATTTATATGATTACTAAGTTAACTATGGTATTAACACCAAAATCGCCCTTACCTTTGTATCTAACCAATCAACACCCCCTGATTTCCACTTTTTTGCAATTAAGTCATCTTTCTGTTGAGGGCTTAAGCTTTTGATTGGTTGGATACAGGGGTATACCGAATTTTGTGACTGTGAGATACATAATTAATAACATGAATGAAATGGGATAGCTCTCAGTAGTCTGATGGTGCATGCTACTCAGCAGTTCGATTCATAAATTTCAACTTATATTTTAATTTTTAACTCTAATACCAACATTTGCAGGTGCATTTTGTTGCATGACTGCTGAAAATAGCGCTAATAATCATAGAGCCTAGAGATACTGTATAAATGTCACAAAATCGCTTTTAGCAAGTTTTGCAAAATAACTACAAATTTTCTTGCAATTTTGCAAATGAGACTTTCTTATTTGTTTATTTGATATTCTATAAACATCAGGTGAAGAAGGCTTCCATGCACGGTCATAAAATACATGCTCCCAAGAAACATATAAGGTTAGATGATATTTAATTCAGCCAATTCTAATTAGTGTGTTGCTAAAAACATCTAAATTTCTTATACTTAATATCATGAATGATATTAGAAAGTGTAAAACTGAGTGTTTTTAGTTTTATACGGTGGGACGGTGCTAAAAGCATTCAGTTTTACACTTTCTAATACCATCCATAGTATTAAAAAGAAGAAAAATTGGGTGACACACTAATTAAATACGAGTATACTACATTGTAATTCAGTTCAATTTTGTAATTCTTCCTTTCCTAATAGTTTTTAATATTCCATTTTTGCTATCTGCTGCCACTGTATAAAGTAGCTTTCATCATCTTCCGAAACTCAAAATTGCCTAATATGCAGTATGGATGCTACTTTATCATGCCCAGCTTCACTGCTTCCACCAATGTTGAATTTTTCTGTGACCATTTAAGCTTAGGCATTGGAGAATTTATACTTATGTTTAGCACGGAATCAGTAACTATTTCTTTTCTCTCTCCAATGCAGTTGACATTAATATTTCATATCCTTTGGATGCGGTGTCAAAATGTACACAGTGTTGATAATGCAAGAAAATTATCTTCTTTGATTTTTGATAAGTCTCGAAAGCAACGTCACAGAGTAGTGACAATTGTATTTATAATACTCTGCTACACGTTACAAAATTGATTTGAAAATAATCTATTAACCGACATTTTTGTCTGGTTACCAGAAGTAGTCTACGCCCACATGAATCATCCCATCGCATACTTCATAGGTCCAGAAGTATTGCCAACATCCTTAGGAATCAAGCCAAGATGGGATCGGACAAGAACAAATGTCATGGCTAGTCAAACTTCTCTCGAACAATCCAAGTCACGAATCAAGTGTACGCACCAAATTGTGTGGTCGTATCGGGAAAGTCATGGTTCTGGCACTAGAAGACTCAAGTCCGACCACTGATAGAATGTCACATACCTCGAATGCGAAATTCATCAACATTAAAGATTGCTCATCCGGCACGCATCAATCACTTCCGAAAGGTTGTACACCTCGTGTCGATCACATCCAGAATCCGACCCTGAACCAACCAACTTCGAATCAGCTCTCCACCGACCAAACTTTGCATCCCTACTCCAGGATGATAATTCATATCCCCACAGCCAGTGACGGAACTACATTAGGGCCAGTGGGGGCCATGACCCCCTCAACAGCAACAAAAAAGCAGCTTTTCAAAATAATTTTTTTAAAGAAAAGTGGAAAATTTTCGTCAAACTTTGTTATATATTTCCCTCTAAAAGTTTTGATCCCTTCACTGTTGAATTCCTGGTTCCGCCACTGCCCATAGCTTTAGGATGCAAATTCGTATCCCCATAGCTCCAGGATGTGAATTTGTATCCCATCGCCTCCGTGATGCGAATCCATATCCTTATAACTACGGGATGCGAATATGTATCACATTTCTCTAAGTGGATAGTGGTTTCGCACCCCTCCTGGTGAATAGTGATTTCGCATCCCTCAAATGAATAGTGATTTTGCGTCCCTTTGGGAGAATAGTGATTTCAAATCCCTTGGGTGAATAGTGATTTTGCATCCCTCAATAAATAGTGATTTCGCATCTCTCGGGTGATTTATGGTTTCGCATCCCTCGGGTGATTTATGGTTTCGCATCCCTCGGGTGGATAGTGATTTTGCATCCCTCCGAGTGAACAGTGATTTCACATCGCTCGGGTGAATAACGTGAATACTGATTTTGCATCCCCCGAGTGAATGTTGATTTCCATCCCTCGGGTGAATAATGATTTTTTATCCCAGGCTGCAGCGCCCTCCGGGGTATGAAATCTGCACAATGGATATGAATTTTGGTCTGTGGAACCCATTTCTCACCTACCCCACTTCTTATAAATACCCTTGGCCTCACACATTGAAGGGGTGGGCATTTGCATGATTTGGGAGCTCTACAAGGACCTTGGGCACCATTAATGGCTGCCTAGGACTTGTGGAAGAAGAAAAACATATATTTTCTCCCAAGACTTTACATGTGCAAAATATGACCCCCGAATACTTAAACAAAATTTGTATGATCATGTTTATCACTTGTAACCTTCAGCTGTGAATAAAATCAGCAAAGCCTTCAAAGTGGACGTAGGTTCAATCCGAATCGAACCACTATAAATTACTGTGTTCTTTACTTTTCCATACATTATACTGCATCTTGTATACTTTTCTGCTCTGGACATTAAGTTTCAAAATTTTGGAACTCTTGAGCATTGGCGACCACTTTTGGTGTCAACACTTTGGTGTGCCAGGTGGGGGGAGTAAAGTGCACCTCCAACCAACACCTTCGCTCGAACTCGATGAAGTCAACTTTTCCCACCATTATTCGACCACAAGTTCATTTGTGCTACTCGAATTCCTTCTTATCCACGAAGAAAATTCTCGACAATGGCGAATAAGGGAAAATCTGTCCTTGGCCGACTGTGTAACGACAATCAAGACGCTCTGGTCCATCAACAACCTCTTTCCGACATCTTAGCCATTACTTACGTGGCACTACCTCCGGCCTTTGAGGCTCCAGTTAGTCAAGCGCAGCTTCTAACGCTTACAAAGAAGTTCGAAGAAACCTTGCGACAGCCCGAAGCTTAGGTAAGGAAAAATAGGGAGTTGATCCAACAACTCCAACGATATGCTCAACGAGACATCGCCCGCTTTCCAGCAAATAGGGGCATCCAGCCTCCTCTAAATCATGTCTCCTTGAGCTCCACTTCCATCTCTCCTACTGACGACCGAAGACCTCTTCATATAATCAACCTTAGCACTGCAGGGGTCACCATCAGAGAGGGAACGTGTCATCCCGACCATTCCCGGCTCGGACCTAATCCCAACCAAGGGACTAGAACTCAAGCCCCACTAAGAAAACTCGGACTGCTACGAGTCCAGACTTGGCACCTACGCTTCCAGCAACCAACCGGTTCTGAGTTCACCTCAATCAACCTCCTCGAAATACCATTGAGGTTGAAGACTTATAGAATGACGAAGACCTTCCTCTGAGAAGGCGCCTTAGGCTCCAAGCTCCTCAGTTGGATCACAACAGCCATAATCTGGCGGGGACCTAACCCTTGATTCTCACCGACATGATTTGTAGGATCGTGAGAGAATCGAGGAGGCACACCAATCTAGTACGAGGCGTAATCCCTTCACTCCAGCTATCCTCAGCGTTGAATGGCCTAGGCACTTAAACATGCTAAAACTCGCTACTTACTCGGGGAACTCAGACCCTTGGAACTTCGTTAACTGCTATGAACGGCACATGAATTCATCCCGCACCAAATACGCTGTGAAGTGAAAATGCTTTTCTATCTTACTTTAAGACATGGCTCTATCATGGTTCTCTCGACTCCCGCCGAAAACCATCTCAACTTTCGGCCAAAGTGGTTTGGTCGCTCAATTTAGGTTGCACGTCACAACGCCCAAAGACATCCTCTCAGTCTTAAACATTTTCCAAGGCATCGATGAAACCCTCAAATGCTACCTCAAAAAATTCAACACCGCCTTGGCCATAGTCGAGGACCCTACACCTCGAACCGTACTCATCTAGCATGTAAAGGGCACACTTCCAAATTCTGAATTCAGAGCATGAATCGATCAGAAACAACCAAAGACTTTGGAAACCTTCTACGAGAAAGTCAACCAGTTCCTTAGCCAAGAATAAGCACGTAGGTATCGAGCTACTCGACCAGATCATCCCCGCACTCCATATCAAAATGAAGTCCAAAGCTTAAACAACTCTGATTCCGATCATCCCAACAAGCCTACTCAGGACAACAATGAAGCGGCTAATGCTGACGATCCTCCAGTCGACAACTACTCTCTTATAGAAGAGCTTGTTTGCCATCAGAGGCTTGAGCTTTATAGGAAAAATCCCCCTAACGAAGTTCTCGAGCCTTCCAATTCTCACCATGAACTTCACTCAACCAGGACTGTCATCGACTAGATTCTCTGGGATCATCTTTCGACTAAGCAAGCTTGTAGCACCAATAAGTGGATTTTCAGCACCATAACGCCTTATCTTGCTTGAGCTATACCTAGTTGTTTACTTTTATTTGTAGTTTGTTTCCAAGCATATACACCAACAATACTAGTCGAGTTATTTATGAAATCCACTTTGATGTAACCTTTATCTGATGTACTACTACTGCAACAACGATCAGGATCATCCCCATGCCTCAGCAAAACTGTAGAAACAATGGCCAGCTTGATCATCAATGTCGCGCCTTACAACTCGTCTTACTTGAGCAATATCACTACCCGACTACCCCCCAAAAATGGGGGCAAGCAGCATAGGTCTAATAGGTTTGGCCCTGCCTACCTACGCTTATACGTACTCAGGCGGCAGTCTGTTGGCACCACCAATCCAATACCAATAGACTTAGATGACCAACCTACGCTTATTCATACCCTGGAGTCAGTCTATTGGCACCGTTCCACCCGAACTTTACACACCTCGAACTAATGGAGAGTGAAGTTCACGAACTCAAACTTTGCCCGACTCGAGTCTCTCAAGAGTGGACTTTTGACTAACTCATCATTAAGTGCAACGTCAAGTCATGATACTCGAGCACTTAGGTCCACAACTTCTGTGGCATAGTGGACTTTGAGGTCGTCATCAGAGATACTTGTTTGCAACTCATTCCAACCTTTTCCTCCCTCATAGGAGGTGAAACAGGAATGGAAAGCAAGTCCTCTTCTCTAAAGAACGCCTCCTCTTCGTTGTGCCATGCCCCTTCTTCTCCACCTGATGCTCCAGCCACCGTCCAGTTAGCCCGAGAAGTACTACCGGAGGCATGTTTTGAAGCAGGCCTAGGGGCATTAGTCCTCCACCAGTCATGCGGCTATCATCTACGATACAGTGGTTTTTAAAGTTGTCGTCGTAAATACCGGCTCGCGACTCATTCCCACCTTGTCTCCCTCATCGAAAACGAAACGGAAACGAAACCAGAACCCTCTTGTCCAAAAGGCACCTCCTCTTCGCTGTGTTGTAGCCATTTTCTCTCTACCTGATGCTCCAGAAATCTGCTAGTTAGCTGCGGGCACGTCAGGAAGCACTACCGGAGGCACTACCATTGAAGGCAGGCCCAAGTGCACCAGCCCTTCACCAGTTCCTGCATTCTCACCACTACCATCTTCTCTACCACCATGGAGCGACCTTTTGGGAGAAAACCCACCGCACAGAAAAGATGGTCTAGAACCGAAGTCTTAGCACTATAGAAGTCATCTGTGTCATCTCTCGATGCTAAGGCTTCCTACATACAAGCGTACCGGAATGCGTTAACAGCCTTTAGTTTTATCGACTAAAACCATAGTCATCGCTGACCATCATCACAATTCTCGGGTCCAACTGCGATTACGACGTGATTGGATTAAAACTCGGGCCCCAGAATTGATAACTCAACCATATATCCACATCTTATGTGCATATCTGAGCAGTCAATCCAAATAAGTTTGCTTCTCAAACATTACGCTAATCAATTATGTTATATTCGACTTCAATTACAATCCAAGCATGTGACATCGTGCGATGATACGAACTTGCTAATTCAGTCTCAAGATCGAAGAGAATTCAGCAAATACGCGGGTCCGGTGGCAGCCCTCTATCGATTTCTGCACCAGCATGGCCATCGCAGGACAAGAGATTGATTAGTGCCAAAACTCTCCAAAAATAGATACTTTGGAATGCGATGGATATCTTTAGTTTTAACGACTAAAACCATGGCCATCGTCGACCACTGTCGCAGTACTTGAATCAAGATACAACTACGTCGTGTTTGGGTAAGGGATCAGATCCTGAATTTGATAGCTCAACAGTATGTCCACATCTCATGTGCACATTCGAGTCGCTAGTTCAAATAAGTCCATCCTTTGAGTGTCACGCCACAAGGCCACAACACTTCAATCCCAATCCAATCGCGCGACGTCGTGAAATGAGTCAAATCTGCTGTCTCAAGCCCAAAATCGGGAATGTTGGATACGAAAATCTATTTTATATTCCCGTATTCCCATGTACTAGCTAAGTTGTCGTGTCTCTCAAATCCACAACCAGGCTATGGTCATATTCACTTGTCCTCGAAGCCCCTACTACCAAATTAATCTCGACCCAACGACCACTCATGTACTCACTAAATATCCAACCATCCAAGTACACACGTTTGACATCTAAGTTCAACTTACTTCGAAGGCAGATCTATATGATCGCATGCGACAACATACTCCAAGTATTATCCTTACAGCGATGTTCGCATGTACGAGTTTTCTAACCTTCGACCGTTGGAACAAGCTTGGATCGTGCGCTTGCAAATCCAAGTGATTCAACGAAATACATCAAACGATCATGCTCCAATTCAACGATGTTTCGATAACCGCCTTGCACAGTCGCACGCCCGCAAGATATGTTTTTATATTATGTTGCTTATTTCCAACTCTGATCGTATCATGCAAAACCACGTGTAAACGTATGAGTGCCTACGCGACTCTAACTCAACAATGAACCACCTACACTTAGGTGTAATAGGTAGTCGGCTACTAACATTTAAAATTTTGAATCGATAGAGATTAAACGCCTCAGACAGGTTCCAGTCCGAGCAGTAATATTCAAGCGAGTCAAGACTCTCAACAATGTAGGAATCCCAAACTCATCCCAATAGGCTTCAACAATGCATCTCAACTGCTCCGGAGCAACACACTCCTTGGTGTACAACTCAACAGAAAGGTCACGACCAATCGCTAAGCACAACATGGAGATCTTTCCAGCCATCACTAGACTTGTCTCATTTCAAAGCATGTCTCGTTAACACAATACATACTATGGGCGCAAGTGTTAACCGACATTTTGGTCCGGTTACCAAAAGCAATCCAGGCCCACATGACTCGGCCCATCGCATGGTTCAATGGCATGCCAACATCCTTAAGAATCAAGCTAAGATAGGGTTGTGCAAGTACAGTCGTCATGGCTCGTCAAACTGCTCTCAAGCAATACAAGTTACGAATCAAGTGTACACACTCAGAACCGTGTGATCGTATCGGTCAAGCCATGATTCTAGCACTAGAAGACTCAAGTCGGGTCTTTCGCATCCCGCGGATGCAAAATTCATCAACATCAAAGATTGCCAGCTCGACGCGCATCGATCACTTTCGAAAGCCTTCACACCTCATTCCGATCACCTCCAGAATCGGGCCCCGAACCAACCAACTCTATCCAGCGACAAAACATTGCATCCCTACACCGGGATGTGAATTCATATCTCCACAGCTTCGAGATGCGAATTCGTATCCCTATAGCTCTGGGATGTAAACTTGTATCCCATTGCCTCTATGATATGAATCCATATCCCTACAACTATGGGATGCAAATTGGTATCACATTCCCTCTAGGTGAATGGTGATTTCACATTCCTCCGGGTGAATAGTGATTTCGTATCCCTAGGATGGATAGTGATTTCACATCCCTTTGAGTGAATAGTGATTTCGCATCCATCGGGTGAATAGTGATTTCGCATCCCTTTGGTGAATAATGATTTCACATCCCTCTGGTGAATAGTGATTTCGCTTCCCTTCGGTGAATAGGGATTTCGCATCCCTCTGGTGAATAGGGATTTTGCATCCCTTGGGTGAATAGCGATTTCGCATCCCATCGATGAATAGTGATTTCGCATCTCTCCGCGTGAATAGTGATTTCGCATCCCTCAAATAAATAGTGATTTCGCATCACCCAGTGAACAGTGATTTCGCATCCCTCGGGTGAATAGTGATTTCACAATCCAGGACGCGAAATTTCTGCAGCGCCCTCTGGGATACAAAATTTGCACAAGGGATATGAATTTTGGTCTATGGGACCCATTTCTCACCTACTCCACTCCCTATGAATACGCCTTGGCTTCGGACATGGAAGGGTGAGCATTTTCATAATTTGAGAGCTCTACAAGGACCTTGGGGATCATTAATGACTGCCAAGGACTTAAGGATGAAGAAGAACATATATTTTCTCTCAAGACTTTACATATGCAAAATATGATTCCCGAATGCTTAGCAAAAATTGGTATGATGATGCTCATCACTTGTAACCTTCAACTGTGAATAAAATCAGCAAAGCCTTCAAAGTGGATGTAGGTTCAACTAAACCAAACCACTATAAATTACTATGTTCTTTACTTTGTTGCACATTATATTACATCTTGCATAACTTTCCGCTCTGGACATTAAGTTTCAAAATTTGAACTCTCGGGTGTTGGCGACCACTTTTGTGCATTAACAAAAACTTTGGGCTTAGCCGAGTATGAAACAAATTTCATGTCCATTGAAGGTTTGATAAAAATAATGCTTTGAGTCATATATCGGCATACTTTTATCACCTTTCTCAAACCAACAATTGAGTTAGGGTTTCAACTAATTTCTTTTGCCATGAAAATCACTCTGTTGACCCGTATATTGGTATAGCAATCACACAATGTTTTTATGATTTTTTAAGAACTCGAAACCTGAGTACATACACATAGAAAACGCGTAGCGATTTGGTCGAAGTCGCGAAGTGTTTGAATGGTTGGAAATATGGTATACTTCTTGGATTGGTGAAGCTCGACTCAACCTTCACTCAAACACCTCTCTTCAACATGGCTTTTTTGGGATACGTGAAGCGGGCTCGACATGCTATCTTGCCTCAATCACTTCGGTTCGATAAGTTTGGATACGGCAGTCTTGGTTCGATGGCTTCGGATTGAGGTCCTCAACTCAGTGGGATTTCGTACCCGGTAATTCAGTTTCAGGATGGAGTAAAGCACAAAGGCAGGGAATACAAAATCATCATTTTGTATCCCACTTCTATAGGAAATTTTGTATCACACTCTAAAATACAAAAGTACGACAAGGCGCATGATACGAAGGGAATATTTTGTATTATGCATTGGGGATACGAATTTGTATCTTCTCTTCACACTCGGCAAACATCAAGGATTATATGTCCCTATTGGGGATACGAAAGCGTGGTACTACTGTTTTGGCACAAGGATTGGGGATACGAAAAGGGCTTTCATTTTTTGCCCCATTTGGGGAATTTTGTATCCCATTCTAAGATACAAAATTATAGCAATGGATTAAATACAAATACAATTTTCGTATTGCAACTTCTGATTTGGCATTTAGGAATTCAGTGAAGGTTGGGGATATAAAATATTAATTTCATATCCGATCTTTGGCTTGGCGATTTTAGGATACGAAAAGAAGATTTCGTATCATGGGATACGAATTCGTATCCTGCTCTAGGATACAAGATGCTTGTTGGGATTGGAAATATGGATGAAATGCAAGGATTCTTCATTTTTCGTTGATCTGTACCTATGGATCATTGTTTTTTGGTTGATCATCCTGGGATACGAAATCCCAGCATACAAAATTTTTTGGAAACTCCTAGGATACAAAGTTTACTGTTCCCACACCTATAAATACCACGTCTCTTGGCGTGAATAGAAGTTGGCTATTTGGACTTTTGGCTGCTATATGCATGAGAAAGCTCTCTTCGGAGATCATTAATGGCTTCCATGGTGGTTTCTATGGCTTTGGGCTTATAAACTTCACACAGAAGTTTAAATTCAACATTTAGACATTTGGAATGACACTTGTCTTGCTTTTGGATACAATTGGACTTGGAAGCATCTTTCACAAATTTTGGCGCGAGGAAGACGATTATGGATTAATAGGGAACTAAAAAGGACTTTGCTATTCTCTAATACAACTTTCACAAAGTATGAAACTCGGATTATTCTTGTAATTCTAACAATAATGATGAATAGTTACAACAAAGTGGAGTAGGCGTTAGTGCCGGACCACTATAAACCTAGTGTTCATTACTTTTCCGGATCTTTGTATCTGGATTGATTGATTAATTTGATATTTCGCTTAATATTAAACCATCGTTTGTTGGCATGTGCGAGTGACCAATTCCTCACTTCAACATTTTTGCACACTAGGAAAGAGCATTGGATTGCGTTCGGATTTTGGATTACTACGAAAACAAATTCTCTTGGATTTTACCATGGTTAAGAAGAAAAATATAAGTTTGGCTTCTTCGAAAGGAGCAGACAAAGAGGAAACTCAGTATCCTCCATTGTGCATCAATTGAACTATGTTAGTCGTGAGGATACCGATAGAGTCATCAAGGAGTTGACTAAGAATCTAACTTCTCAGTTGGAGCAACAAAAACAGAATTTTCGAATACAGGAAGCTATTATGAATACTCTTCTCGCTGGTATTGAAGGTTTCGAAAGTCTGTCGGGCCAAGGTAACATGGTAGGAAAATTGCTAGTGTTCCCCAGGGGTTAGCTCAGGATTTAGAGTCAATTCCCGAAGAACAACCCATGTTGATGTCAATCCAAAGAACAATACCGGATCGGCTAGGCTTGGGGGCACCACTCCCAAACTTGCTCAAGGTTCAGCTTAGGTTTTAGCTAATCAGGTTTCAGGTTCCGGTGTTGGTAATGTCGCTCAAGTGCCAACGAGCGCAATTTTGGATGCAGGAACTCCCGTAGTTCAGAAGCTAGGTTTGCGCAAGTCGAGGCACCTCAGGTTAGGGTTGAGTCATATATCTTTATTAGGGCTCAACAGTTCGCTGATGTACCGGGTTACCGATGCGGATTTGAATGATTGAATCTTTGGCCTAGTAATGGTAATGGTGCTCAGATCACTGATATTATTAAATGTTATGCTCGAGGTGGGGTCCCTTTCTTGGATTTGGATGGTGTCACCCATAGTACGTTCACTTATGATATTCGGAATTCTCGGAACCCATTGGACTTCAAATTTTCGGTGTTGGAGGATTTTGATGGTAGGAAGGATCCATAGTTCACTTGATGCTCTATATGTGCCACATGGAAGTACTTTCAGCTTCGGAGAATGTTATGGCGAAGTTCGTTCCTCTTTATCTTACGGTATTGATGCTATGTGGTTTCAGCAGCTGGAAAATGAATCAGTTAATTCTTGGAATGTTTTGGTTAGGAAATTCATCGAAAAATTCATGGTTCATATTTCTCAATCCAAGAACATGATGAGTCTTACGACTATTAAACAAAGGAGGTGAGAATGAAAAGGGTTAATGCAGTTGTGTCTTCGGATGATCGAGTAGACCCTTCTACTGTTTTGATGGCCACTGTTTCTAGTGTTTTGGATCAGACGGAATTCAAGATTTGCTTCAACGGGATTCACCGAGGGATCTTTGTGAATTCTATTGTAAGGCAGATCATTTTCTTTGGGAAGAAGATGCGAGAACCGATAAGAAAGTTCTCGAGGTTGATTTGGTACAGGGCGAATGATCGTCTAACATTGGAAAAGGCAAACGAAAGGCTGCTCGTCGAAATAAACAGAATACACAGAATCAACCTAAATTCCCTTCATATGAGGAGCTTATTCTACCTCTGAAGGAGATTTATCTGGAAGTTCACCTGGTTGCTCGCTTTAGGAAGCCTCTTGCGAGGGAGCCAACCTAGAGGGAGAAGGATTCTTGTAGGCGTTGCTTATTTCATGACCTATATGGTCACGACACCAATTATCGCAGGCATTTTAAGGATATGACTAAAGAACGCATCAGACGTGGTAGCTGGTGGAATATGTTATAAACTGAGTTGTAGTACCGGGCAGGCACAAATGCCTGCTCCGGCTCGGCATAGGAATGGACCGGGACCTTTGTATTTGGAGAAATGTTGATTGTTGATCATTAGAGTGGGATAAAGTTTACCTTGGCCCATTTTGACTTTGATAAGTAGTTTAATGATGTACTTTTTCTATGACAACATGATTTCAGATTTTGATCTTCTTCTTACTTCAATGTCTAAAAAGAAGTTCAGTTCTCCTACATCCTTGATTGACAGCTGCATGTCTAGGTATTGAATAAGTTGACTTATCTCTGTATCACGGTCACCTGTAATTATAAGATCATTAACATAAATTAGTATGTATATGGTATTATGGTTATTATGTTTATAATCTTGGTAAACGATGAGTTGTCTAATTTAGCAGACTAAAACCCTAGATTAACTAATGTGATTTTCAGTCTATCAAACCACACTTTAGGGGCTTGTTTTAACCCATAAATTGCTTCACCAAGTTTACAAACAAGTTTTGGATTTTGAGTGTAGCTCTCTGGTTGCTCCATATAGACTTCTCTTGTAAATTCCCTTTTAAAAAGGCATTGTTTACATTAAGCTGTCTTAGACTCCATCCCTTTCGTAGAGGAATTACTAGTATAAACCGAATTGTTGTTGGCTTTATGACTAGTGAGAGTGTTTCATTGAAGTTAAAACCTTGTTGTTGCGTGTACCCTTTTGCAATAAGTCTGGCTTTATATCTATTCACTATTCCATCAGGATTTATCTTGTCCATATGTCCACTTGCATTAAACGATGCTTTTATATTTTGATGGTGACATTAGTTTCCAAGTTTTATTTTTTATGAAGGCTTGATACTCTTCATCCATAGCTATTACCCATTCACTGTTGCTAATGGATTGAATGTATGTGCGTGGTCCATCATCAATTAATACAATCGGGTACGACTTTGGTTTAAATATCCCATTTTTAGCCCTAGTGTTCATTGGATGTGTTGATGTACCCACTGCTGCAGTGTCATGTTATTCCTCGGTGCTTTCTGATAATTCATTGTCATTATCTTGATGTGCATGCTAACTGTCACAAACTTCTTATTACTCATTTGTTTCTTCTACAGGTGACTGATTGTTAGTTCTTTCTAAGTTTGTTGGTTCAAGTCTTGAGTCATTCATTTGATCTGGACTTGACCTGCCTACTCTTCTTTCAATCACACATGCACTAAACACATTTGAATAAACAGGTTATTGTAAAGCGTATTCTTTTGCATTACACACCTTGGTAGTGGTTTTCACATTATTATCATTGAATGAGAATACACTTTCATTAAACGCAACATGTATACTTACAAAAATCATGCCATTTTCATCTAAACATTTGTACCCTTTTTGTTGAGAGACATACCAAATAAAAGTGCATGGTCTAGATCTGAACTCAAGTTTGTGATTTGTTGTAGGGCCTTAAGTATGGAAATCATAAACATTCAAAAGATTTTAAGTACTTGTAGTCTTGTTTAATCCCATATAACTTTTCATATGGACTGACTTCCTTTAACACTTCAGTTGGTAATATATTCATCAAGAAAACTACAGCTTTAAAGGATTCAGGCCAAAATTTTAGTGACATATATGCTTTAGCTAACAGTGTTAAACCCGACTCCACTATATATCTATGCTTTCTTTCAGTTAGACCATTTTGTTGTGATTTGTAAGGACATGTGATCCAATGATTTATTCCCTTATTACGAAAATAATGTGTTAAAGATTTATACTCTTTTCCACCATCAGATTGTTTGGCTTTAACTTAAGCACCAAGATGTTTTTCTATAAAGGCTATAAAACTGATGACAGTATTACATGTTTCATCTTTTGACTTTAAGAAATATATCCAAGTGTATCTAGTATATGCATCAATAAATGATATATAGTACTTGTAACCATAATCTGGGGATGGTCCCCATAAGTCAGTGGCTATAATTTCCAAAGGTTTACTATGTTCTATGATAGAATTGAGAAAAGATAGCTTATTACTCTTTCTCATTTGACAATAAGTACAAATGAATGACATAGGTACATTATCATAAGAAATAATATTGTTACTATTAAGAACTTGGTTTACAACATTGATACTTGGGTGTCTAAGTTTATTATGCCACACACTAAAAACATCATTGCTTTCAACAGTTTTACTTTCAAATAGATGGCAATTCCTTTTCTCTTAATAGTATTGTAGCAGGTGACATGATTAAAATTTTGTAACCCTTGCACTTCTTTATGCTACAAAAGATTGTCTTTAGTAAGTAAATCTCTTACTAGCAGTGATCAGAATAGAATTAAAAATAAACATTATTGTCATAGATAAACTTAGACACACTCACAAGGTTCTTTTTGATTTTGGGTACTCTAAGTAAATTGTTTAGTAAGAGTTTTCTTGTGCCAGTTACCAAGGGCGAAGCCAAGGCTTTCCTAGGTGGGGCGAAGGCCCTATCTCAGAAACTAAAAACCAAGAAGAAAAAGGTAGGTAGGAGGAAGTTGCCACAGCTGAAAAGAGGTCTAATGCCCTACCTAAGGAAGAGAGGCAGCCACATCTGCAGTCTTAACCCTATTTTGTAGTAGTAATATACATGTTAGTATATATATATATATGTAGGTGTTGTGGGAACATAGGCGATGAGAGACTAAACTTTGGCCCTAGCTGAACTCCATAACTAGATCCGCCACTGCCAGTTACAGTACCCTTGCCTGTATGAGTTATGTTAATAGACTTACCATTGCCAAGACATATACTCTGTTTACCTCTGCATTCTCTATGACCAAGATTTAAATTGTCCAAATTATTTAAGTGGTTGGTTGCACCTGGTTCATGGTACCAGCTTTCATCTTGAACATTGTCCTGATTTGCTATTTCGTTTTGCTTTGAACTCATGGTACCAACTTTCATCTTGAACAGTGTCCTGATTTGCTGTTTTATTTTGCTTTGAACTATTGCCACTGTTGTCATTGTAAGTATTATGATCATTATGAACTTGATCCATATTCCCATTTGGATTTCTTTGAATGCTTGTATTCTGATTTGAGTAATTCTATTGAATTTGAAATGACACTTTACTTCTTTGTGTCCCACTTTCTTACATATTTGGCACTTTGGTCTAGTATTGCTGTTGCACCTTCCTCTTCCTCTATACTTGTGTGACGGCCCACCCCGCACCAACCGACATTTACTCCAAAGGTGCGCTGTACACATGTCCAGTTAGCACGGAACGGGTCGTCGGAAGGAAAGGGAAGAAGGAAATGAACATACAAAGAACCTGTAGAATGTCTCACAACGCATAGAACAAAATATAATAATAACATACTTGACATAAAAAGGAGAGACAGTGCATAAGCTGAAAATCAGAACTAAACATCATAGCAGCGGAAATCCAAAATACAGCTTATTACAACATTCAAACCGTCTCAAAGCAAAAGTAAGATAAAGGAGGTACACTACTAATGCCCAAGTAGCGACCACCAACGACACAGGGAGAATGTGTATATATATATATATATCATACGTGGAAGCCTCCTGCCCGCCTTCGAATCAGCTACTCGCACATCACCAGCTAACCTGTCTCTAGTCTGCTCGTGTGAGCACCCAGAGTAATAAGAGGAGACATAAAACTCTGGGTCAGACATAAAGCCTGGTATGAGCGATAAGCATCTAAAGTGAACAATAACAGGTAGACTAAAACATACCTGAACCTGGACCTGCAACCAAAGAGTTAGCACTACATATTGTACAACACTCTAAGGTATCACATCAAACAATATAAAGATACGGAGGTGGGGGAGGTGTGCATGTCATAGGGATGGCAAACAATCAAACATAGCATTCATCCTCACATCTCTCACTCAGTGCGTAAAGCATACGATATTCACCACTTCGATCACCCAACATACCTTGCTACGATCACTCTACCCCATGAAGTCATAAATGGCTTCACTGCACTGATAACGTAGCCACTAATCATTTTCTATGTCCACTTTGCCCCCATGGAGTCACAAGAACCCCACTGCACTGGCTCATAGCCTTACCAATCCTTACTATGTCCACTTTGCCCCATGGAGTAACAAGAACCCCACTGCACTGGCTCATAGTCTTACTAATCCTTACTATGTCCACTTGCCCCATGGAGTTATTCACCCCATCTGCGCTGGCTCATAGTCTTACTACGCATCACCTTGCCCCTCAGGTCATAATGACCCTACTGCACTGATAACGTAGTCTTGCTACCATCACCTTGCCCCTCAGGTCACAATGACCCTACTGCACTGATAAGTAGCCCATCATTCATTCTTAGTGGTGAATCGAAGTTATGAACGTCGACAACTCCTTAGCACGCATCCCGCAGCAAAGTCCAACCATGAAGTGAACTCATTGGTTCCCAACTGGTTCCGGGATCCTGAGCTCTAACTTCCATTTGGACTACCTTTGCATCTCGGGTTATTGGTCATCACCATCGAATCGGATCGGCCTCATCTGGTTCGGATCGCGGTTTGCCCTTCCCAAGCACGGTTCGTGGCTCCTTCTTCCACTCGTGGTCGATCGGATCGTGGGCCCCCTTCGGATCGTGCTCCATGCTCCTTGGCGTCGGTTCGTGGCTTCATCTCCAGGTCAGATCGGGACCATCTTCGGATCGCGACTCGTGGATCGTGGGTGCATCGGATCGGGTTCCATCTCCACGCGGATCGGGTCGTAATGCTCGTTGGCGATCCGGATCGAAGTACTTCAGTTTGGGCACGGCGCTGCATCGATTCGTCTCGTGGGTCTAACCACGATCGGGTCGGGTCGTGGGAGGAATAAGCAATTCGATCCGGGTCAACTTCCAGCGACGGTTTACACGCCTCTCGACGGCGTTTTCGACCATTCTAACTATTGAAATCAATCAAAAACATACCATACAGTCATAGCAACACATACAAGTGATCTCAAACACCAAAACAACAATATGATAGGTTTAAATAGATCAAACATAGCCAAAACCCCATATTTTCCCTCAAGCATGTTTAGGTGAAACTAACCATATGATTAACAAAACTTAACCAACTCAACCCAAATTCATATCAGAGGTCTAAAACATCATTCCGAATTTTATAAACATTTTTCCAGAATTTTATCATGTTTAAATTCGCTAATTAACACTAATCATCCCTAATTAGCCATAATTAGTGCGAAACTATGCAAATCACTCACCTTAGCCACAAAATAAACTAAGATCTGAAACAAATCTCTGATTTGATGCGAATCCCAATGCTAAACAGCGGCTCCAAGGTTGATTTGGTGTAGATCTCCCTTGATTCGATGTTGCTAAGCCAAATCCTTGACCAAAAGGTGATTTGGAGGTGATTTAGAGGTTGGAGGCCATTTTTAGGGATCCTTGGTGATAAGTGGAGGCTAGAAAACTGAAATGGAATGATCCTCTATCTCATTTCAGCCTCTCCATAACCCTAATCTCGAAATGGGTTATGGGCCTATCCACTAATCACCCGATTTGGCCCGGTTAAGCAGTTTTTCACCCTCCAAACCTTGTTTCAGCCATATCTCCCAAATGGTAAGTCCGTTTAGCTATTATGACCACTCTATGGAAAGGTAAACCATCAAACGAATCCAATGGAAGTGGTTTCAGGTCAAAATTCATTTCCAATCAAAAGTTATGGCCGAAACAGTACCAACTAGGGGCAAAATGGTCATTTAAAAATCGACAAAAATCATAAGTATGGGAAATGACTCTAATGGACGTTTCCCAAAGTTACATGACCATACGACTCACATGGGAAAGAAATAAATATTCTACAATTCTATGATGTGTAGAATACGGGTCGTTACACTCTCCCCCCCTTAAGAAATTTCGCCCCCGAAATTCCCTAATCAAAACACACACAAAAGTCCCGCATGCCTATCAACCATAAAACAACCATCAAACATGCAAAACAAGTCTATCCTAGCATGCGGAAAACTAAATTGCAAAGTAAATCTTACCAGGCAAAGAGTTCTGGATGTGCCTTCCTAATGCTCTCCTCTGTCTCCCAAGTACAATCATTCTCGTCCTCGCCCCACTGAACCTTGACTAGCTTCACCGACTTCCTTCGAAGTTGCTTCGTATCGTGCCCCACAATACGAATCGGCTTGCGGTTCCCAACCGCCTCGGATTCTACTTCGAATTCCTCTACATGATCAGGTGAAATAGTCACATTTGAGTCGTGAACGAACTTCCTTAGTTGGGAAACATGAAATACATTGTGAACTCCCGCCATTTTCTCTGGTAAGCCAACTCTATAGGCCAAATTCCCGACTAATTCAAGAACAGGGAATAGGCCAACAAATCTTGGTGCCAACTTGCCTCTCCTGCCAAATCGTATCACGCTCTTCAACGGAGATATTTTGACAAACACCAAGTCACCAACGGAGAATTTCAAGTCTCTTCTCCTCTTATCAGCATAACTCTTCTGCCTATCTTGGGCAGCTTTCATTCGTTGCTGAATGATCTGGATCTTATCATAAGTTTCCCTCACCACATCTGGTCCAAGCAAAAACTTCTCGCCAGTCTCTATCCAACATGATGGTGAGTTGCACGGTCTTCCATACAAAGCTTCATATGGAGCCATACCGATACTGGATTGGTAGCTATTATTATATGCAAACTCTACTAGATGCAAATGGTCATCCCATGATCCACCAAAATCCAATATACACGCTCTCAAGAGATCTTCCAATATACGATTCACCCTCTTCGTCTGACCGTCGGTCTGAGGATGATATGCGGTACTGAGATGTAATCCTGACCCTAGAGCCTCTTGTAAGCTCTTCCAAAACCCACTAGTGAACAACGGGTCTCGGTCACTCACAATGCTTTTGGGTACTCCATGAAATCTCACTACCCACTTCATATACAATTCTGCCAATTTGGCTGCCGTCCTGGTCGATTTGACTGGTATAAATCTTGCACTTTTAGTCAATCGATCCACAATTACCCAAATGCTATCATGTCCCGATCTAGTCCTTGGTAAACCATCGATGAAATCCATCGAGACTTGCTCCCATTTCCATTCGGGAATTTCTAATGGTTGCAACAACCCACTAGGCTTCTTTTGCTCGGCTTTAACTAGCTGGCAATTCATGCATTTGGATATAAACTTCCCAACGTCTCTTTTCATCCCTTCCCAGTAGTAAGTCTGTCTCATGTCTCGATACATCTTATTACCACCGGGATGTATAGTCAGTTTTGAGTGATGACATTCTCTAAGCACTTCATCTCTCAAACCATTCACGTTGGGCACAACTAGCCTTCCATTTCTTCTAAGCCATCCATCTCGATCAAGCCCATACACATTCATCTCCTCACCATCGATGTTCATCTCTAACTTGGAGATGATTTCCAATAGATTAGGATCGTTCCTCTGGCTGGAACCAATCCGCTCTATCAAAGTGGGTCTGATCGTCAAACTAGCTAGCATAACTGGATCCAATTCGCACTTTGGTCTGAAATCAAACCCCGCGATATACTCTAGTTGCTTCCACTCAAGAAACATTGCCCCTAAACTGGCATGTCTCCTACTCAAGGCATCGGCTACCGCATTACCTTTCCCAGGTGTGTATGCGATATCAAAATCATACGAAGCCAAGAACTCTAACCATCTCTACTGACGGAGATTCAGATCTTTCTGAGAGAAGAGATACTTTAACGATTTATGATCGGTAAACAACTCAAATCTTTCTCCCAAGAGATAGTGTCTCCACATCTTCAGCGCAAATACAATCGCTGCCAATTCCAAATCATGGGTAGGATACTTCTTCTCATGCGGCTTTAGCTGTCGACTAGCATAAGCTACAACCCTACCTTCCTGCATCAATACAGCACCCAGTCCGGTACCACAAGCATCCGTGTATACCGTCATCTCTTCATTCCCTTTAGGAATGACTAACACTGGCGCACGCGTCAACTTCTCCTTTAGACTCTTGAAGGCATCCCCACACACTCCGTCCCAGACGAAGGACTGATTCTTCTTAGTCAACTGAGTCAACGGTGTTGCTATCTTGGAGAAGTCCTGGATAAACTTACGATAATATCCAGCTAATCCCAAGAAACTTCTTACATCTGTTGCATTCTTGGGTGTAGGCCAATCCTGTACCGTAGCCACCTTCGCAGGGTCCACGGCAATACCACTCTCCGAAACAACATGACCCAAGAATCTCACTTCCCTTCTCCAAAAATGACACTTAGAGAATTTCGCTTTCAATTGGTGTTTCCTCAACACCTCCATCACTGTCTTCAAGTGTCCCTTGTGTTCCTCCTCTATCCTTGAATAAACAAGGATATCATCCACGAACACAAGAACAAACTTATTCAACTGATCTCTGAATACTCGATTCATAAGATCCACAAAGTAGGCTAGTGCATTGGTCAACCCAAACGGCATGACCAACCACTCATAAAATCCAGACGGCGTCCTAAATGTCGTTTTCGGAACACTCTCATCTGCTACTCGAAGCTGATGAAATCCTGTCGCGAGGTCCAACTGGGAGAACACTCTTGCTCCTTCTAGCTGATCAAACAAATCATCTATCCGCGGTAGAGGATACTTATTCTTCCTCGTTACCTTATTCAACTCGCGATAGTCCACACACAAACGAAGGGAACCATCTGCCTTAGTGGCAAACACAACTGGTGCTCCCCACTCGGAGACACTCCTAATAAATCCCTTCTTCAAAAGATTGCTGACTTGCACCCCGAGCTCTCGCTGCTCCCTTGGTGCCATACGACGAAGTGGCATCACTATAGGTCTGGCATCTTTCACTAAATCAATACGGTACTCAATCTCTCGGTGTGGTGGAAGCCCGGTCACCTCCTCAAAGACGTCCGGATACTGGCCAACCACGGGCACATCTGACAACTCATCCTGCGGGATGTCGAGGGAATTTACAAAACTAGCCATAACCCCATCACTAGGTTGACTACCAAACACTACCCTCCGCCCATCATCCGCCCTCACTGTCACCAAAAAGCCCTCACAGTCTACCACCACCCCGTATCTTTGGAGCCAATCGACTCCCAATATAATGCCATACCCAGTAAAGCCCAAAACAAAGCAATCACATACAAACATACATCCATGACTCGATAAGACCAAATTCCTGCAAATCATACTAAGGCTAGTCGAACCACCAATCGGGTTCGTCACAATCAATGGTCTATCGACTATCTCGGGTTCCAGTCCCAACCTATCTACCAGGTCACTAGATATGAAGGAACGGGAAGCCCCAGTATCAAACAAAACTCGAACTAGTATATCATAAATAGAAAGCATACCTTGAATAACAACATTCTTTCCTTTCTCCGCCGCAGTTGGGGCATTCGACGAAGAAGGAACAACATCAAGAGCATATGCTTTCACAATCTGCTTCTCCCAAAGAGGTTGCGGACACTTATCCTTCTGATGTCCCACTTGACCACAGTTGTAGCACTTCCTTTCTGCTGGCTTGGCCCGACATTCTTTAGCATAATGGCCCTTCTTTCCACAGCTGAAGCACTCAACATCCTTCTTACTCTTTTTCTGGCCACCTTTAGATTGGTCCTGCTTCCTCTTATTCTGAGAGCTATTCTTGCCTCCACCGCCTGCTTGCGGCTTTGGCCCTTCTGCAGATGCAGCCTCAGTCTTCGACTTAGGGTAAAGACTCTCTGATCTCAAAGCTTTCCCCACGATCGATTCAAAAGTCTCATCGATGTGGTTGATAAGCCTTTCCCCCAAGTATCCATCCAAACCAGTAATGAACTTCTCATTCTTCTTTTCAGGAGTATCAATGAGAGACAGTCCATATTTCGACAAAGTGTCGAACTCAGCAATATAATCAGAAACTGCCCTCCCATTCTGCTTGAGTTCCAAAAACCTCTTGAACAACACTAACTTCTGGGCAGGTGGAATAAACTTCTCGCTAAAGCGAGCCTTGAACTGAACCCAAGTAACCTGGTCCTCTGGAGTAGCTGTTCTAATGGCATTCCACCAATTCATCGCTCGCCCTTGCAGCTGACGAGACGCTAGCCTTCTCTTCATCGCATCCTCAAGACCCAAGTCATCGAAGATACGGTCACAGCTATCCATCCAAACTTGAACATCTGTGGCTGACTCCGTTCCGTGGAACGGCTTTCCACCAAGATTAGTGTAATCCTTGCACAACTTGGCGAAATCGACCCTAGGCGCCTGCACTACTGGGCCAACACCAACTCCGGGATTGGGAACTGCCCCTTGCACTTCTCTAAGCATGTCTCTCATAAGGTTAGTAAACATTGCCCTCATGTCAGCGGCATTCCCTTGGTTGGTCCCTCTACCAGCACCCCTCGTGTCTCGGCTCATCGTCAATCTGAAAAAGGAAACGATTAACGACCCCATAGTGATGCTAGTGCAGTGCGACTTCATTCTTATACTACTAATAGTATATATATACATAGCTTTTGAAAACCAAAGTAATCACAAATACGCGCTCTCATATACGTACTAACTCTCCCTAGTGTCTTTCCCTAGGTTAACTACGCAACCTAGAGCTCTGATACCAAGTGTGACGGCCCACCCTGCACCAACCGACATTTACTCCAAAGGTGCGCTGTACACATATCCAGTTAGCACGGAACGGGTCGTCGGAAGGAAAGGGAAGAAGGAAATGAACATACAAAGAACCTGTAGAATGTCTCACAGCGCATAGAACAAAATATAATAATAACATACTTGACATAAACAGGAGAGACAGTGCATAAGCTGAAAATCAGAACTAAACATCATAGCAGCGAAAATCCAAAATACAGCTTATTACAACATTCAAACTGTCTCAAAGCAAAAGTAAGATAAAGGAGGTACACTACTAATGCCCAAGTAGCGACCACCAACGACACAGGGAGAATGTGTATATATATATATCATACGTGGAAGCCTCCTGCCCGCCTCCGAATCAGCTAATCGCACATCACCAGCTAACATGTCTCCAGTCTGCTCGTGTGAGCACCTAGAGTAATAAGATGAGACATAAAACTCTGGGTCAAACATAAAGCCTGGTATGAGCGATTAGCATCTGAAGTGAACAATAACAGGTAGACTAAAACATACCTGAACCTGGACCTGCAACCAAAGAGTTAGCACTACATACTGTACAACACTCTAAGGTATCATATCAAACAATATAAAGATACGGAGGTGGGGGAGGTGTGCATGTCATAGGGATGGCAAACAATCAAACATAGCATCCATCCTCACATCTCTCACTCAGTGCGTAAAGCATACAATATTCACCACTTCGATCACCCAACATACCTTGCTACGATCACTCTGGCCCATGAAGTCATAAATGGCTTCACTGCACTGATAACGTAGCCACTAATCATTTGCTATGTCCACTTTGCCCCATGGAGTCACAAGAACCCCACTGCACTGGCTCATAGCCTTACCAATCCTTACTATGTCCACTTTGCCCCCATGGAGTCACAAGAACCCCACTGCACTGGCTCATAGTCTTACTAATCCTTACTATGTCCACTTGCCCCATGGAGTTATTCACCCCATCTGCGCTGGCTCATAGTCTTACTACGCATCACCTTGCCCCTCAGGTCATAATGACCCTACTGCACTGATAACGTAGTCTTGCTACCATCACCTTGCCCCTCAGGTCACAATGACCCTACTGCACTGATAAGTAGCCCATCATTCATTCTTAGTGGTGAATCGAAGTTATGAACGTCGACAACTCCTTAGCACGCGTCCCGCAGCAAAGTCCAACCATGAAGTGAACTCATTGGTTCCCAACTGGTTCCGGGATCCTGAGCTCTAACTTCCATTTGGACTACCTTTGCATCTCGGGTTATTGGTCATCACCATCGAATCGGATCGGCCTCATCTGGTTCGGATCGCGGTTCGCCCTTCCCAAGCACGGTTCGTGGCTCCTTCTTCCACTCGTGGTCGATCGGATCGTGGGCCCCCTTCGGATCGTGCTCCATGCTCCTTGGCGTCGGTTCGTGGCTTCATCTCCAGGTCAGATCGGGACCATCTTCGGATCGCGACTCGTGGATCGTGGGTGCATCGGATCGGGTTCCATCTCCACGCGGATCGGGTCGTAATGCTCATTGGCGATCCGGATCGAAGTACTTCAGTTTGGGCACGGCGCTGCATCGATTCGTCTCGTGGGTCTAACCACGATCGGGTAGGGTCGTGGGAGGAATAAGCGATCCGATCTGGGTCAACTTCCAGCGACGGTTTACACGCCTCTCGACGACGTTTTCGACCATTCTAACTATTGAAATCAATCAAAAACATACCATACAGTCATAGCAACACATACAAGTGATCTCAAACACCAAAACAACAATATGATAGGTTTAAATAGATCAAACATAGCCAAAACCCCATATTTTCCCTCAAGCATGTTTAGGTGAAACTAACCATATGATTAACAAAACTTAACCAACTCAACCCAAATTCATATCAGATGTCTAAAACATCATTCCGAATTTTATAAACATTTTTCCAGAATTTTATCATGTTTAAATTCGCTAATTAACACTAATCATCCCCAATTAGCCATAATTAGTGCAAAACTATGCAAATCACTCACCTTAGCCACAAAATAAACTAAGATCTGAAACAAATCTCTGATTTGATGCGAATCCCAATGCTAAACAGCGGCTCCAAGGTTGATTTGGTGTAGATCTCCCTTGATTCGATGTTGCTAAGCCAAATCCTTGACCAAAAGGTGATTTGGAGGTGATTTAGAGGTTGGAGGCCATTTTTAGGGATCCTTGGTGATAAGTGGAGGCTAGAAAACTGAAATGGAATGATCCTCTATCTCATTTCAGCCTCTCCATAACCCTAATCCCGAAATGGGTTATGGGCATATCCACTAATCACCCGATTTGGCCCGGTTAAGCAGTTTTTCACCCTCCAAACCTTGTTTCGGCCATATCTCCCAAATGGTAAGTCCGTTTAGCTATTATGACCACTCTACGGAAAGGTAAACCATCAAACGAATCCAATGGAAGTGGTTTCAGGTCAAAATTCCTTTCCAATCAAGGCCGAAACAGTACCAACTAGGGCCAAAATGGTCATTTAAAAATCGACAAAAATCATAAGTATGGGAAATGACTCTAATGGATGTTTCCCAAAGTTACATGACCATACGACTCACATGGGAAAGAAATAAATATTCTACAATTCTATGATGTGTAGAATACGGGTCGTTACAACCTGTTTGCTTAATTTCCCCTATGATTTGATTGTTCACCTCTATTGTATTGTACTCTGCTTTTGTTGCTTGCAGCAAAGTTATTTGACAAATCAGGTTTTTGTGCTCTTTTGGTTTCAATTCTTACCTCATGCGCAAAAAGTGTTGAGTGGACATCCTCCATAGAACACATTACTTTTTGTGAGGATTTCACTTCAACCACTGCCTCATAATCATCATTGAGGCTATTTAAGATCTTAAGAATATGTTGATACTCTACTACTAATTGTTCTGCAACTTCTAATGTGTCACAAATTGTTTTGACTTTGCCAAGATAGTCCCTCATGGACATATTTTATTTCTTTGTACTTTGTAGTTGTCTTCTATACTACATAACCTTTGCTGAGACTGAAAATTAAACATTCTTTCAACAGTAGCCAAAATACCATTAGAATTCCTGCATCCTATCACTTGTGATAGCACTTTTCAACTAATTGAAGACAACAGGTATAAGCTGATTAGTCTGTCTTGCCTACGAAATTTCATGTATTCTTCATTACTAATCACTTTGTTTTCTGCATTAGTGATGAATTTAGGTTGAATGAATAGTGTGCCATGAGCGAAACCTTCTAAGTCAGATCCTTGGATTGTAGTTTCCACTTGCAGTTTCCCAAGGATATAGTTTTTTCTTCTAATTTTACAGTGAGAAGTTGACTTTGTGGGCTTATCACTATTTTAACAAGATGTTTAACAGAGGCATGCTGTTGGGAATCACTTAAGTTAACAGATGTTGATGAGACTGTGTCATTAGTCGTTGGGAGGATGCAAGATATGTGAATCTTGGTTTTGTCAGAACTAGATGATCAGAATTCGAATTGTTGGGCATAAAGAGTAAGTTCCTTGATCCAGGTATGTGCAAACACTACTCAAACGATGTGAATACTGGTGAGTTTGTTTGTATGTCACTTTCTTAAACCTTTGAATGGATTCTTTCTTGTTCTTGATTTTGCAATTCAGTTTCTTGACTGTTCTGAATCTGTATTAATTCAGCACTATCGGTTTTGTTACAACCGAATCTTTGATTCTGGCATGACACTGGATTGATATACAGAATTCTACTTTCAGATGAAGCGTTGCAAATCTCTGATGGGAGAAAAACTTGTTGAACACAAACACTATTTTGCATTCAAGTACTTAATTATTATTAAGTAGATCACTCAAAGAAGAACTTACACACACTTTATATAAAATACTTTAATACTTTGCTTGTACGTTTCTCTGCTACTTGAGGATGAATTTCAATGTAGAGAAGAGGACGTATTTATAGGACTTTCAGGACAAATACAAACCGCACATTTACACCTACCACACCAACCACACATTCACCTACCCATTAAACTATATTAGATACTTCTAAGTAATAGGCTATATTTAGGTAATGAGCTAGTGATGATATTTCAATACTCCCCCTCAACACCAGCTCTTACTCGTTGGGTCAGTTCGAGCTCTCAAGAAAAAATTTCAAACTTGAAGACACTCAATCCTTTAGTGAACAAACCTGTAGTTTGTTCGTCTGTGTTGATATACTCTAGTTTAACTTCTCCTTGAAGAACCTTTTCTCTGATAAAGTGGTAACGTACCTCTACATGCTTAGTTCTTGCATGAAACTCTGAATTTTCTGCCAAGCGTATCGCTGATTGATTATCGCAATAAAGTGGCACTGCATACTCAGCTTGCTGATGTAGATATTTCATTAGCTGTACCTGTTGAGATTTTTTGTGCGCAGCGGAAGCTTGACAAAATGCCAAGAAAAATTGGATCTTTTTCACCCAATCACTTGAAGATGAATTTGATTGGAAAAAAAACAACACAAAAAATATCGGAAATATGAGCACATGATATTCCACCCAACCACCCTCTTTATTGATTCACTAATAAAAATTGTTTACAAACGATCTCAACTATCGTTACAAACAATTACAACTTGAACCAATAACCTTATTGAGAAATAAGTAGAGAATATCTAATGGATAAAAAATTTGAGGAGAAAGACAATGAAGAATAATGGCAAATTTTCCACACCTAATGAAGAGATTAGCTAGCCCTTTTTATAGTGAGAATTGCTTCATGCCGAAGAAAAACTTGGCTCCCAAAATATCTTCATATATGTTATAAATCTATTTGGTTAAGCCCCAAATATCCTTGCAATAAATGTCCACAAATATAGCAACCAATATCTCTCCATAAAATCTAGCATCAAATCTCTTCATCAAATCTAGCACCAAATCTCTTCATCAAATCTAGCAACAAATCTCTCCACAAAATATGTAAGATTATTTGTTGCTCAAAATTGTGATTTGCGTATCACCAATTTCAACACTCCACCTTGATACCAAATCACAACATCTCCTCCACTCAAACAATAGCCCCTTAGCTCTCACTTTCAACCTTTCTTTCTCAATTAACACCATTATAAACCTCCACCATCGCCCACTAATGATGCACCTCCCTTATCCGTGCACCATGCCACTAGCGATCTTCAAATGCTTTTGTAATACCACAAAGACCTCCATCTCATCTTTGTGGATTTCACAACTCGACATCCATCTTCCGCGTGACATGATCTCTTTATCTTCAGGATCCCTCGAGCATCATCAACATCTAGACCCTTGTCGATACCATGATCCTCCACCTTAGGACCATCAGCGGTGACCATATTAACCTCTCCACCTTGTTGTGGACTAGGTTCTTCAACCGTCACCCACCTTTCATTATTGACCACCGAACCGACCAAACTATATAGGTTTCCCTCCTCCAAAACTCCTCGCATCATCACATGACCACCCTTCTTCACTCTCAAAACTCCACCTCGAGTCTCATAAGTGTAGCCGCGGCGATCTAACTGACCGAGAGATATGAGGTTATGCGAACAAGTGGGTATGTGCCTCACACCAGCCACTTCTCTCACCACTCCATCATGCATCTGAAACCTAACAGCTCCAACTCCACAAATTGGTAGATCTACTCCATTGGCTGTCTTTATCATGCCAACAGTCTTCTCATATGAAGAAAAACTTTTCACATCACGACATATGTGAAAACTGGCTCCTGAATCCATCTTCCAAGGCTCCACAACACTAAATAGGACATCACATGAAGAATCACTTTCGGTACCTTCAGCAAAACCTGCTTGTCCCAAATCATTATTATTATCACCTTGCGCCTTCTTCTTATCCCTCTGATAAGCATAACAATTATTGCACTTGTGGCCTTTCTTACCACAATAATAACAAGCACCTTTACCACTAGCCTCTTTCTTCTTCCTTCTTGTATCTTTCCCCGAGTCCTTTGCTACCATCGCCTCAGTTTGAACCGATTTCAACTCTGACCATTTTCTCCTTAGCTCCTCATTCAAAAGACTGCTTTGAACCGTTTCTAAAGAGATAATTCCATTAGCATTGGAATTACTCAATGAAACAACCAAAGTCTCCCAACTTTCCGAAAGAGAACTCATCAACAAAAGAGCCTGCAACTCATCATCAAAATTGACATTCATATTTGCCAGTTGATTGATGACATCCTGAAACTCGTTCAAATGCTCTGCAACAGACTTCTCCTCATCCAATCGAAGTTGCACCAACTTTCGAACCAGAAAAGTCTTACTTGTAGCACTCCTCGACTCATACAAAGATACTAATTTGTCCCACAACGCCTTCGCAGATTCACAACTAGCCACATGGTGGAATACAGAATCATCCAAATATTGGCGAATCAACACAATCGCCTTTTTGTCCATTTTCTTCCACTTTCCCTCATCCATATTCGAGGGCTTCACCTCAACTCCATCAATGGGATCATGCAAATCATTGAGATATAGAATGTCCTCCATCTTCGGCTCCCATATACCCCAATTCTTCCCATTTAAAATAGCCATTTTTGAAAACGTCATCATCTCCGACGTCTCCAATTTTCAATCCGACAAACACTCCAAGCTATGTGATGATCTGGCTCTGATACCAAACTGTTGAGGTTTTTTGTGCGCAGCGGAAGCTTGACAAAATGCCAAGAAAAATTGGATCTTTTTCACCCAATCACTTGAAGATGAATTTGATTGAAAAAAAAACACAAATAATATCGGAAATATGAGCACACGATATTCCACCCAACCACCCTCTTTATTGATTCACTAATAAAAATTGTTTACAAATGATCTCAACTATCGTTACAAACAATTACAACTTGAACCAATAACCTTATTGAGAAATAAGTAGAGAATATCTAATGGCTAAAAAATTTAAGGAGAAAGACAATGAAGAATAATGACAAATTTTCCACACCTAATGAAGAGATTAACTAGCCCTTTTTATAGTGAGAATTGCTTCATGCCCAAGAAAAACTTGGCTCCCAAAATATCTTCATATATGTTATAAAACTATTTGGTTAAGCCCCAAATATCCTTGCAATAAATGTCCACAAATATAGCAACCAATATCTCTCCATAAAATCTAGCATTAAATCTCTTCATCAAATCTAGCACCAAATCTCTTCATGAAATCTAGCAACAAATCTCTCCATAAAATATGTAAGATTATTTGTTGCTCAAAATTGTGATTTGGGTATCACCAATTTCAACAGTACCAGCCATGTGCTTTCTTGTGCTGCCATTGTTGCCGCTCGATACTCAGCTTTTGTTGTAGATAATGATACTGTCAACTGTCTTTTACTGCACCATGAAATAACTCCAGATTCGAGTTTAAAAACATATCCAGTTGTTGATCGCCATGTATCATGATCTCCGGCATAATCAGCATCGCAAAATCCGATTATCTTGCATTCTCCACCATTTTCTGTGCGTAAGCATCAAATCTTTTTATCGGCTTCTCCTTCAACTGCTTCTTTAAATCTTTAAATTTTGAAAAAACCTTGGATTTTTCTTTCATAAAGAAAACCCATACATATCTTGAGAAGTCATCAATGAACGTGAGCATGTATCTCATTCCATTGATGGACGATTGTTTGACGGGACCAAAGACATCTGAATGAACTAGCTCTAGCGGTGTTTTCGCTTGGTACTTTGATTCTTCATATGGTAACTGATGTGCCTTACCATATTGACATCCCGCACAGATAGTGTCAATTCTAACTTCAAGTTGGGGAAGACCTATCAACATCAACTTCTGCATCATCACTTTCAACTTATGGTAGCCAACGTGTCCCAACCTTGCATGCCACAAATCCACAGTCTCGTTTTTTCGAGTCTTGTCTACATAAGCAGACTCTGCTGACATTACATAAACCGACTCTTGTCTCCGTCCTTCCATTGATGTTGTGCCAAGGAACTTGATATCTTGATATGCTTGACATTATGGGGTCTGAACACAACATGATGGGCTGATGAAGTTAATTGTGCCACTGATAATAAGTTTTTCTTCATACCCGGTACATGATACACGTCGTCAAGTGGTAATTTGTTAGAATTGTATCGAGGTACAACAATTGTCTTTTCGATGTGAGCAATTTGTAACATCGCATTGTTGGCTGTTACCACAACACGATTTCCTTTGTACTCCAGCACATTTTGCAGCTTGTCTCAATCACCAGTCATGTGATTCGAACACCCGGAGTCCATGATCCAATCTCTCCCGTAGTCAATCTTTTGAGCTGTAGTCACTGCAAGTGCTATTTCTTCTTCCATAGCAAATTATGCCTCAGCATTCTACTCATCGTCACTTTGACTATTCTCCTTTGAAGTTGCAGCATTGCTTTCGGCATATTTCTTCTTAGACCAACAATCTATAGACTTGCGGCCCTTCTTACCGCAGTGTAGCAATTGCCTTCAAATTTCATCTTTTGTTTTGAGGAATTATTCCTGTCAGTGTACCTTTGAGCTCCCCCTACTTGTGAGCTCCCATGATGACCACTCGATCTATCATCATATTTCCTTGGTCCCTTCCCAGTATTCCGATTAAATTTGCTTTTTCCCTTACTGCCGAAGAGCGCTTAGTCCTCAATTTTGGGTGGAATTCCACTCATTTGTTTGGCCATAGCTTCTTGACCAGCAAGTAGATTTTCAAACTCGACAAGTTATGGTGGAGTATGCCAGCCTTGTATTGCAGCAACAAAGCCTCTGTACTCTGGTCTCAGCCCATGAATGATTTTTCTTTTCATTCTAGGTTCTTGAATACGGGATTCTGGATCAAGTTCAGAAATTTCACGACACAAAGATTTCACCTTTGCAAAATATTGATTGATCGTCATGTCTCCCTGCTCGGTGGCTATTAGTTCATTCTCAAGAAGTTATAGTCTTGTATCATTCTTCTTTGAAAAAAGTGTAGTGAATGTATCCCATGCTTCCTTCGGTGTTTTAGCGTCTCGAATGTGCTCCAACATTTCTTCTTCGATTGTGGTCTTTAAGGCAAACATAGCTTTGCCGCCTTAATCTTCCACTTGCGCAAAATGCCATTCGCATCTTTTTTTGCCGGTTGTGTAGCTTCACTACCGCCAACGACCTCCCAAAGATCTTGTCCTTGCAGATACGACAACATACATGTTGACCATGTGTTGTAATTTTGATTGTTAAGTTTCTTAATTCCTCCAATAACTTGAAGGTCTCCCATAGTGTCGTAAAAGTTATGTATTACCGAACAAGATTTGTTCTAACCAACAAACTTTCAAAGTACTAAACACTCACAACTCAAATGAAACTCTCTTACTGACAATCTTAAAAAATCTTTTCTGATGTGGAGGATTAGTCAAAGCTGCAGCCACAGAGCATACTTAGAATTTCAAAAGATCTTTCAATTTGGCTCTGATACCACTTTGTTGAACACAAACACTATTTTGCATACAAGTACTTAATTATTATTAAGTAGATCACTCAAAGAAGAACTGACACACACTTTATATAAAATACTTTAATGCTTTGCTTGTATGTTTCTCTACTACTTGAGGATGAATTTCAATGTAGAGAAGATGCCGTATTTATAGGACTTTCAGGATAAATACAAACCACACGTTTACACCTACCACACCAACCACACATTTACCTACCCATTCAACCATATTAGAGACTTCTAAGCACTGTTTTCATGACCGGACCAGACCGCTGGTCCGACCCTGAAAACCGCGAACCACAGGCCTACTCGGTCCGGAGTATGCTAAAACCGAAATTTCTAATAAACCGTCGAAACCGCGGCCCAACCACAGAAAACCCGGTTTTTATGCCACAAAAACCCAGACCGAAGTAATGTTTTGTTTATTAAACGGGCCAAAATAAGATAGAAAGCCCAGTCAAATGCTTATACCAGCGTTGCCTATTCTCCTCAAGCACCGCTCTTTTATAGATAAAGAGTTTAGGGACTTGTCTTCTAACAGCCGATGTGGGACTTCAATTAACAGTATTTCAACATTTTCAAAGAAATTTCCTTCCTATGCTGTCAACGCTGATTACTAGATTTCTTGCATTTCGTAGATTTATGTCTCCAGCAATCAGAAAATACAAACAGCATGCATGTGCTGACTACAAATAAAACCATCAGTATTGTTTTCTAATTTCAAGTTTGTTTTCTGTTTGCATCTAAGCATCAATATATGCATACACATATCATAGCTTGTCAGTTTGGAGCAATAAATGGCTGCCTAAGGCAGGTGATGAAATAAAGTAGAAAACTTTAGCACTTGATATTCCCATTTGCTGTCTGAATTCCTGCGCAATGGTGTTACTTTCAACACTTAGTTTCAATTCTAATGTTCAACAACATTTTGGTAAGTATTTTGCGTTTACGCTGGAAAATATCAAAATTAATAATTGGTGCGGCTCTCACGGTCTAACCGGTTCGACCTTCAAAACCTTCGACCTTCGATCATCACGGTTCGATGCACGGTCCGGTTATGAAAACTATGCTTCTAAGTAATATGCTATATTTAGGTAATGAGCTGGTGATGATATTTCAATAAAACTCACGTGATGAAGTTTTTTTTTGATGAGTTTTCATTTTTAACAACACTCTGAATTGGATGATAATTGCTGTGAAGCTGATGATGGCTTTGATACCATGTAAAAATGTATGCAGTGTTGATTTGCAGTATTTGATACATAAGAGATTGCAGAAAGATTATCTTTATTTATTTTTGGTAAGTCTTAAAATTAATGTTACAGATTAGAGATAAGTGTATTTATAATACAAAAGTAATTTAAAAATAAACTTTGGGCTTGGTCCAGTATGAAACGAAGTGCAAGCCCATTGATGGTTTGATAGAAATAATATTTCTAATCATATATCCGCGAACTTTTATCATGTAGTCATGCGTTGAATCAATGGAAAATAGTATTGAGATGATTTCTTACTTATAATAGATGTTGTTCATGTATTGTTGTTTGTTTTGTAATTAGCCACACATTTAAATGCAAACTGGCCAAATTTTTACTTGATGAACCAATATTTAAACAAATAGTCTCTTAGACTATTTCCAGCTCCTTTTTCTCCTCTTTTTCTCGTTTAGAAACAAGAATAACTCGCACAAATGCTAATAGTTCCCAAGTGAAAAGGTAGCAATCAATACTTCAGATCAACTATAATGGAACCTTCGTCAAACATACAAAAGCTTATGCACGACAATGCTACTTTGAGTATTTTGCCATTTTTCATACATGAGAAATTAAATTTGGGGAATTAGATTACAATCCTCATCCATCCAAGAAAACTACCTTATCCACTCCATTTGACTCTCCGACTAAAAACGTGGTAGCGGATGATCCCAAACAACTGCAGAGACAATGTTTAATGGGATTTTCAGGTGTTGAGAAATGACATAAAAGTCTCCATTCTCAAATTCTTTCTTTACGCTATTGGAGCAAATAATGATTTTATCTCAGTGCATATTAGTGATGTTTTCTGACATTTTAATGGGTTCTGCCAGTAGTAATGTTTTCTGACATTTCAGTTCAAAAATCACCATCATAGAATCATACACATTTGTGTATTCAGTGTGCGTTTATATATAGATATCGAACTCATATCATAGAATCATACACATTTGTCTATACCAACACCTTATTCTAATAACTATCTACATAAAAATTAATCAAATGAAAGCAACCACCTACACAAATATACTGCATATACTATATATACATACAAAAACTATCATAGATACTTACACCAAAACAACTCCACTTCAAAAATATCATCTCAAATACCACCATTTTCAGGGCAAGTTTGTGCTAATTTCTTTAAATTGTTGATGATCATAACTAACTTTGTGTTCAATTTGTTGACAAAGCACTTTGGTAGCCATCCTGCAGGATCCAACTGTAGAATGCACATCTTCAACAGTTAGTCAAATAAAAGTGTTTGGATTTTTTTTTTCTTTTTTTTTTAATTTATTTATTGGGTGGGGACGATGGTGGGTGTGGGTGTGTGTGTGAGAAAAGTTACCTGAACAACATAGGTAACCAAGCAAGAATCATCATGCAATTTTTCAACAACCCATCCAGACTGCAGCAAGAGACCTCTAATTGAGTTACTTCTCTTCGGCTGCAGCCCTTCTGCTATCTCTTTTGGTAAAGAAGCTACGGCAACCACCTATACAGAAATTTCTACAGCATTTAAGACAAGAGAAAAGGCAACTGATTTGGTCCTAGAAGTTGAGAGTTATGTTTAGTTACCAGAGTGCCATCATCCATTGTTTCACGACGTTCATAAACTATAAATTCTCTGTTTTTGAACAGTGTTTTTGAGGCACTACCAAACCTTAATCGAATTATGTCGAGGTTGGTTGAGAGTTCTTTGATGTACTTGGCTTCTACTAAGTCTGCATCCCATTGCTATACATGCATAATGGTAATGACTAATGAGATATGTCATACCCTGAAAGTTAGAGGTACTAAACAACAATCTGCATAATAAGTTCATTTAATGGATGTAACAGCATATGCATGTAACAGCACGATTTATTGCATTATATAACATGCCAATATAGGTTCGTTATCGGCACCGACAAAATTCCGAATTATTATATAACAGAAATAGAATCTTGATCTCCTATACTTATAATCCCTGTCCCATATACAAGGTACATTTATTCAAACCAGTTAAGCATTGACATTTTGTATATAATCCTCAAGGATACAGATATATTACCTTTTGCACAGGTTTTTTTTTATTTTTTTATTTTTTATGAACGATATGTAAGTTTAATGTATGGTTAAAATGATTTAAAATTGAAATTCACCTTAGCAGCATCAATGGCATTTGCAACATTAATAAACTGTTCTGGAGACATAGAATGTAGAAGCCATCGACTGCGAAATACGTGCAGCGAACCTGATCTTTGCTTCGAAATCTCTACTCCATCATCCACTGATAAAATTTTCCAGCCATCATGATTTTTGGAGTCTGAAGCAGATAGAAGTTCTTGAATGCAACTCTCACTTGCATATGTTACAAATCTCTTCAATGAATCATCGCTTATAGACCTTTCAACAATCGAAGAAGATAATTAACTATTATGCCTACTATTACAGTAAAGCATGCAGTCAAATGTATTAAGTTCAAATCTTCAATTTCTTGTCTTTTCCTTTTCTTTTCTTTTTTCCTTTTTCCTTTTTTTCTTTTGTTTTTGTTTTTGGAAACAAGATGAAGATAATTAACAATCATATCACTACTGCAACCAAAGCATCTATATTTGACACCGTGTACAAAATCTGCAATTTAACAAAGAGATTTTTTTGTAGGAAAGGAAGAGTATGATACAAATTGTTTCATAAATGATTTAAAGAGGGTCAAAATGTATTTCAGAGTGGACATATCATCGATCATTGATTTAAAAAAGTATGATTGTATTTGATCGAACGGTTAAAGAGCTGGATGATCATATATATTACTTGCATATCACTATAAACATATTTTCACAATTTAGAGTGATCAACAATATGAGTCACTATACATTTATACTTATGGGTGAGTACTGTAGGCTTATAAATGGGCCAATAACTGCCAATAACAGAGTTGATTTTGTGCAAATAAATTGTTGCTGATGAAGTTATGAAGCTATGAAGTCGTGAACGAAGTAATATATAATATGAACATAATGGCATATAAAGTAACAACTGAGTTAAGTTTGTACCAGTTTCTTGCACAAGGCACAGAAGGAGCAACAGGAGAAGAGGAGGAGGAAGAAGAAGATGACGATGGACAAGAAGAGCTCATAGTTTGATTTGATATTGAAAAATGAAATGGAGGGAGAGCAATATATTTATAGTTAGAGACACAAAGGAGGTAAATAATAAAACAAATTAAGAAATGGGGATGGAGTGAATTAATCACATGGCACTGCCAGAATGAAGCAGTATCTATGATTGGTGCCTCCATGTGCCTTCATCTTTCTAACATTAAAGAAAGATTCTTTCCTTTAAAGATGGTGAATTGAAGAATGAGCAAATTGCTTGCAAGAGGTGAAGCTGAAGTGAAGATAACACATGGAGTGTTTGCTAAGATAAGTTAAGTTCCCAACACAACACTAGGAAATTAAAAAGCCACTACATTATGTTTTCTGATTCTTCTTATCCATTTTCATGCTTGCATTTGAGTGGGATGAGAATCCATCCTCCGCTTTTATTGTAAACATTTAACCTGCAGCATTTCATTAACAACCGTTAGAATATATAGACTTAAAGCATCTGTGGCCTACTCAAACTTTGATCCCGTCCTATCAAATAAATTAACAAGTTTGCATATTTTAGAACAAAATGTTATCAAAATTTCTTCTTATGTGTCCTTTATAATTAGTACTGTTATTATCCACTTAAAACTACATAAAATTATCACTTAGAATACAAGTAAGTATGTTTAACAGAAAAGTAGTTGCCAAAGCATGCTCTTAGGATTTATATTCAATAAAAGCACTATTAGAATTAGACCTACAATATCACTTCCATCACATGCTCTTGCCACTGTACTGACTCATTTACTAGAATAAATCCGTATACATATGGTTAGAATTTGACAATTAACTTATAATTTAAGGTTGTTGGGGTAGGTCAATTGTAAAAAGAGGACACTGATTCTGGAAGGGTCGCAAAGTAATAGCCTTTACACCTTACAAGTTTATGATAATATCACATATCTACAATATTTTAGTGTATATTATATTTATGGGCCTGCAGAAAAACTGAAAGCTAATATATTCATGCATACCTGGAACATTAAGGGCCCTGCTACATAGCAAACAAGATGATTAACACTGATAACAACTAATGTGGGGAAGGAAATTGTCGCTGTCTTTTGTATGTATGTATAGCATGCAAGTAGAGAAAAATGCAGAAAGTAATGCTACAGGATTATTTTAGTAGTTACGTTGTAGTCATATATCAATTGAAGTTAATGCTATATATCAAACAATTTGAACCGAACACCTAACACATGTGATTTTGCTCACAACTACTTCACTGTTGATACAAGTAGATGGTTAGAAAGTAATCATACATGTAATTATACAATTAGCATGGGTTAATCTAGATGAATAAAATTAACATGAAATTCAAAAAAAAAAAAAAAAAAAAAAAAAAAATTTGAAACGTAAGAAAGAACATGAAAGTAGACTAGATGTTCAATTTTCAAATGTAAATATGCTGTTTTTCATCAAGAAAAAAAAAAAAAAAAAAAAAAAAAACATGATCAATATATCAATATCTTACAAAATTCATGACTAATATCTTAGAGCAAGTAGATTATCTTCCAAAGCAGGATGAGCATGTACAAAGTTTAACATTACAACAGAACTACTAGACAGTTTAAAATTTTGCATGTGCAAAATGTGGTGAAATCATGACTGTAGGAGATCATAGTGGAAAATTACACTGGTAGTTTCAAATAATGATGCGAAGTGATGGAGGCAATGCATTCTTTTATTGAATGATATAAGCAAATGCTAGAAATGATGAAGTTTTAGCTGTGAAGAATGAATGGTAGAAATGAAGCATTGTCAACTGTGACATAGAAATATTATTTAACTACAGAGAAGTCCTTGGATTATAAGAATATCAAAATTTTGTGCTACAAAACGTACTATGAAAGTGCGAATTTTTTAATCCCACTCTTAAATTATCCTTTTGCTTGACAGTAGAAAACATGGATCTCTTTATGGAAATCAACTTTTCAGTTGCATTTACCAAGTTAATTCTACAAATAGATGATATTTAATAGTTTAGCACGGCAATTATTTAAAAAATGTATGATTGAGGACGGGGTCACGAAGGATAAGCACAAAATACTTGAAAGCCTGCGTCTCGTAGTCTCGTGAATATCAAATATATGTTAAATATAAACCCAAAATGGATAAGTGGACAACAACAAAATCCAAAGTTTACAACCATATGGATAACAACCCCATATCAGAAACTTTTAATATGTGGGTCACACATGTAGAATAGAATGTATTATGTTATTTTGATATAATAACCAATTAAAATGATTAAATAAAATAATAAAATAAATAATGCTTAGGGGATTTTATTATAAAAGACAAACTTCATAGCTTTTTTAAACTCAGTGACAATTCATTAAAAATTTATTATAAAAAACAAAACATACCGAAAAACTGATAGTTAAATTCTGATACCGTACACACTGTAAAACTGATACTTAAATCTAATATTTTATCCTTTAGAATAAAATTTCAGCAGGTCGTCCTTACGGCTGAAAATACTTGTAACTTTGTCATTGACACTGTTTTCCTGTAATGCTTAAAGATGTAACTACCACGGAAAGAATGTGTAGAGACCATATTAACTTTCAATTTACTGATGGGCTAACTTGGAAGTATTACGCTGTTGTAAATAAAGGGTTATGGTTCCCAAATTTCATAAGCTCTGTTTATTCTTCTGATCTCTTCTGTGAAAATAAACCAGATCTTGGTTTATATCAATTTGGAAGATCATATCCAATTTTTGTCTTTTATATCTATCTTTTCTCTTGGTTGATGAAAACAACAATTATCGATTCAGATCTAATGCTTTTGTCAGGTTTGTAAATTAAAATAATTAAGATCTTAACTACGTGAATCTCCCATCAATAAACACCTATGGATTCATGTACGACTTCCTCTAATTCAATTACTTATTCTGATTTTTCTCAATTAAATCAGTATGGGTCATCTATTTAGATATGAGATTTCATGATTTTTCATTCATATGGTATATAGAGAAACACTTATAAGTGGTATTAAAGCCACTCATTATTGGTTTCATTGGGAAAATTATATTTTTTCAAAAGTTCAGAATTTAACCTTACTTAGAAGTCACTTAATTCATGAACTTTCTTACTCAAGTTTCAAAGCTGTTTGATCTATCAAGGTTTTTTTTTTTTTTTTTTTTTTTTTTTTTTTTTTTTTGGTGATGATTTGGATTTGATTTAGTACCTTTTTTTATTACTAAAACTTAAAAGGATTACTTATGACACTCTTTTGGTTTAGAAAGATAGATCTAAATTTTGAAATCATTATTTTGAAAAATAATCTGAATCACTATGAATTTGAAAAACAATTTTTGTCGGTCATAACATTATAGGTTTATTATTTTTATATCATTCTGAATTGGTTATGAATTTCAATATGAAAGAACATTTTGGATACGTTATGTACATCTGTTTTCATTTATAATTGTTTATTGATGGTATAGAATGATTTGAGTAATCTAGAACCATTTAAGCAAGAAAATATGAATCAAGTTCACTGATTTAAGTAATCTAGATATATGATTATATAACACATATATAAGGTATTTCAAAAAATTTAAATCAAGTATGCTTCTTTTAGATATTTGTGTTGGTCTTATCACTAAGTAATATCATACCTAGATTAGAGATGGGATGACATTGTTTAATTCATTTATATATTTGTAATCAAACCAATTTATTGTAATGCTGGTTTACACTTCAGACCACATTTATTTTATATTAAAAATGCATTAAATGTGGTTGTTATAGCATTATCATAAATGAATTAAATATTTGGATTATGGAAATTAAACGGTTAACTTTTTTTTAATAGGAATAGTAAAAGATATTTTTTTTATTTGATGCATTTGTGTTTGTTAGATACATATATTGTATATGTATGGCCCATGTGGAAGATATGTTTCACTTTCATGTTTCATTTAGCATAAAATAAAAGAAGCAATAGTTTAACATAAAATAAAAGAAGCACACACGCCAACGCCCAAGAGTGGGTTAAGTAGAAAACCTGGTAACAATGTTCAAAAGCATTAAAATGTAAAAGGGCCACACAACTTTTTATAGCGGTTCAGCGCCAACACATACACCCACTTCATAATAATCATTCATCGTCATTATTTCGATTATAATGATTGTTCAAGATTGAAAACTTCGAATATACAAAATTGTACAATAGAATAACAAAGTCCGTGTTAATCCTCAACTTTACCCAAAATTTCCTTCTTCTTCTTCTTCCTTAGGCCAAGCGTGTAGGAAGAGCTTCAATGTCTAATGAAAAGCTTTAATGTCCAAGCATGTTCAATATCCAAATTCCAACACTTGGAGTTGTGAAAAGCAGACCAAAAGTCCAAGTGAATGCCAAAATGTTGTAGGCAAACTTCTAAGTGAACTTCACAAATCCAAAAGAAGTCCCAAAGCCATGAGAATCACCATGGAAGCTGGTAATGAGCTCTAAAGAGAGCTATCCCGTACCAAATGATAGCCAAGGTACCAAAAATACTGAGCCAAGCCAACCCTGTGAATGCCAAAAGATGGGGTATTTATAGGTGAATATCTCGTGCATCAACCCGAATTTTGTATCCCGGGAGGATATGAAATTTGTATCCCTAGGAGTTAGCCAAAAAATCGAGTTTCAGCATAAAAACTAGAATCCTGGAAAATATGTCAAAAATAGTAATCGAAACGTGTTGATCAACTAAAAAACAGTGATCTGCATGTACCAAGGATGATCTGCCACTTTTCCTATGACGGCCCGCCCCGCACAAGTCGACATTTCCCTATGAAATGCGATGTGCCAATGTCCAACTAGCACGGGACGGTCGTCAAACGAAAGGGATTTTAAACTATGAATCATCAAAGAACCTATAGTATATCTCACAGTGCATGGAATAAATATAATAATAACATAACTTGATATAATACAGGCGAGACAGTGCATAAGCTGAAAACTAAACTATCATAGCAGCGGAATCCAAAATACAGCTTATGGTCCAAACCATTATTATAACCTTAAAATATTGTCTCTAAAGCAAAATAGAAAGGTATACTACTAATGCTCAAAGTAGTGACCAACAATAACACATGGAGAATATATGTAAATAGTGCGTGGAAGCCTCCTGCTTGTCTCCGGATAGCTAGTCATGTATACCACCTAACATATCTCTAGTCTGCTCGTTTAGGAGCACCCAGAGTAAGAAGAAGAGACATGAAACTCTGGGTCAGACAAAAGTCTAGTATGAGCGATAGCAGTAAAAACAAAACAATAACAGGTATAAATTATCATATCTGAACATGGACCTGCAATCAAAGATTTAGCACAACAAGATGTACAATACTCTAAGGTAACACTAACATAAAGTGTGAAAAGGAAGTGTGCATGTCATGGTGATAGCAAACATCAAACATAGTAATCATCCTCACATCTCTCACTCAGTGCGTAAAGCATACGATATCCACCACTTTGATCACCAAATCCTTTGCTACGACCACATGCCCTTGGGAGTCTTAATGACCCCATTGCGCTGGTCCATAACCACTAATCCTTTGCTATGATCACTTTGTCCTTGAGGGTCCTAATGGTCCCATTGCACTGATCCATAGTCATGCTACGATCACTTTGCCCTTGGAAGTCTTAATGACCCCATTGCGCTGATCCATAGCCACTAATTCGTGTCTCAGTGGTGAACCAAAGCTATAGATATCGATAACCCCTTTGCACACGTCCCGCAGCAAAGCCCAACTATTGAAATTACTCGTTGGTTCCCATCTGGATCCTAAGTAATAACTTCTCATTTGGACTTCCTTTACATCTTGGGTTTTCAGTATTCTCCGTTTTGGTTCGATTTGTGATCACTAGTTCGGTTCGGGTCGTGCTCTTCCATCGGTTCGGTTCGAGTGAAGCATTTGTTCGCGGTTCATGCCAAGCTTCAGGGTTCGGTTCGTGGTATATACTCCGATTCGGTTCATGCTGCTCTACCGGTTCGAAGATTCCCCTCCGATCCGATCTCACTCTCTTACCTTAGTCCAATCCGATCCCAATTCAACCCTAGTGGCCTTCCTTTTTGCCATGATTTATCCTGTGCCAAGCTCCGGTTTGGTTCGGTACTCTACCTCCGATCTGATCCGAATCCTGCAGAATTTCCAACAAGCTATACTTCGTCCATTCTCGCCATACGACGACGTTTTCAACCATTTTAACTTTACTAAACAATCATAAAGCATTCCAAATAGTAGTAATAACATGTATAGTTAATCAAAACATTTAAAACATCAAGCATATAGGTTATTTTAGAGCAAACATACCCCAAAACCATGATTTCCCCCTTAAGGCCTTAAGCATGTTTTAACTGTATGATTGACAAACTTAATCCAAATTAACCCAAATTTTCAACAGTGACATAAAATAATATTTATGAATTTCTGCATATTTTTCTAGATTTTTATCATGCATAACTTCGATAATTATCATTAATCACCCTTAATTGGCTGTAATTAGTGTAAAAACATGTAAATCACTCACCTTAGCCACAAATAAATTTCAGATCTGAAACTCTAACTGATTTAGGTCGAATTCCTATGTGTTCCAGCAGCTCTACCTCGATTTTGATGTTAATCCGCCTTGATTTGATGTTGATTAGCTTAATATGTGATTAGAAAGTGATTTGGGATAGAATTAGAGGATGGAGGCCATTGCTAGGGTTCAAGAGAGGTTAGTGGCAGCTAGAAAACTGAAATGAAATGTTTTCCCAAGCCCTTTCATCCCTCCCATAATCCTAATCCCAAAATGGGTTATGGTCTTATGTGCTAATCACCCTGTTAAGCCCAATTATGTTTGTTTTTCCATCTTCAAACCTTATTTCAGCCATATCCCTAAACGGTAAGTCCGTTTGATTAATGTGACCACTCTACGGAAATGTAAACCATCATCCCAATCTAATGGAAGTGGTTTCAGGTCAAAAACGCCTTACCAATCAAATGTTATAGGCGAAACTAGATTCGCTAGGGGTAAAACGGTCATTTAAAATTCAGCAAAAATCGTGAACATGGAAAATGACCCCAATAGTCGTTCCCCAAAGTTACACGACCATACGACTTCATGTGAAAATAAAATAAATATTCTACAATCCTCCGATACGTAGAATGCGGGTTGTTACACTTAGGGATGAGCATGGTGCGGTTTGGTGCGGTTTTGGCTTAAAACCGCACCCGGAACCGCTAGGGTGCGGTTTCTAAAAGTAGGAACCGGAACCGGACCAAAAACCGTTGGTGCGGTTTCGGTTTTAAATGTGCGGTTTCGGTTTTAAAAGTGCGGTTTCGGTTCCAAAACCGTTTGACCAAAAAAAAGCATTGTTCCCTAACCTACTCATACAAAACAACACCATTATATACACGCACATGAAACTCATGCTTTACTACATACAAAATCATGCACCACACAAAAACCCACACAACAACAACATAAACACAACGCTAGCATATATAAACACAACCCAGTCGCAACAATCAATATTTGCCTAAAAATATAACCTGTACCAGTCTCATATTTACTTACTGAAATGCTATCAGTATTATAGTCTGGGATGGAGCCACTCCCACTATAATTCGTTATTGTAATCTTCATGTTGATTTAGTAATTAAACATGCAGATTACAATAAAGAATTGATACTTGCAGCATAAAAGCAACAAAAATGAGGGCACACATCTACATACAAATGCATGCACCACTGTAAAAACACACACAATACTTCACATATGTTAATGCATGTACGCAAAAAATGCAAGATAACATTAAAATTTATATATAAATAATATTTGGTGCGGTTTCGGTTTTGCGGTTTGAAAAAGGATAGAAACCGAAACCGGACCGTACTAATGGTGCGGTTTCATCGGTTTTGCGGTTTTACTTCAGTGCGGTTTTTTAAGATGCGGTTTTCATTGGTTTTTTGCGGCTTCGGTTCGGTTTTGGTTTGTAATCGGTTTTCCTGCTCATCCCTAGTTACACTCTCCCCCCTTAAGAAATTTTGCCCTCGAAATTCCTTAAACAAGAAACATACAAAAGTGTCTCGCATGCCTATTAACCATTTACAAACAATCAAACATGTACAACAAGCTTATCCTAACATGCGGATAACTAACAAGGGAATAACTATATCGCGATTTAAACCTTACCAGGCAAAGAGTTCTGGATACGACTTCCTTATGCTCTCCTTTGTTTCACAAGTACAATCATTCTTATTATCGCACCACTGGACCTTGACTAGTTCCATCATCTTCCTTCGAAGTTGTTTCGTACCGTGTCCGACAATACGAATCGCCCTGAGGCTCCCAACCGCCTTGGGTTCTACCTCGATATCATCCAACTAATCTGGTGAAATAGTCATATCAGAATCGTGCACGAACTTTCTTAACTGGGAAACATGAAATACATTGTGAACTCCCGCCATCTTGTCAGGTAATCCAACTTTATACGCCGAATTCCCAACTTGCTCGAGAACTAGAAATGGACCAACAAACCTTGGTGCCAACTTACCTCTCCTACCAAATCGAATCACACTCTTCAACGGAGAAATCTTGATGAATACCAAGTCGCCAATGGAGAATTTCAAATCTCTTCGCCTTTTATCAGCGTAACTCTTATGCCTATCTTAGGCAGCCTTCATTCCCTGTTGAATAACCTTGATCTTACCTGAAGTTTCTCTTATTACATCCGGCCCAAGCATAAATTTCTCACTGGTTTCCAACCAACATGATGGTGAGTTGCACGGTCATCCCATGATCCACCAAAATCCAATATACAAGCCCTCAAGAGATCCTCTAATACACGATTCGCCCTCTCCATTTGACCATCTGTTTGAGGATGGTATGCAGTACTGAGATGTAATTCTAACCCTAAAGCCTCTTGTAAGCTCTTCCAAAACCCACTAGTAAATAATGGTCTCGGTCACTCGCAATACCTTTAGGTACTCCATGAAATCTCACTACCCACTTCATATACAGTTCTGCTAACTTAGCTGTCGTTCTATTCGACTTGACTGGTATAAACCTTGCACTTTTGGTCAATCACCCAAATACTATTATGACCCGATCTAATCCTCGGTAATCCATCAATGAAATCCATTGAAACTTGTTCCCATTTCCATTCAGGAATTTCTAACGGTTGTAATAAACCACAAGGCTTCTTTTGCTCGGCTTTAACTGACTGGCAATTCATTCACTTGGATATAAACTTCCCAACGTCCCTCTTCATCCCTTCCTAGTAGTAGGTCTGCTTCATGTCTCGATACATCTTGTTACCACCGGGATCTATATCAGTTTCGAATGATGACACTCTCTAAGCACTTCATCATTCAATCCATTAACAATGGGCATAACTAGTCTTTTATTCATTCGAAGCTGTCCTTCTCTATCAAGTCCATACTTGTTTATCTCCTCACCGTTGATACCTATCTCTATCTTGGAGATGATTTCCAATAGGTTAGGATTATCCCTCTGACTGGAACCGATCTGCTCAATCAACGTCGGTCTGATCGTCAAATTTGCTATTATTGTTGTATCTAATTTGCACTTAGGTCTAAAATCATATCCTACGATATACTCCAGTTGCTTCCATTCCAGAAACATAGCCCCCAAACTGGCATGTCTCCTACTCAATGCATCAGCTATCGCATTTCCCTTGTCGGGTGTGTATGCGATATTGAAATCATATGAAGCCAAGAACTCTAACCATCTTTGCTGACGAAGATTTAAATCCTTTTGAGAGAAAAGATACTTCAATGACTTATGATCGGTAAACAACTCAAATCTTTCTCCCAAGAGATAATGTCTCCACATCTTCAATGCGAACACGATCGTTGCCAATTCCAAATCATGGGTAAGATATCTTTTCTCATGTGGTTTCACTTGTCGACATGCATAAGCTACAATCCTACCTCCTTGCATCAGTACAACACCTAGTCCGGTAACACAGGCATCCGTGTATACCATCGTCTCTTCGTTCCCTTTAGGAATAACCAACACTGGCGCACACGTCAACTTTTCCTTTAGACACTTGAATGCATTCTCACACTTTTCGTCCCAAACAAAAGCTTGATTCTTCTTGGTCAACTGAGTTAACAGTGATGCTATCTTTGAGAATTCTTGGATAAACTTACGATAGTATCCAGCTAACCCCAAGAAACTTCTCACGTCTATTGCATTCTTAGGCCCAATGTACTATAGCCACCTTCGCAGGATCCACGACAATACCATTCTCTGAAACAACATGGCCCGTGTAACACCCCACCTCCGTTAAGGTCACTCACAAAGGGAATGCATTAACTTCAGTGGAGCATCATAAATGTATAGAACAAATAAATTACAAAATAGACAAAATTTAAATAGAGGAAAATAAATAAAACTTTACTTTATTGATAAAACAACAACTTGGTAAAACAACTTGCACAAAGATTGTTTTCCAGCACCAATACCCATTACAACAAAGCATCCGTCTTGTTTAACAAAATAAAGAAGCATGAAATGACAATGATATTCCCTAATAAAGCATGAGCCAGCCATAGTTGTTGAAAGGAGAGTCCAATGCAATACATCGCCTATCTTCGAGCTTGGAAAGAAAACTGAGCTAAGTGGTAATATTCCCTCCCTGTGAACATGGGGTGGGGGGGAACGGAAGAAAAGAGAGCGAAACAAAACAGAGTCAGACATAAAAACTGGTAAGTCCAGTGACTTTCAGCACGTAAATAGGTAAAAGCATAATGACATGAATAAATTGGATACCAGTCATAACCATGATAATAAGCATAGCAAGACAACAAATGATGATCGTTAGATATGACAAGGTAAGATACACTGAATGCGCTTCGGTTCTTTCTCTGATTTCCTATTTTCTCTACACCACCCAACTAGCATCCTAACTAGTGTCTTTTATAGAACGATTTGTATTCCCTACTAGTGTCCCAACTAGTATCCTATGACAAAGGACCTGTATCCCCTACTAGTGTCCCAACTAGTATCCTATTTTATATAATAAGGTGATCCCAACCACGCAATTATGGTAGCCTTCAGGTGGACATCTAGTATGAGGATCTTACCTCAATCAGCCTAATTGCCATGAAGTTGTCAGATGTACCCTTACCACCCTATCGACCGACTCCCTATTTGTATTAATTTTCCTTGTGTATGTGTCAATCGGCCTCACTTGTATGTATTCATTACTTGTGTCATTCGGCCCCCGCTTGTATGTAGATACCTGTGCTAGCCCCATCATGGGGTGTATCAATTCCCATGATGGCAACCCGACATGATTCAAGATGCACAGTGTATACTACTAATGCCTAGTGCCTGCTTTTCCACTCCGGAGCACGTGCACGCCCATACTCCGTCGGACCTACACTGCTGCACCATCCGCCGCTATTTTGACCGCTTATAATCAGCCCAGCAATCGTGTCCCCCTGCCTAGCTCAGGGTACCATGATACATCTATGTGGGTTACTGCTGAAATGGGTCTCCGTTACTAGGGTTTCCTAATCAACGTGTTATAATGGTTAAGTGCTCTCAATTTAACTTAACCCTACAATTAACATGTTGTAATAGTTAAGTGTTGCCTATTCATATGTTACTTAACCTTCTCACCGATTCACGCATGTTTATTCAACGGTTAAGTTTGTGGGCCTATATAAACTAATATTACCCACTTACCCAAGATTTACTTAACCTTTCCCCTTATCAAGTCCATATGTATTATTGGTGAAGCTTACCTTAACCCTATCCACTTTTTTCATGTAATATTGGTTAAGTTGTCTTCTTGTCCATGTTAACTTAACCCACCCACCTAACATGTCAAATTGGTTAAGTGTTTCTTATTAACTTAACCCTTCCCATTCATCATGTTGTGTTGGTTAAGTGTTTCCTATTAAGTTAACCATGTTCATTCATCATGTTATATTGGTTAAGTGTTTCCCCTTAACTTAACCACACTCGTTCATCATGTTATGTTGGTTAACTTAACCCTACTCATTCATCATGTTGAATTTGGTTAAGTGTTTCCTATTAACTTAATCATGTTAATTAGCATTAATTCATTCATTAATGCCTTAACCTCTCACATTAGAACTGTTGTTTGTGGTTGCTGGATGTGCCGGGCGGTTCCGGACAGACTTCTACCGCAAACTCATTCTAACCTCGGGTTTTGGGCTTAATGCGCTAACCTCTCACATTAGATCTATATTGTTGCGGTCGCTGGATGTGCCGGGCGGTTCCGGGCAGACTTCTACCGCAAACTCATTCTAACCTCGGGTTTTGGGCTTAATGCGCTAACCTCTCACATTAGATCTATATTGTTGCGTTCGCTGGATGTGCCGGGCGGTTCCGGCCAGTCTTACACCGCAACTCAATCTAACCTCGGGTTAGGCACGTTCATGTTTATCCACTTTACATATTTACTATACATGTCCAAGTCTAGATTTTATATGCTAATTATCCTAAATTCACCAAACTACTCATGTTCCATTTCCTAAGTTATGCCCGACAAATTCAATTACAAGTTATTACTCAAAATAGGTTACACCCAATCTTCTCAAATTTGCAATAATAGTCATGCCCCAAAATCGCAATATACATTATGCTTGGCGTCCCAACCAATGGTTATGCCCAATCTAGGTTTAATATTCCAATTTACAGTTTCCGCCCAATCTAGATTAAATATTTTAATTTACCCCAAGTTCGCAACAATAACATTTATACCCCAAATCACAAGTTACAAATTATGTCCAACAATTTCACCGAATATGTTATGCCCAATTATTTCACCAAATACATTATGCCCAATGTTTACCCAAAATATTCCCTGTATTCCAATCGTTCATATTTCTCGATTTCAGCCTAGGTTCGAAGATAACTTAGGTCCATAAAAGAAAATGGAAATAGGGGAAGAGAGAGAGAGAGAGAAGGAGTATAAAATAAGAATAGGCACAAAAATAGGCATGTAACAACAGACCTAATACAAGAGATTTAGATCCAACAAATATAGATTCTTGAATAAACTGATACAATCATTATCGCAGGCATAAGAATAACATCACGAACCAAAGAGGATTATAAACCTGATGTACAACAAAGATAAGGCTGATTTAATCAATAAAAATAACCTCTAAGGCATGTAAAGACATAGATTCAATAGAAGAATAGGGATAAATCTGAAAAGATTATCTTACAATCAGGCATAGACTTCGATTAATTTTATTACATATCAAGATTACAATCAGGTATTCAAATCTAAAAATAACGTGAACTTACATTGCTAGGATTAAGAAAAGATAATTGAATCGTTGTTGTTGCAGAAACTCTAATTTGATGTTGATTAATCTTCAAAGTTGATTGTTGATGAAGAACTTCTAATATGATTTAGCTTTTAGAGGCGGCAGCTAAGAGAATGGAAAGTTCAGCAGCATAGAGGCGCCATAAGGAATTGATATGAATTAGGGTTGGATTATGAGTGTATATATAGATGTCTAGCATTATTAAGAGCCTTTAGATCAACATAGGATCCATCCAAACCATCCAGTCCGAGAGAATGCGTCATCAGGCCAATCAGAAGTCGCCACGTAGCCCTACGACTCAGAATTTCGTCACTGCCTCGTCAACCAGATACAAAACGAAGTATTTCCCTAGATCGGGGGGGGGGGGGGTCGACACCAGGGTCGGCACTCCTATAGGGGGCACTACACCATAATGGCCATTTGGCAACTCTTATTTTTTTCAACGCCAACACTTATATGTGTTGTAGACTAGTGACACTAATATGTGCTGCTATAGTAAAAATGTGTCACCAAAAATATGCCAACACTTATTTGTGTTATATGCCTGGTCAACTTGAGGGCAAAATGGTAAGTTCTCACCCATAACCTTATAGCTGCCTCAATCTCTCTACCTCAACGCTTATTCCAAAGATGGCCGTGGATTATGAATTAGGTGGTAAAACCAAATTGCCTACTTCTTCCGATTTTATTCCAAAATCGTTCAAAATAAGGTGATTTCAGTTTTTATCTCTTTGTTTTAACAGTTTCTTCAATCTTAGGTCCAGCGCAAATGATTTGATTGTTATTACGAAGCTGGAGGCAGGTAAAGACCTGTTATTTTGCGAATCGGTTTCAGGAGCAGGTGAATTTTGGGCAAGTTAAAGGGGTGTGTTTTGGTGTTGGGTGATTCACAAGAAGGGGCGATTTTGAGGATATTGGAGAGGTAAAGATATATTATTTTGCTGGTCAATCATGAGTACTGCATGTACCAATAAACTCTAAAAAAAATCGTCATCAAGTCATGTTCCTTTTTCCAACATTATGTTAGTCAAGGCATGAGCTTTACTTTTTTGCCTTTGCAAAATATATCCATGTACCAGGGTACTACATGAAAAGGAATTGGGAGTTATACCCCTTTCCATCATTTCATCAAAATATTCTTCAGCCTTCTCAATATAACCCACTTTTGAGTACCCATAAATAAAAATGTTGTAGAAAATGACATCAGGCTTCAGATTTAGATCATTTAAGAGTTTCCAAACCTTCGAAAAATAAATATCAATTTGTTTCTTTCTTATTGTCATGTCTGTAGTAGGCTGATCTTTATGCAATAGCTTTTTCAGATAGCCATTAAGCATAACAGTTAGCGCTCTCACATCAGGAAATAATGATTTTTTACATACCATTTCATCAAATATATCCCAGGTTTCTCGGTTTTTACCAGCCCTCCAATAACCATTTACAAGTGTACTATACATAATCATATTTGGAGTAACACCATGCTTTATTGAGTCCTTGAAAACTAAATGAGCTTTGTTTATCATTTCGATACGAGAATATCCGTCAATGATTTGAATATATATTTCTTTGCTAGGACTAAGTTTTATGCCTTTTCAAATTCAGCTACTACTTCAAACGACCTATCCATCTTGCATAACATATCAAGTATAATGCTTCGAATAAAATTAGTTGGTTTTATTTTATTTTTTTATCATTTCATCGTGAAGATCAATTGCTTGTTGGAGGGAATTAATATCACAGTAACCTTTAATGAGATGCCCATAACTTATAGCATTGGGTAGCACACCATGCGTTGCCATATGATCCAAAACTTCCCTGGCTTCATTCAATTTCTTCATTTTTACACAACCCACTTATTACTCTACTATAAGCAACACAGTCCATGTGAGCACCTTGCCCAATAATTTCTTTGAGAATACTAAAACCTGTATCAGGTCCAACAAGTTTACAGACACCACTTATAAAAGTAGTGTGAGTGACCATATCGCGCTTCGCTTCACTGCCCTCCATTTCAACAAAAAATTCAAGTGCCTTCTGTAATTTTCCGTGTTTTAAAAAAGATTTTATCATAATTGTGAGCATTTAAGTATCAGGATGTATATTGATTTCTTCAAACAGAGAAGCTTTGAAATTTTAATCAGATTTTTTGTTTTTTGGCAACAGCTCATTCTTGTTCTTTTATGACTACTGAATTTTGAATTTTGGATTGTGAATGAAAAAAAATTGGAAGAAAGAGTAGTTACCTGAAAACTAAAAGATGATAGTAAGTGACATAAACATGGAGAAAACTGGAACCTAGGCTTTATGGATCCATTATGACGAAGACTAAAACCCTATGAACTCTGTGTTGGCAGGGCGGTCGAAGAGGAGACAGGGGAAGGAGACGATTTGTTAGGACTTTTGTCTATCTCAATCCCTAAAAAGATGCATGCCAAGGGTAAGTGTGTTAATTATAGATATTGCAGGCAATTATTTTGGGTATGTTTTTACCATGTACTTATTATTTTCAATGCTTTTCTTTAATTAGATATGTACACAGTGATGTAAAACCTGAGAACTTCTTCCTTGCTCAACCATCAACACCTTAGGAGAAAAAATTATTTCTTGTTGACCTTGGTTCAGGTGAGAATTTGTTTAGTATAGTTCCAAAATTGTATTTGTTCTAGAGTTTGCACTCATATATCAAACAATGAAAATGCAGCAACAAAATGGAAAGATAATGCTAGTGGTCGACATATAGAATATGATCAGCGCCCAGATGTATTCAGGTATGCTCAATTAATTAATTAATTATTGTTTTTTGGTGGAATGAGCATGTAACTTTTAATTAATTATGAAAGATGATGTATTTATTCTGTAGTCTATAAACAAAAATCTACTTAAATAAAGGAAACAAGCAGCAGCATAACTGCTGCTAACAGCTATTAGCAACAGTAGTCGAAGGGAAAAAGAAAAAAAAACAGAGAAAGCGAGAGCGAGTGTGTTAGTTGGTTTGCATAAGTTCACATAATTTATTATATTTGTATGCACGTGTGACAATGGAGCATGTGCAAAACTGTGTACACATATATGCATGAACATGCTTGTTGTGATCAAGTGGTATGCTACTTTTCACATTTACGTAGTTATATTCACAGCATATTCACAGCGAATTAGTCACCTTTTTATAATGATTGAAATAGGTAAATAATAAAATATCATTGTCTCGAAATTATTTCAATCAACCAGAATGGAGTTTATCAATCTTTCATATCTGAAGAACTAGAGAAGTATAGGGCAAACTTCTAACAGATGAATGTTGTTTTGATATCTTGTACATGTAATTATATGTGTGCAAAGTACTTGTGCTATTGACTAATACCACCAAATTGTGAATGAATAGCTACAATATACAACCAACTAAATTGTAAAGTATGTACAATGGCATTTGTATATTAAGTACATGTACATTATCCAAAGTTATAATGCTGGTGACTAAATGCATAGCACTATTGTGCTAATTAGGGGTTGATTATGATTCTATATTTTAAGAGGAGGAATTGCGGTTTCGTTATGAGTCTATATGGTATATTTTGTTTGTCCAATTTCAAATGATTACATGTGTGTTTCTTATGGTTATTGTTTTGTTTTTGTTGTTGTGTTCCGTCATAAATTACATGGGTATGGTTATGATCTATGAATATGTTAAAGTTATAACATGGAATTATACCTACTTGAGGTATCATCATCATTGTTATTTTGATTAGCAATCATATTAAGATATCTGACATCCCATGTAGGTGTTTGTAATGACTCCATAAATTCTGGTCGACATTATGAGACATAGTTTCGTTCGTCTGGAGAAGATAAAGCTTTTGATATTTGATGAGTGTCATTACGCAAGAAAAAAAACACCCTTATGCGTGTATCATGACGGTGAGTATAATCATCTGCCACAACAATAATATTCTTTTATGGAATTATGCATTTCAAACTTCTATGTTTCTGTATGCTTTTATGCACGTATAAATTATTTTATGCTTTGTTTATGTACGAAAATTTGAATTTGAAGAAAATCAAGCTTGTGGACATGAGCATTTGCATTCTTAGATAAATTATTGTTGCAATACATATTAGTTGCCAATACAATAGTTTGAGTTCCTTTTAAACCCCCTTCCCGTCCTCTCAGTTAAAAAAAGGGATCCCCTTTGACAATTCCTTTATTTATATTAAACCGAATGCTACATTTAAGAAAATTGTGGGCTGTGCTTGCTGCCCGGGAATGGTTCTGTGCTGTATTGTATTTCTGTGTTACCAATAGTGAATGAATCTAGTGTTGCCATTTTTTTTGAACAATATTTCTTACATCCTTCCTTCTTTCTTGTTTGATGAATTTTTGTGGTATAATAGCATTATGTTGTGGCAGGAGTTTTATCATACTGGTTGAAATCAAATCCTACAAAGCTTCCTAGGATTTTTGGTATGACAGCTTCTCTTGTTAATACAAAAGGTATATTTTCTAGTTTGAATGATTTCCTCCTCAACGTTCTAGTTTAAGTTAAAGTGCTGCCATGTGAAATGTTTCCTTCTTAATACCACTTTTATATTTCCCCACTAGGTAGACTACCGTTGGTTGATGCACATGAGGTTCTGTATTATTAAGAACATGCAATACTGGCCTGTGCTGGTTTAATTTGTTTCAGTTTTTTTTTTTGGACCCGTACTTATACGCTGCCTTCATGTTGATTTTCCCACCTTGTTCTTTCTGTCACAGGCTCAAGCGAAAGAAGCGTGTATGTCGGAGAGATAGCCGAGATCGAGAGCCTTATGCATTCTAAGGTTGACTAGTATATCTCTGCATTCTATATGTAGTTTTAGCTTATTATTGACATTTTTACTTCTATGGTTTAGGTGTTCACTGTTGCTAGAGAATCTGTTTTGGCTAAATATGTTCCTTTTTTAACCGCAAGTATTTTGGAATATAACCATGATGAAATTCCACATAACTTATTCACGTTTTTATCTAGTCTTTTGGAGGAATTAAAGTTTAAGGTTGGTTTTTTATTGTCGAGTTACCTAAAATCTTATGGAACTTAGCACTCCCAAGCATTTTGATTAATGATATCTCCTTGGTCCGAGTGAAATATTTTAAACATGATTGTTGTTTACAACATTTACAATCACTGCAAGAACAAATGCTTGATACCGGGGAAGAGTCCAGAATGAGAAACAAGATAAAAAGCTTCACATCACCCTTTTGTTTTGCCTAAAAGAGCTTGGTCTTTTGGCTGCAGTTAAGGTATGAACGCAGTAATCTTATCACATTTTCCTTATATATATATATATATATATATATATATAACTAACTTGAGACATCATGAAATTTATTTATTCTGTCTTATACAATTTTAATGGCTGCATATAGGCATCTGACTCCCTGTCATGCAAAGAAAACACCATAGTTTTTTGGGGTGAAAATACAGATGGTAAATGTGATAACATTGTTAGAGAATTCAGTCATGATGTTCTCAAGGCCATATCAAGATATTTACTTGACAGTATGTATCTCCTACTATTTTTCATCACTTTATTTATACTTCTAAGTATGGTTGTTATCCTACCATTTATTTGTGCCCTTTGTTTATAACCAGTAACTGAATATATTATGCAATTTATTTGTTTCTACGATTCAGGAATATAAAGCTTGATGTTTATTATCAATGTACACAATATCAATGTATCAGGCTCTAACCTTACTGAATTTCACCTGGCCTTCTTAGTCAAGGCAAAGCCTTGTTTTCTCTCTGCTTTAAAATTTTAGCTGGTTCTGAAAATAAATCTTTATCGACAACTGTCATTTGCTTAAAGGTGTTTAACTTTGTTGTGATACCTTTGTAGCATACCATAAACTATAAACTTTAGTTAGAACAATTTTGGTATCAAGTTAATAATAGAATTGGTGGATATCTTTCCTTGTTCTGTTTATAGTTGAACTTTACAGGGATCATATCATTCAGTAGTGGAAGACTTTAATTTGCCATTAATTTAGCTACATTTTCTTTAATTGTTTTGCTTTTTTATTGCATGATAAATAGCTGCTAGCTTCTTAAACCGATTAAGTAGAGAAAAGATGTTGGAATGTTCTGAGCCCAGATGCTCATAGTACAAACTCAGTTCGAAAAACTGTGTGCCAACTCAGTTCGCAAAAGTGTGTGCCAACTCAGTTCGACAAACTGAGTGCCAACTCAGTTTTGCGAACTGGTTGCAAACCGAATTTATGTATTAATTTATTTTATCATATGCTATAGGAATTTTATTATATCTCTACTACATTGCTTGAAATTATGTATTAACTACTAAGACAGAAGATTAAAGTTAAGGGAAACGAATGAAGCATTTTTTCCCTTTTAAATTAATTAATATTGCATTTTTACCCTTTAGAGAAATACAAGTGCAGAGGCTTGCAGTGTTTGTTGTTGCAAGCTTGTGCATTCGCTATTGCAAGTACAAAGCTTGCAACAACGAGCATGCTAAGCTTGCTGCAAATGTAGATTCAAGCTTGTGCACACGCTCTTCAACACGTGCGTAATCCAATGGTTGAATCCACACTGGGCTGATTTTTCAAATGAGCTACGGATGGTTTGTGTCTATACATGGAGTAGAAAGGGCAGCTTGCAAGCACGACCAAAAAGCTAAAATTGAAGAGATTATTTTTGTGTGAAATTATGACTCGTAAAGACTATCTTGCACTTGTGTTTTCCACTTATTTATCTTATTTTGCATTTTGAAGTTTGTAGTTTTTTATTGAGTGTTTATATTAATGCAGGAACTTGTAGATGGACGCTTTGAATTCTCGTACAAGACTTTGAAAAATATGCAAAACCGCTAGAGTTTGGATTGGACAACTCAGATGGCTATGTTGACCTTAAATACCTTAAGTGTGTTTTAAATTGAATTTTTTCTAACTTATGTTTTTGCAATACATGAATACATGACATTATGGTATTTGAGTTATATTTATTAATTGTTTATGATAAACTATTGGTTTTCTGCGAGGCATTTTAAATTTGCGCTGGATTTGTATGATGAATTATATATGCGGTCTGGAAAACATAAATATATGTTATATTCATTTGGTTTGAGAATTTTAATACTCATTGTGAATAGAATAGGAAAAAATATAGTTGTTACCATAACTTATGGTTCCAACATTTATAAGTGTTAGCAATGAATATGTTTGTAGCACTTATAAGTGTTACCATATCGTCTGGTTCCAACATTTATAAGTGTTACCAATGAATATGTTTGTAACACTTATAAGTGTTAGCAATGAACATGTTTGTAACACTTATAAGTGTTAGCAATAGCAATTACTCTGTTTGTAACACTTATAAGTGTTACAGGAAATTCCTCACAGGCCGTTGGTGACACTTAAAAGTGTTACAGAAATTATTTGTAACACCTATACTTGTTGGGAATCCCCTGTTTTGGAGTAGTGGGGGTCGACACCTATGTCGACTCCCCTTAAGGGGGGTCGACACCCTCTAGCGGGAATTTTCCCGCCTAGCCTGTTTTGGCTGATTTTGAATTTCGAACCCATTTTTGACTTTCTGGACCTATTTCTGAAGTACTGAACTCAATATATATATATATATATATATATATATTCTCTATGCGCGTATACAAACTTCAAACCTTAATAACTTCTTCATACGGTGTCCGATTTACGCAAACTCGGACTCTATCTCAAACAGAATTCCGAGACGAACGAAATGGCGTAACCCTTTTCCCTTAATTCCCACTTTTAAAATTCAGTATTCTTTAATTCGTTACTTTAATATTCATAGAAAATACGGGGTGTTACATTCTCCCCTCCTTTAAAGGATTTCGTCCCCGAAATCTCTGAGTTAGGAAGAATGTATCCTACCATCCATCATCCATAAGCATCAAATGTCCTTAAAAGATTTCTAATGCTATGTGAACATATGTAAGGGTAGTGTACATGTCCTAATACTAATGCAAAAGATCATGCGGTCCACTGATTCAGTTGACCTCCTTAATGCGAATTATGTGAGTGCCATGAGTCCAACATGTATGCAGTTATTCCTATGGTACTTTATAACTTCTATATGAGTGCACAATCATCCATTCAAATGCATCATCCATATGATATCACATCAAGTTTCAATCCATGTACATAAAAATCCACTCATGCATATGCAATATGGAAGTGACGGAGCCGATCTAGTGCCTAATGTGTGTGTGTATGCATCCACGAGCAACCACTAGCAAACACTTACATCCACTTGCATCCACCAAACATAACATGTCTCAAACACATGTTTACATCCATTGGCTTATACCTAAGGATAGAGGATAGGACCGAGAGGGTATACTTAAAAGATAAAGGCTAGCATGCAAATAAACTTTATAAGAAAAGGGAGATCAAGGATATACCCTCAAAAAGGGTATGATGCGCATATCTGGTCTTCAGTCTTCTAAGTCGCATCTTCTTGAGCTTCACTCCATTATGCTCTGACTTTCTTAACTTATCCATTACATCAACTATCTAAGAGTCTTTTCTTTGTGAAGTCCCTATTTGATCCAAAAACGTAGGTCTTACTCCTAGAGATGCCAACTACTAACTTAACCGAAGGTTTTAAAATCAAAGGTTGATATGTATTCTGAACTTTTCCTTTTCACATAAAGAGGACTTGAAGTCAACCTTTTTCTTCTTAAGGCGTCCACTACGACCTTACCCTTCCTTCTTACATCAAAATGGAGCCAAGTCCCGTGCCGCATGCATCCGTGTATATCGTAAACCTTTTACTACCGTAAGGTAAAAGTCAAAACTGGGGCCGTTGTAAAAGCCCTCCTCGATCGTTGGAAAGCGACATCACAATCAATATCCCGAGCAAAGGTTAGATTCTTCTTCGTTAATCCAGTAAGTATGGCTAATACCTTCGCAAAGTTCTTAATGAACTTCCTATATTAGCCCATTAGTCCAAGAAAGCTTCTTACTTCTGTTGCATTCCTTGGGACCTTCCAGTCTTGCACCACAACTACTTTTGTGAGATATACTGTTATCCCTTCTTTGGGCACCACATATCCAAGAAACCTTACTTCTTCTCTCCGAAAATGACATTTTGGAGATCTTCTCCTTAAGTTGATGTGCTCCAAGTGTATCCATGACTTCTCTTAAATGCAAAGCATGATCTTCCTCATTCTTTGAGAAAATCAAGATATCGTCCACGGGGACTACTACAAACTTATTAAGGAACTCCCTAAACACCCTACTCATCAACTCAACAAAATAAGTGGGTGTATTCGTCAAACCGAAAGGCATGAAGAGCCACTCAAAGAAACCATCAGGGGTCCTAAAAGCAGTATTGTCTATACTATCCTCAGCTACTCTTAGCTGATGAAACCCTGTAGTCAAATCTAGTTGGGAGAAAACAGACGCACCTACAAGCTGGTCAAACAAATCATCTATTCTTGGAAGTGGGTGCCTATTTTTCTTTAGTCAGCTTGTTTAATTCTCTATAATCCATGCGTTGGAGAAGTGAACCACCCGCTTTGGTTGCGAACATTACGGAAGCACCCCATTCAGAAATACTTCGCCTAATAAACCTTTTCTCAAGCAACTCTTTAACTTGCTCGCTGAGCCCTTCCTTTCCCTTGGATTCATGTGTCATACAGGTAATGCAACTAGCTTTGCATTGTCAACTAGATATATGCAGAAGTCTATCTCGCATTTTAGGGGACAAACCCCTAACCTAATCAAAAACATCTGCGTACTCATGGACTACTCCAACGGATCGCCAATCGTCGATAGATGCATCAAGTGATTCTAGGTAGCTAAGCCGAACTGATCCCTTAGGATCACATGAAATCTCGAGGGTATTCCCGAGGCAAGTCAAAAGTCTAACTACCCACCTTTCACAATTACTAGCTAACCAATCCATGCCTAGAATCAACCCATAGCCCATAAAACCAAAAACACAAGCATTACACTTAAACTCAATACTTAATATAGTTATTTTCAAATCCTTGCAAACCAAAGATAAATGAGCCGAACCACCAATTGGATATGAGAGAATAATGGGATCTTCTACTATACAAGTACTAAGGTGCAGAGACTCAACTATGGAAGCAGATAGAAAAGAATGTGAAGCACCAGAACCAAACAAAGTTTAACGGGATGATTGAAAAGAAAAACTGAACTTTCAACAGAAACGTTCCTACCTCTCTTAGGTACACTAGCAGCGAGAGCATGCAATTGCCCTTTAGAAGATTATGTCCTTTGCCCTTGTGCTTGTCCTTCGGGCAATCCTTGATAAGATGCCATGCTTCACCATATGGAAAACAACCACCTGTCTTCTTCTTCCTACAATTAAATGACCCGCTATACCATAGAAAAGACACTTCCTCTTGTCACGGAATCTATTATTTCTTCCACCCTTCTTGTGTTCTAATCCCTTGTTTGTGATTCTTCCACTTTGGCCTCTTTCTTTTCACCTTTCTCTTTCTGCATGTATTAAGCCATATCAGCAAGCTTCTTATCCTTGGGCTTGTGCTCCTTAGCCAAAACTCCCTTATTCTTATCCTTACTATCCTTGTGTAGCTTGTTGACAAGTTTCTCGAAACTACCTCCATCGTACGGTAACCTACAAAGTTTGAAAAGAAGATTAGCTGCAGGTGAGACTACTGCAGCTACAGATGGATGTTGGGCACTACTTTGCCCTCGACATGTGCCATATGCCTACGAAACTATGGCGAAAAGAAAGGAAGAAGAGATTCAAATAAAGAATCGAAAGATAGTGCATATGGGTTTGGGGAATATGCCCTTTAAAAACAAACCTTTTCTCTTGAAAAATGCTTCTTTAAAACATGTTTTAGAAGAAAAAAAACCTTTTAAAATATGCTTTTGAAAAATCTTTTATCTGTTCTGATAACCTTTAGCTCTAATACCACGTGTAACACCCCACCTCCGTTAAGGTCACTCACAAAGGGAATGCATTAACTTCAGTGGAGCGTCATAAGTGTATAGAACAGATAAATTACAAAACAGACAAAATTTAAACAGCAGAAAATAAATAAAACTTTACTTTATTGATAAAACAACAACTTGGTAAAATAGCTTGTACAAAGATTGTTTTCCAGCACCAAACACCAATGCCCATCACAACAAAGCATTTGTCTTGTTTAACAGAATAAAGAAGCACGAAATGACAATGATATTCCCCAATAAAGCATGAGCCAGCCATAGCTGTGGAAAGGAGAGTCCAAAGCAATACATCGTATATCTTCGAGCTTGGAAAGAAAACTGAGCTAAGAGGTAATATTCCCTCCCTATGAACCGAGGAGGGGGGAACGGAAGAAAAGAGAGTGAAACAAAACAGTGTCAGACATAAAGCATGGTAAGTCCAGTGACATTCAGCATGTAAATAGGTAAAAGCATCATGACATGAATAAACTGGATACCAGTCATAACCATGATAATAAGCATAGCAAGACAACAAATGATGATCGTTAGATATGACAAGGTAAGATACACTGAATGCGCTTTGGTTCTTTTTCTGATTTCTTATTTTCTCTGCACCACCCAACTAGCATCCTAACTAGTGTCTTTTATAGAACGATTCGTATTCTCTACTAGTGTCCCAACTAGTATCCTGTGAAAAAGGATCCGTATCCCATACTAGTGTCCCAACTAGTATCCTATGTTATATAATAAGGTGATCCCAATCTTGCAATTGTGGTAGCCTTCAGGTGTACATCTAGTATAAGGATCTTACCTCAGTCAGCCTAATTGCCATGAAGTTGTTAGATGTTCCCTTACTACCTTATCGATGGGCTCCCTACTTGTATTAATTTTCCTTGTGTCTGTATCAATCGGCATCACTTGTATGTGTTCATTACTTGTGTCATTCGGCCCCCGCTTGTATGTAGATACCTGTGCTGGCCCATCATGAGGCGTATCAATTCCCATGATGGCAACCCGACATGATTCAAGATGCACAGTGTATACTACTGATGCTCAGTGCCTGCTTTTCCACTTCGGAGCACGTGCATTCCCATACTCCGTCGGAACTACACTGTTGCACCACCTGCCGCTATTTTGACTGCTTATAATCAGCCCAGTAATCGTGCCCCACCCTGCCTAGCTCAGGGTACCATGATACATCTATGTAGGTTACTGCTGAAATGGGTCCCCGTTACTAGGGTTTCCTAATCAACATGTTATAATGGTTAAGTGTTCTCAATTTAACTTAACCCCACCCATTTGCTAAATTATCATGTTGTACTGGTTAAGTGTTGCCTATTCATATGTCACTTAACCTTCTCACCGATTCACGCTTGTTTATTCAACGGTTAAGTTTGTGGGCCTATATATACTAATATTACCCACTTACCCAAGATTTATTTAACCCTTTCCCTTATCAAGTCCATATGTATTATTGGTGAAGCTTGCCTTAACCCTATCCACTTTGTTCATGTAATATTGGTTAAGTTGTCTTCTTGTCCATGTTAACTTAACCCACCCACCTAACACATCATATTGGTTAAGTGTTTCTTATTAGCTTAACCCTTGCCATTCATCATGTTATATTGGTTAAGTGTTTCCTATTAACTTAACCTTGTTCATTCATCATGTTATATTGGTTAAGTGTTTCCCCTTAACTTAACCCCACTCGTTCATCACGTTATATTGGTTTACTTAACCCTACTCATTAATCATTTTGAATTTGGTTAAGTGTTTCCTATTAACTTAATCATGTTCATTAGCATTAATTCATTCATTAATGCCTTAACCTCTCACATTAGAACTGTTGTTTGCGGTTGCTGGATGTGCCGGACGGTTCTGGGCAGACTTCTACTGCAAACTCATTCTAACCTCGGGTTTTGGGCATAATTCGCTAACCTCTCACATTAGATTTATATTCTTGCGGTCGCTGGATGTGCCGGGCTGTTCTGGCCAGTCTTACACCGCAACTCAATCTAACCTCAGGTTAGGCATGTTCATGTTTAGCCACTTTACATATTTACTATACATGTCCAAGTCCAGATTTTATATGCTAATTATCCTAAATTCACCAAACTAGTCATGTTCCAATTCTCAAGTTATGCCCAACAAATTTAGTTACAAGTTATTACTCAAAATAGGTTACACCCAATCTACTCAAATTTGCAATAATAGTCATGCCCCAAAATCGCAATATACATTATGCTTGGCGTCCCAACCAATGGTTATGCCCAATCTAGGTTTAATATTCCAATTTACAGTTTCCGCCCAATCTAGATTAAATATTTTAATTTACCCCAAGTTCGCAACAATAACATTTATACCCCAAATCACAAGTTACAAATTATGTCCAACAATTTCACCGAATATGTTATGCCCAATTATTTCACTGAATACATTATGCCCAATGTTTACCCAATATATTCCCCGTATTCCAATCGTTCGTATTTCGCGATTTCAGCCTAGGTTCGAAGATAACCTAGGTTCATAAAAGAAAAAGGAAATAGGGGAAGAGAGAGAGAGAGAAGGAGTATAAATAAGAATAGGCATAAAAATAGGAATGTAACAACAGACCTAATACAAGAGATTTAGATCCAACAAAGATAGATTCTTGAATAAACAGATACAATCATTATCGCAGGCATAGGAATAACATCACGAACCAAAGAGGGTTATAAACCTGATGTACAACAAAGATAGGCCTGATTTAATCAACAAAAATAACCTCTAAGGCATGTAAAGACATAAATTCAATAGAAGGATAGGGATAAATCTGAAAAGATTATCTTACAATCAGGCATAGACTTCGATTCATTTTATTACATGTCAAGATTACAATCAGGTATTCAAATCTGAAAATAACGTGAACTTACATTGCTAGGATTAAGAAAAGATAATTGAATCATTATTGTTGTAGAAACTCTAATTTGATGTTGATTAATCTTCAAAGTTGATTGTTGATGAAGAACTTCTAATATGATTTAGGTTTTAGAGGCGACGGCTAAGAGAATGGAGAGTTCAGCAGCATAGAGGCGTCATAAGGAATTGATATGAATTAGGGTTGGATTATGAGTGTATATATAGATGTCTAGGATTATTAAGAGCCTTTAGATCAACATAGGATCCATCCAAACCATCCAGTCCAAGAGAATGCGTCATCAAGCCAATCAGAAGTTGCCACGTAGCCCTACGACTCAGAAATTTGTCAAGCCTCGTCAGCCAGATACAAAACAAAGTATTTTGCCCAGATCTGGGGGTGGTCGACACCGGGGTTGACACCCCTATAGGGGGGTCGACACCGAGGGAGACACCCCTAAAGGGGGGTCGACACCTATGTCAACTCCCCTTACGTGGGGTCGACACCCTCTGGCGGGAAATTTCCCGCGCTAGCCTGTTTTGGCTGATTTTGAATTTCGAACCCATTTTTGACTTTCTGGACCTATTTCTGAAAAACTGAACCCAATTTATATATATATATTCTCCCTACGCGTATACAAACTTCAAACCTTAATAACTTCTTCATATGGTGTCCGATTTACGCAAACTCGGACTCTATCTCAAGCAGAATTCCGAGACGAATGCAATGGCGTAACCTGTTTCCCTTAATTACGACTTTTAAAATTTAGTATTCTTTAATTCATTACTTTAATATTCATAGAAAATACGGGGTGTTACAGCCCAAGAACCTCACTTCCCTCCTCCAGAAGTGGTACTTAGAAAATTTTTCTTTCAATTGTGGTTTCCTCAACACCTCCATCACTATCCTCAAATGTCCCTTCTGTTCTTCCTCTGCCCTTGAGTAAACTAAGATATCGTCCACGAACACAAGAACAAACATATTCAATTGATCTCTGAAAACTCTATTCATAAGACCCAAAAAATATGCTAGTGTATTGGTCAATCCAAATGGCATGACTAACCAGTCATAGAATCCAGAAGGTGTCCGAAATGTCGTTTTAGGTATACTCTCAGCTGCTACTTGGAGCCGATGAAAACCTGACAGGAGATCTAATAGGAGAACACTCTCGCCCCATTCAACTGATCAAACAAATCGTCTATCCTCAGAAGAGGATACTTATTCTTCCTTGTCACCTTATTCAACTCGCGGTAGTCCACACACAATTGAAGGGAAACATCGGCCTTGGTAGCAAATACAACTAGTGCTCCCAATTCGAAAACATTTATTTGGATAAATCCCTTCTTTAAAAGATCACTTACTTGCACCCTAAGCTGTTGCTGCTCCCTCGGCGCCATACGACAATGTGCCATCACTATAGGTCTGACATCTTTCACTAAATCAATACGAAACTCGATCTCTCGGTGTGGTGGTAGTCCAGTCACTTCCCCGAAGATGTACGGATACTTGCCAGCAATAGGCACATCTGACAACTCATCGTGCAGGGTATTGAGGGAATTTAGAAAACTAGCAATCACCCCATCACTAGGTAGGCAACCAAACAATACCCTCCAGCCATCGTCTACTCTAATGGTCACTGAAGACCCCTAACAGTCTACCAGCACCCCATATCTTTGGAGCCAATCAACTCCCAAAATAATGTTAAACCCAGTAAAGCCCAAAACAAAGCAATCACAAGCAAACATACATCCATGAATCGATAAGGCCAAATTACGACAAATCATACTAAGGCTAGTCGAACCACCGATCGGGTTCGTCACAAATAAAGGTCTATCGACAATCTCGGGTTCCAATCCCAGCCCATCTACTAGGTCACTAGATACGAAGGAATGGAAAGCTCCGATATCAAACAATACTCGAACAGGAACATGATAAATGAAAAGCATACCTTGGATAACGACACTCTTTCCTTCTTCCGCCGTAGTTGGGGCATTTGACGAAGAAGGAATAACATTGATATCATATGCTTTCACAATCTACTTCCCTTTAGTGGGTTGTGGGCATTTATCTTTGTGATGTCCCACTTGACCGCAATTGAAACACTTCCTGTCCACTGGTTTTGCTCGACAATATTTGGCATAGTGGCCCATATTTCCATAGCTATAGCACTCAACATCTTTCTTATTCTTCTTCTGACCATCCTTAGCTTGGTTCTGTTTCCTTTTATTCTACGAATTATTCTTGCTTCCACCGCTTGCCATCGGCTTTGGCTCCCCTGCAGATGTAATAGCTACCTTGATCTTTGACTTAGGGTAAAGGCTCTCAGATCTCAATGCCTTTCCCACAATAGACTTGAATGTCTCATCTATATGATTTATCAGCCTTTCCCCGAAGTACCCATCTAAGCCAGTTATGAACTTCTCGTTCTTCTTCTCAGCAGTATCGATAAGAGATAATCCATATTTTGATAAAGTATCGAACTCAGCAATACATTCTGAGACTGCCTTACCATTCTTCTTAAGCTCCAAGAATTTCCTAAAAAATTCTGATTTCTGAGTAGCTGAGATAAACCTATCACTAAAGTGAGTCTCAAACTGATTCCAAGTAACTTGATCCTCAGGAGTAGCTGCTTTAATAACATTCCACCAATTCATAGCTCGTCCTTGCAGCTGATGCGATGCTAACTTTCTATTCATTGCATCCTCGATTCCCAAATCCCCGAAGATGCGTTCACAACTATCAAGCCATTCTTGAACTTCCGTAGCCAATTCCGTTCCGTGGAACGGCTTCCCACCGAGACTAGTATTATCCTTGCAGAGCTTGGCGAAATCGGCCCTAGGCGCCTTCATTGCTGCACCACCACCATTAGCAGCATTAGGAACTACTCCCTGAACATCTCTAAGTATCTCTCTCATGAAGGCAGTAAACATCGTCCTCATATCAGAGGCATTCCTATTATTTGCCCCTGAACCTGTACTCCTCATATTTCGGCTCATCGTCTAATCTGTAAAGAGAAAACGATTAACCATCTCCTTAGTGGTGCCCGTGCAGTGCGACTTCATCCTTAGATATACTAATAGTATATATATAGTTTTTGGAAACAAAAATATCACGAATACATGCTTTCATATACGTATACTATCTCTCTCTGATGTCTTCCCCTAGGTTGACTACACAACCTAGGCTCTGATACCAAGTGTGACGACCCGCCCTGCACATGCCGACAATTCCCTATGAAATGCGTTGTGCCAATGTCCAACTAGCACGGGATGGTCGTCAAAAGAAAGGGATTTGAAACTATGAATCATAAAAGAACCTGTAGTATATCTTACAACGCGTGGAATAAAATATAATAATAACATAACTTGATATAAAACAGGCAAGATAGTGCATAAGATGAAAACTAAACCATCATAGCAGCGGAATCCAAAGTACAGCTTATGATCCAAACCAATATTACAACCTCAAAATAAATAATGTCTCTAAAGCAAAATAGAAAGGTACACTACTAATGCCTAGAGTAGTGACCAACAACAAAACAGGGAGAATATATGTAAATAGTGCGTGGAAGCCTCCTGCTCATCTCCGGACAGCTACTCATGCATACCACCTAACATGTCTCTAGTCTGCTCGTTCAGGAGCACCCAAAGTAATAAGAAGAGACATAAAACTCTAGGTCAGACAAAAGTCTAGTATGAGCGATAGCAACAAAACAGAACAATAATAGGTATAAATAATCATACCTTAACCTGGACTTGCAATCAAAGAGTTAACACAATAAGATGTACAGTACTCTAATGTAACACTAACATAAAGTGTAAAAAGGAAGTGTGCATGTCATGGTGATAAAATATCAAACATAGCAATCATTCTCACATCTCTCACTCGGCGTAAAGCATACGATATCTACCACTTTGATCACCAAATCCTTTGCTACGACCACTTGCTCTTGGGAGTCTTAATTACCCCATTGCCATGGTCCATAGCTACTAATCCTTTGCTACAATCACTTTGCACTTGGGAATCCTAATGGTCCCATTGCACTGATCCATAGCCATGCTATGATCACTTTGCCCTTGGAAGTCTTAGTGACCCCATTGCGCTGATCTATAGCTGCTAATCCGTGTCTTAGTGGTGAACCAAAGCTATAGATATCGATAACACCTTTGCACACGTCCCGCAACAAAGCCCAACTCTTAATGTTACTCGTTGGTTCCCATCTGGATCTTGAGTAATAACTTCTCATTTGGACTTCCTTTGCATCTCGGGTTTTCAGTCTTCTTCATTTCGATTTGGTTCATGATCACCAATTTGGTTTTGGTCGTCCTCTTCCATCGTTTCGGTTCGAGTGAAGCATATGTTCGCGGTTCGTGCCAAGCTCCTGGGTTCGGTTCGTGGTACATACTCAAGTTCGGTTCGTGCTGCTCTACCGGTTCGAAGCTTCCCCTCTGATCCGATCCTACTCTCTAACCTTAGTCTGATCCGATACCAATTCAACCCTAATGGCCTTCCTTTTTGCCGTGCTTTATCTTGTGCCAAGCTCCGGTTTGGTTCGGTACTCTACCTCCGACCCAATCCGAATCCTACAGAATTTCCAACGAGCTATACTTCGTCCATTCTCACCATACGATGACGTTTTCAACCATTCTAACTTTATTAAACAATCATAAAGCATTTCAAAAAGTAGTAATAACATGTATAGTCAATGAAAACTTTTAAAATATCAAGCGTATAGGTTATTTTAGAGCAAACATATCCTAAAACCATGATTTTCCCTTTAATCCCCTTAAGCATGTTTTAACTATAAGATTAGCAAACTTAATCCAAATTAATCCAAATTTTCATCAGTGACATAAAATAATATTTAAGAATTTTAACATATTTTTCCAGATTTTTATCATGCATAATTTCGCTAATTATCACTAATCACCCCTGATTAGCTGTTATTAGTGTGAAAACATGCAAATCACTCACCTTACCACAAATAAATTTCAGATCTGAAACTCTAACTGATTTGGGTCGAATTCTTATGTGTTCCAGCAGCTCTATCTAGATTTTGATGCTAATCCGCCTTGATTTGATACTGATTAGCTTAATATGTGATTAGAAAGTGATTTGGGATAGATTTAGAGGATGGAGGCCATTGCTAGGGTTCAAAAGAGGTTAGTGGCGGCTAGAAAACTGAAATGAAATGTTTCCCAAACCCTTTCAGCACTTCCATAACCCTAATCCCGAAATGAGTTATGGGCTTAGCTGCTAATCACCCGGTTAAGCCTAATTATATTATTTTCCCATTTTCAAACCTTATTTCAGCCATAAACTCCTAAATGCTAAGTCCTTTTGATTAATGTGACCACTCTACAGAAAGGTAAATCATCTTCCGAATCTAATGGAAGTGGTTTCAGTTCAAAACTCCTTACCAATCAAAAGTTATAGGCAAAACAAGATTCTCTAGGGGTAAAACGGTCATTTAAAATTCAACAAAAATTGTGAAAATAGGAAATGACCCCAATAGTCGTTCCCCAAAGTTACACGACCATACGAATTCATGTGAAAATAAAATAAATATTATACGATCCTCTGATACGTTGAATGCGGGCCGTTACATTCCCAGGCATTTCGAATCCCAAGCCAGAGTGCCAAATCCTTGAGCAACTCGAGTCGCTGAACTGAAATGAGGTGATCCACACACGTTTTCTTCTTGATAAATCTAGGCTAGGGATTTCGAATCCCAAACATGCGAAGTACCAATTCGTGAAAACCAGTGTTGAACCAATGAAATATGATGATCGGATCAGAGTGCTCAAGCTTTTTCAGGCTTGCCAAGATCTAGCATAGTATCCCTTAGAGGGATATGAAATACGATATTTCGTATCCTAAGAGGGATACAAAATCTGTAGTTTCGTATCCCATGGGGATACAAATTCCTAAAGAGCCTATGTTTCTTGTCAATTCTAGAGCGAGTCGGGGCCGATGCACAACCATAGAAATATGTGGTCACACTGTGTTGATCACGATTTTCTAAAGTGCCAGATTATGGCGTTGGCTAAGTGATAAACCCAAACTCCTGTTGATCGTGTTGAGTTGCGCAAGCGATTTTATGTTACGACTTGGGGTATGCAAGCAAATTTGAAGTAACCCAAACTGAGCCAAGCAAATTTTGGCCATTTGGTTTTTGGTGATCGACATGACGTGCTCAGGCCTTATCGAGTGATCAAAACGTGTTTGGCACGCGTAATCAAGTTGATGTCGATTCCAAGTGCACCACGATTTCGACTAATTCGCTTTGTGCTTCCAAGAGAACATGCTTGAGCTCGAGTGCGTTGCTAGCCATAAACTTGATGCATGACTACTTTACCATAAAGTGGATCAACATTACCAAAGTGACCGCTCTTATTTTGGTAGTACATGAAAATATTTGATATTTGTGTTTAATTTTTCATGCAAGTATTAGTAGTCCCAAAGGAAGGCTAATATTTGACTGAATCACTTACACATGTATGATGATAAATACATGACAATTATATGGTTTTACTAGTGAATAACTAATCAACCCAAAGGAAGGTGGTTATTTTACTTGAATTTATTGTCAATGTTTGATTATTACAATAATAGTACCACTGCCAGTCAATATTACTATTCAAAGACTTGATATTAATATGTATCCGGTATCTTGAAAACAACTTTACCAACTATTTCAATTTACTATGGATGATATTTGGCTATGAGAATACGATGTCAATCTTTATTTTTGTTCACTTTTTTTCAATTAATATGACTAAATAGTCTACCAATTTTAAGAGTGTTCTCATTTTGTATGGGATTATCAATAAGGAATAGTAAGATAATGCATTGTTGTCTACTCTTAACTCCATGGATCTAGCTCCTACAATTGATTGGGTCGTAATCAGTCTTATTACATGTCAGGTGAGTTCCAAGCCATCGATAGTGACTAGTTTTTTTTGCAGATTATTTTTCCCTCTTCAAATCTCCTTTCCTCTACGCCATGTCTTTTCCCTTACCCTTTTCTCCCGCTTTCCCATCTCCTTAGCCCTAGCTTTCATTGCTACTTCTTGGAATCACATATCCACTAATCTTCATTTCCCATATACTACTTTGTCCCCTTCACTCCTCGTTTCTAAGACTGGTGTCATGAATTGCTTCTTTCTCAATCGATCCTCTCCACCGTGTTCTGACACGACTTCCATACTAGCCAGACCTAACCAGCTGCCCATAGTGGAGCCTAAAATGTAGTACTTTGTTGATGTTGCCCTCTTAGTATTGGATCGAGTTAATCTCGATGAGCTCGGAGCGATTGCAGTTTTTTGCTTGGATCTGGTGTGGTGGACTTTGGATTCAAAACTGATGTAGATGTACATTGCTAGCATTGGCTTTTTATGTGTCCTTGCATTATAAAGTTTTGATCCTAGGTTTTTCTTCTTGGATTTTTGGTGGTTAGCATGTCAATGGATTTGTTATGGTCAAAGAAGTTAAGTGGTCGTGGCTATTTCTTATTCTACCCTTGGGATTTTGTTTAATACTATGCCTGAGCTCATCTCCTCAGCGGTTGCTTGGCTCTATGGTGTATGTCGACTCGCCTGCAGTTCCATTCAATTACACTTTATGATTCCCCTGCATGTCATAGCTTCTGTATATCTTGAAGCAATCTTGGTTAAGAAATGTGACTGTATGTGGACAGTTTTTTATCTTGTATATTGGTGTCTTAATGCAATGCTAAATGTCATGGCCTTTGCCAATATGTGATGACAATAACATGCGGTGAATGTTTTGTTTAAGTTATGTGTTTTATGCTTATCTTATGGAAATGTGTGTAATTCGTGCCTCTTTGCATGAGAATGTTTTCATAGTAGTATAGGTATTTAGTTTAGCTTCAGCACTATAAACTAGAATTATGTCAGTGGATAGTCCACTTTAAAAACCGAATGTAGTAGATAGACAAACCATCTATCTACTATAACTATTGTATTTATTATTTGTTATAATAAAAAGTGTTACATATCACTCAATCCCTTTACACCTTTTCTTGGACTAGAGTCATTTGAGCTTTGGACTTCATCTCAAGGAAAGTTTCCAAAGCAAGAAGCTCAATCCCTTTGCACCGTTTCTTGGCAAAGGAAATAGTTGGCCTTCTCGTAGAAGACTTCCAAAATCTCATGCTGCTTTCGATTAATCCATGTTCTGAATTTAAAATCAGGAAGTAATCCCTTGATGAGTTGGGCTAAGATAGTTTGACGACTCAGGTCTTCGACTCCTCCAAAGCATTGTCGAACCTCTCGAGGTAGTCCGTTAGAGTTTCATAGGTGCCTTGGCGGATGTCTGTGCTGAATCGTTGGACTAAGTCCCTAGCTAGTTGATCGAAGGTTGAAGTAGTTCTTAGCGGAAGTCGAGTAAACCATAAAAGAGGCATGCCTTCAAGAAAGATGAGGAAACACTTTCACTTCATTGCGTTTTTGGTGTGAGCAGAATCCTTGGACGATTCATATCGATTTACGAAGTCTTGAGGGTCGGATTTCCCGGAGTATGCTTCTATTTATAGCAATGGAAGTGTGTAGGCCATTCGACATTGAGGACGCTTCAGTGAAGGGGTTATATTTCGCACTGACTTCCCAGTTAGTTATGACATGGTCCAAGATTCTTTCATGATGCTGCAAACTGGGTTGGTGAGAACGGGAGTTCGAGTCTCTATTGGGTTCCAGCGGTCGTGATTCGACTCAGGAGTGAGTAGAATAAGACGTCTCCTCGGGTGGATGTCGTCTTCATACTGGGAATCCTCGACTTTGGATTTTTGAACTTGTGGGAGTCGATAAGTGGGAACTTGGGTCTGGGTAGTTGCACGAAGCATAGGCGACTAGTTCTGATCTACGATAAGTCGATCCTGTCGGGCGATGGGTCGAGCGCTATAACAACCCAGAATTTTGACAATACAAATTAATTATTAGAATTTCAAAAATAGGAATTTCTGCAAATGATGGAATTTGACCACGAAACTTTAACTGATGCATTCGTCTCGGAATTCTGGTCAACTTTCATGTTTGAAGTTTCGTGAATGGAGCCCATATGAAAAATTTACGGACGAAATAGAAAATGGACAAAAAATAAATAGATCAAAATAAATTAATATAACATACCTTAGTAGCCTGGCTGGGCATTTGACGACCTAGGCGGTCGACCGTACTGGTAGACTGGCGGTCGACCACTGTGGTCGACCCACTAGGCATCAGAACGCTCAGTGACGGCTAGGTTTTACAGGATTAAGTTATTATATATTTTAAACGAATGGATGGATGTTAATTTAAAATAGATCTAACGGTCCTAGGCCAATTCCACTTCTATAAATAGAGGGCTAAGACCTCATTCTTTTCCACACAATTCTATGGGCAACAGTGAAGCTCTGCCATTTTCCTCCTTCTCCAAACCTAATTTCTTAATCAACAATATATTCTTATACAAAAACCAAATCCAAATCATAAAGAAATGAGAGGATTATCAGATCCAATGGGAAAAAAATGCAAATTAGCGTCCAATAATAGATTCTCCCCTCTCTTCCTATTTTCTTACATCTCTACAGATCTGGAATTTTCCCCTTTTTCAGATAAATAGTAAATTTATAAGAATTTGGGAATTGTAGGCCAAAAGGGTTCAAACTTTGGATTTAGATGCTTTAAGGTGAGTGAGAAATTTATGAATACAGTTGTAATTAACCGATTTATTTCATTTGGATTAGATCTAAAATTTTATGTCCATTTCTATCAGATCTGTTCATTAAATTGTTGTAATTAGATTGACACCCATCAGATCTGATTGTAAAAATTGTTAGAACTTGTGAATTGTAAATTACAGTTATGACCAATATTAATTGTAGGATTCTTAAACTTGTCGACACATATTCCTATGGTTATGTTGTAAAATATATTGCAGCTGTTGAAAAGCACTGTAGATCTAGAAATCAGTCCCATGAAAACACCGATTAGATGTAGTCACATTCCAGATCTCTAATTCAGTGTTGAGTAATAAATCATGTGAATTTGGATAAAAAGATACGATTGGTATATTATGTGATTGTACTATTAAAAGAAATATGTATGTTTGTATTCAATATTGTAGGGTTTTGGCTTAATTGTTGTAAATTTGTCGTTTTCTTCTTTTTGAATAAAAAGGCATTATTTTGAAATCACAAGAGATACGATAAAAAGTTTGAAAATGGGAAAAGTGGTGCAAATGTACATATAAATATACATATTTGTGCGTAATTTGCATCAACTATTCCAAACTATACATTGACATATGTTTCTTACGATTTGGAAATATGTCAATTCCACTAATTAGGCATAATTTACAATAACCATAGCTAACAATCTTTTTGCGTGGGAACCTTTTAACATTATTGAATGTAAAAAGGAATGTTTGGTTGTCAATTTAACCAAATCATTTAACATTAACAATAATAATAATAATAATAATAATAATAATAATAATTACTGTGTTGACCGCATGAAAACATAAAATATAAATATATACATATTATTTGTCCAAATCAACGTAAAATGGTAAAATATATATTGTATTGAATGTTTGAATGATATTCAGTTATGGAATTGTATATGTAAATGTAACACATATTGAATTAATATATTTGTTGTGACCATTTGTAACAATCGATATAATTAATTGTTATAAATAGGACCATAAATCAATAAATAACAATTGTAAACAATGTTGATTGGGAAAAGTAAATATAATAGGATAATGGTTACAATTCCTAAATTAATTAGGATTAATGTTGTACACCCCAAATTAGGAAATTTGAATTATAACCGCATTTGGACACGAGGTTAAGTTCAACTTGTGGTATAAGCCTGCCCGGAACCGACCGGCAAATCCAGCAACCACTGGTAGTCAACTTAATGTGAGGGGTCTAATGCGTAAATCTAAATGTACCAAGGCAGAGGTTAAGTTCAACTTGTGATAAAAGTCTACTGAAAACCGACCAGCAAATCCAACATCCACAAGTAGTCAACTTAATGTGAGAGACCTGGTGCATATATATATGTATAACAGTCAACCAGTAAATAAATAAATGAATAAGAATAGTAATTGTCAGTTGGGGTACAACAAATTGATATCGTGGGACAGATAAATGGTTACCTTAGGCAAATATGGCCATAAAGGGAAATAAAAATAGAAACAGAAGTAAATGGGTGTCAAAAGGGGATTAATGGATATTCATTGTCGTTTAAATACTAAGTCCAGTTACGGAAGTAATCAAATAAATATCATAGGGTAAAAGAAGATATAACCTTCCTTATTTATATTAATGAATATAGAACTTATAATTAAAAATAGAATTAGTCTTAGTAGGTTAATGATGAAAAATATAATTAATCGTAAGAACCTGTGACGATAATGAATCATGTGGAGAGGAACTAAATAGAAAGGGCGTAATAACGTAGCCCACTTTATCCCAGTTAGGACTGGGTATGGAAATTTTTCGTTCCAACTAGAGCTTTTTCCATTTCTTCCAATTGATGATGGAAATACGATGAGTGGTTAGGATTCCTTCCCATCAACATTGGAATTCCATCAAATGGAATACATGGTAAGCGGAAAAGCTTGAATGGAAGATGGAATTCCATTTCATTTTCTCAGAAAACTCAGCTGAGAGTAAAAATATAAAATTTAACATAAATTTTGGGACTTTGGCCATGAACAAAAGAAAAAATGTGCTTATATACAAAACATTTCGCTGTCATGCATAACTGCATGAAATAAAACAATACACTTTGAAATTCTGCGAAAATGACACAAAATGAATTTAATAGCCTTTTTTAATCCATCCTTTTATTATTTGCCTTGGAAACTCTAGAACGGGTATCCTACAAAACTTGTAGTTATTACATACAATATTAATCAGCTACATGAAATAAATACATACAAAACCTGCAAGCATTGTTATCAATAAAAGTTTAACACAGCTACATGAAATATTATATACTTAAACAGTGGAAATAAATGAGTTGAAAGTTACATGTTTAGAAATATGTCAAGGATATATATATATATATATATATATATATATATATATATATATATATGAATAGTATAGCTCATTTCAACTATGTGAAATATATGCATACAAAACTGCAAGCATTACATACAACCTGCAAGCACTGTTTCATGAATCTTAGAACTTTGAACAAGAGTAATATCAAGTTTGGTTTACTAATTTTGAACCTAAATATTATGCTACGCAAGCCACTTTCCTAGTAATACAGTACACCATACATAGGTTCATGGATAATAAAAATAGTCACAAACATATGCAGATATAACCTAACGTTCAAATATATTTCATACATTCCAAATACCAAAAGCAATAGAAAAATAGTTCTAGTTATCACCTGATATCTTCCCCAGTTAGATGTGGCATGCAGGACAATGGTGGAAAACATTTGCAGCCTAAATAAAAAAAAATGAGCAAATAAGAATAATTATGTGTCGGAGTGGAACTGCATACAAGTAGGAAATAGGAATAGACTTATGTATAAATATAGCATGAAAAATCAGAACTTATGTTGTAAATTCATTAAAACACCTCAGTTTTTAAACCGTCGAAAAGGGACCATGTTGAGTTGCTGTTTAATAATTGAGTTTTGCTGCTATGATAAGAATTTTTTTTTTGTTAAAATGTCATAACAGTGTATTTGATGGTAAATAGGTGAAATTCAATTTAGTTACAAATTTTTTTATGTAGAGAAGATACTTGCATTTACGGATTTAGAACAACTTAAGCCTACAACATACCTTTTGATTGATGACAAACCTCTAATTGATGATGAAACACCTATTCCGCCGTAGCATGCAAGGATGGTGATATTGATAAAGAAAAGTTTCCTACATAAAATTAACGACTTTTTATAAAGCATATGAACATAAAATAATCATGTTTTCACATTATCACATGTTTAAAGAAAGGTTTCGAACCTGAAATTAAATTAAATCATATTGATAACTTTTTACCTTCACAAAGCGCCTCCGTATCCATAAACAATTCAAGATCTTCTTCCAATTTAGTTTGATTACAATTCAAATTTTCTAATCTCAACCAATCGCTAAGACATACTAATGCTTCTACCATTTTACAAGCTAAAGTAGCTCTAAACGGATCCACCACTCTTCAACTATGACTAAAGGTGCTTTCGTTAGCAACGGTTGAACTGGGAATAGCTAGTATATCTTTAGCTATTTTTGAAAGAATTAGATATTTCATCTGATTTATATTCCACCAAGCTAGCAAATGAAAATCCCTACTCATGAGGTTCTCAAATGGATCGTTGAGATATCTATCAACCTCATTGGTTATTTCAAGAGATCGTTCTTCTCTTCTTGTTTGTTGAAGTCTTTTTAGTCTTTTACTTTCATCAAATTGTTCATCATCTTCTTCTTCTGTTCTTACAACAATATTAGTTCCAATTGTCGTCGGTATATTCATACTCTTTCTATATTCTTCATATAGCTCATTTAAAGCGTACTTTATATCATTTAAGAACCCGTTAATTCTACCATCAATCCAACCTATATCAAGAAAGCTAATCTTCAAAGATTGAAACTTATATCTTGGATCCTAAACATGTGCTATAAAAATAACCTTATTAATTACTTCAACATTGCCCCAATACTTGTCATACTTACCTTTAATCAATTTGCCCAAATTTTGCAAATTATAATTATCAATGTTATTATTAGCATTTCCGATTGCATCTTGGATTAATATAATCTCATCAAATATTAAAAAAGAAGCGACGTTTTTATTTGCACTAAGTTTCAATGTTGTTTCGTGAAATCCCTTTAAAAATTCAACTAAAACTCGACCTTTCTCCCAATCATCTTCTTTGAGAGGTCCCGTTCTTTTCACCAAATTTTTCTTCTTATCTTTCACCATCTCATTGAAATACGCTTTAATTGGCTCATCTTCCATGCACATCCTTTCAAAAACTTCCCTAAATTTATAGGCGATATCAAGCATTTTAAACGTCGCATTCCATCTTATAGGACAATCGAGCAAGACAATCGCCATTTTATCTTTTTAATCGAATTAGAATAATATCTAAATCTATCCAATCTCGAAGGTGACGAATGAATGTACTTTACTAAATTTCTAATTCCTTCAATGGCTTCGCTATAAAACTTTAACCCGTTTTGACTATTAAGTTTAAAACATGATAGACGCATCTCAAATGTAAATATTTTCCATCAAGCAATAAAGAATTTGAATATTCCAATCTTCTCTTTACATATCTAATCGCCGTATCATTCGTAGATAACAGTAAAGATTTTATCTATTCCCCATTCATTCAAACAATTCTCTAACACTCTTCCTATATCATCACCTTTGTGGCTATTTATCTTTATAAAACCAATAATTCTTTTATGTAATTTCCACTCACTATCCATGAAATGCGCAGTGATCACCATATAATTAATATTTTGTATTGAAGTCCATGTATCGGTAGTGATATTCACTCTACGATCACTTATCATACTTTTTAACTTAGTTTTTTCAACTATAAATAAGTCCTAAATAGTGAATGAATTTTTTTTCCTATCGGGTACAATGAAACGTAGTTGAGGTTCAGCAAGTAATTCTCTAAACCCATCGCTTTCCACCATTCTAAATGATATCTCATTCTTAACAATAAATTTGGCTATTGTAATCATGCATCTATTTTGGTTGAAAGAATGTGAAACCAAAGACCTCCTAAACCTTCTTGAGGCTGATCTTTGTCCACTTCCCTTTATAGATATATAGGTGATTCAGAACATATGTAAAAAAGATGATATCGTAATCCAATTGTGTCTTGCTTTACACTAGCTGGGCACTCCATCTTGTAGTATTTACATACAAAAATTGTCCTATTTCTCTATTGTCGCTCTTTCTAACCACTTTTGTCATGTGATCCCATACCAAAGACTTAGATTGTTTTGAAGAGCTTTAATGATGCAATTCAGTTTGACTTTAGGTAGACGGTGTTCGTCTCGCTTTATTTCCGACACCTGAATCGATTGACTCTATGGAAAACCTGTAGATAAAGACGTGCTTATGCAGTTATTAAGGTGAAGTGCAGCATCAAAAGTTGTAGAAAAATAACAGTCATTACAAAAACAATTCAGATTCATTTTAGTTTTAAAAATAAAATTAGTACAATAACATTCGGTACTTGAATTAAAGAAGAGAGGCTTTTACAGTCCTATTGTAAATTGATGAACCATGCAACAATGCTACGTTAGTAAAAAATAATAGAATAGCTGATGTACAATTTGTTACATCGCTCATATAATATTGATATTCTACCTCGCATGATACAACCAATTCATATGGGATTTAACTTAGCACAATATTATAATCTTTTTCTCCCATTTCAAGAAAAATAAAAGAACATCCATGTACACATAAATTATTACATAAGGAGAAATATTAGGAAAATTGGAGACCGTGGGCATTTTTGCTTAAACTTAATATTTGAGTTAATTTTAGGTGACATGTTGCTTCTTTTTTATACATCAAAGTGAACTTAAAAAATGATTTCCTGTCGTTCGAAATCCGTCCTACACCTACATTTTTAGATGATATAGAGAAAATACGGTCTCTGCACAACATCAACGACAAAAGAAAAACCAAAAGGATCAACTCACTTCTTTGCTTTGCTTCCTTTGAACCGGTTCTTAAGCTTAATCTGCAGCCTTTTTTGCTTCTTGGGTCCTCTACCTGAAGTAGCTTCACTAATAGAAATGGTGATGGCGAGCCCTTATCCACGTATGGCTTCAAGCTCTCTAATTTTACTAAAACAAGATGCATAACATTGAATAATTATAGTTCATTACAAATGTTCTTTGCAGTAACAAGTGAATAGTTTGAGCAATTTTTAGCACTTAAACCCAAAAAATATCAAGATCGAAATTAAACAAAAAAAAATCGAAGTAACTAGAGAAAAAAGCAGTTAGGGTTTCTGATTGAATCCTAGATGTGCATGAGTTTAGATGCAAGCACTGATAAAAATATTGAGAGCGCGGAGGAGAGGCAGGTCGCGAGAGAGGATAAGAAAATACATTGAGAACGAAGAAAAGCAATTAGGATTAAGGAAATAGAAATTGGGAATGAAATGCAGAAATATAAATTTGGGAACCCGCTGCCTTCCTTTGTTCGCGTTCGCGTATTAGTTAATAGTTATTACATGGGCTTGGCCCAAAAAGGTAATGGGGAGGAAACAATCTCCAGCGAAAATTGTAAAACATTTCCAACAATTTTCGTCTCTTGTTGGAAGGAATGCCTTCTAATATTATTTTTTTTGGATGGAGACGGAAAACAAAATTATTGCAAATTTGCGGATGGAACCCCACGGAAATCGAAAAAAAACCGAGCCCTAATCCCAGTGGGGAAAGGTATTAAAGGCTAATGGGGTACGAACCAAATAACCTTCGCGTGTAGTCCGCTTCCTGGGTTATAAGCGGCGGGGGTTGAAGAGTCCACCTAAGGATAGGTCTTTTAGTATTGGGGTTTTAAACGGCATGTATGCGTATTGTCTACCTAAACCTGAAAACTAAAAAGGTCAGATATGGCTACCTACCCTACGGGAAGTAATAACCGACTGTGAGGGTTATCCAATAAGGTCAACTAGAGGTATAACGAGTGATAAAATATCATCTCTCACCTTATACGGGGCAAGGATACATGCGTGAATGACGGAAGCCTTAACTAGTAGGGCACATAGCTAGTGTTCTCTAGTTTATAAGAATGTGGAGCAAGTTATCAAGAGGTACTAAGTGACTAATAAGTCCGCCGACCAATAAGTCCTCATAGGGTCCTAAGTGATTGGGAGAATCCACCCTATATGTCATTGATAATGAAGCGGAAAACAATAAAGGGTAAGCATATGGAAAGGTGTATATATATATAAGAACTCCGTAGTTAGGGGTTCACTTCTCGGTCTAATAATCAATTAAATTACAATTTAAGAGCTTCTTAAATATATGCGTAAAAATTCTATCTCTGTACTATATCTTAGAATACTACTTTGGGAAAGAGTAGTAGAGTCGTGCGTAAACATTTACAAGGTTATGCTAGAATCACTAACCTTGGTAGGCATACATCTTGGGTTGAACAAAACGGGATACATCTATGTATTATAATCTGTGTTGTACATTTCCTATTCACTAGAATCATGTTGTTCTGACCCCTCCTTATTACAACCACCTAGGTTAGGAAGGTCGGGTTCTCAAAGGTGTTTTAGTTTGGCTCTCGGTTCTCATTCTCTCATGCTCATTATTGGCAAAGTGACTTACTTTGAAAAAGGTAGTTACTAGATTTAATGCTAGTCTATCCTATTCGGTTCTTGTGAGTTATCTTATCGTACTCTGATTATGCTCATACTCATTTAATTGCAGGTATCATATTTATAGACTCCATGCTTGGACATGTTTGGGTTTTGATTTTTGTCGAAATTTGGACACAGAAAAGTGTGTGGTGTTACATTTTGTATCAGAGCATAGATTAAACGATCAGAGGAATTAGTTAAATTAGGACTCGTAAGAGAACATAATTCGGTTTTATTTTCTGTTTTTCTTACTCGACCTAAATTTGTTTCGACGATGAGTTAGTCATGGGCCTAAATATATAAAATGGGCTTTAATCAACTAAGAGTTGAAATATGTTGAGTTCGGGTTTCTAGCCAATTCTGTCTTACCCCATAGTATATTGGCGATCTCGTCATGAAGAGCATGAGGATGACATATCGTGGATTCCGATGATTCATGTTTGGATACTGGAATAATAATATAAAAAATCTAGCTACAACCGAGATAGTCATGATTTCTGGTTTTTGGTTTCGTTGGTAGTTCCGGTTAAGACTGTTACTCGATCTAAAACGAGAAAAGTCCACGTTATTATGTCGTATCCATTTTAGAAATATAATCACGAGGTATATCCATTTGTTACTTTGTTTCCGAATCTACCTTTATTGAAATGTTCAATTGAGTTCTTGATCTTATGTTCGAGAAAATTTTATTTTTAAAACTATTTGGAGAAAATGAACATGGGTTTTGAAAAGTTTTGAAATACAGTTTCGGAAAATAGTTTTGTAAAGATGTGGTTTTTAGAATTTCAATCTATTCGTGTTTCTAAAATTATAGGTGTGATTTAATCAGATTTGATTGCCTGTTGGAGTTTGATCAACCTTTGCGTACCATTTTTGGAAGGTGTGATTGCTCAATGGGTAGTTGATACTATGTTTACAACCTACAAGTCTGAAGGCTGGTGTAGTAGGAATGAAGACGAAACAACCATTGATGATGCAAGTGTTTCTCGGTCTTCATAACAATTATTATAACTTATTTCAACAGGTTCATTATAGAGAAGAACATGGAGAGTAACTACTTTACCACATATATATACAATAACTACCTCCCATGGGTCCATTTGTGTTGTAGATTTGGAGATCTGACTTTATTTAACAAAAAGATAAATTCAACAGCAGCAGATGAAGCTGCTCTGTAAGCAATATGTTTGAAGATAGCCTAGTGGAACTTTCACGATACATCTTAACCGACATTACAGATGATCAGAGGTGCTCAGCGAGTTGGAGCAATTAGTTAATTATTCACGTCCATGGATAGACGCTAGTCATTCACGTGCATGGATAAACACGTATTATGTTCTTATTTGTTTACGTTTGTGTATATTTAGGTTTATGTATGTTTGTATTAGATCTGACATGTATTGTTTTCTATAAGTAAATAAAGTGTACCAAGTTTCAAAAAAAATTATAGGGCTATTGTGTAATTTTAATAAATATAATCTGATTGGTAGGAAAGATGAAATCAGAAATGACAAGGAATATGCCACTAAACTTAAGAATAATAAATATCTATTCGTTGTGATTTTTAGTATCCCTCTTCCTATATATATGTATATATATATATATATATATATATTGGATAATTTATTGAAATTATCACAACTAATCCATAAGATTTTAAAGCTCCAACATTTTGAACACGAAAAGGTTTTCAGTTTGTAATATAAACTGGAATATAAATAATTGTAATAATAAAATGTATTTATAAATACGAAACCGTCAGACTTCAATAAATTCTGTACTAGGAAAAGCATTAAATTTTTCTTTGAAAAGGCTAAGAAAATCCTTCATCCTTATTTTGGGGTATTTGATTGTGAATCGCTTAGTTTATGCCGGCTAGTAAGGGGAAAAATCCGTTTTAAATTTTATTTCGGATTTCTAGCTGATTACCTGTTTTAAGTTCGTTCGATTCGATGGTTACAAATCTTTTTAGAGGCAGGGAAAAAGCGTTGGAAAATCAAATTTCTTAACTCGACAAGTGGTGGAAGTCGATACGAGAATTCGGTTGGGAACGGAAGTTGTTTCGACGTAATAGAAATTTTATTTTTAACTATACAATTTAATTCGGGTCGTTGGGCTAAGGTTCAAACTGCTCCCATTATGGGGCCAGCGGTTGACCGCCCTAGGGCCAGGTCGTATGCTGTCCCACAGTGAGCGTGGCCCGACCCGACCCGAATTAGCTGAAACAATGTGTGTGTGTGTGTGTGTGTGTATATATATTGTTCCAGCCGACTCTTTCTTCCCAGCCCCAAATTTCCACCGTACCCAAACCCTCTTCTTTCCCAAGCTCCAATCTGAGCAACCCCCACTCCATTTCGTCTCTAATTACCACCAAAATCCCTCTCGTGTAGGTCTCTACCCAATTATAATCTAGATTTGCAGTTTCTCTTCCCCGTTTTGCAGATTCCTCTATGGCACCTGGCAACCAACACCCCGGTCTCACTCCCCAGGAAGCCGCTTGGTTTGATCGCGATGAGGCGAAGATCAAGCATTACTTAGCTACAACTAGCTATGAGTTTAATTGTGGTCGACCGGTGAAGTTCGCCGACTTCACCGCATTTTGTTTAGAGAAGTTTTTTTGTTGCCGCAGGACTAGCACCGATCCTGTGCTTCGATACCTTCGAGTGTGACTGTATCCACGCAGTATCTGTATGTTCGATGCTCAGATGGATGGGGACATCGATGACGAGTCCTAGGTCATCCGATCCAATGTTATGGGCACCCACATCGAGTTCACCGAAGACGACTTGGCTCAGATTCTGGGCGTCTCGGTAGTTAGAGCCGAGCTTGATGCTATTAAGATGGAGGACCCTCATATCCTTCAACGTATCTTCCTTGGAGCCCTCGGAGCCTAGACCGCCGCCAATATACGACCCATCGCCCATGTAGGTATGTGCATCCTACATCACAACATCATCCTGAATACAGGAAGATTGGAGTATATTTATCCTTCTGTTCACCGTGCCACCTACGCTATTCTTGGCGGTATAGCCATCAATTGGGCGCGCTTACTTATGATCCATCTTTATGAGCCCTTCGTCGGCACCCCCACGAAGCCACTTTCCTTATAGTCACGTTCTCACCCATGTCTTCCGACACTTCCAGGTGAGACTTTCTGGGGTGACACCGATAAAGAAGGCACCGACCGCATCAGTCGTGCCACTCTCCGGAAGATGGGAATTTAGTCGCCCAATGCTCCTGTCCCCGCACCACCCGCTCCAGCTCAACAGCCTCAGCAGCAGCAACATCCTGGTTAGGAGAGTCCAGAGCTCACAGCCATCTGCACTATACAGGATGAGCTCCGAGAGGCTCGCGACGAGCAGCGCCGACAGGTGCATGAGATTGGTTGCATCTCCACCATACTACGCTCCTGGCGCAGACATGGTAATGGATTAGGTTCCAGCAGCAGAGGTAGATCAACCTACAGTGAGTAGTCGTAGTCGTCGTGGTGTTTGTTAGTGTCGTGCATGTTGTATATTGTATCGTGTGTTTCCCTTTCCACCATTTTTCTTGATCTTTGTTGTAGTTGTAGTGTTTGTAACTGCTAGTAATGAAAATCACAAAACTTTGGTTAATGAGATTTCTATGTTTAAAATTATTGTGTCATTATCGCTTCTTTAATTGAATGAAATCTCATTTTTAAATTAGCATTTGTATTAGAGCTAGAAAGAATAGAATTCTGTGTTGGATAAATTTTAGTAAAGGACCATTTCTACGTCACAAGTATATAAATAATCGTTCCTTTTTAAAACTAAAATTTATTTTGGTCTTTTGTGTGATTTCAGTTTTCGCATTTTGCTCGACTGACTTCCTTCTTCGCCGACATGTGACTTCAATCGTTTAAGTTTATGTAAAATACATTTTTGAAAAAGTTGTTTGAAAAGGAAAAAAACTTTTTTCCATTTTCTTATTTGTACAGGAAGTCAAACGGCTCTAAAACAAAATTTTCAAAATAAACATGACAAGTATTTAAGCGGGAATTTATTTTATGAAATTTTTTGATTTTTGGTCACATAAATGGCGCAAGGAAGATGTATGGATGTTGTGTGTGCGTTTTAACGGTACAATAGGACCGATGATACGATAAAACATTAACAGTAACCAGGAAAAAGATGTTTTAACCTTGGAAACGTTGTTTCCATACTTTGTCAACGATGCACAATGTTATTAATTAACTCATTTTATGTTATAGAGCTTGTTTTAAGCCTTTTTTACAATCTACAGATGGAAATTTTCAGAGTATTTTGGGTAGCTGAGGTGAAAATTCCACTGTATGCGTGAAATCGAATGTTGGTAAGCAGGGAAAATGTTAAAATTCTTCGCATCGATTTCCTTTTTCCGGTTTAGGAGAAATTAAATAGGAAACGATTATATTGCATGAATTTTTGAATGGTAAGGTTTGGATGCAAAATTGATTGCTTCACATTTTAATTCGTAGTTGTGTGAAGATAATAGATGAAAAAGAGTTTTCAAAATTTGCATTCATATAGAACTGCCAGTAAATTTAGGATGTTTTGCATCATGTTTTCAATTGTGTTACAAAAATTTAATGCAAACATATAGGAGGATCTGATTTAGAATCACCTTGCATGCATATTTTATAGTTGAATTGCATTATGTACACCATGCACATGTACACATGATTGTAAAGTGGATGTACACAAATTGGTTGTGTAGAATAGTACTATAAACATCAGAATTTCGGGGTGAAATTCCAAGGGAAGAATTTAACAACTGGAATTTTGGCAATATAAATTAGTTATTAGAATTTCAAAAATAGTAATTTCTTCAAACGATGGAATTTTACCACGAAACTTTTACCGATGCATTCATCTCGAAATTATGATCAACTTTCATGTTTGGAGTTTCGTAAACGGAGTCCGTATGAAAAATTTATGGACGAAATACGAAAATGGACATAAAATAAATAAATTAGAATAAATTAATATAACATACCTTGTTAAACTAGCCTAGCTGCGCATTCGACGACCCAGGTGGTCGACCGTAGCGGTCGACAGTCGACCGCTACGGTCGACCCACTGGGCGTCAGAACGCCTAGTGACGGCTAGGTTTTACAGGGAAAAGTATTATATATTTTAACGAATGGAAGGATGTTAATTTAAAATAGATCTAACGGTCCTAGGCCAATTCCACTCCTATAAATAGTGGGGTAAGACCTCATTCTTTTCCACACAAATCTATGGGCAGCATCGAAGCTCTGCCATTTTCCTCCTTCTCCAAACCTAATTTCTTAATCAAAAATATATTCTTATACAAAAAATCAAATCCAAATCACATAGGATTGAGAGGATTATCAGATCCAATGGAAAATAATGCAAATTAGCACTCAATAATAGATTTTCCCCTCTCTTCTTATTTTCTTACATCTCAACGGATCTGGAATTTCACCCTTTTCAGATATATAGTAGATTTATAAGAATTTGGGAATTATAGGCCTAAAGGGTTCAAACTTTGGATTCGGATGCTTTAAGGTGAGTGGGAAATTTACGAATACAGTTATAATAGTCTATTAATTTCATTTGAATTAAATCTAAAATTTTAAGCCTATTTCTACCAGATTTGTTCATTAAATTGTTGTAAAGATATTGACACCCATCAGATCTAATTGTAAAAATTGTTAAAACTTGTGAATTGTAAATTGTGATTATGCATAATATTAATTGTAGGATTCTTAAACTTGTCTATACATATTCCTACAGTTATGTTGTAAAATATATTGCAGCTAGTCCCATGAAAACACCGATTAGATGTAGTCACATTCCAGATCTCTAGTTCAGTGTTGAAAAATAAATCATGTGAATTTGGATAAAAAGTTACGATTGATAAATTATGTGATTGTACTATTAAAAGAAATATGTCTGTAAATATGTCGTTTTCTTCTTTTTTTAATAAAAAGACATTAATTTGAAATCACAAGAGATATGATAAAAAGATTGAAAAAGGGAAAAGTGGTGACAATATACGTACAAATATAAATATACATATTTGTGCGTAATTTGCACCAACTATTTCAAATTATACATTAACATATATTTCTTATGATTTGGAAATATGTCAATTGCACTAATTAGGCATAATTTACAATAACCATAACTAACGGTCTTTTTGCAAGATCAGATACCTTTTGTGTAACACCCCGTATTTTCTGTAAACATTATAGTAATGAATTAAAGAATACTTAATTTTAAAAGTAGGACCTAGGGGAAACGGGTTATGCCATTGCGTTCGACTCAGAATTCTGCTTGAGATAGAATCCGAGTTTGCGTGAATTGGACTCTGTATGAAGAAGTTAGGGAGTTTAGAAGATTTCAAACTTAAACGGAAATTGAATATAAATAATATTTAAATTAAAAAACAGTTCAAATTCAAAAATTCTTAGAGAAGCGACTGGGCGGGAAAATTCCCGCCCATAGGGGTCGACTCCCCCATGGGGTTCGACATAGGTGTCGACCCCCCAAGAGGTGTGTCGACTGGGGTGTCGACCCCCTTGTAGGGGTCAACCCCCTCGGCCAGATCTGGGCTGTTTTGCCTAGTGACGTTTTTCTGAGTCATTAGGGCATATGTGGTGACTTCCGGTTGGCTCTGTTTGGTCTGGATGGCTCTGATTACTCTTAGGTTGATCTAGCGGCTCTCATTAATCTAAACTTCTATATAAACAACACCAACCCTAAAACCACATAAAATTGCTTTCTGAAGCCATCATGCTGTCCATGGCCAAACTAGCATAGCCTCCATTTTTCTCTAAACTACAAGTCAAGTTAGGAAGTCCCAAATCAAATCAAAACTAGAGAATCAATAGTCTACATCAAAGGATAGCCTTTCAGTTTCAGAAATCAGATCCCAGAGAACAAGATTCGTTCTTTTGTTTGTAAGTTCAATCGTTCTTTAGATTTGAACAAATAAAAGTCATGACTAGTAATGAAGAGAAACTAGAACTGTGCCTTGTTGTAAGATAATCGTATTTAGATTCATGTTGCAATTCTGAAATTACCTATGCCTACGTGACTATTGTGATTGATACAACCTATCATGTTGTATATTAGTTTGGTGATGAACCAATCATGTTGTCTATAACTTTGGTAATGAACCTATCATGTTGTATATTAAATTGGTGATGAACTTATCATGTTGTATGTTAAATTGGTGATGAACCTATCATGTTGTATAATAATTTGGAAATGAACCTATAATGTTGTATATAAATTTGGTGATTTCTTATGTTATGTTATATGCAAGATCATAAGCTAAGTCATGTTCATATATGCTTATATGTCTAGATATACATGCTTAGATGTTTAGATCTATGTTAATTTGATCCAACTCAAATGCAAGTTCACATTTACATGCTTAATTAAATTTGTGCAGTACTATGCCAAATTTATATTACACATGCTTAGTTGATCTAAATTGTTTTATGACATTGGAATGTTACATGTCCCTTTTCTATTTCCCTCTTTGTTTATGAGTTAAGCTAATTTGTGAGCCTAACGTTCTATGTAATTTATGCGAACAAATAACAGGGGATACGTTAAGAAAAATATTAAATTATATGCTATTGGCATAGGATGGCTCATAATCATGTAAATGATTAATGGCATGAAATGGTATAATTTGTATACCTAAGAATTATGGACAAAAATTTAGAAGAGTAAATGGGACATGACTTGATTTGACAACATTGGTGGATAATTTACATATAAACATAACTAGTAAATATGTAAATTAATTAAAAGATGAGTGTGCCTAATCCAAGGTTAGATTGAGTTACGGTGTAAGACTGCCCGGAACCGCCCGGCACATCCAGCAACCGTAGCAATATAGATCTAATGTGAGAGGTTAGCGCATTAAGCCCGAAAAACCCGAGGTTAGATTGAGTTGTCGTGTAAGACCGCCTGGAACCGCCCGGCTCTTCCAGCTACCGCAACAATACATATCTAACGTGAGTGGTTGGTGCTTTTGAATTAAAGTTAAGACATGCTAAGAATGGTAGGGTTAAGTTAATTAAAGCAACACTTAACCAATAAAACATGTTAACTAAACTGATGGGTGGGGTTAGGTTAATTTGAGAACACTTAACCATTTTAACATGTGATTAGGAAACCCTAGTAACGGGGGCCTATTTTAGCAGTAACCCACATAGATGTATCATGGTACCATGAACTAGGCAGGGTGGGGCACGATTACTGGGCTGATTATAAGCGGTCAAAATAACGGTGGGTGCTGCATCAGTGTAGGTTCCGACGGAGTATGGGCGTGCACGTACTCCGGCATGGACAAATCTGGCACTGGGCATCAGTAGTATACACTGTGCATCTTGAATTTGTGTCGGGTTGCCACTATAGGAATTGATACACCCCATGGTGGGACCAGCACAGGTATCTACAATGGAGCTGGGCCGAATGACACAAGTCATAAATGCATGCGAGCAGAAGCCGATCGATAGAGGGGATCATTTTATCATGAACACATGGTGCTAGTTGAAAACACTTGTTAGTAGGTGCAGAGAAATAGAAATGAATGCGATAGTATATTCAGTTTATCTTGCCTTATTTATTGTTGTCTTATTTCAAGGGTATTATCCTAGGTTCTGTTTATTCATGTCATGATCCTTTTGCCTGTTTACATGCTAAATAATCACTGGACTTACTATACTTATGTCTGACCCGTTGTCTTCCGCCTTCTTTTCTTCCGTTTTCCCCCTCCCCCAGGTCCGTAGGGAGGGAATACTTCAGCTTTGTGCAGACCTTTTCAAGCTTGAAGAGAGTAGATGTATTGCTTGGATTCTCTCTTCTTGGGCTATGGCTGTGGTTACACTTTTATTGGGGATTTATGCTGCTTTACTTCTGTTTTATGCTTCTTTATGTACTTGGAGAATTAAATCAAGACAGATGTTTTGTTGTAACAATTTAGAAGTTGGGTTTTGAGACAATGCTTGTAATGTTTTGACTGAGCCACGCTATTTAATAAATAATTTCAGTTTTCTGCTGTTTATATGTCTGTCTTGTAAACTGTCTGTGTCTTTTACCCAAAATACTTCACCAAAGTTAATGCATTCCCTTTGTGAGTGACCTTAACGGAGGTGGGTGTTTACACTTGGTATTAGAGCAATGGTTTACCAGATCAGATAAAAGTTTTTGAATACTATTTTTCAAAAAGAAGTTTAAAGAAGCGTTTTTGAGAAAAATGTTGTTTTATTTTAAAGGTATAATCCCCAAAGCCATATGCACTACCTTTTTATCCTTTGTTTTAAACCTTTTCTTTTCATTTCAGCCTGTCTGGGGATCTTAATCTTCCTGAGGGCATACCGGTACCAGGTTGGTTCAGAAGGTACCAGGAGGATATGGCTAATGACGCAGGTCCAGCAGACGTTCCCCCTCCCCCAGTTGCAGTTGTTCCTCCTACTCCTCCTCGTGCAAATGCTTTCTCGAAGATATGTAGAGACTTTCGAGCCGTGGATGGAAATAACTTTAATGGGACTGAGTCATTTGTGGAAGCAAGAAACTGGCTCAAGGAAACAGAAGATTTGTTCATTATCTTCGAAGTGGATGATAGGCAGGAGATACAATTGGCTGTGTGGTTACTTAAGGACGAAGCCTCTTATTGGTGGGAAGTTACTAATGCTGAGAGAATGGTTGAAACTTGGGAGGATTTCATAATGAGATTTGAAATGAAGTTCCTCTCGCAAGCTGAACGAAGCCTACAGATAGAGAAGTTCTTAGCTCTCAAACAGGGAAGCCTATCGGTCAAGGAATACATCAACCAATTCAACCAGCTTGCTAGATTTGGATTGGAATTAGTGAACACTCCACATAAGAAGGCTCTCCGCTTCATTAAAGGGTTGAACGAGCCACTGCACAGCCTAGTTATGACCCATATACCTATGGGTGAGACTTATGAGAGACTAGTGGAAATGGCATTGTTATAGGAGGAAGATAAGGATGGAAAGAAAGAGATGAAGGCGGAAGTACCTCAAGACAAGAAAGTGGAGGGATCACAGAACAAGAAAACAGATTCCAAGAAAGGCGGGAAGAATAACAAATCCCGTGACAAGAGGAAGTGTAATTTTTGTAGCATACCTGGACATTTGATTAAGGACTGTAGAAAGAAGAAGAGGAAGATGGATGGTTGTTTTCAGTGCGGCGAGACAGGACACATGACTAAGGGCTGCCCAAGAAAGCAAGGGCAAGGGCAGAGGACTGGATCTACTTCTGGAGGGAAGGTTCACGCTCTCATAGCACCTCCGCAAGAACGAGGTAGAAATATTTCTTTTGAGAGTTTAGTTTATCTTTTTGATCATCCTGATCGTACTCTATTTGATTCTGGCACATCGCACTCTTTTATATCTACTGCTTTAGTTGAATCTCGGCACCTAGACACCAGTATAGTAGAGGATCCCTTGGTTGTTTCAAATCCAATTGGGGGTTCAGCCTATTTATCAATGATTTGTTTGGATTTGGAAATTTCTATACTCCGCGTTGGGTTTAGATGTAATGCCTATGTTTTGGGCTTCACGGGCTATGGGTTGATTCTAGGCATGGATTGGCTATCCAGTAATGGTGTCGTCCTCGATTGTGAAAAGAGAGTGGTTAGACTTATGACTCGCCTTGGTAACACTCTCGAAATCTCTTGTAATCCCATGAACTCTATTATGCTTAGTTACCTAGAATCTCTTGATGCGTCTGTTGAGAACCTGCAATCTGTTAGAGTAGTCTGTGAATACTCGGATGTCTTTGAAGAGGTGAAGGGTTTACCTCCGAAGCGAGAGATAGACTTTCACATATACCTTATTGATAATGCAAAATCCGTTACTCTACCCGTTAGACACATGACTCCAAGGGAAAGGAAAGAGCTCAGCAAGCAAGCTAAAGAGTTGCTTGAAAAGGGGTTTCTAAGGTGGAGTATTTCTGAATGGGGTGCTCCAGTGGTGTTTGCAACCAAAGAAGATGGTTCACTTCGCCTATGCGTTGACTATAGGGAGCTAAACAAGATGACCAAGAAGAATAGGCACCCGCTTCCAAGAATAGACGACTTGTTCGATCAGCTTGTTGGTGCATCGGTTTTCTCCCAACTAGATCTGGCTACCGGGTTTCATCAACTAAGAGTGGCTGATGACAACATTGATAAGACCGCATTCAGGACCTTGGATGGTTTCTTTGAATGGCTTGTCATGCCTTTCGGCTTGACAAACACACCTGCCTATTTCGTTGACTTGATGAGTCGGGTGTTCAAGGAGTTCCTTAATAAATTTGTAGTGGTCTTCATGGACGATATTTTGATCTTCTCGAAAAGTGAGGAAGAGCATGCTTTGCATTTAAGGGAAGTCATGGATACTCTTCGTGCACACTAGCTAAAAGCAAAATTCTCCAAATGCCATTTTTGGAGAGAAGAAATAAGGTTTCTTGGACATGTGGTGTCCAAAGAGGGGATAGCTGTGGATCCCGCAAAAGTAGTTGCGGTGCAAGATTGGAAGGTCCCCCGGAACGCAACCGAAGTACAAAGTTTTCTCGGACTAGCGAGCTTTTACCAAAAGTTCATTAAAGAATTTGCAAAGATCTTAGCCCCACTTACTAGATTAACAAAGAAGAACCTAACTTTTTCTTGGGATTTGGATTTGGATTGTGATGTTGCTTTCCAACGATTGAAAAGGGCTCTGACAACAGCCCTAGTTCTGACATTGCCTGATGGGAGTAAGATGTTTACAGTATACATAGACGCATGCAGAACAGGATTGGGCGCTGTCTTGATGCAAGAGGGCAAAGTAGTTTGTTATGGAGGAAGGCAGTTGAAGGTACATGAGAGGAACTACCCAACTCATGATTTGGAGCTAGCTGCCATTGTTTTCGCTCTTAAGTCATGGCGTCATTACCTACTAGGAGAAAGGTTTGAATTGTTTACTGACCATAAATCGTTAAAGTACCTTTTCTCACATAAAGATCTTAACTTAATACAACAAAGGTGGATGGAATTTCTAGCCTCATACGATTTTGAGATTGCTTATACCCCTAGCAAGGGCAACGTGGTGACAGACGCCTTGAGTAGGAAAAGGCTGACCTTAAGTCCTATCTTTGTAGAAAGGCAAAGCTTGGAGTACATAGCAAACTTTGACTTTTGACCCTCCTTCGAATTTGTACCTGGTTTGTTAGCAACACTAGAGGTGCGACCTACGCTTTTGGACTCAATAGGAACCGCGCAACATGAAGACCCTCAGCTAATTGATGTGATGGATAAGCTAATGAGAGGTAAAACTTCTAGTCACTTCAATAGATACTCCATCGATGACAAGGGTTGGTTGAGATGGGATGGAAGAATATGTGTCCCACAAGCAAGAGATTTGGTGAAAACCGTTCTCGAAGAAGCACACCATTCTAAATTAACCATTCACCCAGGTGGGGACAAGATGTATAAAGACATAAAAAGGGTTTTCTTTTGGAATGACATGAAGAAGTATGCAGCTGAGTTTGTCTCTAAATGCTTGATATGCGAGCAAGTCAAAGCGGAGCAGAAGAAGCCTGGTGGTCTGCTTCATCCTCTAGAGGTCCCACAGTGGAAATGTGATAGCATTTCGATGGACTTTATTAATGGGTTGCCTAGGTCAAGAAGGGGCAATACCAGTATTTGGGTAATAGTGGACATGCTTACCAAGAGCGCTCACTTTATGCCTGTTAAGAGCAGGAGGACTGCCTCATCGTTAACATCCATTTATCTTAAAGAGGTGGTTCGACTGCATGGAATACCCTCTAGCATAGTAAGTGATTGAGATTCTATCTTTACGAGCGAGTTTTGGAAGAGTTTACAGGGAGCTGTAGGCACACATCTATGCTTAAGCACTGCCTATCACCCTCAAACCGATGGTCAGACGGAAAGGGTGAACAGAGTATTAGAAGATCTTTTGAGATTGTGCATTCTTGATTTTGGAGGGACATGGGTAGATCGTCTTCCTTTGGTGGAGTTCGCCTACAAAAATAGCTACCAAGCCACCATAGACATGGCACCCTTTGAGGCTTTATATAGAAAACCATGTTGATCGCCAACTTGTTGGTGGGAGTCTACAGACAAGCTCGTACTTGGGCCGAACATGATTAGAGAAACTTAAGAGAAGGTGGACTTGATACGAAGACGAATGAAGACTGCACAAGATAGGCAGAAGTCCTACATTGATAAAAGAAGGACCGACCTTGAGTTTGAGGTTGGAGACATGGTTTTCCTTAAAGTATCTCCTTTGAGGAATGTCATTCGCTTTGGGACTACAGGAAAATTGGCACCAAGATTTGTAGGGCCATTTCCTATCATTGAAAGGATTGGGAAGATGGCTTATAAAGTAGAGCAGCCCGAAATATTGGCTGGAGTTCATAATATTTTTCATGTCTCTCACCTACGGAAGTGCTTACATGAGTTGGCAAAAGTTGTGGAGCCAAGCATACTAGAGGAAATAGAAGTGGAGCGAGAAGCGACGGTGAGGAGAGTTCCAACCCGTATCTTAGGGACAGAAGTCAAAAAGCTTCGCAACCGTGAAGTCAAGCTTGTTAAAGTTCAATGGAGTGACGCTGAGGCAGACGCAACTTCTGAGATTGAGGACAAGATACGCGCAGCCTACCCTTTTCTTTTTGAGGGTACATCCTTGATCTCTTTTCCATAAGTTTATGCATGCTTATATCTATCTTTTAAGTATATCTCCTCGGTCCTATTCTTGACACTTAGGTAGAAACCAATGGATGTAAACATGTATTTGAAACCTGTTATGATTGATGGTTGCTCGTGGATGCATATACACACACATTAGGTACTAGATCGACTCAGTCACTTTCATATTGCATATGCATATATGTATTTGTATATAGATTGAAATTTGATGTGTTATCATATAGACGTTGAATTTGTATGAATGATTGTGCAATCATGTAGAAAGAATGATTAGGAATAATTGCATACATAATGGACTTATGGCACTATCATGATTTGCATTAAGGAGGTCAACTAAATCAGTAGACCACCTGATTTTGCATTAGATAAGGACATATACACACACTATGCATATGTTCATGAAAAGCATTGGATACCTTTTAAGGACAATGGATGTCTGTGATTGAATGGTTGAGTAGATGGATATTGGATGGTAGGATATACATTCTTCTTGACTTGAAGATTTCGGGGACGAAATCCTTTAACGAAAGGAGAATGTAACACCCCGTATTTTCTGTGAACATTAAAGTAACGAATTAAAGAATACTTAATTTTATAAGTGGGAATTAAAGGAAATGGGTTACGCCATTGCGTTCATCTCGGAATTCTGCTTGAGATATAATACGAGTTTGCGTGAATTGGACTCCATACGAAGAAGTTAGGGAGTTCAGAAGATTTCAACTTTAAACGGAAATTGAATATAAATAATAATTAAATTAAAAAACAGTTCAAATTCAAAAATTCCGAAAGAAGCGACTGGGCGGGAATTTTCCCGCCCATAGGGGTCGATTCCCCCCAGGGGGGTCGACATAGGTGTCGACCCTCCAAGAGGGGTGTCGACCCCCCTATAGGGGTCGACTCCCTCAGCCAGATCTGGGCTGTTTTGCCCAGTGACGTTTCTCGGAGTCATTAGGGCATATGTGGCGACTTCCGGTTGGCTCTGTTTGGTCTAGATGGCTATGATTACTCTTAGGTTGATCTAACGGCTCTCTTTAATCTAAACTTCTATATAAACAACCTCAACCCTAAAACCACATAAAATTTCTCTCTGAAGCCGTCATGTTGTCCATGGCCAAACTAGTGTAGCCTCCATTTTTCTCTAAACTACAAGTCAAGTTAGGATGTCCCAAATCAAATCAAAACTAGAGAATCAATAGTCTACATCAAAGGATAGCTTTTCAGTTTCAGAAATAAGATCCCAGAAAACAAGACTTGTTCTTTTGTATGTAAGTTCAGTTATTCTTTAGAATTGAACAAATAAAAGTCATGACTTTTAATGAAGAGAAACTAGAACTGTGCCTAGTTGTAAGGTAATCGTATTCTGATTCATATTGCAATTCTGAAATTACCTATGCCTACATGACTATTATGATTGATGCAACCTATCATGTTGTATATTTATTTGGTGATGAACCAATCTTGTTGTATATAGCTTTGGTGATGAATCTGTCATGTTTTATATTAAATTGGTGATGGACTTATCATGTTGTATGTTAAATTGGTGATGAACCTATCATGTTGTATAATAATTTGGAAATGAACCTATCATGTTGTATATAAATTTGGTGATTCCTTATGTTATGTTATATGCAAGATCATAAGCTAAGTCATGTTCATATATGCTTATATGTCTAGATCTACATGCATAGATGTTTAGGTCCATGTTAATTTGATCCAACTCAAATGCAAGTTCACATTTACATACTTAATTAATTTTGTGTAGTACTATGCCAAATTTATATTACACATGCTTAGCTGATCTAAACTATTTTATGCCGTTGGAATGTTACATGTCCCTTTTCTTTTTTCCTCTTTGTTTATGAGTTTGATTAATTTGTGAGCCTAACGTTTTATGTAATTTATGCGAACGAATAACGGGAGATACGTTGGGGAAAATATTAAATTATATGCTGTTGGCATAGGTTGTCTCATAATCATGTAAATGATTAATGGTATGAAATGGTATAATTTGTATACCTAAGAATTATGGACAAAAATTTAGAAGGGTAAATGGGACATGACTTGAGTTGACAACATTGGTGGACAATTTACATATAAACATAAATAGTAAATATGTAAATTAATTAAAAGATGATTGTGCCTAACCCAAGGTTGGATTGAGTTATGGTGTAAGACTGCCTGGAACCGCCCGGCACATCCAGCAACCATAACAATATAGATCTAATGTGAGAGGTTAGCGCATTAAGCCCGAAAAACCTGAGGTTAGATTGAGTTGCGATGTAAGACTGCCGCGAACCGCCCGGCACATCCAGCGACCGCAACAATACATATATAATGTGAGTGGTTGGTGCTTTAATGAATGAATTAAAGTTAAGACAGGCTAAGAATGGTAGGGTTAAGTTAATTAAGGCAACACTTAACCAATACAACATGTTAACTAAACTGATGGGTGGGGTTAGGTTAATTTGAGAACACTTAACCATTTTAACATGTTGATTAGGAAACCCTAGTAACAGGGACCCATTTCAGCAGTAACCCACATAGATGTATCATGGTACCCTGAACTAGGCAGCGTGGGGGCACGATTACTAGGCTGATTATAAGTGGTCAAAATAACAGCGGGTGGTGCAGCAGTGTAGGTTCCGATGGGGTATGGGCGTGCACGTACTCCGGCATGGACAAATCAGGCACTGGGCACCAGTAGTATACACTGTGCATCTTGAATTTGTGTCGGGTTGCCACCATAGGAATTGATACACCTCATGGTGGGACCAACACATGTGTCTACAATCGAGCGAGGCCGAATGACACAAGTCATAAATGCATGCGAGCAGAAGCCGATCGATAGTGGGGATCATTTTATCATTAACACATGGTGCTAGTTGAAAACACTTGTTAGTAGGTGCTAAGAAACAGAAATGAATGCGATAGTATATTTAGTTTATCTTTCCTTATTTATTGTTATCTTATTTCTAGGGTATTGTCCTAGGTTCAATTTATTCATGTATGATCCTTTTACCTGTTTACATGCTAAATAACCACTGGACTTACCAAACTTATGTCTGACCCGTTTTCTTTTGCCTTCTTTTCTTTCGTTCCCACTAGGTCCGCAGGGAGGGAATACTTCAGCTTAGTGCAGACCTTTTCAAGCTTGAAGAGAGTAGATGTATTGCTTGGTTTCTCTCTTCTTGGGCTATGGCTATGGTTACACTTTTATTGGGGATTTATGCTGCTTTACTTTTGTTTTATGCTTCTTAATGTACTTGGAGAATTAAATCAAGACAAATGTTTTGTTGTAATAATTTAGAAGTTGGGTTTTGAGACAATGCTTGTAATGTTCTGACTGAGCCATGCTATTTAATAATAATTTCAGTTTTCCGCTGTTTATATGTCTGTCTTGTAAACTATCTGTGTCTTTTACCCAAAATACTTCACCAAAGTTAATGCATTCCCTTTGTGAGTGACCTTAACGGAGGTGTGGTGTTTATATTTTGACAATATTGGATATAAAAAGGAATGTATATTGTCAATTGAACCAAATCATTTAATAATAATAATAAAATAACTACGTTTGACCGCACGTAAACATAAAATATAAATATATACATATTATCTGTCCAAATCAGAGTAAAACGGTAAAATATATATTATGTTGAATGTTTGAATGATGTTCAATTATGGAATTATATATGTAAATGTAATCCGTATTGAATTAATATATTTGTGGTTACTATTTGTAGCAATCAATATAATTATTGCTATAAATAGGACCGCTAATCAATAAATAACAATTTTAACCAATATTGATTGGGGAAACTAAATATAATAGGATAATGATTATAATTCCAAAATTAATTAGGATTAATGCTGCATACCTAACATTAGGAAATTTAATTATAACCGCATTTTGATACCAGGTTAAGCTCGACTTTTGGTATAAGCTTGCCCCGAACCGGCCAACAAATCCGACAACCACAGGTAGTTAGCTTAATGTGATGGGTATAATGCGTAAATATAAATGTACTAAGGCACGAGGTTAAGTTCAACTTATGTTGGAAGTCTGCCTGGAATCGACCAGCAAATCCAGCATCCACAAGTAGTCAACTTAATGTGAGAGGCCCGACGCATATATATATATATATATATATATATATATATAATAATCAACCAATAAATAAACAAATGAATAAGAATAATAATTGTCTGTTGAGGTACAACAAATAGATACCTCGGGACTGATAAATGGCTGCCTTAGAAAAATATGACCATTATGGCCATAAAGGGAAATAAAGATTGAATTAACAGTAAATGGGTGTCAAAAGGGGATTAATGGATATTGATTGTCATTTAAATACTAAGTCCAATTACAGAAGTAATCAAATAAATATTCTAGGGTAAAAGAGGATATAACCTTCCTTATTTATATTAATGAATATATTACGTATAATTAAAAATAGAATTGGGCTTAGTAGGTTAAAGATGAAAAATATTATTAGTTGTGGAGAGAAACTAAACATAAAGGGCATAATTACATAGTCCACTTTATCCCAATAGGGTAAGGTATTAACGACTAATGGGGTACGAACCAAATAACCTTTGCATGTAGTCCACTTCCTAGGTCTTAAGCGGCTGGGGTTGAAGAGTGCACCTGGGGATAGGTCTTTCAATATAGGGGTCTTAAATGACATGTATGCGCATTGTCTACCCAAACCTAAAAACTAACAACATCAGATATTGCTACCTACCCTTCGGGAAGTAGTAAGAGACTAACGGGGTTATCCAATAAGGCCAGCTAGAGGTATAATAAGCGATAAAATATCATATCTCACCTTATATGAGGCAAGGGTATATGCATGAATTACGGAAGCCTTAACTGGTAGGGCCCGTAGCTAGTGCTCTCTAGTTTATAAGAATGCGGAACAAGTTGTCTCGGTATTATATCTTAGAATACTACTTTGGGAAAGAGTAGTAGAGTCGTGCATAAACATTTACAAGGTTATGCTAGAATCGCTAATCTTGGTAGGCATACATCTTGGGTTGAACCAAATGGGATACATCTATGTATTATAATCTGTGTTGTACATTTCCTGTTCACCAGAATCTTGTTGTTCTGACCCCCTCCTTATTACAACCACCCAGGTTTTCGAGAGAAGGTCAGGTTCTTAAAGTTGTTTTAGTTTGTCTTTCGGATCTCGTTCTCTCATGCTCGGTATTGGCAAAGTGACTTACTTTGAAAAAGGTAGTTACTTGAGTTAATACTAGTCTATCCTATTCTATTTCCGTTGTGAGTTATCTTATCGTACTCTGATTATGTTCATGCTCATTTAATTTCAAGTAACAGATTTATACACTCCATGCTTGGATGTGTTTGGGTTTCGATTTTTGTCGAAATTTGGGCACATAAAAGTGTGGTGTGTCACGGACGCTACTCCTTCGGTAGAGATTAGCTCTAGTCGGGAGTAGTCGCGAAGACAACTATTGTGGAAAGAAGGGGAACAAAACCTACAGAGGCATAATTCGAAGGAGGCTGAATTCCAAATCTATTTAAAGGCGAAGGATGTCTCATTGAGCATGTTGCTGAAACCATTGTGTTAATCCAAGGTTTTGGTCAATTGGTTAGACGAGGCTTCTTCGGGTTTCTACCAACTTTCTCTTAGTTTCATTGAACTTAACTTGGTCGATGAGTGAAACACCCCACGTTCATTAATGTCACTCACAAAGGGAACGCATTAACTTCAGTGAAGCGTTATAGGTAAGAGGTGCAGATAAATTACAAGACAGACAAATAAAGCAGTGGAAAATAAAGTCATTTTATAAGCAATGTAGTTCAGTCAAGCTTTTACAATAATTGACTCAATCATACTTAAAAGTATTACATAAAACTTCTGTCTTGATTCAAAAACTTCCAAGTATATAAGAAGCATAAAACTAGCAAAGTAGCATAAGTCCCCAAATTAAAGTGCAATCATAGCCATAGCCAAAGATAAGAGGTTCTAAGCCATACATCACAGAATCCCCGAGCTTGGAAAAAGAAACGGTCCAAACTAAGCTGAGCTATTCCCTCCCTGACTACCTTGGGGGGGAGGGGGGAGTAGACGAAAGAAAACAGGTCAGACATAAGTCTGGTAAGTCCAGTGATTTTTCAGCATGTAAACAAGATAAAGGATCATGACATGAATAAACTGAAAATAGGACAATACCATAAAACAAGATAACTTAAGACAAGATAAGGCAAGGTAAATTGAATGCGCTTCTACTCTTTGTCTGCTTCGCTACTACCTTGTTATTCTGATTTCTATATCTCCGCACTGCCTAACTAGTGTCCCAACTAGTAATCTGTTTAAAATAATAATGTTACAACGTGATCCTAATCCCCACAATTGTGGTAGCCTTTAGGTGTACATCTAGTAGGAGGATCTTACCTCAATCAGCCTAATTGCCACGAAGATGTTAGATGTACCCTTACTACCCTATCGATCAGCTCCCTACCTGTATTAATGTTCTATGTGTCTGTGTCAATCGGCCCTCTCTTGCGTGTAGATAACCTGTGTTGGTCCCATCATAAGGTGTATCAATCCTTATGATAGCAACCCGACATGATTAAAGATGCACAGTGTGTAACTACTGGTACCCAGTGCCTGCTTTTTCCTATTCCGGAGTACGTGCACGCCCGTAAACCGTTGGAACCTACACTGACGTACCCCCTGCCACTATTTTGACCGCTTATAATCAGCCCAGTAATCGTGCCCCACCCTGCCTAGTTCAGTGTACCATGATACATCTATGTAGGTTACTGCTGAAATGGGTCCCCGTTACTAGGGTTTTCTACTGGTTAAGTTTGTGGGCCTATATATACAAATATTACCCACCTACACGAGATGTACTTAACACTCCCACCGATTCGAGCATGTTTGTAACACCCCACCTCCGCCAATGCCACTCTTGCAAGGACATTAGCTTTGGAGGGGCGTTTAAACAAGGTAAACATGCATGCAGATATCACAAGATAGAACATATAAGTAAAACAGAGTAGTAAAGCAGCGGATAAAACTTAGCATTTCAAAACCATAGTCATGTTACAACAAAGTACTTGGTCATTATTTTCCAACAACAAAGTCTAGATAAAAGCATAAACTGAAATACTGAAATACATAAAGTACTATCCCCAAAATGAAGTGATAAACCGTAGCTAGCTCAATATCCAAAACCGTACATGAGCAAATCCAGTAAGCAAGCTGTAAAGATCCAAGCTAAGCTCCAATGTTCCCACCCTGAGAACCTGAGGGGGGGGGGGAAATGGAAGAAAAGAGGCAAAAGAAAACAGGTCAGTCAAAAAGACTGGTAAGCCCTACTACTATCTGTCTATGAACTAGTAAAGTTAACTGGCATGAGAAGCTGAGATGAACATAAGGATAACAACATACTAGCATGATGATTAACTAACAAGATAGATAAAGGTGTCATCGCATAATCAAGGTTAAGTTTTGCACCACGGGTGTACTAGCATTCTAACATGTCAAGTAAAAACAAGAATTGATCCCTTGGCCCAAGCTTGGCCCATCATCATGAGGTGACCTAAATCAAGGTCCAACTACTCGGTCTAGTCGATCGGCTCCCTATAAGCCTAACTCGTCAAGTGTCGGTGAAACACCCCACCTCCGTTAGGGTCACTCTCAAAGGGAATGCCCTAATTTTGGTGGAGGTTTACAAGTACAAGTCACAGATATACAAGACAGATATAAGAACACATATTTGTAAACAGCGGAAGAACAACAAACTTTTATTTCATAAAGTCAAATACGTGTTACAACAACATCCTTTCCAAAAACATAACATAACACTTTCATAATCTGTCTTGAGTACATGATTTAAAGAAGCATAAATAAAACATAGAGAAACTGCAAAAGCCCCCATAGTGATTGTCTAAAGCCATAGTTCAAAACAGGAAAGTCCAAGAAATACATTTCTCTTCTTCAAGCTGGATGCTAAGGTTGGTCAAGCTGCTGTGTTCCCTCCCTGAGGACCTGGGGGGGGGGGGGGGAACGGAAGAAAGAAGACGAAAGAAAAATAGAGTCAGACATAAAGCCTGAGTAAGTCTAGTACTACTTTGTCTATGAATAAAGAACTGGGTATGATAAGTATAAACAGGAAGTGGGCAAGCGCTATAAACTTGGTTAAGTTGTCTAGGGTCGAATATACTATCGTACCCCATGTTAATCTCTGAACCCATATAAACTAGTTTCCCACTGGCACCCCATGATCAGGGTGATGTGATCCATTCAATAATGATCGGCTCCTACTCGCAAAGTTACATGTGTCTTACGGCCCCCGATGTATGTAGTTACCTATGCTGGTCCCACCATGGGGTGTATCAAGTCCCATAGTGGTAACCCGACACAACCTTAGAGTGCACAGGTATGCTACTAGTGTCCAGTGCCTTATTTTTCTGCTGCGGAGTGTGTGCACGCCCGCACTCCGTTAGAACCTACACTGCTACACCACCGCCGTCGCTTTGACCTCTTACAATCAGCCCAGTAATCGTGCCCCACCCTGCCTAGCTTCAGGGTATCCTGATACACCTTTTAGGATTACTGCTGAAAAGGGTCCCCCGTTACTAGGTTTTCTATCTCTAGCCAACATGCTAAGTTGGTTAAGTGTTTCCTACCTAACCCCCACCAGTCCGTTTAGTTTAGCATGTTCCATTTTGATTAAGTCTTTAGTTCACTTAATCCTAACAATCCTGACTCAGCCTTAATTGTCTTATTAAGGCCCTGACCTCTCACATTAGACAGGTATTGTTGTGGCTGCTTGTTGCCGGTTGGTTCCGGGCAGTCTTACGCCACAACTCAGTCTAACCTCGGGTCCTTGCTGGGCTCCATGTTTAACCTCCCACATTGGATAGGTATTGTTGTGACTACTGGACAGCCGGGCGGTTCCGGGCAGGTTTACATCACAACTCAATCCAACCTCGGGTTAAACACATCGTATTTTCTACATTTACATATTTTGTCATTCTTCTTTATTTCTTATATGTAAATATTTGCGGCCCATTATTAAGTTAATGGTGTAAAGGTTACACCAATCGTGGGCCCAACCCATACTTGAATTTGGGCCCTTCTATTTCATATTTTCATTCATTAATTAATTTTAACCCAACGTTATTTTCCCCTGTTTTACACGTCCGTTTATATATATTGGGCTTAGCCTTTTAAAGCCCAATTTAGCCATGCGAAAAGGGGAGGCTTAAAGCGTGTACACAAAGAGGGGAAGGTGAGCGCATGAACTTGCAATACGACGTTGGAAATACAAAATAGAAATTGGTGTACTTGCATAGTGGTAACATATGTGACATGAATCAAAGCATGTGAACTTGCATAGGTTTAACTACAACATGAACCTATATTCTTATTTAGGCATAATGTCAAACATAAGCATGTCATAAATACTTTTAGCATAAACACGGCATAATGTCAAACATAAGCATGGCATAAGTAAAGTTAAATTTGTTCATGGCATAAACATAAACAAGTCATGTTCATAAGGTTTCTACATGTTTACAAAGGGGATACTTTGTTACTAACACAAAAGCATAGTTCAACTTAATCATGGTTTAAGTCTAATCACATAACGATGGTATAAATATACTTATGCATAAATATTCCTAATCATGGTGTTTGCTTTAAACTTGCAAAAAGGTATTTTTGAGTCTAACCTAGCCATGTCTCACATATGTCATCATATAATTCTTGTAAACAAGATCGACTTAATCATGGATTTCAATTATGCCACATAGCCTATCCATATTCATAAGTTTGCAAATAGGTTTTCTAGTACAAAAGCATGGCTTAATACATGATGCCTAATTCTCAACATAATTTCATATGAACTATAACCAAACTTGTTTTAATTACATACAAATATACATCATGATGGCATAATAACAAAGCCCCAAACTTGCATGAATTTCAATCAACTACATACATGTAGCTTCAACATAGATTACATAATTTGCGCAATATTCCAAACGTATACTTGCATAGAACTACCGCATGTAGTTCTTTATAATGAATAACATAATTTTGCACAAATATGAACTACTTTATTATCCCAATTCAAGCATACAAATCAATACAGTTGTTTATTCATACCAAAGTAATACTCTACTTACAATGGTTGCGGCGAATTCTCTAATTAAGAGATATGATTTCTTTGTTGAATTGATTGGCTTTAGGTTACTTGAATTGCTTTAGGCTTTAGAACTTTCTCCCTAATCCTCTCTCTAGTTGGCGGCTACTCTTAGTCGTTCCTCAGCAACATGGCGGCTATGTTCTTAATTTGAATGAATAGATTAGGGTTTAGTCTAGGGTTGTTTATATAGAGGTTAGGAATTGATTAGGACCATTGATGTTGCTAGGTTAGATCGTAGCCATTCATTAGGAAGAGAGACCAATAAAAACCCGCCACCTAGCCCTAATGACAAAGCAGACCACAGAAATTCGACCAAACACAGACCTGGCCAGCCAGGTTGACTAGGCTCGACCAGGTCGACACCCCTGTCGACAGGGCTGTCGACAGCCCTGTCGACATGGGTAGCCCAGGTCGACAGCCCAGTCGACCTGGGTGGCCTAGGCGGGTGTTTATCCGCCCTGGCCCACTGGGCCCGATTTTTAATTATTTTTTTATTCTGTTTGAATTTTAAATTTAATTCAAAACTTCCGAAGGCCATATCTTCTTCATACGGACTCCGTTTTTCGAAAACTCGGACTTTATTTTGCGTATTTTTCCGAGACGAACGCAATGGCGTATCCCGTTTCCCTTAGTTCTTTGATTTGAATTTGATTATACTTTAATCCATGAATTTCACCGTTATAGAATTCTCGGGGTGTTACAGTCGGTGTCATGCGGCTTAATCATGTAATGTAGTTGACTGTGCAGGGTCCACCCTAGGGTGTATCAGGCCCTATGGTGTAACCCTCTGACACCATACCATGATACACAGTCCAAACCTACCGGTGCCCTTGTTCAACTCCGGACGTAATGTGCACGACCATGGTCCGCCTGAACAACCGGGGCATCATTCAGCCGTCTATTTTGGTCTCTTACAATCAGCCCAGTAATCGTGCCCCACCCTAGCCTAGTCCTAGGACCACGCAACTAGGATTTCTTAATGGGTTAAATGTGGTTAACCCGATCCACACGTGGATTAAATTGGTTAAGAGTACCCAAGGCTCCTGACTTAACCTCGATTAATCCATCAAGCCCAAATTAGTTAAGTATTAAGTGGACCATGACTTAACCCTAATCAGGAGGCATTTATTAACTTAATGTGCTTTAACCTCTCACATTAGACCTTGTTGTGGTTACTAGTTAAGCCGGGCGGGTCCGGGTAGCTTTACACCACAACCTGGTCTAACCTCGGGTTCGTGCACAACATGACCAACTTCTCACATTGGGTCCTATTGTTTGTAGCCACTAGTTAAGCCGGGCGGGTCCGGGTAGATTTATGCTACAAACTCAACCCAACCTCGAGTTAGCCACACTCATATTTTCTAAGTGTCATGTCCATTATGTTTCCAAAACATAATTACAAGTTAACATATCACGTTATGTTATAAAAACCATGTTCATGTCATTATGTTACCCAACCCCAACGTAATCCCATCGTTTACATAATCGCAACAACGCATAAAGGATAAAATAGGGAACTTGGCATAATCATGACAAAAAGGTGTTGAAGCCACAAGTTTAACATGGTGGCATATGAGATGTACATATGTTCATATACTTGCATATTGCATTATTAGGCTTCAAAAGCATGCATAAAACCAAACTTAGCATATGAGTGATACATGGTGATAAATGGCATGTAGAAGTTGCTAGAAGTTCGCATTTAGCCTCACATGCAAGTTATCATAAGGGTTATGATAGCTTTCATGTTGCCAAAATGCAACCTTTAATATAAAGCTTGGAGCTTTATGCTCACAACATCAAGTTTAACTTGCATAACATGATAACATGATCAACCCAAACTTGCATAACATAGCAACATGTGTCATACATAATGATTAAACCAACTTGCATAATGATCATCCAAACTTGCATATAATGATCAACCAAACTTGCATATAATGATCAACCAAACTTGCATATAATGATCAACCAAACTTGCATATCATAATGATCAACCAAACTTGCATATCATAATGATCAACCCCAAACTTGCATCATTCATTTAACTTTAGAGTTCAAGAAAGAAAGTAGAAAAGGGCTTACAATGCTATGAAGACACAAATAAATAGTTATTAAAAGATTGAGACGAAGCCCTTATGCAATCACCAAAAAGACCCAAATATGCAAGCTCCAAATGAAAAACCCTTGAGCCAAATCAATAAAAACCCTTGCTTTGAAATAGAAATGTTGCAACTTGACTTGAATGCAAACTAAGAACACTCATACAAGTTTGAAAGCACTTGTATGAACTCACAATCTCTCATAGAAATAGGCTTAGGAATTTTAGCATGAGAGTGGAGGCCATGAGAGGAACAAATTTGACATAGTTTAGTTGTAGGAATGAATAATGATGATTTAGGCTAGGTGTTAGGTCCTTTTTATAGAGGATTAGGATAGTATTAGCCATAGGATTAACCCTAAATTCAATCCAAGCCATCAAAGCATGTCTTGGGGAAGAAGTCAAGTGTAGGAACCATCTAGGGCCTTTACATTAAAGCTGAACCATGAGAACCATTCAAATGCAAAATCTGCATTTGAGCGAATCGGCCCACGGGTTGACAGCCAAACACCTTGGATTAACCCCTAGTCGACCCAGCGAGCTCGGGTCGACCTCAAAAATCGGCCGGTTCGGTTATTCCCCTCTCCCAATTCGCTGTTTTGAACATTTTTGCATATTTATTTATTAAATTTTCAATTATATATATATATATCAATATATATATATATATTTCTCTGCGCAACCCATTTCACTTAATTAAGTATACTTTAATTTGTGAATTTTTCGTGAAAATTCGCGAGGCCATATCTTGGTCATACGGACTCCGATTTTCGAAAACTCGGACTCTATTTCGCGTATTTTTCCGAGATGAACGCAATGGCACAGCCCGTTTCCCTTGATTCAGATTTTACAGTTTAATTCTGCCTCCATTTATGTTATAACATGTTATTCAAAAATACGGGTTGTTACAATGTTTATTTAACGGTTAAGTTTATGGGCCTATATATACTAATGTTACCCACCTACGTGAGATGTATTTAACCCTCCCACTGATCAAGTCAATACGTATTATTGGTTAAGCTTGCCTTAACCCTATCCGCTTTGTTCATGTAATATTGGTTAAGTGTTGTCCATTCATGTTAACTTAACCCATCTAAACATCATGTTGTATTGTTTAAGTGTTTTCTATCAACTTAACCCCACTCGTTCATCATGTTATATTGGTTAAGTGTTGCCCTCTTGTGTTACTTAACCCTATCATACATCATGTTATATATATTGGTTAAGTGTTGCCTTCTTGTGTTACTTGACCCTACCATACATCATGTTATATCGGTTAAGTGTTGCCTTCTTGTGTTACTTAACCCTACCATACATCATGTTATATATATTGGTTAAGTGTTGCCTTCTTGTGTTACTTAACCCTACCATACATCATGTTATATCGGTTAAGTGTTGCCTTAGTTAACTTAACCCTACCATTTGTTTAATTAACATGTTGTACTGGTTAAGTGTTGCCTTAACAAACTTAACCCTACCATTTGTTTAATTAACATGTTGTACAGGTTAAGTGTCGCCTTAGTTAACTTAAGCCTACCATTTTTTTAATCATGCTGTACTGGTTAAGTGTCTCCTTAGTTAACTTAACACTACCATTCTTAACATGTCCTGTTCATTAGCATTAATTGATTTATTAATGCACCAATCTCTCACATTAGATCTGTGTTGTTGCGGTTATTGGATGTGCCAGGCGGTTCCGGGCAGTTTTACACCACAACTCAATCTAACCTCGTGTTTTTCTTGTGCTTGATGTACTAACCTCTCAAATTAGATAGGTGTTGTTGCGGTTACTAGATGTGCCGGGCGGTTTCGGGCGGTTTTACACCACAACTGAATCTAACCTCGGGTTAGGCATGTACATCCTTTATTTAATTTACATGTTCGCCATTTATGTCAAGTTTATATGTAAATTATCCACAAGTGTTGTCATGTCACATTTACTATTTAAATTATGTTCATAATTATTGGTATACAAATTATACCATTTCATGCTATTAATCATTTACATGATTATGAGCCAATCTATGCCATTAACATGTAAATTTAATGGTTTACCCCAACGTTTCCCCCCGTTATTCGTTCGCATTATTTACATAGAATGTTAGGCTCGCAAATTAGCCTAACTTATAACAAAAGGAAAAAGAAAGGAACATGTAGCATTCAAACAACACAAAATAACATGAATCTAACTAAGCATGTGTAATACAAATTTTTCATGAACAATACAAACTTAATCAAGCATATCAATGTGAACTTGTACTTGAGTTAGATCCAATTAACATAGATCTTAAGCATATGAACAGGAATTTACATAGATCTTAAACATATGTATTAACTTGGATCTAAACACGTAAGCATATATGAACATGACTTAGTTTATGAACATGTACATAACATAACATAAAAGCAATCATGTAGATCTAAACATATAAGCATATATGAACATGACTTAGTACATAACATAAAAGTAAGCATGTAGATCTAAACATATAAGCATATATGAACATGACATAGTTTATGAACATGTACATAACATAACATAAAAGCAAGCATGTAGATCTAAACATATAAGCATATATGAAAGTGACTTAGTTTATGAACATGTACATAAAATAACATAAAAGCATCACCAAATTAATATACAATATGATAGGTTCAATTGTACAAATCACAATAGTCTCATAGGCATAGTTAATTTCAGATTTGTCATAAGGATAAACATGAATCAGAATCACAATTAGGCACAGTTCTAGATTCGATTTATTTCAAGTCATGACTTTTATATATTTAAATCTGAAGTACAACTGAACTTATAGAAAAAGAACAATTCTTGTATTCTGGAATCTGATTTCTGAATTTGTTGAACTATTCCTTTGATGTAGACTATTTATGTTCATCTAAGATATTTCTAGTTGAAGAACATATTCTAGTTTTAAGAAGATGGAGGCCATGCTAGTTAAGAGAGAGACAGCATGACGGTTTCATAAATATGTTTATGTGTTTCAGGTTTAGGGTTTGAGTTGATTATATAGAAGTCTAGGATTAATTCTAGCATTTAGATCAGTCTAGGAGTAATCAGAGCCATCCAAACCAAAGAGATGTGTCACTCAGCCAATCACAATATGACACATAAGCCCTAATACATCAGAATTCGTCACCGGTCCAATTAGAGAAGGCCACATCAGCTAAGAACTACAGAAATCGTCATAGGAATTGGATCTCGAAAGGGGTTTACCCCCCTTAATGGGGTCGACACCTATGTCGACCCCCCTTGAGAGGGGTCGACACCATTTGAGCGGTATCTGTGCCGCTCACTTGTCTTCGACTTATTTTGGTTCTGGAGATGATTTTGTGTGTGTGTATATATATATATACTTCCTTGCGCGTATATAAACTTCTACGGCTTATAACTTCTTCATACGTTGTTCGATTTACGCAAACTTGGACTCTATCCCAAGCAAAATTCTAAGACGAACGCAATGGCGTAACCCATTTCCCTTAATTCCCACTTTTAAAATTAAGTATTCTTTAATTCGTTACTTTAACATTCATAGAAAACACGGGGTGTTACAATGAGTGTATTGGTATCAGAAGCATTGGTGATTTCCAAGTTGGTCGGAACTTTGGTGAGTCGAGGTTGAGAAGGGTTTTCCAAGTCAAGGTCGATAGTGGAAGGTCCAACCATAACGTTCTTTCCTTTGATCATCATTATTAGTTGACTTGGTCGGTAAGTTTTGGAAGACTTTAGTAGCGTTCTAAGTCTCGGGAATCAAATGGTAGGAAAGTAAAGGTTTCAATTTCTCTGTGGAAGAAACAGAAAATCGACCGTAGGTGTGTCAACCCCCTTCTTGGTGCGCCAAAATGTTGACAGCCAAAAGTGGTTACCAACACTCATGATCTTTGTGACAGTGAAAATAAACGTCCGGAATAGAAAGTAAGTGAGTTGCTGTGTAATAAGAAGGGGGGAAACACACGTAAATAGTCATACAATATTTATGTTGGTTTGGCTCATTGGAGCCTACATCCACTTTGGAAGTTCGGTATTTGATTACTTCACTTTTATAGATTACAATGTGGAATCAGTATATTTCCGAATATATAAGAACTATGGTAATTTCGATTGTTATAGGGTGCGATCATGAGTGCTATGCTTGGAGAGAGAAGTAGTAGGCTATGCTTCATGGTCCAAATGTTTGGAAGTGGAAGCAGGAGCCTTCACGAGTCCATGATTTCAAGTCAAGTCAAGTGGGGATCGAGATGCTAGTATGCTCTCATGAATCTACCATGGCCATGGTGGCAAAAAGGTCCAATAATGGGTTTCTTTCCGTCTTCCTGAAATGCCAAGACAACCTAAAATAGTCCACGTGTCCCAGAAAATGATTCCTCTTCTTTCTAGAGTGATGGAATATGCTTGGAGGTTATATGAGAGTGTTCTTCTCCCTAGGAAGCCATTAGAGCTAGGAACCAAGTAAGATCCAACCCTCTTCATGCTGAAATGAAGGGGTATTTATAAGTGTGGATTAGAAGAGGAGTAGGTCAAAGGATGGGGCCTACAACCATCGTTTTTTACAGGTCCCTATTAAGTTTCAAAATATACAAAAAACCCGCCGATAAAAAAAATATAGTATACATCCCTGTTTTTGAAATTCCACTCAAAAAATTCCTGATCTACCCTTACGCAGTTAAAAAAAATATCGAACAACTGTTCGTCCTAATTTACTCAGTCTATCGCTTCTATTATCTCGCTGAAAACCCTAATTGTACAATTCTGCAAAACCATCGATCACTCCAACAACGATTCCTCCATATTTACTCAGTCCGATCGCTCCTTTTATTCCGCTCAGAACCCCAATCCCACGATTTTGCAAAACTCTCAATCAATAAAAATCAAAAACGTCCTATTTTGCATCGTTGTCGTGGTCATCAAAGTACAAGAAATAGCGAAAAAGAGGTATAAATCTGATTGCTTTTTTTTCGTATCTGATTATAAATATTGTATTGTTGTAATCTGATTTTTAGTTAGTAAATCTGTATGATTGTAAGCAAATACGCATAAAAATTAAATGTTTGAATGAATTTATTCGTAATACAAGCACATTGGAATTTCAATTTCAGAATTATACAATTCATCAAAATTACAATAAAATCTGTATATTTATATGCATATATTCTAGATATATGCATACAAATATACATATATTATGTTTTTCTGATTGTTCGATAAAAAGTTGCATACAGATATGCATATGGTAAGAATAGATGCATATTTGTAGGCAATTTTTTAACATAAATGCTGAATATAGATATTTAAAATATATGCATATTTATAAACAACTTTTCTACGTGCATGCAAACCCAGGTGTACTAACAATAGTTGCATACACTTATGCTCATATTGACAATATATGCATATTTTAACAATATTTGAATGATTCTATTGATGAAGTAATAACTATTGCAGTTATCTTCATTCAGTTGTGAATACTGTTATGCATTTATTAATAATTATTCCATGTTTTTATGCAAATATTTTAAACAGTTTCTGAACAAAGCCTATTATGCAACTAACAATTGGTGATGCTGTATAAAAATTTTCAGTGTCGAATATGCAATGTTTACAATCAACATGATGAATCAAAGAAGCGAGGGCAAGGAACTGAACAAGAAAGATGAAATTTGCCATGCTTCGGGTGTTTATTTACAAAGAGCGGAGATTGTATACAAAATTCTGAAGTGCAAACCACACACCTGGACTCCAAGTCAAAATATGACACAGAACTAGTTACTATCAAATGCAAACAACGTGAAATAAAACTAGAAAATTTGATGTGTAGAGGTTTTGTGTGAATATTTGTACTGGTATTTTGTTTTCAAACTATGGTCTGTTGATTATTATTTTCAGTAATGAATTACAGCGAAATATTATGTAGGATTTCAAGTTATTTTGATTCTATATGATAACCTAGATTTTTTACTTACTGGTGTGCATTTATACAAAATATTAGCATCATTGTATGCAAATATTATGAAAATTTTCAAATGTGAACTGCAGAAATTAAAAACTAGCATACTTATATGAAATTATTATTATTAGTTGCATACGAATATGCAAACAATACAAATACTAATTGCATGCATATAATTTCCATAGTTGCATACAGTTATGCATTTATGTGGAATAATTGCATACATTACTACATAAATTTGCACAAGTGGTCAAGAAGAAACTGCAGCCAATATTATTATTAATACTAACTGCACAAGCAAAAGGTTAAAAATATTTGCAGAGAAAATTGCAGCGTATAAATGATGCATAGTAAGATGTAACAAAAAATTACAACATATACAAAAGAAAATTTAATTGAAGTTTAAAAGAGAGTATATTGAATTTCCAGAACTTTTGAACATTTACATGAGAATATTCAAAATAATTGCACACTTATATGCAACAATGATCAACAACAGGATGCTAATAAGTAGATTTACAATTTAATTGTTTGCAGGTACTACTTCTTGTTTCTTCTAGTATAGACATGCCAATTATTATTTTTACAAATGAGGGAAAGGAATGTTCAAAAAAACTGCATACATTTATTTAAATATAACGAATATTTGCATACATTTCAGCTTAAAACAAAAACTGGCAATCAAAAACAAATTTACAACAAAATATTGAACTAATTTTATTTCTGTATTCACATAAATGTTTACAACAAATGATGAAAGTAAACACTAAAACCAAGTGTCTTTAAAATAAAATAACAAAGCAGATCTAATGGTCTTTTGAAGAACACGTTCTTTTGTTAAGACCCAGCTTATTGCACAAACCACATCTAGTAGTCTCAGTAGCGACAAATGCAGATTTCAATCTTTTGGAAAAAGATGGACGACCAAGCTTCAACAACATCACTACACCAATATTCGCAGGAACACTATTATACGAAAAAGAAAAATAACATTAATAAGCCTAATGTGCAGTAATCAAATTACAAAAGCAGCATCAGATTAATATAAATACATGTGTATAATTAAGCAAAATAAGCGGAATTTCTACATATTTATATGCAAGTATTCTATATATATACATACAAATATGAATATATTTTTAAAATATCTGTTTTTTTGCATGTATAATAAAAATTGCATACAGATATGCATATATTAAGAATAGATGCATATTTGTAGGCAACTTTTTAACATAAATGCTGAATACAGATATTTAAAATATATGTATATTTGTCTGCATACATCTAGAAAATATGCATACTTATGCTCAACTTTTCTAAGTACATGCAAACCCAAGAGTTCTAACAATAGTTTCATAAATTTACGTTTTTTACAGCTCCTAAACCGTACAACATTATGCATCAATAAAATTATACCATTAAAGAATTTCAGAATAATAAATCAACAAAAAACGACTTCAAAATGAAATCCGTATACAAAAAAAAAATTATTAACAAGTATAAGTTGCCTGGAAGAAGAAACATCCTCTTTTATAAATGAAGGCTCGATCCGATTAACGCTGTGAAGAATTTTCCGCCATTAACAAGGAAGAAAAAACTAAATCAGTACGTGAAAATGAGAACGAAAGAATCCAAAGACAAAAAATTATAAAGATAATGCCGCCGCTGCCATGGATATGAAATCCGTATACAAAAAAAAAGTTAACAAGTATAAGTCACCTGGAAGAAGAAACATCCTCTTTTATAAATGAAGGCTCGATCCGATTAACACTGTGAAGAATTTGCCATCATTAACAAGGAAGAAAAAACTAAATCAGTACATGAAAATGAGAACGAAAGAATCCGAAGATAAAGAATTATAAAGATAACGCCGCCGCCGCCATGGATATGAAAATTATGTTTTTGGAAAAAATAAAACCCTAATACGTAACCTATGAACGTTAACTACATACGTAATTTTGAATGAGGGCATTTCCGAAAAAATAAAAGCTGCATTTTAAAAATAGGGATGAGATTCATATGTTTCAATAGGGGAGGATGTGAGCCTAATTAACTTTAGTTTTAAGGATGTGACGCTAATTTTCACTACTTCGTATCCCGAGATCGATATGACACCCTGGAGTTGGTCTTCTCCCTCGTTCCATTCCTTAACTTCGAAACCACTAGACTTCAACATCTCGTTTTCTCCCTGTCTTCGAATCCCTGCATCTCCAAAGAACTCGCATCCTGAAGAGAAGATATAAATTCGTATCCCGAAGATGGTGGGATACATAATTCGTATCCTGATGGTGTTAGGATGCGAAATTCATATCCTGAAAGGAGGATTCGAAACTTGTATCTTGGAAGGTGGATATGAAATTCGTATCCTGATGGTGTTGGGATAGAAAATTTGCATCTTGGAGGGCGCATACGAAATTGGTAGAGTAGCTAGAGCGGATACAAAGTCCAGGAGTCGTAACTTAAGGGATGCAAAATTTAGGCTAGTAGGAGTTTCGAGGAGTTGTGAGGTCGGGATACGAGTTGATGATAAGGCTCTAGGCCGATTGCGAAGTGTTAATCCATTATCGAGCAGTTTGGTCGAGGCAAAACGACTATTCTTATGCGACTCCATCTGGACTCGGGCTCTGAATGTTTCAGCAATGCTTTTGAGCTGGTGATTCACGCGATGGTCTGAGTCTTGTGGGCTTGAAATGGTTTTGGGAACCGGGACTAAAGGTTGGTTAACAAATAGTATCATCAACATAATGTAATCAGTATAATTATTATGTTAAATCTACTTACTAATATTAGTTCTCACCATCATTATTAATATTTTTATATGAAATTGTTTTTCATTATCAAATTTTATTGAGAAATATAATCTAAAATATGAAATTGATAAAATTTGAATAGTTTTTTTATAAATTCATACAATTTATTGCAATTAGTTAAGATTGGGGTACTTGGATTCAATTTAAGTTTTTCTTGAATACAGAGTGAAGAAAGCTAAAAAAAACATAGAGTGAGATTCTGGTTGGTTTGCTGAATCCCGTCCATTCTAGTCCGGTTCCGACGATGGTCGAGCCAGAGTTTGCCTCAAAATCCATTTTCAGTAATACTGGAGGAAAATTTTCGTGGGAGAGGAGAGGAAAAAAAAAGACTTGCGATAAGGAGAGAGGCTAAGTCGAGAATGCAGAAAGACGCAGCAGCATGTATGGCGAGGAAGTGATAAATGTATTTAGGGTTTTTTTCCCCTCTTTCATTTGTGCAGCGGCAGATCCAAATTGACTTGGCTTTAGCATGTTCTCTTTCTTGGGATGGGTTTATGGATGTTTTGAGTAATTAGTTGCTAATAAAAACTACAAGCTAACGTTTTAGATTAGCCTATATTACAATAAAGTACACTATGTTATGTAATTATAAGTCGCTATGTAGCTGAAAATAATTTGTATAGCATTTACGCCAACCTTTCGTTTATTAAATTCAATGTTATTTCAATATTTGCAAAAGAGACTACTGAAGTTTATAAAACAGAAATAAAACCTAATTTCCGAAATTTTCAAAACGATAACGAAATTTCATAATTTCTAAATTACCAAAACGGTAACGAAACAGGAACATGGAATTTCAAACTTTGGTAAAAACACTAACATGCAAATTAAAGGTTTGAGATCAGATTAGGAAATTCTATATTTTATTTTTCATAATAACACACATTAGTTAGTAGTGAATCTGAAAATTCTCACAAGTCAATTATTGTACTTTATGATTATATATTTGAAGCCAGAAAGAGATAGAAAAACTCAATTGATTCTACTTTCTATTCTATATATTATAGAAAAAAAATTGATTGATACCAAGCTAAATCTTGGACAGAAGAATAGCCAGTTATGTGAAAAAGATTAAATGAAAAGAAAACATCAAATAATATCAAATCGCTTACAATAATTTATTGTACTCAATATTTCATGCATTTTGTGAGCTAGAAAAGAAAAATTAAAGCTCTTAAGGTAAGTAAAGACATATTAAAAATATGAAATCAGATTGAAATCCGAGTCTTTTCTAAATCAGAAATACTCTGAGGCCCGAAATATGAAAATGGAACCTAGTGCGAAATGTAATTTACATTGCAAATTTAACCAAAAGCTTAAAATCAACGTTGCCCCATGAATTAATGGGAAAACCGTACTTCCCTGGCCTATATTATTCGGGCCCTCTAGCATTTCTCTTTTTAAATACCGTATGGAACCAAAATAAAACTCTGAGACCCAACTAAAATAAAATATAAATGTCATATTGAGAAGTATAATTTCAATAAATAAAAAGAACATAAAAATGAAACCAATAAAACCTAAATATAGAGCTGCCTTGCATTTAAATAAGACAAACACAACAATACCAGCCGTCATCATCTTCTCGCTGAGCATCTTGTAGATTGCAGAAAGGAAGTCTTAAGGAAAATGAACAAGTTGCAGAGTGATGTTTTGAGGGAAGAATCACATAGATTAAAACTGGTGCAACTGAGAAAAAAAAAAAGTAAGATTTTACTGAAACAATAGAGTTGCAGATTGGGTTTAAGAACTAAACCTCAAAAGGACAAGCGTTTTAGTGGTTCTGTGAAGTTGCCATACATTCCTCGACCCAACATGAAGTTTTTTTTTTCTTTTTTTTGCATCTGAAGTAGTCATTAAGCAGATTCCACGTCTTCTTGGACCTGGTCTCAACAAAGTAGGTAAGTTTCCTACTCTAGTCAATCACCAAGATTCCTTGGAAGCCAAAGTGAATGAGACCAATGCAATGGTTAAGTCTCAGTTGAAGAAGGTACTTTGCATGGGTGTTGCCGTCGCTAACTACGGTATGGATGAAAAGCAGTTCTAAACATGCAACTTAGCGTTAACTACCTCGTTTCTCTACTGAAGAAGAATTGGCAGAATGTAAGGTGCTTGTATCTGAAGGGCACCATGGGAAGGCTAGTTAGAATTTTTTAAGCTTCGCAAATCAACATTGGAATTTACAAGAGATCTTCATTTTGGCCTTATTGCTTATTTTTTCGAATTATGTTATTTCGCTTTGAAAATGGAACTATTATATGAGTTGGTTTTGATGTAAAATTTTCACCATCTGTTTGCTATTATTTTAAGTTAAATTAGAAGAAGAAGTAATTTGAGAGATTATATTGTATGATGAGGAAATAAATTTATTGTATTATTTTTCTTCAAACTCAATTGCAAACATCAGCTTGATACATTACTTTTATAATGCAACACACTCTCTAGAATAGTCTAGGAAAACATTATCTACAATTCTCTAAAATAGGAATTCTAGATTTTCCCTTTATTCTTAATTTATTCCTTCCATTAATACAATTGCTAATTTGTCAATATAATTAATTCTTTTCTAAAAAAACAAGATTATTTCCAACATCCCCCCCCCCCCCCCCCCCGTAAACTTGGTTTTTTTTTAAACTGTACAACGCCTTCTTCAATCCTAAGACATTGTCTTCTTTTTCCTTTAACTTTACAACCAGACGGTTGCTCCAAATAAACTTCCTCCTCCAATTTAGCATTTAGGAAAGAAAATTTCACATCCATTTGATTTATTTTCCATTTGTTTTGAGCAGACCAACCTTGCTTTGTATCTTTCGACTTCTCCTTTAGCATTCTTTTTCACTTTGTACACCCATTTTGCACCAATTGCTTTGTGTCATTTATCCATAGCTTTCCTCCATCTTTTGTCTTGTTTTTCTTCTTCATAACCTATTGGTTCACGATTTCCAAAAAGACAAAATAATGTAGTATCATCAAAAATTGGTGTTACCTCATATAATTCTTGGAAGGATCGCATGCATGGTGGTTTTTCATTTGAGTTTTCTTCAAATGAATATCCTTGATGGATGGTTGAAGGAGATGACGGTGTTAGACTAATGGGCTCTTCTTCCACATCATCATTGCACTCCTCTTCATAAAGCGGAAAGAATTTGTAATCATCTTCTTTTTTGTTCCAATTCCATGCACTTTCTTCATCAAACTCCACGTCATGACTAACAACCAGCTTTTCATTAATACGATTATACAACTTATATCCTTTTGACCGTGAATCATAGCCAACAAAAATGTATTTTTCACTTTTATCATCTAACTTTGAGCGTCTTTGATCTGGCACATAGGCATATGCAATGCTTCAGAATACTTCCAAATGAGAAATACAAGGATTTCTACCACTCCATGCTTCTTCAGGCGTTTTGTTCCACACACTTTGAGTTGGAGAACGATTTGCTAAATATACTGCACATTTGATAGCTTCAGCCCAAAACTCTTTTGAAACAATTTTGCTGTTTAACATGTTTCGTGTCATGTTGAGAAGAGATCAATTTTTCTTTCTACAACTCCATTTTGTTGTGGAGTGTATGAGACTGTCAATGGACGATGAACTCCATTTTCTTCACAAAACTTCTCAAATTTTTTTGATGTAAATTTTCCACCTCGATCAAAACTCATGGCTTTGTTTCTTATAACCACTTTTATTTTCTACTAAAGCCTTAAATTTCTTAAAAGCATCAAATACATCTGATTTTTGTTTGATATAATAAGCCCATGTTTTCTACTAAATCATCAATAAAAAGTGCAAAATATTTACTTTTTCCAAGTGGGCATGGTTTTATGGGGCCACAAATATCTGTGTGAATCAATTCTAATGGTTCTTTGGCTCTTGTAATTGTTTGTGTTGGAATTTTTTTTTGATTGTTTTCCAAATAAGCAACTTTCACACAATTTGTTTTCATGATTTTATTGATGGTAAACCTTTCACCATGTTTTTATTTTTTAACAATTTTAAACTCCCAAAATAAAGGTGTCCAAACCTTAAGTGCCAAAGCCATGATAATTATTTATAGCATGATTTTAGGCATTTTGCAACATTGTTGGAGATATTTAATGAAAAAAATTATATTTTTTGATATCTCCACTTTAGTAATTAGATCATCTTTACCATCTCTTATGAAAAAGCTTCTATTTTTTATGTGTATATCATATCCTTTCCCCAAAAGTTGCTCCAAACTCAAAATATTTGTCTTCATTTTAGGCACGTAATAAACATTAGAAATAAAACCATTCCTTACATTCTTTAAGTTAATTTGCATATTTTACTTTCCTTCAACAGGAATTTTATAGTTATCTCCAAAAAGAATGTTTCCATTTACGGATTCATCAAGTTCCGTGAACATGTTTCTCCTTCCACACATATTATTTCTTGCCCCTGAGTCCAAATACCATGTATGATTGTTGCTATTTCATCTTCATCTTCTTTAGCATAATTTGTTCTCTCTTTAACTTTGTAAAAAGTGGATCAACAATCTAAAGCAAAATGCCAAAATTTATTTTTTTGATGCAAAAGTAGTGAATCAACTGATTCACGCATTTATATATATATATATATATATATATATATATATATATATATATATATATATATATAGACACACACACACACACACATACATATAGCAGCAAAATGCCTAAATTTATTATAATTATAACATTTTATTTGTGATTTGTCATACCTTGGTCTTCCATTTTACCTTATGTTTCCTCCTTTTCCTCGACCTCTTGTAGCATATGTATTTTGGCTTCTCTCCTCTTTATTGAAAAACTTGTAACCACCTCTTCCATAGCTTTGTCCTCGTCGGCGACCTCTTTCTCTTGGCTATGATTTCTTCAATTTTTAAATGTTTCATTTTCTCTCAATGTGAGCTTTGTTTGAGGAGCTTGCTCCAATGTCTCTTATTTGACTTTTTTCTTTAATATCTTTTCTTGGGCTTGAAGTGAACCCAAAAGTTGATCAACAGTTATGGATTCTAGATCTTTAGATTCTTCAATTGTCATAACTATGTAATCGAATTTTGAGTCTAAAAATCATAGATTTTTCTCGACAATTTTTGAATCTTCCATTTTTCTCCAAATCTTTTCATTTGATTTACAATAAATAGAACTCGAGAAAAATATTCATCAATTGATTCTGATGATTTCATATGTAAAGCTTCAAACTCACCTCGCATAGTTTATAGTCTAATTTTCTTCAGCTTATCTATTCCTTCAAAGGCATTCTTCAAAATCTCCCATGCTTCCTTACTATTTTTTGCATTAGCTATCTTCTCGAGCATAACATCATTCAAACTTCGATAAATGAGCGTAAGAGCCCTTTGATCCTTTTTCTACAAAAAATTTAAATGATCCCTTTCAATTTGGGATATGACGGAAATATCGACGGGTTCTTCATACCCATCTTCTACGATATCCCATGCATCTTGCGATCATAGCAGCCCTTTATGCAGATGCTTCAATAGTCATAATTATATTTCTGCAATGAAGTAACTTGAAAGAGTGACGCTCCATTTGCCATCTTCCTTGATCATCTAACCTTACTCTGATACCACTGTTAGAAATTTTAGAAAAAGAAGGAATTTGAGAGAGGAGAAAATAAACTTATTTTGTTTATTTTTCTTCAAACTCAATTATATACATAAGCTTGCTACATTGCTTTTATAATGCAATACACTCTCTAGAATAGTCTAAGAAATCATTATCTAGAATTCTCTAAAATACGAATTCTAGATTTTCCTTTATTCTTAATTTATTCCTTTCATTAATACAATTACTAATTTGTTAATTCAATTAATTATTTTCTGAAAATCCAAGATTATTTCCAATAAAATTACTGCTTAAAAAAAACCACAAAATTTGTCATCTTGATATTCGGCTATGCGTACCAACTACATTAATTGTAATTTAAAAAGAGTTAGAAGGAAAAAATAAAACTCTTTAAATGAGCTAGACGGTTCTATATATTCATAAAGAAAATGGTACAATTAATGGAATTCAATATTTACTACCATGAGGGGAAAAAATAATCTTACAATGATAATTATTTTGTAATTAGGTTTTGGCACCTGCGAGATATCAACATTCAAAAGCAACATAGAATTGTACACAAAAGTTAATAGAAAAACAATACAATCACAATTCATAATTTGCATAATTACAGTTTCCAGTAGATCCCAAGTTTATGAAAAATGCCAGCCACCACTCCCCAAAACAATATCTCTCCAAAAATTACATATAGAAGGGTTCCTAGCCTTCTCGAATGCCATACGTTGATAAACACATGTTCTTGAATCCAATGAACCTATGACACATTGGAGATACAAATTGTCAGAATTTGCATGAGTGAAACAGAAAATCAGTTTATAATGTTTTTACTTACAAGGGATTTATCGGGGTTTCCATAAAACCACCCATTCACAAAAGCAGCAAAAATGCCTTGGGCTGCCATTACAAATACAAGCATTGCATTCATTCCTATCCACTCTAGGAATAAAAATGGCAGCCTTAAACCCCACACATCAATCTGTAAATTTCAATATCAAGTCCAATTCATATTTAGTTAACATACAGCCACACACATGATATGTGCATGCATGACACTTGACCTATACTGCAAGAACATTAAATCGAAGTTCATAAACATTTAATACTTGATAATTAGCTAAGTAAACCTAAAATCCCATTTTTAGTATCGATAAGCTCATGTCAAAATCGATTAAGGCTGCATTATTCGTTTGTTCTGAAAAAAACTAGTAGTTTAATACATACACAGTGGAAGCATCAGAGCAAAGAGCTATAACACTTTCAATCTGATATACATGTGTTTGCGTGAGTGTGTGTGCACGTGCGTCGTTTGTGGATGTGTTTATATATATGTAGAAGATTATAAGTCACCAGAAGATAGAAGGCGGAGAAAACAATGCCTGCAGAGCCTGCTGTGAAACAAACATAACTGAAGCTGTAGAGTTGCTTGTTGATAGGAATAGCTATAGATGATATTAGTAAAATGTTACTGCAAGTAATTTAATTTAATAAGAGCTAGTAACAAAAACACAATATCAGTACTATTTACCATTTGTGAAGTGAAGAATGATTGCAAGGATAATCAAGCTAATCCCCATTATCATCCAATGTCCTAGTCTTTCTGAATGTTTCTACAATTACCACAAATTCATTGGATATATCACATAAGATATGATCTAATTTCTACTCTGTATGAAAATGAGCCATATTTTCATCTTCAAATAAAGCACATATTTTATAATGACATAAACCAAAAAAATTATCTGAGTTGAGCACTTTACCTTAAAATGTATCAGCACATGCCCATAGTGAACTCCAATAGTTGCAGAAACAATTGCAGATACAGAGCTGGAAATATTATATATTCATCATAAGTAATGCACATCAATGATATCATATAGGAAGTAGAAAAGAGGGTGCCTGTTATTGTTTAAAAATACCTCAACAACCCTTCTGGCTCGAAAGGAGCTAGGCACCACGAAGGAGCATCTGCTCTTAGTGGTCCTGATAATGGTGAACTATATGTACATGCCTTCACAGAAATCAAATCAAGATATCATATGGTTTATTATTGAGATATCTAAATTTTGTAAAACTAACAGGTTTCCTTAGTTATGTCAAGCTAAATTTGGAACCTGGAAAGGAATTCTAGATATTAGCTGTTGTAGAACTGAAACTGGATCATTTACACTGGTCGAAAAAATGAGCAGAGCTCGCACCTAATGTTTCTGATCGTGCATTTGGCATATTTAATCCATCTTTTGTGCGTGTTTGGGTTGGGTTTGGGGTTAGTTAGGTGCATGTGCACCGATTGATTTAGACCATTAGGGGGTTTAGTCCAGACCATTGGATGAATACCTGCTTTGATAACCAGAGCTGGTGATCTGGCCTGTACAATATGAAACTTGTTTTCTGTATTCTATTTACTGATGTACTAAGTACTAACAGAATAAATAAAATATTGACTTCTTGTAACCTGAAAAATACTCTTGTTTTCTGTTATTATATATACCAACATGATAAATAAATTACTGAACTGTTGTAAATTGAAGAACACTTACTTTGGAACGGACCCAGACTGGAAAAGAATATAAATGGTTGATTCCCCACACCTCCCGATCGACAAAACCAACAGCATTGCATGCCTGACCAAGATGACCTCTCACTCCACAACTCACCTGAAATATTTTTTGTTATTACCTAACATGTTCGCTTTTTCTACAACTTACCATACGTCCAAAAGAAGCAATTTTTTTACTTAAATGACATACTGTATAAGATTTGCCATCATTGGGATCACCAGGGTTGTGGAAAGTAAAACTCCAGTCAGGAACATACAATGCAAAGGTTGTGATCATGTAAATGATAAAAGCAACAAACCCACCTAGCCTGTTTAACATGCAAATTCTAGAAAATATAAACTTGCGGAATAATTATAATTTAAAAAAAAAAAAAAAAAAAAAAAGAGAAAGAGAAATAGTTTTACCATTGCCAGCGATATGCAGTAAAAATGGTGAAATTTCCTGGGGCTAAAATTGTTGGTCTGAGTTTCAGTGTTAAAGCCTCAATCATAGCTACAAATAAATAGACCAAAGCAATTCTCTAAATAAAAACAAAAAATAGTGTCAGCTTGAAGTTAATTTTTTCAGAATACTCACACTGTTGCATTGCCCGTACTCAAATTCATTAAAAAAAAAGGGTTCTTTTTTTGAACACTCTTTTTGGTGTACTTAGCATATTTTTTATTTTCATTGCTACAGGATAAAACTTCAAATCGTATAACAACATAGTTCGAACCTGCAAAATTCCACACCATCTGATTTGTTTCATATCCACACCATAGGAGAGATCATCAGGAGCATGAGAATAGCCACCTTAATTTATTTTGAAATAGACATTGGAAAATATAAACTGTGATCATAAATTTAAAATTAATGAAATGACCAATGTATTTATCTGAACCTTGAAGAATTATTCCCCAGAAAAGAAGTTTAATGGTTCTGATTATTATTTTTCTAATTGCACTTGAAAGCTTTGGAATTCTCTGTTAGAAAGAAATCAAATAGAATTCATGAATACAATTAAGTTTTAAATAAGTTACGTACATCAATGCTTGATATGAAATAAACGATCCGTAACAGGGCAATAATTATGAACTCATTGTTAGAACCTTCATATTTGTTATATATATATATATATATATATATATATATATATATATATATATATATATATATATATATATATATATATATATATATATATAAAGCTCAGGTGTGTTAAATTAGTAACATAAAATACAAATATTAAAGCTACCATACCTTTAGAGCAAGAGCAATTGAAACACCAACAATGAAAAGGAAGAAAGGCATGACAAAATCTGCAAGTGTGCATCCATTCCATGGTGAATGGTCGATCCTTTCATATGCACCACCAGCATCGTCCACCAATATCATTACCTATATTGCTCATATGCATAGATACACATGGTTAATGATCTCTTATTAAAAAAGTTAACCAAAGCCAATCAATCTAGTATTATCCATGCTTTATTGATTTCATATTAATGTATATTTACTCTGTTTTCCCATTCCAATAAATAAAAAGAGTATAGTTTAATGCACAAGACTCTTTGCTATTGAAATAAATTTGAAGAGAAGAATAATAGCAATCAACCTATTTTAAACCAAATTTATGATTTTTCATATTATATGTTGGTTTTCCTTTTTTTCAGAATTTTTGTAAACAAAATGAAGAAGAGGGAAAAAAAAAAAAAAGATGAAAGAGCAGGATTCAATGCACAAACGTATGATTTTACATTGCATGGTTTTTGTTCAATCATTTTCAGGACAAAAATCTCGCTCTTTCTTTTTCATATTTATTTTCTCCACAATAACTTACCACAATAGTGAGGCCGCGAAAAGCATCCAAAGCAGCAACTCTCTTACTCTTTTTTGTCTCTATCGGTTTGGTTTCCTTGTCGCTTTGTTCAGTAAGCTCACTGCCTTCTTTATTGATATGTATATGGTGCTCCATTGCATCTACTATTTCTTTCTCCTCTTTCTTTTCCATTGATGCCTCCATTTGGCCGAAGAGTTAGCCTTCTTATGAATAGATGCCATGGTTATGTAAGCTATATAGCCGTCTCACTTTCTTGCTACTATAATGAAGTAATATGATACTAGCAATGATAATTTAAATGAGACAAAAGTTTCAGAATAGAGTAGCCGGCAATTCGATTAAGACAATATTGGTCAGCATCTTGAATTCAATCAGAGCTTTCGTTGTATGTACTTTGTCTCCTATTAAAAATGGATATAATTGGATAGGTATTCAATTAGATTTCTAGCAAAACCGGAATCTCTGAGCATGAGGATAACTGAATAGCAACTGATAGGAGAGCTGAAAGCCTGAAACTATATTTTGGTTACAAAATTCAAGTAAAATAAAAATTAATACCATGAGCTCCGGCATTAAAGCTGCATCGTAAGATAAGGCGTCTAGATGCCTGGTTTCTCTACTTTAAAATCTTCGATGTCATCAACAACCTAATGAAACAACTGATCGGTTATCACCTATTTACCTCTTCACATATTGATGGGCTGGGCTAAGCCCAATATGCTTCCGTTTGTACGTGTATTATTACATGTACTATATATCTATATATAGTACCGTTACCTTATACATTTTTCATTAATTCAATATCAATAAAATACATTTTTTACAGATTTCTTTTATGGTATCAGAGCTTCAAGCCTAACGGCACAAAAACAGAATTACAAAACCATATTTTCTCATTTCAGATTAAAAGGAGAGTGTATTTTGTATTTTCTTCTCAGAAAGTTATCATCATTGAAGAATACACCCTTCTCTGACCTACTTTCCGTTTCATATCAGTTATACCTGATTGCAATTGCCTCGCCAAGAGAAAGAATCAGAGAAATTTCATCATTTTCTCTTTTCTTGGCTGCAATTCTTGGCCATCTGACATTCAGTCATCATCTGGCTGAGATCCGGTTGCAAGATTCATCATCATTTGGTGAATTTGTCATCCTAGAATCCCAATTTCACTGAAGATCTGGTTGCTACAGCACTTTGCAGCGCTTTAGCCGTCCAAGAAACTTCAGTTTCATCAAGAATTTTCTTCTGCTGCGTTTTCTTGATCGACATGGCAGGAACTGGAAACAATGAAGCCCTCAGTTCTGCCAATTCTGGAATCAATCCCCCTTCTATGCCTCCTGTACCAGACTTCCCTCTAATAAAACCCAAGAGTCATATAATTACCATCCCTCTCGACGAGGATAATTACATGCTATGGAAGTTTCAGGTGGAAGCAACACTAAGAGGATATGGACTCCTTGATTTTATCAAAGGTACAGTCATCATCCCACCTGCAATGATTCACGACAAAGATGGAAATTTAGTCAGCAATCAAGATTACTTAAGATTTCAAAAACAAGACAGACTTCTTGTTTCATGGTTGATATCATCAATAAGCGCAAGCATGTTATCTAGAGTTATAGGATGCAATACATCTTTTGCAATATGGAGTACCATTGAACAGATATTCAGTGCTCAATCTGCCGCAAGAGTTATGTTATATAGAAGACAACTACAATGCATGAGAAAAGATGAAATGTCCATGCATGACTACCTTACCAAGATAAAGACACTGTGTGACAAACTAAATTCTACATGGCATATTATCAGTGATAGTGAACAAGTTCTTTACATCACAGGTGGTCTAGATGAAGATTATGAGTCAATTGTAACATTTATAGCCTCACAGAAAACCGTACCTGACTTACAATATGTGCACTCATCACTTCTTGCGCATGAAGGAAGAGTTGAACAGAAAAGAACTCAATCAGAACTTTCTGTCAACTATGCCACCACATCAAGAAATAAAGGGCAACAGAAAGGTAACACTGGCCAAAATAACAGACAAGAAAATCAGTTTTTCATAGGTGGCAACCCCAACCAAAGAGGCAGAGGCAGAGGAGGTAGATTCAACAACAACAACAACAGGGTGAAATGTCAGATTTGTGAGAAATTTGGACATGTTGCAAGTAGGTGTTACTTCACGTTTAACACTGAATATAATGTCAATCAGCAAGGTTAAGGAAATCAAAGAGGACCAAATGTTAATGTGACACAAGTGGGACAACAGAGGACAAATGCTGAAGGATCAAGGATGCAGTCACAAAGTTCAAACAGTGATGAGTTAAGCAAGGCAGAGGACATAAATCTTGATGCTTGGTACCCAGACTCTGGAGCTACAAATCATGTGACCAACAATTTACAGAATCTAAATCTGGGGAATAAAAGCTACTCAGGTATGTACTCTGTCTCAATGGGTAATGGTGAAACTACTAGTATATCACATATAAGACATGGTTACATTAATGGAAAAAGGGAACTCTATCTAAACAATTTACTTAGAGTACCCAAGATTAAGAAAAACTTAATCAGTGTATCACAATTTGCTAATGACAACTGTGTATACTTTGAGTTTCACCCTAAGTATTGCCTAGTTAGAGATTTACTAAATAAAGAAATTTTACTATAGGGTAGTTTGGATAAAGGGCTGTACAAGTTCAAGAAATTGAAGTCCAGACATGGTACTAATAATGGAAATCACTGTTACAATGTCGAAACTGTGACTGTTAACAATGATATGTACAAAAATTTTAATGATTGGCACTATAAGTTGGGTCATCCTAATGTGAAAACTGTTAAACATGTCTTGAATGAAAATAAAATTGATTGCAAAAACATACCTGATCATTTTGTGTGCAAACATTGCCAAATAGGCAAAAGTCATAAATTACCCTTCACTGAATCTGATACAAAGTACGGCAAGCCACTTGAGCTAATGGCTGCAGACCTATGGGGGCCTTCTCCAATCAAAACAGATCATGGATACAGGTATTACCTTTCCTTTGTAGATGCTTTTACAAGATATACATGGATATATCTGCTTAAAAGTAAGTCAGATGCATAAAATACAACGATACAGTTTGTCACCCTCATTGAGAAGCAAACAAACTGCATTGTGAAAACTATGCAAACAGATGGTGGTGGTGAATTTAAACCACTAAAGAAATTCTTTAACGATAAGGGTATACTACATAGAATGACCTGCCCACACACATCAGAACAAAATGGTCTTGTAGAGAGAAAACATAGGCATATTGTTGAAACAGGGCTCACACTGATATCTCAATCTCACCTACCACTAAAGTTTTGGTCAGAAGCTTTTGTAACATCAGTGTTTTTAATTAACAGAATGCCTACCAAAATTTTACAATATAAAAGCCCATATGAGATGATGTATGGAGTTAAACCAGATTATTCTGGACTAGGACCTTTTGGATGCTTATGTTTTCCCTGTTTAAGACCTTATAACAGACACAAACTGTAACACCCCGAATTTCAATTAATACTAATGGTTAAGAAATTAAAGTATAATTAATTTCAGATGTGAGAACCAGGGGAAACGGGCTGCGTCATTGCGTTCGTCTCGGAAAAATACGCGAAATAGAGTCCGAGATTTCGAGAATCGGAGTCCGTATGGCCCGGTTATGGCCCAAAGAAGTTTTAGGAAGTTTAAATTTAAATTTCAGATTTGAAAAACAAGTTTGGAGCCAAAAGAGGAAAGGGGGGAAAAATTCCCGCCTAGCCCCATGTCGACAGCCATGTCGACAGGGGTGTCGACAGGGGTGTCGACAGCCCTGTCGACAGGGGTGTCGACACAGGGTGTCGGCCCTGCTGGTCTGGGTGCACCAGGTTGGTTCTTGGCTGAGTCTAGGGCTATGTTCTAGAGGGTTCCGAAATCTAAGGGTCCTAATCTAATCTAGGGTTAATCTAAGGGCCTAAAACACTTTCTAATCCTATAAATAAGACCCCAACCCTACCCTAATTCATTCATAATTAAACCTAGTAATTAAACTATGGCAAAATGCAACTTGATCATGGCCTCCACAAATCAATGAAGAGGGTTGCATGCTAATCACTCTCTAATCAACCTCTAATCCCTTCTTAGCATCTTAATCTTCTTCATTTGGTGTGCAAAATTGCTAGTAGTGAGTTTCTATCACTTTGATGATCTTTTGGTAAACTAATTAGATGAGATGTGATGAGATTTATGGTTTTGTATGTGGATTAATGAGCTTTGAATCATATGATATGATGTTAGCATTAATCTTATGTTTATGCATGTTTATGCATGTTGAGTATGTAAGTTTATGCAAGTTTAATATGATGTATGTTATGTTTGCATGATGCTAAATATGCAAGTTGTGGGCTATGTAATCATATGCATGTTATGCAAGTTCATGGTGATATGCTATGCAAGTTACATGTATGTAAATATGCAAGTTACATGTATGTAAATATGCAAGTTACATGTTTGTTAATATGCAAGTTACATGTATGTAAATATGCAAGTTACATGTATGTAAATATGCAAGTTACATGTTTGTTAATATGCAAGTTACATGTTTGTTAATATGCAAGTTACATGTTTGTTAATATGCAAGTTACATGTATGTAAATATGCAAGTTACATGTTTGTTAATATGCAAGTTACATGTTTGTTAATATGCAAGTTACATGTATGTAAATATGCAAGTTATATGTTTGTTAATATGCAAGTTCATGATGACACATTATGCAAGTCTATGAGTTAATATGCAAGTTTGTTATGCAAATGAATATGTAAGTTATGTGACATATTATATGCAAGTTATGTGACATGTTATGCAAGTGCATGTGCAAGTTATGTGTTTGTTAATATGCAAGATGGCACCTTTGAAACATGTTCATTCATATGCAAGTTGACACCTTTTATATGTGTTATATCATGAGAACGAAATTACGTGGGAACGATGGGGTAATTAAATGCATAGGTTAATAAGATTGGGTGAAATTAATTTAATTATGCATAATATAAAATAAATGAACATAGTATGGGAATTTGCCTATTTAGTTAGGTGTACCCATACTATGTGTTGGGAATTTACCTATTGAGTTAGGTCTACCCCATGGGAATTTACCTATTGAGTTAGGTCTACCCATGTTAAGAAAAACTTGATTAATTAGGGATAATTAATATAAAATTATGAGGGTGATTAATTAGGTGAAATTAATTGACTAAGACACGAGGTTGGACTCATTTGTAGTGTAAAACTGCCCGGACCCGACCGGCTTAACCAGTTGCTACAAATGTTAGCCCAATGTGAGAGGTCTTGGCCATAAATTAAATACGTGATTAAGGTAAAGACACGAGGTTAGACTCTGTTATGACGTAAGACTGCCCGGATTCTACCGGCTTAACCAGGCGGTCATAACAGTCAGTCTAATGTGAGAGGTCTTTACGGGAAATCACGGTCTTAATTAATTAAGAAACACTTAACCCTAATAGCATGTAGTGGGACATGAGGGGATTAAGTGGGTGCCTTGGGTGGCATGAGAAAATCTAGTGGTTGCCTTGGGTGGCAATAGAAAATACGATTAGAATACTTAACCAAAATGGAAACATGTAATTAAACATGATTAAAGGGTTAAGTAGGGTATACTAGAAAAAGGGACAAGCTTAGGTGGGTAGCTTGTGGAGGCCCATTTCAACCAGTAACCCATACGTATCTTTGTGGGCTCGACCCATGTCGAGGACGGGACACGCATACTGGGCTTGACTGTAAGAGGCAAACGGGTTAGCGGTGGCAACGCAAGTCCAACGGGCTTCATATGCGTGAGTGGGCCCGGGCTGGTAGGTAAGCCGTTGTTGCATCGTGTAGATATAAGCCGTGCACCATTAGCTTTATCAGGTTGCCACGTTGGGGAAGGGTACACCCCACGGTGGGGCCAGCACGGGTATCTACGTTAGGGAGCCGATCGAATGGGGAGTAGTGTGTACAACTGGTGGATTGTAGGGCCCCGTGGCGCCTACTTGGTCATCTAGGGGTACGCAAGTACTATTAAAGTAATTTTATAAGTCCTTAGGTGGGATCAACCTTTAAGTTAGGAACGACTGGTGTGGTGCAGTTTAGTAATTTACCTTAGGAAGGGTAGATGCGTCTTTATCCTTTATCTTAGTTTAGTTGATTGCTTAGGGTAGCTATTCATCCCTATATGTTACCGTATATCAATTCATGTCTTCTCTGGTTACTTTAACGATTGTATTGTTAAAGTTATAGGACTCGCTCAGACTTATGTCTGACCCCGTTGTTTTTATCTTTTTCCCAACCCTCAGGTCCTGTGGTGGATCCTAGCAGTAGTGGAGCTTGATCGGATTGCTGTTCCAGTCTTTAGGAGCTTGGGTAGATGTAAAGCTCCAGTTATCCAGTTATCTTTTCTTTTGTTTTGGCTATTGTATGAGAGTGGGATTATGTACTTCTTTATTTTGATGGATATTGTACTTGACTTTTATAGTGAGTTTATGATGTAACCAGACATGTTTTACTTCCGCTATTATGAGATGATGTTTTAAAATTTTAAGTACTATTTATATCTGTCTTGTTGTAATTTTTCTGTTCTATATTCACTAAAATACTCCACCGATGTTATGGCATTCCCTTAGTGAGTGACCATAGCGGGAGTGGGGTGTTACACGTGGTATCAGAGCTTAAGGTTACCAGAACAGATAAAATTTTTTTAGAAAAACCATTTTCTAAGAGTATTTTCGAAGAAAGTATTTTCAAAAACATGTCTTTTAAAAGAAAAGTTTTTGAAAAAGAAAAGCATAATCCCCAATAGCCATATCGTTATCTTTCGGAATCTCCTTTTTGAATCTTTCCTCTTTCGTTTCAGCATGGCTGAAGATCTTAACATCCCGGAAGGTTTAGTTATACCACTATGGTATAGGAGGTTACAAGAAGCTAGGGCCGCGGCTGCGGGTCCAGCCAATGCTACTACACCAGAGACAACCGCTCCTCCTCCTCAGCCTAGAGTGGATAATTTTGCTAAGATTTGTAAGGAGTTCAAGGCTATAGGAGGAAAACCTTTTCTAGGTTCAGAGACTTTCATAGAGGCTAGAGATTGGCTTAAGGAAGTGGAAGAGTTGCTAGATATCTTTGAAGTGGAAGAGGGAAAGAAAGTCAAGTTGGCGGCTTGGTTGATGAAGGGAGAGGCCTCATTCTGGTGGGAGGTCACTAACGGAGAACGCCCTGTTGACTCTTGGGCAGATTTTAAGCAAAGGTTTGGGGCTAAGTTTCTCTCAAGGGCGGAAGAGAATCTGTTTATGGAGAAGTTCTTGAATTTGAAGCAAGGGAATCTCACGGTGAAAGAATATGTCAACAAATTCAATCAATTAGCAAGATTTGGCATAGAGTTGGTGAATACACCGGAGAAGAAGGCTTTGAGGTTCGTTAGAGGCTTGAACGAACCATTGCAAGGAATAGCTATGACTCACATTCCTATGGGGGCCACCTTTGAGAAGCTTGTCTACATGGCACTTATGCATGAGGATGATAAGAATTCTAAGGCACCAGAGAAAAAGGGGGATCAGAAGAAACCGCAACAGCAACAAGGCAAGGGTGGAAAAGGCAATGGTGACAAGAAGAAGACAAAGAAGAAGTGCTTTAATTGTGGGACACCAGGGCACCTCAGTAAGGATTGTCGCAAAAAGAAGAAGACCGGTTGCTTTCATTGTGGTGAAGCAGGGCATCTTGTGAAAAACTGCCCAAAGAAGGGGCAGAAGACGGGGTCTACCTCAGGAGGTCAGGTGCAAGCTCTTATAGCACCACCTCAGTCAGGGAGGCAAGTTCAGGCTCTCTCAGTTCCACCGATTCAGCAGAGAGGTAGAACTATTTCCGTTGAAAGTCTGGTTTTTCTGTTTGATCATCCAGTTCGTACTTTGTTTGACTCTGGCGCATCGCATTCTTTTATCTCATCATCGTTAGTTGAGTCACTGCACTTAGACACCAGTCTAGTTGATGATCCCTTGGTTGTTTCAAACCCAATTGGGGGCTCTATATATCTGTCTATGATATGTTTGGGTTTGAAAATTTCTATACTTAGCGTTGAGTTTAGATGTGATGCTTTTGTATTGGGCTTCACGGGCTATGGGTTGATTTTGGGCATGGACTGGTTATCCAGTAATGGTGCCGTTCTTGATTGTGAAAGGAGAGTTGTCAGGCTTATGACCCGCTTGGGTAATACTCTCGAGATCTCTTGTAATCCCATGGAATCTGTTTTGCTAAGTTATCTTGAATCGCTCGATGCTTCGGTCGAGAGTTTGCGTTCTGTCAGAGTGGTCCGGGAATATCCGGATGTGTTTGAAGAAGTGAAGGGTTTGCCTCCGAAGCGGGAGATAGATTTCAGAATATATTTGGTGGATAATGCCAAACCAGTGTCTTTGCCAGTGCGCCACATGGCTCCTCGTGAGAGAAGAGAACTTCATAAGCAAGTAGGGGAGTTGCTTAAGAAGGGGTTCATAAGGCGAAGTATATCGGAGTGGGGAGCTCCAGTAGTATTTGCCACAAAGGCGGATGGGTCACTCAGACTTTGTGTGGATTATAGAGAACTTAATAAGCTCACGAAGAAGAATAGACACCCATTACCGAGAATAGATGATCTCTTTGATCAGTTGGTTGGCGCCTCAGTGTTTTCGCAAATGGACCTAGCTACAGGGTTTCATCAGTTGAGAGTGGCGGAGGACAGTATAGAGAAGACGGCTTTCCGGACTCCGGATGGTTTTTATGAGTGGCTTGTGATGCCATTTGGGTTGACAAACGCCCCTGCATACTTTGTTGATCTAATGAGTAGAGTGTTCAGAGAGTATCTGAATAAGTTTGTAGTGGTCTTTGTGGATGACATCTTGGTCTTTTCCAAGAGTGAAGAAGAGCATGCCTTACATCTCAGAGAAGTGTTGGAGACTCTTCGAGCACATAGTCTTAAAGCTAAATTCTCTAAATGTCATTTTTGGAGAAGAGAGGTGCGATTCTTAGGGCATGTGGTCTCTAAGGAAGGGATAGCTGTGGATCCCGCAAAGATAGTATCTGTCCAGGATTGGAAAGTTCCTAAAAATGCTACCGAAGTAAGAAGTTTCTTGGGGTTGGCAGGATATTATAGGAAGTTCATCAAAGACTTCGCGAAGATATCAGCCCCATTAACCCGCTTGACGAAGAAGAATCTGGTTTTCTTATGGGACGTAGATTGTGATGATGCTTTCCGACGGTTAAAGAGAGCTTTGACCACCGCTCCAGTTTTAGTGCTCCCAGATGGGAGTAAGCCGTTGTTGTTTATACCGATGCTTGTGGAACAGGATTGGGCGCAGTCTTGATGCAGGAGGGAAGGGTAATAGCCTATGGAGGGAGACAATTGAGAGTGCATGAGAAGAATTACCCTACCCATGATCTAGAGTTGGCCGCGATTGTTTTCGCACTTAAGTCTTGGCGCCATTATCTTCTTGGTGAGAGATTCGAGTTGTTCACTGACCATAAATCATTGAAGTACTTATTCTCTCAGAAAGATCTAAATTTAAGACAGCAAAGGTGGATGGAGTTCTTAGCATCCTATGATTTTGAGATAGCGTATACCCCTGGCAAGGGTAACGTGGTGGCAGACGCCTTGAGTAGAAAAAGGCTATCTTTGAGTCCATTGTTCGTGGAACGGCGAAGCTTGGAGTTTCTTTCTTTGTTTGACTTCAGACCTTCTGTTGATTTTGTACCTGGTTTGTTGGCATCCTTGGAAGTTAGACCTACCCTTTTGGGACGGATTGGCGAGGCTCAGCGAGACGACCCACAGTTGGATGAGTTGGTAGAGAAGCTTATAAGGGGGGAGTCGTCCAGCCATTTGGGTAGATACACCATGGATGATAAGGGATGGTTGCATAGAGACGGTAGACTTTGTGTACCACAAGATGAGGGTTTGAAGAAGGCTATTTTGGATGATGCACATCGTTCGAGAATGACTATTCATCCCGGTGGAGACAAAATGTACCAAGACATGAAGAGAGTTTTCTTCTGGGCCGGTATGAAGAAAGATGTGGCCGAATACGTGGCTAGATGCTTAGTATGCCAACAAGTTAAAGCGGAGCAAAGGAAACCCGGTGGGTTGCTACACCCATTGGAAGTTCCGCAATGGAAGTGGGATAGTGTCTCGATGGATTTCATCGATGGGTTACCGAGATCGAGGAAGGGCAATACGGGAATTTGGGTTGTGGTAGACAGACTTACCAAGAGTGCCCATTTTATACCTGTGAAGAGTAAGAGGACCGCTCCATGGCTTGCTTCAGTCTATGTTAGAGAGATTGTTAGATTGCATGGCGTACCATCCAGCATTGTGAGTGATCGAGATCCTATCTTCACTAGTGAGTTTTGGAGAAGTTTGCAAGAGGCGGTAGGGACTCAGTTGTGTTTGAGCACCGCATATCATCCTCAGACGGACGGTCAGACCGAGAGGGTGAACCGCATCTTAGAAGATCTCTTGAGGCTTTGTATCTTGGATTTTGGAGGTACATGGGAAGAACATCTTCCTTTGGTGGAGTTCGCATATAATAACAGCTTTCAGTCCAGTATTGGCATGGCACCTTTCGAAGCTCTTTATGGAAGGCCTTGTCGATCTCCTACATGTTGGTGGGAATCTACGGATAAGATCTTGCTTGGGCCAGATATGGTTAGAGAGACTTCAGAGAAGATTGATTTGATTCGTAGAAGGATGAAGGCAGCGCAGGATAGGCAAAAATCTTATGCGGATCGAAGAAGGACGGATCTTGAGTTTGAGGTTGGGGACATGGTTTTTGTCAAAGTATCTCCATTGAGAAATGTTGTTCGCTTCGGGTCCGTTGGGAAGTTAGCACCGAGGTTTGTTGGGCCGTTTCCTATTAAGGAAAGGATTGGGCGGATGGCATATAGGGTAGAGTTGCCCGACAGGCTTAGTGGTGTTCACGATGTATTCCATGTATCACATCTGAGGAAGTGCTTACATGAGACCGCAGAGGTGGTAGAGCCAAGCTTGCTTAGAGATGTAGAGGTAGAGCGTGATGCGACGATTCGACGAGCTCCTACTCGCATCCTTGGGTCAGAAACTAGGAAGTTGAGGAATAGAGAAGTTCAGCTAGTGAAAGTGCAATGGGGAGACGACGAAAGCAATGCTACTTGGGAGACGGAAGCGAAGATGCGTTCTTTGTATCCATTTCTTTTTGAGAGTATGTCTTTTAACTTCTCCTTTATCGCTTGTCTAGTACTTATCTTATCTTTAGTATGTCCTCTCGTTAGTACTATTTGACCTTTAGATAGGGTAAGCCTATGGTTGAAACATGTGTTTGAAACATGTTATGGTTGATGGATGCATGTGGATGCAATTGATTGCTAGTGGTTGCTCGTGGATGCATATACACACACATTAGGCACTAGATCGGCTCAGACACTTCATGTTGCATATTGCATAAATGGATGTGGTAGATAGAATTGATGGATGTATCATGGCTGTGTTATCATATGGATGATGCATTTTTGTGTATGGTTGTGCACGCATGTAGAAATTTGTATGTGTCAATAGGGTTTCGCATACATATTGGATGCATGGCACTATCATGGTTTGCATTAAGGAGGTCGACTGAATCAGTAGACCGCCTGATTTTGCATTAGCATACGGACATATACACACACTTTCTGCATATGTTCATACATCATTAGAAGTTTCTAAGGATAATGGTTGCTTGTGGTTGATGGTTTAGTAGATGGTTGTTTGGTTGGTAGGATACGTTCTTCTTAACTTAGAGATTTCGAGGGCGAAATCCTTTAAGTAGGGGAGAATGTAACACCCCGAATTTCAATTAATACTAATGGTTAAGAAATTAAAGTATAATTAATTTCAGATGTGAGAACCAGGGGAAACGGGCTGCGTCATTGCGTTCGTCTCGGAAAAATACGCGAAATAGAGTCCGAGATTTCGAGAATCGGAGTCCGTATGGCCCGGTTATGGCCCAAAGAAGTTTTAGGAAGTTTAAATTTAAATTTCAGATTTGAAAAACAAGTTTGGAGCCAAAAGAGGAAAGGGGGGAAAAATTCCCGCCTAGCCCCATGTCGACAGCCATGTCGACAGGGGTGTCGACAGGGGTGTCGACAGCCCTGTCGACAGGGGTGTCGACACAGGGTGTCGGCCCTGCTGGTCTGGGTGCACCAGGTTGGTTCTTGGCTGAGTCTAGGGCTATGTTCTAGAGGGTTCCGAAATCTAAGGGTCCTAATCTAATCTAGGGTTAATCTAAGGGCCTAAAACACTTTCTAATCCTATAAATAAGACCCCAACCCTACCCTAATTCATTCATAATTAAACCTAGTAATTAAACTATGGCAAAATGCAACTTGATCATGGCCTCCACAAATCAATGAAGAGGGTTGCATGCTAATCACTCTCTAATCAACCTCTAATCCCTTCTTAGCATCTTAATCTTCTTCATTTGGTGTGCAAAATTGCTAGTAGTGAGTTTCTATCACTTTGATGATCTTTTGGTAAACTAATTAGATGAGATGTGATGAGATTTATGGTTTTGTATGTGGATTAATGAGCTTTGAATCATATGATATGATGTTAGCATTAATCTTATGTTTATGCATGTTTATGCATGTTGAGTATGTAAGTTTATGCAAGTTTAATATGATGTATGTTATGTTTGCATGATGCTAAATATGCAAGTTGTGGGCTATGTAATCATATGCATGTTATGCAAGTTCATGGTGATATGCTATGCAAGTTACATGTATGTAAATATGCAAGTTACATGTTTGTTAATATGCAAGTTACATGTTTGTTAATATGCAAGTTACATGTATGTAAATATGCAAGTTACATGTATGTAAATATGCAAGTTACATGTTTGTTAATATGCAAGTTACATGTTTGTTAATATGCAAGTTACATGTTTGTTAATATGCAAGTTACATGTATGTAAATATGCAAGTTACATGTTTGTTAATATGCAAGTTACATGTTTGTTAATATGCAAGTTACATGTTTGTTAATATGCAAGTTACATGTATGTAAATATGCAAGTTATATGTTTGTTAATATGCAAGTTCATGATGACACATTATGCAAGTCTATGAGTTAATATGCAAGTTTGTTATGCAAATGAATATGTAAGTTATGTGACATATTATATGCAAGTTATGTGACATGTTATGCAAGTGCATGTGCAAGTTATGTGTTTGTTAATATGCAAGATGGCACCTTTGAAACATGTTCATTCATATGCAAGTTGACACCTTTTATATGTGTTATATCATGAGAACGAAATTACGTGGGAACGATGGGGTAATTAAATGCATAGGTTAATAAGATTGGGTGAAATTAATTTAATTATGCATAATATAAAATAAATGAACATAGTATGGGAATTTGCCTATTTAGTTAGGTGTACCCATACTATGTGTTGGGAATTTACCTATTGAGTTAGGTCTACCCCATGGGAATTTACCTATTGAGTTAGGTCTACCCATGTTAAGAAAAACTTGATTAATTAGGGATAATTAATATAAAATTATGAGGGTGATTAATTAGGTGAAATTAATTGACTAAGACACGAGGTTGGACTCATTTGTAGTGTAAAACTGCCCGGACCCGACCGGCTTAACCAGTTGCTACAAATGTTAGCCCAATGTGAGAGGTCTTGGCCATAAATTAAATACGTGATTAAGGTAAAGACACGAGGTTAGACTCTGTTATGACGTAAGACTGCCCGGATTCTACCGGCTTAACCAGGCGGTCATAACAGTCAGTCTAATGTGAGAGGTCTTTACGGGAAATCACGGTCTTAATTAATTAAGAAACACTTAACCCTAATAGCATGTAGTGGGACATGAGGGGATTAAGTGGGTGCCTTGGGTGGCATGAGAAAATCTAGTGGTTGCCTTGGGTGGCAATAGAAAATACGATTAGAATACTTAACCAAAATGGAAACATGTAATTAAACATGATTAAAGGGTTAAGTAGGGTATACTAGAAAAAGGGACAAGCTTAGGTGGGTAGCTTGTGGAGGCCCATTTCAACCAGTAACCCATACGTATCTTTGTGGGCTCGACCCATGTCGAGGACGGGACACGCATACTGGGCTTGACTGTAAGAGGCAAACGGGTTAGCGGTGGCAACGCAAGTCCAACGGGCTTCATATGCGTGAGTGGGCCCGGGCTGGTAGGTAAGCCGTTGTTGCATCGTGTAGATATAAGCCGTGCACCATTAGCTTTATCAGGTTGCCACGTTGGGGAAGGGTACACCCCACGGTGGGGCCAGCACGGGTATCTACGTTAGGGAGCCGATCGAATGGGGAGTAGTGTGTACACCTGGTGGATTGTAGGGCCCCGTGGCGCCTACTTGGTCATCTAGGGGTACGCAAGTACTATTAAAGTAATTTTATAAGTCCTTAGGTGGGATCAACCTTTAAGTTAGGAACGACTGGTGTGGTGCAGTTTAGTAATTTACCTTAGGAAGGGTAGATGCGTCTTTATCCTTTATCTTAGTTTAGTTGATTGCTTAGGGTAGCTATTCATCCCTATATGTTACCGTATATCAATTCATGTCTTCTCTGGTTACTTTAACGATTGTATTGTTAAAGTTATAGGACTCGCTCAGACTTATGTCTGACCCCGTTGTTTTTATCTTTTTCCCAACCCTCAGGTCCTGTGGTGGATCCTAGCAGTAGTGGAGCTTGATCGGATTGCTGTTCCAGTCTTTAGGAGCTTGGGTAGATGTAAAGCTCCAGTTATCCAGTTATCTTTTCTTTTGTTTTGGCTATTGTATGAGAGTGGGATTATGTACTTCTTTATTTTGATGGATATTGTACTTGACTTTTATAGTGAGTTTATGATGTAACCAGACATGTTTTACTTCCGCTATTATGAGATGATGTTTTAAAATTTCAAGTACTATTTATATCTGTCTTGTTGTAATTTTTCTGTTCTATATTCACTATAATACTCCACCGATGTTATGGCATTCCCTTAGTGAGTGACCATAGCGGGAGTTGGGTGTTACACAAACTGAATCTGAGATCAACTCCTTGTACCTTTCTTGGTTATGCAGATAATCAGAAAGGATACAGGTGTTTGAGTGACAGTGGGAGGTTATATGTTTCAAGACATGTTATGTCTGATGAGCATGTTTTTCCTTTTGCAGAAAAGGGAATTAGAACAACTAAGAAGATTGTCAATGATGAAAGGAAAATCATACAACCACCAGAATTAACTGAAGACATGATGCACAATCAACAACAACAAACACAGCATGATACACAGCATGAGGATGATGATGAAGGCAGTATACCTAGCACAAGGACAAGTTACAGTCCAGCAAATTCACTAGCTGGAGATGATGACATGAATCATGACAATAATGATTCTGAAAATACAAATGCTAATTCTACTGATGAGAATAGCAATTCTACAAGCAAGTCAAGCAATGAAGATGAACAACATGATCAAAACAAACATCACATGATAACCAGGGCAAAACATGGGATATTTAAGCCTAAGATATACATTACTTCCATCAGTGACAGAGAGCCAGTCAACTTCAACGAAGCAGTAAAATGTGAAAAATGGAAAAATGCCATGAAAGAGGAATATGATGCCTTAATCAAAAATAAAACATGGGATCTTGTTACTGCACCAAACCATAAGAACATTATAGGTTGCAAATGGACCTATATATTAAAGAAAGCAGCTGATGGGAGCATTCTAAAACACAAGGCAAGACTAGTTGCAAAGGGGTATACATAGGAATATGGATTCGATTTTAAAGAAACCTTTTCCCCAGTGGTTAAGCATACAACAGTGAGAATAATTATTAGTATTGCCTTACATAAACACTGGTGTATAAGACAGCTGGATGTTTGTAATGCTTTCCTAAATGGGGGATTACAAGAAGATGTTTACATGGAGCAACCAGAGGGATACAAAAGTTATCAAAATGAACAATTGGTGTGCATACTGAATAAGGAAATTTATGGGTTGAAACAAGCCTCAAGAGTTTGGTATGACAAACTAAAAGGAACATTCATGAAGCTGGGATTTGTAACTGCTAAGTCTGATAGTTCTTTGCACATCAAAAGAAATGGAACAGAAGTCACTTACATACTTGTCTACGTTGATGACATTTTGATAACAGGTAGCAATCAGAAAGAAGTGGACAAAATAATTCAGTTCCTAAATCAAACTTTCTCAATCAAGGATTTGGGAAATTTAAGCTATTTCCTGGGTATACAAGTCATTCAGAAGTCCAAAACTGAAATCATACGGTCCCAAAGTAAATACATATCTGAACTTCTCGCTAAAGCCAGAATGGATAAGGCCAAACCCATGCCTACTCCTATGACCAGTAACCTCAAACTATCTAAACACAAAGGGGAAGTGATTCATAACATCAAAGAATACCGAAGTACAGTAGGGGCGTTGCAATATTTAACTGTGACTAGACCAGACATCTGCTACAGTGTAAATAAAGTGTGTCAGTTCATGCAAGCACCCCTAAATGAACATTGGACTGCTGTTAAACGCATCCTAAGGTACTTAAAAGGTACTATTAACTATGGAATCACTTTAAAAACCTGCAAAGAGTTAACTATACAAGCTTACAGTGATTTTGATTGGGCATCTGACCAAGATGATCGTAGATCGACATCTGGTTATTGCGTTTTCATGGGATCAAATCCAATCTCGTGGTGTTCCAAAAAGCAGCCAACTATATCACGCTCCAGCACTGAAGCCGAGTACAGATCAGTAGCGAGTGCCACGGCTGAAGTCATGTGGATAAATTCCTTGCTTAGGGAACTAGGGTTTCTTCCTAGCAGAAGACCGGTTGTGTGGTGTGACAATTTGAGCACCGTCTCCTTATCAGCTAACCCTATTCAGCACGCTCGTACGAAACACATCGAGATTGATCTGTATTTTTTACGAGAACTGACCACCACCGGAAAATTAGATGTAAATCATGCGCCAGCTCAATTTCAAAAGGCAGATGCACTCACAAAACCCCTCTCGGTGAAGAACTTCGTGAAATTTAGAGAGGATTTGAGGGTTGAAGAAGATGGCGGCGCAGACAGGAAAGGGAAAACCCTAGATGTTTTTTAGGGTGGCTAATGAAACAATTGATCGGTTATCACCTATTTACCTCTTCACATATTGATGGGCTAGGCTAAGCCCAATATGCTTCCGTTTGTACCTGTATTATTACATGGACTATATACCTATATATAGTGTCGTTACCTTGTACATTTTTCATTAATTCAATATCAATAAAATACATTTTTTACAGATTTCTTTTACAACCGCACTTGACATGATATGATTTCTCAGTTAAAAGCAAAAGGGAAAGAAATTAAATGAACAAGTGAAACAGGAGGGAAAAGGCAGAAGTGACATAGTAAATGTTGCTAGACGTTGATGTTGTTGCAGTTGTCTTTTGGCTATTTGAGAAAATTAGGTCTTTCTCTTTTAGTTGTAGTTTATTTGGTATTTGAGTGCATTGCTCGTCTGCTAAAAGGATTGCTGCTACGAAACCAAGAATGGTTTTTGAATATCAGAATTGTGTAACATTCCTATCATTTTTTGTTTCTAAAGCTCCCTTTAGTTGTAACTTTTTCCTTTTTTGTATATAAAGTACCTTTTTTGTATATAAAGTACCTTTTTTGAAATAATAATAATACTAATACAAAGCATGTATGATAGATCTTCATCCTCCACAGAGCAAAGATGGAAGTAAATATCCAACGTAAGCCTAGATACGATAGCTTCAGATCAAACTATATTGATGACACAAAGGATGAACTTAATGAAAGAAATGAATGAAAACCACAAAGAATGTTAGAGGAAGAGAAATTAGAGGAAGAGTGTGTAATTTTAAGTGGAGAACACTTTGTATTTCTTTTGCCTTCAACACAACAAAATGACCACATATTTATAGTGGTTACATATCCTTACAAATAGACACAACCCTTCGAATATACATGACTCTTCACTTAATGGACAAGACCTTTCGTTGATCTGACATGACTATTCATTGAACTGACATGACTATTCATTGAACAGACACGATTTTTCATTTTAAAAGGCACCAACATTAATTATTTAATAAGCAAACAATCCAAATTATATTTCAACACTCCCTCCTAATTTGAAATTTCTTTTCTTACTCCAAGCATAACTCTCATCTTTCAAAAATCTTCAATCTTCAACGGCTTGATAAGAATATCTGCAACTTGATCTTGAGTTTTCACATACTTCAGCTCCACTTCCTCGTTGACAATGCATTCCCGAATAAAATGATATCTCATGTCGATATGTTTGTTTCGATCATGAAATATCGAATTCTTTGCAAGTGCTTGTGCTGATTTATTATCAATGTAGGTTTCAGTAGCTTCTTTTTTATGGCAAATGAAATTCTTTCAATAGCTTTCTTAACCATAAAGCATGACATGTACTTGAACTTGCAGCAACATATTCAGATTCACAGGTTGACAACGTGACAATAGATTGCTTCTTTGATAACCAAGAAATAACACAATTACCCAGGAAGAATACATACCCCGTTGTACTCGTTCTATCATCTATGTCACCAGCAAAATCACTATCGCAAAATCCATGCAATAGAAGATCATTGGATGAGAAATAAAATATTCCAAAATCAAGCGTTCCTTTAATGTAACGAAGAATTCGCTTAGCAACAGTCATATGGGCAGAAGTAGGAGTCTCCATGAAATGATTTATTACTCCAACGACATAAAGTATGTCTGGCCTTGTACTTGTCAAATATCTCAAACTTCCCGTAAGACTTTTGTAAAGAGTAGGATCTACCTTTTCTCCATCTTCAAACTTGGACAATTTCATTCCAGCTTCCATGGGTGTATTCACAGGATTGCAATCAATCGTCTTAAACCTTTTCAACACTTTCTTTGCATAACCTGTTTGATAAAGAAATAGACATTCCTCCATTTGTTTCACTTCCAATCCTAAATAATATGTCATTTGCCCCAAATCTGTTATCTCAAATTCTACCGACATGCAACTTTTAAATTCATCAAATAAATCGGGATTATTGCCCGTGAAAATGAGATCATCAACGTAAATGCAAACAAGCATAACATCTCCATTATTGTGAAACTTAGAATATAAAGCATGCTCATTTAAGCAACAGACAAACCCATGATCCTGAAAGTATTGGTTGATGCGGCTATTTCATGCTCGTGGGGCTTGTTTCAATCCCTACAACGATTTCTTCAGTTTCAGCATCTTCTTTTCATTCCCTTCAGCTATGTGGCCTAACGGTTGATCAACATAAACCTCTTCTTTAAGATATCCATTCAAAAAGGCTGTCTTAACATCCACTTGGTATATTTTCCATTTCTTTTGAGCAGCAAGAGAAATCAACAAGCGAATAATCTTCATCCATGCAACTGGAGCAAATACTTCATCATAATCAACTCCATGCTTTTGTTTATAGCCCTTCGGCACAGGTCTTGCTTTATATTTCTCCACCTCTCCTTTTGCATTTCTTTTCACCCTGTATATTCATTTAACGCCAATGAATTCATGACCTTTGGGAAGAGAAGTGAATTCCCATTTGTCATTCTTTTCAATAGATTTAATTTCTTCATCCATAGCGTCTCTCTACCTTTTATCTTGCACAGCTTCTTGAAAATTTAGTGGCTCGCTATCTGCAAAAAGACAATAGAGTTCATCATTATTAAGAGTAATTTCTTTAGTTCTATCATATATATCAGCAAGGGATTCCATCCGCGGTGTTCTTTCATTTGAGCCTTCAAAATCTGAAGCTGGAGATGAAGGTTCTTGTATAGTTTCAACATTCTCTGATTCTTGGTCATCATCAAAATATGGAAGAAAATTATATGTGCTCTCTTGTTGTCCATTCTAATCCCAAGTTGCTCCTTCATCGAACTCAATATCATGACTTACCACCACTTTGCCATTAATAGGATTATACAACCTGTGGAATGATAATCATATCCAACAAAAACATACTTGGCACTTCGATCGTCTAGCTTTGGATGCTCTTGTTGTGGAACTTGAGCATAAGCGATGCTTCCAAAGATTCGCAAATGATGGACACTTGGCATTTTCCCATTCCATGCTTCTTAAGGAGTTTGATCTTTGACATTCATAGTTGGAGAGCGATTTGACAAATACACCGCACAAGAAACTGCTTCATCCCAAAACTCCTTTCGCATATTTTTTGTTTTAAGCATACACCTTGCCATATTAAGAATTGATCGATTTTTTCTCTCTACCACGCCATTTTGTTGAGGTGATCTAGGAACAGTGAGAGGACGACAAATTCCGTGCGCTACACAAAAATCATTGAATTGCTTTGAAGTGAACTCGCCTCCCCAATCAGACCTCAATGCCTTGATATTATAGCCATTTCTTTCACAAGATGCATCTTGAAATTTTTGAATGTGGTGAAAGCTTCTGATTTCTGTTTAAGAAAATAAACTCATGTTTTTTTGCTATAATCATCAATAAAGAGTATAAAATATTTGCTTTTACCAAAACATGGTGAATTGATAGACCCACAAATATCTCTATGCACCAATTCAAGTGGTTTGGAGGCTATTGATGTTGCTTTCTTTGGGAAACTTTTCCTTGCATGTTTGCCAAGAAGACATGCTTCACACAAATGATTTGGATTTTCAATTGCAGGCATCCCCTTTATCGTTCTTTTTTCTCCCATTGCTTTCAATGATCCAAAGTTCAAGCGTCCAAATCTCATGTACCAATACCATGCCATATCCTGCACATTAACCTTCAAACATCTTGCTTCAACAATTTGGGCATTCAATTTGAACATCCGGTTCCGTGACATGCTAACCTTTGTAATCAAGTTATTATTCCTATCTTTAAGCCAAAGATAATTATCCATCATCAAAACTTCATAACCATTCTCAACAAATTGTCTGAGACTAAGAATATTACTTCTTAGTAGGGGTGTAAATCGGTCGGACCGGACCGGACGGAGGTGTGTTCAGTTTCTGTCCTAAAAAAAATCGGACCGAACACGGACCGGACCAAATTTTTTCTCGGACAAATTTCGTTGTCCTAATTCGTGTCCTAAATAAAATCGGTCGGACACGGACACGGGCGGACTAGGTCGGACTCGGTCGGACATGACTATTTATATTATATTTTGTACATTTTACTAGTCTTTTTCTCAACTATATGCCGAATTTCAAGTAATTCGGACGAATTCGGACGAGTTCGGACTGGACATGATTTTTTCTCGTACAAATCTTGTTGTCCTAACTCGTGTCCTAAATGAAAATCGGACGGACTCGGACGGACGTATTTCGGTCACGGACACGAACGGACGTCGGACATTCGGACAAAATTTATAGCCCTACTTCTTAGCTTAGGAATATAACAAACATCAGAAATCAATTCATGGTCACCATCCTTTGAAGAGATGAGAATTGTACCTTTAACTTCAATGTGAATTTTCGAAGAGTCTCCAAAGGAAACATTGCCTTTCACCTTGTCATTGATCTCCACAAATTTTTCTTTGTATCAACACATATGATTGCTTGCACCATTATCCAAATACTACGAGCTTTCAACTTTCTTTTCTTCCTTTTTCTCAATTAGCAACAAGGTGGATTCTTCAACTTCTTGGTTATCATTAACAAGATTGGATCTTTCTTCAGTATTAGCAGTTTGACATTCCCATGAATAATGATCAAATCGATGACATGTATAACATTCAATTTTGGACTTGTCATACCTTCTATCATTTGGTCTTTGATAATTTCGACGACCTCGTCCTCGACTTCTTCCACAGCGTCTAAAATATGAAGGATTTCTCTCATAGTTATTTGAACTTTCACCATTGCTTCTTTCTTGTTCACGTACTTGTCTCCCGCATCCTCTTCCTCGTCCATGTCCACGTCCTCTTCCTCTAAAGTATTGTTTTTCTCCTTCTTCATTTTTCAAAATTACTTTAGTTTTAAGAATTTGCTCCTGTGGTTCTTCCTGTCTTCTCCTAATTTTCACTTCTTGAGCACGTAAAGAACCTTCCAATTCTTCTACTATCATTTCTTTGAGGTCTTTTGTCTCTTCAATGACACACACAATATAATCGAACTTCGGAGTCAAAGAATGAAGAATTTTCTCCACCACTCGAACATCAGCAATTATTTCTCCGTAGTCTCTTAATTGATTCACATTCGCCTTCACCCTTGTACAGTAATCCGAAATTGATTCGGATTCACTCGTCTTCATTGCTTCGAACTCACTCCTTAGTGGTTGAAGCTTAACTTTCTTTACTTTATCAACTCCTTGGAAAGATTTTTGCAAAATTTTCCAAGCTTCTTTTGAAGTGGTTGCATCTGCTATTTTTCTGAACATTGAATCATCCAAACAATGATGGATGAGGCCGAGTGCATATTGATCTTTTTTCTTTGTCTTTGCTAGTGCTTACTTCTCCGCTAGAGATAATGCAGTTTCATTTTCTGGCCTGTCATAGCCTCTGTCTACGGTCTCCCATGCATCTTGTACGCCAAGCAAAACTTTCATTCGAAGACACCATTTTTTATAATTTTCTTTTGTGAGACAAGGATATTGGAAAGATAACATTTCATTGTTTGTCATTTTATCACACCTTCACTAGCCTTGCCCCGATACCACTTTGTTAGACGAAGAGAAATTAGAGGAAGAGTGCTTAATTTTAAGTGGAGAACACTTTGTATTTCTCTTGCCTTCAACACAACAAAATGACCGCATATTTATAGTGGTTACATATCCTTACAAATAGACACAACCCTTCGAATAGACATGACTCTTCACTTAATGGACACGACCCTTCATTGAACTGACATGACTATTCATTGAACCAACACGATTTTTCATTTTAAAAGACACCAACATTAATTATTTAATAAACAAACAATTCAAATTATATTTCAACAAAGAACACATAGTTTATCTCCTCTCAACCAACACGGGTAAGTGTTTGGGCCAAGCTCACAATATTAATTTGTTTTGTATACTTTCAAATCTGGACATGCTTATACATAAAGTAATGTACAAACTACTCCCATTCACATCTAATTAAAGATTTAACTATCGCCTGGAGTAAAACTGGTGGTACTCCACTCTCGATCATTTCATGAATTCGATAAATTTAATTATCTCATTCTCATTTTAATCTAATTAAAGATTCTTTAAAACTCTAGTTTGGTTTTGATCTCAGAAATCCTTACTTAATGATTATTCAACTTTAGGAAAATAAATCCTATCTTTAATCGGGTTAAAGAACCAATGTCATTTAAAACACAGCTCACGATAAACCAAAAATCATCTTCCATTAAATATGGAATCTTCACAGAAATCAGATCAATATATAATCGATATAAATTTCCGTATCAGACTAATAATATAAATGGAATAACGGCAAAGCCTTTTAAATTCCATGTATAGTAGAAGTCCTCTTTTACAGAAGCTCATCTCGATTATTATTAAATCGAATTCCATTCAATTCCAATTTATTCTATTAAATTGGAAAACTTTACTTTGGAAAATTTCTGTTTAAATCTTAATAAAAGATTTATAAATTCCAAATTATATTTTCACTGTTAATTGGGTTAAAGAAAAAATGTCGTTTAAAACACAGTTCACGATAAACCCACAATCAATTTCCATTTCAATTCCAATTAAATATTAATTAATTGGTAAATTTCTCTAAATCTTAATTAAAAGATTAATTCTTTTCTCATCTGGGTTTAAGAACAGTGTTATTAAGACACCATTCACGACAAACCCAAAATCCAATTTGTTTTATTCAATTCCAATTGAATATTAATTAATTGGGAAACTTCACTGAATCTTAATTAAAAAATTTATTCTTTTCTCAACTGGGTTTAAGAACAGTGTTATTAAAGACACTATTCACGACAAACCCAAAATCCAATTTACTTATTCAATTCCAATTAAATATTAATTAATTGGAAAACTTCACTAAATCTTAATTAAAAGATTTATTCTTTTCTCAACTGGGTTTAAGAACAGTGTTATTAAATACACCATTCACGACAAACCCAAAATCCAATTTGACATTAAATAAAAGGATCTGAATAGAAATTATATCGGCTTATATTCAATATCAAATTCTGAAATCAATAAGTATCGTATAAGGAATAACGATATTTATATCTTCCAAATTCCTCAACAATATCCATATAATCACGAAATCTATTATCAAAATATTCCGAAGATAATTTTCATTCCAATTCATACTTTGAAAATTCTGGTTATGTTAAAACCATTTACAAATCCAATTTATTTATTTATTTAAAAACAATGGATTATTATTCTAGTTAATAACTAGTTCATTTTGATAAAAATATATTTTTATCTTTACAAAATTGGAATTTTTCATCCAATTTCTTTACAAATTATTTATTATGATTTTACACAAATTATTACTATTTTTAATTATTTTATCAAGGTCCGTACAGTCGGTTTCCAATAACGGCCACCGAACTGCATTTATAGCGACCTTTTTGAAATTTAATTTGGACATAATTCCAAATCCAGTCGCCAGATTTCAAATCTCTTATATTCATTGGAAAGCTCTTTTCGATACGAACCCAACGGTTCTGGTTTTAGGAGATTCCGATGGTCAGATCTCCCGTTACATAAATTTGAAGTTAATGGTCGAAATTCGCGAACGGTCGTTGCGCGGCGCGTTCTATTCAAGCCATTAAATATATATATATATATATATATATCATCGATTTCCATTTAAGGGTATTTTATAAGTCGTTTATAAATTCGTTTTAAATTGATTCCAACTTCTTTTTCAGTTTTAAATCAAAACTGAATATTCTATATCATTATCATATTAAAATGATAATATTTTCAAAATATTAGATTTTGAAATCACTTCTTTTCGATATTCATTATAAAAATGAATAAAATTGATATAAATATCATTCGCCTCAAAATGGCGCATATCTAATCAATACGGCTTCATATATTTCAATATTTTCATGTCCATCCAAAATCGGACATCAAAATCATATTTTGATCTTTTACTGAATATTATTTTAAAATATTCGTTATTTCAAAATATTCGTTATTTTAAAATATTCTTTATTTCTGAATTGGAATCAGACACAGTCAATTACCATATAATGTTATTTATATGGATTTCATACAACACATGTATACAACAACAATGAATAACATTAATCCATCATCCAGAGTGCATTCTACACTGTATAAGCATTAAATATAAATAATAACACTTACAACAATCTGTCAACCTATTGATTGTCATACAACTAAACAATTGGGATTAGTGTATGTCAAATATCATCCCAATACCCGTGTGGGGTTTAAATCAACACGTAGATTTTATTTGTGCAGTTGGGCGATGTGTAAAATATATCGTCTCAATCCATGTCAGTTAAATGAGTGTACATAAACAAATCATTCGATTTGTATATGAATATTTATTTTCATTTCAGGAGAATTTTTGCCTTTCATATATACGTTAAAAATTATATTTTAAACGATAAAATATTTATTTCAATACATGAATATTTTATATAATTCATTTATACAATAAAAATGATATTTTTATTGTTCTAACATTTTATTCAACACAATGCAAACAACAATCACAATACAGTCCATTCAATCCAAACAACAACCATGGTTTGTACAATAGAAGGTATCGAGTGCTACTAAGCACCGTCTGCATTCAAGTATATATTTAACTGTAAACAAAATTAGAGTGAGAAGTAGTACTTACCTTCGGTTTCCACTCCGTCATTCTTTATTGGATTGTCTGGATTCCGTTTTGCTTCCAGTCAGTTCCATCGCAATCTGTTTCACGCAATTTATGTTAAAAATCACATTTTTAAACATTGATCCTTATAAATAAAAAAATCACATTTTTATTACGCTATATATATATATATATATATATATATATATATATTAAAAATCTATTTTTCTATGCTATAAAAATCATATTTTTATATTGCTATTTCTATTTTAAAAATCACATTTTTACTACGAAGCTATTTATATAAAAATCATATTTTTATAATGATGTATATATTTTAAAAATCATATTTTTAAACCAAATCTATTTATATAAAAATTCGGCTTTTAAAACAATGCTGTTTCATATGAAAATCATATTTTTAATACATTGTTATTTTTTTTAAACTATGCTATTTCATATTTCAAAAATCACTTTTTATTGTTTCAATGTTATATATATAAAAATCCTATTTTTATTACAAAGTTATATATAAAAATCGTATCTTTATACTATGCTATTTATAATCAAAATCATGCTATACATATTTTATAAAAACAATTTTTATAAAATCTATTTATTTTTTTAAAAATCATATTTTTACAATGTTATCTATATAATAAAAATCATATTTTTATACTAAAGCTATTTCATTAAAAATACCACACTTATATATTAAAATTACATTTTTCTATAATATATACAATGTTATATAATTTAAAAATCATAATTTTACATCAATGTTTTTCATATTTTTTTGGGTATATAGGTTAACTACATTTTAAAGCTTAGATAATTTTAAACTAATTAAACATAACTAATTTATATTAACATTCTTCCTTTACCTTACCACGTCGGCTCTTTCTTCCTGAAGATTTCTAGGCTCACGTCTTTGACATTGAACCCATTCATTGCAAAAGAGAACCAACCACCATGCGCCATCTGTACCACCGGATGCCGATCCAGAGCCGCCCCTCCAAGCGCTGATGTGACGCCAACCAACGCCCCAACCCTCAGCCACCTCGCGGCCCCCACATAGCCCCAAAATACGTGCAAACCTGTCGAGTTTGAGTGAGGAATCCGAGCGATTCTTGCAATGGTTTTTGATCATAACCGTTGGTTGTATTGATCTCACCTAGATCTAGATTTTTTTTCTTTTGAAAGTGTACGAATTTGGTGAGGGATCGGAGAGAAAAATCGGAAATGATTTGGGAGGGCCACTACCATTAATTTACTGAAACACGACGGCTTGGGGTTTGGAGAATTTGAGTTTGAGAATTAAACGTTTATATATATATATTTAAATAATATTTTATTCTAAATTTACTTGTTTACCCTTCGAACTCCAAATCAAACCCAACGATTGTCTCCCTAGCTAAATACCCCCATTTCAGACACAATGGGATATGTCCGGTAAGCCAATTCGAACGGTCTTGGTCGATTTAGCGATCGATTAGGTCCGAGCGAAATCTATTCGTTATAGCTTATTAAATATAAACATTAGTATAACCCAATTCTAAACTGAATTAAATCTTATAAATAATCCAATTCACATAGTATTGTGAATTCAGTTATTTCTGACTATTTTGGAAATATAATTCTATTATATTATTTATATTAATTAAATATTCAATATTATTTAATTCAAACCATTTAAATCTCTAAATCACTATTTAAATAATTAAATAAATTAATTATTATTTCGCTAAAAATACGGAATGTTACATTCTTTTTCTCTTAAAAGAATTTCGTCCCCAAAATTACTAAGGTACAAACAGGCCCTATTAACTGGGTTAATTTTTTTTTGTTTACTCTTAACTTCAGTTTCACTAAACCGATTACTTTTAAATAAAAATTAATTAATTTCGATTAACGAAAATTTTCAAAAATTCTAAAAATTTTCTAACAACTTAAATTTTCAGAAAATTTCGCCAGCGTCTCCTTTGTACGGCTCAGTCGATACAACTACAACTCGCCTCTTTGTGTGTTCTCCAATCCAAAAGAATATCAAACAGCCAAGCAGCTTGCCAAACAGGCTCATAAAACCACCAAACTCAATATAACTATAAACTTGTACCTTTTTGTCGGGCATATCATTATATCCTTTCCATCTGTTACCAGTTTTGCATATGCCAATGTCATCCCAATCAAACTCCAATCAATTTCATCCTCAAACTCAATCACTTGGTTCTACCCAAGCCAAATTTCATTTCAGACTCAAGTACTATTCTCGATTCCAAATTCTTAAGTCATCGATCAAACTTACTGGATATCATTCTATTCTAATTCAATTAAATTTCAATTACTACTTAACTGACCTTTATTTTAATTCCAATTTGCTTTCCCAAATTTCATTTCAATATGATTCTAAATCAAATAATCTTTCCTTGGGAATTTTAAACAGTTTACCATATCAAAAATCAAACTTTCCTTTTCATATCCAAAACAACTTATTTCCTCAAAACAATTCGAAACCAAAATCCTTGGTAGTAATCCGTCACTTATAACTTATAACTTGAAAATGAACACTGATGATGTGGCCAACATCATCAGGGTTATTTTCCAGTGACTTAAGTGATTTCAATACTATATCACTTTTCAAAACTCGTATTTAAACATTTCCATTTTGAAATTAAAATATTCTTCTTAATGTTTGTAAAACAATTTATAATCTCCTTGGATTTTAAAATTCTAATGTATTTAATCCAAATCCATTTATAAACACTTTTACAGCTTCTAGGAATTTTAATTCCAATTCTGATTTTAATTTCAGATTTAATTCATCTGATTTCATATATTACATTCATATGAATTCTGATTGGCTATTTACATAACCATTTTACTTTTATAATCTCATTCGATTATAATGATAACCAACACATCAAATATACAATAATAATTCCAATATAAATGCTATCTTTATATAAAAATAAACTTTAGGGTAAAATTATTTCATTTACGCTCTTTTCAAAATATACTACGTCGGTTTATCATGTTCAAGTGTTTTAAAAAACCCTATCAATACAGTGGATCGAACTGATCGACCAGAACTCATAAACAACTCAACCAATAAATCTCCACAATATAAAACAATTTTTTATAAAATCTACAAATATGTTCTCTCGTGTATATATATACTCAACTCAATCTAGGGCACTACTAACCCCACTTCTATTGAGTTACGCCACAGAGCCAAGGTAATTACTTAACCTTCAGCTCTGATACCACTGTAATGAACTCGAATTTTCGACCTAGAAAATCAACATAAAACCCATGTCAATCATTAAGGCATCGAACATTCTTGATCATTAATAGAAAGAAATTAGAGGGTGAGAATAGATAAACAGAAAGTTAGAATAGAAGAAGTAGAACATAAATACAACATCAGAGTAAACATGAGTCTCACAGCGGGACGAATAAATATATTATATAACGTAACTTTGAAATAAAACCAGTATCTGTATACAATACCATTATCGGATTACAACACTTACAACACAGCGGAAATAAACAATAGCTATATTATCCTGAAGCCTCCTGCTCCAGCTCTCCACGTATATATGTAAAATCCCAACTACTTGACTGCCCGTACAAAATTGGGCACCCAAGAGTTTAGGGAAAACAAAACAAAATAAACTCTAGGTCAGTCATGTGACTGGTATGAGTAAACTCCAACCATTTATTTAACTTTTAAAATCCTTTTAAAAGAAAGAATAATCATAAGACCAATCCAGACATAAATACGGATGGTTTTTACCTTACGATAACCCAAAACATTGTTTTAAAATCAATACTCTTCTGATATTATAATAATGTCTAAATCAAATAAATTGTAATCTAGTGGAACGATTTCATCTCACGTTCCACATATATAATATAAAATCAAAAACCGCGGGCGCTTATTTGGTAATGGATTCCAGCTGGCAAGGTATGGGACCACCTTCCGACAATGTATCTCTAGAGAGGAATACAGCGGGTTCAACAAGAACATCTTGTAACCAAGGCTAAACATGACCGGTCACTCATTTCGCTTGCTTGTAACCAAGGCTAAACATGACCGGTCACTCATTTCGCTTGAGTGCACCGAATGTATTATCACCAATGGTTGGGATTGGCAACCGTTTCCCGAAAGGGACAACATTGAAATAGGTTAAAGAAGTAAATGAAATTTCTCTAGATCAGGTGACAATACACCCTAATTGGGAGCTACCCACATAGCCATGCGACCTACCCGATTTTATACCATTTCTCGGTTTTGTGGCTTGAGGCCACGCTTATCTCTGATAGATCAAATCTTTATTCACTTTGAATGCCACATCGTCATACCCGCTAAATCACAAATTGATTTTTTCAAAAATACCACGGGTATACAGCTAAGAGAAACGAATTTCTCCGCCACCAAACGTAAATACGTTTGAAGAGATCAACTTATGCGATCTATTAAATATACTATGTTAGACATTTTTCCGTACAAGGTGTCCTGGGAATGGACAATCCGAAGGCACTATTCTGTAAATCCATCTTAGGCAATTTCTACCTAGGATTGCCAGAACAGGCCTTGCATAAACTCCATCTTTAATTCATCATATTCGATTCGCACGCTAATGTCCATACGGAGTGGTTTTCAGATAATAAATCTAATTCCGGTCTCTTCGTATCGACGATGGAAAAATGGTCAAAATTTTGATACTCGATTATTTATCTATCAAAGGAAAACATCCATACACACAATATCTTATTTCTAAATGAAAATTTTATCGATCAACCATCAATCAGCATTTTTCCCTATAAATTAATTTATCATTAATTTATTCATTTCCCATTTCCATATATTCGTAAATTATTATTTTCTAAATTTAGAAAATATACGTTATTAACATTGGAAAATATTTCCATTCCTTTTTCATGTGTCACTATCCTACCACATCTTTCAGTTTCTAACTATAAACTAGTAAGGGTACAATTCCCTTAATATCAACCCCGAAGGCCGAAACCAACATCAGATCGATACCTAGAAAGCTGTTCAATATAACTAATCTCCAGTCAGTTTCTAATTTCCTTAACTTCATTTCTTATCTTCTTATTAATTCATTGCTTATGCAACTCTCGGATTCAATTTACTAATCCAATTCTGTTACGAAAAACGTTGGTTATAACGATAACGTTATAATCCCTACTTTCGAAATATCTAACTTCAAATATAACTTTTATTCATTAATTTGAATAAATAATAATTAATAAATTTATTAAATAAATAAATCCTGGTTTAAAAACCAGAAAGTAAATAGTACTTTCCTACATTCGATACAATCAAAATCTTATGCATAATTCTCTCTCAAATAATCTCTATTCGATAACTCTCCTTCGAATAATTGTTATTCGATTAACACTCTCTCGAATAACCTATATTCAATTTACACTCTTCGAGTAACTTATATTCGATTAACTCTCTTTGAATAACTTATATTTCAGGTCCACTAAATTTCTAAATTCATTTTTGAATTTAGCACTTCCCAAAAATTTCCAATTTCCTTTTATAAATATTTTAAATCTGCAAAATGTTTGCTTCTAAATCATTATTCACTTTAAAACGTGAATATTATTCCTTTATAGAAAACTGGACTCGTTTTATCCAATCAAAACTTGATTTCATAATTTAAATACAAACACAGGTTCAAATTCTGTTAATATAAATCCACAACTAATCCATTTTCCCCCAAATAGAATCCACTATTTTATTTTAACCCTATTTCCTATCTCATTCAAATATCATTTGAATTCCTATTTCAAAACCCAAGTTTCTTTATAAATGTTTTAATTTATAAAATATTTATTTAAATCCATTATTCACATCGAATGTGAATAATATTTCTTCTATAAAATCAATTCAGTTTGATTTCGCATTTAAAATAATATCCCTTTCCAAATTCTATTTATACTTTAATTTATAGAATTGTTCATACAAAATCTCCTTTTTACTTCTAACACTTAAATCTCATTTATAATTCCCTTTATAACTGCTATGTTCGCATTCAATTTCAAATATCGGTGTCACACCGATATTTACTTCTCCATATAAATTCAGACTTATATATATAAGACTATATATATATATATATTTATTTATTTATCCAATAATAAATATCTTAATTAATTTATAAATATCGCTTAAAACATATTTCTAACAAAAATCTACTTTTATCAATTTTCTCACAATTCTTTTATATCTCGCAAATTCCCGTTTTATAATTCTATTAATGATCTGGAATGTTTGATGCCTAAATGATTGACATAGGTTTTATTTTGATTTTCTGGGTCAAAAATTCGAGTTCGTTATACATTTCAAAGGAGAGGAATTTATTTTTAGAGAAAAATTTCAATCAAGCCAACATTATCTTACGCAAATTCTCGTGATTTTTTAGCCTTATGAGATACTTGCCGAAAAAATTGGTCACTCATGATGAGCAGATAAAGGTAGGGTAGGAAGAAGGAGAAGGGATGGAAATTAAGGAAGAAGGAGAAGAGGAAGAGGAGGAAACATCTCTAGAAAGCATTGACCTTTCAACCATCTAGTTTACAAAGATCTTCTTATGAACCAAAAGAAGATCATTGAGAATCAAAAAACATTAAAATTATCCAAGAGTAAGAAATTTGATAAAATTTGAAACAAAATATTAATTCTTTAGAAGGATTAGTTGGGAACCCGTATTATCATCATCATCACACTTTACTTTCTAGCTTATTATTGTTGTATTCTAATTGAACGTTATATTAGTTTCTAGTTATAGTTTATTATTAAGCAATGTATTACTTAAATCCTAGTATTATTTGTAATCTTTGCATAGAATAAATGAAAGTCTATATTTTATATATCAATTTATTGTAATAATCTCTGGAAATCCTTAAATGATAGACACGTAACTTAAATACTTAAAAACAACTGAACTTTCAAGTTCGACTAGTATATGTTGACATATACTAACCCCTCATGCCGACATATAATGACATTTTTCATAAAATTGAAATTCAAAATTTAAGTAACTAGCTTACGTCTATTCATTTCAGACGACTTTCTACTCTTATAAATACTCCTTTAGACAAGAAAAATAAATTTAAACATCATTATCTTATTCTCTTTACTCTTTTCAACCTTAGATCAAAACAGTGGATACTCCCATCCATAGTTCAATTGAAATTCTCAAGAAAAAACTTGAATTATTCAAGAATGAACTCTCTTTTATTCTACTAATCAAAGATATTTAAAGTTAAGTCAAGTTTAGATGATCAAGGAATAAAAGGCACTTTAGTGTGATTCGATAGATGATATCTTATCGTATCAAAGATAAACCCACAATAAATCCAGAGTGCACCACAACCAAAGACAATGATGATTAAAATGCTATATAAAGGCAGATTTTATCTTTGGCAAACATGATTGGGTTAAAGTAAATAATAGTTTGGATTTAAATAATTATTTAAGACATATGCTAGATTGATTATCTGATTGACTTTAGTTTTGAACATATAATTGGTTTGAAATATATATATATATATATATATATAATTTTGATTGGATTGAAATGCTTACTTCAAAGTTTTATGCTTTAATATATGATGCTTTCAAGTTCTACTTTACATACCTTTATAGTTAATGAATATTCGAGTCAGTGTTAGATTTAGTCAATTATTCAACTTTGTAATAGAGTCAAGTCAAAAGTTAATGTAGTATTTAGGTTAGCTAATATTTGAGTCAAATAGTAGTTTTTGGAGAATAGTAGATTTTTATTGATGACAAAGGGGAGAAATATAAATTATGTACTGATTAAAGGGGAGTTTGGAATTCAGGGGAGTAAAAGTGTTCTTTTATAAAAGGGTTGTCATAATCAAAAGGGGGAGATTGCTAGTACCATGATTGGTAGTTTGATGATAATAACCTCAGGTAATGATATATTTTATATTTACATATGTACTAATGATTGTATAAATATATATTGTATATAATATAGATATTTGTTAGGTATTGATAATGGAAACTGTATAGTATCAAGATAGACTGTCCAGATGATGATTCAAGAGTTAGAGAATGAAGACTCACGAGTATAAAAGAGTTCTAGAATTCAAGATAATCCATACATATTATTGAGTCTTAGATTAAATATTAAAACTCAAGTTGCACTCACCTGATCTCTCTACATCTATTTTGTAAAATGCTTTTAAAGTATATCTATTATAAAAAATCTCTTTACAAAGTGTTTTAACATATTTTTTAATTTTTAAAATGATTTTCGAATGTATTCTAAAAAATAATTTTTGAGTTCTAATATCTTTACTTTGAAATACTTTTATATACCTATTATAATTTATATTTCAAATTTTGATATTTATACTTTATACTTATATTTATACTCTAATTTAATATTATACTTGTATTTTGATTTCAAATACTTGTACTTCATTTTTACATATATATTTTGATTATAATTTAGACTTTGATTTTATATTATCTAGATTTTAAATTGTACTTTATACTTTGATTTCAATTATACTTCATATTTTGATTTTACCCTTAATAATTATGATTTGATGCTACATGTTTGTATTTATATTTTGATTTTATTATATATTGTTTTTTATGTTATACTTCAGTTTAAATTCATTAAGTACATCTTTTATAAGTTTTAACAAGCTTTATTATGTTCGAAATATAGATTTATTATGCTTAGATAATTTCACAAAGTTTCAAATCATTACACATAATTTTATATTTTTAAAACACTTTTTATAAATTATTTATGAAATATATGAGTAGGTTGTTGTGCTACTCGGTACACCAAAAAAGTGACCAGTATTCACAAAATTCTAATTTGAATGGAAGTGTCCATTCGCTAACTGCCACTTCTCTTCACACCTATAAATAATGTTCTTCTAAAAATGATTTTATAACTAGTTTACCTTATTTTCATCACTCTCTCTTCTCTCTCATTGTTCAAAAAAAAATCTATACTTAAACTCTGCTTTTTCAAACTGAATCAACTGAATTAAACTCTGATTTGATTCTACATCAAACTCTCATCATTCTACCAAGATCAAAGTGATATTCTAATTTATTGGAGGAATTGTAGTTAAGATCAAAAGATATAAGTTTGCATAGTTTATAGAAAAAAAATCAATTAACTAATATAGGCGTGACTAGATGGCTTTAAATAATGTTGCGTTTGATTTTGCTTGGAAAAAAGCATATGGGAGTGACTTGTTTGTCCGAAAATTAAGTTGGTTGTGCTTAGAGACTGAAATTCTAGAGGTTGTCTTCTTATAGTGTTGAAATTAAGAAGCATAATTGAATTGATAGTGATTAAACTTCGTATGGTGTAACAATTCGAAAACCCTGCCTCTCAAATCGATCGTAGACCGCACAGGTCCGATCCGAAACGGCAGAAATTCTCGAACCGTTAACTTTGGGCATACAATGCATCAGATAGAAACAAAAGAACTTTACATTATTATTATGACAATTTACATCAGAGTAAAGAATAACAAAGTGCTAATAATAGATACACAATGGAAAATAATATCAGAGATTAATAATTTACAAACAGCGGAAGCATAAATATATATAAATACAAACAGCGAAAGATTACAAAATAATTCAGAGTATAGCTCCAGCCATAATCCAGGATCATGTATAAAGAAATTCTACAAAACCAAAACTACTAGCTGTCCATGTGGAAAATATGGGAACCCAGAGTTCAGGTGAAAAACAATAAACTCCAGGTCAGTCATCAGACTGGTGTGAGAATCAAAACAGTCATTATACTTTATGAAGCTTACCATGCAACAAATAATATGTAATTCCTCAAACTACCCATTTAGGATTTATCCCCAAATTTAGATTTTCAAAATCTAATTATCTTTATAGAAGTTATTTCTTTGGATTTTATTCCTAATTTCCTATTTCAGATCATTTGAAATACATATCTAGCTTTCAAATCAAATTAGCTTTCACTTCGGGATCTCAAACCAAATCACTTAGAGATTTAAATTCCAAGATATCATAAAACATGTTGGGGATCGATGGGGTGCATATAAGATAGTATATATGGTGGGGATTGTGTTAGCAGAAGCAGACTTGTTCATTGATGAGCTATTCATGTTCATCCAGAATCACACAACCTGGTTCAACTCTTATGAACTGACATTTGAATTCTCTATGTTTATTTCATTGATTCTAGTACTAAGATTGATTCACAAAGTTTTAAATCATCAACCATACTTAGTGCTTGGATTCGAATATTTTGGGATTTAGGTGTAATTATTTGTTTAAGGGTTGTTACTAGAAGTTTGAAGTTGAAGATATGGAAGCTTATAGTGTGAACAAAGAGCAGTTTAATGTCAACTACCGTTTATGTCATTTCTAAATATGCTTCTATGAGACATGCATTTGATTTCTTGTGGTAGCTAAATGGTGGAATGACAATAGATGGTTGTTGTGGTTATCTCATGCACTCATCAATGTTTTTGCAGCAACAACATTCAAGATGCTGTCTACGACAAACAAAGAGCAGTTTTGTAGCAAGGAAGTTAAGCTCAGTGGGATGGAGCTGGTTGTGTGCAAATCTGTTTGCGCTTATAACTTTTAGGAATCAGGGACCTCAACATGGGTCATTTATATTTTTCTGTTCTAGATTTTTTTTTCGTTTTTCGTTTCTTTTTTTCATGTATTAGTTAGTTTTCTTTTCATAGCCATGTATTTTATTTTATGAATGAATAATGCATACCCATTTTCTATATATATATATGTATGTATTTGCACCTCCCACTAACGGGGTAGGATTACACCGACCACTGAACAATTAAGGTCCTGGGTCCTACCTATACTATTTGTTCTTTGGGTTACCCGAATCTTTAGCCACATACGAAATCATTTTATATTCCAAAGTGGAAAAATCGTTAACACTAATAATCACAAATAAATTGAATCTATGATAATTTTCACTTCCAAATAATTTGAAAATCATCGGGTTTAGTCCTCGAAATCCATTCTGTTTTATAAAACATTTTTATAAAACCTTCCCTGTCCAAAATCGGGAATAACATTTCCTTTTTCTTATGGAAATCTCATTTCAAAAACCATTAATTAAATTTAAATGAAACAAACAACATCGCTAAACACCTCATAGTCAAATCATGGAATAAATCACTAGGTGTTATTATACAAATATTTCTACCCGACCCAATGCCAAATGTAAAAGCATATTTGCTCATAAACTGGTCGAACACAATCCAAACAATCAATCGACAACAATAAATGTTAAAAACCAAGTATATTTGGTTTCTAACTCTTTCAAATCATTTATTAAGATTTAACATAACTTTTCCATATTTTTAATAATTTTATTATAGCCATATCAGTAGGTTTCCATTTCGGTCACCAAATTGCATTTACCGCGACCGTTTCAAATATTGATTTGGACTTATTTTGAAATCTAACCATTGGATTTTGAAACTTTTCTTTTGATAGCTATTTTCATTTCGAACCCAACACTTTCAGTTTTGGGAAAAACCGACGGTCGGATCTCTCGGTATGTCCATTCGAAGTCAACGACCGAAATTCGCAAACGGTCGCTGCGTGACTCGTCTTATTCTAACCATTTTATAATTTATAATAAAATTCGTCAATTTAGTTTAAACGTATTTTATAAATCGTTTATAAACTCGGTCAAAAACATTTTCAATCTCTAATTCAATTTTAAACCAAAAATTAATATTCCATATTTTGGCATGGCCGACACCCCGACCTTTTTATTGAATCATATAGAGAAAATACATAGGCCATTATAGTGAGAAAACTATAATGAAGAAAACGGAGGAAACAATGCCTCAGTAACTGGAAATACAAAAGAGAAAAAAACAAAAGAAAGGAAAACACAAGTATCAAATTAAATATTGTTGCTCTATTCCAGGTTCGATAGCATAACTTGCATGATCTATGCATTGTCTGATTTCTAGCACAAGCCATATAATAAGTGTTGCATTATCTTTTGATTTTTCAAATGAGAAAAATCCTTGTGTTTCTCTCCTTCCGTATGCACCATAGAAACTCCTTTAACACCATGTTAAGCAATATTTTCTTCAAGTCTTTCGTTCCAGTCTCATTAAAAAGCATCTCCCATTCTTGTTGATTATTTCCAGCAACTCTCCTCTAGCAGTTCTACCATAGACGTTCTTCCATAATCTACCAGCTTCAAGGCATTCGAAATATAGATGGAGATGGATTCACTTTGAACACCACAAAAAATACTTGTACCATCTACTTTCATGCCCATTTGCAGCAATTTGTCCTTTATCATTAGCGCGCCATTCAACATCTTCCAAAAAAGAGTTTTTCTTTGACATCATTCTCAAGCTTCCAAACCCTTCTGCGCTATTTCCACTTATTCGTGTCACCAAACTGAGTTAAGTTTTCATATGCATCTTTGACCTTGAAAGCTCCATCTTTCCTTATCCAGCTCACCGCACTCAAGTGTTGTGTGTCTATCCATTTGTCCTTGATGAATTTCCACAGAGCATTAATCCTAGCATTGTAAGTATTTGGTTCGCAGACCAGATTTGTAACAAACTGGAAAATTTAACGCTCGAATATTTGACAACAATACTTAATTCCTTGCTACTTGTCAAAAAACCAAGTATCGAAAACTCCAAATAGTTATTAGAAAGAAGTTAGAGCGTGAGAAAAAGAAAAGAAAGAAAGATTAGAATAGAAGAAAAAGAAGAAGAACAACTAACCACAATATCAGAGTCTCATATCGCAGCGGAATAAACTATGATATAGAAATATATCTTTATTTAAAAACTTGAAATAATACTTATAATTCATCAGAGTACAGCAGTCATTCAAATCATCTGGACAGTTATAACAGTCTGTCCTTATTTTCAACACACAACGGAATAACATTTAAATATATAATACGTCTGATCTCCTCCAGCTCATCTCTTGAAGTCGGTATCGTCTTGCCTTGAACCTGTACAACTGGGTCTGACCCAACTGGGTCTGACCCGAGCATTACACACGCCAAGGTCAGTCTGGTGAACCAACATGAGAAAACCCACTAAATTATTGGTATCATCCATCTTGGTTTTAAAGTTAAAAATCTTTTCAAAGAAAAAAGATAATCGTAAGACCAATCCACATATAAACACGGACGGTTTTTACCTTACAATAACCCAAATCATTTTTAAAATCAATATCTTTTCTGATATTATAATAGTGTCTAGATACAAATAAATATCAATTTAGCAGAACGCTTGCATCTCACGCTCTGCATATATAGTATACAATCAAAATTGCGGGCACTTATTGGGAATTGGATTTCCAACTATGACAAGGTATGGAACCACCTTCTGATAGTGTATCTCTAGAGGGGAATACACTGGGTTCAACAAGAACGTCTTACAACCCGACCCACACATGACTGACCACTCATTTCTCTTGAGTGTATCGAATATATTGTCACCTATGGTTGCTAGCAACATAACCATTCCCGGGAGATACAGAAATGAAAAGAAGTAACAAATATGAATATTCTCTAGATGGTGACAATACACCCTAATGGGGGAGACCCACATAGCTTTGCCGCTTGCCCAATTTTTGTCATTTCCGGGTTGTGAGGCTTGAGGTTATAATCGTATTTCTAGATCATCTGGCCACCATTCACTTTGAATGTCACATCGTTAGATCCGTCAGATATCACTAATTGACGTCCACAAAAATATTCCAGTGTTCAAGCTAAGAGAAGGTGTCTTCTCCGCCATCAACAAAAATACGTTCGAGAAAATCAATGTACGTGGTCCGTTGGAAATACATTGTCAGATATTCGTCCATACAAGTTGTCCTGGGACTGGACAAACCGAGGGCACTGAGAAGACCCGAACTTCCCTGTGTAGGAAAGCCCGGATTGCTTTGGGAACACGACAAATCGGAACGCAAACAGAAGAATATTTGATTGTTAATTACCACAATTCCATCAGAATACAAGAATATACAAAGTATGAATAAATATTATACATCAGAGAAATATCAGAGATTTAGAAATTCCCAAATGGAAATGGGAGCAAGTCTCGATGGATTTCATCGATGGTTTACCAAGGACTAGATCGGGACATGATAGCATTTGGGTAATTGTGGATCGATTGACTAAGAGCGCAAGATTTATACGAGTCAAATCGACCAGAACTGCAGCTAAGTTAGCAGAATTGTATATGAAGTGGGTAGTGAGATTTCATGGAGTACCTAAAAGCATTGTGAGTGACCGAGACCCGTTGTTTACTAGTGGGTTTTGGAAGAGCTTACAAGAGGCTCTAGGGTCAGAATTACATCTCAGTACCACATATCATCCTCAGACCGACGGTCAGACATAGATGGTGAATCGTATATTGGAAGATCTCTTGAGAGCTTGTATATTGGATTTTGGTGGATCATGGGATGACCATTTGCATCTAGTAGAGTTTGCAAATAATAATAGCTACCAATCCAGTATCGGTATGGCTCCATATGAAGCTTTGTACGGAAGACCGTGCAACTCACCATCATGTTGGATAGAGACTGGCGAGAAGTTTATGCTTGGACCAGATGTGGTGAGGGAAACTTCAGATAAGATTAAGATCATTCAACAACGAATGAAGGCTGCCCAGGATAGGCAGAAGAGTTATGCTGATAAAAGGAGAAGAGACTTAAAATTCTCCGTTGGTGACTTGGTGTTTGTCAAAATTTCTCCGTTGAAGAGCGTGATACGATTTGGCAGGAGAGGCAAGTTGGCACCAAGATTTGTTGGACTATTCCTAGTTCTCGAACAAGTTGGAAATTTGGCGTATAGAGTTGGCTTACCAGAGAAGATGGCGGGAGTTCACAACATATTTCATGTTTCCCAGTTAAGGAAGTTTGTACACGACCCAAATATGACTATTTCACCTGATCAGTTAGAGGACTTCGAAATAGTACCCGAGGCGGTTGGAAACCGCAAGCCGATTCGTATTGTCGAGCACGATACGAAGCAACTTCGAAGGAAGGCGGTGAAGCTAGACAAGGTTCAGTGGGGCGAGAACGAGGATGACTGTACTTGGGAGACAGAGGAGAGCATTAGGAAGACGTATCCAGAACTCTTTGCCTGGTAAGATTTACTTTGCAATTTAGCTATTCCGCATGCTAGGATAGACTTGTTTTGCTTGTTTTGCATGTTTGATTGTTGTTTTATGGGTGATAGGCATGCAGAACCCTTTGTGTGTTTTGGTTAGGGAATTTTGGGGGCGAAATTTCTTAGGGGGGGGGGGGGGGGGGGAGAATGTAACAACCCGCATTCTACGCATCGTAGGATCGTACAATATTTATTTCTTTCCCATATGATGTCGTATGGTCATGTAACTTTGGGAAACAACCATTAGACTCATTTCCTATGTTCATGATTTTTGTCGATTTTTAAATGACCGTTTTTCCCCTAGCTGATCTTGTTTTGGCCATAACTTTTGACTGGAAAGGAATTTTGACCTGAAACCACTTCCATTAGATTCGTTTGATGGTTTACCTTTCCGTAGAGTGGTCATAATAGCCAAACGAACTTACCGTTTGGAAGATACGGCTGAAATAAGGTTTGGAAGGTGAAAAACTGCTTAACCGGGCCAAATAGGATGATTAGTGAATGGGCCCATAACCCATTTCGAGATTAGGGTTATGGCGAGGCTGAAAAGGGTTAGAGATTCATTCCATTTCAGTTTTCTAGCCTCCACTTACCTCTTAGAAACCCTAAAAATGGCCTCCAACCTCTAAATCATCTCCAAATCACCTTCTAATCAAGGATTAAGCTTAGCAAAATCAAATCAAGGGAGATCTACACCAAATCAATGCTAGAGCTGCTGTTTAGCATTGGGATTCGCAGCAAATCAGAGATTTATTTCAGATCTAAGTTTATTTGTGGCTAAGGTGAGTGATTTGCATAGTTCCTCACTAATTATGGCTAATTAAGGGTAATTAGTGTTAATTAGCGAATTTAAACATGATAAAATTCTGGAAAAATATTTATAAAATTCGAAATGATGTTTTAAACCTCTGATATGAATTTGGGTTAATTTGGTTAAGTTTTGCTAATCCTATCATTAGTTTCACCTAAACATGCTTAAGGGGAAATATGGGGTTTTGGGTATGTTTGATTCATTTTAACCTATCATATTGATGTTTTGGTGTTTGAGGTCACTTCTACTTGTTGTTATGACTGTATGGTATGTTTTGTGATTGATTAGAATAGGTAGAATGGTCGAAAACGCCGTCGAGTGGCGTAAAACTGCTTGCTAGAAAAGTGCAGAAAATTGGCCGATCCGGATCGGAACGGAGAAGGGGACCCGATCCGAACCACCTCCCACGCGAGTTCAGAAGCTCCGCTCCATCATCGTATGAAGAAGCTCCGCTCCGCTCCGTAGTACTGTATGGCGACGTGACTTGGAGACTCCGACCCGAATCGGGGTGATAGGAAGGAGACCGATCCGATCCGATCCAGCATCTTGTGAGGACTTCCGATCCGATCCAATCCGGAGCAGAGGAGAAGGCTTGTGCTGGAGACCCGAACCGATCCTGTGAAGAAGGAGCATTCCGATCCGAACCGAATTGATGACTAGGGGGAGATCCAAACCGATCTGGTGATGACCAATAACCCGAGATGCAAAGGTAGTCCAAATGGAAGTTAGAGCTCAGGATCCAGTTGGGAACCAATGAGTTCACTTCATGGTTGGACTTTGCTGCGGGACGTGTGCTAAGGAGTTGTTGACATTCATAACTTCGATTCACCACTGAAAATGGATGATGGGCTACTTATCAGTGCAGTAGAGTCACTATGACTCGAGGGGCAAGGTGATGGTAGCAAGAATACGTTATCAGTGCAGTAGAGTCAATATGACTCGAGGGGCAAAGTGATGCGTAGTAAGACTATGAGCCAGTGCAGTGGGGTCATTGTGGCTCCATGGGGCAGAGTGGACATAGTAAAGGATTAGTGAGGCTATGAGCCAGTGCAGTGGGGTCATTGCGACTCCATGGGGCAAAGTGGACATAACAAAGGATTAGTGGCTATGTATCAGTGCAGTGAAGCCATTTATGACTTCATGGGGCAAGGTGATCATAGCAAGGTATGTTGGGTGATCGAAGTGGTGAATATCGTATGCTTTATGCACTGAGTGAGAGATGTGAGGATGGATGCTATGTTTGATTGTTTGCCATCACTATGACATGCAAACCCCCACCCCCGTTATCTTTACACCATTTGAAATGGCACCTTAGAGTGTTGTACAGTATGTAGTGCTAACTCTTTGGTTGCAGGTCCAGGTTCAGGTATGGTTTAGTCTACCTGTTATTGTTCTGTTTAGATGCTTATCGCTCATACCAAGCTTTATGTCTGATCCATAGTTTTATGTCTCTTCTTATTACTCTAGGTGCTCACACGAGCAGACTAGAGACAGGTTAGCTGGTGATGCGCGAGTAAATGATTCGGAGGCGAGCAGGAGGCTTCCACGTATGATATATAGATATTCTCCCTGTGTCATTGGTGATCGCTACTTGGGCATTAGTAGTGTACCTCCTTTATCTTACTTTTGTTTTTAAGACAGTTTGAAAAGTTGTAATAATGCTAACTTTGGATCATAAGCTGTACTTGGATTTTCCGCTGCTATGTTAGTTGTTTTCGGCTTATGCACTGTCTCACCTGTTTTATGTCAAGTATGTTGTTATTATATTTTGTTCCATGCGCTGTGAGACATTCTACAGGTTCCTTGTTAGTTCATTTTCTTCTTCTTCTTCTTTTTCTGACGATCCGTCCCGTGCTGACCGGACATGTGTACAACGCACTTTAGGAGTAAATGTCGGTTGGTGCGGGGCGGGCCGTCACATGTGTTTTCTTTTTTATGTACTCAATCCCATATCTCTCTAACTCAGTGACCCGAGCCCTTCGGAGACTGGTTTTGAGTACGTGCCCCCATGGGAGGACTTGGGTTACAATTTCGACTTTATTGGACCCGGCTATTATGATCAAATAGAGACCTAAATTGGACGCCCCCATACGGCTAGGATTTCTGATACCCCCTTTCGGCTAGGATTTCTGATTTTGTAATCCAATCTTAGCTTTGTTTGACTTAGTTAACAACAAATAACAAGAATGGACACCCCCTTTCGGCTAAGGTTTCTATTTTTGCGCTGCTCTTTCCAGCATGTTTATGGGACCTTCCGATCTTAGAACTGGTGTTATCTAGCCTAGGCTTTTTTTAAAAGAAAACAAAGAGTGCAGCCTCCCGATTTTGGTGTGCCCTCCATGAATTGCTTGGGAATGACTCTCTCCCTTTGAGTTCTACAAGATGGTAGGTTTGACTATCCTGCCCGATTTGACCAATGCTTTTGGTGCATGATGCTCAATTTTCCCTACATTAGAGACCAATTATGAGCATTAGTTTAGAAATAATTTTTGTTTTTCATGAGATTACTATTCCTGAACGAACATCTTTTATCATGCAGAGTTTTTGCTTAACACAACAAAGGTGAATCACAGGTCATTTCTTGGAAATACAGCTGGAAAAAAAGGACTGTAAAAACAGTAAAAATTTAGAGAAAATGGGCTCGCACATTTCCAGTTCTGGGTTGCACCCAGTGGCTGCTAGTCTATGATCGGCTGTAAGACTTCGGGAGCTTGGGTTATCTCGTGCGACCCGGCCTGATCGGCAATCTTACCTTGCCTCTGGCTTTCTGATGCGTTTTGAGGACTCTTGACATATTGCTGCAGCTGATTTTCTCGGATGAGCTCTTCAATTAAATTTCTCAAGTGTCGTCATTCATTAGTATTGTGCCCAGGTTGATTATGAAACCAGCAGAACTGAGACGACCCCAAATCCCGTACAGACGGAGACAAGGGTAATCCGTGTAACATAACACAGAAACAGATAATAGCAGAACAGAATTAAATAAATACACCAGATAATGAACAATAGAATATACTGGATAAAAGTAATCATCATAGTTACACAGTATACAGGATCTTACTTAGTACAAATACAGTTCAGCTATACATAAATGTCTACAGCGGAAAACAAACAAAATATGTACAATAGGAGCTGAACAGCATAAAAAGAGATAAATGATAGAATCCATCTTCAGCTCCAGCTATCCAGAAAGAACCAGCTAAACTTGAATACAAGGCTGCCCGTGTAGAAAAAGGGGCACCCGAGTTTGAAAGTGAAACAAACTACGAGTCAGTCATGGGACTGGTATGAGAAATCTACTCAACACATATATAATATGGCCAATCACAGGACCACGCCACTTTCGTGGAACGGGTTTACTCCATTGGATTTCCAGTGCTTTAAAACAAATTATTCTTTTAAACAACGTTATGCTTTTTATGAAAATGAAGCCATTATAAAACTCAGTTCCCATCACACAATGCAACGCAAACCGGAGGATAGAGTTTTTACCTTATAACGGCCAAAATATGCTTGATACGAATAAAACAAAGGCATTTGATATTATTGCTAGTGTTTATATGTTTTAAAAACAATTTCAAATCATAACTATCAATCATAGGCGGCATGGGTACCATATATCATATCGCCATATATATATACAATCAAAACCGCACGGTCACGTATCTGGAAATTGGATTTCCGTCATGAACCAAGGCAAAAGATGTAGGATCTAAATTAACCCTAGAAGGGGGGTGAATAGGATTTATCGCAGATTTTCACAGAGTAATTAAATAATCACAGCACAGATAATAATCAGAATAAATGCGGAAAATAAATAACACACAGATATACCCAGCTTCGGCAAAACCCTGCCTACTGCTGCATTCCCCAAGGTTTCTACTATGAGTTAAAATAATCTCTACGCTTACAATCCCCTGTAAACTCGCGACACTCGCTCCCAACTGTTCTTAACCCTACGCTCAAAACCCGGCACTGGTTTCTATCCCCGAAACCAGATTTCCCCGAATTACAATTCCCGTAATTCGTCTTCCCTAGATTTTACAGATCTAGAAACTGTTTGTTTGTTTTTACGAATTAAACAAAAACAAATGTAAAATAAAATAAAAAATAGAAAAACCCTTAGGAGTTAAAATAAATAGGTTGTCCCCTTTTAAAAAGCTTGACCGGCCTCTTCTATTTGCCCTAGCCCCTTTATTCTTTGACCCGATCTCCTTTTTCTCTATGAAAAAAAAATGGCGGCCTAGGGTTTGCGATCTAGGGTTTCCTTCTTGCGATCTAGGGTTTCCTTCTGGAATCCGATTCTCTGCAAAATGATTGATCGTACTCTTGCTCTGATGTTTGTCGATGTTGGTCTCGTGCTCTGATGGTTTTCTGGTTCTTCGATTTGCAGATTCACTCGATCAAGATCCAAGTGAATATTGGTATGATTTTTCCACTTCTAATTTTTCTTTGATTGTGTTGAAACTTGGATGATTTTAAACCAGTGATGAATCAGTGTATTTATAGGATTAAAATCCTAGATTTATGCTCTGATTTCGTATAAGACTCGGTCGAGATATATACATAAATTTTGGACCTTGAACTCTTCGTGGCTTTGAATTGTTCTTTAACTTCTGGAGATTTCTTTGATTTGAATATTGCTATGAATACTTCCATTATTCTGGAGTTACTTGCGTGTGAAAACCCTGAACTTTGAAATTGTCTCTTCGAATCAAAAAAATCCATATAAATTTACTAGAACTTTGATGATTTCAAACTGAATATTCTGCTTCCTTAACAACTGGTATAAACAAATGCTTAGACTTGTTCATGATATATACGAAATATTGGTGCTTGACAACTGCTTTGAATTGAGCTTTTCGTGATTTCTGAAATTTCATATATACTTTCTGATTGACCGTTTCTAAAATACACTTTTCAGTAAATTTTTGAGTTGGTCCTTTTGTTGCTTCCTGGATATTTCAAACTGAAGAGATACTATATTTGATTGAGAAAGATGTCCTATTCTTGTGGGTTTATACTCGTATATAAGCTAATTCTAGACTTTGAATTTAACTTTGAAACATCCTTATTTTTGTGGCAATATATTTCGAATATTGTTGAAGCTTTGATAACTATTTTTCTGGCAGTATTTTTCACTTTGACCTGAAAGTTGCATCATGACTTGTGGACTTTGAGATATTCAACCTTGCGTGAGAATTTGTTGCTTTGAATTGGTTGTGATATTGTTCCCTTTGAATAAATACTTTTTCTTAAAAACTGTCTCCATAAATAAGAACTGTTATTGCACTTGTCTAGCCACTGTACATGTGGTTTTTGCTGGTTTCCTGATTATTTTTTTATTGCTTCGAACAGACTTGTTTGGCTAATGCTTGTAAACAGATTTGAATTGATAAGAGCAGATATTTCCCTTTGATTTTCCAAAACTCTTGAACTGGTGCTTTACTCTTGTGTTTTCAGTATGAATCATGAACTAAAAACAGACTGGCCTGATGAACTGCTATACTATATCCATTGTTCTTCTAACCATCTGTGTACTCTGTCATTGTCTTGTTTGGCCATACACACTGATCATATATATATATATATATGTGTGTGTGTGTGTGTGTGTGTGTGTGTGTGTGTGTGTGTACACTGTCATGTTGATACTTCTGCATTATATACTTGACCCTTGATTTGCTGCCTTGATCTTCCTTTGAACAATACAGTTATCATTCTACTGCTTTGAATTTGAACTGATATTGTACTTCTTGTTGGTCTGTTGATGCTCGAGTAGTTTATTGCCATTTCCTGTATGGATACATTGAACCTTTAATACTTCTGCTTGCTCGATCACTGATAATACTTGTATTCGAGCTACTGCACTTTTGTCTTGAGTTATTTTTATATTTGATTTGGTCATTGAATTTGGTTTTAACTGATAAGAGCAGTTTTGATCTTGATCATCCCTTAGGATGCTTGCACTGCTCGACTTGCCATGATTTTTGGTTGCATTTGTTGTGTTGATACTTGTTGTTTTGAACATGTATGTTGAGTCTTGCTGAAGCATTAGTTAACATGTCCAATAATAGATTTGTACACATTTGTCCTTCCATGCATTGCTAGTCTGAACTCTTGCTTGTTTGCCATGCTGAAAACATGCTTTCCATGCTGTACTACTGATCTCGGCCATTTGTCCATTTGATTTGAATCATGCTGAGATGAACCCATGCTCCAATACTTGACCCACCTGTATAATTTTTAATGTCTTGCATAATGGACCATTGTTGTGCCATGTGGCATCGGCCATTCATGTTGTACTTGTCCATTGAATTGATACTGCACTTGTGCTTTTGCTAATTTTTTTTTTTTAAATGATAAAGACAGTTTTTGCCTTGATTTGCACTGAGTCGAGAAGGTCCACGTGACTACTCCTCAGTTGCACACTGATTGGCGAGGCAGTGCACACGTGTATACACGTGTGTACATGCAGCCATCAGACAAGTTTTTTCTGTCCCTGCATATCAGACCAAGTCTAGAAAAATGATGAGAAACACACTGTAATTCTGAGGCAGAATAAGAGGCAAAATAAAATTTAAAAAATAAATTTTTATTTTCTTGTATTCTATTTTATTTTTGTTGCAGTCTACTGTGTGTTCTTCTTGTGACAGGTATGAAGACAGGACTTGACTGAAGGCTGTGAAGACAGAAGATGGAAGACAGAAGACAGTAAAAAAAACAGTGTCAATGTATGAGAGTATCTGTATATGTGAATGTAAATGTAGTTGTATAGAGTGAGTGACAGAGTTGTATGAATGAAATGTAGTATGTCAAATAGTGGAGTTATAAAAGATGTACTTTTTGATATTGAAATAAAATATTTTTATTTAAATAAAATACTGTGTGATTGTTTAAATTTCTGTATAGTTATATTTTATTTAAATAAAAATATTATAATCCTGTCTGTTGTGTAGTATACCAGTACAGTTACAAACACATTCAATAATAAAATATATTTGGTTGTTATCATCAAACAAAAATCATGTAATTGTGTATACAACACTGTTATATGCAACAATCTCCCCCTTTTGATGATGACAAACAAATAAGAGATTTTGAATGTGTTTGAACATGAAATATATTGCTCCCCCTATTTGTATGCTCCCCCTTCAACTGAACTCTCCCTATATATGTGGAAAAATTGAATGTATTAAATCCAATTGACCATTCTCCCTCTAGATATTTAACTTCCAATCTTAAAATATTTTTGAATTAATACTCAACAATCAAAATCTTGACCATTCTCCCCCTTTGTTATCATCAAAAGAATAATAGAAATTGAAGCAGTGATAAATATAAACTATAAATATAAATTCAAATCAAGAGAGAGAATATATATCGTAAAACCCATTTAATCAAACAAAAATCATAATAATCTTTAAATCAGAAGCAAATTTCACTTTCAGAATGAATGGATTTACGATGGATTTTATCGAATGAGGAGAGTTCAATAAAATTTGAATATTTAAATATGAATTTTAAAGATTTTAAATATGCTAAAAAAAATGTTAAGCACTTTCTAACCACGCATAGCCCAAAGGTCTTTTTAATGGGGTTAGTAGTAACTTAACTTTATCCTTTCTAATGAGTTCCATCCATGCACAGCCCAAAGGTCTTTTAAGTGAGAATGAAAGCACATAGAAATTAAGGTAATTCACCCACGCATAACCGCGAGGATTTTTAAATGGGAGTGAATACCAAGGATAAATTATTTACTTATTTATTTAATTTTTTTAATTTCAAGAATAATTAGAACTCCCCAAATTAAATAAAACCATGATGAATGACAGAAATATGGTAGATATAGAAGATGGTCGTGAAATAAGCTCTAATTCAAAGATATTATAAAATCTGTCTAATCATCATGAGATTTAAAATAATATCTCTTCTAGTTATGAATTATACCATAGTCGCAACTCATCACAGTTTCATTAATCTATCAATAATTTTGATGAGTCCCAAAATGGTTCAAATTTATCAATAATTTCAATTTTTGAATAAATAATCAAAAATAATTTTAAAATTGAAAATATCAATTTCAAGAGGAGTTTTTTGAAAAAATCAGTTTCAAAAATCAATCAGTAAAATATGACATTATCTAATTTTTCTAATGCTGATTGTTCCTAGACAATTTTGAAAACAACTTATATATTTAATTCAAATTGTCTATCAATTTTAACTAAATCCAGTTACTGATTTTCTAACTTATCATTTAATCACCAACACACTTAAATGAATCAAATCAATTTCCTTATCAGAGCAGCACAAGATCATATTCAAAGCAAGAATCACAAGTGACATCCTCAGAGAATTTTTAGACAAACTCAAGAAAAGTCAACTTATCAAATCTGAAGATAATTGTTTGAAATCACCAAAAAAAAACAATTTTTTATAATCCAAGAATTTCAACAATCCATAACGAATGATTTCACAAACAGCCAAGTAGGAATAAAAGTACGAGTTTAGAGATCATACCTGTCTTACCATAATCGATGTGAACCAATGAATCTCCAACTCTGAATCTATGGCTAAGGAACTCCAAATGATTTGAATTTTATCTCACTTAAGCACAGTTGTTCCTTAGCCTCCTACGATACCTACATGTTTATATGATCGAGTGGTCTAACAAAAGTTGTTTTACCACTCTTATCTTCGTTTACATGTTTTGGTACCCAAACCTGTTTATATAACAATCCATTACTATTCACTAGCGTACCCTTTGGAACCCAAATTTGTTTAGATTTTCTTAAATTTATTTTGTTAATTTTTGGAATCCAAACAGATGTAAATGAATTGTTTTTAAACGAGTTATCAATTTGTTTATGATTTAAAAACCCTTTGAAATTATTAAATTTCAAAAATTCAATTTGATCGTTTTCAAAGCCAATTAAAGGATTTTTAAAATCATTAAAATTTTGTTTTTCAACTTGATTAGATTCAAATCCAAGTCCCTTTTTATTCTGAACAAAAAATTGATTTTTTAACAACATATTCAATGATTTCTCTCCTTTAGAAAATTTAGTCAAAGCTGACTCAAGTCGTTGAATTTTAAATTTAAGATCGCTATTTTCTTTCATTAAATTTGAACAACGATTGATAGCGGTTTTCCTCTTTTCAGCATCAGTTTGTTTTAAAATCAAATTTTCGTTTTCAAGTGCTTTGATTCTAGCATTGGACTTGGAAATTTCAATTTCAAATTGTTTTTGCTTTTCAAAATCAAGTTTTTCAGATTCTCTAAACTTTTCAATCACCTTTCAAAATCAAGATTTTCATTTTTCAAATTCATGTTTTCACTTTTAAGTAACTCAAGATCAGTTTTTAATTTCAAAAAATCGTTATTCAAAAATTGACATTTTTTGCATTCTGAAAACGGTGAATTCTTAACTTTTTCAAGTTTTGTTTCTAAACTGTTATTTTCTTGAACTAGTTTTGATCTATCAAATTTTAATTTCTTCACTTTTAGTTCAAGAGAGTCAACAGTTTTTGTGAGGTCGTGACACATTAAAATCAAATCTTTATAAGTAAAATTCGATACCTCACTAGAATCCTCTTCACTACCTTCTGAATCAGATTGAGCCATAAGACACAAATTAGCTTCTTCTTCATCACTTTCAGAAACTTCTTCTCCTTCCTCGTCATCCCATGTAGCAGCAAAAGCCTTCTTCTTCCTTCTGAACTTCTTCCTCTTTTCATTTTTAAGCTGTGGGCAATTTGGTTTGATATGACCGGGTTTCTTGCAGTTGTAGCAAAACACTTCATCGTCTGAATTATCTGAACTTTTAGACTTGTCGGTTTTTGAATTCTTTTTTCGTGGTTTGTATTTTCCTTTGGCCCACTTTTTCAAAACCATGGCTAGCTCTTCAGCGGGATCATCATCATTACTTTCAACAGAATTATTTAGAGCGATCGTCTTTTTCTTTGATTCAGAATCCTTTCGTTCTTCTCTTGCTTTTAACTCCATCTCGTAAGTAATCAGATATCCGATCAACTCTTCCATGCTTACTTTATTCAGATCTTTTGATTCTTGTATCGCCATCACTTTAGATTCAAAATTCATCGGTAGCACTCTCAATATTTTTCTGATCAATTCCACTTCGGTATAGGTTTTGCCAAGAGCTTTTGCATTGTAGACTAGTGACGAGAAGCGTCCATACATCTCTTTTATATCTTCATCTCGTTGCATAGAGAAATTTTCATATTCGTTGTTGAGAAGAGCGAGACGAGATTCCTTCACTTGAGATGTACCTTCGTGTGTGACCTCCAACGTATGCCATATTTCCTGCGCAGTCTCACAATGAGAAATTCGATTAAATTCAGTTTTATCAAGAGCACAGATTAAAGCATTCATCGCTTTGGCATTAGTTGAAAATAATTTTTTATCATTAGCATCCCACCTGTCTTTTGATTTAGGAATTTCAACACCACTAACTATAACAGTGGGTGATCTATAACCCGTTTCAATAATATCCCACACGTCATAGTCGACTGAACTCAAATAAATTTTCATCCTAGCTTTCCAATATGCATAATCAGTTCCATTAAACATTGGTGGCCTAGCTATGGACTGACCCTCAAAAACGCGTTATTAGACAGATTCATGACTCTAGAGTTAAAATAAAATAAAAAATTACCTGCTCTGATACCACTTGTAGGATCTAAATTAACCCTAGAGGGGGGGTGAATAGGGTTTATCGCAGATTTTCACAGAGTAATTAAATAATCACAGCACAGATAATAATCAGAATAAATGCGGAAAATAAATAACACACAGATATACCCAGCTTCGGCAAAACCCTGCCTATTGCTGCATTCCCCAAGGTTTCTACTATGAGTTAAAACAATCTCTACGCTTACAATCCCCTGTAAACTCGCGACACTCGCTCCCAACTGTTCTTAACCCTACGCTCAAAACCCTGCACTGGTTTCTATCCCCGAAACCAGATTTCCCCGAATTACAATTCCCGTAATTCGTCTTCCCTAGATTTTACAGATCTAGAAACTGTTTGTTTGTTTTTACGAATTAAACAAAAACAAATGTAAAATAAAATAAAAAATAGAAAAACCCTTAGGAGTTAAAATAAATAGGTTGTCCCCTTTTAAAAAGCTTGACCGGCCTCTTCTATTTGCCCTAGCCCCTTTATTCTTTGAACCAATCTCCTTTTTCTCTGTGAAAAAAAAATGGCGGCCTAGGGTTTGCGATCTAGGGTTTCCTTCTTGCGATCTAGGGTTTCCTTCTGGAATCCGATTCTCTGCAAAATGATTGATCGTACTCTTGCTCTGATGTTTGTCGATGTTGGTCTCGTGCTCTGATGGTTTTCTGGTTCTTCGATTTGCAGATTCACTCGATCAAGATCCAAGTGAATATTGGTATGATTTTTCCACTTCTAATTTTTCTTTGATTGTGTTGAAACTTGGATGATTTTAAACCAGTGATGAATCGGTGTATTTATAGGATTAAAATCCTAGATTTATGCTCTGATTTCGTATAAGACTCGGTCGAGATATATACATAAATTTTGGACCTTGAACTCTTCGTGGCTTTGAATTGTTCTTTAACTTCTGGAGATTTCTTTGATTTGAATATTGCTATGAATACTTCCATTATTCTGGAGTTACTTGCGTGTGAAAACCCTGAACTTTGAAATTGTCTCTTCGAATCAAAAAAATCCATATAAATTTACTGGAACTTTGATGATTTCAAACTGAATATTCTGCTTCCTTAACAACTGGTATAAACAAATGCTTAGACTTGTTCATGATATATACGAAATATTGGTGCTTGACAACTGCTTTGAATTGAGCTTTTCGTGATTTCTGAAATTTCATATATACTTTCTGATTGACCATTTCTAAAATACACTTTTCAGTAAATTTTTGAGTTGGTCCTTTTGTTGCTTCCTGGATATTTCAAACTGAAGAGATACTATATTTGATTGAGAAAGATGTCCTATTCTTGTGGGTTTATACTCGTATATAAGATAATTCCAGACTTTGAATTTAACTTTGAAACATCCTTATTTTTGTGGCAATATATTTCGAATATTGTTGAAGCTTTGATAACTATTTTTCTGGCAGTATTTTTCACTTTGACCTGAAAGTTGCATCATGACTTGTGGACTTTGAGATATTCAACCTTGCGTGAGAATTTGTTGCTTTGAATTGGTTGTGATATTGTTCCCTTTGAATAAATACTTTTTCTTAAAAACTGTCTCCATAAATAAGAACTGTTATTGCACTTGTCTAGCCACTGTACATGTGATTTTTGCTGGTTTCCTGATTATTTTTTTATTGCTTCGAACAGACTTGTTTGGCTAATGCTTGTAAACAGATTTGAATTGATAAGAGCAGATATTTCCCTTTGATTTTCCAAAACTCTTGAACTGGTGCTTTACTCTTGTGTTTTCAGTATGAATCATGAACTAAAAATAGACTGGCCTGATGAACTGCTATACTATATTCATTGTTCTTCTAACCATCTGTGTACTCTGTCATTGTCTTGTTTGGCCATACACACTGATCATATATATATATATATATATATATATATATATATATATGTGTGTGTGTGTGTGTGTGTGTGTGTGTACACTGTCATGTTGATACTTCTGCATTATATACTTGACCCTTGATTTGCTGCCTTGATCTTCCTTTGAACAATACAGTTATCATTCTACTGCTTTGAATTTGAACTGATATTGTACTTCTTGTTGGTCTGTTGATGATCGAGTAGTTTATTGCCATTTCCTGTATGGATGCATTGAACCTTTAATACTTCTGCTTGCTCGATCACTGATAATACTTGTATTCGAGCTACTGCACTTTTGTCTTGAGATATTTTTATATTTGATTTGGTCATTGAATTTGGTTTTAACTAAAAAGAGCAGTTTTGATCTTGATCATCCCTTAGGATGCTTGCACTGCTCGACTTGCCATGATTTCTGGTTGCATTTGTTGTGTTGATACTTGTTGTTTTGAACATGTATGTTGAGTCTCGCTGAAGCATTAGTTAACATGTCCAATAATAGATTTGTACACATTTGTCCTTCCATGCATTGCTAGTCTGAACTCTTGCTTGTTTGCCATGCTGAAAACATGCTTTCCATGCTGTACTACTGATCTCGGCCATTTGTCCATTTGATTTGAATCATGCGAGATGAACCCATGCTCCAATGCTTGACCCACCTGTATAATTGTTAATGTCTTGCATAATGGACCATTGTTGTGCCATGTTGCATCGGCCATTCATGTTGTACTTGTCCATTGAATTGATACTGCACTTGTGCTTTTGCTAATTTTTTTTTTTAAATGATAAAGACAGTTTCTGCCTTGATTTGCACTGAGTCGAGAAGGTCCACGTGACTACTCCTCAGTTGCACACTGATTGGCGAGGCAGTGCACACGTGTATACACGTGTGTACATGCAGCCATCAGACAAGTTTTTTCTGTCCCTGCATATCAGACCAAGTCTAGAAAAATGATGAGAAACACACTGTAATTCTGAGGCAGAATAAGAGGCAAAATAAAATTTAAAAAATAAATTTTTATTTGCTTGTATTCTATTTTATTTTTGTTGCAGTCTACTGTGTGTTCTTCTTGTGACAGGTATGAAGACAGGACTTGACTGAAGGCTGTGAAGACAGAAGATGGAAGACAGAAGACAGTAAAAAAAAAACAGTGTCAATGTATGAGAGTATCTGTATATCTGAATGTAAATGTAGTTGTATAGAGTGAGTGACAGAGTTGTATGAATGAAATGTAGTATGTCAAATAGTGGAGTTATAAAAGATGTGCTTTTTGATATTGAAATAAAATATTTTTATTTAAATAAAATACTGTGTGATTGTTTAAATTTCTGTATAGTTATATTTTATTTAAATAAAAATATTATAATCCTGTCTGTTGTGTAGTATACCAGTACAGTTACAAACACATTCAATAATAAAATATATTTGGTTGTTATCATCAAACAAAAATCATGTAATTGTGTATACAACACTGTTATATGCAACAAAAGATAGTCCTTACCGACTTTGAGACGCTCTAGCCTGCCCCTCAGGATCAGAGCTCGAGTGACCCTTGGATTGTCCGGGCCGGTCGACTGGTGTGGATTAAAATTCCTGAACACTGCGTTTCCCCACCCTTTGGGGTGTAAATGAGCCAACGAATGGCTCCATCGGACCCGGATCGTCCGATCTAACCGAGGCGCCTCGCAACAGCAACAACCACACAGGTGAAAAGTATATAAATGTCAGGGCTGGTAGGTCACTGACACCACCCTAGCTAGAAAGAAACGCAGCCCCTCCCTGATGTCCTCTCCCGTTTCTGGTTCATACCGGGGTGTGAGGCTCGCGATTTTACGTTATACACAAAGCTACGCCACACAGGCGGTGCTTTGATCATCACCACAAGACTTTGCTTTTCAACAGAAGCCCTGATCACTGCATCTTAGCATGCCACACAGGAAATTCATGTCATGCGACTGATGTCCATCGATATACAACCTCTAAGCTCATGCGTTTCAGAGAAGGGCGTTAAGCAAAAGAATAAATTCTCCGTCGCCAAACAGATGCATATTTAATAGAGATCAATCAACACAGAATAAAATCCAATGTCAGACACACAGTCCATTTACAAGTCCGTTCTGGGTCTGAACGAAACCGGAGGCACTAAATACCTCGCAAACCCATCGATCACCACGTACGTCTGGACGATCACCACTCATTATCCATATTTTGGGATGCCTCCCAATCAGGACCTCGGTTACCATCCAAACGAGGTGAAGATCTCCGGTCTTCGACCACCGTCTTCATCTTCGACTTTCAATCGTCGGTCAATTATTTGAAATGAGAATTAACTCGGCCTTTTCAAATAATTCACGTATAATTAGAATTTCAAATCAATTTATTTCAATGGTTAAATCATTCGACAACACCAATTTTGTTCTTTTATGTAATTTTCACACCAAACACATTCAACCATCAAATACCACATAAATCGAAAAAATTCAGTTTATTTCCATTCCATATCGTTTATGATATTTTATAACGATTTATCGCTATTTTTATTTATTATAAAATAGCTAATTTATTCAAAATGACGCTTCGGGCCATAACGCGGCCGTGGCGCTGTTTTTCGTCAGATTTGATTTACACATATCTGAAAATCTAACCGTTGGATCTTCACACAATTTTCATCATTAGAAAGGTCTTTTCAAAACGGATCCAACGGTTCCAGTTTCGGGAAAATCCGACGGTCGGATCTCCCGGTACAATCGTTTGAAGTTACGATTTCAAAATACGAACTACAGCGTCGTTATTCGATTAAATATAGTTATATATATATATAATCGATTCTGGCACTGTTTTTCTTCAGATTTGAATTAAACATTCTAGACAATCCAACCGTTGGATTTTTGCAAAGTTGGTGCCGTTGGAAAGATTTGTCCAAGGCGAACCCAACGGTTGCGGTTTCGGGAAAATCCAATGGTCGGGTTTCCCGCACTAGTTGTTTGAAATCACGGTTTCAAAACACGAACTGCACGGCCACGTTTCGTTTTAATTTTATTTATATTTATATAATTATATAAATATAGATCATTCAAAAAAAATTCCTATATTGTTTCCTCTTCTAATATTTCACTAACGCCTTTAAATTTTGGAAAATTTCGCCATAACCTCCTTTGTACGGGAGGGGCTGGGAAAATTCCCAAATAGCCACACGGGCGTCACATGTCAAAAAAAAAGAAAAAGGAAAAAGCCAAGCGGCTAGCCAACAGGCTCATAAAATCATCACCCAAACAAAACAGTAAATGTGTACCTATTTGTCGGGCATAAAAATTTTATTCCTATTCTCTAGCCCCTTTGCTATAACCTGTTCAATAAATATGCATGTACATATATACAGTTCTTATCACTTGTCATTTTCCATTCAACTTCATATTTGATTCCATTTGATTTAAAAACACCATTCATTCTAATGTTGCATGCATAGGCAAAAATCATATCATTAGCTAATTAATGAATATTTCAACTCATGCATATTTATTTGAACGAGTTGCTATTTTAACACTTCACATTTCAACAATCCATGTATATAATAAAAATGTGATTTTTATTGTAAAACAATTCATTTCAAAACACTATTATTTTATACAGTTTATATAGGAGATAAAAAAAGGATTTTTATTATAAAACAAATTTTTTTAAAACGGGATTATTTTACATAGTCCATATAGTTGATAAAAGGTGATTTTTATATTTAAAACCCGAATACCATTCAACACATGAATTTCTAATCAACGAATGGATATCGATTCAACACATGAAGGTTTTCTATAGTTTCTATATATAGATAAAAATGTGATTTTTATATTTAAAACACGAATACCATTCAACACATGAATTTCTAATCAACGAATGAATATCGATTCAACACATGAAGGTTTTCTATAGTTTCTATATATAGATAAAAATGTGATTTTTATATTTAAAACACGAATACCATTCAACACATGAATTTCTAATCAACGAATGAATATCGATTCAACACATGAAGGTTTTCTATTCAACGAATAAGTATAGTTTAAGCAAATGAAAATAATTCAAACACATGAATATTATTCAAAATTTCGGCAGCATAACGGCAGGGTAGTTAAAACTGGGACCGTCCCTAGTACGGCTCCTCGCTCTACCTTAAAACCACGCGGTTTTTGACAATGGGAATCATGCATCTAGTTCGCACGCAGGCGGCATGTATATATTTATTTCATTTCCACAAACTAATCTTATGTGGTTTCAACCAAATATTTCTCAATCACAAATGGGTATTTTTCAACCACAATCAATCAATATCAATCACAAACAATCCCAAACAACCATTCGCTATCAATCAATTTTCACACCAACCACAACCAATAAATATCGTCCATGGTTTGTGGACGAGGGGCGTATATATATATATTTATATATATAGCAATTCACTTCTATTTCAACACATATATAATTTTTACAACGCATATATAACTTATACATCGAACATACAACTTATACAACGCTTATACAAGAGGTGTACAACGCTTATATAACTCATACATCGACTATATAATTTATACATCGTCGTTTTCCATATCGTTTATAAATTAGAAATCTCACATTGGGTTCCACTCCACAAAAAATAGCAGAAGGCTCAGAAAAATATGCGGTCTCTTCTAAAATGCAGAAGACGTCCTCACGGTCCCGGCGTCTCTTGTTTCACCGAATTTCGATCATATAGCAAAAAGATACGATTTTTCAAAGTTTGCAACACTTTTAAATCTCAAAACAGTTCAAAATTGATAACAGCCGTACCTTGCCTTTGATGTTCAAAACTAGGTTTAGCAATAGTTTTCAATCCGCTGCACTTGGTCAAAATCCAACCATACCACGACGTAGGGCGTCGTGAGGCGCACCTATCGACGCCAGGTAGGCCCCACTCGATTGCAGGTGGAGGGCGTGGCGGGGCTTCGACGGCGTCAGGTTGGGAGGGCCAGATCTCGTCGACGGCTGGAAGGTGGATGTCGAGGGTGGCACGGATTTGTAGAGGGGAGAGAGAGCTTCGAAAAGTTGAACTGGGGTAGGGGTCACCGATGAAGGGATCGGCCGGATTTTGGCCAGGAAGAAGGGAGCTTCCTTCGCTGTCGATCGCGTTTAACGGGGGGGGGGGGGTTCTGATTTTTTTAATTATTTTATTAATGAAAGAATTTTCCTATTGGTCGATATATATATTTATTCAAAAATTGGGGTTTTCTTAAACGGACTCAAAATCAAACCCAACGACTGTCGTCCCTAGCGTTTTACCCCCATTCCGAACACAATGGGATATGTCTCGAAGGTCCATTCGAATGTTTCAGTCAGTTTTCCTTTAAATTAAAATATAAAACATTCAATATTTGATTTGAACGTACATTTCAATTTGCCAGGGCCACAAACTGATTCGAAAAATTCCAGAAAAATAAATCTAGCTATGTTTCGACGATACGGTCCCAACAAAACTAGTTTCGTTGAATTCTGAGACCGTTTGCAAAAAGGCCCATTTCTGGTCGATCCAATTTAACTGTAATTGACCAAAACACGTTTTCTTTTGCCACGCTCACATACTAGCTTCAAAAATTATGAAATTTGAAACCTAGCAATAACTTCACATCCCGGATCCAACAAAAGGGGTTTCGTCGATTTCCGAGGTCGTATGCAAAATAGCCAATTTCACGGGCTATATAAATTCCATAGCGACCTTTCTAAAAATTCATTCGGCCATAACTTTTGCTTTCCACTATGAAAATTTGATTTTTCAGATTCGTTAGAAAGGTGTTCACTAACAGATTTAAATATTTTTGGTTTTACTAAAATCCGTTTTGTTTTGCACCCGGTACAGTCCGACAAAGTTTGAATCCAATTTTTGAAACTGCAGCGCCATTTCAGGCCTTGTTTATAATTATAATTAATTATATTCGTTTTCAATTGTCGATTCAACTCACTTTTCATCTCTATTATTTAAAATATTTATTTTAAATATTTAAAATCCATTATTTTAGCCAATTTAAAAATTTTAAATTGGTTCAGATTTTCTGGGTCGTTACAATCTCCCCCACTTAAAACTTTTCGTCCCCGAAAAGGAACAAAGTCGAAAGTGGTTTGATAAATCTACAATCACTCAACACAACAACCAATCCAATTGTTTTCAACCTTTCAAAAATATACTAATCAATTTCTATACTCTTTTTAAAATCATTCAGACTATAGAATTTAAAAGTGCACATCCATGGAAAGAAAATAACAATAGAGTAGAGAATTAAATGGTAATGCAAAGTAGGGTAAATGTACCTTGCACCAGAGTCAATCAGAGATATCCACTCGGCATCTAGGATAAGCTTTTTGAATGCTCTCCTCAGTTTCCCAAGTACAATCTCGCGGATCTCCACTCCATTGCACTTTGACTAAGTGAACCTTCTTGTTCCTCAGCTCTTTGGTTTCTTTGCCGATAATCTTTAGCGGCTCTCTTCTCACAGCTAATTCTGGAGTAATTTCAATATCCTGCTGAGCTGCTTCTTCGACAATCAAGTCTGGATCATGAACGTGCTTTCGAAGTTGAGATATGTGAAATACATCATGAACTCCAGGCAACCAATCAGGCAATTTGACCCTATAAGCGAGAGTCCCGATCCGTTCCAGAATAGGAAACAGACCAATGAATTTGGGTGCCAATTTCCCTGTTTTACCGAACCGGATAACTCCTCTCATCGGCAATACTTTCAAATATACATAGTCGCCAACAGCAAAGGATATATCTCTTCTTCTCCTATCGGCATAGCTCTTTTGTTGGCTTTGAGCGGCGAGTAATCGCTTCTTAATAAAATCGACTTTGTCGGCAGCTTCTCGAATCATATCAGGACCCAACACAAGTCTATTTCCAGGTTCCACCCAACAAGCAGGAGATCGGCACGGTCTACCATACAATGCTTCGAATGGCGACATTGTCAGACTCTCCTGGTAGCTGTTGTTATATGAGAATTCAGCCAAATGCAGATGGTCTTCCCATGATCCACCGAAATCTATAACACAAGCCCGCAATAGATCTTTTAAAATACGATTCACCCTCTCAGTCTGACCATTTGTCTGAGGATGATAAGCGGTGCTCAAGTTCAACTTCGTTCCCAGTTCGACTTGAAATGCTTCCCAGAATTTGCTAGTGAATATTGTATCTTTATCACTGACTATACTGAGCGACACTCCATGTAGTCTAACTATTTCCCTGAAGTATATTTGTGCCAGACTCTGAGCAGTTCTGTTTGATATGACAGGTATAAAATGGGCGGTCTTCGTGAAGCGATCTACGATCACCCAAATACTGTCATTTCCTTTCCTGGTTTTGGGCAGACCATGAATGAAATCCATAGAAATATGTTCCCACTTCCAGCCTGGAACGTCTAGCGGTTGTAATAATCTAGCTAGTTTCTGTTGGTCGCTCTTGACTAGATGGCAAGTAGGGCATCGGCTAACATATAAAGAAATGTCCCTTTTCATCGACTTCCACCAGAAAGTGAGTTTGATGTCATTGTACATTTTGCTTACTCCCGGATGGATACTAAGTTTCGACTTGTGGCATTCATCCAGTACTTCCTTTCGAAGCTCAGGAATGTTAGGGACACAAATTCGACATTTGAGCCTTAGAATTCCATCCTTATCAACTTGAAAACTCGAGGACTCGCCTTTCTGAATTATCTCTCTGATCTTCTGAATGAAGTGATCATCCTTTTGAAGAGCAGATATTTTATCTAGCAATGAAGTCGTGATAATAAAACTGGCGATCATTTCATTCTTTCGGCTTAATGCGTCGGCCACGACATTGGCTTTTCCTGGAGTGTATATAATTTCAAAGTCATATGCTGCAAGAAACTCCAGCCAACGTCGCTGCCTCAGATTCAGGTCTTTCTGGGTGAACAGATACTTTAGCGACTGGTGATCTGTAAACAGTTCAAATCTCTCACCCAGAAGATAGTGTCTCCAGATTTTCAAAGCGAATACTATAGCCAATAACTCAAGATCATGAGTGACATAGTTTTTCTCGTGAGGCTTCAGCTGACGGCTAGCATAAGCGATCACTTGGTCTCTTTGCATTAACACTGCGCCAAGGCTTTCTCTAGAAGCATCAGTCCAGACTTTCAAATCCTGATTGCCATCGATGATGGTTAACACTGGGGCTGTCGTCAATCTTAACTTTAGCTCTTCGAAAGCCTCCTCACTTTCTGGAGTCCATTTGAATTTAGAGTGCTCCTTTGTAAGCTTTGTTAAATGGCCAGATATCTTCGAAAAGTTTTTGACGAACTTCCGGTAATAACTAGCCAATCCGAGAAAACTGCGGACTTCTGTAGGGGTACTAGGCTGTTTCCAGTTTTGAATAGCTGTGATTTTGCTTGGATCCACAGCAATTCCTTCTTTCGATACGACGTGGCCTAGAAATTTTACTTCATCTTACCAGAATATACATTTGGAAAACTTTGCCTTCAATACGTTCCTTCTGAGAATTTCCAGAACCTGTTCCAAATGCTTTTCATGTTCGGCCTTTGATTTAGAAAAGATTAGAATATCATCAATAAAAACTAGAACAAATTTATTCAAAACTCCTCTGAATACTCTGTTCATTAGATCGACGAAATAGGCTGGAGCATTACACAAGCCGAACGGCATTACTAACCACTCGTAGAATAAGTCGGGACCTCTGAATGCTGTCATTGGAACACACTCTTCGGCAATTCGAAGTTGATGGAAACCTGTAGCTAGGTCCATTCGTGAAAATACTTGTGCTCCATTTAATCGATCTAACAAATCATCAATCCGCGGCAATGGATATTTGTTCTTTATAGTCTGTTTGTTCAGATCTCGATAATCCACACATAGACGTAGAGTACCATCCGATTTCGGGACAAACACCACTGCTGCACCCTAATCAGAGAAACTAGGCCTGATCAGACCCTTCCATACGAGCTGTCGTGTTTGATTGTCTAATTCCTCCTTCTCTTTCAAGGACATTCTTCGAATAGCGTGAACTACCGGCCTTGCATTGGGAATCAAAGCGATCTTGAAATCTATTTCTCTCTGCGGAGGTAAGCGAACAACTTCTTCGAACACATCCGCATAGTTCTTGATGACAGGAATCTCTTTCACTAGGTCGGGAATATTCTCTGTGATTTCAGGGACATTTTCTATTTGGGCTGGAGAAACATTGAGAGCTGCCCAGAAGTCTTTTCTATTAGATTTCCGACCTTCACACGGTATGGTTATATAACTCCCTAATTTAATCTTAGCTCTAACAACTCTCTTGGCGCATCTAACCTCTGCTTCATATTTGGTTAGCCAATCCAATCCCAGAATAAGATCGAATTCATTAAAATTCATAACGACAGAGATAGTAGGGAATTTATAGCAGGAAAAAGAGACAGGCACCCCACAAACCCAACTGAGATCAATGGAACCCCCAACTGGATTTTGGACAGTCATTGGTTCCTGGAGCTTCTTCAATTTTAAATCTAACTTCTTGACTGCACTCTTTGCAATAAAGCTTCGTGATGCGCCAGTATCAAATAGTACTTTAACTGGAATGTTCTTGACATTGAGCGTGCCTTCTAAAACATCAGCCCTTTCCTGAGTAGACGAAGATGCAAGCACTTCTGCTACTTCATTTACATGTACTGCCTCAGATTTCCGAGATAGCGGGCAGGCCTTGGAAAGATGGCCAGCTTGATGGCATTGACTACACTTCCTATTCTCCTGAAATCCCTTCTTGGGTTTGAACTTATTCTTTCTTTGTTGGTTCCAATATTTGCAGCTTATCGCCAAATGGCCTTGTCTATTGCAACTCGAGCACATGGCGGTCGTTACAGGTTGGTTCCTAGGTTCAGCCCTTTTCCTCTTGGCACTGGGCTTCTTATTGACCTCCGACCTCCTACTGGCTTCAGGGATATCAGTTTCCGACTCTGCTTTGTCACTAGAACAGACTTCTTCTTCGTCGCATAACATTCCTTTCTTATGGAGATCTTCATACTGATAAGCCATATAAATCATTTCAGAGAAAGGAAGTTTTACATTCCTCAGTACACTATTCTGATATCTCCTTTGCAGGCCATGAATAAATCTCAGATTTTTCCTCTTTGGATCTTGAATCAGATGAGGAGCAAAGTGAGCAAGTTCGTTGAATTTCTTATGATATTCTGGGATGGTCATATCACCTTGTATTAGATAAGAAAATTCATCACATAATCGCTCCGTCGCTTCGGGAGGAGTAAATCTTTCTAGGAAAATTTCTTTGAATCTGTCCCAGGTGATATCACCTTCTAGATTATCTTTGATGATTGTTTCCCACCAGATTAAAGCTTCTTCTTTGAGCGCCCAAGATGCTACTAACCGTTTCTGGTCATCTCTCAACTGGATGCGCTCAAATATTCTTTCGACAGAACTCATCCAAGCTTGAGTCTAAATTATAGATTCATTGCCCGAGAACTGTGCACCGTTCAGATTTCGATATCTCTTTAATAGAGCCTCTAGATCGGGTTCTGCATTTCTCCTGTTTCTGACACTCATTTTTCTAGTACTTCTGCAATTAGCAGATCAAGTGTCAGGTCACAGAAAAGATATTTTAAAACATAGAAACACCTACTTCAATGTAGATGTGTCTATCGAGGTGTAATTTCATTCTGTTTTACTCATACTAGGATATTGCTGATCCTATCTGTATAGAGTTACCCGTCCTAGAACACTACTGGTTCTATTTCTGACGACTTCGTTCCAATGTTATATTCCAGAACTAAGCTTAACCAAAGCTCTGATACCACGTTGAGACGACCCCAAATCCCGTACAGACGGAGACATTGGTAATCCGTGGAACATAACATAGAAACAGATAATAGCAGAACAGAATTAAATAAATACACCAGATAATGAACAATAGAATATACTGGATAAAAGTAATCATCAGAGTTACACAGTATACAGGATCTTACTTAGTACAAATATTTCAGCTATACATAAACGTCTACAGCGGAAAACAAACAAAATATGTACAATAGGAGCTGAACAACATAAAAAGAGATAAATGATAGAATCCATCTTCAGCTCCAGCTATCCAGAAAGAACCAGCTAAACCTGAATACAAGGCTACCCGTGTAGAAAAAGGGGCACCCGAGTTTGAAAGTGAAACAAACTACGAGTCAGTCATGGGACTGGTATGAGAAATCTACTCAACACATATATAATATGGCCAATCACAAGACCACGCCACTTTCGTGGAACGGGTTTACTCCATTGGATTGCCAGTGCTTTAAAACAAATTATTCTTTTAAACAACGTTATGCTTTTTATGAAAATGAAGCCATTATACGACTCAGTTCCCATCACACAATGCAACGCAAACCGGAGGATAGAGTTTTTACCTTATAACGGCCAAAATATGCTTGATACGAATAAAACAAAGGCATTTGGTATTATTGCTAGTGTTTATATGTTTTGAAAACAATTTCAAATCATAGCTATCAATCATAGGCGGCATGGGTACCATATATCATATCGCCATATATATATACAATCAAAACCGCACAGTCACGTATCTGGAAATTGGATTTCCGTCATGAACCAAGGCAAAAGATAGTCCTTACCGACTTCGAGACGCTCTAGCCCGCCCCTCAGGATCAGAGCTCGAGTGACCCTTTGATCGTCAGGGTCGGTCCACTGGTGTGGATTAAAATTCCTGAACACTGCGTTTCCCCACCCTTTGGGGTGTAAATGAGCCAACGAATGGATCCATCGGACCCGGATCGTCTGATCTAACCGAGGCGCCTCGCAACAGCAACAACCACACAGGTGAAAAGTATATAAATGTCAGGGCTGGTAGGTCACTGACACCACCCTAGCTAGAAAGAAACGCAGGCCCTCCCTGATGTCCTCTCCCGTTTCTGGTTCATATCGGGGTGTGAGGCTCGCGATTTTACGTTATACACAAAGCTACGCCACACAGGCGGTGCTTTGATCATCACCACAAGACTTTGCTTTTCAACAGAAGCCCTGATCACTGCATCTTAGCATGCCACACAGGCAATTCATGCCATGTGACTGATGTCCATAGATACACAACCTCTGAGCTCGTGCGTTTCAGGGAAGGGCGTTAAGCAAAAGAATAAATTCTCCGCCGCCAAACAGATGCATATTTAATAGAGATCAATCAACACAGAATAAAATCCAATGTCAGACACACAGTCCATTTACAAGTCCGTTCTGGGTCTGAACGAAACCGGAGGCACTAAATACCTCGCAAACCCATCATCACCATGTACGTCTGGACGATCACCACTCATTATCCATATTTTGGGATGCCTCCCAATCAGGACCTCGGTTACCATCCAAACGAGGTGAAGATCTCCGGTCTTCGACCACCGTCTTCATCTTCGACTTTCAATCGTCAGTCGATTATTTGAAATGAGAATTAACTCGGCCTTTTCAAATAATTCACGTATAATTAGAATTTCAAATCAATTTATTTCAATGGTTAAATCATTCGACAACACCAATTTTGTTCTTTTATGTAATTTTCACACCAAACACATTCAACCATCAAATACCACATAAATCGAGCAAATTCAGTTTATTTCCATTCCATATCATTTATGATATTTTATAACGATTTATCGCTATTTTTATTTATTATAAAATAGCCAATTTATTCAAAATGACGCTTCGGGCCATAACGCGGCCGTGGCGCTGTTTTTCTTCAGATTTGATTTACACATATCTGAAAATCTAACCGTTGGATCTTCACACAATTTACATCATTAGAAAGGTCTTTTCAAAACGAATCCAATGGTTCCAGTTTCGGAAAAATCCGACGGTCGGATCTCCCGGTACAATCGTTTGAAGTTTCGATTTCAAAATACGAACTACAGCGTCGTTATTCGATTAAATATAATTATATATATATATAAATATAATCGATTCTGGCGCTGTTTTTCTTCAGATTTGAATTAAACATTCCAGACAATCCAACCATTGGATTTTTGCAAAGTTGGTGCCGTTGGAAAGATTTCTCCAAGGCGAACCCAACGGTTGCGGTTTCGGGAAAATCCAATGGTCGGATTTCCCGCACTAGTTGTTTGAAATCACGGTTTCAAAACACGAACTGCACGACCACGTTTCGTTTTAATTTTATTTGTATTTATATAATTATATAAATATAGTTCATTCAAAAAAAATCACTATATTGTTTCCTCTTCTAATATTTCACTAACGCCTTTAAATTTTGGAAAATTTCGCCATAACCTCCTTTGGACGGGAGGGGCTGGGAAAAATCCCAAATAGCCACACGGGCATCTCATGTCAAAAAAAAAAAAAAGGAAAAAGCCAAGCAGCTAGCCAACAGGCTCATAAAATCATCACCCAAACAAAACAGTAAATGTGTACCTATTTGTCGGGCACAAAAATTTTATTCCTCTTCTCTAGCCCCTTTGCTATAACCTGTTCAATAAATATGCATGTACATATATACAGTTCTTATCACTTTCCATTCAACATCATATTTGATTCCATTTGATTTAAAAACACCATTAGAATGTTGCATGCATAGGCAAAAATCATATCATTAGCTAATTAATGAATATTTCAACTCATGCATATTTATTTGAACGAGTTGCTATTTTAACACTTCACATTTCAACAATCCATATATATAATAAAAATGTGATTTTTATTGTAAAACAATTCATTTCAAATCACTATTATTTTATACAGTTTATATAGGTGATAAAAATAGGATTTTTATTATAAAACAATTTCTTTTAAAACAAGATTATTTTACATAGTCCATATAGTTGATAAAAGGTGATTTTTATATTTTAAACACGAATACCATTCAACACATGAATTTCTAATCAACGAATGAATATCGATTCAACACATAAAGGTTTTCTATAGTTTCTATATATAGATAAAAATGTGATTTTTATATTTAAAACACGAATACCATTCAACACATGAATTTCTAATCAACGAATGAATATCGATTCAACACATGAAGGTTTTCTATTCAATGAATAAGTATAGTTTCAGCAAATGAAAATAATTCAAACACATGAATATTATTCAAAATTTCGGCAGCATAACGGCAGGGTAGTTAAAACCGGGACCGTCCCTAGTACGGCTCCTCGCTCTACCTTAAAACCTCGCGGTTTTTGACAATGGGAATCATGCATCTAGTTCGCATGCAGGCGACATGTATATATTTATTTCATTTCCACAAATTAATCCTATGTGGTTTCAACCAAATATTTCTCAACCACAAATGGGTATTTTTCAACCACAATCAATCAATATCAACCACAAACAATCCCAAACAACCATTCGCTGTCAATCAATTTTCACACCAATCACAACCAATAAATATCGTCCATGGTTTGTGGACGAGGGGCGTATATATATATATATATATATATATATATTTATATATAGCAATTCACTTCTATTTCAACACATATATAATTTTTACAACGCATATATATAACTTATACATCGAACATACAACTTATACAACGCTTATACAAGAGGTGTACAACGCTTATATAACTCATACATCGACTATATAATTTATACATCGTCGTTTTCCATATCGTTTATAAATTAGAGATCTCACATCGGGTTCCACTCCATCAAAAATAGCAGAAGGCTCAGAAAAATATGCGGTCACTTCTAAAATGCAGAAGTCATCCTCACGGTCCCGGTGTCTCTTGTTTCACTGAATTTTGATCATATAGCAAAAAGATACGATTTTTCAAAGTTGGCAACACTTTTAAACGTCAAAACAGTTCAAAATTGATAACAGCCGTACCTTGCCTTTGATGTTCGAAACTAGGTTTAGCAATAGTTTTCAATCCGCTGCACTTGGTCAAAATCCAACCATACCATGACGTAGGGCGTCGTGAGGCGCGCCTATCGACGCCAGGTAGGCCCCACTCGGTTGCAGGTGGAGGGCGTGGCGGGGCTTCGACGGCGTCAGGTTGGGAGGGCCAGATCTCGTCGACGGCTGGAAGGTGGAGGTCGAGGGTGGCACAGATTTGTAGAGGGGAGAGAGAGCTTCGAAAAGTTGAACTGGGGTCGGGGTCACCGATGAAGGGATCGACCGGATTTTGGCCAGGAAGAAGGGAGCTTCCTTCGCCGTCGATCGCGTTTAACCGGGGGGGGGGGGGTTTCTGATTTTTTTTATGAAAGAATTTTCCTATTGGTCGATATATATATTTATTCAAAAATTGGGGTTTTCTTAAACGGACTCGAAATCAAACCCAACGACTGTCGTCCCTAGCGTTTTACCCCCATTCCAAACACAATGGGATATGTCTCGAAGGCCCATTCGAATGTTTCAGTCAGTTTTCCTTTAAATTAAAATATAAAACATTCAATATTTGATTTGAACGTACATTTCAATTTGTCAGGGCCACAAACTGATTCGAAAAATTCCAAAAAAATAAATCTAGCTATGTTTTGACGATCCGGTCCCAACAAAACTAGTTTCGTCGAATTCTGAGACCGTTTGCAAAAAGGCCCATTTCTGGTCGATCCAATTTAACTGTAATTGACCAAAACACGTTTTCTTTTGCCACGCTCACATACTAGCTTCAAAAATTATGAAATTTGAAACCTAGCAATAACTTCACATCCCGGATCCAACAAAAGGGGTTTCGTCGAATTCCGAGGTCGTATGCAAAATGGCCAATTTCACGGGCAATATAAATTCCATAGCGACCTTTCTGAAAATTCATTCGGCCATAACTTTTGCTTTCCGCTATGAAAATTCGATTTTTCAGATTCGTTAGAAAGGTATTCACTAACAGATTTAAATATTTTTAGTTTCACTAAAATCCGTTTTGTTTTGCACCCGGTACAGTCCGACAACGTTTGAATCCAATTTTTGAAACTGCAGCGCCATTTCAGGCCTTGTTTATAATTATATTTAATTATAATCGTTTTCAATTGTCGATTCAACTGACTTTTCATCTCTATTATTTAAAATATTTAAAATCCATTATTTTAGCCAATTTAAAATTTTTAAATTGGTTCAGATTTTCTGGGTCGTTACAAGAACTTTCCGGAATTTTCCTGTTGTTCTGTGATTCTTTGTGGATTTACCAGTGGAAATATACCTGAGTCCTTCGTGGCAAAGTAGATTTTGTCTGGAGTTTCATTCAAGGGTGTCAATTTTGTTTGGTTAAAGAATTTTGACTTCTTATGTATTTTACTATCTCTTCCATCAAACCCTCTCTTATGCCCACAATCATCCTTCTGAATTATCTGGGGAGATTCATCGCTCTTCCCTTCCTTAATAGTGCCATTCTTCGTGTTCTTCTGGATGTCTAGGGTATCAGTTTCCATGCTCATGTACTCGTCGGCCTTCTTATAGAACTTTTTTAGAGTCTTTGGTTTCTTCATCTTGGGCCACTTCTCGAATTCTGACTTCTTATCGATAGCCCCTTTCAAGGCTGCCAAAAAGTACCAAGGCTCCAGCTCTATAACCTCTGCCGCTGCAGCATGGAAGCGTGTAAGGAAGGCTCTGATGGTTTCTCTGGGCATTTGTTCCATCTCGCTGAGTGACATCACGTCCCTTACTTTGGTGATATGCAATCGGAATTGATCTTGAAATCTCCTTACCAGGTCAGCAAATTGGTCAATACATTTAGGTGGAAGTCTGGTGAACCATAATGAGGCCACACCCTCCAGGCACATAGGAAAGTACAGACACTTGGTTTCATTAATGGCCCTAGCTCCATTCATGTGCTAGTCGTACTTGAACAGAAAAATGGTTGGATCTCTGATTCCGCTATAAGGTGCCAATGCCGAGGGTGTAAATTTCTTCGGGAATTTTGCTTGACAGATTTCCTCTATGAATGGGTTTCTGCTGGGGGAAAAATCCCACTCTTTCTCCTCATCTTCTTCGGTCACCTTCTCCTTCATTATCCGCTGGATCATGTCTGTGATGCGCCTCTCATCACCTACTTGTTCATCGGGATTGGCACTGACGCTTTTATCGGTGCGACTCCGGTTTAATCTTCGGCACCGTACGTCCTTTTTGAGGGAATATTACGTTGGTGGGGCTCACGGCGGCCTGATCCGTACGTTCTTCTTTGCGCTGTTGAGATCTGGCCTTAGAATTCTCAACGTCGGCCTCTCCCCTGTCTCCCACTAGGGTGTGAGGTCATTCAGGATCTAAGGCCGATGAGTCCTCTTTTTCGCCAGTATTAACCACAGTGTTTGGCGGTAACAAATTGGCTTGAACATTGGTTAGGACGTCAAACCTGTCCATTATCATCTTCGTTGTATTATCCATTCTTTCATTCAGGCCGGTTACAACCACATTCAATTCATCTCGCGTTATAGATGGCCTAGGAGTACCTCCTGCCCTTTTATTCGATATTTGAGGTGCAGCTTCGTCAGCATTAGCACCCCCACTGATCGTAGTAACTTTAGTTGGTTTGCCGCCTTTCTTCGATCCAACCATGGTTTCAAAAGAGAAAGCGTTTTTTGGGAAAAAAAATTTTGACCTATGAAAGGGAATTATGAACACGACCCCACGGCGGGCGCCAAAATGTTTACACCAAAAATGGTCTAAACACCCAAGGTACTAAGTTGTACTTCACCAACTTGGAAAGATCTAAATGGAACCGTGTTTAATCAACAATTAAAAATGAAAAATGCAAGAAAAGTAAAGTAGAGGTGAGATTTAGAGTGGTTCAGCCATTGATTAGGCCTACGTCCACTGTAAAGGTGAGTTTCAATCTTATAACGAGAATTACAAAATACATCAATTCTCTCTTTTCATACATCTCTGCATTCACTCAATATATCCTTATGTGACCGTTCTTATTAGCTCAAGGGTGCTCGTCTTTTGGCTGCCATTGTATGGCGCCGTTTGTCCCTACGGCTACACCACAAGGTTGCTCCCGCTTATGTTGAATGGGCGATTTGCTTTGCTTTTGTGCTTGAAAGATCGACCTTGGCTCCCGCACCTAAGTCACGATTCGTGTCCAACTTTGATTGGAGGTATGGTCACATATGATGTTGCAAGTGCTCGTATTGCAGCTTCATTTCAGGCTTGGTGTTTTGACAGGAAAATAGTGAGCAACTTTATGGGATATGCGACCTCTATCCTTTTTGGGCCGCATTTCTCATTTCATATCGCGCCATCATTTTTGGTTGTACTGGTTGACTTGACTTGGGTTTGTCATTTGGATCTGGCTCTGTGCGGTTGCATCCTGTCTGTTGTGAGTCGTTTAAGCGCCTTAGATAACATTATGCACGACCGACCCTGATGGCGCCCGTTCCGCCTCCTTTACTCGATGTGCATATGGATTTTTTAGGGATTAACATTAATTAACATTCATCCTCCTTAATCCTACTCCGTATCATATTCCCCTTACTATAAATCAACTTAGCACCTCCCAGTAGAAAACACACACCATTTCCCTCTTCATTTTCCATTTATTCTTCCATGAATTTAAAAATTAAAATCACCGATATCCTTCTCTTCACTTCCTCTCTAACTTCATACAAAACTCATGCAACTCGATGGCCTTTCCTAAATCACGAGTTCAGATCTGGAACGCACAACACCGTGCTCATTTCGACACTTTTTTCTCCTTTAATCCCCAAAAATTGCATTCCATCCTCTATCCAAATATAACCAATGAATTCATCAATCGAAGCTTCAATTTGACCAAAACAAGAACCTTATGTCCTTAGAAACTCACATAAGTCACGTTGTAAAAATCCCAATGACCCAAATCTTGATCGATCCCGTAGCTCAGCTCACCAGATTGAAGAGCAACTCGAATGGAGTTCGAATATATATATACATATATATTACAATTTCTAGGATTTAATTTCATATTCTTTTGATTTTTCAAAGTGGAATTGCTCACGTTTTGGAAATTTAGGGTGGTGGCCATAGTTTTGACCTAAGGAGAATGAGATGAAGGTTTGGAGAGAATAAGACATCATATAGGGTGGGTATATATTTTTATTTAATTCATTTATTTTATTCGATCGTTTCCTTCGTTTGTCATTTAAAAATTCGTATGATCACATACGAATCTTGTTTTAGATGAAAATTGACAGATAACTATAATTTAAAGTTACAGACCCAATGAAATTTATTCGTCAAATTCTGAGTCCGTTTTCTCCAGCAACGTATTTTTATAGTAAAAATATTGACCATTTTGCACTTAAATTGCTCACAGTCACATACTAATTCCGAATGGAGTGAAATTTCAAATCTAACAATAATTTAAAATTTCGGATCCAGCAAAATTGGTTTCTTCGAAAACGGAGCTCGTTTGCAAAACGGATATTATTAAGTATGTAATATTATTATAATATTATTAAATTCCAAATTATGCAAATTAATAATAAACTAATTATTAATATCGCACATACCCAAATGAAATATCACATAGCTGTAAAATAAACATACTTGGGTTTTAGATTCGATATCATAATTTTCTATTCAAATGGTATTCAATTTATATGAAAATGCTTTCATTTTATATAATAAGCTGTTATAATTTATAAACGATTCCATAACGACTTTTTGGAATTTTGTTTTGGATATAACTTACAATTTATAACTTGAAATCTCAATTTTTCACTTTCGCTAGAAAGTTATACTTAAACAGATTATGGTATTTCTTGTTTTATAGAAATCCGACTTATATTGAATTCTGTACATTCTATTAAAGTTCAACACTAAATATTTAGAATTACCGCGATGTTACGAGTTCGTTTATAATTAATATAAACATATATGTTCAAACTTCCTTTAAAATTTATTCTAAGTCATCAATTCTCAAAATAAATCATTTTAAATATTTAATTTGCCGAGTGAGTTCCCTGGACTTCATTCAGACGGGTCGGAATATGTTGTTCAAGTTGAATATCAATGGAAACCTGAAGTGTGTTCAAAATGTAATGTTAACATACTTTATCTCAGTGCCGTAATAATAGTGACAACTTTGTGGGCAATTGACAGAGCGAGGTGGAAAAGGTGAGTAAGGATAATGGGGAAAGTCAACCAACCTATTCGACCTAAAAACTTAAGCAATGATGCTGAAGTTGCTACAAATAGGAAGGCACAATGGATAAGAGTAAATAGGAAAAAAGGCAAAATCTCTCATGCTTCAGAGAATATTTGAGTTGGAGATAAGGATAAGGTGGTGAATGCTACACAGTTCAAAGGAAGCACTAGCAAAGTGAGTGGAAACGGTAATTTGCAAAACTTGAACATGTTTGGGGTTCTTGATGGATTGTATAATGAAATAAGGCAGAAAGGAAATGGAGGTGGTTCTGATGTTAGTGAGGTACTAGTAGGCGCCACGAAAGTAACTGAAGATGAAAGCCAGGAAGTTGCAGTGCATACTGCATGCAACGATATCGAAGAAGGAAATAAAGAGAAAGATTGTGGGATGTGTAGCAACGGAAACCAAACCAGTTTGAATCAAGGTATTTCTATCCTCATGAATGTTCTGTTGAAGGACGTTCTGAACTTTGAAAAAAAAAAGCAGTGATGCAATTCGTAGTGATAATTACACTACTGAAACAACTAGTACCAACCTTGTAACTGGAATAATATTGGCATAGGAAAACTCTATGCTTCTTCAACCTGGAAGGCTGGAAATGAACTGGAAAATGGTGTGTTTGAGATTAGCACAAGCAAAGGTAATCTTAATAACAATTTCAATGAGTCTGTTCTTCTGGACAACTTTTTGCTACACAACTTCAGCATTGAACTGGATAAGGCTGGTCAAGATTGGAAAAAGACTCCTGTTGTTAAAGCAAATGCAACTAATCACATCAATGAAACTGTCCAAGATTTAGGAATTGAACAGTGGTAAAGTGAGTGGTGATTTATTCAATCAAAAAGAAATCTTATAAACCTTATGCAAAAGAACTACAACTCTTTCTTGAGCATGAAATCTCCAACAACTAAGATAAAAAAAAGCAAGAGGCCATGTCCGAACCAGCGACTACAACGTACACTCAATCGAAGACCCACTCGCCAATTCCGTTCAAGCCGAGTTTCCTGAACTCTCAAAGCCCTAAGAGTGACAGTGCGCTGAAGAAAAACATCTACACACATATTGCTCCTCCAGCGGCTTATAAGGCTCCCTTGGTGCCTGTTAATGTGCCTAAGGGGGCAGCTCTAGTTAACGACGAGACAGTGAAGACTCCTCTAACTTGTAGCAGGAAGAGAGAGTTGATGAAGGTGCAGCTAGACAAAGGCTAGCTGCTATGAGTTATTGTGTGCGCACCTTTGTTGCATTGGGTAAGAAAACGTGTTAACACTTTTATGTGCTGCTTTGTAGATTTGTAAAGAGATTGAAAATGTAATCGTGGTATCCCTACATGGGAACTAATCTATTCAGTTGTAATGCTTGCATTGCATCTGTTTTGCCTATATTTTTCTTAATAATATAGTGTTATGGATCACTATAAAAATCGGTCAGCCTTGCCAAAAAAATTCCATTAAAATCAATTAAAACTCGTATTTTAAATTGACAAAATTTTTGGTCGTTATAATCTCCCCCATTTAAAAGGATTCCTCCCTTGAAATCGAAGACGGAACTAAAGGTCGTTTACTTAAACAACTCAGCCTTCACTCTAACAAACTCTAGCCCTTTAACTTTTCAAATTCTAAGATCTTTCAAATTTCTCGAAATTTGGCTAACGCCTTAATTTTTCGAAAATTTTGCCGTAACCTCCTTTGTATGGGTCAATCGTACATCTACAACTTGCCACTCAACGCCCTTATCAACCAAAAATAAAATCCAAAAGCCAAACGACTTGCTAATCGGCTTAAAAAATCATCGAACCCAACCAATACAATAAATATCTATCTTTGTCTCGGGCATGCAATTTTATTCCTCTTCTTAGCTTTCATATAATAACTTAATCCACACACACACACACACACACACACATATATCCAATTCCAACTAATTCCCAGTTCGGTTCAATTTAATATTAAATTTGACTTGGTTCAATTTAACTTCTATTCTCATATTGGTTTTATCTTTCCAATATTTTTATTAGTTAAACTTATTATCACACATCACAACTAGCAATCAATTGGTTAATTAAGTTTTCAAATTTTTATGTTGTCAAAACATATATCTTTTATGTCCTCAAAGTATATTTTTAAAATCAGATTATATATATATAATAATCAAAAATACGTATCTCATATCAACATAACTCCCTCAACTCATTCTAGGGCATTACTAACCTCATTTCTAATGCGTCACTCATTTTAGGATACTACTAATCCTATCTCTAACAAGCTATTCTTGTAGGATGTTACTAATCCTATCTCTGATGAGTTCTTTTATTCGATTTTAGTGGGTTGTACCCCAAAGCTTTTGAATTAACCAAAGCTCTAAAACCATTTGTAACGACCCGAAAACCCTCGCCTCTCGAATCCACCGTAAACCGCATAGGTCTGATCCGAAACAACAGAAATTCTCGAACTATTAACTTTGGGCATACAATGCATCAGACGGAAACAAAAGAACTTTAAATTGTTGTTACAAAAATTTACATCAAAGTACAAGAATAACAGAGTACAAATAATAAATAGACAAATGAAAAATAATATTGAGATTAATAATTTACAAATAGAGAAAACATAAATATATAAATACAAACCGCGGAAGATTATAAAATAATTCAGAGTATAGCTCAGCCATAATCATGGCTCCCGTATAAAGAATATCTACAAAACCAGAACTACCAGCCGCCCATGTGGAAAATATGGGCACCTATAGCTTTGGTGGAAAACAACAAACTTCAGGTCAGTCATTGGACTAGTGTGAGAAATAAAATACCTGTTATACTTTATTTTTAAAATGAGGCATATCACGGGACCATGTCGTATAACACGGAATGGGTTTACTCCACATGAATGTCAGTGCATTTACAACTACCAAAAAGTAGACTTATAAAGCCTACCTGTAACGAACCAGAAAATTCGATGCTCGAATTTTCGACATAATTACCTCTTGTGCCCAAACTCGAGTACCAAAAAAACCAGAACGTTAAAGAAAGAAGTTAGAGGGTGAGGAAAAGATAAGAAAGAAAGAATAGAATAGAAGAAAAATAAGAGGAACAACTCACATCGTAGTGGAATAAAATATAATACAGAAATAACTCTTTATTGAAAACTTGAAATAGTACTTACAACTTATCAGAGTACAGCGGTCATTCAAATCATCTGGACAGTTATATTAGTCTGTCCTCATTTTCAACACACAACGGAACAATATCTAAATATATAATACATCTGATCTCCTCCAGCTCGTCTCCTGAAGTCTGTATTGTCTTATCCTGAACCTATACAATTCGGTCTGACCCAACTAGCCCTGACCCGAGCATTACAAATTCCAAGGCCAGTCTGGTGAACCAGCGTGAGAAAAACCCACTAAATTATTGGTATCATCCAACTTGATTTTAAAGTTAAAAAAATTTTCGAAAGAAAAGGATAATCGTAAGACCAATCCATACATAAACACGGACGATTTTTACCTTACGATAACCCAAATCATTTTTGAAATCATAATTTATCTGATATTATGATAGTGTCTAAATACAAATAAATATCAATCTAGCAGAATGCTTGCATCTCACGCTCTACATATATAGTATACAATCAAAACCGCGGGCGCTTATTGGAGATTGGATTTCCAACTATGACAAGGTATGGAACCACCTTCCGATAGTGTATCTCTAGAGGGGAATACACTAGGTTCAACAAGAACGTCTTGCAACGCGGCCCACACATGACCGACCACTCATTTCTCTTGAGTGTATCGAATATATTGCCACCTACGGTTGCTAGCAACATAACCGTTCCCAGGGGATACAGAAGCGGAAAGAAGTAACAAATATGAATGTTCTCTAGATGGTGACAATACACCCTAATGGGTGCGACCCACATAGCCATGCTGCCTGCCCGATTTTTTTCATTTCCCGGTTGTGAGGCTTGAGGGTATAATCGTATTTCTAGATCATCTGGTCACCATTCACTTTGAATGCCACATCGTCAGATCCATTGGAAAATCACTAATTGATTTGCCCAAAAATACTTAGATTGTTAGGCTAAAGAAGTTTCCCTTCTTTGCCACTAACTTCGTACGTTTGGAGAAGTCAACGTACGTAATCCCTTTGGAAATACTCTGTCAGACATTCGTCCATACAAGTTGTCCTGGGACTGGACAAACCGAAGGCATTCTCCTACTGCATCTTAAGAATCACCCCATGGATCAATAGCGAGTAGTCCTTGCCATCCGTCGATTTCAACCACCACAGGATCAGTATCAAAATATTTCAGGGCGCGACTCCAGAGAATTCGACCAGCATCCTTTCGCTTATGAAGATCTACGGTTTTCACTGCTCCATCTTCAATCGGTATCTTCAACGTTTACATATTAGCTGGTTCAGAATGGTTTTCGAATATATTCAATCCCGGTCTTTCTGTACCAACAATCGCATAGGCCAGATTTGATAGTCGGTTATTTAACTATCAAATAAAAACAACCATTCATCCATAAAAAAAATTGAATTCACTGTTGATATTCATTATCATTTTAGCCTCTTTTTGATTAACTATTTGTTAATTCAAAACTTCTCCATTTTTTTATTAGTTGGAATACTCATTTCTCTTCTTATATTTGTATATATAAGCATATTCAAAAAGCCCTTTCATTTTAAAATTCCTTTTTTGCACGTATTTCTCAACTCGGTCATTATTCTCTAACTGTAACCTAGTAAGAGAATAATCCCCTAAATGTTAACCCCGAAGGCCGAAACCAACATCAGATCGACACTCAGAAAATCATTCAACTCACTAATCCCAAGTCAGTTATAATTTCCTTAACTCCATTTCTTAATTTCTAATGAATAAAAATTAAATTTATTCATTATCACTTTAAATGAGATACAAATCTCATATTTATCATCTTTCAAATATTTTACTTACAAATATGATTTTCCAACGTTTTCTAATTGTTATCGAATATTCATTTTTAAGATATGACTTGCAAAACACTTGCTAATATTTCTTTATTTATTTCTAAAACTGAAAACAAGGTACTTTTTATACAATATAATTCATTTACCAATTAAATTTTATTTTAAATTTCATAAAAATAAAGTCTCGATCTAAAAAAAACATCTTTATAGATTTACTACAACTTATTCCAATTTTATTCCATTAACTACATTCCATATATAAAATATTTGTATATCAATGTCATTGCGAATTCCTTACCATTGATACTTATTGTCCAAAGTCCTATATTATTATTATTTGAATTCAAATCCAGTTAGAATTTATAACTCCAAAACCCTTCTTATCGAATCAACTTATTTGCATTAATACCTCTTTACATCACCCGTGAATGATATTTATCAATACAAGCTTATACATGACTTATTCAGTCATACTTAATTCTTACTTGCAATTCAAGTTTAAATTCTATTTAACTTTCATTTCATAATATCTCCTTTATATTTTCCCGTGTAACTGGAAAATTTTAATCCATTTCAAATGTTGGTTTCAAACCACATTTCTTTTTTTGAATCAACGCTCAAATTATACATTCTCAAAATACTTCCAATATATGATTTTCACTTTTATAAATGTCACTTATAAAATCGAATTCTCGCCTTATTAGTTAAAACAACATTTACTTTTCAATTCTATTTAATTTGGTTTCTAAATAAACATTTCCATTTGGAAATAAATATTTCCTTCTTTTAAGTTCTTTTTATATTTCAATTTCCTATTTTAAAATCCACATCTTTCAAATTCTCAAATGGTAATCGTTTATTCCTTTATAAACATTGTTTATACAATCACCTCATTAACAAATTTGTTTAAACAAATCTTTTCCATTAAACCGTATTTATAATTCGGATTTCAAATGAACATTTCTATTTAAAAAAATAGATATTTTCCCTTGAGACAATTTTAATCTATTAAAATAATGGTTTATTTTTCGATTCCCATTTCTTTTCCAAATTCATACACGCTTCACATTTTTCTCAAATTTTCCAAATAATAATTCCACTTCTTATAATGTCGTCCATAAAATCACTTCTTCAACTATTTGCTTTTAAATCCTATTTAATTTGGATTCTAACTAACCCTTTTCATTTGAAATAAATATTTAAAAATTCTTTTTTATAATCCAATTTCTATTTTGAAATCCATATATTATTATTTAGGATATTTAAAATATACCAAATTAACAATCAATGTTATTAACGCATCCAAACATATCGTAAGCTATCCCAAGTTATAAAACACATTATATATCATTATATATAAATAAACAAATAATCTAAATGTGAGGAATCCAGTTGGATCCCTCCAACATGTTTTTACTGCATCCACAGGTGTTAGTCAGCAATAAAAATACCCATCCTGCTTCGAGCAGGATATCGCGGTATAAAGGTCATCCACTATATATATTGTGGGGCGCATAGGGAAATCATCCGCTAATAGTACTGCGGGCATCCGCTAATGGTACTACAGGAATATCCAATCACCAATCACCAATATTATTTTTATATATTATTATTATATAATATTACTACTTTATATCAATCAATTATCAACCAACCAAGCAATAAAAACAAAAAATTTAAACTATTAAAAAAGGTTCAAATAATTAACTGAGTGTGTTTAACTCACCTCGATTCTTCCTTGTCGGATATTCGATTAAAATTTCATATCGTCGCATCTTCTTGAATTATCTCAAATAAATTATCACCTACGTTTTATTTTTAACTAATGATCAACTATATTAATTTAAATTAAAAATAATTTTTTCTGTGAAATTTTATATTACGTTAAAAATGTTTACCTTACGGTTGAAATGCATCTTCAAACAACTGCAAACCCGCAATTACCCCACCTCGATCTTTCATCAAACAACTCATGGAAAAATCTCCATTTTCTTTTTTTATCACTATAGCCAAGGTCTGCTATTACCGCATACTCCACTTGTTGCCGAGACCAAACACCTCACTGCTAATTCAAACAACAACTCTCCTTCCTCCTACAGGCTCATTCACATCATCCATTTCTCCCAAAACAAAGACTAAGCTTCACCAAACAGCATCGGCCACTCTAATATCTAACTGCCATACCTAAACCATCATTACCCTGCAACCATCCTTGTCCCAAACTTCGTTCAACCCAAATTGTACACCCCATTCGAACTTCAACGATCCCCCAAACCACTGTCAGTTCCACAACAGTACCTCGCACCACTCATTACGTCGAAATCCACATCACTGTACTACCTAGTTCATCCATCAGTCCATTATTGAACCCCACTTCGTCCATTTCCGGACTCCCCCAATCACCACTATCGCATTCCAGTCCTCACCACTTAATCCCCCCAACAACATCGAATACTACTCAATCGTTTCCCAAGCCAGTATTGACTTCCACACAACCGTACTCCTCTATTTATTACTACCATATTTAGATCAGATCGAAAGTAGGAAAACCGCACCCCTTCAGTTCATCAACAACGACATCCACCTTCACTTACATTGCAGTGACCAACCGTACCTCCTTAATAAGTCAGAAAACCCCTCAGTATCTCTGCGCTCCATCCATGATTGATTCCCGTTCGAACCTCGCAACAAAAATCGCGAGCGTCCCCTTCATCGATGTCGAGCTTCAGGCGGTCAGGGCTTCCCCTTGCAATTCACTATTTTTGATTCCCATTTCCCTTTTTCTTCGAAGAACTTGGAATTGGTATTCGCGATAGACATAAGAAGAATCAAATGAATTAAATTTGTTGTTGGACGGGAAAAGTTACCGAACGCAGGTGGTTATTTATAGTGGGCGATGGGAAGGATAAGAACCACGTTGAATCAGATAGGTTTTAGAGTTAGAATAGGTTTGTAGTGTATTGGCAACTCAGGGAAGAAGAGATGCGATCGTATGAAAAGAAAGAAAGGAAAATGATACTGGAGATAGCTAGCTTAGGCATTGACCATAGGGAATGTAGATTTGCAGTGCTAAAGCTTTTTGGGAGGAAGGAAATATCTCGATGTGAACTTTTGAAAGGAGAAGACGAACGTAGGTTTACAGAGTAGTCTATGATAAGAAAACAGGTCGTCTCCTATAATTCTATTTTATTTTATTTTATTTGTTTATAAATTAATTTATTAACCGACTAGACTTAAATTAAAGTATTACGGTTCTGAACCCCTATTTGAGCGCAACAAACGTCATTTCTAGGGTTTTACCACCCTTTTGAACACACTGGAACAGTTTCCCCGATCCAATTTGACCATATACGGAAGATATTGAAAATTTAACATTAAATTTGATTTTATATATATTGACTCCAATATAACAATTTTATTTAAAATAAATTCTCATTATCAAATATATTTTTAAACTGAATTCATACAATTTCCAGAATAAACTAATATAAATTTAAAACACGATATTACATTATCCAGTTAAACCAATATTCAATTGATTTAAAATCGATTTATTTTATTAAATAAATCATTACGGTTTATAAATAAGTCCATGGCGACTATTTGAAAATTTGATTTGGCCATAACTCTCAATATACAATACGAAATTCTGATTTTTCTCTTTCATTACGAAATTATAGTTCAACAGATTCAAATATTTCTTGTTTCAGCGAATTCCGATTTATAACGAATTCCGTACACTCAACTAAAGTTCAGAATCGTAAATTATGAACTATCGCGCCATTTACGAGCTCGTTTTAATTAATATATATTTATGTTTCAAAATCTATTTATATTACCATTTCAATATTTAAACTAATTTAAATATTCAAATCTTAAGTGATAAAAATACGGGTCGTTACATTCCTTCCCCCTTAAAAAAAATTCGTCCCCGAAATTATTAAGTAGAAAATGCAGTTATATCTCATTAACTTCGTCCAATCTACTCGTGCAACTCGACACTAACCTCAATATCCAATCAACTGACTAGTTTCCAATTCCACTCAGAAATCCTTAACTTTGATTAACTTTTTGTTAACAAAATTTTTCCAAAACTGTTGAAAATTTTTCTAGCTCCCTAAATTTCCGAAAAATTTCGCCAGCACCTCCTTTGTCTCGGTTAATAGTTCAAACCTCAACTCGTCCCTCTAGGCCCTTCTTATTCAAAAATAAAATCAAGAAGCCAAGTGTCTTACCGATTTGACGCATAAAATCTCATATAGAATTAAACATGTACCTTTTTGTCGAGCATCTCATATTTATCTTTCACACTTGCTTCAATCTCATAACCTGTATAATCGTATATACCTTCATTCCTATTCGATCACGATCATTTTAACTTCTTACTTTCAATTTGCCAATTCACCCATAAATTGGTTTTCTTGCTTCACTTATGATAGTTTGAAACAAACATGTCCAAATATGTATATACTTACTTACAACAAGTCAAGTTCCAGGTTCAATTCACACGTTCATTTAAATTTTCACTTGAGTTCCCAGTTTTATTTTTAATTTACAAGTCCTTTTAAATTTACACTTTAGTTCCAAATTTAGTTAAACTCAATTTACAAGTCCATATAAATTTTGAGTTCAAATTTCAACCTAAATCAAACTTAATTTGATTTATCCTTCATTCAATTTCATTCAACCCAAATTTATACAATCTGAGTTTATATTCACTACTTAATATACACACAGACGTTCACTTCCATTTCAAGACTCGATTCATAGCCCAAACTCGATTGAATAATATTTCAAGTTATATTCGAGTATTTCTACTCAAATGGGTTTATTGTAATTCACTTCTTATTTTGATCGACACATTCAAACTATTTGCGTCGAGCTTTATTTAGATTATCAATGTTAAATTTATTGATGTTTCAACTTGAATTCAAGCATTTTTATTCCCTATTGATTCATTACCTCGTTTTAGTTCAATATGGTTTTAATTGTAATCCAAATCTGTTTAACTTTTCAGTCAAGTTTTAGTCCATACAATTCATTTATATTGGGATTTATTTCCATAACATCGAATTTAATTACAAATTCTGATTTGTATTTCATAATTATTCATTTCGTCTTCCTCTGGTTATATCATACCAGTTCAATTCCATAATACCATTCAAATTCCATTTGAATTATATTCAAATCAATCAAGTAATCAAATATCAATAATAATCCAATAAATCATCTCTTTTCTATATAAAAATATAATTTAGGCAAAATTATTTCATTTACCTGCTTTTGAAAACAATATTGTATCAGTCAGCAATTCAAATTTGAACTGGTCAAATAACACAAAACAAAATATACAAGCACGTGCTCATATGTATATGCACTCAACTCAATCTAGGGTGTAACTAACCCCATCTCTATCAAGTTACGTCATAGAGCCAAGGTTATTCCTAAACCATTGCTTTGATACCACTGTAATGAACCGGAAAATTTGATGCTCGAATTTTCGACACAATTACCTCTCATGTCCAAACTCGAGTACCAAAAAAACCAGAACGTTAAAGAAAGAAGTTAGAGGGTGAGGAAAAGATAAGAAAGAAAGAACAAAATAGAAGAAAAATAAGAGGAACAACTCACATCGTAGTGGAATAAAATATAATACAGAAATAACTCTTTAATGAAAACTTGAAATAGTACCTACAACTTATCAGAGTACAGCAGTCATTCAAATCATCTGGACAGTTATATCAATCTGTCCTCATTTTCAACACACAGCGGAATAATATCTAAATATATAATACATCTGATCTCCTCCAGCTCGTCTCCTAAAGTCTGTATCGTCTTATCCTGAACCTGTACAATTCGTTCTGACCCAACTAGGCCTGACTTGAGCATTACAAATGCCAAGGTCAGTCTGGTGAACCAGCGTGGGAAAAACCCACTAAATTATTGGTATCATCCAACTTGATTTTAAAGTTAAAAATCTTTTTCGAAAGAAAAGGATAATCGTAAGACCAATCCACACATAAACACGGACGGTTTTTTACCTTACGATAATCCAAACCATTTTTGAAATCATAATTTATCTGATATTATGATAGTGTCTACATACAAAAAATATCAATCCAGCAGAACGCTTGCATCTTACGCTCTACATATATTGTATACAATCAAAACCGCGGCCGCTTATTGGAGATTGGATTTCCAACTATGATAAGGTATGGAACCATCTTCCGATAGTGTATCTCTAGAGGAGAATACACTGGGTTCAACAAGAACGTCTTTCAACGCGGCCCACACATGACCGACCACTCATTTCTCTTTAGTGTATCGAATATATTGCCACCTACCGTTGCTAGCAACATAACTGTTCCCGGGGGATACAGAAGCGGAAAGAAGTAACAAATATGAATGTTCTCTAGATGGTGACAATACACCCTAATGGGTGTGACCCACATAGCCATGCTGCCTGCCTGATTTTTGTCATTTCCCGGTTGTGAGGCTTGAGGTTATAATCGTATTTCTAGATCATCTGGTCACCATTCACATTGAATGCCACATCGTCAGATCCATTGGAAAATCACTAATTTATTTCCCTAAAAATACTTAGATTGTTAGGCTAAAGAAGTTTCCCTTCTTTGCCACCAACTTCGTACATTTGGAGAAGTCAACATACGTAATCCCTTTGGAAATACCCTGTCAGATATTCATCCATACAAGTTATCCTGGGACTGGACAAACCGAAGGCACTCTCCTACTGCATCCTAGGAATCACCCTATGGATCAATATCGAGTAGTCCTTGCCATCCGTCGATTTCAACCACCACGGGATCACTATCAAAATATCTCCGGGCGCGACTCCAGAGAATTCGACCAGTAGTCCTTTCGCTTATGAAGATCTATGGTCTTCACTGCTCCATCTTCAATCGGTATCTTCCACGTTTACATATTAGTTGGTTCAGAGTGGTTTTCGAATATATTCGATCCTGGTCTTTCCGTACCAACAATCGTATAGGCCAGATTTGATAGTCGGTTATTTAACTATCAAATAAAAACAACCATTCATCCATTAAAAAAAATTGAATTCACTGATTTGATATTCATTATCATTTTAGCCTCTTTTTGATTAACTATTTGTTAATTCAAAACTTCTCCATTTTTTTATTGATTGGAATACTCATTTCTCTTTTTATATTTGTATATATAAGCATATTCAAAAAGCCCTTTCATTTTAAAATTCCGTTTTAGCATGTATTTCTCAACTCGGCCATTATTCTCTAACCGTAACCTAGTAAGAGAATAATCCCCTAAATGTCAACCCTGAATGCCGAAACCAACATCAGATCGACACTCAGAAAATCATTCAACTCACTAATCCCCAGTCAGTTATAATTTCCTTAACTCCATTTCTTAATTTCTAATGAATAAAAATTCCAGTTATTCATTATCACTTTAAATGAGATATAAATCTCAAATTTATCATCTTTCAAATATTTTACTTACAAATACGATTTTCCAACATTTTCTAATTATTATCGAATATTCATTTTTAATATATGATTTGCAAAACACTTGCTAATATTTATTTATTTCTAAAACTGAAAACAAAGTACTTTTTATACGATATAATTCATTTACCAATTCAATTTTATTTTAAACTTTGTAAAAATAAAGTCTCGATCTAAAAAAAACATCTTTATAGATTTATTACAACTATTCCAATTTTATTCCAATAACTACATTCCATATATAAAATATTTGTATATCAATGTCATTGTAAATTCCTTGATATTGATATTTATTGTCCAAAGTCTTATATTATTATTATTTGAATTCAAATCCAATTAGAATTTATAACTCCAAAACCCTTCTTATCGAATCAACTTATTTGCTTTAACACCTCTTCACATCACCCGTAAATGATATTTATCAATACAAGCTTATACATGACTTATTCAGTCATCCTTAATTCTTACTTGCAATTCAAGTTTAAATTCTATTTAACTTTCATTTCATAATATCTCCTTTATATTTTCTCTTGTAATTGGAAAATTTTAATCCATTTCAAATGTTGGTTTCAAACCGCATTTCCTTTTCCGAATCCACACTCAAATTATACTTTCTCAAAATACTTCCAATATATGATTTTCACTTTTATAAATGTCACTTATAAAATCGAATTCTCACCTTATTTGTTAAAACAACATTTACTTTTCAATTCTATTTAATTTGGTTTCTAAATAAACATTTCCATTCGGAAATAAATATTTCCTTCTTTTAAGTTCTATTTATATTTCAATTTCCTATTTTGAAATCCACATCTTTCAAATTCTCGAATGGTAATCGTTCATCCCTTTATAAACATTGTTTATACAATCACCTCATTAACACATTTGTTTAAACAAATCTTTTCCTTTAAACCGTATTTATAATTTGAATTTCAAATGAACATTTCTATTTAAAAGAATAGATATTTTCCCTTGAGACAATTTTAATCTATTAAAATAATGGTTTATTTTTCGATTCCCATTTCTTTTCCAAATTCATACACGCTTCACATTTTTCTCAAAATTTCCAAATAATAATTCCACTTCTTATAATGTCATCCATAAAATCACTTCTTCAACTATTTGCTTTTAAATCCTATTTAACTTGGATTCTAACTAACCATTTTCATTTGAAATAAATATTTAAAAATTATTTTTATATTCCAATTTCTGTTTTGAAATCCATATATTTCTATTTAGGATATTTAAAATATCCCAAATCAACAATCAATGTTATTAACGCATCCAAACATATCGTAAGCTATCCCAGGTTATAAAACACAACATATATCAGTATATATAAAAAACAAATAATCCAAATGTGAGGAATCCAGTAGGATCCCTCCAACCTGTTTTTCCTGCATCCGCAGGTGTTAGTTAGCAATAACAATACCCATCCTGCTTCGAGGCAGGATATCGTGGTATAAAGGTCATCCACTATATATATTGTGGGGCGCATAGGGATATCATCCGCTAATAGTACTGCGGGCATCCGTTAATGGTACTGCGGGAATATCCAATCACCAATATTATTTTATATATATTATTATTATATAATATTATTACTTTATATCAATCAATTATCAGCCAACCAAGCAATAAAAACAAAAAATTTGAACTATTAAAAACAGTTCAAATAATTAACTGAGTGAGTTTAGCTCACCTCGATTCTTCCTTGTAGGATATTCGATTAAAATTTCATACCGTTGTATCTTCTTGAATCATATCAAATAAATGATCACCTACGTTTTATTTTTAATTAATGATCAACTATATTAATTTAAATTAATTACTTAACGAATAAATAAATTATTCTATGAAATTTTAAATTACGTTAAAAATGTTTACCTTACGGTTGAAACGCTTCTTCAAACAACTGCAAACCCGCAATTACCCCACCTCGACCTTTCATCAAACTACTCATGGAAAAATCTCCCTTTTTTTATCACTATAGCCAAGGTCTGTTATTGCCTCATACTCCACTTGTTGCCAAGACCAAACCCCTCACTGCTAATTCAAACAACAACTCTCCTTCCTCCTACAGGCTCATTCACGTCATCCATTTCTCCCAAAACAAAGACTAAGCTTCACCAAACAGCATCGGCCACTCCAATATCTAACTGCCATACCTAAACCATCATTACCCTGCAACCATCCATGTCCCAAACTTCATTCAACCCAAATTGTACACCCCATTCGAACTTCAACGATCCCCCAAACCACTGTCAGTTCCACACCAGTACCTCGCACCACTCATCACGTCGAAATCCACATCACCGTACTACCTAGTTCATCCATCAGTCCATTATTGAACCCCATTTCGTCCATTTCTGCACTCCTCCAATCACCATTATCGCATTCCAATCTTCACTGCTCAATCCCCCCAACAACATCAAACACTACTCAATCGTTTCCCAAGCCAGTATTGACTTCCACACAACCGTACTCCTCTATTTACTACTACCGTATTTAGATCGGATCGACAATAGGAAAACCACACCCCTTCAGTTCATCAACAACGACATCCACCTTCACTTACATCGCAGTGACCAACCGTACCTCCTTAATAAGTCAGAAAACCCCTCAGTATCCCTGCGCTCCATCCGTGATTGATTCCCGTTCGAACCTCGCAACAAAAATTGTGATCGTCCCCTTCATCGATATTGAGCTTCAGGCGGTCAGGGCTTCCCCTTGCGATTCACTATTTTTGATTCCCATTTCCCTTTTTCTTCGAAGAACTTGGATTTGGTATTCGCGATAGACAGAGTAAGAATCAAATTAATTAAATTTGTTGTGAGGATGGGGAAGTTACTGAATGCAAGTGGTTATTTATAGTGGGCGATGGGAAGGATAAGAACCACATTGAATCAGATAGGTTTTAGAGTTAGAATAGGTTTGCAGTGTATTGGCAACTCATGGAAGAAGAGATGCGATCGTATGAAAAGAAAGAAAGAAAAAAGATACTGAAAATAGGTAGCTTAGGCATTGACAATAGGGAATGTAGATTTGCAGTGCTGAAGCTTTTTGGGAGGAAGGAAATATTTCGATGTGAACTTTTGAAAGGAGAAGACGAACATAGGTTTACAGAGTAGTCTGTGATAAGAAAATAGGTCGTCTCCTATAATTTTATTTTATTTTATTTGATTTGTTTATAAATTAATTTATTAACCGACTTGACTTAAATTAAAGTATATTACGGTTCTGAACCCGTATTTGAGCGCAACGAACGTCATTTCTAGGGTTCTACCACCCTTCTGAACACACTGGACCAGTTTCCCCGGTCCAATTTGACCATATACGGAAGATATTGAAAATTTAACATTAAATTTGATTTAATATATATTGACTCCAATATGAACAATTCTATTTAAAATAAATTCTCATTATCAAATATATTTTCAAACTGAATTCATAAAATTTCCAGAATAAACTAATATAAATTTAAAACATGATATTACATTATCCTGTTAAACCAGTATTCAATTGATTTAAAATCGATTTTTTTTTCTAAATAAATCATTACGGTTTATAAATAATTCCATAGCGACTATTTGAAAATTTGATTTGGCCATAACTCTCAATATACAATACGAAATTATGATTTTTCTCTTTCATTATGAAATTATAGTTCAACAGATTCAAATATTTCTTATTTCAGTGAATTCCGATTTATAAAGAATCCCGTACACTCAACTGAAGTTCAAAATCATAAATTACGAACTACTGCGCCATTTACGTGCTCGTTTTAATTAATATATATTTATGTTTCAAAATCTATTTATATTACCATTTCAATATTTAAACTAATTTAAATATTCAAATCTTAAGTGAAAAAAATACGGGTCGTTACAATATCATGCACCAAACAATATGCAATTCCTCAAACTACCCGTTTAGGCTTAATCTCCAAATTGAGATTTTCAAAATCTAATTAACTTTACAGAAGTTATTTCTTTGGACTTTATTCCCAATTTCTTATTTCACATCATCTAAAATACGTATCTAGCTTTCACTTCGGGATCTCAAACCAAATCACTTGGAGATTTAAATTCCAAAATATCATAATACATGAATAATAAAATGTATGCAACCAAAAATTGAAAGGTTTCTCCCATCAACAAGGCAAAGGGTCCTGGGTCCCACCCAAACTATAGGTTACCCGAATCTTTAGCCACATAATCATTTTTATCCCGAAGTGGAAAAATCATTAACACCAATAATCACAATAAATCAAATCTATGGGAATTTCTAGTTCTAAATCATTTCAAAAACATCGAGTTTAGTCCTTGAAATCCTTTCTGTTTATCCTACATTTTTATAAAACCTTCCCCATCCAAAATCGGGAATAACATTTCCATTTTCTTATGGAAATCTCATTTCAAAAACCCTTAATTAAATTGAAATGAACCAAACAACATTGATAAACTCTTCATAGTCCAATCGTGAAATAAATCACAAGGTGTTAGATACAAATATTTCTACCCAACCCAATGCTAAATGTAAAAGACTGGTCGAACACAATCCAAACTATCAATCGACAACAATAAATATAAAAAAAAGTATATTTGGTTTATAACTCTTTCAAATAATTTATTATGATTTAACATAATTTCCCATATTTTAAATAATTTTAATATGGCTATATCAGTCGGTTTCCAATTCTGATCACCGAACTGCATTTTCCGCGACCGTTTCAAATATTGATTTGGACTTATCTTGAAATATAATCATTGGATTTCAAAACTTTTCTTTTAATAGTAATTTTATTTCAAACCCAATGCTTCTAGTTTTGGGAAAATTCGATGGTTGGATCTCCAGGTATGTCCATTCGAAGTCAATGGTCGAAATTCGCAAATGGTCGCCACACGACTCATCCAATTCAAACCATTTTGTTATTTGTAATAAAATTCGTCGATTTCATTTAAACATATTTTGTAAAACATTTATAAACATGTTCGAAAACGATTTCAATCTCCAATTCAATTTTAAACCAAAATTGAATATTCCATATTATTATAATATTGATATTTTCAAATCTCATATTTGTGGTTTAAATTTTGAGTCAAAAAAATAAATGCATCCATATCAACTACCATCCATCAATCAATATTTATAATATAAACGTTTTTATTCGATAACGCTAATATTCACAGTTTAATAATAATAACATTAAAACTGTAACTATCATCCATCAACCACAAATCAAACATTGCAGTTACAGGCAATTAATATATATTATTAAACAAGATTATAACTACTATAAAATAAATCAGTTGAGTGAGAGAGTTCACATATTGGTCGTTTATTGTGAAATAATGATAATTGGTCGATTGATCCAAATAGACGTTTTCCTTCGCCAAAGATTGCAGTGAGCTCCAAATCAGTTTCATTGTGAAGCACTCATCGATATAGTTCCAACGAATCTTGTTTCACTGAATTCCGATCACATATGAAAAGTAATGCTTTTTACAAGTTTAAACACATTACAATGTCATTACAGTATAATTTATATTCCATTAATATCTTAATTACCACTAATCCTCCTTAATCCCACTCCTCATCATCTTCTCCTTAATGTAAATCAACGCAGCACCTCCCAGTAGAAAACACGCACCATTTCCCTCTTCATTTTCCATTCATTCTTCCATGAATTCGAAAACTAAAATTACCGATATCCTTCTCACTTCCTTTCTAACTTCATACAAAATTCACACAACTCGATGGCTTCTCATAAATCATGACTTCAAACCTGGAACGCACGACACTGTGCTCATCTCAACATTTTTTTCTCCTTTAATTCCCAAAAATTGCATACCAGTGCCATTTTCCATCTTCAATCCAAATATAACCATGAATTCATCAATTGAAGCTTCAGTTTCACCGAAACAAGAACCCTAACCCCTTAGAAATTCACATAATTCACGCTATAAAAATCGCAGTGACCTAAATCTTGATCGAACCCATAAAGAAGCACACTAGATTGAAGAGCAACTCGAATGGAGTTCAAATATATATATATACACACACACATATTACGATTTCTAGGATTTAATTTCATATTCTTTTGATTTTTGAAAAAGGAATTGCTCACGTTTTGGAAACTTAGGGTGGTGGCCATAGTTTTGACCTAAGGAGAAGGAGGTGAGGGTTTGGAGAGAATAAGACATTTTATAGGGTAGGTATATTTTATTTATTTAATTAGTTTATTTTATTCGATCGTTGCCTCCGCTTGTCGTTTAAACATTCGTACTATCACATACGAATCCCGTTTTCTCTGAAAATTAATAGACAACTATAATTTGATATTACATACCCTATGAAACTTGTTTCATCGAATTCCGAGTCCGTTTTCTGCAGCAGCGTATTTTTAAAGTTAAAATATTAAGCATTTCACATAGGCCTATCAAAATAAATAGTGACCCTTTAACCTGACCCGTGTAACTCTATTTTATTATAGATGGGTCAGGCCCAATTTTATTCTTTTTCCACCATGGGTCAGGCCCACTTAACCCACCAAAAACATTAAGCAACCCATTTCCACCCTAATCCATTCAAAACCCCAAACTGACTATTGCTTTTCATAATAGCGATTGTTCTCTCAAAATCATTTAATTAGATTTCGCGTGGAGACTACATCAATCTACAGTTTAATCCTTCGATTCGAAGATCCCTAAAGTAGCTGAACCTTAGAGACGAAAAGAGAAAAGGTATGATATTTTATTTTCTAAATTTATGGATTTAAAGGCGTTTTTCTTACTTGTGTTAAATTCGTTTCTTTTTTCCAGATTCTGGGTCAATCTTGCTGGTAGGTTACTTGATATTTCGACTGAGTTACTATTCGCTAGTTTTCTAAATTAACGATTTCTTGTGTAGGTCTTAACTGGTAAAGGGCTTGCGTAATAACACACCATTTGGTTTCTAAATAGGTAAGAACCTGGTCCATTGCGCTGTTGAAAGTCATCTGACATATTTAATCAATCATGCACATTTAAGTGCTAGTTTGATGCATATAGTTCTTATATATTATAATTAGTAGATGTCATTTTATGGAATTTAAATATATATTATTTCTGTTTCTAGTGGTTTTTCTTTTGCGTAGTTTTTATCGAAATTATTCTGCCTATCATTTTGATTTAGTATGACCAATTGTAAGAGTGGAACTATTTACACTTTTATGGAATTCAAGTATCACAATTGCAGTGTATAATTTATAGTATACATGTTACAATAAAATTTGCTGACAAAGGAAAGCACTAGGGATTGTGTGCTTTGTGGGTTGTGTTTCCATCTTGATATCATTTTTTTAGTATGCAGTTACTCTATTTATTCATGGATGCCAATAAATTTGGTTGCAGTTTTTAAATACTTAGAGAACTTGTACCTTATAGTGAAAAAAAATGTGGACATTACGGCCATAACATATTATGTATAGCGCTATAAGATGCATGAATTTGCGAATAAAATCATCATTATATAAAACCATATTATGTGGGTAGTTTGTACATTGTTTGCTCGGATGACCGACTTTATTGGGTAGGCCATATTATAGTGATATGTTATTTCAAAACTGAGATTGTATGTGCCAATACATTCATGGGTGAAACTTTTGGATAACTAACGAAGTATTAATTATTATGATAGGTGTATTAAAACTAGATGCTGCAATTTCTGGAACAATGTCTTTCACGTCTTCTTCACCACCGAGTTGGAGGTATACTTGCAAACCACTGATAGGTCGTCGATTGCTGATAGATCTGCAGTTATAGGTATACTTTGTTATATTTTTTTAAATGCATTATTTTTTTAAATGCATTGTTTTAAGTTTAGCACTTAACAAACTTATACTCGGTCTTGTTAACATGTCGGCAATAGTTGAAACTTAAAAAAAAGGACTTGTAATTTAACAACTTTAGCCTTGTGTTTTTAGAACATATTATTTAATTTGATTGTTCTTGGATGTCATTATTTCATTGTTATTTTCTTTGGAAAGCTCTATCCAAACATGTTTTATTTCATCGTTAGTTCTGCAAGAACATTTCCAGCCATGCTTAAAGTTTTCCAGTGTAACATGTAATGACAAACAAAGTTTTTTTTATTTTTTATTTTCTTTTCTAATATACAGATTTGCTAAATTTTATTTTGAACCTGGACTTATTCATGACTGATATTATCTGCTTATATCCTTACATAGTGATAGTATTATTTAGAATTCACATTTTTCTCTTTTATTTGATAAGCTCATTTTACATTTATAGTTTGTTCTCCCTGCATATATTGATCATAATAGCGTAAACGTTTTAACAAATTCATTGCTCCACTAACCAATAATGAATTAGATATATGAAAACATAATTTAGTTACCAACTTATTCACACCCAGTTAAATTTTAGCTAAAATATAAGGTGCTCCATTTTTACAGAACCACTGTTATTTATTTTAGTTAGGGACAGCTTAATTTCATTTGACATATTATTTCAATTTAAGGTGCCATCCATTTTCCCATAAATATTACAAATTGACATCCTATTGTTACAGGCTTTAGTTAGGAAAAATTGACAAAACACAATTTATATATTGGCATCACTTTACTATAATGATTGGTAGAATAATATATTAAAGTACATTTAAATATTATCCGGCCCACGTTCCTTCAATGGGCTGTCGATTTAGTAATAAAGCTGGACATATTTGCTCACTTACGAGAACTCTCCAGTCTGTAAAAGTTTGTATAGGTTACACTATCAATTATCCATTTGTGTGAATTTTCTTTTTTGATATATTAGTTGAACATAGTATAGAGAGCCGAAATACTTCATAGAGCTACTAAGCAACAACAAATGGTCTGTGTTATTTCAGCATATGTTGTATCGATTTGACAGTAGTCTTTGTTGCTCTTGTTTATGGAAGTAAACAGTAGTCTTTCAACATATGCATTGCCTAAACTTAAAAAAGCTGTTAAATGCATTATTTCTTGTAGTATAAGTTAGAGGGTTGTTACTATAAGTGAGTGCTTATATATAAGTTTGTTAAATGCTTTGCCTGCAAGTTTAGTTCCATGTTTTTCTTTAACATGCATTGCTTTCTTTGCACTGTTTTAAGTTTGGGACAACTTTAAGTTTAGCTCAATGTAAGTTTATTTGCATCGTTTTAAGTTTGGGGCGGCTTTAAGTTTAGCTCCATGCCAGGTCATTTACAGTAACATGAATTAACAGTTAAAATAATTATTAGGTAGAAAATTGATCCCTGTTTTGTTAGCAGTTAGCAAAAGAGTATACACAAGGTTAGCTGTTGATATTTGTAATGAATTTGAGAGTCTTTGTCAAAGGTTGTCAAACGAGTCTTGCAGGCAATTCATAGGTAAACTTTTGATTATTGATTATACATTTATATGTCTTCGTAACATAAAATTTTAATGCAAAAGTAACTGCTCCTTTTATTTTTTATGAGAGATAAATCAATTTTGCTTTGGTAAATTGACCATAATTGTACTATTTTTTTCATTAAGTATTCTTGCAGTTGGCTTTGAAAGGGAGGACACCTACTCTGCATTCAGCCTTTGAAAATTTCTCTTTAAGCTGGTAAAAAGCAAGTAAAGTCATCCTTTAATGTTGTACAAGGTCAGTGCTCTAATTGTTTGTAACAACCCGGAAAATCTGAGCCAGTTTAAAATTTTATTTTGGCAATTTTAACGAATTTTGGATATTTAAAATGAATTATTTTAAATAATATCGACGAGAAATTTATTTTGAAAAGAATTTGAACGTATATATTTATTCGAATCGTCGTTAGAATATAAATATTTATTTATATATATAATAGGAATTGAAAATGGAGTGGTAGTTCGATAATTCAATTTCAAAGTTCAAATGAATGTACCGGGTGCAAAATAAACCGGATTTTAGTGAAACCAAAAATAATAGAATCTAATTGAGAATATCTTTCCAACGAATCCGAAAAATCAAAATTTTATAGCAGGAATCAAAAGATATGCCCAGTTGAAAATTCAGAATAGTCGCTATGGAATTCTGGCCCTCGAAAATAGAAAATTTTCAAACGACCTCGGATTTCGACGAAACCACTTTTGTTGGATCCGGGATGTTAAATTATTGCTAGGTTTCAAATTTCGTAATTTTTCGAATCAATATGTGAGTGATTGACACTGAAAAGTGTTTATTTTATTACTCTTATGCTTTATCTTTTGTAAATAAATAAATGATCCTTTGGTTACTTTTGTATGTTTTTACAGGATGTCAAGAAATGCCTCCTTCAATTCAAATCAAAGGCCAACTACAAGAAAGAGCTACTTCCTCACATCAAATTCATTTCAATTGCAAAAGAAGTAGTAGCTCACTGGTAAAGGCATAGGAATTGGTGCTGAGAGACCTGAGTTCGAACCCCGTCAAGCTCACTTTTTGCCAAAGAAACGGAGCGCGTTCACACTGGCTCCTTTGCTTTGAGAAATATCTGGATTATTGTTATGTTATATATATATACATACACATATTCATGTGTATGTATTTATGATGTGCACCAATCAACATCTCAGCAATAGCCATGTTCTCATCATGGAAGTAAATTCAAATCATTCAATTTCAATTAGAAGAATTTCTGATTGAATTGTTACCAAAAAAGAAAAACCAATTTTGAAGATTTATCTTATATTGCCTTTGGAGTCTGATAAACGTCCTAGTTTGGAAGAATTAATTAGATGCAATCTTCTATCAATCAAGCCACATGGGAAAATTGAAAGATATGGAAAATATTTACCATGATATGCCCAGATTTTCTCCAATCAGGTAGTCAAGGAAGGCAAGAAATATTCATGAATGAGGAGGGCCATTTATTCATAGACCTAGTTAGGGTTTTCCCCTTCTCATCTATAAATATGTGATTGTAACCATTGTAAAAAGCATCTCATAATTCTGTACTGCCATTAGTTTAATAAAATTTTCTTGTTCTAGTTATTTACTTTTCTTTTAAAACAATTTGTGTATCTACACGATTAGATTCGGTAGAACACATATTGTTATTGTCTTTGTTACTGCATACTAGTGTTGACTGTTTGATTAGTTTCAACAGCAACTCTATTTTTAATTCTCTGTTATTGTTCCAGTTATTATTTACTTTTGTTGTTTTTGCTAGTACTTGTTATTTTCTTTCCTGTTGTTGAATTTGATATATGTCTGATTAGATTCAGATTTGTAGCAGTTTCAATAACATTATTTCAACAACATTGAAAACAACCCCCAAAGTTCTGTCTAACACGCCCAAGAAAAAAAATAAATAATAATTTTTAATTAAACCTCCCTGTGTTCGACCTGTATGCTACACGCCTGTATGCTTGCAGAATTTATTACAAATGTCGCGCTTTTCTAATTCATAGACTAGCGTCGATCAAGTTTTTGGCGCCGTTGCCGGGGAGGTAACGATTGAATTTTATTGTTTATTTAATTTCCGATTCGTGTTAGTTTTTATTTTATTTTGTATATATTTTTGTTTCTTGCACATATAGAAAAAAATCTCAATTAGTGATGTGGCGTATTAATTACATTGATACTGTCATGAACTAAGCAAGAGAAAAAAATAATTTCTTGCCTTTATTTTCTTTAAATTTCTTTTCCTATTTTCAATTATTCCTTTCCATTTTTCAATCCTCCTTCCTACTTTTATATTCATTTCATTTTTCAATCCTCCTTCCTACTTTTATATTCATTTCTTCTTTTACAATCTTTCAAAAAAAAAAAATCTTGCCATTTTTTCTTTTAATTTTCCTTCTTTTTTTCATTTATTTCTTTCCTTTTGCATTTCTTCCAATCTAATTCCTTCAAGAAGAAAAAAATATATACAAAAAAAAAAAAAAAAAGTTGCTAATTTTTCTTCAATTTCTTTCCATCTTTCTACCACCTTGCTGATTTTCACAATTTTCTTTTCTCTTTCCTTTTCTTTTTGTTTGTTTCCATCTTTTGTCTACAACTTTCTAAAAAAAAAAATTGCAATTTCTTCTCTGCCTACTTTGATTTCTTTCTTGTTTTTGTCTGCTTTTATTTCTTTCCTCAATTTATTCTACCCTTCCTCTCTACTCAAAAAAAACCTTGCTTTTTTTCTCTTATTTCCTTCCTCTTTTATTATTTTTTTCCATTTTTGTTTTGCTTTTTCCCATTCATTTCTTTCCCTTTCTTCTTGTTCAAATTTTCATAAAAAAAAACTTGCATTTTTTTTTAATTTCTTTCCAATTGCATTTCTCATTAACCTTTTACAATCTCTCTTTCCATTTTTTCATTTATTTCTTTCCTGCTCTCTCCTTCATTAAAAAAAAAACAACTATCAATTTTCCTTTATTCTTTCCATCTTTCCACTTTCTTTCCAATTGTCTACATTCTTTTTCTTTTTGCAAATTTCAAAAAAAAAAAAAACGATTCCTCTTTTGCAATTTTTTTTCCTTTCTTCTTTTGTCTTTCTTGTTCTCAATACATTGATTTCTTTTCTTCTCTTACAAATTTCCTTTCTTTTCAAAAAAAAAAAAATCGTCTTTTGATTTCTTTCCTCTTTATTCCTCCTTTCCAATTTTCTATATAATTACTTCTCATTCTTCTTTTACAAGTTCAAAAAAAAAAAAAAAAATCTTGCCATTTTTCTTTTAATTCTTCCCTATTTTCAACTTCTTTCTCCTTCCTTTCGTTTGTTTCTCCTCTTACTAATATCTCACATCCTTTCTTCTTTTACAATTTGCTGAAGAAGAAAAAATCCTTTTATAAATTTCTATTCTCTGCCTTGTAATTAATTTTCTTTCTTTCTCCATTTATTTCTTTCGCTTTTCAAGTTTTTCCATTCTCATTTTTTTCTCTCTCTTCTAATTTTACAACAATAAACAAAAGAAAAAATTCTTTCTGATTTTGTCTTCTCTTTTATTGCTTTCCCTTCTCAATTTCTTTTCCAAATCTTTTACAATTACTTTTCTTTCTTCCTTTACAATTCTCTTTCTTTTCTGAAATCTCTCTTCCCATTTTTTTGTCATTTGTTTCTTTCCTATTTGTCCGCTTTTCAACACTAATAAAAAAAAAAGGCAAGGACATAATTTTTTTTCCATTATTCTTCCCTGCTTCATTTTTTCCCCTCTGATCAAATACCCCTCTCTCTCACACAATCTCATTTCACCACATTTTTTTTTCAGTCTACACTTTAGCACCATCTTCTTCAATCCCTCCTTCCCACCACACTTCTGCCACAACGCACAAACCAACCCCATCCACAAGCATTCTCTCAAAAAAATTCCAAATTTTTTTTAACCTACCACAGCCTCATATTTTCTTGTGCTTTTTTTGTTATTTACTTCATTAAAAAAAACCCAAAAATAAAAAAAAAGAGTTTCAAACCAAGGACAAAGTGACTGGAGTTCAAGCAACAAATCAAGAATTCAGAAATCAGAAGAAATTGCAAATAGTGAGATTTCAATCATTGACGCTACTCATTTTTCTGGATGGACAGCCATACCCCACTGTAAATTTCTTTTAACTCTACAGGTGCTCTGCTGCAAAAATATAGACAATTGTTGTAAAAATTTTCTGCAGGGGCAGCGGCTTTGAATGTACAATTTTTAATTTCTGCAGTTATTTTGTGTGATTGCTGTTGTTTCTGCATCTTTTATTCATTCTGTTAAGGGCAATACCCCAATTCACATAAGGTGAGGGATTTCATCACCCTTTCCTTAGCCCACAAATTGCATTTCATCGTAGAATCTGACTAATAATAACGGTTAGACGTTGGACTTAAGGGAGTCACGGGCTCATCTAGGGCTTAATTATATTGTGATAGTTGATTCATTTGGAACGAATTATTTCTTGGTGTCTAGACTACGGCAGAGAAATAGCCGTTTATAAATATTACGGTGATTCGTAAATATTATATCGGTTGTTACTCTGAAGGTACTTAAACCTTCGGCTGCATTGCTAGGGTGATTCCTGGTGCACCGATAACTCCTGTCCGTTAACTGGCTGAGAAATCTTTTGATCTAAGTAATCAAACGTGTCACTTTATAATTTTGGGTCAAGAGCCAATAAGGACAGAAAACTTCATTGTAGCTAATTTTTGTGCTTGCATTTAACAACAATGAGTGAAAAAAGTGTTAGCCAACAAAATTCTCCTAGGGGTTCTCGAATCAACCAAAATTTTCCAACCGAAGTGGATCAAAATCGAGTGAATCAAAACTTTCCAAACTTTGGGGATCAAAACCAAATAAATCAAAATTTTCAGAACCTCAATATCCAAATGGATAGACCCCTGTCTCTTCGTGAACGATGTTATCCAACTAGGACCGTCCAACCCTCTGTCATCGTTTTTCCACCAGCTGAAGGAAACAATTTTGAGTTGAAACATTCCTTTATTCAAGGGGTACCAAAATTTACTGGGTCTGAAAATGCTTATGAATTTCTGAGTGAATTTGAATTGTATGCGTCCATAACAAAAATGCAACAATTGTCTAACGAATCGATCAAGCTAAGGCTAATCCCATTTGCACTACTTGAAAGCGCTAAAAGATGGCTAAATTCTCTTCCAAAACATTCCATAGGAAGTTGGGATGAATTTGTCACTGCATTTTTGAAAAAGTTTTTCCCTTTCCATAAAACTCTCAAAATCCGAACTGAGATAAATCAATTTTGTCAAAATGAGGGGGAAACTTTTTCAAAATATTTTGAGAGATTCAACCAACTACTGTATAGTTGTCCTCATCATGGAATTCTAAAAGACAACTTGTGTCAAATTGTATATGAAGGGCTTAACTATCAATCTAAAACTCAACTAGAATCAATGTGTGGAGGAGATTTTATGTCTAAAACAGCCGATGAAGCTTGGCGGTTCTTAGAAGATTATTCTGAAAAGGACATGCAATGGGAATCAATTCGCGTTCCCAATCGTACTTCTACTAGAGGAGTGCATGTCGTGGACCCAAATCAAATTCCCGTAGAAAATCAAACTCCTCAAGCCGGAGAAGGGTTACCCCACTACTACTCTCAGGACCAAGCCAATGCTATAGCTCAAAATAACCCTTACTCAGCCACGTACAATCCTGGTTGGAGGAACCACCCAAACTTTTCTTGGTCAAACCCCAATAATTCGGCAAACCCATCTCACATGCAACCCTTTATTCCCAATCCGAATTACCAAGCTCCACCCCCCAATTCTCAAACCTCTCAAACTACACCTCAATCCAAACAACCGTATAGGCACCCCAATTTTCAATCATCAAACCAATCATCTCAATCTTCTCAACCATCACAAGATATTGTTCGATTAGAAAAACAAATAAATAATCAAGACGCTAAAATCGACCAACTAATGCATATGATAAAGGAAATGGCGAAAAATAATGAGAAAGGAAAATTGCCTAGTCAACCTGAGGTGAATCCAAAATATAACTCTCGTACTGTAAATTCTTGTGAGGACGAAAACCATAATCCAGTCAACGCTATTACAACCCTTCGGTCTGGAAAGAGGATTGATAATAACGTGGACAACCCTGGCGAACCTTCTAACTCGACCCCAATCCCCATTCTTGATGATCACCCATTGGCTTTGAATGCCAACTCTTCTAAACCTCAAGTTCCCTTAAATGTTGGCAATCCCAACAGTTCTTCTCCCAGCGTCGGCAAACCCGACCCACCTTCGAAAATTAATGTTGGCAATCCCAACATTTCATCTTCTACACCCCTACCACCTTCTTCTTCGAATGATGAAACTCATCCCAGAATCGAAAAACCAGTAGCTCCTTTTCCTCATAGACTCAATAATAAGAAGAAAGCAGCAAATTTCGATAAAATCTTGGAAATTTTCAAACAAGTCCGTGTGAACATTCCTCTTTTAGACACCATCGAACAAATCCCTCAATATGCCAAGTGTCTTAAGGAATTGTGCACACAAAAACGTGCGACCAATGTCCCAAAAACCGCCTTCCTAACTGCGAATACAAGCTCTGTTCTTTCGAATCTTGCCCCAGTCAAGTATAAAGACCCTGGCTGCCCTACGATTGATTGTAAAATAGGAAACACCCACATCTCTCGTGCTCTACTCGACCTTGGTGCCAGTGTCAACCTTCTCCCTTATACTGTCTATCGTCAACTTGGACTAGGGGAGATTAAACCAACAAACATCACACTTCAACTAGCCGATCGATCTGTCAAAAGGCCATTGGGAATTATCGAAGACGTCTTGATACAGATCGAACAGTTTTACTTCCCTGTCGATTTTATAGTTCTAGAAACAGAGCCTGTCTCAAATCCCCACGTTCAAATACCATTGATCTTAGGACGCCCCTTCTTAGCAACCTCTAATGCTGTCATTAATTGTAGGAATGGTCAACTTCGACTTTCCTTCGGCAACCTAACCATTGAGCTAAACATCTTTAATCTCAACAAACAACCTAGGGATTTTGAGATCGATGAAATTGACATGATTCAAACCACAGTTGATGAAACCTCAAGCGACACTTCTGAAGCCCTGAAAATGTGTCTTGACCATTTCAACCCTGATTTCGACGAACTCGAATACATTTCTGAACTGAACAAAATTCTTGACTCCGACACTTCGCCACCTGAATCTAACCAAGGAATGTTGACCAATGTTGATACACAAGAACTTCCTAAGTTAGACCTCAAACCCTTGCCACCAGACCTTAAGTATGCCTACCTAGACTCTGCAAAAACTTTTCCCGTAATCTTGGCTTCCGATCTTACCGAGGACCAAGAAGAAAAACTTTTGGATATCTTGCGGGAAAATAAGGACGCCTTGGGGTGGGAAATTAGCGATATAAAAGGAATTAGCCCATCAATTGTGGAACATCGCATACATTTAGTTGATGAGGCTAAACCCACCCGTGAGGCTCAAAGGCGATTAAACCCAAACATGAGAGAAGTGGTCAAGGAGGAGATAATCAAATGTCTAGACAATAACATCATCTATCCCATCTCTGATAGTACTTGGGTGAGTCCGGTACAAGTTGTACCAAAGAAGTCGGGAGTCACAGTGATCAAAAACGACAGTAATGAACTCGTCCCAACAAAAATCAAAACCAAATGGCGTGTGTGCATCGACTATCGAAAGCTTAACTCAGCCACACGAAAAGACCATTTTCCCTTGCCTTTTATTGACCAAATGCTCGAACGCTTAGCGGGACATGAGTACTACTGTTTTCTCGATGGATACTCTGGCTATAACCAAATCCCTGTTGCTTTAGAGGATCAACATAAGACCACCTTTACTTGTCCCTTTGGAACCTTTGCTTATCGTCGCATGCCTTTCGGTCTTTGTAATGCCCCCGCGACTTTCCAAAGGTGTATGATGAGTATTTTCTCTGATATGGTGGAAGAATTCTTGGAAATATTCATGGACGATTTTTCAATATATGGATCATCTTTTTCCCAATGTCTCACTCATTTAGAACTCGTCCTTAAGCGTTGTAAGGAGAAATCACTCGTGCTTAATTGGGAGAAATGCCACTTTATGGTAAAAAGGGGGATAGTTCTAGGTCATGTCGTCTCCAAAGATGGCCTAGAAGTCGATAAATCCAAAATCGATTTGATTGCTAATTTACCTCCTCCTAAGTCTGTCAAAGATGTTCGTTCATTTCTTGGCCATGCAGGATTCTATAGAAGATTCATTAAGGATTTCTCAAAAATTTCAAAACCTCTCTCGAATTTACTTGCCAAAGACGTAAAGTTTGAATTTTCCAATGATTGCAAAACATCTTTCGAAACTCTTAAATCACTCTTGACCACAACTCCCATCATTCAACCTCCTGATTGGACTCAACCCTTTGAACTTATGTGCGACGCTTCTGATTTTGCTATTGGAGCCATCTTGGGTCAGCGTATCGATAAACTCCCTCGAGTCATTTACTACGCTAGCAAAACCTTAAACGAGGCCCAATTGAATTACTCAACTACTGAAAAGGAATTTTTGGCAGTTGTCTTCGCTCTTGAGAAATTCAGACCATATCTCATAGGATCCAAAGTCATAGTTTACACTGACCATGCTGCTCTACGATATTTGCTTTCTAAAAAGGATGCCAAGGCCCGCTTGATTCGTTGGATCCTTCTTCTTCAAGAATTCGATATAGAAATACGAGATAAAAAGGGTTCTGAAAATGTCGTAGCTGATCATCTCTCTCGAATTGTGCACGAAAATGATAACGACACTCAAATCGATGACTATTTTCCTGACGAACAACTCCTTTCGATCTCTAACACCCCTTGGTACGCTGACATTGTGAATTATCTTGTCACACAACAAATGCCCGCTGAATGGTCGAAACAAGATAAACAAAATTTTCTCTCAAAAGTTCGAAACTTCTATTGGGATGACCCATATCTTTTTAAATACTGTCCAGACCAAATCATTCGAAGGTGTGTGCCCGATCATGAACACCAAAGTATTCTCTCCTTCTCACATGACCATGCTTGTGGCGGTCATTTTGGTGCAAGAAAAACTGCTGCAAAGGTTTTGCAAAGTGGTTTTTATTGGCCCACACTCTTCCGTGACGCTTTCGAATTTTGCTCTAAATGTGAGCGATGTCAAAGAACGGGTCGAATCTCTAAGCGAAACATGATGCCTCTCAACCCCATTTTAGTGATTGAGTTATTCGATGTTTGGGGCATCGACTTCATGGGACCATTCCCCAATTCATTTGGGAATCTTTACATCTTGCTGGCAGTAGATTATGTCTCAAAATGGGTTGAAGCCATTCCGACCAAAACCAATGACAACAAGGTTGTTGTCAAATTCCTCAAAGAAAACATCTTTTCACGCTTTGGCACACCTCGGGCTATCATTAGCGATAATGGCACTCATTTCTGTAATCGTGCTTTTGAGTCCTTACTCAAGAAATACTCAATCACACACAAGCTGTCAACACCTTACCATCCACAAACTAGTGGACAAGTAGAAGTTTCCAATAGACAAATCAAACAAATTCTTGAGAAAACCGTGAATTCCAATAGAAAAGATTGGTCTGTAAAACTGATTGATGCACTTTGGGCTTTTCGCACTGCTTATAAAACCAATCTAGGGATGTCACCATATCGATTAGTCTTTGGGAAGGCCTGTCACTTACCTCTTGAATTAGAGCATCGTGCTCTTTGGGCCATAAAATTTTTGAACTTTGACTTAGAAAAAGCCGGCTCACACAGGAAGTTACAAATTTCAGAATTAGAGGAATTAAGAAATGAGGCGTATGAAAACGCGAAAATCTACAAAGAAAGAACCAAAGCCCAACATGACAAAAACATACTTCGTAAGGAATTCAACATAGGTCAAAAAGTTCTTTTATATGACTCTAGACTTCACTTGTTTCCAGGAAAACTTAGATCTCGATGGACTGGACCTTATGTCGTAAAAACAGTATACCCTCATGGAGCAGTTGAAATTGAAAATCCTAGGGATGGAAAAGTCTTCAAAGTAAACGGTCAACGACTGAAACCATTTTTGGAATTCGAGCAATATGACGAAGACGACTCTATCGATCTGCATGATCATCCACCATGAAATCAGGTGGTACACATTCTTCTTCTTTTTCATTTTTTTTTTTTAATTTTATTTTTGTTTTTCTGCCTTAGACAGTTGGGACACTGTCTGAATCAAGTGTGGGGGGGAGTCTGCATTTCACCCATTTTCATTTTTCTTTGTTTTTATTTCTTTTTATTTTCAGCCATTTAAGTAGGACCATCATGCATTTTAGACTGTAGTAACACGCCATTTTTTTTTTTAAAATACGACTCATTTTCAATTGATACAACAAAATAAGTTTACAATTTTTAGCCAGTTGATAGTATTTTTCTCTCTCAACTTAGATCGAATTTGAAATATAATGAAAAGTTTAATTTTGAGGGATAATAGTGTAACCGGTACATAGGGAGATTCTTAGGTGATGGCCATGAAATCTATTCTATATTGTAGACTTTGTTTTAATAAGTGGAGGACTTAAAATACTTATATTGGCTTTTCAAATCTTTAAAACTAAGTTGTGTTAAGTTGAATTCGCATAACTCTCTTTTGTGCTTATATTTTCGATAATAATAATAATAGTATTCCAAGGGTATCCAACATTGCTTGTATATCGAGCGTTGGTGTGCAAACCCGCCAAGCTCTATCCGACACGTTGTTGACAAAGTCAAAGTTGGAATATCTTGGTCTCATTTTATGGGATTGGACACCTAAGGATTACCGACACGTTGTTGACAAAGTCAAAGTCGGCCTGCACAATCCGCCAAGCTCTTTACCTACTCTCCGTTAGTCCGCGAGGCAGTGCATGGGTGGTAAACCTTGGTCTTTTTAGGTGTATGTACTTAATCATAAATCTTAAAATTTTATAGAATAAAGAATAAGCGATGATACCCGAACACTTCTTGACCTTATTGATTTGACTAGCCATACATGAGAAAATTAGAATACCACTTTGCAAACTGTGCCAAACAAACTAAGAATTTATTTCATGGCTGCACTATGTTATCGACCGAACTAGCTGGCCAAACTGGAATTTAACATTTGAAAACTTGATTTATATTGAAAATTTGTGACAAGTCGAGGTATCTAAAATAAAATCAACTGATTAGAAATTATTAACTTAATTTGTTGTACCACTTTCATGAAACAAGTCGTGTTTTCATTTTTCGTTTTTAGTTGCATATGTCCATTGCATCCATGTAGTTTCATTAGAATCACAGCATACTGCATTTGGATTTTGTGGGTAGTATCCGCTGAAAACCCTCACGAGACACCACTCGTCCTACTAGGGACACCTAGAGGTTTAACGGCTTGTTGCATACGCTCAATGCAATCGTGTTTCCTACGAAAGTGCGACCTATCTAGTTAGTTTTCATTTTTTTTTTTTTTTACTCGAGGACGAGTAAAAGATAAGTGTGGGGGTATTTGATTGACACTGAAAAGTGTTTATTTTATTACTCTTATGCTTTATCTTTTGTAAATAAATAAATGATCCTTTGGTTACTTTTGTATGTTTTTACAGGATGTCAAGAAATGCCTCCTTCAATTCAAATCAAAGGCCAACTACAAGAAAGAGCTACTTCCTCACATCAAATTCATTTCAATTGCAAAAGAAGTAGTAGCTCACTGGTAAAGGCATAGGAATTGGTGCTGAGAGACCTGAGTTTGAACCCCGTCAAGCTCACTTTTTGCCAAAGAAACGGAGCGCGTTCACACTGGCTCCTTTGCTTTGAGAAATATCTGGATTATTGTTATGTTATATATATATATACATACACATATTCATGTGTATGTATTTATGATGTGCACCAATCAACATCTCAGCAATAGCCATGTTCTCATCATGGAAGTAAATTCAAATCATTCAATTTCAATTAGAAGAATTTCTGATTGAATTGTTACCAAAAAAGAAAAACCAATTTTGAAGATTTATCTTATATTGCCTTTGGAGTCTGATAAACGTCCTAGTTTGGAAGAATTAATTAGATGCAATCTTCTATCAATCAAGCCACATGGGAAAATTGAAAGATATGGAAAATATTTACCATGATATGCCCAGATTTTCTCCAATCAGGTAGTCAAGGAAGGCAAGAAATATTCATGAATGAGGAGGGCCATTTATTCATAGACCTAGTTAGGGTTTTCCCCTTCTCATCTATAAATATGTGATTGTAACCATTGTAAAAAGCATCTCATAATTCTGTACTGCCATTAGTTTAATAAAATTTTCTTGTTCTAGTTATTTACTTTTCTTTTAAAACAATTTGTGTATCTACACGATTAGATTCGGTAGAACACATATTGTTATTGTCTTTGTTACTGCATACTAGTGTTGACTGTTTGATTAGTTTCAACAGCAACTCTATTTTTAATTCTCTGTTATTGTTCCAGTTATTATTTACTTTTGTTGTTTTTGCTAGTACTTGTTATTTTCTTTCCTGTTGTTGAATTTGATATACGTCTGATTAGATTCAGATTTGTAGCAGTTTCAATAACATTATTTCAACAACATTGAAAACAACCCCCAAAGTTCTGTCTAACACGCCCAAGAAAAAAAAAAAATTTTTTTTAATTAAACCTCCCTGTGTTCGACCTGTATGCTACACGCCTGTATGCTTGCAGAATTTATTACAAATGTCGCGCTTTTCTAATTCATAGACTAGCGTCGATCAGTGAGCGTGGGAAAGGAAAACGTGTTTGATTAGTTTCAGTTGATTTTATCGACTGGAAAATGACCATTTTTCAAACAGTCTCATAATTGGGTGAAATTAGTTTTGTTAGGACCGTATCGTCAATACGAAGCTAGAAAATATTTTTCTGGAATTTTTCGAGTTAGTATGTGACCTCGGTATATTGAAATGTGCGTTCAAATTGAATATATACTGATTTATATTTTAAATTTAACGAAAACTTATCGAAACGATCGAACTGGCTTATGTGACATATCTCATTGTGTTCGGAATGGGGGTAATTAGCTAGGGGCGACAGTCGTTGCATTTGATTTAGAGTTCATGGCGAACATGAGGTTTAAAGGAAAATAATATTAATAAAATAATATATTTAGTTATAAATAATCCCTATTTAGTTATAAATAATCCCCTCTTTCTCTAAACCTAACCCATTCAAATTTAACAGCCGCCACCCAATCCTCATTTTCCAAACCCGCGCTTACCCATCGACGACGCCGCCATGGAGGGCCTCCGCCATCGTCGCCAATCCCGCTTGGCGCCGCGCCTCCGGCCACTCCCCCCCCCTCCGTTCACCTCCAAACCGCGCAGAATCATCGCCAAATCCCCCAAATCGATTTAAACCCACCGCCTGACCGCAACACCACCCGCCACCAGCTCCATCGCCGCCCATCCCATACCAACGCCCTCCCCGTTCATCTCCCCCAGCCTCCTCCTCCCGTACGAGTGCAGGCCGCCCCCTCCCTCTACTGACAGTACATTTTTTTTACTTATTTTATTTATTCATTTTAATTTTAATTTCAGTTTTTGTTAGGTAATAATATTTACATACAATTTGATTTATATATGTATACGAAGCGTGGAAGTAATTCTCAGTTTTAATGAAATAAAGTTGTAATTTTTAACATGATAAAAGTTGTGATTTTATTTATAGGAAAAATACGATTTTTATTTGTTTAAAGGCGAGGTCTTTATTTGTTTAAAGTTTTGATTTTTATTAGAAAAGATAACATTTTTATTAGAGAAAAAGTTGATTTTTATATATGCATATAAAGTTTGGATTTTTAGTCGTGTAAAAATAGAATTTTTAACGATGTAAAAATAGAATTTTTATATAATAGAGAAGTTAAAAATGTAATTTTTATACTAGTGGCATATTAAAAATATGATTTTTATTCATGTAGAGTAATAAAGATATAATTTTTATTATACTGCTAGCGAGATAAAAATATAATTTTTATCATGGAAGTAGCGTTGTAAAGGGGTGATTTTTACATATGAAGCAGTGATATAAAAATACGATCTTTATATATAAAAAATATAATTTTTATATAGAGAATAGCGTGATAAAAATAGAATTTTTATCTATATAGTAGCGGTGTAAAAATAGAATTTTTATCTATATAGTAGCGGTGTAAAAATAGAATTTTTATCTATATAGTAAAAATATAAAAATGTGATTTTTATATATGTAGTGGCTACGGACGACGAAATTGACAAAAGGCGAGCACGACGAAGATTTCTACACAAGAAGAGTCGTGGCGTTTGGTATAGCTAGTCGGTGAGAACTTCTTACTTTAAATTTTCTTTTTCTAGTTTAAATTATATACTAGGATGCAGACGGTGCTTAGTAGCACCCGACACCCGTCGTCCACAGACCATGGACGGCTTGTATGCTTGTTTGATGTGTTGTGAAATTTGTTTGTGATGTTGATGTGAAATCGATAATAAATTGTTGATGGTTGAAATAAATTAATTATCGTTAAAAATATAATTTTTAACGTGAATGTGAATAAATAAATATTCATTTACAAACCGGACGGTCTGTTTATGTACACCTACTTTGAAGGATATTGATTGGGATGATAAATTTTACACATCGCCCAACTGCACAAATAATATTCAGTGTTTGTCGATTTGAAACCCCCCACGGGTGTTGGGATGATATTTGGAGTACACTAATCCCAATTATTTAATTGTATGTCGATCGATTGGTCGACAGGCTGTGTAAGCATTAATTATTTATATTTGATGCTTATGCAGTTGTGTGGTGCACTTTGGATGATGGTTGATTGTTTGTCGTTGCTATTGTATACATGTGTTGGGTGGAATCCATATAATTAACGTTATATGGTAATTGATTGGGCTTCATTCCAATTGGGAAAATAAAGAATATTAGAATATAAAAATAGTCATGTGTTGACGATGCTCATGTGTTGAGAATATTCATGTATTGAAACTATTCATGTGTTGAGTAAAATATTTTAACAATAAAATTTACATCTTTATCATATTTAAGATTAGAAACTACTTTACGGTTGGAATCTGATTAAAAATCAAACGATAGATACCATAATTTTATAAAATATATTACATAACAAAAATAGTCATGTGTTGACAGTACTCATGTATTGAGATTAGTCAGGTGTTGAAAGAAATATATATTCATGTGTTGAATAGAATAAATATTCATTTGTTGAGTAGAATAACGAATTTATTGAAATATATAAAGCCGTGTTGATTAGAGTTGCGCTGTTTTGACGTGAACGATATTTATATCGATTATATTCGTTTTTATAATGAATATAGAAAAGGTAGTGATTTCAAAATATAACGTTTTGAAAATATTATCATTTATATAGTAATAATATGAAATATTCAATTTTGACATGAAATCGAATATAGAGTTGAAATGGTTTTGAAAACGAATTTAAAACGATTTATATAATACGTTTTAAAAAGGAAATCGACGAAATATAATATATATATATATATATATATATATATATAATGGCCTGAATAGAACGCGCCGCGCCGCGGCAGTTCGTGAATTTCGACCATTGACTTCGAATTGACGTTGCGGGAGATCCGATCGTCGGATTCTCCTAAAACCAGAACCGTTGGGTTCGTATCGAAAAGATCTTTCCAATAAATATTAGAAATTTGAAATCTAACGGTTCGATTTGGAATTATGTCCAAATCAAATTTGGAAAAGGTCGCTGTAAGTGCAGTTCGATGGCCGTTGATGGAAATCGACTGTACGGGCCTTGATAAAATTATTAAAAATAACAATAATTAGTGTAAAATCATAAGAAATGGTTTGAAAAGAACTGGGATGAAAAATCCCACTTTTGAAAGGATAAAAATAGATTTTTATCGAAATGAACTAGTTTTGAACTAGAATTAAAATCAATCTATTTTTGAAATAAATAAATTGAATTTGAATTGGTTTTGAAAATAACCAGAATTTCCAATATATACAAAGTGGAAGTGGATTTGAATCGAAATTGTCTTTGGAATATTTCGATGTTGGATTCCGTGATTATACAGATATTGTTATGGGAGTTTGAAAGATATATTTATATTTTCATTTCCAATACGATATTTGTTGGTTTCAGAATTTGATATTGAATATAAGCCGGTATATTTTCTATTAGAGCCTTGTATTTAATATCAAATGTGATTTGGGTTTTCGTGAATCGTGTTGTAGGTGACATTGGTTCTTTAACCCAGTTAAAGACAGGATATTTATTTTTGGGAAGATTAAAACTAAGTGGAGTTTTAATGAATCTGTAGTTAAATTGAAATGTGAATTGATAATTTAAATTATGAAATTTGGAAAGTGATCGAGAATGGAGTATCACCAGTTTTGCTCCAAAGCGATAGTTAAATCTTTAATTAGATTTGAACGTGAAATGGTAATTAATTTTACCGATAACACCGTGGTGTTAGATATGGAGTATTACCAGTTTTGCTCCAGGGGATGAATAGGTTGGGATTGGGGAATAAAATAAATAATTACTTCGGTGTGGTTCGCTAATCTCGACTAGTTTGGAAAACCATAATATGGTTGAAAAGATATCCAAAAGAAGAATAAAGAATAAATTTAGAAGAATTTATCTTTGATAAAATTAATGGGAACCTTTCCCTAGGAATGTGAAAATTTGAATAAAAGAATATTCTGAATTGGAATGAGGCGTATGTTGTGTTTGTGTAACACGTGTTTATTATGTACGCGGGTTATTTGGAAAGGCCGGGTTAGTACCCATTCTGAATAACCGATTCGACGATATGTCAAAGATGAAGACGGTGGTTGAAGACCGGAAGTTTTCACATCGTTTGGGTGATTGCTGATGATCTCGATTGGGCTGTACACCCAAGAGGAGAGAAACAGTTGGTGATCGTCATGATGTATTTGGAGATCGATGGATATGCGAGGAAAGTGCCTCGGGTTTCGTTCAGACCCAGAACGAACTTGTAAATGGACTGTGTGTCTGACATTGGATTTTATTCTGTGTTGATTGATCTCTATTAAATATACATCTGTATGGCTGCGGAGAATTTATTCTCTTGCTTAACGCCCTTCTCTGAGACGTACGAGCTCAGAGGTTGTATATCGATGGACATCAGTCGCATGGAGTGAATTGCCTGTGTGGCACGCCTAAGTGGCAAATGATCAAAGCTTCTGTTGAAAAGCAAAGTCTTGTGGTTGATGATCAAAGCACGGCCTGTGTGGTGCAGTTTGTGTATAACGTGAATTCGCGAGCCTCACACGTCGGTATGAGTCAAAAACGGGATACGCACCGTTGGGAGAACACGACGTTTCTTTCTAGCTAGTGGTGGTGTCAGTGCTTAAACTGGCTGACATTTATATATACTTTTCACATGTGTGGTTGTTGGAATGCGAGGCGCCTCGGATATAAGTTTGTTAGGACCGGGAAACATGTGTTCAGGAATAACCAATCCTCAAAAGTAAGAGAGGACCGGTCCAACCGATTCCAAGGATCATAGTGGGGTCCTGAGACATTTGCTAGAGTGTCTCGAACGGAGAGGAGCTTGCCCCTTGCATCGACTCATGACGGAATCCAATTTCCAATACGTGATATTTCGGTTTTATTTGTAGAGCCTAGTTGGCGACATGATAGATGGTACCCATGCCGCCTATGATTGATATTTATGATTTGAATTGATTTGACACTATACATCTATAATAGTATCAAATGATTTGTTTTTAACGTACCAATCATGTTTGGCTATTATAAGGGAAAACCCTATCCTCCGGCTTGTGTTGCATTGTGTGATGGGACCTGGGTCTTATAATAGCTTCATTTTTCGAAAAAGCATTGCGCTGTTTATTCTATGCACTGGTGTTCTTGGGAGGAAACCCATTCCGTTTTATACGGCGTGGTCCCTTGAATTACTCTCTTTTAAAGTAAAGTTTTAAATAACTGTTTTAGTTCTCACACCAGTCACATGACTGACCTGGAGTTTATTGTTTTAACCTAAACTCTGGGTGCCCCTGTTTTCTACACGGGCAGCTAGTAGTTTTGGTTTTGCAGATTTATATTCACATGATCCTGGTTTACAGCTGGAATGATATCCGGAAAGCTCTGTATCCGTATATCACCTTCAGTTGTGTTTTGTATTATTTTCCGCTGCTTTATAATTTATTGTAATCTCTGATGTATATCGATTGTGTAATATTTATTCATACTCTGTATATTCTTGTATTCTGATGGAATTGTTGTAATATACAATGAAATGTTCTTCTGTTTGCGTTCTGATTCGTCTTGTCCTCAAGGTAATCCGGGCTTTCCTTACCGGGGAAGTTACGGGCTATCATAGTTGGTATCAGAGCTTTGGTTTACAGAGCTCGAGAACAAGACACATTAGAACCGAACGAAAGAATCCATCAGATATTGGATTAGTAATATCCAATTAGAATTACTCGTTAGAGATAGGATCAGTAGTATCCTAGAACGAGTGTGAAGAGTATATTTTTCAAATGAAAACAACATTGTTTTGAAAATTTAAACCAGTTTATACGTATTTGAATATTTTATTTGTATTGAATTTGGACAATCGAGTATATAAAGATTTTGCATATACGCGTCATGAACGTATATTCGAAGTTTTAATATACTGGATAGATATAGCTTCGCACTCTAGACACCCGGGGATGATTCTGGTAATGCGGCCGCATTATCAGTATTTATGTTCGTGTTTCGAAGGTGTTGTATCTATATATTTCCATTAGACTGGTGTGAGAACCAAAATATAGCTAGAACACATTGTTGTGAATTGGAATCAAAAACATAATTTTCTGTATATATATCAAAATTATGAATTTGAAACGTTAATTCACTAATTGATTGATGGTTGTGTTGTTTGTTTATTTGTTTGAAATTTTGAACCATTACGCCTAATAGAATCAAATATTGAATTGTATTGACAATTAGTTGCATTTTCTTGCATATACGTGTACTTACATTGAACAGGTCATAGCAAGGAGGCTAGAGCAGAGAAATAAAATTGTTTGCCCGACAAATAGGTACATGTTTACCATAATTTACTGTTTTGTTTGGGTGATGATGATTTTATGAGCCGATTGGCAAGCCGCTTGGGTTTTTCTTTTTGACTGAAGAAGGCCATGGGAGGCTATATGAAATATCCCGAAGTCCCCGGTGCAGGGGAGGTTATGGCGAAATTTTTCGAAAATTTAGGGTGTTAGCCAAATTTTTGAATATTTTGAGAAGTTCTTAGAAACTGAAAAGTTGAAGAACTTAAGCCGTAGTGAAAAGAATGAAAGCTGAGTTGATTGGTTAAACAACTTTCGGCTTCATTCCTTTTCGGGGACGAAAAGTTTTAAGTCGGGGAGATTGTAACAACCCGGAAAATCTGAGCCAGTTTAAAATTTTATTTTGGCAATTTTAACGAATTTTGAATATTTAAAATGAATTATTTTAAATAATATCGACGAGGAATTTATTTTGAAAAGAATTTGAACGTATATATTTATTAGAATCATCGTTAGAATATAAATATTTATTTATATATAATAGGAATTGAAAATGGCGCGGTAGTTCGATAATTCGATACTTCGATTTCAAAGTTCAAATGAATGTACCGGGTGCAAAATAAACCGGATTTTAGTGAAACCAAAAATAATATAATCTAATGTAGAATATCTTTCCAACGAATCCGAAAAATCAAAATTTCATAGCGGGAATCAAAAGATATGCCCAGTTGAAAATTCAGAATAGTCGCTATGGAATTCTGGCCCTCGAAAATAGAAATTTTGCAAACGACCTCGGATTTCGACGAAACCACTTTTGTTGGATCCGTGATGTCAAATTATTGCTAGGTTTCAAATTTCGTAATTTTTCGAATCAATATGTGAGCGTGGCAAAGGAAAACATGTTTGACCAGTTTAAGTTTATTTTAATCGACTGGAAAATGACCATTTTTCAAATGGTCTCAGAATTGGGCGAAATTAGTTTTGTTAGGACCGTATCGTCAATACGAAGCTAGAAAATATTTTTCTGGAATTTTTCGAGTTAGTATGTGACCCCGGTAGATTGAAATGTGCGTTCAAATTGAATATATACTGATTTATATTTTAAATTTAACGAAAACTTATCGAAATGGTCGAACTGGCTTATGTGACATATCCCATTGTGTTTGGAATGGGGGTAATTAGCTAGGGGCGACAGTCGTTGCGTTTGATTTAGAGTTCATGGCGAACATGAGGTTTAAAGGAAAATAATATTAATAAAATAATATATTTAGTTATAAATAATCCCTATTTAGTTATAAATAATCCCCTCTTTCTCTAAACCTAACCCGTTCAAATTTAACAGCCGCCACCCAACCCTCATTATCCAAACCCGCCCTTACCCATCGACGACGCCGCCATGGAGGGCCTCCGCTATCGTCGCCCATCCCGCCTGGCGCCGCGCCTCCGGCCACTCCACCCCCTCCGTTCACCTCCAAACCGTGCAGACCATCGCCAAATCCTCCAAATCGATTTAAACCCACCGCCTGACCGCAACACCACCCGCCACCTGCTCCATCGCCGCCCATCCCACGCCAGCGCCGTCCCCGTTCATCTCCCCCAGCCTCCTCCTCCCGTACGAGCGCAGGCCGCCCCCTCCCTCTACTGATAGTACGTTTTTTTTTACTTATTTTATTTATTCATTTTAATTTCAGTTTTTGTTAGGTAATAATATTTACATACAATTTGATTTATATATGTATATCGATGGACATCAGTCGCATGGAGTGAATTGCGTGTGTGGCACGCCTAAGTGGCAAATGATCAAGGCTTCTGTTGAAAAGCAAAGTCTTGTGGTTGATGATCAAAGCACGGCCTATGTGGCGCAGCTTTGTGTATAACGTGAATTCACAAGCCTCACACCTCGGTATGAGTCAAAAACGGGATACAGACCGTTGGGAGAACACGACGTTTCTTTCTAGCTAGTGGTGGTGTCAGTGCTTAAACTGGCTGACATTTATATATACTTTTCACCTGTGTGGTTGTTGGAATGCGAGGCACCTCGGATATAGGTCTGTTAGGACTGGGAAACGTGTGTTCAGGAATAACCAATCCTCAAAAGTAAGAGAGGACCGGCCCAACCGATTCCAAGGATCATAGTGGGGTCCTGAGATATTTGTATAGTGTCTCGAACAGAGAGGAGCTTGCCCCTTGCCTCGACTCATGACGGAATCCAATTTCCAATTCGTGATATTTCGGTTTTATTTGTAGAGCCTAGTATGGCGACATGATAGATGGTACCCATGCCACCTATGATTGATATTTATGATTTGAATTGATTTGACACTATACACCTATAATAGTATCAAATGATTTGTTTTTAACGTACCAAGCATGTTTGGCTATTATAAGGGAAAACCCTATCCTCCGGCTTGCGTTGCATTGTGTGATGGGACCTGGGTCTTATAATAGCTTCATTTTTCGAAAAAGCATTGCGTTGTTTATTCTATGCACTGGTGTTCTTGGGAGGAAACCCTTTCCGTGTTATACGGCGTGGTCCCTTGAATTACTCTCTTTTAAAGTAAAGTTTTAAATGACTGTTTTAGTTCTCACACCAGTCACATGACTGACCTGGAGTTTATTGTTTTAACCTAAACTCTGGGTGCCCCTATTTTCTACACGGGCAGCTAGTAGTTTTGGTTTTGCAGATTTATATTCACAGGATCCTGGTTTACAGCTGGAATGATATCCGGAAAGCTCTGTATCCGTATATCACCTTCAGTTGTGTTTTTTATTATTTTCCGCTTCTTTGTAATTTATTGTAATCTCTGATGTATATCGATTGTGTAGTATTTATTCATACTCTGTATATTCTTGTATTCTGATGGAATTGTTGTAATATACAATGAAATGTTCTTCTGTTTGCGTTCTGATTTGTCTTGTCCTCAAGGTAATCCGGGCTTTCCTTACCGGGGAAGTTACGGGCTATCACATTGTAAATCATTATAAATATTGTTGGTTTTAATTGTTACAATTCATACTAGACTCTAGGAATTGCATTTATTATAACATACAAAAGTATCAGAGTATTCTCCCTCTATTTTCTTATGTTCCACTGTTGCATCTAAACTCAATGGTTATTAGCTACTTTTGATGTTAAGAAATGGATAACTCCTTATATACAAAAGGCCACCCTACTCTTTTATTTAACTTTGTTCTACTTAAAAAATGACAAGTTTGAAATGTTGCATCAACAATGATATATGCAGTTGCATAAATTCATGTTTTTTTTCAAAAATAGTTACGATTCTTTGAAATTTTGAATTTTCTATAGTAAATTTTTCTGATATTAACATGGAGACTTCATTTTTTTAGACGTGATTATGATTTTTTGTGATATGCACATTACTAAGTATATATCCAAGACTTCAGGTATACTTCAAATTTAATTAAGTATATATAACTTAATATTTGTCTACTTCATACCCAAGACTTCTGGTCTAGCTACAACATTGTTCACCATGAACTGCCTGTTTTTTATCCAGTTTAATTGCACCATTTAATTTTAAACGTTTCTGCATTCACTTTTGAATATTTATTATGTTTGCATTGACTATCCACATTGTTGCAAGTTTACCGTGTTATAAGCTGTAAGATTTACAACATGTTCAAAATTAATTTCAATAAGTAAACAAAAAAGCTATAGGTCTGCCAGATCCCACCACCGTCCCTCCGGGGTTGTAGAGCCTGTTGTAGTGCTTGTCGTGGAAATGGTTTCTAGGCTAGAGGAATCTACCTGTCAGTTATCTAATCGTCCTAATTGTGATCTTGATCCTGACCCTAATTTCTATTGGGCTCCTGAGGACAGAGCATGAGTGCATGCACCTACTGGTATGTGTCATGATTTTGAGTATTATTTATGTACTCTTGTCGGGCCTGGTTATTTGCACCGCCTTTTCTATCAGCCTATTGATAGTGACCTACAACTATGGGATGAAGGTGTTCTTGGCATGGATAATGGAATTATGATGCAGGATACTTCCTGGGATAGGAGCACAATTTTCTCACCGGCCTCTTCGAATTATATGGAGAATTTAGTAAGACGATTTTCTCATCAAATTACGATTATGACACCTTTTTCAGGTACTTTCTATAACGATGTTTCCTCTTGAGGTAAACTATGACGTTGTTGTAATCTTTTGTTATTTTGGTACTAGACGGTGACTGGGCACTTCAAACCAGATAGTTGCTCTATGCCTGGGCAGAGCACCTATTTTCTTTAGTATTATAATAAAAGTGGTGCAGCCACTATAATCCGGCTTGCCTTGCAAAAAAAACAGAGGTCATCTATTTGAGATAATTCTGGTTTTAATTTCTGTGCATGTTGTTGAAATCCATTTTGGATGAAATATGTGTTGTTTTGATCTCTATTTGAGATAGTTCTAGTTTTTGGAATTGTTTCCATGCAGGTCATTATGATTACTATTTGAGATGTTATCTTTATATATATATATATATATCATTGACAATTACTATTCTCAGTTTGATTCCATGCAGGTCACTGTGAAGAAGATGCAATACACCATTTAGTTTGTGATATGTTTTAATTACATGCTTTGAGACTTTGTAGTGATTTCTTGTAGTTATTGGTATTTTTGATATTGGTTTTTGGAAGGATATTGTAATATTGTTGTTTGTAAGGAAGGATATTGGTGATTTCTACTGCAGATTTAAAAAATATTTTGCGTAGTTCTCAATTTGATGTTCTCGTGTTTTTATATTGCGTTTTCATGTTGTTTCTTTCTTGTAATTTCTGTGCAGTATAGTCTTTGTGATATTTGATGAAATTTGTGAAGATAGGAATTGGTTTTTGTGTGATATTTTGTTTTGAGGGTTATAAGGGTTGTTATGGGTTGTGTAATGGCCCGCAAATCCATAATATCAGAGTTGACTACATACACCATACATCCAACCCAAATATCACGAAAATACGAATCATTTTTTTTAGAAGAAAAAGGTAGAAGAAGAACAGAAATAACAACACAGAATCTCACATCGCAGCGGAATAAAATATAATATCGTAACTTTTGAAATACAAAATTTTAACTGTATAATATATCATTATCAGAGTATCACTGTCAGAGTACAACTTACAACACAACGGAAATAACAATAACTAGATAACGCAGAAGCCTCCTGCTCCAAGCTCCTTCAGATAAATCTATAAAATCTTGAACTACTTGACTGCCTGTACAAATTTAGGCCCCCAAGAGTTTAGGTAAAACAAAACAAAATAAACTCTAGGTCAGTCATGGGACTGGTATGAGTAAACAATTTAAAACAGTTTCAGAAACTAAATGATATCTCATAAGACCACGCCGTACAACACCGAATAGTTTTTTCCCTTAGAGAATCCCAAACACTTGATTTAACTTTCAAATCCTTTTGAAAGAAAATGATAATCTTTATATCAAATCTCTTTTGATATTATAATATTGTCAAAATCAAGTAAATAACAATCTAGTGGAACGTTTGCATCTCACTATCCACATATATAACATACAATCAAAACAGGAAGCGCTTATTGGATAATGAATTTCCAACTAGGACAAGGTATGGAACCACCTTCCGATAGTGTATCTCTAAAGGAGAATACATTGGGTTCAACAAGAACATCTTGCAACCCGGCCACACATGACCGACCACTCATTTCGCTTAAGCGTATCGAATGTATATCACCAACGGTTGGGATCGGCAACCGTTTCCCGAATGGGACAGCATCGAATAGAATAAGGAATTAAATGAATCTCTAGATAGGTGATAATACACCCTAATGGGAGCTAACCACATAGCCATGTTGCCTGCACGATTTTTGGTCATTTCCCGGTTGTTGAGGCCTGAGGCTACGCTTACTTGCCATTTATTGATAGCACAATCACTTTGAATGCCACATTGTCAGATCCGTTAATCATTAATTGATTTGCTCAAATATTCTGGATGTTATGCTAAGGGAATAAATCCGTTGCAACCATATATATTTATGCAGACCAACCCATTCGATCATTGGAAATACTTTGTCAGACATTCGTCCATTTACGTTCATTCTGGGATTGAACGAAACCGAACGCACAATCTCTATTAATCCACTAGGCAATTTCTACTTAGGATTAACCGAAAAAGCCTTGCACTTTACTTCATCTTTGATTTTCTCTAAAGAATCTGATTCACAACGCTAATGCCAACATGGAGCGGTTCTCGGATAATAATCCAACCGGTCTATCCATATTGAGAACGATGGTCAAAACTTCGATAGTCTGTGATTTAAATATCGAATAAAAATAAGTGTTCATTCAACATATCAAACAAATCTTTGGTCTCTTTAATTAATATTTCATTAATTAAATATCTTCTCCATTTCCTTATCAATATTTATTAACCAAATATTTTCGATAATCATCTTGGCCTTTTACGTTAATTGGAAAACATTTCCATATATCGTCTTCTTTTATTTTCTATACTTAGAAAATATCTTCTATTTATAATTGGAAAATATTCCAATTACTTATCTCTTTCCTGAACTTGTTTATTTCTATACTTAGGAAATACTTATTGTTCTATTTCCAAGCTTACACTTATTCGGGTTAAAACGGATGTTGTGTAAAACATCGTTACGACAACCCAAACACTATATTCAACTAACTCTTATTCAACGTTGATCTTCGAGCCTGAAGTCTTATTATTTATTTGTTAATAATGAAATTAATCAAGTTGGGGTATAACTACCTCTCAGACCTTGACTGAATAACATTCATAACGTCAAAACAGACGAGATCATTATTCCCGAATAATCAACACCATAAAAACCAATTATCCATTTCTAAAACACTATACGCTTCTCTTTCTATTTTTAACAACTCTAATTTATAGATTTCCTTTTTGTTTATAATATTTTATTTTTAAGTTCCTTTCCTTATCGAGTTCTATATATATCAATACCTTGATTTCTAACTATCAAATTTTCTTAAAAATATTATAACTCCTTAAATTTCCGTAAAATTCGCCATAACCTCCTTTGTACGGGGTTACCGGAAAAATTCAAACCTTGCCGCACAGGCCCTCTCCAATCAAAAAGAAAAAGAAAAAGCTAAGCGGCTTACCGATACGACGCATAAAATCTCATATGTGAATTAAATACATACTTTTTTGTCGAGCATTCTATTTATATACTTTCATTAACCTTATCCCATACATGTCTCCTATATATCTATACCTGTCCAATTTATTTCAACTATACCCAATCGTTTTAGCTCAATTCGTTAATAACTTTGTTAATTAACTCTTTGGTCTATTTCACTTTTATACTTAAACATAATATGTTCAAATAACTTTTAACTTGCTTATTAACTAATTGAAATTCCAAATTCAATTTAAGTTTCATATTCGAATTCGAATACGAATTCAGAAGTCCAGTTTACTTATCCAAGTTCAAATTCTATTTATATCTCGATTTGCCAGATCACTTGAAATAACTTGGAAATCATTGCCAGATCACTTGATTTTCTCGTGTCCGATCACTTGGCAAATCTGGCGATTTGCCAAGTGCCGATCACTTTAAATAACTTGGCAATCATTGCTAGATCACTTGATTTATCTTGGCAATCGTTTCCCGATCACTTTTTCCAAATTGGTTGATTCCAGGCAAATAATAAAAATATGATTCTTGTTTCAAAAATCATTTCATTCCATTTAGTTGAGTTCATATTCATGCTATAACTCATATCTAGATTTTTCAAATGGACATTCGAATTTTATTTACTTAAAATCTTTTTATTTATTTAAATAAACTGTTATAGTTTTATAACGATTATGGCGCTGTTTTTCTGAAAAGTTGATTTTGACATAACTCAAAATCTATACGACAAAATCCAGAATTTTCTTTTTCACTAGGAAACTATTGTTCAATCGGTCCCGACGATTCTTGTTTCAAGGAATTCTTATTTCAATCGAGTTCTATAAACTCAATTGAAGTTCGAAACGCCAATTTTCGAACTACAGCGCCGCAGCGAGTTCGTTTTAATTATATATAAATATAAACGGTTAAACGTCATTTATAATTTATATTTCAATCTCGTTCGAATATATATAAATAAATATTCAAATCAAGTTTTCAATCCAACTTAACATTCCTGATTTTTCTTTCTTGTTGATTATTTCACTACTCAGTTATACTTTCATTTATAACTCTATCTTTTATACTATATTCCAATTCCTTTATAAATTATATATAAAGTTCGATATAATCGATTTCTAATTATAAATCCTTCGATTTAACTTAAGTCATTTTATATTCCGAATTCCGGAATAAAAATCTATTGTTCTATTTCAATACGTTTTCCTATTCCACCTTTAAATTCATATTCGAATTTAAACTGCTAAATTATCTAACGATAATTTATTTTACTTAATTTATAACTACATTTATAAATTAACTTGCTTATTTATTTATCTTGAACCAAGTTTTCCTTTCAAATCTAATTGAAAAATCAAATCTTTTTATATTATGAATTTTGGAATATAAACCGTCATCTCCTTTTTTAAAACAAATTCCCAGTTCATGTTTACAAATTCCTACGTGAATTTAACTTCTAAATTATCTAACGATAAATTTATCTCACTAAATTATAGCTTCGTTTATAATTTAACTTCCCTATTTTATAAAGTTAAAACAAGTTTTCCATTTTAAAATCTATTTTAAACTAAACGTTATTTTGGAGTATTCTATTTCTTATAACTTATCTATATAAATATAGACCTATTTTCATGTCTTATCTCAGTTTCTATTTAAACTAAATTTAAATATCTCATTTGGGAATAATCTATTTTTATAAATCTGACATAGTCGAATTTAAACATAAATCCTAAGGATTTATTCAACTTCGTTTATATTCCGAATATCGGAATAAAGTTAATCGTATATTATTTAAAACAATCTAAGTTCTCAATTAAAATTCACATTTGAATTTAAATATTTAAATTATCCAAATGATAATTTTTCCTTTTTATTTACAAACACCATTATTAAACAAGTCTGGCTTTCAAATAAAATATTTCTTCTTTGGAAAAATATATTTCCCTTCCCAAAGTCACACTTGTATTTTTATTTTCTGAGTTATCCAATGATAATCATTTCACTTTATTTATAAGCTTTGCTTATAAATGAACTACTTGTTTTTATTCTTTAAAACAAGTTAATATTTCTATTCTAATCGAAATTCAAATTCTATTTCAGAAAAATAGAATTTCCCTTTTAAATCTAGAAAAAAATTCCATTTCATGATATTTTTAAATATCAACATTTAGGCCTAGTGATAATTAAACACCAAACAACCAATTATTTATTTTTCTAACACATCATATATGAAAGTATATATGCAAACAAATAAACAAACAGATAATATATTTTTGAGGGATCTAGTTGGATCCCTACAACCTGTTTTCCTGCATCCAAATATATTAGTCAACATAAATAATACCCATCCTGCTTCAAGGCAGGACATCGCGGTATGAAGGTCATCCACTAATATATATTTGTGGGGCGCATAGGGAAATCATCCACTATGAAACTGCGGGCATCCTCTAATGAGACTACAGGAACAATCCAATCATCAACCCAATATATATATATATATATATATATATAATAGTCAACCCTAAATAACTAATATATTTAAATCAACCAGAAAGCATTCAAACAAGCAACACAATTATTTTTATCGAATAAAAATAAATTCTAAATAACAGGTGAGTGATATTTACTCACCAGGGTTTTTATTTTACGCTTGTACCAATTTCAATTTCTTTTTATCGATTTTCGAGTCTCTGAACTCTACATGGATGATTTTCGTTTGATTTTTCCTTGCCTAGGAAAAATTCGAACTTATAAATTAACTACAAAATATCCTTAACAATGTTTTATGCTAAAAATATACTAACATTTATTTATTTCATTTAAGTTAATCACCATTAATCACTTTAAATTAAATGAACTAGTTCTCTTCTTCTTTTTGAAATGGTCTAGGCAAGTGTAAATTATATAAATTAACTATTGACAAAATTAAATAAATTATCCTATGTATATTCAAATTTTGTTGAAAATAATATACCTTATGGTTACTGCATTTTACTCGACCAAACAACGAACAAATTCCCGAATAGTCCCAATCTGAAATCAACCATACTACGGCATTCCATCGAACACTTCATGTTCAAACTCGGCTGCCAACCTTCATCGGTCCACGCCAATTCCACTTCACTCCATCCATAGCCAAAAATACATCTCCGTACGGCCTAAATTTGTAGCGACCTCATCCATCAATAAAACAACCTCACTGTGCTTCACACCGTTCAACTATCGATCCTCCCCTCTCTCTTTCCATGTCCTGGAAACAACAACTGACATCACCCCTTGAAGTCCCTATCGAGCTTGACTCCCAAATGAAGACCGACCCCCTTTGACTTCGACTATCGCGTAACATGGTACCTCCTAGTCCTGGTTGTCCTGGAATCGATCTCAAATTCGAACTCGGTTGCAGATTAGAGTTCGATTTCTTCCTTTTTGTTTACTTCCGTACTCACTCAACTGCCAACATCGCAACCCTCATCGAACTCTGGCAGTTGGAACTTGAAACCACGACCTCTTTGAGCTCGAACATGGATCCCAGCTCCCATGTTTATCGCGATAACTGATCGAGCCCCTTTCCGTTTTTCACGGTGGATTTGATTTCGAACTGGACAAAGGAGGAAATGGATTTCCTTTTGAGTGAAGGATTGGGAGTACACGGTTTTTATAAAGAAATTTGTAGATGGAAGGAAACCAAGTCGCGATTTTTACCATTGAACAGAGAGAGGCCACGATTATGGTTCATTGGCAGAAGGAGTTCCACTAAACTTTATCTATTTATTTTAGTTTTAATTTACCGCTATGATTAAAATAAATTAAATTATCCCACGGGTTTCGAACTCCTTTCTGAACCCAGCAACTGACATTTTTAGGGTTATACCACTATTCCGGACACACTGGGACAAGTTTCAAAGCCTCATTCGATCATCTAGAGAAGATATTAATTTAAACCGATATAAATTAAATTCAAAAAATATGTATTCCTTGATAATAAATTATTATTATCGCTTATAAATTCAAATAGAATTTATATCGATCACTTAAATCTTTTCGATTCAGTTTTTTTTTTAATTTCGAATTAAACTAGACTCGTATTATAATTATTCAATATATTTGAAATAAATTGTATATCAATTATTAAATCGATAACTCAATATAAAAATTCATTTATATTATCCACTCAATATTTAAAATGATATTAAATATTAAAAATAAATGGATCAAAATTCCGGGTCGTTACAGGTTGTAATGGATTAACCCTTTAATCAACAAAGTCTAAAGGGTCATGTTGTTATGCGTAACGGTAGGTTCAAGTCAAATTTTTCTTGATCCACGTGTGACCCTATCCCACCCTTTTAACACGTTTAGTTTCACATTTAAACTACGCACGGTCACATACTAACTCTGAATGGCGCGAAATTTGAAATCTAGCAATAATTTAATATTTTGAATCCAAAAAAATTGGTTCCGTTGAAAATGGAGGTTGTTTGCAATATGGCTATTTCTGAGAATTATGTAATATTATTATAATATTATTAAATTCCAATATTATTCAACTTAATAATAAACTAATTATTATTATCGCATATATCCAAATGAGATATCACATATCTATAAAATAAACATACTTGGGTTTTAGACTTTATATCATAATCTAAGTAAAAGGTATTGAATTTATATAAAAATCCTTTTATTTTATATAGTAAATCGTTATGATTTTTAAACGATTCCATAGCAACGTTTCGGATTTTATTTTTTTGGACATAACTTACAATTTATAACTTGAAATCTCAATTTTCATATTTGTCGGAAGATATACTTAAACAGATTCTAATGTATCTTGTTTTACAGAAATCTAACTTATATCGAATCATGTACATTCAATTAAAGTTCGAAACTAAATATTTCCAACTACCGCTATATTACGAGTTCATTTTATAATTAATATAAACTTATATGTTCAAACTTCGTTTTAAATAAATTCTAAGTCGTTAATTCTCAAAATAAATCATTTTAAATATTTAATTTCCATTAAAATCAATTAAAACTCATATTTTAATTTGGTTAAAAATTTGGGTCGTTACATATGAAGTATGAGACTGGATGTAGGGAAACTCTGAACTGTTATAAAATCCCGTGTGTTCTTTTCTTCTTACTTTACTACATTTCTTTACTTGTTGTTTGATTCTTTGATTGATTTTATGATCAATAAATACATACTCATTAGCATAATTGTAACACCCTGTAAAATATACCCTAAATAGACATAGGCAATTAAATTTAAATGTAAATAAAAATAAATAAAAATAAATGTATAAGATATTAATGGGCTAAAATTTTTTTTAGGATAATTGATAATTGGGCCATAAAAGTATTATCATTGTATTCATGGCAAGATTCTAGCCCATTTTCATATTTTATTTGCTAAAAATGAATTCCGATGAAGAAGTGATATGAAACATACATATCAACTACAACGACAAAGCAACTTTCACGAAGGAAAGTAATCTGACACAATCAGACAATAGAAATTACATAGAAAAATACATACTGCATCTAACATTTATCATACATCTAGGTTTTCATGTTTTAAATTTCATGTTGCGAAGATAATCACAGCAGCAAAAGCCCAGTTCATCAGTCATTATAAAAAAGATTCCTTAAGGTCAGCACATCCTTCTTGCTTCGAGTTATATAACCTGGACGTAAAGTAGAAGGAGGTGTATAGGATTGTTAAACAATGACTTTGGTTGGCACTGGGGGAGGTCTATACGTTGTTGGCGGCATAATATTGGCATAAGGGTGTGTGTAATGTCCTGGATTTTTCAACCATTTAAAATATAATATTTAAATCAGTTTATATATTATATTGAAATTATAATGGATTTTATTTGAACTTATTTATATTAAAAGATTTCTATATAAAGAAATATTATTAAAAACCCAAAGCTTTAAAAGTCGAGTTTTAAATTCGATATTGTTGGAAATCGAAGATGTTGTTTAATAAATACGATGATGATAATTTATTTCGTTAATTTAGCTAATTGAATTGTACTAAGAATATATATAAGTTTCAGAATAATAAACCAATCTAATGCTTGTGTTCAACACAAATACCGACCATATTCTCAGTACAAATTTCCAGATGTATTCATACACATATACATATGGAACGAACAAATATACCTATGTACATATGAAAACTGGAAATATACATATACATATAACCAATATGAAGTGGAAATTAATCCATATGAATATAAATAAAATCATATACATTGATGTTGAAGACAAATGCATATACAAAGAAAGAAGAAAAACAATATATATATAAAATTATACAAAGGGCAAACAATATATATAATTATACAAAGCACCTGGGAAGCATAAGCATGTTTTTTTATCATGCAAACAAGTTTGGTCACATTTTAAGTTCAGATTTCTATCTTGTACATCAACAAATTCTTGAATGCAAAGAAAGAAGAAAGAAAAAGTAAGAAATCAACATTTGTAATTTAAATTCTTCATGCCTTTTTTTTTCCGAACTGCCCCTGTCCCTTTTGACCTACGAAAAAAGAAAAAAAAAACAGAAACCTATTAGTTTAAGAAAAGAAAATTAAAATTTAAAAGAAGAAAAAGGAAAAGAAATGGCATTCAAAACAAGAAAAGGGATCAACATAGTAACCAAACTGTAATAGACTAAACAAGATATTATGGCACTCAAATCACATAACACCACTTTGCCTTTAATGTCAATGCCATCTAGGTATCCATTATTGCAAAATGCAGCATTTACATTGGCCGATCCTGGGTAAACAATATGCAACATTGTATTTAATTAAAGATAATAAGGACTCACTGTATAAAATCCTAAATAAGCATGTATTGTATACATCAACCTGAACAGCTAAAAACATATCAACATGGACAGCTAGAAAGAGAGATCAAATCTATACAAAAGATGCTACAATATATTTAAAAATCAAATACAGGATCTACTGCAAATCTCTACATTTGATATAAATAATTCAATAAGTCTCACCAAATCCATGAACAACAGATTTTATAATGGACAGTGAAAATATAAAATAAACAGTTAAGGTAGTACAAAGAACAGTTAGGAAAACAGATCTGAAAATAGATCTAAAAATCTGAAAATATAGCTGTACAGCTATATATGTAAACAAATTGATGAACAAAATATATGTATTCATATACATAAGGGTTGATTGAACAATACAGTGGACAGCACAGGAAATAATCAATGACAAGACAAAACAATACAAAGAAACTGATATATATGCGTATACCCAAAAATCTTTATCGAACAGTAAACCCACATGTGTAAACAGTAAATCTCATCACTGTTTTCATATATTTTAAATCTGAGCACAAAATCTAAAGGGAGATTCTAATGTCTGTAATGGAATTAACAATTCATAATACCACTATCACCTAACTAGTTAAATCAAAATCCATTTCGAACCGATCTGAAAACCCTATACCAAAATCCGAACGCAAAATCCAAGGACAGATTTGAATACGGATGGAAAGAACAATTCGTGGATGGTGATAGACAGTGATCTTATCCCAAACAAAACCGCAAATATAAATATGCCATCACGCAGTAGTATTCATCAACCCATTCGGAACCAGAAAATCAAATATAAATAAATACAGTATAGGAAGGTCAAGAGGAAAAAAACTTAGCTTTTGGAATCTGAAAAGAATCTTGGACTGGTTCATGTTGAAACCGAGAGAGTCGAAGGCCAGAAACTTGCAGTGATGAAGTCTTGGGATGGTTGGCAGTGTTGGTGAAGCACCTTTTCTCCTGGGGACGTTTGAGGTTGACCGCGGATCGTTGAGGAGGCAGAAGGGGGTGCGACGCCATCATTCTCAGTCGTTGAAATCAAGAAGGGAATTAGGGTTTTTGGATTTGGGAAATTTTTGAGGTGGCTGTTAAAATGAGCAAGGGAACGATGGTGAGGGTTTTTACATGAGAAGCGGGTCGGGTTCGTATGGGCCAAGGGTTAAGGTAAAGCCCAGTTTTAATTTCAAAAGAAAATCCATGTGTTTAAATAATTTAAATAGTTTATCACTTTCATGATATGATTTCTGGCTCGTACGTTATCAGATTTACGCGCGGTCAGTTGCGTTGGGACCGTGGAGACGAGTACTTCGAGATGGAGTAGGCCTAGTCTGGATCGGAAGCGACTGGAATTTTTATTCGAATTAAACTACAGTTTAATTCGACTAAAAACCGGATATTTTTCGATAGATTTCAAATCGAGGTGAGTTAAACTCACTCATCTTTTCCCGTTTATATTTTATAAATTGGGTATTTTTACTTTACGTGTTCTGATTGCTAGTATTTGTCTGTTGCTAGTTACATATATACTATTGATTCAACAAATGAAATTAAATGGTTGTTTAATTTCAGATAATACCCATTGTTTTGATTTAACCCAAATAAGGTAATTTCCCTTGATGGGTCACGTTATAAACGTGTTTGAAATTTGTTTGAATTGGTTGTGGCTTGATTGATGATCGTCATGGAAATTTTCAGTCAAATAAAAAGGAATGATTGATCATTGTTGATTGTTGAACCACGTTTCAACATTTGTTCTGATGGGTAGTGTGGTCGGATACTTGGCATCACCTGGTTTATAAAATTAATCGATGAGTTTTATCGACAGCGGATCGATAAAATTTTAAATATATTTTATAACGGAATAGATTTTTAGACTTATTACATTAAAAGGTTATTTAAAAAGGAAAAATATTAATTATTTAAAGAAATTATAAAGTTTGCTTTATAAAATGAATTCTTATGTCGATAAGATTTATAAGCGAAGAGCAGAGAATAACCTAGCGGTTAAGTATTTGATTAATGATGAACGATTAAATAAATTAATTAAATTAATTATATTTTAATTAATTTAAAGAAGTAATTAAGTAGAGTTGGTTAAAAGAGTAATCATGTTTTGTGTCGACCATTTAAACCAAGTTAGACTTAAATTTAGTGAAATAATTAAACGAATAATTGGTTAAACTTAGTAAGAGTTTAAGAAGGAGATTTATTATTCTAGTAAATAAAGGAGTTAAATAAATTTTTAGTGATTAATGTTGAGTTAAAATAATCTCTTCTTATATGTAATATATTTAAGTAACCCGGTTTGAAATAAAAATATAGTTGAGTATTAAGGATGAGTTTATATTTTGAACTCAAGTTTTTAATCAAGTGATAAAGGGTGTTGATGAGATACGATAGCTAAATGAAACATTACTTAGCATTTGGGACTAAGTAGAGGGAGTTATGAAGAGTTTATATTAAACCTGAAATTTATAAACAAGGTTTATAAATGGGATGTGAATTAAAGCGCTATTTTTATACTTAATAATGGTATTAAGTTAAATCAAGAATTGAAAGGAGATTTCCTGAAAAGAAAAAGGAAATTGGGAAAACGGGATTTAAGTTAGGATTTGGTGAAAAGAGTTGGAAATAGGATTTGTAATTCAATCTATGAAGTAAAGTAATAAGTCGAGAATTAATAAAAGTGTCGTTTAGTAAGATATTATTAAGAGAAACTTCCAAAGGATAACTATAAAGCTATACTTTTATTAGTAGAATGCGTTTGATATAAGATTTAATATCGGTTCTTGAATTACAACTCGTATTTACCTGAAGATAAGAACGTAGTTGAGCAAGGTCTGAGAGGTAATTAAAATACTCCAACTTGAATGACTGCGGGATTATCCAAGAATGATACTAGTTGGTAACGTCAAGGATGGTTGATAAGATTTCCAAAGTAAAGGAAATGATATAAAATGATATTTTCCCTAGTAACGAAATTAAAAGGAGATTGGGCGATAAGTTTAAAAGCTAAGTGATGCCAAATACTAGACCAGTGGATCTATTTTTATGATTTCATGGATGTTTACTTGATAGTTAAATAACCGACTATCAAGTCTGACCTTTACGATTGTTGGTATGGAAAGACCGGGATCGAATGAATATTCGAAAACCATTCCGACCAACAAATACGAAAATATAGAAGAGATCAGTCGATGATCGAGATGGAGCATGTGAAGACCATAGGTCTTCATAAAGCGGAAGAACCACTTACAATCTCTGATTCGACCCGCTGATATACTGGGGTTTTGTCGTGGTTGAAATCTGTGGATTTGCAAGGACGATCGTTACTAATCGATGGGGTGATTCTTATATTGGATGCGGTAGGAGAGTACCTTCGGTTCATCCTGTTCCTGGATGACTTGTACGGACGAATGTCTGACAGAGTATTTCCTGAAACCACGTACGTTGATTTTTACAAATGTACCGAGTGGTGGCAAAGAGGGGCACTTCTCTTATACCCAGAGTATATTTGTGGACGTCAATTAGTGACTTGACGGATCTGACTATGTGGCATTCAAAGTGAATGGTGGCCAGATGTTCAAAAGATTTTAGCATCAAGGCTCACAACCAGGAGATGACAGAAATCGGGCAGGCAGCATGGCTATGTGGGTCGCTCCCATTAGGGTGTATAATCACCTATCTAGAGAAAATCCATTTCATTCTTTAATATATTTCGATGTTGTCCCTTATCGGGAAACGGTGGTTTGAGTCCAACCGTTGGTGATATACATTCGATACACTCAAGCAAAATGAGTGGTCGGTCATGTGAGGGTCGGGTTGCAAGACGTTCTTGTTGAACCCAGTGTATTCGCCTCTTGAGATACACTATCGGCAGGTGGTCCCATACCTTGTCATAGTTGTAATCCAATCTCCAATAAGCGCCTGCGGTTTTTGTTTGTATATATATACGTGGAGCGTGAGATGCAAGCGTTCCACTAGCTTGATATTTACTTGTATTTAGACACTATTATAATATCAGAAAAGATATTGATTTTGAAACGGTTTTGGGTTATCGTAAGGTAAAAACCGTCTGTGTTTATGTGTGGATTTGGTCTTACGATTATCCTTTTCTTTCGAAAGGATTTTAACTTTAAAATCAAGTTGTGTGATGCCTTAATGTTGTGCGAGTTTTTTTCACTCTGGTTCACCAGACTGACCCGGTGTTTTGTAAATGCTCGGGTTAGCCCGAGGCATGCAGGTTCAGGTTATCAGGTACTGAGAAGTCCAGAGACGAGCTGGAGATGTTCAGACATATGATATCTAGTATTTATTCCGCTGTGTATATGAGGACAGATTACTACAACTGTACAGAGATGTTGATGTACTATGATATTGTAAGTATTTTCAAAGGCTCTCAAATAAAGATTTACTTCTGTATTATATTTTGTTCCGCTGCGATGTGAGACTCTGTGCTATGTTGGTTCTTCTTCTTCTTCTATTCTAACTTTCTTTCTTTCTGATCTCACCCTCTAATTTCTTTCTATAAACGTTCCAGTGTTTTCGGTGTTTGGAAGGTCGGCATAAGTCATGATAAGGGTATTTATGTTGATTTTTGGGGCCAGAAATCCCTGGGTCGTTACAGTGGTATCAGAGCTATTGGTTGAGTAGTAACCTTGGCTCTGTGGCGTAACTCAATAGAGATGGGTTAGTAACACCCTAGATTGAGTTGAGTATATATATATATATGAGAGCGTATTTGTAAAATTTTATATAAAGATGTTTTGTATTGTGTTATTTGACTGGTTCATGTGTTGAGAAGCATTGAACTGGTGAATTGACACGATATTGTTTTATTAAGAAGGTAAATGAAATAATTTTACCTAAAGTATATTTTTATATTAAAAAATATATTTTCTATATTATAGTAATGTTGGATGTTTGTTTGTTTGTTCTGATTGATTTGATTTGAAACCAAATTTGAAATATGGAATAAAGTTGAACTAATTAGAAAAACAATTCGTAAATCGAATCAGGTATGAAAGTGAAACTGAACCTGGTTAAGTGAATTTAACCAGTTGGGGAAAATAAGGAGAAAAACCCCGATATGGTGGATTGGAAATAAGATTGGGTTATGAAGTGGAAACAGAATTTTCTAACCCAGATTATTATTTGCATTATAAGTGGGATAAATGCAGAATCTTGAAGGCTGTGGAAATGATTTGGTTATGCAGACTGCAAAAGCAGACGATAAGCAGTTGCTTAATACGCTTCGAAAATTGGAATTTGAGTTGGAATGCTCGACCAAAAGGTAAACCTTATATTATGGGTTAAGCGATTTATTTTATACCCTAAGTAGGTTGCCATTTGAATTTTGAATTTTCTTTTCAAAAAAATTTAGGCCCGGAGTGGCAGTGGTAATTGTACCAATCAAGCCATGTAGAAGAGGTGTTGGCAGATTTTTAGAAAATTTTTAGAGTTCGAATTTATTTTGAATTTAGTGAAGATAATAATTTTAAAATAATACGATTCGAAATATTCTTCTTACTTCACAATTTCGAGGACGAAATTATTTTAAGGGGGGAGAATGTAATGTCCCGGATTTTTCGGTCATTTAAAATATAATATTTAAATCAGTTTATATATTATATTGAAATTATAATGGATTTTATTCGAATTTATTTATATTAAAATATTTCTATATAAAGAAATATTATTAAAAACCCAAAGCTTTAAAAGTCGAGTTTTAAATTCGATATTGTTGGAAATCGAAGATGTTGTTTAATAAATACGATGATGATAATTTATTTCGTTAATTTAGCTAATTGAATTGTACTAAAAATATATATAAGTTTCAGAATAATAAACCAATCTAATGCTTGTGTTCAACACAAATACCGACCATATTCTCAATACAAATTTCCAGATGTATTCATACACGTATACATATGGAACGAACAAATATACCTATGCACATATGAAAACTGGAAATATACATATACATATACCCAATATGAAGTGGAAATTTTTCCATATGAATATAAATAAAATCATATACATTGATGTTGAAGACAAATGCAAATACAAAGAAAGAAGAAAAACAATATATATATTATTATACAAAGGGCAAACAATATATATAATTATACAAAGCACCTGGGAAGCATAAGCATAAGCATGTTTTTTTTATCATGCAAACAAGTTTGGTCACATTTTAAGTTCAGATTTCTATCTTGTACATCAACAAATTCTTGAATGCAAAGAAAGAAGAAAGAAAAAGTAAGAAATCAACATTTGTAAATTAAATTCTTCATGTCTTTTTTTTTGAACTGCCCCCGTCCCTTTTGACCTGCGAAAAAAGAAAAAAGAAAAACCTATTAGTTTAAGAAAAGAAAATTAAAATTTAAAAGAAGAAAAAGGAAACGAAATGGCATTAAAAACAAGAAAAGGGATCAACATAGTAACTAAACTATAACAGACTAAACAAGATATTATGGCACTTAAATCACATAACACCACTTTGCCTTTAATGTCAATGCCATCAAGGTATCCATTATTGCAAAATGCAGCATTTACATTGGCCGATCCTGGGTAAACAATATGCAACATTGTATTTAATTAAAGATAATAAGGACTCACTGTATAAAATCCTAAATAAGCATGTATTGTATACATCAACCTGAACAGCTAAAAACATATCAACATGGACAACTAGAAAGAGAGATCAAATCTATACAAAAGCTGCTACAATATACATAAAAATCAAATACAGGATCTACTGCAAATCTCTGCATTTAATCTAAATAATTCAATAAGTCTCACCAAATCCATGAACAGTAGATTTTATAATGGACAGTGAAAATATAAAACAAACAGTTAAGGTAGTACAAGGAACAGCTAGGAAAACAGATCTGAAAACAGATCTAAAAATCTGAAAATATAGCTGTACAGCTATATATGTAAACAAATTGATGAACAAAATATATGTATTCATATACATAAGGGTTGATTGAACAATACAGTGGGCAACACAGGAAATAATCAATGACAAGCCAAAACAATACAAAGAAACTGATATATATATATGCGTATACCCAAAAATCTTTATCGAACAGTAAACCCACATGTGTGAACAGTAAATCTCATCACTGTTTTCATATATTTTAAATCTGAGCACAAAATCTAAAGGGAGATTCTAATGTCTGTAATGGAATTAACAATTCATAATATCACTATCACCTAACCAATTAAATCAAAATCCGTTTCGAACCGATCTGAAAACCCTATACCAAAATCCGAACGCAAAATCCAAGGACAGATTTGAATACGGATGGAAAGAACAATTCGTGGATGGTGATAGACAGTGATCTTATCCCAACCAAAACCGCAAATATAAATATGCCATCACGCAGTACTATTCATTAACCCATTCGAAACCAGAAAATCAAATATAAATAAATACAGTATAGGAAGGTCAAGAGGAAAAAAACTTAGCTTTCGGAATCTGAAAAGAATCTTGGATTGATTCATGTTGAAACCGAGAGAGCCGAAGGCCAGAAACTTGCAACGATGAAGTCTTAGGATGGTTGGCAGTGTTGGTGAAGCACTTTTGCTCCTAGGGACGTTTGAGGTTACCGCGGATTGTTGAGGAGGCAGAAGGGGGTGCGACGCCATCATTCTCGGTCGTTGAAATCAAGAAGGGAATTAGGGTTTTTGGATTTGGGAAATTTTTGAGGCGGCTGTTAAAATGAGCAAGGGAACGATGGTGAGGGTTTTTACATGAGAAGCGGGTCGGGTTCGTATGGGCCAAGGGTTAAGGTAAAGCCCAGTTTTAATTTCAAAAGAAAATCCATGTGTTTAAATAATTTAAATAGTTTATCACCTTCGTGATATGATTTCTGGCTCGTACGTTATCAGATTTACGCGGGTCAGTTGCGTTGGTACCGTGGAGATGAGTACTTCGAGATGGAGCAGGCCTAGTCCGGATCTAAAGTGACTGGAATTTTTATTCGAATTAAACGTCAGTTTAATTCGACTAAAAACCAGATATTTTTCGACAGATTTCAAATCGAGGTGAGTTAAACTCACTCAGCTTTTCCCGTTTATATTTTATAAATTGGGTATTTTTATTTTACATTTTCTGATAGCTAGTAGTTGTCTGTTGCTGGTTACATATATACTATTGATTCAACAAATGAAATTAAACGGTCGTTTAATTTCAGATAGTACCCATTGTTTTGATTTAACCCAAATAAGGTAATTTCCCTTGATGGGTCACGTTATAAACGTGTTTGAAATTTGTTTGAATTGTTTGAATTGGTTGTTGCTTGATTGATGATCATGGAAATTATCAATCAAATAAAAAGGAATGATTGTTCATTGTTGATTGTTGAACCACGTTTCAACATTTATTCTGATGGGTAGTGTGGTTGGATACTTGGCATCACCTGGACTATAAAATCAATCGATGAGTTTTATCGACAGTGGATCGATAAAATTATTAATATATTTTATAACGGAATAGATTTTTAGAGTTATTACATTAAAAGGTTATTTAAAAAGGAAAAATATTAATTATTTAAAGAAATTATGAAGTTTTCTTTATAAAATGAATTCTTCTGTCGATAAGAGTTATAAGCGAAGAGCAAGAATAGCCTAGCAGTTAAGTATTTGATTAATGATGAACGATTAAATAAAGTTATTTAAATTAATTATATTTTAATTATTTAAAGAAGGAATTAAGTAGAGTTGGTTAAAAGAGTAATCATGTTTTGTGTCGACCATTTAAACCAAGTTAGACTTAAATTTAGTGAAATAATTAAATGAATAATTGGTTAAACTTAGTAAGAGTTTAAGAAGGAGATTTATTATTCTAGTAAATAAAGGAGTTAAATAAATTTGCAGTGATTAATGTTGAGTTAAAATAATCTCTTCTTAGATGTAATATATTTAAGTAACCCGGTTTGAAACGAAAATATAGTTGAATATTAAGGATGAGTTTATATTTTGAACTCAAGTTTTTAATCAAGTGATAAAGGGTGTTGATGAGATACGATAGCTAAATGAAACATTACTTAGCATTTGGGACTAAGTAGAGGGAGTTATGAAGAGTTTATATTAAACCTGAAATTTATAAACAAGATTTATAAATGGGATGTGAATTAAAGCGCTATTTTTATACTTAATAATGGTATTAAGTTAAATCAAGAATTGAAAGGAGATTTCTTGAAAAGAAAAAGGAAATTGGGAAAACGGGATTTAAGTTAGGATTTGGTGAAAAGGGTTGGAAATAGGATTTGTAATTCAATCTATGAAGTAAAGTAATATGTCGAGAATTAATAAAAGTGTCGTTTAGTAAGATATTATTAAGAGAAACTTCCAAAGGATAACTATAAAGCTATACTTTTATTAGTAGAATGCGTTTGTTGTGAGATTTAATATCGGTTCTTGAATTACAACTCGTATTTACCTGAAGATAAGAACGTAGTTGAGCAATGTCTGAGAGGTAATTAAAATACCCCAACTTGAACGACTGCGGGATTATCCAAGAATGATACTAGTTGGTAACGTCAAGGATGGTTGATAAGATTTCCAAAGTAAAGGAAATGATATAAAATGATATTTTCCCTAGTAACAAAATTAAAAGGGGATTGGGCGATAAGTTTAAAATCCACGTGATGCCTAATACTAGACCAGTGGATCTATTTTTATGACTTCATGGATGTTTACTTGATAGTTAAATAACCGACTATCAAGTCTGACTTTTACGATTGTTGGTATGGAAAGATCGGGATCGAATGAATATTCGAAAACCATTCCGACAAACAAATACAAAAATATAGAAGAGATCAGTCGACGATCGAGATGGAGCATGTGAAGACCATAGGTCTTCATAAAGCGGAAGAACCACTTACAATCTTTGATTCGACCCGGAGATATACTGGGGTTTTGTCGTGGTTGAAATCTGTGGATTTGCAAGGACGATCGCTACTGATCCATGGGGTGATTCCTATATTGGATGTAGTAGGATAGTACCTTCGGTTCATCCTATTCCTGGATGACTTGTATGTACGAATGTCTGACAGAGTATTTCCTAAAACCACGTACATTGATTTTTACAAATATACCAAGTCGTGGCAAAGAGGAGCACTTCTTTTATACCCAGAGTATATTCGTGGACGTCAATTAGTGACTTGACGGATCTGACGATGTGGCATTCAAAGTGAATGGTGGCCCGATGTTCAAAAGATTTTAGCCTCAAGCCTCACAACCAGGAGATGGCAGAAATCGGGCAGGCAGCATGGCTATGTGGGTTGCTCCCATTAGGGTGTATAATCACCTATCTAGAGAAAATCCATTTCATTCTTTAATCTATTTCGATGCTGTCCCTTATCGAGAAACGGTGGTTTGAGTCCAACCGTTGGTGATATACATTCGATACACTCAAGCGAAATGAGTGGTCAGTCATGTGAGGGCCGGGTTGCAAGACGTTCTTGTTGAACCCAGTGTATTCGCCTCTAGAGATAAACTATCGGCAGTTGGTCACATACCTTGTCTTAGTTGGAATCCATTCTCCAATAAGCGCCCACGGTTTTTGTTTGTGTATATATATATATATATATATATATATATATATGCGTGTGTGTGTGTGTGTGTGAAGCGTGAGATGCAAGCGTTCCACTAGCTTGATATTTACTTGTATTTAGACACTATTATGATATCAGAAAAGATATTGATTTCGAAACGGTTTTGGGTTATCGTAAGGTAAAAACCGTCCGTGTTTATGTGTGGATTTGGTCTTACGATTATCCTTTTCTTTCGAAAGGATTTTAACTTTAAAATCAAGCTGTGTGATGCCTTAATGTTGTGCGAGTTTTTTTCACTTTGGTTCACCAGACTGACCCGGTGTTTTGTAAATGCTCGGGTTAGCCCGAGGTGTACAGGTTCAGGTTATCAGGTACTGAGAAGTCCAGAGACGAGCTGGAGATGTTCAGACATATGATATCTAGTATTTATTCTGCTGTGTATATGAGGACATATTACTATAACTGTCCAGAGATGTTGATGTACTATGATATTGTAAGTATTTTCAATGGCTCTCAAATAAAGATTTACTTCTGTATTATATTTTGTTCCGCTGCGATGTGAGACTCTGTGTTATGTTGGTTCTTCTTCTTCTTCTATTCTAACTTTCTTTCTTTCTTATCTCACCCTCTAATTTCTTTCTATAAACGTTCCAGTGTTTTCAGTGTTTGGAAGGTCGGCATAATTCATGGTAAGGGTATTTATGTCGATTTTCGGGCCGGAAATCCCTGGGTCGTTACAGTGTGACTTCTTAGGAGTTTGTTTATCCTTCGAGGAGATGGTCTTCTTCTCTTGGCTAGAAAAAACTCCATTTATACATCTAAGATTTTGGTCTTTGAAGTTGATTGAGGTTCCTTGTCCTTGGTGGCTTGAACAAGGGAAACTGCATTAAAGACGGGATGAGAGATTTGCTCTTTATTGTGGAAACTTGTGCAGTCTTGACCTGTACAGTGGAAACAACTAGCTTACCTACCATATAACTATTGGACAAAACTGAGTGTGAAGAGGAAGGGACATGTCAACAACCTTAGAAACATTTTGTTCTCCATATTGATCAATATTACAATGTGTGTTGTTAGCAGAGAAAACTCGAGTAACCATATTACTTAATCAACGTATTTCACCTTCTTCATATTCAGACTTAATATCAGCATGTTCTCCTAACAAATTAAGTTAGAACATTGAGCAGTTACTAATTATAACACCCTAATTTTTAATACATGGTAATTAAATAAAGAAGAGTAATAAAATAGATATTAATAAAAATAATATTCAAAATTGGGTAAAAAGGGTTTCACCATTAGGCCCATTATGAAATTTTGGTTCGGATAGACTTCTAGTTTGCGTTAACCGGATAAAAAATGAACAAGCTACAGTCAGTTAAAGTAAAAAAATTTAAAATAAAAATTTAAATAAATAAATGAACTTAATCAAAGGTGTAATTTGACACATATGTCGACCCAGGACCCATGTAACAACCCGAATTCCGACAGATCGAATATTTTTCAAAATTCCAATCCATCGAAACACGTGTTGGTTGCTATGGTATCCTGCAGAAAAGATAGAGATATAAAATATACCAGAGCTCAGAAAATATCTCACAGGGAATGGATAAAGTATAATATAATCAATGTATAGCCTTACCGTATTAATAATACTGCCTAACTAGTATCCAAAGCTATCATATCTCTGCCACAAATCTAACGTGCGAGTATGTTATGAGGAGGGGGTCAGAACACAAGTTTTGGTGACTGGATTTGAATTATACATTTTGGATAACCCAACATATACTGTTCAATCACATTTTCTTATTAATTAGGTTACTTGGGTTAACAACGCTCAAGGCTTACACACACGTCGTACCCATTTACTTCCCAGTGGATTAACCTAATACAATATATATGTAGCTACCCCCAATATTAAGGTACACCCATGGTACCCCACTCGCATGGTCTCCAACGAAATACCACAGAAATGTACACAGTCCCTCATCCTACGCCGGAGTGATGTACGGATCTTTATATAACAATGTTACGTTCTGCATATATCTCCCATTACTACGCTACATAAGCATACGGACTGCCACCTACGATCGAATCAGATTCCATCATAGATTAATGCACTCAAGCCTATGATATACCACCCTGAGCAGACATGAATGTATCTAGACTTTCCCATATATGTATCATCAATTGTATTTGATGACTTAACCACACATAACCTCTAATATGCACCGAGTTTTGTGGAAGGGCTAGACAAGAAACACGGAACTCGGTTAGGAGCTTTTCATATCTGTACAGGCCCGCCTTTAAGGGCCTCAAAATACAGATATCCCTCGGGTCTGTTTTTCGTGGTGGCTATGGCCCCATCTCGGCCCTCCCTCAACTAGTAAAGACTACGAGAGCTAAGCGACTTGCCCCTAACAAACAATCTAAACATCTAGTTGGCGTCTCCCCTCAATCATCGTACCTCGATAGTGAAAGGTGAATGGCATCTTGGATTTAGCTCTAGTCTTTTCGCATCCCACTAGCTGCCAATGACGGGTACTCGACGATCTACTATCCTTGTTTGTCCTGACTTCGCCTTGCTCCCATTGAGGCGACCGCCGAATCACCCTAGTGTCACCTCGTCACACCATTCTAACTGCAATGCTACTTTTCAGTTAAGGCCCACCCACCTAGTAGTAACAAGCAGATCCAACCTCTGTGAGCATAGCCTAAACATCTGCCACCACACAGAGGACTACCACGAGCACCTTATGTATCTCAGGAAGCCATGTGGTTCCCTTTCCAGTCCTTCGAAGTTAACAGAATAATCAGATGTACGTGCACTCCCTTCGTGCCTCATGACACCACGATGATCTACCCCGTTGGGTTATTCACCCTCAAACGTGCGGACTGGTCCAAGCGCCTCATTTTAATATGTTATTAGACCCTATGTCTAAACATTATTTTATGTGCTTGCTTTACCTCATCAGGTTTCCATCTAACTTGGTTATTCCCATTCACATTGACTTCTTATTCAAGTTACCAAGTTCCTCTTGCTTATTAATTTCAGTCATATAACTTAACCCATTTAAGTTTATTAATAAACCCACAACATGTTATTCTCTAGATTGTGATCTAAGGTCTGTAATCCACAATCCCTTTATATTCTTATTTGATTTCATAATTACCATAACATGTTCCACTTAATATGTAATTAAGTATATCACCATTCACATGTTTTCTGTTTAACATGCTAGTCATTATTTATGATTAAATATAACTTATTTCGTTGCATAAGTTTGCCTCATTCTTTATTATTTAATCATAATTCCATCTTATATTGTCACTACAACTTATCATTGTTTACATATTAACTTAGTTCTCTTAAATAAGGTTTACTAATAAGTTCCCTTTTCATAAATATAACTTACGTTGTCCTTATCAGCATATTTCAGATTCTCGTTCTCACATATAACTTAATTTACAATTAAGTACAACTTATCTTCTTACATACGTTATTCCATCTCCTTTATCGTTTATTATAACCTAAATTATAATTTCCACTTGTCCCTAGGACAAGCCTACCTATTACATAACATTCTCATTAATGTAACTTATTTATAATAGGTTATTATCATTTCCCGTTCATTCCACTTACTTTACTATTGTAATTATCTTTCATTCATTTCCATCAATCACAATTAGTGCCATTTATCTCTATCCTATACATATACATATATATGCTTATGTACTAGACCTCTCACATTAAGCCTACGACTTGTGGATGCTGGATTTGTCGGGCAGTTTCGGGCAGACTTCTTCCACAAGTTGGTTTAACCTCGTGTCTTAGCAACGTTACATGTTTATTTACGCACTAGACCTCTGCCATTAAATTAATAACTTGTGGACGTTGGATTGGCCGGGCGGTTCGGGGCAGACTTCTACCACAAGCTGAATTTAACCTCGTGTCTAGGTGCGTTACAGTCTTCTATTTACTATAAATTTAGGCATATTATTCTTTCACCATTTTTACTACAACCTATTTTACATGTCATCATATTATGCCTATTTTATGTCATATGTTCTTCATATACTTAATTTCATCTCAAAATAACATGTGATTGTTAAATCATCTAATTATTCTAATGTAACAGTTAATCATTTAATCATGTAACTGTTCAAATCTAACAAATTATCATGTCATTTTTTCAATTCTACAGCTAATAATTCAAGTACATAATATGCTACAAGTGAATCATGTAATTACAACAGTAATTGTTACTCATATTTTAACAAGTTTGCATTTCCACAAATGAACATTTCAGCCTATTAAATGTTTCAACATATGAATTCTCCAACATATTAATATTTTAACATATTAATATTTCAAGATGTCATATTAGCATTTGAACACTTATAATTATTATAGCAAATTCACATTACAGGTTAATGGGGAATGTCAAATGATAATATATCATTATAAAAAATGATATAACTTAAATCCTCTCACTTAAATTACTTTCCAATTCATGAACCTGGTCCAGATCTAGCATTCCATAGTTTCCCCAACTGGATTTGAAACCTAAAAACCATGGATCCACAGTTCTTACTAAAAGAGAAAGGAAAGAAAGTTGAATAGACCAGATCTAATAATTTATGTAATGACCCGGATTTTCGGCGACTTTGGTTATCGACATAAGCTCGATGTCGATAACCAAAACATCGAAAAATCCTGGTAATTAATGAAAGAAATTAGAGGGTGAGGATAGATAAGATAGAAACTTAGAATAGAAGAAGAAGAAGAACACAACATCAGAGTAACACGAACCTCACAGCGGAACGAATAACATATAATATATAACATAACTTTGAAATATAACAGTTATGTATACAATAGCACTTATCAGAGTACAGCACTTACAACACATCGGAAATAAACTATAGCTATATGATCCAGAAGCCTCCTGCTCCAGCTCTTCAAGTATATCTGTAAATCCCGACTACTTGACTGCCCGTACAAATTTAGGCACCCAAGAGTTTAGGGAAAACAACAAAGTAAACTCCGGGTCAGTCATGGGACTGGTGTGAGTAAAATAGTTTAACACAGTTTAACATATATATGATATCTCATAAGACCACGCCGTGAATACGGAACGGGTTTTCCCTTATGAGAATCCAACATCTTTGACAAGCAATATCATTCTGATATTATAATAATGTCTAAGTACAAATATATATCAATCTAGCAGAAACGCTTTCATCTCACGTTCTACATATATAGTATACAATCAAAATCGCAAGCACGTATTGGATAATGGATTTCCAACTATGACAAGGTATGGAACCACCTTCTGCTCGTGTACCTCTAGAGAGGAATACACTAGGTTCAACAAGAACATCTTGCAACCTGACCACACATGACCGACCACTCATTTCGCTTGAGTGTATCGAATGTATATCACCAACGGTTGGGATCAGCAACCGTTTCTCGAATGGGAAAGCATCAACAATAGATTTTTAGAAATAAATGAAACTCTAGATCAGGTGATTATACACCCTAATAGGTGCGACCTACATAGCCATGCTACCTGCCCGATTTCTGTCATTTACCGGTTGATGAGGTTAGAAGCTACGCTTTATCATCACATCAGATTCCCTTCGAATGTCACATCGTCAAATCCATCAAATCACCGATTGACGTCTACAATAGTACATTACGTGTTAGCTAAAGAAGTTTCCTTCTCCGCTTCCACTCTTGGTACGGTTGAAGAAATCAATGTACGTGACCTTTCTGGAAATACTCTGTCAGGCATTCATCTTCATTCACTTAGAATGTCACATTGTCATACCCGCCAAATCACAAATTGATTTCCTCAAAAATACAACGGGTATACAGCTAAGAGAAACGAATTCCTCCGCCACCACGTATATACGTTTGAAGAGATCAACTTACGCGATCCATTGGATATACTCTGTCAGACCTTCGTCCATACACGTTTTCCTGGGACTGGACAAACCGAAGGCACTATTCAGTATATCCATCTTAGTCACTGTTATCTAAGACTTATACAACAGCCCTTGCACTTTACTCCGTCTTCAATTATCTTTGGCATAAATGATTCGCAATGCTTATGCCAATACAGAGTGGTTCTTTGGATAATAATCCAACCGGTCTCTCCATATTAACAACGTTAAAATGGTCAAAACTCCGATAGTCTGTGATTTAACTATCAAAGAAAAACAAGTGTGCAAACAACGATATTATTTCCAGATGGAAATTATATTGATCAATCATCAACATATATCTATATATATATTCATATTGCCTTATTTTCTATGTTTAGAAAATATATGTTATTAACACTGGAAAACGTTTCCATCTGCTTATTTACAAATCACTACTCTTCCCCAACTATCAGTCCATGACTGTAAACTACTATGAGAACAATCCCCTAAGTATTAATCCCGAAGGCCGAAACCAACATCAGATAGGCACTTAGAAAACCATTCAATTTACTAATCTCTAGTCAATTCTAATTTTACTTAACTCTATTTGATTAACTCTGATTGATTAACTCTAACTGGTTAATTCTAACAGATCAACTCTAACTGGTCAACCTTAATTAATTAACTCTAACTGGTTTTACTTGGTTTGACTAACTCAATTTACTAACTCGTCTGACTAATTCAACTCCATTAACCTAACTTGATTTACTTATCTCGATTAACTGAACTAATCACTTTGATTAACTCGACTAATTCACTTTGGTTAACTTAACCAATTCACTTAACTAATTCACTTAGTTTAACTTAACTAATTCACTTAACTCCTGTCGAATAAACTATATTCGATAACTCCTCTAACTCTATTCGAATAAACTATATTCGATTAACTCATTTACTCTATTCGAATAAACTATATTCGATTAACTCCTTTCTCTATTCGAATAAACTATATTCGATCAACTCATTCGATTTAACTCTAATCGATTAACTCCATCGAATAAACTATATTCGATAACTCCTTCGATTTAACTAATATTCTATAACTCACTTCGATTAACTAATAATCGATAACTCCTTCGAATAAACTATATTCGATAATCTCTTCTCGAATAAACGATATTCGATAATCTTCCCTTTCGATTTAACAAATCGATAACTCCTTTTCGAATAACTAAATTCGATAGCTCCTTTCGATTTAACTAATCGATAACTCCTTTGTGTTTAACTCTATTCGAATAACTAACTCGAATCACTCTTATTTATTTAACTCTATTCGAATAACTAATTCGATTAACTCTAACTGGTTAACTCTAACTGATTAACTCTAACTCTAATCGATTTCTCCTATTCGAATAACTCCTATTTGATAACGTTTATTCATTTATAAAGATTTACTTTTAGTAACGGTTCTTCACTTTATAAATGTCCTCTTTAATAATGTTACTTCACTTACACAAGTGTTATGTACATGTTCTATTTAAACTATCGGTGTTGAAACCAATATCTCTCCTCTATATAAGTTCAGACTTATATATTTCATTTATCAAATGATAAATATTTATTTAATTTATAAACTATTATTTATAAATTAATCCTTTCTATTTATCTGTTAAAAACAGATTTCCAATTTCTATTCATCTTCTAAATATTCTTCTGATTTAGCTCTATTTATTTATCCAATAAATATCCCTTTTGTTTAATCCTATTTATTTATCCAATAAATATCCCTTTGATTAAATCCTATTTATTTAACAAATAAATATCTCCTTTAATCTTTATTTATTTCCTAAATAAATAAACCCTTTTACTTTTATATATTTCCTAAATAAATAAATTATTTTAACTCTTTATTTATTCCCTAAATAAATAATTCCTTTTAACTCTTTATTTACTCCCTAAATAAATAATTCCTTTTAACTCTTTATTTATTCCCTAAATAAATAATTCCTTTTAACTTGCTTTCAAATATATTTCCTTTATATTTGATTTCAAATATATCTCTTTTTAACCCCTTTGATTTTATAAATTTTATTTCCTTTTATAAAATCTTTCTTTCCTTATATATATAAAATCCATTGATTTTATATAAATAAATTATTTTCAAAATATACTTTGAAAACCTCCTTTCTACCTTCTGGTATTTCTTATGGTATTTAACACACCAAACAACAACGATAAATATCGTCCCACCCACACATAATCAACACCAGATTATATATCACATTATATATCACAATATATAAATAACAGTAAAATAACTGTTGAGGAATCCAGTTGGATTCCTCCAACCTATTTCCCTGCATCACAGATGTTACACAATATAATTAACGTCGATTTCACTTCGACGTGAAATATTCTGATAAACAGAATCGACATATAAATATTTAACAGTGTGTGTATATATATATATACAGATATATATATATATATATATATAATTTCTAATAACTGACTAGCAGTTCAATCAAACAGTCAACACACAATCAAACAGACAATTTTTAACAGTTCTACGAATACACTGTAAAAATAGAAATATTCAGAGTTGGTGAGTTTTACTCACTTTGGACTATCATCGTTAAATAACGATAATTGTCGCTTGATTTGATTCAGACGGACAATTCATTTTATAATAAATTGTAACGAGCTCGGATTCACTCCCAGTCAGCTCCATGGTGTAGCCACCGTCCGTACGATCCTGTCGGATCTTGTTTTGTCCAATTCCGATCATATATGAAGAAGTTATGATCATGATAAGTAAACGCTATTTAATTAAAATAAATTAAATTTCCTTTAACTAAAATTGGGCTTAACCTTCTTTCAAATTATTCGGCCCATTTACTCCTCTTAAATCCCAGCAAGGAAAATTCATCTTCCCCAACAACACAGCAATCCCGTGCTCAACGCTACACCACCCATTACCGATTCTTCAAACCCCCAATGCTCCTCCATTACTCAATTAAATTTCAAACAAAATATCACATAATTCTCCTCTTCCAAATCGTTACCCACCCATACCCAATTTGCCAACCTCGCACGCCCCCCTGGCAAAACCCGTCGAAGAACACGGTAGAGCAGTTCGATGCTACAGTGAACCGAATACCACCAAAATGCTTCCCAAGAAGCTAAACTACCCCTTACTCTCGTATACGACTTCAGATTCAAGGATTAACCTCTTAATTTCCCTAATACCGTAACCCTAGAACTCAACACACAAATTCCAGCGACGCCGAACTCCATGAAATTGCTGTCAAAATGAAGAGCATAGCTTCTGGATTCCAACCATATATATATTAGGATTTTTAGATTTTATTTTGATTTTACTTTGAATTGTTTTGCTCGCCATTACTTTTTGTGAATGGAGAATATGAACGGCGGAAGTGTTTGACTAAATTGAAGTGAGACTTAGGTTTAGAACAGGGAAGGGTTTTTTTATAGTATTTCCAAAATATCTAGATATTTTCGTAGCAGGAATATTCCCGGTATATTCTCCCTTGTAAATTCGTTTTTGACTTCTAAAAATTCGTGTGATCACACACGGTACCCAAAAATTACGAAAATTGGCATACAGCTAGAGTTCGACATTACGGTCCCAACGAAATTGGTTTCGTCAAATTCCGACTCCGTATGCTCACACAGCGTATTTTTAACTGTCAAAATACTGACTGTTTTTCACTCTAAAAATACGTACGGCCACACAGTGACTCTAAAAATCACGGAAACTGACATCTAACAATAATTTGACATTGCGGATCCAACAAAATTAGTTTCGTCGAATTCCGACTTCATTTGCAAAAGTGGCTATTGTTAAAGCTCTAGATGACCCATTTAAATATATAAATATATTTAAATATAATTGAATTAAATATAAATAAATTTATATTATCGTATATCTTCACATATGATATCGTACAACAACATGATATCATATCAGAATTTACAGCTTGATATTTCAGATTCCAGATTATCCCGGTATTCAGTTTATACTGAAAAATCTCTTTTATAACGTATATAAAGGCGTCGCAAATTATAAAGGAATTCTACAGCGACTTTTCTGAAATTTGATTTGGACGTAAATCAAAATCTACACGACGAAACCCCGATTTTTCTCTTCCACTAGAAAGATATAGTCCACCAGCTCCACACGTTTCTTGTTTCACAGAAATCCAGCTTAAAACGAATCCTGTACATCTAGTTGAAGTTCAAATCGCCAAATCACGAACTGCAGTGCCATTTCGAGCTCGATTTTAATTATATTATAATTCCACATTCAAACTGTCGTCGATTGAATATATTCGTCAATATAATTCAACTCTAAGCTGAATTAAATCTTAGGGATGACCCAGTTCACCTTATATTGTGATTCCCAATATTTTTGATTATTTCTGAATTAAATATATTATTTAATTTATTATTTTAATTAAATATCCCCAGTTATTTAATTCCACGACCATTAAATCCTTTAATTCACCATTTATATAATTAAATAAATTAATTATAATACATCTGCCAATGCGGGTCATTACAATTTACCTTACTTCACATATGATTCTGAATACCTTCTTATTATTTTTCATTCTTTTCCTCTAGATCTTGATTCAGAAATTTCCTAAACTAATTATTTTGTTTTTTTTAAAGAGATTTGAGGAGGAGGAAGAATGACAGAGCTTAGAAGTTGTCTCAGAGAATGTGAGAATTAGGTTAGGCTCTGCTCGCCTATTTATAAGTGTTCAGGATCTTATCGTACACGCAGCGCTGAGTCAGCATTGAACATCGTTAAGAAAACAGTCCAGATTCATCGGTGAATTTGGCTGGATCTGGGGGGTGTCGACCCCCCACAGGGGTGTCGACCCCGGTGTCGATCCCCCTACAGGGGTGTCAACCCTATTATGGGTCCAACGAGCTGTTTTGGCATAGAAATTTGTTTTTCGAATGTTTGAATTTCTAGAATTTATTTAACTGTTATATTCACATGTAATCTTCTTATACGTATACAAATCTTCTAATGACCATTTTACGCGTATATATATGCACAACTTTTATTTCGTTTTCAAAATTCAAACGGTGTTGCACCCTTAATCGATTCTTGCCATATTTCTTTAACTGCAGCCTTATCTTGAACTTTATCTCTTGTATATATATATATATATATATATTTGCACACATTTATATATTTTTGCACATATATATATATATTCTCATATATATATATACAAATATTTTCTTTACTTCCTTATATGTATATTTTTCCTTATATGTGCGTTTATACATATTTTCTCTCATGAAAATGTGTTATTTTGGCCGTTCTCTTAAAACAAAAATATGACAGCGGCGGGGATCGAACTCTATACCTCTTGTATGCAAGTCACATGTTCTAACCAACTAGACTAGTAAGGCTGTTGTTAACTAGGCTTAGAACATTGGTAGTTATTGTTCTCTTCCTATTCCTCTTTTCATGTTTGTTATAATATTTCATTGCATGAATCTTTTTCCTTTATTTCTCCTTTATTATTAATGCATACTCAGTGCATGCAACATAGTTACACCGCATGCAACCAATCCTTTCATTTTATTAATGCATGCATTACATTTTTATTTGCATTAATCTTTTCTTCTTTTTCGGTGTATGTATTTATTACATGCAATCACATATTATCATTATTTTATTCTTCATATATATATTTATGTCTATGCATTTATATACATATGAATTATTTAATTATTAAACTGTCATAAAATGCGGGGTGTTACATTCTCCCACCCTTAGGAAATTTCATCCCCGAAATTTGATAAGGGTAAAATAGGCAATCCCTCGCATAATATCCATACATCATGTGTGCATCCAATTTTTGCAAACATTGTGCACTTGTGCAAAGTGTAATATAACATAATAATACATGTATGCCTAAGCGGTACCTCATATGTGTATGCAAATTTTTCAAAAATTCTTCAAAAACATGATGCTCACATCCTAAATATATTGGCAGTTCTACATGAATCAATATTTTGAAAATAAAAATACATTTTCATCCAATTTTTCCCATACTCTTATTGAGTAAGAGCGTAGTTCATCCAATTGTTGCATCCAAAATCTTACCAACCAACTTTATTTTTCGTACTTTAGAAAAATCTAATTATCTAAATTCGATTTCTTATGTTCTAAAAAGGTGGAAAACAGAAAATTTCACGTCTTCCATTTTTCTTTTATGTACCTTTTTTCCTAACTGTACTTGGACTTTATGTAACTATTTATAAAGATTACCTATTTTCTTATCCAAGCATAGCCCACATAAGAAAATTTTCTCTATTTTAGATTTTCTTTTTCGCCTTTTCTTGGAAATTTTTATTTTTATCCATCTTTTCTCAGAATTTGTCAAGTTTGTCGCTTTATTGAATTTGTTGTTTCCTTTTTAGTTGTACCATTTCTCTTTCTTACCTTATTTAATCATCTGATCTAAGTTTAGTTTTCAAATAAGCCTTCTATCTTTCAACTAAAACAAGAAAACAGACAACCTACACAGCTACTATTAAGGGTCAAGAATCTCGGGACTATGTTCCCTCCTCAAACAGAAAAGTCTAAACCAAAGGATCCATGATAGGTTTAGGTGTTACCCTTACTACCCAACAAGAATAACGGAAAGGTTCCAACAGAAATGCAATAACGGGTTGTACCCTTAACATGAAAATTGGCAACAAGATCTAAATACTAACTTGCCCTTTACTATCTGATAGTCACCACTAGTCCTAGCTGTGTACCAACAATTATTTCAAGAATCACCCTAGGCTTTTCAATGCTTAAGCATTCTACGGGAAGTTACATTATTTCAAGATAATTCTAGCTACTTGCTTCATAGCCTCAAAACTTTTCTCGTCTTCCCTAGGCACTAATCCCTACCTACTTCATACTTTAAAAACACGGTTTGCCCTTTTCATTTAATTTTTTCTTGCAAAAATTTAAAAGTGTCAAAACTTTATTTTCCTCATGAAAACTTACTTTCGCCAAACCATAAAACATGCCATTTTATAAAAAAAATGTAAATCATTTTTTTCAAATTACAAAAACAGGAGTATATAAGGAAAACTATTTCTTAATCTAGTTTACGGCTTGTTCTTGCCTATAAGGTCAGTTTAGACTCTTACTACAAGGTGCAAACATTTATTCTATACTTAATTTCTACCACTTATTTTGTCCACCCAACAAAATTCTCTTGTTAAAATAATTTATCAAAAATGGTTGTCAAAAGAATAGAGATTTCAAAACTTTCTTTACTAAGAGTTTTAAGAAAACACAATACTTTTTAAGTTTCACTTTTTAATCCTTTCATGCAATATAAATAGAAAACTAGCGAGCTATACATGCTCTATAATATGCATCTTTTACTGAGAGAATTTTATTTTAGAATTTTTTTCGCAAGAATTCACTTACAAAATATACCCCATTTTACTTCAAAACCCAATATATACTTCTTTACATATTTTAAAATTATAACTTTCAAGATTAAAACTTGAAAACACCATAAACCATCTCCCAAAAGCTTTTTAAATTTCGAGTTCTTAAAATTTAACAATGAAGTTAGACTCAAAGCGGGTTTCCAATTTTTCAAGGCTTTCTTTGACACTCACACAAAGTCAATTCTCTCAACTATATATATTCCTAATCCATTTTTCTATTTTTAACATTTTCCAATTTATAAGGCTTTACTACCAAACCCACTAACCCAAAATACTAATCGTATGGGATTCACCTTCCTTCCATACAAAGTACTTGTATACTTTCCATCCAAATTACCTAAGGGTCTCAGATTTCCATATTCATTCCTTTAGTGTACAAAACAGACATCCCAATTCTTATCATATTATACCCTTTCTATTTAGTCGGTTCCTCTATGGATCTAGGCATTTATATAATATATTTATATTTTAAAAAATACAAATATGTTCACTCATTATTTATATAGGAATCCTAAACCTAAGCTCTGATACCAGATATAACAACCTGAATTCCGACAGACCAAATTTTTTTTCAAAATTCTAATCCGTCGAACCCGTGTTGGTTGCTCTGGTATCCTGCAGAAAAGACATAGATATAAAATATATCAGAGCTCAGAAAATATCTCACGGCAGAATGAATAAAGTATAATATGGTCAAAGTTTAATCTTACTGTATTAATAATACTGCCCAACCAGTATGCAAAGCTATCATATCTCTGCCACAAACCTAACCTGCAAGTATGTTAAAAGGAAGGGATCAGAACACAAGTTCTAATGACTGGATTTAAACTATACAAGTTTGGATAACTCTACATATACCGTTCAATCACATTTTCTTACTTATTAGCTTACTTGGGTTAACAGCACTTAAGGCTTACAAACCCGTCGTACCCATTTACTTCCCAATGGATTAACCTAATACAGTATATATGTAGCTACCCCAATATTAAGGTAAACCCCATGGTACCCCACTAGCATGGTCTCTACCGAAATGCCACAGAAATGTAGACAGTCCCTCATCCTACGCCAGAGTGACGTACAGATCTCTATAAAACAATGTTACGTTCCACATATATCTCCCATTACTACGCTACGTAAGCTTACGGACTGCAACCTTCGGTTGAATCAGATTCCATCACAAAGTAATGCCCTCAAGCCTACTATACACCACCCAGAGCTGACATGCATGCATCTAGACTTTCCCACGTACATATTATCAATTGTATTTGATGCTTTAACCGCACATAACCTCTAATGTGCACCAAGTTCCGTAGCAGGGATATACAAGAAACACGGAACTTGGTCGGGAGCTTTTCCATATTCGTACAGGCCCGCCTTTAAGGGACTTAAAATACAGATATCCCTCGGGTCTGTTTTTCATGGTGGATATGTCCCCACCTCGGCCCCTCCCTCAACTAGTAAAGACTACAAGAGCTAAGAGACTTGCCCCTAACAAACAATCTAAACATCCAGTTGGCATCTCCCGTCAACCACCGTACCTCGATAGTGAAAGGTGAATGGAATCTTGGGTTTAGCTCTAGTCTTTCGCATTCCACTGGCTGCTAATGACGGGTACCCGACGATCTACTATCCTTGTTGGTCCAGACCTCACCTCCAGTTGAGGCGATTGCCGAATCACCCTAGTGTCACCTCGTCACAGCATTCAAACTGCAAAGCTACTTTTGCAGTCAAGGCCTACCCACCTGGTAGTAACGCGCAAACCCAACCTCTGCGAGCATAGCCTAAACATTTGTCACCGTATAGAGGACCACCAGGAGCACCTTACATATCTCAGGAAGCCGCGTGCTTCCCCTTCCAGCTCTTAGGAGTTAAAAGAATAATTAGATGGACGTGCGCTCCCCTCGTGCCTCATGAAACCACAATGATCTACCCGTTGGGTTATTCACCCTTAAATGTGCGAACTGGTCCAAGCGCCTCATTTTAATATGTTATTAGACCCTATGTCTAAACATTCATTTATGCGCTTGCTTTACTTCATCAGGTTTCCATCTAACTTGGTTATTTCCACTCACATTGACTTCTTATTCAAGTTACCAAGTTCCTCTTGCTTATTAATTTCAGTCATATAACTTAACCCATTTAAGTTTATTAATAAGCCCACAACATGTTATTCTCTAGATTGTGATCCATGGTCTGTAACCACAATCCCTTTATATTTTTGTTTGATTTTATAGTTACCATAACATGTTCTACTTAATATGTAATCAAGTATATCACAATTCACATGTTTTCTGTTTAACATGTTAGTCATTATTTATGATTAAATTTAACTTATTTCATTTCATAAATTTGCCTCATTCTTTCTTATTTAATCATAATTCCATCTTGTATTGTCACTTTAACTAATCGTTGTATTAACTTAGTTCTCCTAATCAAGGTTTACTAGTAAGTTCTGTTTTCATAAATATAACTTATGTTGTCCTTATCACCATATTTCAGATTCTCGTTCTCACAGATAACTAAATTTACAATTAGGTACAACTTATCTTCTTACATAAGTTATTCCATCTCCTTTATCGTTTATTATAACCTAAATTATAATTTCCACTTGTCCCTAGGACAATCCTACCTATTATATAACATTCTCATTAATGCAACTTATTTATAATAGGTTATTATCATTCACCGTTCATTCCACTTTCTTTATTGTTGTAATTATCTTTCATTCATTTCCATCAATCATAATCACTGCCATTTATTTGTATCCTTTATATATATATATATATATATATATATATGCTTATGTATTAGACCTCTCACATTAAGCCTACCACTTGTGGATGCCGGGTGGTTACGAGTCGATTTCTTCCACAAGTTGGATTAATCGCGTGTCTTAGCACCATTACATGTTTATTTACGCACTAGTCCTCTCACATTAAATTAACAAATTGTGGACGCTGTATTTGTCGGGCTGTTTCGGGCAGACTTCTGCCACAAGCTGAATTTAACTCATTAGGTGCATTACATTTTTCTGTTTACTGTAAATTTAGGCATATCATTCTTTCCACATTTTTCCTGCAACCTACTTTACATGTTATCATATTATGCCTATTTTATGTCATATGTTCTTCATATAATTAATTTCATCTCAAAATAACATGTGATAGTCAAATCATGTAATTATTCTAATTTAACATGTAACCATTTAATCATGTAACTGTTCAAATCTAACAAATTAACATGTCATTTTCTCAATTCTACAGCTAATAATTCAAGTACATAATATGCCAAAAGTGAATCATGTAATTACAACAGTAATTTTTACTCATGCTTTAACAAGTTTGCATTTCCACAAATGAACATTTCAGCATATTAAACGTTTCAACATATGAATTTTTCAACATATTAATATTTCAACATGTCATATTAGCGTTTCAACACTTTTAATTATTCCAGCAAATTCACATTACAAGTTAATGGGGAATGTCAAACGATAATATATCATTATCAAAAATGATATAACTTAAATCCACTCACCTAAATTGCTTTCCAATTCCTGAACCTGATCCAGATCTAGCATTCCATGGTTTCCCCTAATTGGATCTGGAACCTAAAAACTATGGATCCACAATTCTTACTAAAAGAAAAAGGGTAGAACGAGGAAGAAAATCGAATAGACCAGATCGAAGAATTTACCTTACTTCGCATATGATTATGAACACCTTCTTATTACTTTTCATTCTTCTCCTCCAGATCTTGATTCAGAATTTTCCTAAACTAATTATCTTATTTTTTTAAAAGAGATTTGAGAGGAGGAAGAAAGGAAGAGCTTAGATGTTGTCTCAGAGAATGTGAAATTTAGGCTGCTAGCCTATTTATAGGTGTTCAGGATCGTATTGTACACGCAGCACTGAGTCAACATTGAACGTCGTTAAAAAAACAGTCCGTATTCATCGATGAATCTGGCAGGATCTGGGGGGTGTCGACCCCCCTATGGGTCCCACTAGCTATTTTGGCGCAGAAATTTGATTTTCGAATGTTTGAATTTCAGGAATTTATTTAACTGTTATATTTACATGTAATCTTCTTATACATATACAAATCTTCTAATGACCATTTTACACACACACACACACACACACACACACATACATACATATATATATATATATATATATATATATATATATGCGCAACTTTTGTTTCGTTTTCAAAATTCAAACGGTGTTGCACTGTTATTTAATTCTTGCCATATTTCTTTAATTACAACCTTATCTTTAACTTTATCTTTTCTATGTATATATTTTTGCACATACATACATATATATTCTTATATATATACATATATTTTCTTTACTTCCTTATATGTATATTTTTCCTTGTATGTTCGTTTATACATATTTTCTCTCATGAACATATGTTATTTTGGCAGTTCTCTTAAAACAAAAATATGACGACGATGGGAATTGAACTCTGTACCTCTTGTATGCAAGTCACATGCTCTAACCAACTGGACTACTGATGCTATTATTAACTAGGCTTAGAACAATGGTAGTTATTATTCTCTTCTTATTCATCTTTTCCATGTTTGTTATAATATTTCATTGCATGAATCTTTTTCTTTTGTTTCTCCTTTACTATTAATGCATAATCAGTGCATGCAACATATTTACACTGCATGCAACCAATCCTTTCTTTCTTTTAATGCATGCATTACATTTTTATTTGCATTAATCTTTTCTTCTTTTTCAGTGCATGTATTTATTACATGTAATCACATATTATCTCTATTTTATTCTTCATATATATGTTTATGTCTATGCATATATATACTTATGCATTATTTAACTATTAAATTATCATAAAATGCGGGATGTTACAACCCATGTGGTTCTACCCACATAGGAGGTGGGTCGACCTAATACGAGCTAAGCACGATTTTTTTGCCTAGCACGATGTCGAGCCTGTTGGGTGTCTTTTGGAGTCTTCTTGCTGATGTGTTTTTAAGGATGAGACTAAGGCCTGAATTATCCTTTTACACCTACAAATTGACTGCTATTCCTCACTTTTCCCCCCACACCTCTTCTTCTTCATTTTCATAGCCTTCACTCCATTATTCTCTAAAATGAAATAAAATTGGGGAATAAGTTGGAATGTTGTTCAATCGTAGATTTAAAAGGATTATTCTTTTCTTCTTCTTCTAAGGCCTTTTTATGGATTTGCAATCTTTCTTTGTGAGTTTTATGTGATTTTTAGATCTGCTATTTATATAAGAAGGATTGAGGCAATAAAATAGTTTGAGTCTACAAGTTTTGCATTTACAGTGTTTATAAATTTGTTTTCTTTAAATTATTATTCAATCTATTCACCGTCTACGTTTGTTCCTTTCATTTGTTTATTTATTTGCAAATAGTTCTTCTTCTTTGTCCCCTTCTCTACTATGTTCTATTTATTTATAGTCTTGCAATGTGCTATTTTATTTATTTTGTTCATTCCTAAGCCTAGGCCTTATGAGTAGCCTAGGCCCATTTCTCCTTTTTATTTGTTTTTGCGTTGAGCCTAGGCCAATGAGAGCTTAGGCCTTTATTGAATAATTTGCGTAAAAATTGGAATAATATAGAAAGAATGTCAAAAAGGGAATTTTAGGCATGTGAGAATGGATGAATATTATATTCAAATAATGGACTTTAAATTGGGATAAATCTTAATTGAAGAATATTCAGATTTATGAATTGGAATAAACTGCACTTAATTGGACATTAAGTAAAATGTAATTAAAAAACATGTAAATTGGAATAGGTTGGACTTAATTAGAAATGCTAATTACAACCTAGGAATATAACATGTGGTTATATTTGACTTATTAATGAACTAAAAGGTGTTAAGTTAAAATTGTGAGATTAATAAGCTAAGATAGAGGAGGTTCATTCCAGTGGGATATTAGAGGCTCGTAGAAATCCTAATTATAAATTAGGGACCAAGTCTAGGGTGACTTATGTCAAGTGCATTTTTGTTTGGGAACCCATATCAGTCAGTATCCCTTTGTTATCACGTAGTCTCACACTAGGTAGAGGCTAGGGAATGCTTTACTGAACTTGATAGTAAGTGGTTCAAATGAGATGGGTATGGGTGCATTCTAGTGGAACCATGAGTGTGCACTGTTCCGATTGGGGGTGATATGATGCTGTAACGCCTGAGATTAATGTTATACGTCTTTATAGTTGATGAGCTCAGGATTGATAACCTGAATTCCATAGCTGGCACAGGTTATTCACATTTGGATAAAGAAGCTGATCGATGGGTAGAAATTAGGTGAATCCTAATTACGGTATTTTGGTAGTTCGTGCAGAAATTTTCGGATATGAATGAGAAGCTTATCTTATTTTGTGTTTCCTACTTTACTACACTTTCATGTCCATTATTATTCATATGTCTAAATAATTTTTTATCTTATGCTCAGGACAAAAATTACTAGAACTCACCAGACTTATGTCTTACCTAGTTTTTTTCTCTTTCTCTCTTCCTTTCCCCCTCGGTTCTTAGGGTGGAGGAATGCAGCAGTGACTTTTGATCTTTTAGCCCAGCTTAGATTTCAAATATTTCTAGTTTCATGTATTGCTTTAATACTTGCTTTCTGACTATTGAAATGACTTATGAGAGAGATTTTTTTGTTTTACTATTGTACCCTGATATTTTTCGTGATATAGTTTGTTTGTTTTATGACGATGATTCCATGTTTTGAACTGTAATCAATGATGGGGCTGGATTTGCTCAATTTAATAATAAATGTTTTTAATAGTTTTCATTGTTTTTTACAATTCTGTCTTGTAAATTTTAGTCCTCGTGTTGTTACTTCATACTTATGCGCTTCACAAAACTTATTGCATCCTCATATGCGTGACTTAAGTGTGGTGGGGTATTGTGCAATTAAAGCGCTTAGCAATTCTATAACTATGGAGGTGCCAAAAATGTAGCGTGGATAAAGCAAGGATATAGCGGAGGCGCAAAAAAGTTCATTAGATGTAAAACCAAATATTTGAAAATAAATTAATTATCTTTCTCACACTATATGTGTACAAGAAACTAATAGTAATTAATCTTGTATTAAAAATTGAAAAATAACATGGTTATGCACGCTAAATTTGATATGTGTAACTGATGATACTATATATTAAGCACTTATGCCTTCAATTTAGCCCTTTATGATAAATTTACTAATTTTTTAAAAAAATATAACCAGTCAAATCAAGTTTTATATATTAATAATGCTAAAGAGGACAGTAAAACTTTGATTTAGCGAATGCAATGAAAAATAGCGGGTCTAAAAGAGCATCTACTATTCATCAGTGCTAAATTGAAATAGCGTAGCGGTTAAAGAGCGCTGTGGGCTATAGCGGGGATACTGCGGGCTTTAGCAGGGCTTTAACTGCAAAGGTGGGGTGTCACATTTGGTATCAGAGCCTAAGGTTACTAGATTAGAGAAAAGTTTTTGAAAAAGTGTTTTCAAAAGTAAAGGATTTTCAAGTGAAAGCTAGTTTAAAAGATATATCCCCTTAAGTCAATTACAATATTCCTTTGATTTCTTTTTGAATCCTTGTCTCTTATCTCTACAGCATATGTGACGGCCCTCCCCGCACCAGCCGACATTTCCAATGAAAGTGCGCTGTGCCAATGCCCGACTAGCACAGGACGGTCGCCAAAGAAAGGAAAAGAAAGGAATTTGAACTAACAAGGAACCTGTAGAATGTCTCACAGCGCATGGGATAAAATATAATAATAACATAACTTTGACATAAAACAGGTGAGACAGTGCATAAGCTGAAAACTAAACCATCATAGCAGCGGAAAATTCGTCATTATTACAACTTTTAAAAACTGTCTCTAAAGAAAAATAAGAAAGGTATACTACTAATGCCCAAAGTAGTGACCAGCAGCGACACAGAGAGAATATATGTACAAATGGTACGTGTAAGCCTCCTGCTCGTCTCCGGACATCTACTCATGCATATTCACCTGACCTATCTCTAGTCTGCTCGTTTAGGAGCACCCAGAGTAATAAGAAGAGACATAAAACTCTGGGTCTGACAAAAGTCTGGAATGAGCGATAAGCAACAAAACAAAACAATAACAGGTATAATCCAATCATACCTGAACCTGGACCTGCAACTAAAGAGTCAGCACAACAAGATGTACAATACTCTAAGGTAACTCTAGCACGTGGTGAAAGGATACAGGGGAGGGGGTATGCATGTCATAGAGATAGCAAACAAATCAAGCATAGCAACCATCCTCACATCTCTTACTCAGTGCGTACAGCATACGATACCCATTACTCTGTTCACCTAATCCTTTGGGCCATGACGGAGTCCAACCCCATATAACTATCACTACAAGCCCCTAATCTGTCTCTCAGTGGTGAACCAAAATTATAGGTATCGATTACCCCTTTGCACACATCCCGCAATAAAGCCCAATCATGAAGTTAACTCGTTGGTTCCCATCTAGATCCTGAGCAATAACTTCTCACTTGGACTACCTTTGCATCTTGGGTTTTGATCGCCATTCACATTCGATCTCCATTTGGTTCGGTTCGTAGCTCCAAGCTTCCATTCGTGTCCATACTTCAGTTCAGATATGCACGGTTCGTGACTCGCACAGTTCGTGGGTCCTGCTCATTGGTCGTGGGGTCCACTTGTGACCCATACCTTGGTCGTGATGGTGAGCTTGGTTCGTGGCCTTTCTCCCGGTTCGTGGCCTTCATCCCGGTGGTTCGGTTCGTGACTCATGATCAAGGCTCCAAGGTTCAGGTCGCGGTTCGCGGCTTGCCATCCTAGGGTTCGCCCTATTCCTCATGGTCGGGGTGTGGGGTTCGTGATCATCCTCACGATCGGGGTGTGGGGTTCGTGATCATTCCTCACGGTTGGGGTGTGCGGTTCGTGATCATTCCTCACGATCGGGGTGTGCGGTTCATGATCATTCCTCATGATCGGGGTGTGCGGTTCGTGATCATTCCTCACGATCGGGGTGTGCGGTTCGTGATCATTCCTCACGATCGGGGTGTGCGGTTCATGATCATTCCTCACGATCGGGTCAGTTCGGGTAGGGGCGATCCGATCCGATCGGGGTCAAATTCCTGCAACTCTTCCTGCGAGTGTTTTACGCCATACGATGGCGTTTTCGACTATTCTAACTGTTCTAATCAATCACAAATCATACCAAACGGTCATAGCAACATGTAACCATAAACACCAAAACAACAAATAATTATGTCAACATGGATCAAACATACCCAAAACCCATGTTTTCCCCCTAATCATTTTTAAGCACAACTAATGATAGGATTATCAAAACTTATCCAAATTAACCCAAATTTCTAACAGAGCCCTAAAATAATATTTTAGAATTTTACAAATATTTTTCCAGAATTTAATCATGTATAAATTCACTAACTATCACTGATTAACCTTAATTAGTGTAAAAACAATGCTAATCACTCACCTTTGCCACAATTAAAACTTTCATAACTGAAACTCCTCTGATTTGGGCGAATACCAATGTCTAACAGCAGCTCCAACCTTGCTTTGGTGCTATTTCTCCTTAATTTGGTGTGGATTAGGCTAATCCTTTATTAAACGGTGATTAGAAATGATTCTAGAAAGTGGAGGCCATTGCTAGGGTTTCTAAGAGGTAAATGGCGGCTAGAAAACTAAAATAGAATGAAAACCTAACTCATTTCAGCCTCCCCATAACCCTAATCCCGAAATGGGTTATGGACGCATTCACTAATCACCTCATTTGGCCCGGTTAAGCAGTTTTTCACCTTCTAAAGCTTATTTCAGCCATATCCCCCAAACGGTAAGTCCGTTTTTCACATATGACCACTCTACGGAAAGGTAAACCATCATCCGGATCTAATAAAAGTAATTTCAGGTCAAAACTCCTTATCAATCAAAAGTTATGGCCAAAACAAGAACAGCTAAGGGGCAAAATGGTCATTTAAAAATCGGCAAAAATCATGAATATGGGAAATGATCCCAATAGTCGTCTTCCAAAGTTACATGACCATACGACTTTGTATGTGAAAGAAATAAATATTCTACACTCCTTCGATGCGTAGAATGCGGATCATTACATTCTCCCCCCTTAAGAAATTTCGCCCCAGAAATTCCTTAACTAAGAAACAAGCAAAGGATCCCGCATGCTTACCAACCATTCACAACAATCAAACTTTAAAAAACAAACAACCAAGTCTATCCTAGCATGCGGAAAACTAAGTCGCAATTAAAATCTTATTAGGCAAAGAGTTCTGGATATGTCTTCCTAATGCTCTCCTGTGTCTCCCAAGTACAGTCATTCTCATTCTCGCCCCACTGAACTTTGACTAGATCCACCGCTTTCCTTCAAAGTTGCTTCGTATCTTGCTCGACAATATGAATCGGCTTGCGGTTCCCAACCGCCTCGGGTTCTACTTCAATATCATCCAACTGATCAGGTGAAATAGTCATATCGGGGTCGTGCACGAATTTCCTTAACTGGGAAACATGAAATACGCTATGAACTCTTGCCATCTTCTCTGGTTATTCAACTTTATATGCTAAATTCCCAACTTGCTCGAGGATTGGGAATGGACCAACAAATCTTGGTGTTAACTTGCCTCTCCTACCAAATTGTATCACGCTCTTTAATGGAGAGATCTTGACGAATACCAAGTCGTTAACGAAGAATTCCATATCTCTTCATCTTCTATCAGCCTAACCCTTCTGCCTATCTTGGGTAGCCTTCATTCACTGTTGGACAGCCTTGTTCTTATCTGAAGTTTTTCTTATTACTTCTAGTCTAAGCACAAATTTCCCACTGTTTTCTAACCGACATGATGGTGAGTTGCACGGTCTTCTGTACAAAGCTTCAAATGGAGCCAATTCAATACTAGACTGACAAATATTATTATATGCAAACTCAACTAGGTGCAAATGCTCATCCCATGATCCACCAAAATCCAATATACAAGCTCTCAACAGAACTTCTAATACTCGATTCACCCTCTCTGTTTGACCATCGGTTTGAGGATGATACGCGGTACTGAGATGTAATTTTGATCCTAAAGCCTCTTGTAAGCTCTTCCAAAACCCACTAGTAAATAATGGATCTCGGTCACTCACAATGCCTTTGGGTACTCCATGAAATCTCACTACCCACTTCATATACAGTTTTACTGACTTAGTTGCCGTTCTATTCGATTTGACAGGTATAAACCTTACACTCTTGGTTAATCGATCAACAAGCACCCAAATACTATCATAGCCTGATCTAATCCTTGGTAAACCATCTATGAAATCCATCGAGACTTATTCCCAATTCCATTCGGGAATTTTCAACGGTTGTAACAAACCACTAGGCTTCTTTTGCTCGGTTTTAACTAACTAGTAATTCATACTCTTGGAGATAAACTTGCCAACGTCTCTCTTCATCCTTTTCCAATAGTAGGTATGCTTCATGTCTCGATACATTTTGTTACCGTCGGGGGTGCATAGTCAGTTTTGAGTGATAACGTTCTCTATGAACTTCATCTCTCATTCCATTGACATTGGGTACAACTAGTCCATCATTCTTTTGAAGCCATCTTCCTCGATCAAGTCCATACTTGTTAGCTTCTCACTGTCGATGCCCATCTCTACTTTGGAGATGATTTCCAATAGATTAGGATCATCCCTCTGACTGGAACCAATCCTCTCAATCAAAGTCGGTTTGATCGTCAAACTTGTTAACATTTCTGGATCCAATCCATACTTAGGTCTGAAATCATATCCCACGATATACTCCAGTTACTTTCATTCAAGAAACATAGCACATAAACTGGCATGTCTCCTACTTAAAGCATCAGTACAGCACCTAGTCTGGTACCACATGCATCTGTGTATACCGTAATCTCTCCGTTCTCTATTACCAGAATCCTACAGGTGATAGTCTACTCAAGGAAATAAAACAGGAACAAATATAGCAACTATAGCATCCATCAAACATGTCCTATCTATCACCTGCTAAAGCCTTACACACGTCGATACCTACTTGACTGGTCCAACCAATCCCAAGGCTAACGGAAGCCCCACCTCCATACATACATCGATGCCTACTTGACTGGTCCAACCAATCCCAAGGCTAATGGAAGTCCCGCCTCCATACGGACTACCACATGTCCAACGTATGTTTATCCTCCAAGGATAACTAGATCACGTCCAACGGATCCAAGGTAACGAGCGTCCCCAGATACCCCTGCTTCTAGTCCACCTAAAACACTTGAATCCCACCCAAGTCTATCCATTATCTTGCTGCCCTCTCGAGTCTAACTCGAGCCAATCCATTTCCTTGCAGCCTTATCGAGTCCAACTCAAGTCAATCTATTATCCATAATTCGTTGCATCTCCAAAATCAACGAACACCTATTTTCTTTTACGAGTTCAAGTCCAACTTGAGTCGTCCTAATCCTTCGTTGCATCTTCCGTGATCAACGAACACATCCTATTCCTTCAAAAAGAACATCAATATAGGGTCCTAAACAATCCATTACTTTGCATCTTTCTCGAGTCCTACTCGAGTCATCTCATAACCCTATCAAGTCTAACTTGCATCAGCCCATACCATTGAACAGTCTTATCATGTCGCGGCTGCACATCACTCCTTGCGTAAGCCAAGATATCATTCAATGGAAATCATAACAACTACTTATATCTCACGCAAACCATCCTAGTCGACCTCGACATTCCCTAAGCACAAGCCCCAAAGGCCTAAACCAATATCAGACAAGCACTCAAGGAACATCTCCTCCGAATCCAGACAATCTACGTGAGATGATACTAGCAAAACAACTAAGCAATCACACCATATTACAACAAATCATGCAAAGACTAGTCGAACCACCTATCGAGTTCATCACAACTAAAGGTCTATCGACTATCTCAGGTTCCAATCCCAACTTATCTACCAGGTCACTAGATATGAAGGAATGGGATGCCTCGCTATCAACAAAACTAGAACAGAAACATCATAAATAGAAAGCGTACTTCGAATAATGATGCCCTTTCCCTTCTCCGCCGCAGTTGGGGAATTCGACGAAGAAGGAACAACGTTGATAGCATAATCTTTCACAATCTGCTTCTCTTTAGGGGGTTGCGGGCAATTATCCTTGTGATGTCCCACTTGGCCGCAATTGAAGCACTTCCTTTCCCCAGGCTTTTCCGGACAATCTCTAGCATAGTGGCCCTTCTTGCCACAACTAAAGCACTCTTTATTTTTCTTGTCCTTCTTTTTCCGACCACCCTTAGTTTGATCTTGTTTTCTCTTATTCTGAGACTCCTTCTTACCTCCACCACTTGCTTGCGGCTTTGGTTCCTCTACAGACGCAATAGCAACATCGGCCTTTGATTTAGGGTAAAGACTCTCCGATCTCAATGCTTTCCCTACTATAGACTCGAACGTCTCGTCGATATGGTTTATCAGCCTTCCCCCTAAGTACTCATCTAAGCCGGTTATGAACTTCTCGTTCTTCTTCTCGGCAGTGTCGATAAGAGATAATCCATACTTCGATAAAGTATCAAACTCAGCAATATATTCCAAGACTGCCCTACCATTCTACTTAAGCTCCAAAAATTTCCTAAACAACTCAGATTTGTGAGAAGCTGGAATGAACTTTTCACTTAAATGGGTCATAAACTGATTCCAAGTAACTTGATCTTTAGGAGTAGCTGCTTTAATAGCATTCTACCAATTCATAGCTCGTCCTTGAAGCTGACGTGATGCTAACTTTCTCTTCATGGCATCATCGATTCCCAAGTCCTCGAAGATGCGCTCACAACTATCCAACCAATCTTGAACATCCGTAGCCGACTCCGTTCCATGGAACGACTTCCCGCCAAGACTAGTATAATCCTTGTTAAGCTTGGCAAAATCGGTCCTAGGCGCCTGCACTACTGCACCATCACCGTTAGCAGCATTAGGAACTGCTCCCCAAGCATCCCTAAGCATCTCTCGCATGAAGGTAGTAAACATCGTCCTCATATCAGGAGCATTCCCATTATTAGCTTCTCTACCAGTACCCCTAGTATATCGGCTCATCCTTCAATCTGTAAGGAGAAAACGATTAACCATCTCTTTAGTGGTGCCAGTGCAGTGCGACTTCATCCTTAAATATACTAATAGTACATATATATATAACTTTTGAAAACCAAAATATCACAAATACGCGCTCTCATATACATGTACTATCTCTCCCTGGTGTCTTTCCACAAGTTAACTACGCAACCTCGCTCTGATACCAAATGTGACGTCCCTCCCTGCACCAGCCGACATTTCCAATGAAAGTGCGCTGTGCCAATGCCCGACTAGCACAGAACGGTCACTAAAGAAAGGAAAAGAAAGGAATTTGAACTAACAAGGAACCTATAGAAGTCTCACAGCGCATGGGATAAAATATAATAATAACATAACTTTGACATAAAACAGGTGAGACAGTGCATAAGCTGAAAACTAAACCATCATAGTAGCGGAAAATCCATCATTATTACAACTTTTAAAAACTGTCTCTAAAGAAAAATAAGAAAGGTGTACTACTAATGCCCAAAGTAGTGACCAGCAGCGACACAGAGAGAATATATGTATAAATGGTACGTGTAAGCCTCCTGCTCATCTCCAGACATCTACTCGTGCATATCCACCTGACCTATCTCTAGTCTGCTCGTTTACGACCCAGAGTAATAAGAAGAGACATAAAACTCTGGGTCTGACAAAAGTCTGGTATGAGTGATAAGCAACAAAACAGAACAATAACAGGTATAATCCAATCACACCTGAACCTGGACCTGCAACCAAAGAGTCAGCACAATAAGATGTACAATACTCTAAGATAACTCTAGCATGTGGTGAAAGGATACGGGGGAGGGGGTGTGCATGTCATAGAGATAGCAAACAAATCAAGCATAGCAACCATCCTCACATCTCTCACTCAGTGCGTACAACATACAATACACATTACTCTGTTCACCTAATCCTTTGGGCCATGACAGAATCCAACCCCGTATAACTATCACTACAAGCCCCTAATCCGTCTCTCAGTGGTGAACCAAAATTATAGGTATCGATAACCCCTTTGCGCATGTCCTGCAGCAAAGCCCAATCATGAATTTAACTCGTTGGTTCCCATCTGGATCCTGAGCTATAACTTCTCACTTGGACTACCTTTGCATCTCGGGTTTTGGTCGTCATTACCGTTCGATCTCCATTTGGTTCGGTTCGTAGCTCCAAGCTTCCATTCATGTCCATATTTCAGTTCAGATACGCACGGTTAGTGACTCGCATGGTTCGTGGATCCTTCTCGTTGGTCGTTCGTGACCCATACCCTGATCGTAATGGTGAGCTCGGTTCGTGGCCTTTCTTCCGGTTCGTGGCCTTCATCCTGGTGGTTCGATTCGTGACTCATGATCATGGCTCCAAGCTTCGGGTCGCGGTTCGCGGCTCGCCATCCTAGGGTTCGCCCTATTCCTCACTATCGGGGTGTGGGGTTCGTGATCATCCTCACGATCGGGGTGTGGGGTTCGTGATCATTTCTCATGGTCGGAGTGTGGGGTTCGTGATCATTCCTCACGATCGGGGTGTGCGGTTCATGATCATTCCTCATGATCGGGGTGTGTGGTTCGTGATCATTCCTCAGGATCGAGGTGTGTGGTTCGTGATCATTCCTCACGATCGGGTCGGTTCGGGTAGGGGCGATCCGATCCGGTCCGGGTCAAATTCTTGCAACTCCTCCTGCGACTGTTTTACGCCATATGACGGCGTTTTCGACAATTCTAACTATTCTAATCAATAACAAAGCATTCCAAACAGTCATAGCAACATGTATAATCAACCATGAACACCAAAACAACAAATAATCGTGTCAATATGGATCAAACATACCCATAACCCATGTTTTTCCCCTAATCATGTTTAAGCACAACTAATGATAGGATTAGCAAAACTTATCCAAATTAACCCAAATTTCTAACAGAGCCCTAAAATAATATTTTAGAATTTTACAAATATTTTTCCAGAATTTAATCATGTATAAATTCACTAACTAACACTAATTACCCTCAATTAACCTTAATTAGTGTAAAAACAAGGCTAATCACCCACCTTTGCCACAACTAAAACTTTCAGAACTGAAACTCCTCTGATTTGGGCGAATACCAATGTCTAACAGCAGCTCCAACCTTGGTTTGGTGCTATTTCTTCTTAATTTGGTGTAGATTAGGCCAATCCTTTATTAAACGGTAATTAGAAATGATTCTAAAAAGTGGAGGCCATTGCTAGGGTTTCTAAGAGGTAAATGGCGGCTAGAAAACTGAAATAGAATGAAAACCTAACACATTTCAGCCTCCCCATAACCGTAATCCCAAAATGGGTTATGGGCCCATTTACTATCACCTCATTTGGCCCGGTTAAGCAGTTTTTCACCTTCTAAACCTTATTTCAGCCATATCTCCCAAACGGTAAGACCGTTTTTCACATATGACCACTCTACGAAAAGGTAAACCATCATCCGGATCTAATGAAAGTGGTTTCAGGTCAAAACTCCTTACCAATCAAAAGTTATGGCCAGAACAAGATCAGCTAGGGGCAAAACGGTCATTTAAAAATCAACAAAAATCATGAACATGGGAAATGACCCCAATAGTCATCTTCCAAAGTTACATGACCATATGACTTTGTATGTGAAAGAAATAAATATTCTACGATCCTTCGATGCGTAGAATGCGGGTTGTTACAGCATATCTGGGGCTTCCAATTTCCTAGAGGGCATTCCCATTCCGATATGGTTCCATACATATGTAGAAGCTACAGTGCATGTCGAAGCGCAAGGAAATACTCCAGCTGCAGCCATAGTAGTTCCACCTAATCCAATAGTTAACTTCTCTAATCTTTGTAAGGATTTCTGTGCTATGGGCTGCAAACCATTTCTTGGATTAGAAAGTTACATGGAGGCTTGTAACTGTCTTAGGGAGACAAATAGTGCGTTTGGATTGGTGGATCTAGATGATAGGAGAAGGATTCAGTTGGTCGCTTGGCAACTGAAAGGGAAAGCATTCTATTGGTGGGAGGTAGTTCAGGAAGTGCGGGCTTGGGAGACGTAGGATGAGTTCAAGGATAGTTTTGACGTCAAAAATTGGTCACTAGTGACAGTCAACCCCCAATCTTATGGAGGACACACGAATATTAACACAAAGTATAAATTGGTAAAGAAAATAGGGAACACGTAAGACTTTTTATAGTGGTTCGACAAAGATGGTGCCTACGTCCACTTTATATATATTGATTCTTTTTTATTACAAGTACAATGTTCTTTATGTTTTGAGAAAGAAGAAGAGGAATGGGTTATTTTTAGGTTTAGCCGTAGAAGAGAAGTTCAGCCAGAAGTGAAGTAGCCGAAAGAAGTCTGAGAGCAGAAGTCGAAAAGAAGCCCCTTTCCTTTTAGAGCTTGGAGGTATATATAGGTGAAGAAGTGGCCTGAACGGGCCACCACATGGCTTTCCTCTTTTTCGGAACTTGGACACGTGGACCTCGATTATTGGTTGTAGTTGCGGCGGTGGGACCCAGTCCACTGCTGATTAATAGTATCCTCGGAAATAGTGGCTTACGTGGCACTCGAAGTGAGGTATATCAAAAGTAGAGCTTTGTTCGGGAGCGGTTGACCGCCTTTTTGCCTTGAGAGTCGGGCTGAGTATTGAATGAGTCAGTTGGATATTTCTAAATGAATTCCTAGATATTTGGTCGATCCTACTTTAATGGGAACGATGAACTCGGTCAGTTGAGATGAGCGATTCATCTGTGCTCAATGTTACGCTTATTTGAAGGAGAACAATTCGAGTTGGCTTAAGTTTAGGCCGATTCTGAAGGAGGTTGGCTCGAACTAAATCTTGCCTGGGCTTCCTGGAGTGTAAGTTGTTCTATTGATCGATCGACCGATATTGAGAATGAACTTTCTGACATTGGGCTTCGATCTGTTGAACCGCGACAGCTTTTGCCAAAAAGTTGGTCAATACTTAGCTCCTCAGAATACATCTTTCTTGATAAGGGAGCTGTGCTCTGATCCTTGCATCGAAGTCCAATACACGAGCAGCGATGGTTACGCCGAACCGTATTAAGGCCAGAAATCTGACGATCCTGGTGGTTGTATTAAAACCGGAAAGCCGACGATCGAATTAGATCGTATTAAGGTCAGAAAACCGACAACCATCGAGGACCGTATTAAGGCCGAGAAAGTGATTGTTAACTTTGGTCGTGAAATTCAACACCTGCAAAAATTAAATTGGCCACTCTCAGTCTAGAAAAAGCTATAATCTTGATTGGGTGAGTATCAATCATACTCAGCTTAAAGATATGGACGAGCAATTTTCACACGTGGATTTGAAAGATGGCGAGTATTAACCATACTCGGCATATAGGGGTAGCGCGTATTATCCATACTTGGCTTATGGAGATGGCGAGTATTAACCATACCCGACATATGGAGATGGAGAATGTTAACTATACTCGGCTTATAGAGATGGCGAGTATTAACCACACTCGTCTTATGGCAAATGTTAATTATGCTCTACCCATGTAAAATTATTTGTGAAGCCGGGAAGTGCACTTGGTTCGAAGGAAGGGCGAGTATAATCCATACTCGGCTTAAGGAGTAGGTTCAGATATAGGGGCAGGCTTTGATCATGCGCTATGGACGATGGCTCAGCACTAACCATATTCGAGTTAGTGAGCACTAGTCGGGCTCGGCTCAAATCATTCAAACATAATCCGTGTTTGTAGAAAAGAAAGATTATTGTTGCTAAAGAATTATTACAAAGAGATGAAAATAAATTCTAAGGGAGAGAACGTTGATTATAGAGCATATCTAGGAGCTAAACCCTAACCCACATACATGTGTACATTAACATATCCTTTTTATTGAAAGAAAATAACAATACATAAAAAAATAAGAAATCTAAATCTTATTAGTTAATGATGATGCGGCGAGTGCTGGGCTGAGTGTCCTTTCCGTTTCTAGGAGTTCGAGGACCGACCTGAGGAGCTTGGGCAGAAGATTGAGGCGGCAGGGCTGGTGTATTTTTTTTGACATACTCGAGAAGTTTTCATCGCCTGACCTTATCCTTGATAAGATCGCGCAGGTGCCTGCATTCATTGGTGCTATGACCAGCTATGTTGTGGAACATGCAGTGCTTGCCGGAATCGAGCTCTTTCTGGGCCGGCTCTCTTCGAGGAGTTTGAGAAAGCTAGGGATCCTCGTATGTCAAGATAGATGTCGAGCATAGCAGAGTTGAGCTCGGTATATTGATCGTACTTATTTTCTCTCCGAGATCGTACGTTGCGTTCATTTGTTTCTGAGGCCTTTCATCTTCCTTTATTCTGGCTACTGGCGTTGGATGGACCTCGCTGTTTGGTGGCGAGCACCTCGAGGCTCTCCATCTCAATGATGGCATCTTCTTATCGGAGGAATCGTTCGACATCGGAATAGAAATCTTCGATATCCTTGGAGGTTCTCTAGTCAAAGAGATTGAGAATTCTGATCGGTTTTGGACTCTTGCAATGGCGGCCATGAGCACCATCGATGGGTCTAGTCAGTCGACTGATGCTACGGCCGTGCTGAATCTTTAGAGGAATGATTGAAGTGTCTCTCCCGGTCGTTGCTTGATGTAAGTCAGGAACATGACACTTTTTGGTTGGGGGATGTGAACTTTGAATTGCTCAATGAAGCCGGTGACCAGCGTGTTCCAACTGCTGATCGACTCCAATGTTTGCTGCTAAAACCAAATGCCAGCTATATCGGTTAGAAAGAGCGGGAAGCATTTGGCCATAACATTGGTCGATGCGTCGAGAACCTCCTTGTGACACATATATCGCATAAGGTGGATGGTTGGGTCAGTCCGACCGTTGTAGGGTTCAATAGCTGGAAACTTGAAGTCCAGAGGATTACAGGAGTTCCTAATTTCCCTAATGAAGGGGCTGCGGTGGATATTATCTATATTATGCTGAGAAGAAGTTCCCAGAGTGAAACGTCAGATGGTGCTTACAAGCTAACTTCCATCTCTGAGGAGTTGCTGCCATGAATCCAATTCTGTGTTTGGGAGAGCTCCAGCAATTGGGTCCAACGAAAGCATGCTTGGAAGGGTGGCCGTTGGTCTGGATTGTGCTCTGAGAGTTGAGTGAAGAGAATGAGTCCTGGCTGGTGGTTCTAGGAAGAATGGCCCCCTTGAACCTGATGAGAATTGGATCGAGCCGTACCCATGACAGAAGGTCCAGGATAATCCAGCATAACATCTGATGTACGGGGCTCTGCACTGCCCCCGGTCGGGGCGAGGTTAGAAAGGCTTACGTAGCATTTTCTTCCTCTATGGTAAGAACTAGTATGGTAGAGTGGTCTCCTTGGTTCGAAGGGAAGGGTCCACCAGCTCTTCGTTGAAGGATAAGAGTCGTTGGTCTAGTCTGCGATAAGATACCAGGTTGTAATGGGAATGGTGTTGATTCTAATGGATCCGGTGGTCGCTTGATTGGTCAGGGGGGTCGAGCTATCCCCAAGAGTGGAGGCAAAGTGGTCGAACGAGCTAGATCTTAATCGCAGGGCTCTTGTGAATCTGCAGTTGCGGCTGCGCTGGTTGCTGTAAGCGATACTCCTAGCTGTAATTGGTCGGGGGGTGGAGCCGAGCCATAAGGAAGCAAAGGAGAATCTGATCTATGGCCTGATTCTGTGCAGACCGAAGGTCAGTTATTGCCCCAGTCCCGATCGGTGGAGTAATTGAAGTTGAAGCATTTAGTCCCATCTTCATTCGATCGAGAAGGTGATCCATCAACTTTCGTTGTCGTTCGAGGAGTTTACCGTAAGATGTCATCGGGTCCTTGAACTCAGCTAGAATCTTGTCCACGTCGTCCTGGGTAATATATCGGGACATGTCTTCATGAGAGGAGGCTTCCAAACTTGCTTCTACAGCGTTTGTATTGGCTACATCAGCGTTTGTGGGGGTGGGAAGATGCTATGCCTTTCTTCCGCTTGTTCTCTATGTATCGGAACTTGCTGAAGGTCATAGGGTATGTCGGTGCGCTTCCCCTTCTTGGCACACCAAAGTGTTGATGTCAAAAGTTGGTCACTAGTGACAGTCAACCCCCAATCGTGTGGAGAACACACGAATATTGATCACAAAGTGTAAATTAGTAAAGAAAATGGGAACATGCAAGACTTTTTACAGTAGTTTAGCAAAGATGGTGCCTACGTCCACTTTATATATATTGATTCTTTTTTATTACAAGTACAATGCTCTTTGTGTTTTGAGAAAGAAGAAGAGGAATGGGAAATTTCTAGGTTTAGCCATAGAAGAGAAGTTCAGCCAAAAAGTGAAGTGGCTGAAAGAAGTCTGAGAGCAGAAGTCGAAAAGAAGTCCCTTTCCATTTAGAGCTTGCACATATATATAGGTAAAGAAGTGGGCTGAATGGGCCACCACATGGCTTTCCTCTTTTTCGGAGCTTGGACACGTGGAGCTCGATTATTGGTTGTAGATGCAGTGGTGGGACCCAGTCCACTGCTGATTAATAGTATCCTCAGAAATAGTGGCTTACGTGGCACTCGAGGTGAGGTGTATCAAAAGTAGAGCTTTGTCCAGGAGTGGTTGACCGCCTTTATTGCCTTGAGAGTCAGGCTGAGTGTTGAATGACCCAGCTGGATATTTCTAAATGAATTCTGAGATATTTGGTCGATCCTACTTTGATAGAAACGATGAAGTCGGTCAATTGAGATGAGCGATTTTTACAGGCTCGATGTGCCACTTATTTGAAGGAGAACAATTCGGGCTGGCCTAGGTTTGGGCCGTTTCTGATGGAGGTTGGCTCAAACTGAATCTTGCCTGGGCTTCCTGGAGTGTAAGTCGTTCTATCAGTCGATCGAACGATATGGACAATGGGCTTTCTGGCATTGGGCTTCGATCCGTTGAACCACGACAAGTTTTGCCAAAATGTTGGTCAACAGATAGATTTGAGAAGAAGTTCTTATCACAAGCCAAAGAAGGAACACAATTGGAAAAGTTCTTGAGCTTGAGGTAAGGTAATATGTCAGTGAAGGAGTATGTGAATAACTTCAATGATTTGGCAACGTTTGGCCTGGATCTAGTTAATACTGCACACAAGAAAGCTTTGAGATTTGCGAGGGGCTAAATCAACCCCTCTAAAGCTGGCAATGACGCATATCCCTATGATAGCTGTATTTGAGAGGCTAGTGGATACGGCTTTGATGCATGAAGATGGAGAAGTGAAGTAAGAAGTTAAGAGTGAGGAGGCCAAACCCAATACCAGAAAAGAAAAGTTACGGCCCAGAAGGGTGCAATAAAGAAGGGAGAGAAACCTCAAAAGAACACAAGTCAAGAAAGAAGTAAAATGACATGCTTGTGGAATGACAGGGCACTTTGTCAAAGACTGTAGGAAGATTAAGAAAGGTGCTTGTTTCCAGTGCGGACAGATGGTACATTACAACAAGCAATGCCCTTAAAAGCAAGAACAGGGGAAGGATCATCCAGAATACATTTTCATACTCTTGAGGAGACTCATACTGGTGGTGGCAGTAAGGAAAGAAGTAGTAAAGTCACCGCAGAAGGTTTGATTTCTCTTTTTGACTCTCCTATTAGGACCTTGTTCGATTCCAGTGCTTCTCTTTCTTTTATATACAGTTCTGTTGTTGATAATCTACAACTAGATACTTCTATCGTTTCTGATCTAGTAGTTATCTCAAACCCTATAGAAGGTACGACTTTCCTATCTATGATGTGTAGCGGTTTGAGGATTTCTATTTTTAGAGTCGAGTTTGAGTGTGACGCATATGTACTGGGGTTTATGGGTTACGGACTTATTCCAGGGATGGATTGGTTAGCATGTATGGTGCTAGAATTAATTTTGAGCGGAGAGTTGTAAGGCTTTTGACATGCCACGGTAGGACTCTCGAGATTTCTTGTGACCCGCGAAGGTCAATTATACTCAATTTCCAAGATTCCCTAGATGCTTCTATTGACAACCTCAGTTTGGTGCCCACTGCCCACAGTTAGATATCTTCCGGACGTATTCGAGGAGGTGAGAGGATTACCTCCCAGACGCAAGATAGGTTTCCAATATACTTGGTGGAGAATGGTAAGCCTTTTGCTTTGCCAGTTCGCCACATGGCCCGGAGAGAGAGGAGGGAGCTTAGTAAGCAAGTGGGTGAGTTGTTCGAGAAAAGATTTATTAGACGAAGCATTTCTTAGTGGTGAGCACTAGTGGTCTTTGCGACCAAGGAAGACGGCTCTCTCCGTCTATGTGTGGACTATAGTGAGTTGAATAAGTTTACCAACAAGAATAAACACCCACTCCCGCGCATAAATGACTTGTTTGATCAGGTAGTGGGTGCTTCAGTTTTCTCATAGTTAAATTATCTATAGGTTTTCATCATCTTAGGGTAGCGGATGACAACATAGGAAAAACTTCTTCTAGGACTCCCGATGGATTCTTTGACTGGCTGGTTATGGACTTTGGGCTTACCAGTGCACTAGCGTACTTTGTGGATTTGATGAGCCATATATTTAGAGAGTATATGAACAAGTTTGTAGTGGTATTTGTTGATGATATCTAAGTTTTCTCATGGAGCGAGGAAGAGCGCGCCATGCACTTGGGAGAGGTCCTCCGAGCACATCAGCTGAAGGAGAATTTTTCTAAGAGCCATTTATGGAGGAAGGAAGTATGGTTCTTAGGTCATGTTGTCTCTAGAGATGGTATATCGGTGACCCCTCTAAGGTTGTCAGTTCAGGATTGGAAAGCTCCCAAGAATTTGATAGAGGTTAGGAGTTTCTTGGATTTAGCGGGTTATTATAGGAAGTTCATTAAGGATTTTGCGCGGATATCAGCTCCGCTTACCCGTTTTGAGAAGAAGAACCTAGTTTTTGCTTGGGATGTAGATTGCAAGGATGCATTATTAGGATCGAAAAAGGCTCTTACATCAGCTCTAATTTTGACTCTTCTTGACGGTACAAAGATGTTTACTATTTATATGGATGCTTGCGGCACAAGTTATAGTGCGGTGCTAATGCAAGATGATAGGGTTGTCTGCTATGGTGAGTAGGCAATTGAGGGTACATGAGAAAAACTACCCTTCCCATGATTTGGAGTTGGTGGCGGTAGTGTTTACACTCAAGTCTTACAGGCATGCACTATTTATAAAGCGAGAGGTTCGAGCTTTATAGAGATCATAAGTCGCTCAGATACTTGTTCTCGCAAAAAAGATCTTAATTTGCGACAACAACATTGGATGGAATTCCTTGTGTCTTATGAATTCGAGATAGCATATACCCCAGGGAAGGGGAATGTGGTAGCAGACGCATTGAGTAGGCAAAGAATGACTTTATGTCCATTATTCACAGAGTAGCAGAGTTTGAAGTTCATATCATCAGTCGATTTTAGACCGTCTACGAATTTTGCACTCGGATTGTTGGCATCATTGGAGGTGCGACATACTCTCTAAAAGAACAATGGATCCAGTCAATGCGAGGATCAACTGTTAGTGGACATAATGGACCAACTCAGTAGTAAAGAGAGATCTAGTCTCCCAGATAAGCACTCTGTGGACAAGAGAAGGAGGCTACGTTGAGATGGAAGACTGTTTGTTCCTAGAGTTAATGATTTGTTGAGATCATTTTTAGAGAAGGCTCATCACTCTCGGATGACTATCCATCCAGAAGGTGATAAGATGTAAAGGGACATGAGGAGTGTTTTTCATCAGATTGGGATGAAGAAGGACATGGCGGAGTATGTAGCTCGGTGTGTTAATTGCCAGCGAATGAAGGATGAACAGAGGAAACCTGGTGGATTGCTTTAGCCTCTAGACATACCGTAGTGGAAGTGAGAGAGCGTCTCTATGGACTTCATAGATGGGTTTCCCAAATCGAGGAGGGGGAACACAAGTATTTAGGTTACAATTGACAGATTGACCAACTGCTCCCACTTTATCACAGCTAAGAGAAAGAGGATGTCAGCTTGGTTGGAATTGGTTTATCTTAGAGGGATCATCCGACTACATAGGGTACCCTGTAGTATTGTTAATGATCGAGACCCCATCTTTACGAGGAAGTTTTAGGGGAGCCTATAGGAGGCATTAGGGAAATAGTTATGACTTAGTACCGTCTATCACCCTCAGATGGATGGACAAACATGAAGGGTTAATAGGGTTCTCGAGGATTTATTGAGGCTGTCCCCCTAGACTTCGGACGGACATAGGAGGAACATCTTCCATTGGTAGAATTCGCATACAATAATAGCTATTAGATAGTATTGATATGGCTCCCTTCGAGGAACTTTATGGACGACGCTGTAGATCACCTATATGTTGGTGGGAGTCTACGGACAAACATTTACTTGGACTTGAGATGGTTAGAGAGACCTTAGAGAAGATAGATTTGATTTGGAGGTGGATGAAGGGAGCTCAAGACAGCAAAAGTCGTATGTAGATCGAAGGAGGACAAACCTAGAGTCCAAGGTATGAGATATAGTCTTTGCTAAGATGCCACCTTTGAGGAGTGTTTTTCGGTTCGGTTGAGTAAAGAAGTTAGTGTCGAGGTTTGTAGGGTCATTCCCTATAGTAGAGAGGATAGGTTAGATTACCTACAGAGTTAAACTATCGGAGAGATTGGAAAGAGTTCATGATGTGTTCCGTGTTTCACACTTGAGGAAGTGTCTACATGATTCCATTGTAGTAGTAGAACTGAGTGCTCTAGAGGATATAGAGAGAGAAAAGGAAGGCATCAGTCAGCAGAGTTCCTACTCGAATACTAGGATCTGAAGTTAAGAAACTACAGAATAAGAGATCAAGCTAGTTAAGATACAGTGGGGAGTAGATAGCGACGACGCGACTTGGGAACCAGAAGATAGGATTCACACTTCTTTTCCATTTCACTTTGAGAGCACGTTCTTAATTCTTTTCTAAGCTTTGAATTTAAATCTATTTTTCCTTTCATTTGAATCATAATTCTTAGGCAGAAGCCTATGGATGGTAGGAAATGGATTAAAAATTTAATAGAACATGTTATGGTTGAATGGAATTGCATGGATGCAAATGTTGGCTAGTGGATGCAGTGGATGCATAAACACACATTAAGCACTAGGGATCGACTGAATTATGACACTTACATACTACATATGGATGTGTGTGCATTTTAATTTATTTTAAATATGGATGAAAAAGGTTGAATTGTCACATGGATGTTGCATTTTGGTGAATGATTGTTGCACACATATAGAATTTTATATGTATCATTAGGATTCTTTTGCATACATATTGGATGCATAGCACATACATGAATTGCATTAAGGAGGTTAACAAATCAGAAGACCGCCTGATTTTCGCATTAGCTTAAGGACGTATACACAATACCTTTGCATATGTTCATACCAAGCAATAGAAATTCTAAGGACAATGGACGCCAGTGGTTGATGGTTGAGTAGATGGGTATATAGATAATGGTTGATAACATTCATAACATTCTTCTAGCCTTGGAGATTTCGTGGACAAAATCCTTTAAGGAGAGCAGAATGTAACATCCCAATTTTTAACAAACAATAATTAAACAAAGAAGAGTAAATAAAAAGATATTAATAAAAATAATATTCAGAATTGGGCAAAAAGGATTTCACTGTTAGACCCGTTATGAAATTCTGGTTTTTATAGATTTTTAGTTTGCGTTAAACGGACGAAAATTGAACTAGTTATGGTCAGTTAAAGTTTAAAATTTAAAATAATAAACGAACTTAATCATTGGTGTAATAGGGCGACCCAGCCTTAACTGGGTCGACCGCTGTTTCGAGCCAGGACCCGTGTGTCGACCCATATAGGTGGTGGGTCAACCAAATACGAGCCAAGCACAATTTCATGCCGGCCACGATGTTGAGAATGTTGTGTATGTGTCTTCTGGAGTCTTTTTGCTGATGTGTTTCTAAGGGATGAGATTACAAACCTAAAATCCAAGGTCCAAATTATCCTTCTACACCTATAAATTGACTTCTACTCCTCACTTTTCCCCTACACCTCTTTTTTGAGGAAGAAAAACGTGTAGCGCAATTCTACATAGCCGATTAAAGCACATATATATAATAGATAATCCAGTTAACAAGCCCAACTGGTGGCGATATGAGCAATATCCAGAGATGCAAAACTAGCAAAATCCTACAACTAGTTTGTATGCATAGCACAACATACATAAATTGACATAGATTTACTGAACAACATAAGATACTACCATACTAATTAGCATCCCCATACTTCGAGAGTCTTCAGCGCAAGTCAGGGCTAAAGTTTCCTTGATTCGAACCCACAGAATCAGCAGGTCTAGATGGCAGTGGAACGACAAGTCTGAAGCGAGCCTGAGATGAAGAACATGTCCAAGTTTGAAAGAGATGAATAATGAGTCTGCATATACCATCAAAATGCTTACGAGGTCTATCAAAAGATAAATCATTTCTCTCTTTCTAAATACACCAACAATAAATGGCAATGAAGGTATCCAGTGAAGGATCAACAGTATTATATTCCTAGTAATAAAAAAAATTATAAAATAGCAAGAATGTGACCAAGCAAATGAGCACTGGTTGCCTCCAAAATAGGGTAAGATACATCACAGTCAAGGAATAAATGATAAGTAGTTTCCTCATGGTTGGAACATAAAGCACAATTAGGGTGTGATATCAGATTATAATGATATAGCTTAGCTTTGGTATTAATTCTTTCATGAATAAGGCACCACTAAAAAAAAAGAGCCCTTGGGGTAGTCTACATTTCCACAATCTTACAAAATTAAAGGATCGACCAACATAGTTGAGAAAGTGATATAAGGATGTCACGGGAAAGCTTTTAGAAGGAGATAAGGCCCAAATATAATAATCAGGAGATTTGGAAAGATGTGTATGCCAAAGCAAGTTAGGGACAACAAGAAGATCTAGGAAGAATATCAAAGATGGAAGAAGTAGAAAGACTAAATGGACCAGAGTTCAAGGTATGAGCCACAGAATTGCTCAAGTGGGAGGATGAAGAGAAAAGAGCAGGGTAAGAGCGAGTTAATGGAAGTTGATCATGCCAAATATCAAGCCAAAAGGGGCTTGAGGAACCATTATCCAGTTTGACATGAATAAGTTTAATACAAGACATAGCTAAAGTAACACCAGACCAAAAAGGCAAGGGTTTAGCAGAAGGAGGAAAATGCAAGGCAATATGAGGGTTAGGAGAGTAGTGAAGATAAAAAATCCAATCTTTCCAAATGAAAGAGCCTGGAGAAATTAGGCGCCATAACCACTTTGAAACTAATGCAGTGTTGAAATTCGAAAGATTAACAATGCCAAGTCCTCCCTGATTGCGATGCAAATGTACTGTTTGCCAACTGATTAGTCTCTTGATATTACTATCATTCCATAAGAAAGAGCTTCTGACTGAATCAATCTCATTAATAACCCATTTAGGCAACTTATGGCATGACATCTAGTATGTGGGAATAGCTGAAAGCACCAATTTTACAAGTACTAACCGACCGGTAGATGATAAGGAGTTAGCCTTCCAAGAAGCGAGTTTAGACTCAATCTTATGAATGAGTTGATACAAGTCAATTTTCAATAATTTTGAAGTCTATAAGGAATACCAAGATAGACTATCGGAAAGTGCTCAACTGGGCAGTTAAGAAGGGAAGAAATGGTGGGACTATGATAATCAGAATTGCCCATCATTATGATAGAGCTTTTAGAAAAGTTGATGGAAAGGCCAGAGACAAGCTCAAAAACATACAGGAGGACTTTAAGACAGTAGATGTGCTTGAGGCCAGGGGATGAAAAGATAATAGTGTCTTCAGCAAATTGCAAGTTGGAAATTGTCCCTACACCTCTTTAACTTCATGTTCTTAGCCTCTACTCCATTGTATTCTAAAATGAAATAAAATTGGGGAATTAGTCGGAGTTTTGTCCAATTGTAGATCTGAAAGGATTATTATTATTATTCCAAGGCCTTTTTATGGATATGCAATTATATTATGTGAGTTTTAGATCAACTATTTATATAAGAAGGATTGAGACAGTAAAACAGTTTGGATCTATAAGTTTTACTTTTACAGTGTTTATAAGTTTGTTTTCTATAATTATTATTCAACTTATTCATTATCTATGTTTATTCCTTTCAGTTGTTCATTTTTTTGCAAGTAATTCTTCTTCTTTATCCCCTTCTCTACTATGTTTTTTTTACATCTCGTAATGCCCTATTTTATTTATTTTGTTCATTTCTGAGTCAAGACCTTAAGAGTATCCTAGACCAATTTCTCTTTTTCATTTGTTTTTGCGTTGATCCTAGGTCAACGAGAGCCTAGGACTTTATCCAATAGTTTGCGTAAAAATTGGAATAATATTGAAAGAATTTCAAAAGGGAGATTTCGGGCATGTTGAGAATTGGTGAATATTATATTCAAATAATGAATTGTAAATTGGGATAAATCTTAATTGAAGAATATTCTGATTTATGAGTTGGAATAAATTGCACTTAATTGGAAATTAAGTAGCATGTAATTGAAAAGCATGTAAACTGGATTAGGTTGGACTTAATTGGACAATAAGTGACATGAGGAAGGGCAGTATATACATTTAATTAGAAATGTTAATTACGACATAAGAATGTAACATGTGGTTATATTGGGCTTATTGATGAACTTAAATGTGTTAAGTTAAAATTGTGAGTTTAATAAGCTAAGATAGAAGGGGTCCGTTCCAGTGGGATATAAAGGGCTCATAGAATTCCTAGTTATAAATTAAGGACCAAGTATAGGGGTGACATGTGTCAAGTGCATTAACCTGTATCACCCAGTATCCCTTTGTTATCATGAAGTCTCACATTAGGTAGTGGCTAGGGCATTCTTTACTAAACTGGATAGCAAGTGGTTCAACAAGGTGGGTACCGGTGCATCCCGGCGCGTCCCGGCGGAACCATGAGCATGCATTGTTCCGATTAGGGAAGATAAGACGTTATAACGCCTGTGATTCATGCTACGTCTTTTTAGTTGATGGGCATGGGATTGATAACCCTAAATTCCATCGCTGGCACAGGCTATTTACATTGTGGTAAAGAAGTCGTTCGATGGGTAGAAATTTGGTGAAGCCTAATTATGGTATTTTGGTAGTTGGTGCAGAAATTTTCGGATATGAATGAGAAGCCTATCTTATTTCGTATCTCCTACTTTAGTATACTTTCATGTCCATTACTATTCATTTGTCTAAATACTTTCTTATCTTATGCTCAGGCTAGAAATTACTAGAACTCACCAGACTTATGTCTAACCTTGTTTGTTTTCTCCTTCTCTTTTCCTTTTCCCCAAGGTTCTCAGGGTGGAGGAACGCAGTAGTGACTTTTGATCTTTCGGCCCAGCTTGGATTCAGACTATTTCTAGTTTCATGTATTGCAATAGTACTTGCTTTCTGACTATTGTAATGACTTATAAGAGGTATAACTTTTGTGGTTTTACTATTGTACTCTGATATTTTTCCATGAGATAGTTTGTTTTATGACGATGATTCCATGGTATTTTGAATTGTAATCAATGTTGTAACTAGATTTGCTCAATTTAATAATAAATGTTTTTAAAAGTTTATGTTGTATTTTATAATTATATCTTGTGAATTTTAGTCTCGGTCTTATTACTTCATACCTATGCACTTCACAAAACTAAATGCATCCTCATATGCATGACGTTAAGGGATGTGGGGTGTCACACTAACAAGAACAATAACTTCCTTCTCTTTACTAACAACAAGTGTTTTATCAAGGCTCACGGATTTGTATGGCATTTCCTTCCTCAATTTCTTATTTATTCCTCCATGAGACTCGCTTGTTTGCAAGGGTACAGGAACCACCTTAACAACATACTTGGTACCTAAATGCTTGCCATAGTTATCTACAACCTATCACTTTTTTTGTAGAACCACTAACACTTTCACTCACACTGGTCATCACCCATTACTCCTTTACATGGTCAATACAATTACATCTCACACAAATCTCAGGTTTCCATAAGTATTTCACAATGACTTTTTGTTTAGTGCCATCAGGCAGTAAAATAGGAATGTTCAAGCATAACTCACACTTCAGGGTCACCTCCACTAAACACCTAGCATACCGGGGCCTTTCTAGTGTTTCCATGATGGTGTCCATGCATAAAAACCGACCTATTCTAGTGGCGAGCCAACTGATCCCAAGCTTCGACCATGCATACAATTTGATGTTAGACAGCTTAAGCAATATTGGCACTCTTTTAATACTACTACTTCCAACACTAGTGTCCCACGGTTTGAGAATAAATATGTTGCTTTTAATTATTACTAGGTCTGCACTTAAGATCCTCGTCTTATCTCCTACGTCATAAAATAGAAAAAGGAAAACTTACCTTTATATTTTGCCTTGATGCCTCCAATCGGCTTCCATATGCATTTAAGATGAGTTAAAACTGCTATGTAGCAAGAGAGTCAACAAAAAAGCGCACTAGGTATTCTCGCCATTCTTCTTTTCTAACGACATAAACTTCCACGGAGGGAGAGAGAGATTTTCCAGAACAGTTAAGCGTCGAATTCGGGGGAGAGTATGCAACGAAATTCTTTGGTTTTGCAGTGAAGAGGGAAGTCCATCTTAGTTTGCCTTTGTTTGGGTCAGGGAGTGGGTTAGTTGGTGCATTAGGGAGGATAGGGTACGGCGGCGGGTCAAGAGAGGAAGGTACCGACTGCGGAGGAGGATCAGACTGCTGAAGTGATGGTTGATTGATGAGAGAAGGGAAGTGGCTCGAGGTAAGAAAAGTCAGAGAGGAGAGGTCACTGCTGAGTGGGTTGTCATTATTGATGTGATTTTTAAAATTAACCATTTAGTTATACGTAAATTGTATACATACAAGATTTGAAACGCAAACTGAATGAACGTAAATTTGGAATAAAATTATATACTGATTGGTATAATGAAATATTCCTGGAAGGTTTGAATTTGTGGTCAAATAAATAAATATATATACAAGAAGGGGATAAGAATAAATAATAACAGAAAGAATTAATCGGAATTAATTACGACTTAAATAAATGGGAAGAAACAAGCAAAAATTTGACAAAGATTTTTTCACTTTTTTTCCTCTTTTTAATTTTAATGGTAGCTGAGCCAAATCCCGCTATTTCCAATCCAATCCTCCAACGCTAAACTGCCTGCCCTAAATCTGATCCTCCTCCGCCTCAACATTTACCTGACCCTCTCCCTTCTCAGTCATCTCCTCTAATAGATCTGTAAGCATCCAAAAGCCAACCCCAAAAACCAAATTTCGTCAGTAACCCCACTAATCCAATTACAACCAAATCCTCGCCTGAACAAGCCTGGACTTCCGATCGCCCCTCTTTCATCACCTTCCATGCAATGCTGGCAAGTACATGCCTGTTCAGTTTGAGATAACACACAAAGGAGAGAAGATGGTCCCTAAGCCTAACTTAGTTGGTGCTAGTGAGAAAATATGTAACAATTATGTTGTAGGGTTCTTCATTGACAAACCGCTATCATACATCCTGGTGATGGAAACCCTAAGGTAGAGATGGAGGCTGAGAGGTACTTTTCAAGTAAAATCTGTTGGAACATTGTTCTTGTCCAACTTCTCTGATGATTCTGATAAAGAAAGAGTTGACCCAATAGTGATAAAAAAACAAATTGTTTATAGTAAAACAGTGGGATTCAAATGTAAGCAATGTTTGTGGATCTATTAGAGAAGTACCAGTTTGGGTGAGCATGATGAATATTCCTATTTATTTATGGTCCCCAATTGGAATCAACTGGCTAGCAAATCAATTGGGGAAATTGATTTGTTTGAATGGTGCAAACGAAGCACTAACAAGGATATCAGATGCAAAATGTCTTATAGAAATAATTCTAGACTGTGAACTCATGAACGACTTTCCAGTTAAAAATCCAGATGGATCGACACAACAAATTCAAGTTACATACTTGTGGCAACCATACATCTGCACACATTGTAAAGTCTTTGGGCACAAGAGTATAAAATGTAAAGCTGGAAATGAAATTATGGAACCTGATAAGCGTAAAGAAGTGAAAGAAATGGAGAACAAGAAATATGAAATAGAAGTAGAGAAAAAAACAAAGCAAGTGCCTATTGAAGTGCAAACGAGAACGTGGACAAAAGTAACAACGAATAGAAGGAAAGTGAATACGTATCCAGTAAGAAGCCAAAAGGATAATGTGAACAATGATATGGGTAGAAGTAACACTAGAAAGTCAGATGATGCAAATGCAACAAACAAGTCAGTAAGAGAAGAAACGAATACTGTAGTGTATAACAGATTATCTACACTGAATGTACCTGAAAATGAAGTGATAACAGAGGAGGAAGTCCATGTAAATTTGGAAGCAAATGTAGACGAATAATGTGAGTAAAATGGAAGAAATAAGGGAAATAGCAATGATAACAGTGAGCAACAAAAGCAAGAAATGGAAAGCACAGTTCACTCCGTACAAGACAATGGAAAGAAGAAAGTTAATGGAAAAGGAACTTGCACAAGAAAAAAAAGACAAAGACAATCATGGGAACAAGGCGACTGATGCATGTGATGATTCATTTAAGCATGGCAACACAAATGAACATGAAAGCTTTATTGCAACACATGCACAACAAGAAATAATTAAAGAAAGCAAACTTCAAGTGCCACTACCAAACCACAGTATCCCAATCCACCTCTACCACATTACCAACCATCCCACCAATGATTGTTAACTCTCCACCTCCGCCACAAACCACTTCAGATTTGTCTAGAAAACCCATTACTCCTCCACCACCTGAGTCAGCATCCACAGTTTCCAAAAAACCCAAAGAGAAAAAAAATTCAAAAACCACCTCAAAGTCACTTTCAACAGCAACCTCCTCTACCACATTCACAACCATAACAGACCCAACACATGACATTTTCTCCCTTCCTTTAGCTAAAATCTTTTCCAAAAGAAAGATCAAACACCTAAAGTTTCAACTTGAATCAGAGCCAGCAGCTAGACCTGAAAAGAAGAAAAAGAAAGGAGTAAAAAGAAATAGAAAAGAATCAAAGATGGATGATATGTATCTATCACCAATTGATTCAGAATACCACACTGATGATTCAGCCCTGTCCCATCCATGCAAAATCCCCACATCTTCTCCTAGAAGTACAAGCAAAACCATGTAGTATAATCATGCTGAGCAACATTAGTGCATGGAATATTAGGGGTGCTCACAAATCAACAAAATTAGACCAAATACAAAATCTCATCGGTGTTCACCACCTCTCTCTCTCATCTCCATATCTGAAACTAAGCTTAACTCCACTCTCTCTGCTAAAGCTTCAGCTTGCATTAACCCTACTTGGACATACCTTACCAATCACGACCAAGCTTCATATGGTAGACTGCCCATATTGTATGACCCAATCATATTTCACCTGACACCAATCCATCTTGACTTCCAGTTCATCCAAAGTAAAGCAATTCATATCCCCACCTCTTCTACCTTTTATCTCACCTTCATTAATGCAAGCAATACCCAGTTAGTAACAAAGTTAATGCTAGACAAACTACTTAACCTCAGTCAACCATCTCACCCATGGGTTGTAATTGGTGACTTTAGTTGCTCTTTTCTATCCTCCCACAAGAATGGTGGTGTACCTTTGGTACTCTCTGATATTACTCCACTTAATTCTGCCATGCACCTATCATCACTGTTTGAGATCCTATCTACTGGCTCCAACTTCACATGGTCTAAAAAAAAGCATTGCTGGTCCTAGGACCTTGACTAAAACTGATCGTGGACTCATGAACTTCAACATCCTATCTACCTGGCCATCTATAAACATCAAGATAACCATGCCTCTCTTGTCCAACCATTTCCCTCTCATTCTCACATTTGGCTCAGCTCCTCTCTCAAAGTAGGATAATTTCAATTTTTTTGATGTTTGGACTACGAATTTATCTAGGTTGCAGGTTATGGATGAAGCATGGAATATACATACCTATGGCAACCCTATGTTATACTACAGTGGAAGCTCAAAAATACAAAGGTGGCATTAAAGAAATGGTCAAAGGAAATTTATGGAAAAGGCAACAAAAGATCAACAGCCATAACTGAAAGACTTGAGAAAATATAGAAACAAACATTACAACCAAATGCAGATGAGATATATTACCAAAGAGAGAAAGAACTGGTCGCACAACTAGAAGAAGCTCTTGAAACTGAAGAACAGATGATAAGGCAAAAAAACAATGGTCAGTGCAAGGAGACAAAATTAGAAAATTTATGATGCTTCGTTGAAGATAAAACAGGCAAAAGAATTCATGCATCAAACTGTAAATGAACATGGGAACTGTCATACTACTCCAACTACTATCGATCAAGATTTCTTAAAATACTATACTGACTTATTGGGGGAAAACTATGATGAACCTAATCACACCTTATTAAACAACCTTCAGATGAATCCTATTCTGTTTGACAACACGAAGTATTTGTCCAGTCCAATGTCAGATAATAATATCAAGAAGCCATATTTTCTATGAGAAAACTTGCATCACTGGGGCTGATGGGTTTATTGTATCTTTTAATATACATTGCTGGAATATTGTCTCACATGTGGTATTAAAAGCAGTGCATAGTTTCTTTCTACATAGCAAACTCATCACTTCCCTAAATTCAACCAACCTAGCCTTAATACCCAAATGCCAAAACCCCACTAATGTCTCTCAATATAGACCGATTGGATGTTGTAATGTAATTTACAAAGAAATATCTAGAATCCTTGCTAAGAGGCTAAAGGATGTGCTACAACCAGTTATTTCCCCGAACTAAGCTGCATTTCTTCCCTCATGTAGCATACTGGATAATGTGCTACTAACACACGAACTTTTAAATGGATACTCTGGAACTAATGCATGCCCTAGAGTTATGCTAAAGATAGATATAAAGAAGGCTTTGACTCGGTGAAATGGTCAGCACTAATAAGCATTATAATGAAGATGAGTTTCCCAGTCAAATATATCTACTGGATATACATGTATCTCGACTTTAGATACACACTTGTACATATGCTCATACGGTCTGTTACTTCAAAGGCATGAACGGATTGAGACAAGGTGATCCCATATCAGCGTACTTTTTCATCATGGTTATGGAGGCTTTAACAAAAGAATATGAGAGGCAGGTACACCTAAAGAACTAATTCTTCACCCCAAATGTAAGACTCCTATGATAACTTCGCTAGCATTTGCTGATGATCTCCTTATATTCACAAAATCTATGTGTAACGATTCGGATTTTTCCCAGACCTAATCGATCGCTAAATCGACCAAGACCGTTCAAAACCGAATACGCTAACTCTGGGCATACAACACATTAGAACAAATAACAGAAGACTTTTATAAATAGCCATTTTACCAACGACCTCCATTTTTGACGTAACCACATTGGTTGGATCCGGAAGGTCAAATTATTGCAAGCTTCCAATTTTCATGATATTTGGAATTAATATGTGAGCGTGGCAAAAGAAAACCAAGTGACAAGTTTAGGTATTTATGCAATATGCTGGACTGGAGCATGCTTGTGGGCTGAAGATGAAGATCATTTTATCTTTTATTTATGCTTTGAGACACTTAGACATCTTTTGATTATGATGTACTTGATGGAGATTAAGACTTATTTCTTTTCGTTGAGACTTCTATTTGCTAAGTGTATCCTGTAACTGTGCACTCTAATGTCTTTGATGTGTGATGTTCATGACATTCCTATTTCCGCTGCAATGATTTATGTGTTATGATGTTATCTGAGATCTGCTATTGTTGTAATTATGTCATCAACATCACACATAAATCATTGCAGCGTAAATAGGAATGTCATCAACATCACACATCAAAGACATCAGAGTGCACAGTTACAGGATACACTTAGCAAATAGAATTCCCAACAAAAAGAAATAAGTCTCAATCTCCATCAAGTACATCATAATCAAAAGATGTCTAAATGTCTCAAAGCATAAATAAAAGATAAAATGATCTCCATCTTCGACCCACAAGCATGCTCCAGTCCAACATATTGCATAAATACCTAAACCTGTCACTTGGCTGCCCGTGTGAAAAGAGGGCACCTAAGTTTGCAAAGTGAAACAAACTACGAGTCAGTCATGGGACTGGTATGAGAAATCTTTCCTAACTTTTCTAACAATATGGCTAATCACAAGATCACGATGCTAATGCGGAATGGGTTTACTCCATTGGATTGCTAGTACATAAGTTTAATAAGTTTTTATTTAAAACAACGCAGTGCTTTTTAGAAAAATGAAATCATTATAAGACTCAAGTCCCATCACACAATGCAACGCAAACCTGAGGATAGAGTTTTACCTTATAATGATCAAACATGCTTGATACGTGGAAAATAGTATTTTAATATTATTAATAGTGTCTAATCAGTTTTAAAATACTTCAAAGTAAATGTATCAATCCTAGATGGCATAGTACCCCATCGTACTATGTCGCCTTATAAGGTTTACAATCAAAACAGTAATGTCGTATTGGAAATTGGGTTTCCATCATGAGTCAAGGCTAGTGACGATCTCCTTACTGATTCGAGAACTCTAGCAATGTCCCTGGATCACACCTACGGGCAACCCTTGGATCCTACAGGGCTGGTTCACAAATACTTTAGTGGATTGGCAATTCCTGAACACACGCTTCCCGGACCTATTGAACCTATAATTTGGTCACTATCGACTAATAAATCTGAGGCGCCTCATAATCCATCAACCACATAAGTAAAATGTCAGGGCTTGCAAAACCCTGATCCCACTTCTAGCTAGAATGAAACGTGTGCACTCCCTGCGTTCCTTTGTCCCATTTCTAACTCTTACCGGGGTGTGAGGCTTGCGAGGTAATGCTATACACAAAGCTATGCCGAAATAGGCTATGCTTTGATCATCAACCACAAGGCTCTGCTTTTCAACAAAAGCCTCGATCATTTGCATCTTGGCATGCCACATTGACAGTTCACGCCATGCGATCGATAACTACCAATATATAACCTCTGAGCTCGTGCATATCAGAGAAGGGTGTTAAGCAAGAGAATAAATTCTTCGCCACCAATCAAATATATATTAAATAGAAATCAATTTACATGGAATGAAATCCAATGTCAGACACACATCCATTTACAAGTTCGTTCTGGGTCTAGACGAAACTGGAGTCACCTTATTCCTCGTCCCGTATATCCAATACGGAAGAGAGGTGCTCGCTTATCCAGACAATCAACAAGTACGTCCGGACAACTACCACTTTAACCCTTTACTGGGAGCTAGCCAATGCCAGGCATCAATAGTTATCCATTCGATGTGAAAATCGCCGGTCTTCAATCGCCGCCTTTAATATCTTCGATTTAAATCGTCGTATAATCATTTAAAATGAGATTGAACTCGGTCTTTTCAAATGATTCTCGCATATATATAATTTAAAACCATTTCATATCGTTAATAGTATTTAATAACAATATATCGCTATTTTTATTTATATAAAAATAGCTAAATTAATTTAACGACGCTTCGGGTCAATAGGCGGCCCTGGCACTATTTTTATCAAAATTTGATTTACACATATCTCGAAATCTAACCGTTGGATTTTAACAAAATCTATATCTTGGAAAGATTTTCCCGAAGCAGTCCTAACTGTTCCAATTTTGGGAAAATCCGACGGTCGGATCTTTTGGTATAATCGTTTAAAGTTACGATTCCAAAACACGAACTACCGTGCGCGATTCGTTTAATTTTAATTTTAATTTATATATATAATTATATATAAATATAAACCATTCGATGATTCCACTAACGTGTTTAACATGCCAAATAAAAGAATGTTTTTATTGGCATATCATATCTACAAATTCATAATGTCAAACAAAATATATTTTATTTACTTGACAATTGAGCCAATGACAAATAAAAACTAATTTTTAATTGTATATTTATTTTTAACTTTAACAAATAAAAAGGCATATTTTATTTATAAAGTTTTAGTGTATGTTTTTACAAAAAAACACTTCAAACAAATTCTAATTTATGTATTATCAATAAAATGATATTTTAACTTTACATATAAATTCTAATATATGCATCGCCAATAAAGTGTTATTTAACTTTGCATATAAATTCTAATATGGGTGCTACTATTCACACCCCTAATTACACTTCTGGCCACCAAAACTAAAAGCACCCCATATATTTTAATTTTCCCCTTCTGGCCACTGTCTAAATTAATAACCAAAAAATGCAGAGGCCACCAGCTTCTTCCTCTACACGAATACTTCCTTCCTCTCTTACTTCATTGGTTGTGAAATGATTTAATTTAATAATCCATTTTCATAACCAGATTAGCAATTTTAATTTTGATAAATGAGTACGTATTTTGTCGGTTGTGAAATGATTCGTCAAATAAACATTTATGTCTTTTGAATCATTTGATCGAACATCTTGCAATACATTATCAGAACCTTCATGTTTATCGTCCAATTTATCATCATTAAAATACCCCAACTATCAAACGACAAAAACAAAATTAATGTATCAATTTGTAAAAGAAGATATGTAAGTTATACGGATAAAAAACGCTATAAGTTAAACCTTACATTGTCATTCTCTATTACAACGTCGTCAAATTTAATGTCCACAAAGCTTAAAATTTCCAACGGAGCGGGAAAAGTATCATAAAACGCAATGGAAAACCCTAACCATTAAAAAAAACCATAACATGTTCTATATCATAAAAGAAACAATAAAAATCAAGCAATTCTAACATCTTTTTTATCTTCATCTTCCATCTCTATTAGAAACAAAAGAATATCTGCTTTTGTAAGGGTTTAGGGTTTGAAATTGTAAAGAAGTATTTGTGTTTTTAGGAGAAGTACGATGACGAATAACTAAGTGAAGGAATAATATATGGTGGCCATAAGAATATAAAAAATAACTATTTGTATTAAATTTATAAAGGTGGCCGGAAGGGTAAACCGGGGTGTGAATAGTAGCACCTTTCTAATATATGCATTGCGAATAAAAATGTTATTTTAACTATGCATATAAATTCTAATATATGCATTCTAAATAAAATGTTATTTTAACTATGCATATAAATTCTAATATGCACTGCAAATAAAATGTTATTTTAACTATGCATATAAATTCTAATATATTCCTTTTGATGATAAAAATGTCACCTAGATTTTATACACAAATTCTAATGTATATTTTGATATTTCATTTTGTTAACAGTTCTATTTTAAACAAAATGCATGAAAGCGATGTTTTCGTTTTCCTCCTTTCTAGCATGTTAAAAATAATGTTTTTTTAACATACAAATATTTTCTAACATATGTTTTCTAACATGTTAAAAATATGGTTTTTAACATTTTTATATCTTCTAACATGTGTTTTCTAATCAATCACTTTTACATTAAAAATGGAATTTTTAATATTGCACCATTTTTATTCAAACAGTCAATATTTCTAATGAATCAAACTTTACATTAAAAATATGATTTTTAATGTTTCAACACTTTTATTCAAATATGAACAATTTTCATATGAATCATTCTTTTTATAAAAATGAGATTTTTAATGTTAACATGCTTTTATGTTAAAAATGAACATTTTCTAGTGATTCATTCATTACATTAAAAATAAGGTTTTTAATGTTATCATGAACATTTTTCCTAGTTGCTTACATTATGTAATAACCCGGAAATCCGAGCCAATTTAAAATTTTTATTTTGACAATTTTAGCGAATTTTGAGTATTTAAAATGAATTATTTTAAATAATAATGATGAGAAATTTATTTTGAATAGAAATAGAATGTATATATTTATTTGAATCATCGTTAGAATATAATATTTTATTTTAAATATAAAAGGAATGGAAAATGGCGCGGTAGTTTGAAAATTCAATTTCAAAGTTCAAATGAATGTACAGGATTCAAAACAAACCGGATTTTAACGAAACGAAAAATATTAGAATCTATTTGAGAATATCTTTCCACGAATCCGAAAAATTGAAATTTCATAGCGGGGATAAAAAGTTATGCCCAGTTGAAAATTCAGAATAGTCGCTATGGAATTCTGGCCCTTAAAAATGGAAATTTTGCAAACGACCTCGGTTTCCGGCGAAACCACTTTTGTTGGATCCGTGATGTCAAGTTATTGCTAAGTTTCAAAATTCAAAATTTTTGAAATCAAAATGTGAGCATGGCAAAAGAAAACGTGTTTTAACAGTTTCAGTCAATTTCGATCGACCAGAAAATGGCCCTTTTTCAAACGGTCTCAGAATTTGACGAAATTAGTTTTGTTAGAACCGTATCGTCAATACGAAGCTAGAAAATATTTTTCGAGGATTTTTAGAGTCCGTATGTGGCCCGGGTAAATTGAAATGCGCGTTCAAATTCAATATATAGATTTATATTTTGATTTTGACGGAAACTGATCGAAATGATCGAATCATCTTACGATACATATCCCATTGTGTTCGGAATGAGGGCAATTAGCTAGGGACGACAGTCCATGGGTTCGATTTCTAGATCGAAATTTAAAGTTACTTTTTGAAAATAATAATAATAAATAATATAAAATATATATTGCCCCCCCCCCTCTTTTTTCTCTCTCTCTCCTTTTCTCTTCAATCTGAAATAAAAAAGGGGGGAAACAGAGAAAAACCCGTCGCCTCCTCCCTTTCCCCGTCCACACCGGCCATTGCGCCGCCGCGAGTTCCCCCCTTCCCCGTCACCTCCTCCTCCTCGCGTCAGCCCCCCATCTTCTTCCCCTCCGCCTCCTCCTTTCCCCCCATTTAAACCCTAACCCCTTCAACAACCGCCGCCATCCAGCCCTAGGCGCCACCATCGCGCGTCGCACACCCCCCCCGGACCTTTGACCACCGTTGGCCTTCCCCAATCGCCCTCCGCCTCTCCTCCCTTCTAATTTAAACCGTACCCCAAACCCCTCCACCCAAAAACCACCTGAGCCTTCCTCTTGAGCCACGGCGCCGCCTAGCTGAGTCACCACTGCCGACCACAGCCCCTCCGCGTCGTAATTCGACTCCCCAGAAAATTGAATGTGAGTTTTAATTTATAAAATCAGTTTTTAAATCAGGTTTTTTTTTCATGAATAGGAAAAACAAAAAAAATGTGACTTTTATCTATATAAAGTAGCAAAATAAAAATGTGATCTTTTATAGGTATGAAGCAAAATAAAAATATGATTTTTATATTATAGAAAGAATAAAAATATGATTTTTATATAGAAAGAGAAATTATAAAAATATGATTTTTACAATGTAGATTAGAAATAAAAAATACGATTTTTATACATGTGAAAGTGAAATAAAAAGGTGAAAATTTTAATGTAGAAAGGGCGAGATTTTTAATGTAGGAAAGATATGATTTTTAGCAAATAAACATTTGATTTATTTTTTTGTATATTTGAAGCACAAATAAAAATTTGATTTTTATTTGTATGTATAGCGATAAAAATTTGATTTTTATAAATATAGCAAAGTAATAAAAGTATGATTTTTATATATGTAGCGAAATAAAAATCTAATTTTTATTATATATATAGGGAAGAAAAAAATATAATTTTTATTATATTACTAGCAAGATAAAAATAGAATTTTTATCATGGATGTAGCGGTGCAGATGAGTGATTTTTATATATGTTATAGAGATATAAAATTACGATCTTTATGTATAAAAATACGATCTTTATATATAAAAATGTGATTTTTACATAGAGAATAGTGTGATAAAAATATGATTTTTATTATAGAAACACCGGTATAAAAATAGAATTTTTATCTATATAGAAGCAGTATAAAAATGTGATTTTTATCCATATAGCGTAGTTATAAAAATGTGATTTTTATATGCATAACAGCAATATAAAGATGTGGCCTTTATATATGTAGTGGATACGGACAACGAAAGTAACAAAAGGCGGACACGGCAAGATTTTCTACATATGAAGAGTCGCTGTGTTTAGTTTAAATTCTCGGTGAGAACTCCTCACTTTTATTTTATTTTCTAGTTGAAATATATACTAGGGTGCAGACGGTGCTTAGTAGCACCCGACACACGTCGTCCACAGACCATGGACGACTTGTTTGATTTTGTTGTGTTGCGAAAATTAATTGTGATGTCGAAATAAAATCTATATTCATGTGTTGAAATAAAATATATATTCATGTGTTGAAATAAAATATATATTCATATGTTGAAATAAAATATATATTCATGTGTCGAAATAAAATATATATTTATGTGTTGAAATAAAATATATATTCACGTGTTGAAATAAAATATATATTCGTGTGTTGAAATAAAATATATATTCATGTGTTGAAATAAAATATATATATTCATGTGTTGAAATAAAATATATATTCATGTGTTGAAGTAAAATAAATAGTCATTACAAATCGAACGATTTGTTTATGTACATCGATTTGACTGATATTGATTGGGACGATAAATTTTACAGATCGCCCAACTGCACAAATAAAATATGTGTTTGATTGATTGAAACCCCACACGGGTGTTGGGATGATACTGACGTACACTAATCCCAATTGTTTAGTTGTATGTCGATCGATTGGTTGACAGGCTGTTGTAAGCGTTGATTATTTATATACAATGCTTATGCAGTTGAGTAGTGCGCTCTGGATGACGGATGATTGTTTATCACTATTGATATATACATGTGTTGTACGGAAATCCATAGAAATAAAATCTATGGTAATTGATTGGGCCTCATTCCAGTTTTGAAAAGAAATATTCGAACAAGAAATATTTGAAATAGAAATAATTGAAAAGAAATATTTGAAATAGAAATATTTGAAATAGAAATATTTGAAAAGAAATATTTGAAATAGAAATATTTGAAAAGAAGTATTTGAAATAGAAATATATAAAGCCGTGTTGGTTAGATTGATGCTATTTTGACGTGAACGATATTTATATCGGTTTTATTCATGTTTATAATGAATATCGAAAAGGAAGTGATTCCAAAATATAACGTTTTAAAAATACTATCATTTATATATCAATGATATGGAATATTCGATTTTGATTTGAAATTGAATATGAAGTTTAAATTTTTTTGAAAACGAATTTAAAACGGTTTTTAAAATACGTTTTGAAAGGAAATCGACGAAATATATATAATATATATTATATATATAATGGCCTGAATAGAACGCGCCGCGCTGCGGCAGTTCGCGAATTTCAACCATTGACTTCGAATGGATATTACAGGAGATCCGACCGTCGGATTCTCCTAAAACCGGAACCGTTGGGTTCGTATCGAAAAGAGATTTCTAATGAATATTAGAGATTTGAAATGTAATGGTTGGATTTGGAATTATGTAACGACCCGGAAAATCCGAACCAATTTAAAAAAAATTAATTGGCTAAAATAGTGGATTTTAAATATTTAAAATAAATATTTTAAATAATAACGACGAAAAGCAAGTTTGAATCGACGTTTGAAAATAAATATAATCACTTTGAATTATAAACAAGGCCTGAAATGGCGCGGCAGTTTCAAATTTTCATTTCAAACTTTGACTGACTATACCGGGTGCAAAACAAAACAGATTTGAGTGAAACCAAAAATATTTAAATCTGTTAGTGAATACCTTTCTAACGAATCTGAAAAATCGAAGTTTCATAGCGGAAAGCAAAAGTTATGGCCAAATGAATTTTCAGAAAGGTCGCTATGGAATTTATATAGCCCGTGAAAATGGCCATTTTGCAAACGACCTCGGAATTCGACGAAACCACTTTTGTTGGATCCGGGATGTTAAACTATTGCTAGGTTTCAAATTTCATAATTTTTGAAGCTAGTATGTGAGCGTGGCAAAGGAAAATGTGTTTTGGTCAATTACAATTAAATTGGATCGACCAGAAATGGGCCATTTTGCAAACGGTCTCAGGATTCGACGAAACTAGTTTTGTTGGGACCGTATCATCAAAACATAGCAAGATTTATTTTTTGGGAATTTTTCGAATCAGTTTGTGGCCCTGGCAAATTGAAATGTACATTCAAATCGAATATTGAATGTTATATATTTTAAATTGAATGAAAATTGACTGAAACAGACGAATGGGCCTTCGAAACATATCCCATTGTGTTCGGAATGGGGGTAAAACGCTAGGGATGACAGTCGTTGGGTTTGGATTGGTGTTCGTGTGTGAAAGAGGGTATTTTAGAGATTTAAAAATATATAAATTAATAAAAAAATTCATTGGCCAGAAGTGTTTCTCTCTCCTCGATAATATCGCAATCGACGACGACCGTTCTTCCTCCCTTCTCTCCTCCTTTTCTTCCAAAATACTCAATGAAATCCACCGATTCAAGAGGGGATTTTGTGTAGATTTTCGTGAGCTTCAAATCTATACCTACTGTGGAAATTATCGCTGTGTATTTGGGGAGATCTGCTGCTTGAAAGTCACCACGTTTCGACCTCTGCCGGAGCTCCGATCTGCGTTCGAGCCGACCATCGTGGGTGGCGCCGGGAAGCTCCCTCCAAGCTCGATGACGTGACATACTAAGATCGGCTTCAAGCTTCAACGTTTTCGCAAGAATTTGAAACCTAGTTTTGAATAAAAACCTGAGATATACGGTTTTAGTTTTAATCAACTGATTTCCACATTTAAAACCGTCGCAAACCACGATTATCGAATAAAAATCGTAACTTTTTCGTGTGTGGTCGAAATTCAGTGAAACAAGAGACAGTGGACTCGTGTGGATGTCTTCTACATTCTAGAAGAGACCGCATATTTTTCTGAGCCTTCTGCTATTTTTGGTGGAGTGGAACCCAATGTGAGATTTCTAAATTATGAACGATATGGAAAACGACGATGTATAAATTATATGGTCGATGTATGAGTTATATAAGCGTTGTACACCTCTTGTATAAGCGTTGTATAAGTTGTACGTTCGATATATGAGTTATATATGCGTTGTAAAAATTATATATGTGTTGAATAGAAGTGAAATGCTTATATATATATACGCCCCTCGTCCACAAACCATGGATGATATTTATTGATTGCGATTGGTGTGAAAATTGATTGATTACGAATGGTTGATTAGAATTGTTTGTGGTTGAAATTGATTGATTGTGGTTGAAAAATACCCGTTTGTGGTTGAGAATTATTCGGTTGAAACAACATAGGATTAGTTTGTGGAAATGAAAAAAATTTACATGCCGCCTGCGTGCGAACTAGATGCATGATTCCCCGTTGTCAAAAGCTGCGAGGCTTTAAGGTAGAGCGAGGAGCCGTACTAGGGACGGCCCCGGTTTTAACTACCCTGCCGTTATACTGTCGAAATTTTGAATAATATTCATGTGTTAGAATTATTTTCCTGTATTGAAACTATATTCGTGTGTTGAATAGAAACCCTTCATGTGTTGAATAGAAATTCATTCGTTGAATCATATTCATGTGTTGAATGGTATTCGTGTTTTAAATAAATTTTTTTAACAATAGAAATCACATTTTTACTATATATATACAAACTATAGAAAACCCTTCATGTGTTGAATAGAAATTCATTCGTTGAATCATATTCATGTGTTGAATGGTATTCGTGTTTTAAATAAATTGTTTTAACAATAGAAATCACATTTTTACTATATATATACAAACTATAGAAAACCCTTCATGTGTTGAATAGAAATTCATTCGTTGAATCATATTCATGTGTTGAATGGTATTCGTGTTTTAAATAAATTGTTTTAACAATAAAAATCACATTTTTACTATATATATACAAACTATAGAAAACCGTTTATGTGTTGAATAGAAATTCATTCGTTGAATCATATTCATGTGTTGAATGGTATTCGCGTTTTAAAACAAATTGTTTTATAATAAAAATCATATTTTTAAACATCTATACGAACTATATAAAATAATCGTGTTTTGAAATAAATTGTCTTACAATAAAAATCACATTTTTACTATATACACGAATAGTTGAAAATAACGAAGTGTTGAAATAATTGTCGGTTGGATAAAAATATCATTTTTATCAAATGTATGAAAAGAATATAGTTTTGAAATCGAAGAATCGATATATATATATATATATATATATATATATATATATAAAATAGAATTGAAATATATCGAATAGCGAAGCTGCAGTTCGTGTTTTGAAACCGTGATTTCAAACGATTAGTGCGGGAGATCCGACCATCGGATTTTCCCGAAACCGAAACCAATGGGTTCGCTTTGGAAATATCTTTCCAACGACACCAACTTTGTGAAGATCTAATGGTTGGATTGTCTGGAATGTTTAATTCAAATCTGAAGAAAAACAGCGCCAGAATCGCTTATATTTATATATATATATATATATATATATATATATAATTATATTTAATCGAATAACGACGCTGCAGTTCGTATTTTGAAATCGAAACTTCAAACGATTGTACCGGGAGATCCGACCGTCGGATTTTCCCAAAACTGGAACCGTTGGATTCGTTCTGAAAAGATCTTTTTAATAATGTAAATTTTGTGAAGATCCAACGGTTAGATTTTCAGATATGTGTAAATCAAATCTGAAGAAAAACAGCGCCACGGCCGCGTTATGGCCTGAATCGTCGTTTGAATGAATTGGCTATTTTAAAAATAAATAAAAATAGTGATTAATCGTTATAAAATATTATAAATGATATGGAATGTGAAATTTAGAAACTAACTGATGGTTGGCTAAGTCGAATGGTTTCCTGGGTTTTGATCTAATGTTGGTTTCGGCCTTCGGGGTTAATATTTAAGAAATCGTTCTCTTACTGATTTACGGTTAGTGACTAATGAATTGAAATGATGCGTATGTTGTGTTTGTGTAGCACTTGTTTATTATATACGCGAGTTGCTCAGAAAGACCGGGTTTATCCCATTCTGAATAACTGAATCGACGATAAGAAATCGAAGATGAAGACGGTGGTCGAAGACCGGAGTTCTTCACCTCGTTTGGATGTTAACTGATGTCCTGATTGGGAGGCATCCTGAAATATGGATAATGAGTGGTGATCGTCCATACGTACGTGGAGATCGATGGGTTTGCGAGGTATATTGTGCCTCCGGTTTCGTTCTGACCCAGAACGGACTTGTAAATGGACGGTGTGTCTGACATTGGAATTTATTCTGTGTAATTGATAGCCATCAGTTGCATGGTGTGAATTGCCTGTGTGGCATGCTAAGATGCAGTGATCAGGGATTCTGTTGAAAAGCAAAGTCTTGTGGTTGATGACCAAAGCACCGCCTGTGTGGCGTAGCTTTGTGTATAACGTGTATTCGCGAGCCTCACACCCTGGTATGAACCAGAAACGGGAGAGGACATCAGGGATGGCATGCGTTTCCTTCTAATTAGAAGTGGCGTCAGTGGTTTTACACGCCCTGACGAGTTTGACTTATGTGGTTGTTGCTGTTACGAGGCGCCTCTGTTGTATCGGTCGATCCGGGACCGATGGAGTCATTCGTTGGCTCACTTACGCCCCATAGGGCGGGGAAACGCAGTGTTTAGGCATTTTAATCCACATAGGTGGATCGGCCCTGACGATCCAAGGGTCGATGCGTTCTGATCCTGAGACACGGGCTAGAGCGTCCCGAAGTCGGTAAGGACTATCTTTTGCCTTGGTTCATGACGGAAATCCAATTTCCAAATACGTGACTGTGCGGTTTTGATTGTGTATATATATATATGGCAACATGATATATGGTACCCATGCCGTCTATGATTGATAGTTATGATTGAAATTGTTTTCGAAACCTATAAACACTAGTAATAATATCAAATGCTTTTGTTTTATTCGTATCAAGCATATTTCGGACATTATAGGGTAAAACTCTATCCTCCGGTTTGCGTTGCATTGTGTGATGGGAACTGAGTCCTATAATGGCTTCATTTTTACAAAAAGCATTGCGATGTTTAAAAGATTTAGTTGTTTTAAAGCACTGGCAATCCAATGGAGTAAACCCGTTCCACGAAAGTGGCGTGGTCCTGTGATTAGCCAATTGTATAATGTGATAAGTAGATTTCTCATACCAGTACCATGACTGACTCATAGTTTGTTTCACTTGCAAACTCGGGTGCCCCTTTTTCTACATAGGCAGCCTTGTCTTCAGGTTTTAGCAGGCTCTTTCTGGATAGCTGGAGCTGAAGATGGATTCTATCATTTATCTCTTTTTATGCTGTTCTGCTCCTATTGTACATATTATGTTTGTTTTCCGCTGTAGACATTTATGTATAGCTGAACTGTATTTGTACTAAGTATGATCCTGTATACTGTGTAACTCTAATGATTTCGTTTATCCAGTGTATTATTTGTTCATTATCTGGTGTATTTATTTAATTCTGTTCTGCTATTATCTGGTTATGTGTTATATTCCAAAGATTACCCTTGTCACCGTCAGTACGGGGTTCAGGGTCGTCTCATTTGGTATCAGAGATTTGGTTAAGCTTAGTTCTGGAATATGACATATTAATGAACTCGTCAGAAATAGAACCAGTAGTGTTCTAGGACTAGTAACTCATTACTGATAGGATCAGTAATATCCTAGTATGAGTAGCAAAATGAAATAACACCTCAAAAGATACATTTACATTCAAGTATATGTTTCCATGTTTTAAAATATCTTTTCTGTGACCTGACACTTGATCTTCTATTTGCAGAAGTACTAGAAAATGAGTGTCAGAATCAGAAGGAATGCAGAACCAGATATTGAGGCCCTATTGATTAAGTATCTAAATATGGGTGGAATACCGTTCTCTGGCGAAGAATCTATTATGAAAACACAGGCTTGGATTCGTTCTGCTGAGAAAATCTTTGACGGTTTAAAGCTGAGGGATGACCAGAAAAGATTACTGGCATCCTGGGCACTCAAAGACGAAGCTTTGTTCTTGTGGGATTCGGTTATTAAGGATAATCCAGAAGGTGATTTCACCTGGGATAGATTCAAAGTGATTTTCCTGGAAAGATTTACTCCTCCCGAAGCGGTTGAGCGATTATGTAATGAATTCTCTTATCTGATACAAGGAGATATGACCATTCCAGAATATCATAAGAAATTCAATGAACTTTCTCACTTTGCTCCTCATCTAATTCAAGATCCAAAGAGGAAGAATCTGAGATTTATTCATGGCCTGCAAAGAAAATATCAGAATAGTGTAATGAGAAATGTGAAGCTTCCTTTTCCTGAAATGATATATATGGCCTACCAGTACGAGGATCTCGACAAGAAAGGTATGTTACGCTACAAAGAGGAGGTCAGCTCTAGCAATAGAGGTGAGTCTGAAACTGATCGCCCTGAGGCCAGTACGATGTCTGAGGTGAGTAAGAAGCCCGAGGTCGATCGGAAAAGGGCCAGATCTGAGAAAGAACCAATAGCGACCGCAGTATGCAATAACTGCCATAAGAAAGGGCATTTGTCGATAAACTGTGGACCCTTGAAGAAGCGAAAGAAGGATAAATTTAAATCCAAGGACAAGTTTCTAGAGAATAGAAAATGTAGTCAATGCCATAGGATTGGTCATCTTGAAAAGGACTGCGGGCAATTTAAGAGATCCAAAGCAGTGCATATAAATGAAGTAGCAGAAACTTCTGAGCCCTCAGCTAGTAAAGGAAGACCAGATATTTTGGAAGGCACGCTTAATGTCAAAAACATTCCATTTAAAGTACTGTTTGATACAGGAGCGTCATGAAGCTTCGTTGACAAGAATGCAGTTAAGAAGTTGGATTTGAATTTGAAGAAGCTCAAAGAACCAATGACTGTCCAAAATCCGGTTGGGGGTTCCCTCGATCTCAGTTGGGTTTGTGCAGTACCTGTCTCTTTTTCCTGCTATAAATTCCCTACTATCTCTATCGTCATGAATTTTACTGAATTCGATCTTATTCTGGGATTGGATTGGCTAACCAAATATGAAGCTGAGGTTAGATGCACCGAGAGAGTTGTTAGGGCAAAGATTAAATCAGGAAATTATATAACCATTCCCTGTGATGGTCAGAATTCTAATAGAAAAGACTTCTGGGCATATTTGGATGTTTCTCCTACTCAAATAGAAAATATCCTTGAAGTCACAGAGAATATTCCCGACATTGTAAAAGATATTCCTGTCGTCAAGAACTATGCGGATGTGTTCGAAGAAGTTGTTCGCTTACCTCTGCAGAGAGAAATTGATTTCAAAATTGCTTTAATTCCGAATGCAAGGCCGGTAGTTCACGCTATTCGAAGAATGTCCTTGAAAGAGAAAGAGGAATTAGACAATCAAACAAGACAACTTGTATGGAAGGGTCTAATCAGGCCTAGTTTCTCGGATTGGGGAGCAGCAGTGGTGTTTGTCCCAAAGTCTGACGGTACTCTACGGCTATGTGTGGATTATCGTGATTTGAACAAGCAGACCATAAAGAATAAATATCCATTGCCACGAATCGATGATTTATTGGATCGTCTAAATGGAGCATAGGTATTTTCAAGGATGGACCTAGCTACAGGCTTCCATCAGCTTCGTATTGCCGAAGAATGTGTTCCTATGACAGCACTCAGAGGTACGGACTTATTCTATGAGTGGTTAGTAATGTCGTTCGGCTTATGTAACGCTCCAGCAAACTTTGTCGATTTGATGAATAGAGTGTTCAGAGGAGTCCTGAATAAATTTGTTCTGGTTTTTATTGACGATATTCTAATCTTCTCTAAATCAAAGGCCGAACATGAAAAGCATTTGGAACAGGTTTTGGAAATCCTCAGAAGGAATGTATTAAAAGCCAAACTATCCAGATGTATATTCTGGCAAGTTGAAGTGAAATTTCTAGGCCACGTCGTATCAAAAGGAATTGCTGTGGATCCAAGTAAAATCACGGCTATTCAAAATTGGAAATAGCCTAGTACTCCTAGAGAGGTTCGCAGTTTTCTTGGATTGGCTAGTTATTACCGGAAGTTCGTTAAAAACTTTTCGAAGATATCTGGTCACTTAACGAAGCTCACAAAGCACTCAAAATTCAAATGGACTCTAGAATGTGAGGAGGCTTTTGAAGAGCTAAAGTTAAGATTAACGACTGCTCCAGTGTTAACCATTATTGACGGCAATCAGGATTTAAAAGTCTGGACAGATGCCTCTAGAGAGGGCCTTGGTCCAGTATTAATGCAAAGAGGTCAAGTTGTTGCTTATGCTAGCCGCCAGCTGAAGCCACACGAGAAAAACTACGTCACTCATGATCTTGAGTTATTGGCTATAGTATTCGCTTTGAAAATCTGGAGACATTATCTTCTGGGTGAGAGATTTGAACTGTTTACAGATCACCAGTCGCTAAAGTATCTGTTCACCCAGAAAGACTTGAATCTGAGGCAGCAACGTTGGATGGAGTTTCTTGCAGCATATGACTTTGAGATTCTATACACTCCCGGGAAAGCCAATGTTGTGGCCGAAGCGTTAAGCCGAAAGAATGAAATGATCGCCAATTTTATTATCACGACTTCATTGATAGATAAAATATCTGCTCTTCAGAAGGATGATCACTTCATTCAGAAGATCAGAGAGATAATTCAGAAAGGCAAACCCTCGAGTTTTCAAATTGATAATGATGGGATTCTAAGGCTAAAAGGTCAAATCTGTGTTCCTAATATTTCTGAGCTCCGTAAGGAAGTCCTGGATGAGTGCCACAAGTCAAAGCTTAGTATCCATCCAGGAGTAAGCAAAATGTATAATGACATCAAATGCACTTTCTGGTGTAAGTCGATGAAGAGGGATATTTCTTTATATGTTAGTCGATGCCCTACTTGCCAGCTAGTCAAAAGTGACCAACAGAAACTGGCTGGTTGTTGCAACCGCTGGACGTTCCAGGTTGGAAGTGGGAACATATTTCCATGGACTTCATAGATGGTTTGCCCAGAACCAGAAAAGGAAATGGCAGTATTTAGGTGATTGTAGATCGCTTCACGAAGACCGCCCATTTCATACCTGTCAGATCAAACAGAACTGCTCAGAGTCTGGTGCAGATATACTTCAAGGAAATTGTAAGGCTACATGGAGTGCCGCTCAGTATAGTCAGTGATAGAGATCCAATATTTACTAACAAATTCTGGGAGGCATTTCAAGTAGAACTGGGAACAAAGCTGAACTTGAGCACCGCCTATCATCCTTAGACAGATGGTCAAACTGAGAGGGTGAATCGTATTTTAGAAGATCTATTGCGGGCTTGTGTTCTAGATTTCGGTGGATCATGGGAAGACCATCTGCATTTGGCTGAATTCTCATATAACAACAGCTACCAAGCGAGCCTGACAATGTCACCATTCGAAGCGTTGTATGGTAGACCGTGCCGATCTCCTGCTTGTTGGGTTGAACCCGCAATAGACTTGTATTGGGACCTGATATGATCCGAGAAGCTGCCGACAAAGTCGATTTTATTAAGAAAAAATTACTAGCCGCTCAAAGCCGATAGAAGAGCTACGCTGATTCGAGAAGAAGGGATTTGGCTTTTTCTGTTGGTGATTATGTGTATATAAAGGTTTCTCCGATGAGGGGAGTGATTCGCTTTGGAAAAACTGGGAAATTAGCGCCCAGATTTATTGGTCCATTCCCTATACTAGAACGGATTGAAACTCTCGCTTATAGGATTCAATTGCCTGATTTGGTTGCCCGGAGTGCATGATGTATTTCACATATCTCAACTTCGAAAGCACGTTCATGATCCTGACTTGATCGTAGAAGAAGCAGCTCAACAGGATATTGAAATTACTCCAGAATTGGCTGTGAGAAGAGAGCCGCTAAAGATCATCGGCAAAGAAACCAAAGAGCTGAGGAACAAGAAGGTTCACTTAGTCAAAGTGCAATGGAGTGGGGATCCGCGAGATTGTACTTGGGAAACTGAGGAGAGCATTCAGAAAGCCTATCCTAAGTGTCGAGTAGATATCTCTGATTGACTCCGGTGCAAGGTACATTTACCATACTTTGCATTACCAATTAGTTCTCTACTCTGTTGTTATTTTCTTTCCATGGATGTGCACTTTTAATTCTATAGTCTGAATGATTTTAAAAGAATATAGAAATTGATTGGTATATTTTTGAAAAGTTAAAAACGAATTGCTTGTTGTTTGCATTGTGTGATAGTAAATTGGATTAATTAAATTATTGAAACGATAGTTAATTTAATCAATAATAGAATGAATGGTAGAATTTATTCGATTAAATCACACATTGAACTGATATGAAAATAGATAGAAATATATACTTGTGCATTATATACGTTTGAACAGGTAAATGGATAGCTGTTGAGTAAAGATTTTATTTGCGTGCCCGACAAATAGGTAAACCTTAATGAGTTGGATGCGAAATATTATTATATCAACTCCCGTGAATGCCATTGGATGCGGAGTGCTGGTTATTCTGTGTGTAATAATAAACGTCGCCATACGATATTAACAATTAATTTTGAACTACACTACATGGCATACTTCTTGAAGATAGGCATACTTCATCATATACCACATAAGCATTTGGAGCTTGTGTGACGAGGTAGAAGATTTACCATACGAGCGAGAGGCTTGTATGGCGATGACTATATATTACAGGTTAAAATGATGACTGATAAGGACCATATAGTTTGTAACGATAAATTGCCAGATTAACAAAAACCCCACACGGGTCTGGAGTTGACAGTAATCACGTCTCTCTAGTTATTAGATACGGCACATGGATTATTTATTTCCCACACGGGACGAGGTGACGAGGATTTATCCTCTGGAGCAATTAAAATACACACTCCCTCAGGCTTTGACAGGGTGACGAGAATTTATTCTCTTGAGTTATTATCTATACACGCTCCCCTGTAGACACCAGAATATATCACTATAAATATGTGTATGCTTTATAGGATTTATTGGGTACCTAATACATCCCAATAAATTTCCAAACCCCTCCCCGAACAAAGGAGGTTATGGCGAAATTTTTCGAAAATTCCGGGTGTTAGCCAAATTTTTGAAGAATTTGAAAATTCTCAGAAACTGAAAAGTTGGAGAATGGAAGCCAAATTGAACCTAGAGTTGATAAATCAAACCACTTTCGACTTTTTTTCTTTTCGGGGACGAAAAGTTTTAAGTGGGGGAGATTGTAACGACCCGGAAAATCCAAACCAATTTAAAAAATTTAAATTGGCTAAAATAGTGGATTTTAAATATTTAAAATAAATATTTTAAATAATAACGACGAAAAGCAAGTTTGAATCGACGTTTGAAAATAAATATAATCACTTTGAATTATAAACAAGGCCTGAAATGGCGCGGCAGTTTCAATTTTTCATTTCAAACTTTGACTGACTGTACCGGGTGCAAAACAAAATGGATTTGAGTGAAACCAAAAATATTTAAATCTGTTAGTAAATACCTTTCTAACGAATCTGAAAAATCGAAGTTTCATAGCGGAAAGCAAAAGTAATGGCCAAATGAATTTTCAGAAAGGTTGCTATGGAATTTATATAGCCCGTGAAAATGGCCATTTTGCAAACGACCTCGGAATTCGACGAAACCACTTTTGTTGGATCCGGGATGTTAAACTATTGCTAGGTTTCAAATTTCATAATTTTTGAAGCTAGTATGTGAACGTGAAAAAGGAAAATGTGTTTTGGTCAATTACAGTTAAATTGGATCGACCAGAAATGGGCCATTTTGCAAACGGTCTCAAAATTCGACGAAACTAGTTTTGTTGGGACCGTATCGTCAAAACATAGCTAGATTTATTTTTCGGGAATTTTTCGAATCAGTTTGTGGCCCTGGCAAATTGAAATGTATGTTCAAATCGAATATTGAATGTTATATATATTTTAAATTGAATGAAAACTGACTGAAACAGTCGAATGGGCCTTCAAAACATATCCCATTGTATTCGGAATGGGGGTAAAATGCTAGAGACGACAGTTGTTGGGTTTGGATTGGTGTTCGTGTGTGAAAGAGGGTAATTTAGAGATTTAAAAATATATAAATTAGTAAAAAAAAATCATTGGCCAGAAGTGTTTCTCTCTCCTCGATAATATCGCAATAGACGACGACCGTTCTTCCTTCCTTCTCTCCTCCATTTCTTCCAAAATACTCAATGAAATCCATCGATTCAAGAGGGGATTTTGTGTAGATTTTCGAGAGCTTCAAATCTATACCTGCTGTGGAAATTATCGTTGTGTATTTGAGGAGATCTGCTGCTCGAAAGTCGCCACGTTTCGACCTCTGCCGGAGCTCCGATCTGCGTTCGAGCCGACCATCGTGGGTGGCACCGGGAAGCTCCCTCCAAGCTCGACGACGTGACATACTCAGATCGGCTTCAAGCTTCAACGTTTTCGCAAGAATTCGAAACCTAGTTTTGAATAAAGACCTGAGGTATACGGTTTTAGTTTTAATCAATTGATTTCCATATTAAAAACCGTCGCAAACCATGATTATCGAATAAAAATCATAACTTTTTCATGTGTGGTCGAAATTCAGTGAAACAAGAGACAGTGGACTCGTGTAGACGTCTTCTACATTCTAGAAGAGACCGCATATTTTTCTGAGCCTTCTGCTATTTTTGGTGGAGTGGAACCCAATGTGAGATTTCTAAATTATGAACGATATGGAAAACGACGATGTATAAATTACATGGTCGATGTATGAGTTATATAAGCGTTGTACACCTCTTGTATAAGCGTTGTATAAGTTGTACGTTCGATATATAAGTTATATATGCGTTGTAAAAATTATATATGTGTTGAATAGAAGTGAAATGCTTATATATATATATATACACGCCCCTCGTCCACAAACCATGGACGATATTTATTGATTGCGATTGGTGTGAAAATTGATTGATTACGAATGGTTGATTAGAATTGTTTGTGGTTGAAATTGATTGATTGTGGTTGAAAAATACCCGTTTGTGGTTGAGAATTATTTGGTTGAAACCACATAGGATTAGTTTGTGGAAATGAAAAAAATTATACATGCCGCCTGCGTGCGAACTAGATGCATGATTCCCCATTGTCAAAAGCTGTGAGGCTTTAAGATAGAGCGAGGAGCCGTACTCGGGACGGCCCGGTTTTAACTACCCTGCCGTTATGCTGCCGAAATTTTGAATAATATTCATGTGTTAGAATTATTTTCCTGTGTTGAAACTATATTCGTGTGTTGAATAGAATTATTTTCCTGTGTTGAAACTATATTTTTGTGTTGAATAGAAACCCTTCATGTGTTGAATAGAAATTCATTCATTGAATCATATTCATGTGTTGAATGGTATTCGTGTTTTAAATAAAAATTTTTAACAATAGAAATCACATTTTTACTATATGTATACAAACTATAGAAAACCCTTCATGTGTTGAATAGAAATTCATTCGTTGAATCATATTCATGTGTTGAATGGTATTTGTGTTTTAAATAAATTATTTTAACAATAGAAATCACAATTTTACTATATATATACAAACTATAGAAAACCCTTCATGTGTTGAATAGAAATTCATTCGTTGAATCATATTTATGTGTTGAATGGTATTCTTGTTTTAAATAAATTGTTTTAACAATAGAAATCACATTTTTACTATATATATACAAACTATAGAAAACCCTTCATGTGTTGAATAGAAATTCATTCGTTGAATCATATTCATGTGTTGAATGGTATTTGTGTTTTAAATAAATTGTTTTAACAATAAAAATCACATTTTTACTATATATATACAAACTATAGAAAACCGTTTATGTGTTGAATAGAAATTCATTCGTTGAATCATATTCATGTGTTGAATGATATTCGCGTTTTAAAACAAATTGTTTTATAATAAAAATCATATTTTTAAACATCTATATGAACTATATAAAATAATTGTGTTTTGAAATAAATTGTCTTACAATAAAAATCACATTTTTACTATATATACGAATAGTTGAAAATAGCGAAGTGTTGAAATAATTGTCGGTTGGATAAAAATATCATTTTTATCAAATGTATGAAAAGAATATAGTTTTGAAATCGAAGAATCGATATATATATATATATATATATATATAGAATTGAAATATATCGAATAGCGAAGCTGCAGTTCGTGTTTTGAAACCGTGATTTCAAACGATTAGTGCGGGAGATCCGACCATCGGATTTTCCCGAAACCGAAACCGTTGAGTTCGCTTTGGAAATATCTTTCCAACGACACTAACATTGTGAAGATCCAACGGTTGGATTGCCTGGAATGTTTAATTCAAATCTAAAGAAAAACAGCACCAGAATCGATTATATTTATACCGCAGTTCGTATTTTGAAATCGAAACTTCAAACGATTGTACCGGGAGATCCGACCGTTGGATTTTCCCAAAACTAGAACTGTTGGATTCGTTCTGAAAAGATCTTTTTAATAATGTAAATTTTGTGAAGATCCAACGGTTAGATTTTCAGATATGTGTAAATCAAATCTAAAGAAAAACAGCGCCACGGCCGCGTTATGGCCCGAAGCGTCGTTTGAATGAATTGGCCATTTTACAAATAAATAAAAATAGTGATAAATCATTATAAAATATTATAAACGATATGGAATGTGAAATTTAGAAACTAACTGAAGGTTGGCTAAGTCGAATGGTTTCCTGGGTTTTGATCTGATGTTGGTTTCGGCCTTCGGGGTTAATATTTAGGAAATCGTTCTCTTACTGATTTACAGTTAGTGACTAATGAATTGAAATGATGCGTATGTTGTGTTTGTGTAGCACTTGTTTATTATATACGCGAGTTTCTCAGAAAGACCGGGTTTATCCCATTCTGAATAACTGAATCGAGAATAAGAAATCGAAGATGAAGACGGTGGTCGAAGACCGGAGTTCTACACCTCGTTTGGATGGTAACTGATGTCCTGATTGGGAGGCATCCCAAAATACGGATAATGAGTGGTGATCGTCCAGACGTACGTGGAGATCGATGGGTTTGCGAGGTATATAGTGCCTCCGGTTTCGTTCAGACCCAGAACGGACTTGTAAATGGACGGTGTGTCTGACATTGGAATTTATTCTGTGTAATTGATAGCCATCAGTTGCATGGTGTGAATTGCCTGTGTGGCATGCTAAGATGCAGTGATCAGGGCTTCTGTTGAAAAGTAAAGTCTTGTGGTTGATGACCAAAGCACCGCCTGTGTGGCGTAGCTTTGTGTATAACGTGTAATCGCGAGCCTCACACCCCGGTATGAACCAGAAACGGGAGAGGACATCAGGGAGGGCATGCGTTTCCTTCTAGTTAGAAGTGGCGTCAGTGGTTTTACGCGCCCTGACAAGTTTGACTTATGTGGTTGTTGCTGTTACGAGGCGCCTCGGTTGTATCGGTAAAATCCGGGACCGATGGAGTCATTTGTTGGCTCACTTACGCCCTATAGGGCGGGGAAACGCAATGTTCAGGCATTTTAATCCACATCGGTGGACCGGCCCTGACGATCCAAGGGTCGATGCGTTCTGATCCTGAGACACGGGCTAGAGCGTCTCGAAGTCGGTAAGGATATCTTTTGCCTTGGTTCATGACGGAAATCCAATTTCCAAATACGTGACTGTGCGGTTTTGATTGTATATATATATGGCGACATGATATATGGTACCCATGCCATCTATGATTGATAGTTATGATTGAAATTGTTTTCGAAACCTATAAACACTAGTAATAATATCAAATGCTTTTGTTTTATTCGTATCAAGCATATTTTGGCCATTATAAGGTAAAACTCTATACTCCGGTTTGCGTTGCATTGTGTGATGGGAACTGAGTCTTATAATGGCTTCATTTTTACAAAAAGCATTGCGATGTTTAAAAGATTTAATTGTTTTAAAGCACTGGCAATCCAATGGAGTAAACCCGTTCCACGAAAGTGGCGTGGTCCTGTGATTAGCCAATTGTATAATGTGATAAGTAGATTTCTCATACCGGTCCCTTGACTGACTCGTAGTTTGTTTCACTTTTAAACTCGGGTGCCCCTTTTTCTACACGGGCAGCCATGTCTTCAGGTTTTAGCAGGCTCTTTCTGGATAGCTGGAGCTGAAGATGGATTCTATCATTTATCTCTTTTTATGTTGTTCAGCTCCTATTGTACATATTATGTTTGTTTTCCGCTGTAGACATTTATGTATAGCTGAACTGTATTTGTACTAAGTATGATCCTGTATACTGTGTAACTCTGATGATTTCATTTATCCAGTGTATTATTTGTTCATTATCTGGTGTATTTATTTAATTCTGTTCTGCTATTATCTGGTTATGTGTTATATTCCAAAGATTACCCTTGTCACCGTCAGTACGGGGTTCGGGGTCGTCTCAAATTATGTCCAAATCAAATTTGGAAAAGGTCGTTGTAAGTGCAGTTCGATGGTCATTGGTGGAAATCTACTGTACGGGCCTTGATAAAATTATTAAAATTACCAATAATTTGTGTAAAATCATTAGAAATGATTTGAAAAGAACTGGGATGAAAAATTCCATATTTGAAAAGATAAAAATAGTTTTTTATCGAAATGAACTAGTTTTGAACTAGAATTATAATCCCATTTATTTTTAAAAATAAATAAAATGGATTTGAAATGGTTTTGAAAATAACTAGAATTTCCAATATATAAAGTGGAAGTGGATTTGAATCGAAATTGTCTTTGGAATATTTTATGTTGGATTTCGTGATTATGCAGATAGTGTTATGGGAATTTGAAAGATATATCTATATCATTATTTCCAATACGATATTTGTTGGTCGTAGAATTGGATATTGAATATAAGCCGATATATTTTCTATTCAGAGCCTTGTATTTAATATCAAATGGGATTTGGGTTTGTCGTGAATGGTGTCTTCATTAACACTGTTCTTAAACCCAGTTGAGAAAAAGATAAATCTTTTAATTAGATTTAGTGTAGTATACCAATTAAATGATATTTAATTGGAATTGAATTTGAATTGATTTTGAGTTTATCGTGAACCTTGTTTTAAATGACATTAGTTCTTTAACCCAGTTAGAGACCGGATATGATTTCCCAAGTTAAATAATCATTGATAGTGATTATTGGGAAGATTAAAACCAAGTGGAGTTTTAATGAATCTTTAATTAGATTGAAATAATCGAGGATGGAGTATCACCAGTTTTGCTCCAGGCGATAGTTAAATCTTTAATTAGATTTGAACGTGAAATGGTAATTGAATTTACTGATAACACTATGGTGTTAGAAACGAAGTATGGCCAGTTTTACTTCATGGTATAAATAGGTTGGGATTGGGAAATAAAATAAATGATCACTTCGGTGTGGTTCGCTAATCCCGACTAATTTGAATTGATATTCAAAAGAAGATTAAAGAATAAATTTAAAGAATTTATCTTTGATAAAATTAATGGGAACCTTTCCCAAGGTATAAGAATATTTGAATAAAAGAATATTCTGAATTGGAATGAGGCGTATGTTGTGTTTGTGTAACACTTGTTTATTATATACGCGAGTTATTCAGAAAGACCGGGTTTATCCCATTCTGAATAATTGATTCGACGATGTGTCGAGGATGAAGACGGTGGTCGAAGACCGGAGGTCTTCACATCGTTTGGGTGATTACTGATGATCTTGATTGGGCTGTACACCCAAGAGGAGAGAATCAGTTGGTGATCGTCCAAACGTACTTGGAGATCGATGGATATGCGAGGTACAAGGTGCCTCCGGTTTCGTTCAGACCCAGAACGAACTTGTAAATGGACTGTGTGTCTGACATTGGATTTTGTTCTGTGTGATTGATTTCTATTAAATATATATCTGTTTGGCGGCGGAGAATTTATTCTCTTTCTTAACGCCCTTCTCTGAGACGTACGAGCTCAGAGGTTATATAATGATGGATATCAATCGCATGGAGTGAATTGCCTGTGTGGCATGCCTAAGTGGCAAATGATCAAGTCTTTTGTTGAAAAGCAGTGTCTTGTGGCTGATGATCAAAGCACCGCCTATGTCGCATAGCTTTGTGTAGCGTTAATTCGCGAGCCTCACACACTGGTGTGAACCAGAAACGGGAGAAGGATCCAGGGAGAACGTGCGTCTCTTTCTAGCTAGAAGTGGCGTCAGTGGTTTTACACGCCCTGACGAGTTTGACTTATGTGGTTGTGGGATTGCGAGGCGCCTCGGATATATCGGTGATTATGTGGAGCCGATGGAGTCATTGGACTCATTTACGCCCCATAGGGCGGGGAGACGTAGTGTTCAGGGTTTTATTTAATCCACATCGAGTGGACCAGCCCTGTGGCTCCTAAGGGACGATGCGTTCTGTTCCCGAGGCTCGGGCTAGAGAGTCTCGAATTCGGTAAGGATGATCCCTTGCCTTGGTTCACAGATGGAAATCCAACTTCCAACACGTGACTTTGCTGTTTTGATTGTAGAACCTATATTTGGAGGCATAGTGGTATGGGGCATTCATGTCATCAATGATTGATATTTATGATCGAAATTGTTTTGACACTATACACTTATAGTACTATCAAAATAATCCGTTTTAAAACGTATCAAGCATGCTTTGGCTATTATAAGGTAAAACCCTATCCTCCGGCTTGTGTTGCATTGTGTGATGGGACCTGGGTCTTATAATAGCTTCATTGTTCTTTATTTAGCATTGCGTTGTTGTTTTATGCACTGATACTCTTGGGAGGAAACCTGTTCTGTGTTATACGGCGTGGTCCCTTGATTTACCTAACTTTAAAATAAAGATTAATAACTGTTTTAGTTCTCACACCAGTCACATGGCTGACCTGGAGTTTATTGTTTTAACTAAACTCTGGGTGCCCCTATTTTCCACGGGCAGCTAGTAGTTTTGGTTTTGCAGATTTATCTTCACAGGAACCTGGTTTACAGCTGGAATGATATCCAGAAAGCTCTGTATCCATATATCTCTTTCAGTTGTGTATTGTATTATTTTTCCATTGCAGTAATGTATTTAAATCTCTGATATTTTATGATGTATATTATTTGTTTATACTTTGTATATTCTTGCATTCTGTTGCATTGTTGTAATAAGCAATGAAATGTTCTTCTGTTTGTGTTCCGATTGGCTTGTTCTCACTTCAATCCGGGCTTTCCTTTACGGGGAAGTTCAGGTCGTTTCACATTACATCAAAATGTTAAATTTTAATGTTAATATGTTTTTATTTTAAAACTTGTACCTTTCTCTATTTCTAACATTAATTAAAAATGAATTTTTAATGTAAATATGTTTTTATTTTAAAACATGAACATTTTTCTAATTTCTAACATTACATTAAAAAGTGAATTTTTAATGTAAACATGTTTTTATTCTTAAAACATGAACATTTTTCTAATTTCTAACATTACATTAAAAAGTGAATTTTTAATGTAAACATGTTTTTATTTTAAAACATGAACATTTTTCTAATTTCTAACATTGCATTAAAAAGTGAATTTTTAATGTAAACATGTTTTTATTTTAAAACATGAACATTTTTCTAATTTATAACATTACATTAAAAAGTGAATTTTTAATATAAACATGTTTTTATTTTAAAACATGAACATTTTTCTAATTTCTAACATTATATGAAAAAGTGAATTCATGTAAACATGTTTTTATTTTTAAAACATGAACGTTTTACTCATTTCTTATATTACATTCAATATAATGATAAAAATGATTTTTTTTTTTACTTTTGTTGAAAATTCTAATTCAACAAAATGACACAAATTTGATATTTCATATTTATTGAAAAGTCTAATTCAACAAGTTGACAAAAATTGATGTTTCATATTTGTTGAAAATTCTAATTCAACAAATTGACACAAATTTGATATTCCATAGTTTTATTAACAATTTTATTTAAACAAAAATGTTCCTTTTTGTTTTGACAAATTTTATTTAAACAAAAATGACAATTCCAATTCAACTATTCTAATAAACTTAAAACGATAATTCTTGGTTCCACCATTCCAATTAACAAAATGATGAATTTTGTCCACTGATTCTCATTTGACAATTTTATCTAAACAAAAATTATATATTTTTGTTTCACTCATTTTATTACAACAAAATGATCTGTATGTTTTTAACAATTTTATCATAACACAATATCACCAAATGAACAGATCTACATACCACATCCATCATAGATCAAGTCATGAATCATAACAAGTAGAAATTAACTACGGATTGGTGATAATACAATCAGGATTATTTCTAATTATTTAAGAAGAAGAAATAAAATAGAATTCTCAAAGTGCTTTAAATCCTGTATAATTCAGATCTGAATTTTTGGCCAAAATCCGATTTGCTCAGAATTCGTTCTACTCAGTCTAGAAATGCAGATCTCGGGCTCACGATCGCAATACTTCTGAAATTATTCAATTTCGAGTTCGTATGCATTAGTTATGATTTTATTTCCATAGATAATATTTTAATTTAATTAATTAAATAATATAAAATAGAAAAATACCCTTCCTCTTCCTTTCAGAGCTCGGCCACGACGTTTTCAACTAGGTTCGAACCTAGGGTTCCTATTTGCGTTCAAATCACCAGGCTTCAGGACGATCGGAGGCTACTGTGTTGAGGAGGGAGGTGACGCGCTTCAGGAGGGACCTACGGCGTGGAGTGCGACGGCGGTAGGTGGGCTGGGCAGCGGTTTGAAGGGCGCGAAGTTTGGGGTCGTCACACTATGCCTTCCTCAATTCATAGTATTATGACATCCTTATCATCCTTCCATTCTTTCTATGGTTTACACATCAACTGTGATAAATCTTATATAATATATGATGTCCTTACCCCCCCCCCCCCCGGCCAGGCATGCACTTTAGTAACCTGAACTGGTATGTCCACCATGGCAACTAGGAAGATTGGTAATTCTGAAGGCTATTACATTTTCGATGACTGTTTATTGGTGTAGAACATTTTTTCTTCCAACTGAATTGTTAAACATGCTGAAGACGGCAATATGAAATTTCCTATGGTCTGGTTCCATTCATAATACCAAGCTAGCTTCTATAGCATACTACAAAATTGAGAAGCCAAATAAAAATGGGGGACTGGGACTAAAGAATATCAAGCAGTGGAATATTACAACATTATCCAAGCATTTACAGTCTTTAGTAATGAAGTCAGACATGTTATGGGTTCTGTAACAACCCGGAAAATCAGGGCCAATTTAAAATTTTTATTTTAAAGAATTTTGTTGGAAAATGTGCCAGAATTTAAAATTTTCAATTTTAAATAATATTAAAGCCACTGAAAATAGTCAATTTTCAAACGACTTCTGTTTTCGACGAAACCACTTTTGTCGGGACCGGAATGTCAAATTATTGCTAGGTTTCAATTTTTAGAATTTTCCGAGCTAATATGTGAGCGTGGCAAAAGAAACTGTGTTTTGTCAATTTCGGTCAAATTTAATCAGCTTAAAAATAGCCATTTTTCAAACAGTCTCAGAATTCGACGAAATTAGTCTCATTAGAACCGTATCGTCAAAACAAAGCTAAAAATAATTTTTCTGGATTTTTCTGAGGTCATATGTGGCCCCGGTAAATTAAAATGTACAGTTAAATTTAATAAATAAATGATTTAAATATAAAATTAAATAAAACAGGTAGTAGACTTTGGAATTGGGTCTCGAGACCTGTTCCATTGGGTCCGGAACGGGGGTATTTGCCTAGGAACATTTTTTGTTGAATTTAATTTGGAGTTCGTATCGAGAAATTGGATTTTCCTTTGAATTAAATAATTACATAAATAGAAAAATACGGTATAAATACAGGGTATAATACGCTAAACCCTAAATTACATTAGCAGCCGCCGTATTCAACTTCTTCAATGGCCAGAAACATCCTATTTTGATTCTTCAATTTCTTCCCCCACACACCAAATTAAAACGCAAGCCGTATACCAAATCAAAGAGAATTTCGAGCACTACGAGACCATACGGTGATGATCGATTATAGAGGCGTGGTTTGCTGGGAATTTGGGCGTGAAGTTGGACGGTTTGGACTGGATTTCGGGGCGGAGGGCTCGACCGAGCTGGCGCCTGTTGCTGGCGAACGGAGGTGGAGTTCGGGGCTTCCACGTGAGGACGTCTGATCGAACAACGGTGGCTTCAGGTGAGGTGCGTTGGTGGATTTATTTTGATGATGTTGGGTTACGGTTTACAGGCAAAAGGAAGAAGAAGACCAAAAGGAGCAGCCAATTTTCTCTTAAGCAATGTAATTAGTGAATTTAATTAATTAAATTATATAATTATCCATTTAAAAATGTAAACCTTAAAACTATCATATCTCATTCAAATCAAATTGGAATTCGATGATTTCAGGTTCTTTAGAACCGTATTTCCGAGCTCTACAACATGACACTGACTAGAGTTGAAACCAAGTTGATCCAATTGTGACCAAATTTCAGATCTGCAATAAGAACGATGTGAGATTTCTTCTTTTTATATAATTAATTAGTTATTAAATTTACTTGTTATGTGACAATTATGTGTGTATGTCTGAGATCTGTTGTGTGATGATATTGTGGGTAATTTATCTGTTTGTTTGGGTGATACTATGTTGTATTTGAAATGGCCATAAAGGTGAGTCGAATGTTTGTAACTGTTAGCTGGTTGAATTAAACATATTCAACAAATAAAAAAAAAATTATCACTTTTATGTTTAACATGACATGGGTTGGTGAATTTAGAGTAACGATAAAAAGTATCACTTATATGGTTTGTTATGTTAGAACTGACGACAAGAGAACTTATCACTTATATGGTCGTTGTGGTTTGTGTTAGTTAGATTATGTTAGACATCTTTGTTAATTATAGTATAAAGCATAAAATTTACATTTTTGTTAATTTTATTATAAAGGAGAAAATTTACATTGTTGGTAATTAGATTTAAAAGGGACCAAATTAACGTTTTTGTTAATTAAATCATATTGGACAAAAATTAACTCTTTTGTTAATTGGATTTAACCAAAATCAACATTTTGTTTATATAAAAAGGAATTTTACTAAATTTTCATGCCTTGTATACTAAAGTGAGAAATTCTATTTCTTTTCTTTTATATAATTAAAATTACTTAATTATGAAACGTATCTAGAATTGATGTCATAAAATAATACGCTATAGTATTCTGTGAAATTTCCATACGTGATTTGATTAATGATTTTTGTGTTATTTGTTGTTAATTACCAATTGTGTTAAACCACCACGTTGGGTTATTTGTTTGTTAATTATCAATTGTGTTAAACCACTAGGTTGTGTTATTTGTTTGTTTAATTACAAATTGTGTTAAATCAAATCATGATGTTATCTTAGGATCGAAATATGAACATACCACTTTGATATTATGTTAGAATTTCATTTATGATAAAATCCATGAATGTCATTTATGTTAAATTCCAAATGGTCATTTATGTTAGAAGTTCATATATGTTAAAATTCTTGAGTGTCATTTATGTTAAAAATATTATAATGCCATTTATTTAAAATGTAATTAGACGAGAATGTCATTGAATCAGAATACATATAAAAGCATTGATTTTATTTTGTCAAAATTTACATTAAATTGTTGACATATAAAAACATTGATTCTATTTGTCAAAATTACATTGATTTTTATTTGACAAATATAACCTTGAATTGTTTGCATATAAAAGAATTGATTTTTATTTGTCAAGCTATACTTTGAAAAATAAATTTGTTCTTTTATGTTCATCTACAAGAGAAAATATACTTTGGGAAAAAAAAAACTATTCTTTTCTTTGCATTCTCAATGCAAGTATACCTTAAAATTAAAGTTTGTCACCTTATTTGCATTCACTAAAGCATATGCACATCGGATTAAAATTTACTCTTTTATTTACATTCACCAATGTAATATGCATTGAAATTAAATGTGGTTCCTTTATTTGCATCCACCAATGCAATTATAACATAGGAAGATAAGTTATATTTTTATTTGTGTTCGTGAAGGCAAATATAACATAGAAATATAAGTTTTACTTTTTATTTGCATTCTCCAATGCGAATATACATTGAGAAAAAAATGTTCTTTTATTTGCTTCCTCCGTTGTAAATGAACATTAAAAGGAATAAGGGCATTTGTTTGCAAATTCTAAATGCAAACATATAATCAGCGCTATGGTTGAACATGAAAAGATAAAAGTAGATTTATAATTAGTAACAGTTAATTATAATCATAATTTTAGCGTTATTGGAATGTATGAAATACAGGTATATAACTAGCGTTATTGAAATTTATGAAATGTAGCCATATTTTCACCGTTATTAATTAATATGAATTATAACTTTATTTTTACCGTTGTTAATAAAGATGAGTTATAATCATATTTTTACCGTTTTCAATAAAAATAAAGCGTAGTCTTATTTTTACAGTTCTTAATAAAATTTAGTTATAAGTTCCTTTTTACCGTAGTTAATAAAAACGAGTTATAAGTTTATTTTTACCATTGTTAATAGGAATGGATGGAAAGTTTATATTTTCATGTAATACAAGAACGGTGTAAAAGTTAACAATAAATATGGAAAGTAGATTAGAGTTTGCGAACAAAAATATGCTTTATGCAATAACATACATTAGTTAAATTATTATTTTTGTCGCATTAGAGTTTGCGGACAAAAATATGCTTTATGTAAAAATAAACATTTAGGTAAATAGAAAAGTGAGAGACAAAATACCCATTTTGTTTAAATAGAATTAATGAAATAGTAAGATAAGAATTTAAGAATTATATTTTTCAATGTAATTAGAAAGGAATAAAAAGAATTACATTATTCAATATAAAGAAAAAGAATGCTTAAACCCGAGGTTGGATTGAGTTGTGATGTAAATCTGCCCGGACCCGCCCGGCTGTCCAGTAGTCACAACAATACCTATCCAATGTGAGAGGTTAAAGCATATATATTAATTTTCTAAATTTACATTTTATATATGTAAATTACTTCAAAATATTTATGATAAATAAATAAAATATAGACAAAGGAAGACATATATATTTACATTAGGTAAATAAGAGATTAAATAAATTACATTTTTATATGTAATTAAAAGAATATATTTTACACTGTAAAGAAATTTACATTTATATGTAATTAAGATTATAAGAAATAAAATTTACATTTTTATGTAATTAAGATTATAAGGAATAAAATTACATTTTATGTAATTAAGAATAAATAGAAATTATAGAACAAATATGTGAATAAGAATTTATTTACATTTTCTTATGTATATAAAAAGAATCAAATAATAATTATGTGAATAAGTATTTATTTACATTTTTCTTATGTAAATAAAAAAAAAGAATCAATTTGTAAATAGTAATTATTAACATTTTCTTATGTAAATAATAAAAAGAAAGGTTAGAAAAGAACTTACATAAGATATTCTTTTTATGTTAAAAGGGAATATTAGAAAGGAATTAAAGAAATACAATTATTTACATTTGCTATGTAAATAGGATTTGCAAAGGAAATTGAAACCATTTATTTACAAATAGTGTAAATAAATATGAATAAGAAATTAGGTACATTTATTTACAATTAATGTAAGTAAATATAACAAAAGTAAAAGTAAAACATTTATTTACATTTAGGTAAATAAGTAAGAAAAAGATAAGAATACATTTATTTACATTTAGTGTAAACAAAACAGAGTTATTAAAAATGATATTTTTATCGTCATTTTAGATGCGATAAAAAGAATAGACTTTTGAAATTGGAATAGTCAAACGATTTATATTTATATATATATAAATATAAATTATAAATTAAACGGAATGCGCGCGGCAGTTCGCGTATCGGCAATCGTAACTTTAAACGGTTATACAGAGAGATCCGACCGTCGGATTTTCCCAAAACTGGAGCCGTTTGGACCGCTTTGGGAAGATCTTTCCAATGACATAAATTTCGCCAAAATCCAACGGTTAGATTTCAAGATATGTGTAAATCAAATTTGGTTGAAAACAACGCCAGGGTCGCCCATTTTCCCGAAGCGTCGTTAAATTAATTTAGGCTATTTTTATATAAATAAAAATAGCGATAGATCGTTATCAAATATCAATAACGATATGAAATGTTTTCAAATTATATATATATATATATATGCGAGAATCATTTGAAAAGACCGAGTTCAATCTCATTTCAAATGATTACACGACGTTCTAAATCTAAGAGTTGAAGACGGCGATTGAAGACCGACGATCTTCACATCGAATGGGTAACTAGTGTTGAGGTCCTTGATTGATTTGCTCCCAAGATGGGGCTAAGATGGTAGTTATCCGGACGTAGTGTTGATTTGTACGGATTTGACTTTCGTCCAGACCCAGGGCATAAGTTTATAAATGGAATGTATGTCTGACGTTGTAGTCCTTTATACTACATTCGTTGATCTCTGTTAATACATATCTGCTTGGTGGTTAACACTCTTCTCTGAGACATATGAGCTTAGAGGTTATATATTGGCAGAAATCAATGGTATAGTATGGACTGACAATGTGGCATGCTAAGATGCATTGATCAAGGCTTTTGTTGAAAAGCAGGCCTTGTGGTTGATGATCAAAGCATGGCCTGTTTAGGCGTAGCTTTGTGTATAGCGTGACTTCGCGAGCCTCACACCCCGGTATGAGTCAAAAACGGGATACGGACTGCAGGGAGTGCACACGTTTCTTTCTAGCTAGAGTGGTGTCAGTGACCTACCAGCCCTGACATTTTACTTATGTGGATGATGGATTTTGAGGCGCCTCGTTATTTTTATAGGCCGTTGGTGGTCATACTATAGGTCCAAAGGGACCGGGAAGCGTGTGTTCAGGCATAACTAATCCACTGCCCATAGGCGGGGACCGGCCCTGAAGATCCAAGGGTTCACTGCGGGGGATCCTGAGGCATTTGCTAGAGTGTCTCGAATCGGAGAGGAGCTTGCCCCTAGCCTCGACTCATGATGGAATCCAAATTTCCAATACGCCCTTGCGGTTTTGATTGTAGAACTAGTATTGGCGACATGCTATATGGTAACCATGCCGTCTAGGATTGATACTTATGATTCAAATGTTTTTATTTAAAACATATACACACTAGTAGTAATCCGTTTTACGTATTTAGCATCTTTTGACCATTATAAGGTAAAACCCTATCCTCTGGTGTGCGTTGCATTGTGTGATGGGACCTGGGTCTTATAATGGTTTCATTTTTCCAAAAAGACATTGCGTTATTTCTCGATTTACTTTGGTTTATGCACTGGCAATCCATAGGAGTAAACCCGTTCCGAGAAAGTGGCGTGGTCCTTGGATTTGTCTTATTAGTTATATTAGTTTAGAATTCTCACACCAGTCCCATGACTGACTCGTAGTTTGTTTCACTTTGCAAACTCGGGTGCCCTCTTTTCCACACGGGCAGTCGAGTAGCTTTTTGCAGATATCTATTCTTTTAGCAGGATCCTGGATCGAAGCCTAAAGCTGTGTCCAGAGCTTAGTAGTCTTCCGCTGTTTACTGTATTTTATTTAATGTATTAAATCTTTTGTAGTTTATCTTCCGCTGTAATTTTATTTCAATGTACTCTGATATATTCTGTACTCTGATGTAACATTATTATAATGTAATAAAAGTCTGCTGTTATGGTTCTGATGTATTGTATTCCCAAAGTTAAAGTATTCGAAGATTTCCAACCTTTGGGTCAGACCTGTGTGGTTTATGGTCGATTCAAAGAGCGGGAATTTCCGGGTCTTTACAGGTGGTATCAGAGCTCTGGTTAGCTCAAATCTTTGGGATACAACTCGTTAGAACTGAACAAAAGACTCATCAGAGATTGGATTAGTAATGTCCAATAAGAATACTCATTAGAGATAGGACCAGCAGTGTCCTAGAATGAGAAAACTCGTTAGAGATGGGGTTAGCAATACCCTAGAATGAGTTAAGAGTAACAAGTTTATAATTAGCGTATTTTTGATTATATAATCTATTTTTGGAAATATGATTTTTAAATATATAAAAGTATATATATTTGATAAGTTAGCCAACAAATGAAATTAATAAAAGAAATTAAAATTTAGTAGTTAATTAAACAACTTTTACCTTAGTTCCTTTTCGAGGACGAAAAGATTTTAAGTGGGGGAGACTGTAACAACCCGGAAAATCAGGGCCAATTTAAAATTTTTATTTTAAAGAATTTTGTTGGAAAATGTGCCAGAATTTAAAATTTTCAATTTTAAATAATATTAAAGCCACTGAAAATAGTCAATTTTCAAACGACATCTGTTTTCGACGAAACCACTTTTGTCGGGACCGGAATGTCAAATTATTGCTAGGTTTCAATTTTTAGAATTTTCCGAGCTAATATGTGAGCGTGGCAAAAGAAACTGTGTTTTGTCAATTTCGGTCAAATTTAATCAGCTTAAAAATAGCCATTTTTCAAACAGTCTCAGAATTCGACGAAATTAGTCTCATTAGAACCGTATCGTCAAACCAAAGCTAAAAATAATTTTTCTGGATTTTTCTGAGGTCATATGTGGCCCCGGTAAATTAAAATGTACAGTTAAATTTAATAAATAAATGATTTAAATATAAAATTAAATAAAACAGGTAGTAGACTTTGGAATTGGGTCTCGAGACCTGTTCCATTGGGTCCGGAACGGGGGTATTTGCCTAGGAACATTTTTCGTTGAATTTAATTTGGAGTTCGTATCGAGAAATTGGATTTTCCTTTGAATTAAATAATTACATAAATAGAAAAATACGGTATAAATACAGGGTATAATACGCTAAACCCTAAATTACATTAGCAGCCGCCGTATTCAACTTCTTCAATGGCCAGAAACATCCTATTTTGATTCTTCAATTTCTTCCCCCACACACCAAATTAAAACGCAAGCCGTATACCAAATCAAAGAGAATTTCGAGCACTACGAGACCATACGGTGATGATCGATTATAGAGGCGTGGTTTGCTGGGAATTTGGGCGTGAAGTTGGACGGTTTGGACTGGATTTCGGGGCGGAGGGCTCGACCGAGCTGGCGCCTGTTGCTGGCGAACGGAGGTGGAGTTCGGGGCTTCCACGTGAGGACGTCTGATCGAACAACGGTGGCTTCAGGTGAGGTGCGTTGGTGGATTTATTTTGATGATGTTGGGTTACGGTTTACAGGCAAAAGGAAGAAGAAGACCAAAAGGAGCGGCCAATTTTCTCTTAAGCAATGTAATTAGTGAATTTAATTAATTAAATTATATAATTATCCATTTAAAAATGTAAACCTTAAAACTATCATATCTCATTCAAATCAAATTGGAATTCGATGATTTCAGGTTCTTTAGAACCGTATTTCCGAGCTCTACAACATGACACTGACTAGAGTTGAAACCAAGTTGATCCAATTGTGACCAAATTTCAGATCTGCAATAAGAACGATGTGAGATTTCTTCTTTTTATATAATTAATTAGTTATTAAATTTACTTGTTATGTGACAATTATGTGTGTATGTCTGAGATCTGTTGTGTGATGATATTGTGGGTAATTTATCTGTTTGTTTGGGTGATACTATGTTGTATTTGAAATGGCCATAAAGGTGAGTCGAATGTTTGTAACTGTTAGCTGGTTGAATTAAACATATTCAACAAAAAAAAAAAAAAAAAAAAAAATTATCACTTTTATGTTTAACATGACATGGGTTGGTGAATTTAGAGTAACGATAAAAAGTATCACTTATATGGTTTGTTATGTTAGAACTGACGACAAGAGAACTTATCACTTATATGGTTGTTGTGGTTTGTGTTAGTTAGATTATGTTAGACATCTTTGTTAATTATAGTATAAAGCATAAAATTTACATTTTTGTTAATTTTATTATAAAGGAGAAAATTTACATTGTTGGTAATTAGATTTAAAAGGGACCAAATTAACGTTTTTGTTAATTAAATCATATTGGACAAAAATTAACTCTTTTGTTAATTGGATTTAACCAAAATCAACATTTTGTTTATATAAAAAGGAATTTTACTAAATTTTCATGCCTTGTATACTAAAGTGAGAAATTCTATTTCTTTTCTTTTATATAATTAAAATTACTTAATTATGAAACGTATCTAGAATTGATGTCATAAAATAATACGCTATAGTATTCTGTGAAATTTCCATACGTGATTTGATTAATGATTTTTGTGTTATTTGTTGTTAATTACCAATTGTGTTAAACCACCACGTTGGGTTATTTGTTTGTTAATTATCAATTGTGTTAAACCACTAGGTTGTGTTATTTGTTTGTTTAATTACAAATTGTGTTAAATCAAATCATGATGTTATCTTAGGATCGAAATATGAACATACCACTTTGATATTATGTTAGAATTTCATTTATGATAAAATCCATGAATGTCATTTATGTTAAATTCCAAATGGTCATTTATGTTAGAAGTTCATATATGTTAAAATTCTTGAGTGTCATTTATGTTAAAAATATTATAATGCCATTTATTTAAAATGTAATTAGACGAGAATGTCATTGAATCATAATACATATAAAAGCATTGATTTTATTTTGTCAAGATTTACATTAAATTGTTGACATATAAAAACATTGATTCTATTTGTCAAAATTACATTGATTTTTATTTGACAAATATAACCTTGAATTGTTTGCATATAAAAGAATTGATTTTTATTTGTCAAGCTATACTTTGAAAAATAAATTTGTTCTTTTATGTTCATCTACAAGAGAAAATATACTTTGGGAAAAAAAAAAAACTATTCTTTTCTTTGCATTCTCAATGCAAGTATACCTTAAAATTAAAGTTTGTCCCCTTATTTGCATTCACTAAAGCATATGCACATCGGATTAAAATTTACTCTTTTATTTACATTCACCAATGTAATATGCATTGAAATTAAATGTGGTTCCTTTATTTGCATCCACCAATGCAATTATAACATAGGAAGATAAGTTATATTTTTATTTGTGTTCGTGAAGGCAAATATAACATAGAAATATAAGTTTTACTTTTTATTTGCATTCTCCAATGCGAATATACATTGAGAAAAAAAATGTTCTTTTATTTGCTTCCTCCGTTGTAAATGAACATTAAAAGGAATAAGGGCATTTGTTTGCAAATTCTAAATGCAAACATATAATCAGCGCTATGGTTGAACATGAAAAGATAAAAGTAGATTTATAATTAGTAACAGTTAATTATAATCATAATTTTAGCGTTATTGGAATGTATGAAATACAGGTATATAACTAGCGTTATTGAAATTTATGAAATGTAGCCATATTTTCACCGTTATTAATTAATATGAATTATAACTTTATTTTTACCGTTGTTAATAAAGATGAGTTATAATCATATTTTTACCGTTTTCAATAAAAATAAAGCGTAGTCTTATTTTTACAATTCTTAATAAAATTTAGTTATAAGTTCCTTTTTACCGTAGTTAATAAAAACGAGTTATAAGTTTATTTTTACCATTGTTAATAGGAATGGATGGAAAGTTTATATTTTCATGTAATACAAGAACGGTGTAAAAGTTAACAATAAATATGGAAAGTAGATTAGAGTTTGCGAACAAAAATATGCTTTATGCAATAACATACATTAGTTAAATTATTATTTTTGTCGCATTAGAGTTTGCGGACAAAAATATGCTTTATGTAAAAATAAACATTTAGGTAAATAGAAAAGTGAGAGACAAAATACCCATTTTGTTTAAATAGAATTAATGAAATAGTAAGATAAGAATTTAAGAATTATATTTTTCAATGTAATTAGAAAGGAATAAAAAGAATTACATTATTCAATATAAAGAAAAAGAATGCTTAAACCCGAGGTTGGATTGAGTTGTGATGTAAATCTGCCCGGACCCGCCCGGCTGTCCAGTAGTCACAACAATACCTATCCAATGTGAGAGGTTAAAGCATATATATTAATTTTCTAAATTTACATTTTATATATGTAAATTACTTCAAAATATTTATGATAAATAAATAAAATATAGACAAAGGAAGACATATATATTTACATTAGGTAAATAAGAGATTAAATAAATTACATTTTTATATGTAATTAAAAGAATATATTTTACACTGTAAAGAAATTTACATTTATATGTAATTAAGATTATAAGAAATAAAATTTACATTTTTATGTAATTAAGATTATAAGGAATAAAATTACATTTTATGTAATTAAGAATAAATAGAAATTATAGAACAAATATGTGAATAAGAATTTATTTACATTTTCTTATGTATATAAAAAGAATCAAATAATAATTATGTGAATAAGTATTTATTTACATTTTTCTTATGTAAATAAAAAAAAAGAATCAATTTGTAAATAGTAATTATTAACATTTTCTTATGTAAATAATAAAAAGAAAGGTTAGAAAAGAACTTACATAAGATATTCTTTTTATGTTAAAAGGGAATATTAGAAAGGAATTAAAGAAATACAATTATTTACATTTGCTATGTAAATAGGATTTGCAAAGGAAATTGAAACCATTTATTTACAAATAGTGTAAATAAATATGAATAAGAAATTAGGTACATTTATTTACAATTAATGTAAGTAAATATAACAAAAGTAAAAGTAAAACATTTATTTACATTTAGGTAAATAAGTAAGAAAAAGATAAGAATACATTTATTTACATTTAGTGTAAACAAAACAGAGTTATTAAAAATGATATTTTTATCGTCATTTTAGATGCGATAAAAAGAATAGACTTTTGAAATTGGAATAGTCAAACGATTTATATTTATATATATATATAAATATAAATTATAAATTAAACGGAATGCGCGCGGCAGTTCGCGTATCGGCAATCGTAACTTTAAACGGTTATACAGAGAGATCCGACCGTCGGATTTTCCCAAAACTGGAGCCGTTTGGACCGCTTTGGGAAGATCTTTCCAATGACATAAATTTTGCCAAAATCCAACGGTTAGATTTCAAGATATGTGTAAATCAAATTTGGTTGAAAACAACGCCAGGGTCGCCCATTTTCCCGAAGCGTCGTTAAATTAATTTAGGCTATTTTTATATAAATAAAAATAGCGATAGATCGTTATCAAATATCAATAACGATATGAAATGTTTTCAAATTATATATATATATATGCGAGAATCATTTGAAAAGACCGAGTTCAATCTCATTTCAAATGATTACACGACGTTCTAAATCTAAGAGTTGAAGACGGCGATTGAAGACCGACGATCTTCACATCGAATGGGTAACTAGTGTTGAGGTCCTTGATTGATTTGCTCCCAAGATGGGGCTAAGATGGTAGTTATCCAGACGTAGTGTTGATTTGTACGGATTTGACTTTCGTCCAGACCCAGGGCATAAGTTTATAAATGGAATGTATGTCTGACGTTGTAGTCCTTTATACTACATTCGTTGATCTCTGTTAATACATATCTGCTTGGTGGTTAACACTCTTCTCTGAGACATATGAGCTTAGAGGTTATATATTGGCAGAAATCAATGGTATAGTATGGACTGACAATGTGGCATGCTAAGATGCATTGATCAAGGCTTTTGTTGAAAAGCAGGCCTTGTGGTTGATGATCAAAGCACGGCCTGTTTAGGCGTAGCTTTGTGTATAGCGTGACTTCGCGAGCCTCACACCCCGGTATGAGTCAAAAACGGGATACGGACTGCAGGGAGTGCACACGTTTCTTTCTAGCTAGAGTGGTGTCAGTGACCTACCAGCCCTGACATTTTACTTATGTGGATGATGGATTTTGAGGCGCCTCGTTATTTTTATAGGCCGTTGGTGGTCATACTATAGGTCCAAAGGGACCGGGAAGCGTGTGTTCAGGCATAACTAATCCACTGCCCATAGGCGGGGACCGGCCCTGAAGATCCAAGGGTTCACTGCGGGGGATCCTGAGGCATTTGCTAGAGTGTCTCGAATCGGAGAGGAGCTTGCCCCTAGCCTCGACTCATGATGGAATCCAAATTTCCAATACGCCCTTGCGGTTTTGATTGTAGAACTAGTATTGGCGACATGCTATATGGTAACCATGCCGTCTAGGATTGATACTTATGATTCAAATGTTTTTATTTAAAACATATACACACTAGTAGTAATCCGTTTTACGTATTTAGCATCTTTTGACCATTATAAGGTAAAACCCTATCCTCTGGTGTGCGTTGCATTGTGTGATGGGACCTGGGTCTTATAATGGTTTCATTTTTCCAAAAAGACATTGCGTTATTTCTCGATTTACTTTGGTTTATGCACTGGCAATCCATAGGAGTAAACCCGTTCCGAGAAAGTGGCGTGGTCCTTGGATTTGTCTTATTAGTTATATTAGTTTAGAATTCTCACACCAGTCCCATGACTGACTCGTAGTTTGTTTCACTTTGCAAACTCGGGTGCCCTCTTTTCCACACGGGCAGTCGAGTAGCTTTTTGCAGATATCTATTCTTTTAGCAGGATCCTGGATCGAAGCCTAAAGCTGTGTCCAGAGCTTAGTAGTCTTCCGCTGTTTACTGTATTTTATTTAATGTATTAAATCTTTTGTAGTTTATCTTCCGCTGTAATTTTATTTCAATGTACTCTGATATATTTTGTACTCTGATGTAACATTATTATAATGTAATAAAAGTCTGCTGTTATGGTTCTGATGTATTGTATTCCCAAAGTTAAAGTATTCAAAGATTTCCAACCTTTGGGTCAGACCTGTGTGGTTTATGGTCGATTCAAAGAGCGGGAATTTCCGGGTCTTTACAGGTTCAGTGGATCCTCAACCATAATTTGAAACGTAAAGAAATATTGACTGCTATTGCTAAACCCACACACAACTGGATGTGGAAAACAATGCTCAAAATAAGGGAAAAAGTGATCCACAATCTATGATATCATTACCAGCTAACAGCGATGCAAAGTTCTAGTTAACTCGACACTACAACAAATTGTGGTTTAAATAGCAGTTTTGAACAGCGTTTCCGCATTTGGGTGATTACACGCTTCGAAAATAAAGGTTTCAAACGCTATTCGGGAGGCATATCCCATTACTCAACGCTATTCAGGGGGAGAGGGCAGTAAATAAATTAATTTGTGCGGGAACTAAAATAAACGCGCTTTTGCCCTTCTACGGAAAACGACGTTCCTTGTTTACTCTGTTGCCTGTGCCTCTATCTTCAAATCCAGAAGCCGACATGTCCCGCATCTCGATCTCTCCAAATCGCCCTCATTCAAAATCGCCACCATTAATCAATAGCTGATCCCGCATCTCTCTAACTAATCCCTACATCGTTCAACAAAATCATGAACCGAGAATCGCAAATCCAAAATTGGGAATCGAGAATCGCAATTCCAAAATCGCGAACTGAGAATCGCAGTTCCAAAATCGCAAAAGGGCACCACAGGTTGTACAAATTTTTTTTCTTCACTGTTCTGTCTATTGATATTTAGTTTGTTTAATACTAGTGCTTAACTCATGTTATTGCTAGTTGGAACATGAGAGGCCTTCTCAAGCCTAATAGATATAGATAAATATATAAAGTAATAAATAAGTACAGTATTGGTTGTTTTGATATATTAGCGGACAAGATGAAATTTAATGAAATTGCTAACTAAATAGGAAGATGGTAATAGTTGGGTGATTACCGGTTATGTATCATGCTACTATAAAGGTAGAATATTCATTGTATATTGATTTAGAAATGTGGATAACAAACACTGTTATTACGAGCGACCAACATGCCACGTCGGAGATTATGAATAAAAGAGGTTTTAGCTGTAATTACACTTTTGTGTATGGTCATAGCTTTGAATTTTAAGGAAAAATATGGGAGTACTTGGTAGATGATGCTATAACCATTTATAAGGCTTTGATAATATCATATGACTTTAATTACATAAGATTTGCCAATGAAAAGGAGGTGGAAAGCAACCTATCAACATAGTTTATCGGAGATTGACTCTTGGATGCTTAAAGTAGGTATGCATGAACTCATAATACAAGGCATTCAGTATTCTTAGTGCCCTGGGATGAATAGAGATATTTGTACTACATATTTGCATTTTGAAGAGATATTTTTAATATTATAATGTTATTTATAATTAAATATTTCTAAACCAAGATATTGTTATTTCAAATTAATAACTCTTTTTTTTAAGCAGGAATATAAAAAATAATATAATTCAATATTATGAGGCATTTTAGTCATTTTTCATTTTTATGCATAACATTAATTTTCAATTTATAGCTCTCTAATTCTTGAATTCACTTGGTTCAAGTGGGTTTCCACAAGATAAACCACTGCTAAATTATGAAATTAAGATCTTTAAGTAGCATCTCTAATAATGCTATCAAGAAATATTGGTTTGAAAATAAAATAGGGCATTACAACTAGATTAACGTATTCTATGAATAGAGGAATCAAATAAATTTCCCAAGTTGGTTATTATGATTTCAGTACTTATCGACTTAGCACAAAAGATCTATGCTTTATTCTTTTTTTTTTTGTGAAGCATTCATCATTGCAAATTGTTGCTTTCAGCTACATTAATTGGTTAATATCTTCGTGTCAATTAACATTAGGGTTGCCTTCAGCAAAGCATCCTCGTTGGATGCACCTTCAATACTATATTGTGCAGCCAAAACAGAGAAAAAAGTGATCAGGCGTAGAAGTCAAGATCTAGAATGAGGACAATGTAGAACTGGTGCAGCAAGGTGTATTTACAATTAGCTTTGTCAATGGAATCTTCTACGCCATTGCATTATTAAAAAGAAAAAAAAAGACCTGAAGAAAGTTTAAATATGGACATTAATGAATAACCTATTAACGTATGAAACTGCACCTCTTTAGTGCTTTGACTTGCACCCTGTTACACGTCCTTGTCCACATCACCAATACTTTGGCTTGTACGCTGAATAGCTGCGCAAAGTAAATTATCTTTATTACTAATGTTATTAGTAACCATTATTTTGAAATGCCTTGTATTTTGAGTTCATGCACACCTAATATTATAGTATTTTGTAATATTACAAAATATCTCTCTTCAATATACATTTTGAGTATAGCAATATATATTAATAATTTTGAATATTAATTGCATAATTATTATATATATATATAATATATATTGTTTTGAGTTCATGCACAATTATTCTCTCTCTCTCTCTCTCTCTATATATATATATATATATTCTAGCATATGAACTCCTAATATGGTCCCACCACCATATTACTTCATCTCCTATACATCCCTCAGCTGCAAAAATTTCCCTACAATCCATGCTATTTTTTCATCTTCGACTTCTGTTTGTTCTTCTCTATTCGTTGTACTACTGCACTATCATTAATTGTTGAATCTTTATTTGTAGTAGTTGAGTCAGCATTCCCTTGCACCCAAGGGTCGGCAATTAGAATATGGATATGTTAAAAAATACACAACAATATAGTTAAGAAAACGAAAACAATAATTTGGTACTGTTTCCATTGAAACATCTATCATTTAGATTATTTACTGTTAAGCAGAAGTGGTAGTGTGGGGCATCACCAAAATGAAACCTAAAAATAGTTAGCGTGTCATTTTGTTAATACCTTGATGTCCAAAGACATTTGGTCATATAAGGAGTAAGTTAAAAAATCACAATCATATAAATTATAAAGGCTCTCACTCACAAGGGCGGATTTGGCCCTGGGCTGCAGCCCAGGGTAAAAAAAAGAAATTTGCAGTAAAAAAAATGTTTTTTCAATTTCCATAATTTTTAGCAGCGCAGGGAGAAAGCCATACATAGGTGATTGGTCGACGGGGGCATAGGGATTCCGGATGCGTGGGATGTTAATCTAAGAAATCGTGTGACTGTAGCATTTCCTGCCGCCTTCAACTCTCTCGTTAAAATTATTGTTTTTCGCTGGTGACCGTAATAACCTTCCATGTGCCGCTCAAGCTTGTTGAAGATTAACGTTGTTATTCATCTCTGATAAAGGTCACCGCTTTTTATTGCTTATTTTAATGATCGGATTTTGACTGTGTTTTGATGCTAATCTTCATATTATTGAGGTCTAGGGTTTAGAAAACATTGAGCCGCTAGTTTTCTTAATTCTTTTATATACTTTATTTGAAAAGTTCTAGAGCAGTTAACCTATACATTCTTTGACTTTCTATCTTAGCCTATTATTGTAAAATTCATAGCCATGATACATCTTACGGAGCAATAACTGAGTTAAAGAGGATTTTAAATATTCTAACATTGTGCTCATTTAAATATTCAACGTACAATTAAGTTAACTTTGTTTGCGTTAATTAGATACATTGCTCCTTACTTCATTTAAATATTCAACAATGTTATTTTCTCAATGTCCAAATTAAAATGCATTGCTGTCAAACTGTAAATTGTTGTAATTTTATATTCAATTAAATTTATCTAAATATAATCATCCAGTAACTGCTAATTGTAAAAGCAATATATTGCTGTCAAATAATCATGTTTAGCCATGCATCTTCTTTACTAATGTATTGTTGTCAAAATAACAAGTTACATTACTAAAACGTGAATTGTGACATTGATGCTAGCTATTAAGAGTTTTCTACTTCTTTTCATATGTGTCTTATAGTAATAATATAGAAAACACTATATATAAAAAGTTAAAATTAAAATATAAAAATCAGCCCACCCCTTTGTTTATTCCTGGATCCGCCCTTGCTCACTCACATGTGAAAGTTTAAGATTATGATGTCAAATTGGAGGAGCAGTAAGTGGAGGCTATTAACAAAGGATAATCCACATGATCCATCAATCCCTAAATTTACCAAAAATTTAGTGAAAAATTATCTGCTAGATATTGCTTATTTCAACTCATGAGATATTAAATAGAATGCACAGGTAAAAATGTTATTTATTTTATACTGAAGAGTTAGTGCTCACTTATTATAGGAAAAACAACAACGAGCATATGACAGTATTGTCAAATATTTACTTACTTAACATTCAGTTTGCATTAAACTAGGAAAAAAATTTGTTGGCTTGTTCCTTTTAGTAGACATTAGAAAGGGAAAAAGTGTATTCAGTTATAATAGCAAGAATATTATTACTATCAGTGGTAAAAGGAAAATGTATAAATAAGGAAGGCAACATTTATTGCTTGGATGTATGAATTTCAGTGTTAGTTCATGCTGTTAGGGTAAAAATAACAATATCATTCATCACAGAAGTAATAAAAGAACTGAATTTTGTGGAGTCGGATTCAATTAGTTATGGCAAGTAGCATAACTCGTAGATTACTTACTCCTTCGTCACTGATTTTGAAAACACAGAATAAATGATGTTTTGTGAATATGTAGTAAATTTGTCATTTTGTATATAGGTCGGAAGAGACATTAGCAAGAGGGTGACTAAAGTATGGTGGCAAGAAGGAGATGCGGCCTGGTTCAGGAGGAGTCAGTGCATAGGCAGTAGGACTACAGGTAGTGATGATGAAAAGAAGGCAGTGGTGGTGGGTAGTCAGCTACAATTTGAGGCAGTTGAGAAGGCTCAATTGCTTCGTTGAAGTGGACTGACTAAAGGTAGAGAATAGGCGGTTGCGAGTTAGTTGTAGTCATGCTGTGGAGAAGAGGAGAGTGGGAATGGGGAAAGGACTAAATGACAGAGCTGAGGTGTTTCTAGGTGGAGGGGAGGAGAAGATGGGGGCATTTTTGGTGGTGAAAAGTGGCAGAGAAGGTTCAGGTTCAGGTGGTGTTTCAAGGCTTGGATGAAGGAGGCAGGTGGAGTCCTAGCACGGGTTTTGTTAGCTTCCGGGCAGAGGGAGGACTGAAACAGTGGAAGGAGGTAGTGTGGGTCTTGTTAGCTTCGTTGCATCATTTAGAAGCTGGGTGCAGTTGGTATCTTATTATTAGTTCTTGATTTTGTTTTGTACTTGTGTTATGCATTGTTTTAACTGATCAATGAGTTTGTTTTGAACAGACAAAGCATTGGATTCTCTAGAGGAGCTTCTATTTACAGAGGAGTTACCAGGTATTTTCCAATTGTTTTGATAAAGATAAGAGAGAAAATTACACTGGTAATTAATTTGGCTTGTCTATTTATAGACATTATCAACACGGTCGATGGCAAGCAAGAATCGGTAGAGTAGCGGGGAATAAAGATCTCGATCTTGGAACATTAAGTATGTTTCTTTCTTTTTAACTTTCTTTTCTTCAAATATCCATTTTTTCCTGCTTTAATAATAATGTTTTTCTTTTAAAAGTCATCAGTCGGGGTAAGCTTAAAAAAGGAAGACTTTTCTGGGGTTAATATTATATTTTATAGTATCACAGTTTAATGACTTATCTTAAAATCACGCAAAGAAAGAAATTATCCTGGGCACCAAAAAGACCGTGTTGCCTTCGGTTTTACAAGTCCACCTTTGTCTATTTGCAGCTTTGAGAAGAATTAAACAGTGTTGTCATACACAGTAAGTGTATACGAGAGATTTAAACATGACACGGTTACATAGCTTAATCACAATTTCTATGGTAAACTATGTGTCATTATAATGTCCTACCAATACAAACTATGTGTCAGTTATTATGATGATGGAAAGCACTAAGAAGTCTTCTTCTAATGGTCAGCTACTGTGTGTTATTGTTCTTTACCGTCTACTTATTGAAGTTTTGTGTTTTCATCTAATTATTTTAATGTGAGCTTTGGATTCTTCGATTCATGAGTTGTTTGATGATGTATTTAGGTCGGGTGACTGGTCAGTTTTCGGTGCTGACATGGTTTATCTGAATTTCTCTTGTCATTTCCGTTTTAAAGGGGCTATGCATGCATTCTATATGCATGTTCACTCTTTATTTCAGCCTACCCTTGATTATTTCAATCCCAATTCTTTGGAGAAGTTGGATTTTTCTACATTGTTTGATGTACTGAGTTCATTTCAATGGATTTAGTCCGTAATTTGAAAAAGCTGCTAGTGGGTTTTTTTATTGATTCTTGCTGTGGTTATAGTAGATTTTTTGATGAGTCGGAAGATTTATTGAATTCTGTTGTGACCATGGTTCGAAATTCCGGCCGGCACGCTGGAATTCCGACCATCTCAGTCCGGTTCCGATTCCGGCGATGACCGGACCGGAATTCGAACAAAAAACCGTTTTCGGTCCTTGCCTTCAAAAGGAAAGTTAAAAGAAAAAACTTCAGACTGCGCAGAGGAAGAGAGATGGAATTGAGCTGGAATGGAAGGCATAATCGAGCTGAAATTGGGAGATGAAAAGAGGTGAAATTTGGAAGGAGAAGAAAGAAAAGCTGATTCTTGTGGAAGAAAACGGGCTGTAATTTTATTTCGTGAAGTAGCAGCCTTATTTTGTTCCTTATTGGACCTTGTTCCTTGGGATTTCGTGTGTGTATATATCTTTGACCGACTATTTGATTAGTGTGAATTAACTAGTTTAGATTATTGTTTTACGCTACTCTTTAACTTAGTTTAAATTAATAGTTTTTAATATTCAGGCAACTCATTACGTGCGAATTAACTAGTTTAGATTATTGTTTTACGCTACTTTTTAACTTAGTTTAAATTAATAGTTTTTAATAATTCAGGCAACTCATTATGAAAATTCCGAGTAACTTGAGACCACTTAAGAAAAAAATGTGCATGAATCGAAATAGAATTTCCGAGATTTTAAAAAAGGAACCGAAATGTCAAATTTTCTCAATGATGAAGACGAAAAAGAAAAACGAAATTCTAAATCTTGAATAGAATTGAAAAACATCGGAATTGTCAAACTGGAATTAAACCGAAATTTCCGTTCGTACATGCAACGCTCGATGAATACACCCAACTAATCCCCCCTCCATCTCCTCCTAAATAAATTACTCACAACCCCCCTCCCCCTATCCCATCATTAAACTTCTCCCTATGTATACACCTTCTCCCTTCTTCCCGTCTCTCCTAAACCTCAAATCCATTCAATCTTAGCTGACGCACTCTATAAACAAAAATAAAAATGGTGTTCTTCTGCTTCCTGGTGGATCAGAGAAGGCAGGTGAGAAGCAGCAAGCCGGTCGCCGGAATATGCTCTCGTTGCAGCGGATGCGCCAGCGTCGCCGATATGGAGACCGCCATCCGCTTCTGTTACGTCCACGTCTACCGCAAGCTTTGGCGTGCTATTATCTGAACTTTCTGTGGTGCCACCCTCAAGACTTACCTATAGAACAATACCACACGGGATTCATTAATCTTCCTAATCATACTACTAATTGCCATGTAATTGTGCATTTGAGTCGACCAAAGTATACATGATTTGTGTAGATATATACATGTATAATGAAATTGGGATTGGGGCTGAATTTCTACATATCTAATAATGTTCTTAAGAGTTGTATGTATCATTTATCATGTATGTATGCATATCAGTGAAGTTAACGTATTTAATTATATTTCTATAGCCATTATACAATGGATTTAAATAACTGTTATTAGATTCTTGCATTATAGTATGCACAAAATCCATGAGTCATAACACATGATTCTCTGGCCATAAGAACATTGCATGTAAAGTTACCATTTACGAGCATAAATTTTGTACACTTATCAATGTATTAGTCTGAAGTGTTTCATATGTCAATTTTAACCAATTATTATGTTCATATTTCATACGTTAGTTATATATCATTTTGATTCATCAGAATATGTTGTGTCTGCAGATAAATACAAGAGCTTTGACAACCATTACATACAGTGCCATTGGTATTCGAAGTAGAATATTAGACCCAAAAAATAGTGGTGTGTTCTGTGCAAAACCGTGTATCCTCAGTTCCTAAATATTCAGATTCATGTGTGTGTATTTTTTTATATATAATTTTCTTTTTGACTTTTGAGATATCTATTTAGGATTTTTGGCTGGCATGTGTTAGCTTTTGCTTTTGTCGCAACTTTAGAATGTTGAGTTACAGAAAAATTATAATCCATTAGTAACCTAATTGGAATTAAATATATGATAAACTTGATCCTACAAGGTGCATCTTGCACTGCAGTATATAGATACTTAAAATCTGTGTTTCCACATTGTTAATTTTGATAATTTATCATATCATGTTTTCATTATATATTAGATTTATTTAGCTCATTCCAACCAGTTTACACATGGTCAAAAAATCTGTGTTCTCGATGGTCGCTCATATATCATGCAAGGAGATGGAAAAAACAAGATGTGCACGCACCTATCTATATGCGGAAGTGCTTTTTTTTTGAACAACGTAAAAAGTATTTTGGCCCAAAGCCCAATCGGGTAATCACATACAAAACCCGACACAAAAACATAACACCCCATCGTCTCTCATTCACCTAACCCTAGCCGCCACTCTACAAATCTCTACTTCAACAATGGTAGACGACAAGGGAGAAACATCTCAAATCGTCGCACACCGAGCTTTATGGTGGCTTCCTTACTTCCTCCTCCCTCTTGTTGTTCTCCGCTGTAATGCTAGGATCCAGAAAATCGTCTCTAGTCCTATTATCAGCTTCGCTCTTCTTCCTATCAACAGATCTGGAGTCTCTGGTACTGATAATGCTATCATTCATCCTTCTTTGACTCTTTGTGCTTCTAGCTTCCTTTCCGTCTCTAGATCTACTGCTTTCCCCATTACTCCAGCAAGATAAGTGATAAATCTGACCGTTAAGTTCGCTTTTGTAATGATTTCTGTCTATTCTAGTTAGGAACTGATATGATTGATTCCCGTCTTTCTTGTGAAGAAGATTTGATCGATCTGGATCACTACTGGTTTGGATTTGTATCCCCTTCCCTGTAGCATGTAAGAAATTAACATCATAATCCATTTTATTAAAAAAACACGCACTGTTATTATTGCTATCCTGTTTACTTCCCTTTGCATTCAGATTGTTACAGGTATTGGGAAAGCAACCTCCAGGAAGGACGTCAGAAAGATCTTCTGTCTCAATATAGTCTGGATTTGTGTTAATATAGCCATGAGAACTAACTGTGAGACTACTATCTCTCATGTTCTTGCTAATAGGATCATTGCTGTTTGGAGCTTGATCCCTATTCTCTGCAATGGGTAAGTGGCCCAAATTACTATTCAGATTGCAATTAAAAAAACTAGAATTGAAGCAGTAATTCTGTTTACTCCCCTTGCAGTTATTCTCTTTGTAGAGAAGAGTGGATCTGTCTTCATGAGGAAAGTCATTAGTTCCAGCTTGCTTGTTTCTTCCATCTTCATGTATGAAGTGTCTTTTATTGCTGAGCTTACAATTGAGTATGAAATCCTCAACTTGATTATCTAAGCTAGCATCTTTATTAAGCTGATTATGATTACTATCCTGCTTGTGCAAGTTAACTTTTTTCAAAATAATCTGGCAATCAGTTATTATACAATTCAAAAGCTGAGTACCACTAGAAACTTTGTTAGTGTGAATTCTCTGATTCCTTTCTTTCCATATATAAAATACAACAGCTGATAACATTATGCATGCTTTTCTAAAACTATAAGACTTAGGTTTAAAGAACTTTAAAATGTAATCTATACTACTCCTAATGTCTAGAGTAGGAATAGAATTATTAAAACCTAAAGAACTTTTAATATTAAACCATATGAATTGAGAGAATGGGCATTCAAAAAACAGATGATTAGCACTTTCAGTGTCAAATTTGCAAAATAAACAATGTTTGTCAGAGTTAGGGTTCCATTTGCAACACCTATCTCTGGTTGGAAGTTTGTTTTGCAAAGCAAAGTAGGTACAATGAGCCATTTTGGGGCAATTAAATTTGCACCACACCACCTTGTGCCAATCCACTTCTGTTTCCTCACCTCTAAGGAATTCCCATGTTTTTTTGAAAGAAAATTTGCCTTTTCAGCAGAATTTCCACTCCCAAACATCCCTATGGCCATTCTGATCAATCCTAATATCTTGAATAGCATTTTTAAATATAGCAGCAGCAGAACAGTTATGTAAGTTCCATCTATTATTAAGGATAATATTTTGCACTTTATCAGTAACACCTCCTAATAAATATAAATTATTCCAGCCAAGTAGGTCAACAAGCGAGTTACCATGAATCCAGGGGTCAAACCACATACTTGTTTGACTACCATCAGTCAATGTTCTCTTAATAAATGCGGAAGTGCTTTATCTGTGATGCGGGAAGAAAGAAACAAGAAACTAGAGAGAGAATGGCAAGGAGTAGGCTGGTTTTTGAGCTTGGTATTCTTTTGGCCATCTCTTCCAAGTTTTGCTATACAAATTTTGCTCCCATATTGCAAGCACCTGAGCAATAATATGATTTTTGTCATTTTGCCCCCATATTGCAAGAAGCAGTGCAAAGTTCTGCTAAAAAATTTGCTCCAATATCCCATACTACAAAAAATGATATATTATACTATAAATTTTGCTCTAGTTCTTGCAATAATATGCAGTTGTTTATTTGAATACAAAGTTATTATTTTAATTCCTTAGCTAGTTAAATCACATGAGCGTATTCTAACTGTAAATTTTGTTATGGTTCTTGTAATATGGGAGGTTGGTTAATGTATGGAGGCAGATGGTACGCAGCAGATGATGTTTTAGAAAGTTTGTTAGAGGGAGATGCAGGGTGAATTTATGAGGATAGGATAGCGACGTTGGTTTTAAATGAACAACAGGAAGTTTTGAGTTTCTTAATTTACTGGTCGGGAATAGATGATGGGAAATTTGAGCAAGAAAAATACAACTTCAACGGAAAAAAACAAAAACATATAGACAGATATATTACATGATTAGAGAGCATTACTACTGTTCCTTTATTTATAAGCACTTCCCCCATATTACATGCACCTTTCAACTGTGTTCATATTACAAACAACTGTATTGGCTGAAATAAAGATATCTTGTAATTGTATATGTGACGTAAAAAATGAACACAACAGGTTCAGAAAAACCGAATTGCATATGTGTATATCAGAATTGTATATGTGATGTATATATGCAAGTTTAAATATTTTGAACTAAATATTGCTTATTTTTGTTGTAACAGGACCAAATTGCAGAAAATATCAAAAGCAAAGCAAGAGTTAATCATGCATTTGACTACTTTGTAAGTAACTTGTTATTGCAAGCATGTATGACATATTATGAACATGGAAGAGTTGATCAAACAATATGCATGAGTTGTTAAGTTTGAATATGTGAGAAGTAGTTTGAATTAGATATATGAAATATTAAGTTTGAATATATGAATGTTGTTTGAATGATATGTGTGAAATATTATGTTGTAGTTCATATGTTTGTTGTATGTGAAAATGTGTTATGTTTGTATACATTTGAGAAATAGATAATGAAATATATGAACGTTATTTGAATGATATGTATGTATTTAAAAGTAACGAAAGAATAGAAATGGTGGTACGCAAACAACAAATGTTATGGAAATTGTATCTGAGAGTATAGCGTTTATAAAACGTTGTCAAATTATGCGATAAACGCTATAGGAATAAACAGAAGAAACGCTATCATAGGTATCAGTTGGGTAGGAATTCATATAGCGTTTTTGTTTAATAGCAAAGGTAAAGCGCTATTGAATTTTAATTTTTCATAGCGTTTTCCTCAGTGCTATTTAAAACTGATGGTCTAACATAGCATGTCGTTACATAGCGTTCTCTGAAACGCTATCTATGACTGCAATAGCGTTTTTGAAATGCTATAAAATCGCTTTTTTGTTGTAGTGCTCCCTGGCTCGAGACTAGGATGTTTTTACATAAGAAATTTGAATATAATAACATCCTAAATTGTGGCATACCGCTGAATGCCAAGGCCACATCTTACATACAAAATGGGAAATTAAATTTGCCTCGAACTAGTAGCACTATAATAAATACGATGTGGCAGCAGATTGGAGGAGCTTCGTATACTTTCTTGCAATAGGAGGAGTACGTCTGGATGAGGGAGAAACTAAAATATCAAAAATCTGTAATATACAAAGCTCTAATGGGCAAAAATCAGCAACGCAGCTGTCCATGGTTCAGAACAATACAGAACTCAAAATCGAACGAAAAGCTTAATTACATGCTCTAGAAAATATGTACGAATGGAATACATACTCTATCAAACTTAGTGCGCAAAGGAATGAATGTGTCTAATACGTATATCTACTATAGATCAGGTGAGGAAAACACGCAGCATTTTTTTTACATGCTCATACACACACTTCCTTTGGGGGAAGATCAAAGAACGAGAAGGATATCCGACACCGATGATTTATAATAAAAGAGAATGGATGACAGTATTCAAGGCAACCAGATGGAAGCAAGCTTCTACGTATGAGCTGTTACTTATGATCAAGGTACGATCAAGGAAGTATAGAAAGAAAGAAACCAAAGAATATTCAATGGGAAGAAGGAAAGTTGGCTACATATATATCATGCTATTTGCAGTGGCATTCGCAATAAAATTATGTTGTCTCCATTTGGTTTTGACATCACTATTGGAAAAAAAAATGGGACTAATCATCCCCTCATTTTTATGGTTCTGGTTTTTTCTTTTTATTAGTTTTTGTTTTTTAAACATGTTTATGTTGTAAGAATTTCTTATAAAACAAATAAAATGGTAGGGGCCATTTAACCCTACAGGCTTTGCCAAAAAAACAAGCAAACAAATCTTCTATGACCCAAACAAATGGGGGGTCGATCGCCCATTTGAGTGAGGGGTAGGTTAAAGGCTAATTTATTTCGGGTTTTTATATAGTTTTGCTTAACCAGAACGTCCAGATTTTGTACAACTAATCCTGCGGTCAACATACACACTAGCAACTATAGAAAGACACCTATCCTCTACCTTAAACTCCACATTTCATTCTCTTCTATGCCTCCGCTTTGTCTCTCTGCCATTTTTCTTAATTCCATAAACATATTAGGTTTCTTCTCTTCTTCAAGCTTATGTTCTATCTCTTTTTAACCAAAATTATTACCTGGATTCTAGAATTAAGTATAGCATGTATACATGAGATTCTAAATTTGATTATTATATATAGGAGGATTTGGAGTATGCTAGTTTAAAAGTCTCAATCCAAATTTGTTAGATTCTGCACTGAATTCACTATTCTTCTCATTCTATCTTTGTGAGTGGAAATTATTTGAGTTTGTTATTTTTATATGTTTTTATAGTGTAGTTTGGATTGTTATGCCTAAAGGGATTTGGATTTACATGAAAAACAAAATATAAAAAACTCCTCTAGATCCCTTATAATTTGCGGAAATGGTCAATCAATTGGTATATATTTGGTTTTGGTTACTGGTATAATAAAAGATAGGCTTTTGGGTGTTGTACAATTTTGATAATGGTATAATTCACTTCCTTGTGAATTATTCATATATATATATATATATATATATATATATATATAGAGAGAGAGAGAGAGAGAGAGAGAGAGAAGCATAAGCCTTGAATATTGTAAATTTAATAGATTTAAGCATATATTTTTAAATAATAGTTTGAACGTATTTTATGTATATCACTAAAGTCTTAAAAATTTTATATATAAAATGATACGAAAAGTGAAGCAGTACCAAAAAGCAGATTTTACATATATATATATATATATATAATATATGGATTATTGAACATCGTCATTCTTTTATTATTGAAATAATGTTTTAAACCTTTGTTACAAGTTATTATGTATATGTTTGTTATTTCCCAGATTTTGATTGAATATGGATATACATATTTATACCATGTTGATGAAGTTAGGGAAATAAACCTGTAAACCTTATTTTGAAGTTAGGATTGACATTTAAACGGCTTAGGGTGTTCCTCATGTGTTCTTGATTTATGTTTTATTTATTATTATTTATAGAATAATTAACATATTATAAATGCATACTAATTTCATATTAAATACGTTCAATTTAGAAAATTAGAAATTAAACGTCCTCATAAGAAATTTGAATGTGTGCGAGTATTTATGGCCTTTATTAGTATTAATGGTATATAGACACAAGGTTAATCCCAACTTATAGTAGAAGCTGCCTGGAACTGACTGCATATCCAACAACTACAAGTTATAATGGTTAATGTGAGAGGTCTAAGTTCCATAAGCCATTATAATTATTACACAAGGATGTGAGGTTAAGCCCAACTTGTAGCAGAAGCCTGCTCGGAACCACCCAACAAATCCAGCGTTTATAATCGGTCGGTTTAATGTAAGATGTCATGTGTATGTATGTATGTATGTGTGTGTGTATATATATATATATATATATGTATATATATTTGTGTGAGTGTGTGTGAAGTAGGCCTAGCTCGAGAGGTTATTAAATGGCTGACCCTATTGTTTGAGTATTAAGTGGTTAGGACTTGGTTCGTTCCTAAGGTATACTCCTTGTTTTAGGGCTAAAGTCATATGACCTGCCCTTATTAAGGTCTTAAGTGGTCATTGGGTCTGTCTTTCTCTTATAAGGTATTAAATGGTCCTACTTAACATGATAGATGTATAAGTAAGGTAGTTCTTCAGAAGTTGTTTTCTCCTTATCTGCGAGCTATGTGAGTGCGTAACTAGGGATGGGCAGTATGAAAATTTCTAAGGAACTGCCTATCTGAAGGAAGTATTAAGTGGCTAGGAGTTCACCTGTAATGGCAGCTAGATAGTAATGCATGGGTCCGTCGGGAGGGTCATAAATAATGATGAGTGTCTACCTAAACCTGGTATATAGTGATAAATTAGTATCTCCTAATTTACATTGAGAGTATATTTAATAATGATGACGATTATAAGACAATGTCTTAAGTGACTAGGGTCGGCAATAGAGACTTTAGAGGTCGAAGAAATCCACCCATAAATATACATATATAATATCCATAAGCAACCAAATAGTAGTCCATTATGTAGGGTATTAAGTGATAATAGAATCTGCCCTTATATATAAACATGTGAGCCTTACGTGACTTTAGAGTAGTCCGCCTAATTAATAGTATATTTGTGTATTGAATTTGTGCAAACACAATTTGAAGAATTTATACTACCAAGTATAGGAAATCAACATCCCTTAAACTTATGTGATTTTCATTCACTAGATGTTGTTAATCTGACTTCCTTCCTCATAATAATTAAACAGGTTAGCAGATGGGAACACTTGAGTTATGGAGAAGACTGGATCATGGCGAAGAAGATTCTATAATTATTATGATTATTATCATGTTTGGTAGTTTATTGTAATCATGAGATATTAATATTGATATACCAAGATATGACAGTTAAAATTTGATGTAATTAACATTATTATGGTTTTATTTAATGGTACACCTATTTTCAGTTATTATGTTTTATCCCTTCCGCTGTGAGATTCTGCTTCGTTTTGAGTTTATCCATTTTTGTGTACTACTCATAGGAACCAACGATCGGTTTAGAATGGATATAACTTCTAATAGTCCTTTTTGATGGTTGAGATTTAGGCCTATTTCAAGCGGGTTAATACATGTGGTATCAAACCATAGGTTACCCATTGCGGCGAGACTATGAGCATGGCATACTTGTTATTTTGGAAAAGTATTATTATATATGTAGATATATATTTATTTTTTATTTAAAGTACGTTTATCTATATAAGGTAGTATATATAGGTCATTTGGGAGAGGAATGACCTTATTTTATGGAAATACCCTAGAAAACGTACAGTGATTTAGCAACTTCCTTATCAATTTAGAAATCGGTAAGCACATAATCGTTGTAAGGACCATAAGGTTGAAGAGTGGAAAGGATCTAAGCTCCTAATTTAATAGGCAGTAAATGGAAATTAAATTGGTGACTTAATTATCATTTATAGGGAGAAATAACTACAAAGAATCTGGAGTAGGTGTCGATTTTGATAACCAGTAAGAAGGAAAAATTCGTGTGCATTGCATAAGAACATTTTGAGTCTAAAGGAAAGACGAAAGTACAGTTTTTGTTAAATGGTATAAAATTTCGTAATAATAAATATGGAAATTTGAAAGAGCACTAAATGGTCAATAAATGAAAGAATATTGAAAACAGAAAATATTAATGGAGTAATTAAGGCCATTTATGCAAAGTTATGAATTTTTGACTTTAAATTAGATAATAAATGTCCATAAGAAGGAGCATTACTTAAAAAGGGTTAAAATGGACATAAAGGACATTTCTAAGGCAACTACTAGGAAATTTAAGAGATGGAATACAGAAGAAAAGAGAAGATTAGAAACAGACTACCATGAAAGAGTGTACATCAATCTTTATTGAAAAGAGAGTAGGTAGAGTAGGGAAGTTTGATGGGAAAAAATAAGTATGTTTTTCCAAACTGGCAACAAGCATGCTAGGAATCCTACAAAAATAATTTTTGGCATATCACTGAACTATTTTGTAAAATTAAATTTTGAAGTGACCATGGAACATTTCATTGATAGTCTCAAGTTATATAATATTTTCATTCAAAAATAAATTGGAAATACAATTTTTGAAAACATCAGTGTTTAGGAGAAATTTTGAAAAGTTTACCATTTCTTTTGTTAGATAAACTGTAAACATAAATTTGAGAGAAAACATAAGATACATTCTTTAAATGGATAAAAGGTTAATGGTAAACCATTAACTCCAAAAGTTTAGATTTATGAGCTTTAATAGAAAGAAATTTAATTCCCTAATAAGCGACAAAGAGTGACAATTTTAAAGGTAAACTAATAATTGTAACATTTTTAAAATTAATGAGATTCTTAATATAGATTTTTTTCTTAAAACAAAGCATGTATGATATTTAGTTCAATAAGCATTATACTCTTCACAAAGATTTATATTTTTGAGAAAAATGCAATATTTGACCTTTTCAGCTTTTGATAAAATATTAAGCACTTATTTTCGAATATGTGCAAGTTTGAATAATAATAATGACCCAAAAATGGTCTGAAAAATATATTTATTCTGTGTAACTGCTAAAATTTCGATTTATAAAAATAACCCTGGAGTAAATAAGGGTGGCAAATTAGGTGAGTCGGAATTTGGTTCTAGGATTAAGTAAGAATAAGTTGCACAACCTAATCTGGAAATTTTAGTGTCAGTTCTAAAGGTTTATATTTTTGAATTTAGGATTTATGGATATTAATTACTAATTTAGTAGGCAATAAATTTATAATTAATAAGAGAATTTATAGAGGACCGATTTAAAGAGAGTTTAATATGAGGAAATGGATGTATCTCTAAACTTGAATGTAATACTCCATATTTTTAAGATAATAAAATAAAAATAACTTAATTAAATATCCATAATAAGTAAAATGGACTGCGCCATTGCGTTCATCTCGAAATTTTGGTCAAGATAGACACCTGGTTTGCGTAAATCGGACATCGTATGAAGAAGTTATTAAGATTTGAATTTTGTATACGCGTAGGGAGAATATATATATATATATATATATATATATATATATATATATATATATATATATATTAAGCTCGCAAATTCAAAAATAGGTCCAGAAATTCGAAATTTGGTTCAAAATTTGAAATTTGGGAAGGCGACAGATTTCCCGCCCAGGGGTGTCTACCCCCTAAAGGGGAGTCGACCCCTGGGTTGACCCACTCAAAGGGGGGTCGACCCCCCTACGGCAGATTTAGGTAGATTCGTTTTTCTGCACGTGGACGGATATCTTACTGGATTAGTTGATTTTAGGCTATAAATAGGACCCTAGACCCATTCTTTTATTCATCTAATTCAATGACGACGATGAAGTACTACTCCAACATAATTTGATCTAGCCTTTTTTTCTTCAACAATTAAGGATTAGACTGATTTAGAGATCTACAAGCCTTCTTCTATCACAGTGAAACTACGATAATTTTAAATCTCTTATCGAAGTAAGGTAATTCCCAGATCTGGCCTATTCTTCAATTCCCTTCTCTTTTCTTCCCTTTTTCTTTTAGTAAAAATTATAAATCCATGGCTTTTAGGATTTGAATCCAATTAGGGGAAGGCTATGGAATGTTAGATCTGGATCAGATCTAGGATTTGGAAAGCTAACGAGGTGAGTGGATTTAAGCCATATTATTTTAGATAATGGTATATTACCGTTTAGCATTCCCGATTATGACAAGCTGAAATATGACATGTTAGGACAATTAAACATATGTTAATAATGATTAAAAGGGTGAATATGACATGTGGGAACGATTAACATGATATGACATCAAACTGTTGGAAAGGAAAAGTCCATATGTTGAATCAGTTAAAGTGTTGAAATGTTTATGTGTTGAAAGACAAACTTGTTAGGATATGAATAACTATTACTATGGCTATAATTCCATGATTCACTTATGGCATATTGTTGAGTAAATGACAAGTTAACCTATTAGACTTGGACAATTACCCGATTAAATGTTTACATGTCAAAATAGAATTAAACACTTGTTAAAAAGGGCATGCGACAAAATATTGGCATAACTTGGTTATATGTAAATTAGATTACAGTAAACATATGAAAAGGATAATATGCCTAAAATTTACATGAAATAGGAATAATGGTTAAAGAACTAACATGCCTAGATTCACAATAATTTGACACTGTAACGCTCTTAGGCACGAGATTAGATTTGCACTTGTGATAGAAGTCTGCTCGTAGCCGCCCGGCATATCCAGTATTCACAAGTGGTAAATCTAATGTGAGGGGTCTAAGTGCATAATTAAAACATGTAATGGTGCTAAGACACGAGGTTAAGTTAACTTGTGGTAGAAGTCTGCCCGGACCTGCCCAATAAATCCAGCGTCCACAAGTGTAGGCTTAATGTGAGGGGTCTAGTGGACATATATATATATATATATAACATGATATGAATAAATGGCAATGATGGTAATTAAATGTCTAACTCAGAAAATAAGAAAGGATGGGATGTAATGGAATGAGTTAAGGTGATACGAAGGAAAAGTGATGTATTTTCCTAAATGACCTATTTCTGAGAACGTGGTTGCAAGTAAGCCATAATCAATAAAGTAAGAAAGGTAAAGAAATTACTTGCTACCATGGATTTAGATAGGAATATGTTATGAAAATAAATCACTGATTCCTTCTATCAAACTGGTAAGGTGCATGAAGTACTTTCCTTAAATATAATAAGGAATATATATTACAGTGAATGCAGAATAATGGTTTACAATAGTAAATGGTTTAAAAGGGGAATGATAATCACCTATTATAAATAAATAACATTAATGAAAATGTTGTATAATGGGTAGACTTGTCCCAGGGACAAGTGAAGATTATAACTTAGGTTATAATAAACTAATAAGGAAATTGGATTACTAGTGAAATGAGATAAATTAAGTAATCAATAAATGGGGAAAACCGGAAACCAGTTGAGAAAAGGGGGAAAATATATGAAATATAAGAAGTTGTAATTAATTATAAATTAAGTAATCTGTAAACTTGGAAGTTTGAAACCCACCGATAAGAATAATATGTTTGGTCTTATTCTAGGAACAAGAGGAAATTATAGCAGAAGGTTATAATAAATGGGTATAGAAACTTATTAATGGACCTTAGTTAAGAGAACTAAGTTAATAAGTAAACAACGATAAGGTGTAGTAACGGTGTAAAATGGGATTATGATTAAATGGGAAAGGAAGAGGAAAACTTATGAAATGAATTAATTTATATTTAATCGTAAGTGGTAAGTGACATGTTAATTAGAAAACATGTGAATTGAGATATACTAAATAACATATTAAGTAGAACATGTTATTGTAACCTTGAAATCAAACAGGAATATAAAGGGTTGTGGATTACAGACTTTAGACCACAATTTAGAGAATAACATGTTGTGGGCTTATTAATAAACTTAAATGGGTTAAGCTATATAACTAAAATTAATAAGCAAGAGGAACCTGGTAACTTGATTAAGAATTCAATATGAATGAGAATAACCAATTCAAATGGGAATTGATGAGGTAAGGCAAGCGCGTAAAAGAATGTTTAGACATAGGGTCTAACAATATATTAAAGTGAGGTGCTTGGACCAGTCCGCACGTTTGAGGGTGAATAACCCAACGGGGTAGATCATCGTGGTGTTATAAGGCACGAGAGGAGCGCACATTCATCTGATTATTATGTCGGCTCTGAAGGACTGGAAGGGGAAGCACGCAGCTTCCTGAGATACGTAAGGTGCTCCTAGTAGTCCTCTTAGCGGTAGCAGATGTTTTAGGTTGTGCTCGCAGAGGATGGGTCTGCACGTAACTACTAGGTGGTGGGCTATGACTGCAGAAGTAGCTATGCAGTCAGAATGTTGTGACGTGGTAACACCAGGATGATTCGGCAGTTGCCTCAACGGCGTGGCGAAGGGTCACGACCAATAAGGATAGTAGATCATCGGATATCTGTCATCAGCAGCCAGTGGGATGCGGAAAGACTAGAGCCAAAACTGATAGACCATTCACCTTTCACTATCGGGGTACGATGGTTGAGGGAAGACGCCAAATGGATGTTTAGATTGTTTTTTTTAGGGGAAGTCGTTTAGCTCTTGTAGTCTTTACTAGTTGTGGGAGGGGCCGAGGAGGGGACATAGCCACCGTGAAAAAAGACCCTACAAATATCTATATATAGAGGCTCTCAAATATGGGCCTATATAGATATGGAAAAGCTCCCGACCGAGTTCTGTGTTTCTTGTATCGCCTTGCCACGGAACTCGGTGCACATTAGAAGACGTGCGATTGAGGCATCGAGCTACAATTAACGTACGTATGTGGGACAGTCTAGATACATGCATATCTTCTCTAGGTGGTGTATCATAGATTTGAGGGCATTACTCCAGTATGAAATCTGATTTGATTAATAATGGCAGTCTGTACGCTTACATAGCGTAGTAATGACAGATATGTGGAATGTAACATTATTATGTAGAGATTCGTACGTCCCTTCGGCGTAGGATGAGGGACAACGTTCATTTCTGTAGCATTACGATGAAGACCGTGTGAGTTGGGTACCATGGGGTGTACCTCAGCATTGAGGGGTAGTTACATATATACTATATTGGGTTAATTCACTCGGGAGTAAATGGGTACGACGTGTGTGTAAGCCTTGAGTGTTGTTAACTGAAGTAACCTAATAAATAAGAAAATATAATTGAATGTATATGTAGTGTTACCTAAAGTGTATAGTTTAAATCCAGTCACTTGAACTTGTGTTCTGACCCCCTCCTTATAACATACTCGTAGGTTAGATATGCGGTAGAGACATGATAGCCGTAGATACTAGTTAGGCAGTATTATTAATATGGTAAGGCTATATTTTGAGTATATTATATTTTATCCATTCCGCTGTGAGATATTTTCTGAGCTCTGACATGTTTTATGTCTCTGTCTTCTCTGCAGGATACCAGAGCAAGCCAATCCAAGTTTCGATAGATTTGAATTTTGAAAAAAAATCGGTCTGTCGGAATTCGGGTTGTTACATCTGGTATCAGAGCTTAGGTTTAGGATTCCTATATAAATACGTATTTGTATTTTTAAAAATGTAAATATATTATATATATATACCTAGATCCATAGAGAAACCCACTAAATAGAAAGGGTATAATATGATAAGAAATGGGATGTTTATTTTGTACACTAAAGGACTGAATATGGAAATTGGAGACCCTTAGGTAATTTGGGTGGAAAGTGTACAATGTACTTTGTATGGAAGGAAAGGGAATCTCATATGATTAGTATTTTGGGTTTGTGGGGCTTGAAAACCTTATAAATTGGAAAAGGTTGAAAAGAGGAAAATAAATTAGGAATATATATAGTTGAGAAAACTGACTTTATGGGAGTGTCTAGGAAAGCCTAGAAAAATTGGAAACCCGCTTTGAGTCTAACCTCATTGTTCACTTTTAAGAACATGAAATTGTAAAAGTTTTGGGAAAATGTTTGCGATGTTATAAAGTTTTAATCTTAAAAGTTGTAGTTTTAAAATATGTAAGGAAGTACATATTGGGTTTTAAAATAAAATGGGGTATATTTTGTAAATAGTGATTTCTTGTGAAAACTTTGTCTGAAAAAAAATTCCTTAGTAAAAGGTGCATATTATAGAGCATGTATAGCTTGTTAGTTTTCTTGTTATAATTCATACAAGAATTTTTAATAATGAAAGTTTCGAAGTCTCTATTCTTTTGATAATCATTTTTGATAAATTGTTTAAAAGAAAATCTTGTTGGGTGGACAAAATAAGTGTAGAAATTAAGAATTGAGTGGATGTTTGCACCTTGTGGTAAGAGACTGAGCTAACCTTATAGGTAAGAACAAGTTATAAACCCGATTGAGAAATAGTTGTCCTTATCCACTCTAGTTTTTGTGATCTGAAAAAAATGATGATTTACATTATTTTTAAGACGACATGTTTTATGGTTTGGCAAAAGTAGGTTTTGATGAGGAAAATAAAGTTTTGACTTTTTAAATTTTTGGAAGAAAATTTAAATGAAAAAGGCCAAACCATGTTTTAAAAGTATGGAGTAGGTGAGGATTAGTGTCTAGGGAAGACGGGAAAAATTTTGAGGCTATGAAGCAGATAGCGAGAACTATCTTGGAATAATAGTAGTTTCCGTAGAATGCGTAAGCATTGAAAAGCCTAGGGTGTTGCTTAAAACAATCATTGGTACATAGATAGAATTAGTAGTGGCTACTAGATAGTAAAGGGCAAGTAATTGTTTAGATCCTGTTGCTAATTTCCATGTTAGGGGTAAAACCCAGTACTACATTTTTGTTGGGACTGTTCCATTATTTTGTTCTTGTTGGGTAGTTAGGGTAACACCTAAACCTGTTGTGGATCCCATGGTGTGGACTTTTCTACCTTAGGGGGACATAGTCCCGAGATTCTCGTCCCTTAGTAGTAGTTATGTAGGGTGTTTGTTCTCCTTTTTTAGTTGAAGGACCAAAAGGCTTATTTAAATTTAAACTTAAATCAGATGATTAAATAAGCTAAGAAAGAGAGAAACGGTACAACTAAAAAGGAAACAACAAATTCAGTAAAGCAACAAACTTCACAAATTGTGAGAAAAGATGGATAACAATAAAAATTCCCAAGATAAGATGAAAAAGAAAATCAGTAACAAAAAAAAATTCTTATGTAGGCTGTGCTTGGATAGGAAAATAGGGAATCTTTATAAATAGTTACATAAAATCTAAGTAAGGTTGGAAGAAGGTATATAAAAGAAAAACGGAAGATGTGGAATTTTTCGTTTTCCACCTTATTGTAACATAAGAAAATAAATTTAGAAAATTAGATTTTTCTGAAATTCAAAAAAAATAAAGTTGGTTGGTAAGGTTATGGATGCAATAATTGGATGAATTACCCTCTTGCTTAGCAAGAGTGTGGGAAAATTTAGATGAAAAACATTTTTTATTTTCAAAATATTGCATTCATATAGAACTGCCAGTATATTTAGGATGTGAGCATCATGTTTTAAAAAGGATTTTTGAAAAGCTTGCATACACATAGGAGGTACTGCTTACGCATACATACCTTATTATGTTGTACATCACTTTGCACAAGTGCACAATGGTTGCAAAAATTGGATGCACACATGATGGATGGATATTATGCGAATGGTTATGTGATTTTATCCTCATCAAATTTTGGGGACGAAATTTCCTAAGGGTGGGAGAATGTAACACCCTGTATTTTTAAGATAATTAAATAAGAATAACTTAATTAAATATCCATAATTAAGTAAAACAGACTGGGCCATTGCATCCATCTCGAAATTCTGGTCAAGATAGACAACTGGTTTGCGCAAATCGGACATTGTATGAAGAAGTTATTAAGGTTTGAAGTTTATATACGCGCAGAAAGAATATATATATATGGTTCAGAAATTCAAAAATAGGTCCAGAAATTCAAAATTCGGTTCAAAATTTGAAATTTGAGAAGGCGGCAGATTTTCCGCCCAGGGATGTCTACCCCCTAAAGGGGGGGTCGACCCCACCTTTAGGGGGTAGACATCCCTGGGGGGTCGACCCACTCAAAGAGGGGCAACCCTAGTGGGTCGACCCCGGGGTCGACCCATCAAGTGGGGTTGACCCCCCTACGGCAGATTTAGGCAGATTCGTTTTTCTGCACCTGGACGGATTTCTAACTGGATTCGTTGATTCTAGGCTATAAATAGGACCCTAGACCGTTGTTTTATTCATCTAATTCAAGGGCGACGACGAAGTACTGCTCCAACGTAATTTGATCTAGCCTTTTTCTTCTTTAACAATCAAGGGTTAGACTGATTTGGAGATATAAACGCCTTCTTCAATCACGGTGAAGCTGCGTTAATTTTTAATCTCTTATCAAAGTAAGGTAATTCCTAGATCTGGTCTATTCTTCAATTCCCTTCTCTTTTCTTCCCTTTTTCTTTTAGTAAAAAATATAAGTCCATGGCTATTAGGATCTGAATCCAATTAGGGGAAGGCTATGGAATGTTAGATCTGGACCAGATCCAGGATTTGGAAAGCTAACGAGGTGAGTGGTTCTAAGCCATATTATTTTAGATAATGGTATATTACCGTTTAGCATTCCTCATTATGACAAACTGAAATATGACATGTTAGGACACTTAAACATATGTTAATATTGATTAAAAGGGTGAATATGACATGTAGGAAAGATTAACATTGTATGACATCGAATTGTTGGAAAGGAATAGTCCATATGTTAAATCAGTTAAAGTGTCGAATGTTTATGTGTTGAAAAACAAAATTGTTAGGATATGAATAACTATTACAATGGCTATAATTCCATGATTCACTTGTGGCATATTGTTGAGTAAATGACATGTTAACCCGTTAGACTTGGACAATTACCAGATTAAATGTTTACATGTCAAAATAGAATTAAACACTTGTTAAAAAGGACATGCGACAAAATATAGGCATAATTTGGCGACATGTAAATTAGATTACAGTAAACATATGAAAAGGACAATATGCCTAAAATTTACATGAAATAGGAATAATGGTTAAAGAACGAACATGCCTAGATTCACAATAATTTGACATTGTAACGCTCTTAGGCACGAGGTTAGATTTGCACTTGTGATAGAAATCTTCCCAGAGCCGCCCGGCATATCCAGCATTCACAAGTGGTAAATCTAGTGTGAGTGGTCTAAGTGCATAATAAAAACATGTAATGGTGCTAAGACACGAAGTTAAGTCAACTTGTGGTAGAAGTCTGCCAGGACCCCCCTCCCCCCGGCAAATCCAGTGTCTACAAGTGTAGGCTTAATGTAAGAGGTCCAGTGCATATATATATATGTATATGTATATGTATATGTATATAACAAGATATGAATAAATGGCAATGATGGTAATTAAAGGTCTAACTCGGAAAATAAGAAAGGATGGGATGTAATGGACCGAGTTAGGGTAATACGAAGGAAAAACGATGTATTTCCCTAAATGACCTATTTCTGAGAATGTGGTTGCAAGTAAGCCACAGTCAATAAAGTAAGAAAACTAAAGAAATTACCTGCTACCACGGATTTAGATGGGAATACGTTATGAAAATAAATCACTGATTCCTTCTATCAAACTTATAAGGTGCATGAAGTATTTTCCTTAAATATAATAAGGAATATATATTACAGTGAATGAAGAATAATGGTTTACAACAGTAAATGGTTTAAAAGGGGAATGACAATCACCCATTATAAATAAATAACATTAATGAAAATGTTGTATAATAGGTAGACTTTTCCTAGGGACAAGTGAAGATTATAACTTAGGTTATAATAAACTAATAAGGAAATTGGATAACTGGTGAAATGAGATAAGGGACACTTAATGGTAAATTAAGTAATCAATAAATGGGGAAAACTTAAAACCAGTTGAGAAAAGAGGGGAAAATATGAAATATAAGAAGTCGTACTTAATTATAAATTAAGTAATCTATAAACTTGGAAGTCTTAAACCCGCCAATAAGAATAACATGTTTGGGCTTGTTCTAGAAACAAGAGGAAATTATAACATAAGGTTCTAATAAATGGGTATAGAAACTTATTAATGGACCTTAGTTAAGAGAACTAAGTTAAAAAGTAAACAACGATAAGTTGTAGTAACAGTGTAAAATGGGATTATGATTAAATGGGAAAGGATGAGGAAAACTTATGAAATGAATTAAGTTATATTTAACCATAAGTAGTAAGTGACATGTTAATTAGAAAACATGTGAATTGGGATATACTTAATAACATATTAAGTAGAACATGTTATTGTAACCTTGAAATCAAACAATAATATAAAGGGTTGTGGATTACAGACTTTGGACCACAATCTAGAGAATAACATGTTGTAGGCTTATTAATAAACTTAAACGGGTTAAGTTATATAACTGAAATTAATAAGCAAGAGAAACTTGGTAAATTGATTAAGAATTCAATATGAATGAGAATAACTAAGTTAAATGGATACCTGATGAGGTAAGGAAAGCGCTTAAAAAAAAGTTTATACATAGGGTCTAACAACATATTAAAGTGAGGCGCTTGGACCAATCCGCACGTTTGAGGGTAAATAACCCAACGGGGTAGATCATTATGTGTTATAAGGCACGAGGGGAGCGCACATTCATCTGATTATTCTGTCGGCTCCGAAGGACTGGAAGGGGAAGCACGTAGCTTCCTGAGATACGTAAGGTGCTCCTAGTAGTCCTCTGTGTGGTGGAAGATGTTTTAGGCTATGCTCGCAGAGGTTGGGTCTGCGCGTAACTACTAGGTGGGTGGGCCTTGACAGCAGAAGTAGCTATGCAGTCAGAATGATGTGACGCGGTAACCCCAAGGTGATTCGGCGGTTGCCTCAACGGGGAGGCGAAGAGTCACGACCAACAAGGATAGTAGATCTTCGGATACCCATTATCGTCAGCCAGTGGGAAGCGGAAAGACTATAGCTGTGAAGACCCGCAACTTCCCCGTAAAGGAAAGCGTCGGATAGTTCGAGAACAAACCACAACAGAACGCATACAGAAGAACATTTCATTGTATATTACAACACTGCATCAGATTACAAGAATATACAGAGTATAAATGAATGAATATTACACAGAAATATCAGAGATTTAAATTACATTTAAATACATAGCAGCGGAAAATAATACATTACACAACTAGAAGAAGATATACGGATACAAAGCTTTCCGGATATCGTTCCAGCTGTAAACCAGGATCCTGTGAATATAAATCTGCAAAACCAAACTACTAGCTGCCCGTGTCAAAATAAGGGCACCCAGAGTTTAGGTTAAAACAATAAACTCCAGGTCAGTCATGTGACTGGTGTGAGAACTAAAACAGTTAATCTTTATTTTTAAAGTTAGGTAAATCAAGGGACCACGCCGTATAACACGGAACGGGTTTCCTCCCAAGAATACCAGTGCATAAAACAAACAGCGCAATGCTAAATAAAGAAAAATGAAGCTGTTATAAGACCCAGGTCCTATCACACAATGCAACGCAAGCCGGGGGATAGGGTTTTCCCTTATAACAGCCAAAGAATGCTTGATACGTTTAAAACAAATCATTTGATACTATTATAAGTGCATAGTGTATAAAACACTTCAAATCATAAGTATCAATCATAGGCGGCATGGGTACCATATATCATGTCGCCATATATAGGTTTACAAATAAAACCGCAAATGTCACGTATTTGGAAATTGGATTTCCGTCTATGAACCGAGGCAAAAGATAGTCCTCAACCGATTCGAGACAATCTAGCCTACCATGTCTCAGGATCAGAGCTCGAGTGACCCTAGGAGCGACAGGGCCGGTCCACCGATGTGGATTAAAATGCCTGAACACTACGTTTCCCCGCCCTTTGGGGCGCAAGTCTGGTCCGTCAGCCGACCAGAAGCATCGGCCGAAACCGATATAACCGAGGCGCCTCGCAACAGCAACAACCACATAAGTCAAACTCGTCAGGGCGTGTAAAACCACTGACGCCACTTCTAGCTAGAAAGAAACGCAAGTCCTCCCTGAGGTCCGTCTCCCGTTTTTGGTTCATACCGGGTGTGAAACACGCGAGGTAAACGTTACACAAAGCTACGCCACAAAGGCCGTGCTTTGATCATCACCACAAGACTTTGCTTTTCAACAGAAGCCTTGATCATTTGCATCTTAGCATGCCACACAGGCAAACCATCCTATGCAACCGATATCAGTCACACAGAATGAAATCCGATGTCAGACACACAGTCCATTTACAAGTCCGTCCTGGGTCTGAACGAAACCGGAGGCACCTAGTACCCCGCATATCCATCGATCTCCAAGTACGTCTGGACGATCACTAACTGTTTCCATCTTCTTGGGTGTACAGCCCAATCAAGATCATCAGTTATCACCCAAACGACGTGAAGACCTCCGGTCTTCGACCATCGTCTTCATCTTCGACTTATCGTCGTATCGATTATTCAGAATGGGATAAACCCGGACTTCCCGAATAACTCGCGTATATTTTATAAAAGTGTTACACAAACACAACATACGCCTCATTCCAATTCATTAGTCACTAACCGTAAATTAATCAAGAGAATAATTCCCCAAATATTAACCCCGAAGGCCGAAACCAACATCAGATCAATATCCAGAAAACCCTTCTGCTTGGCTAACCGACAGTTAGTTTCTAAATTTCACGTTCAAATCTAATTAAAGATTTAACTATCGCCTGGAGCAAAACTGGTGATACTCCATTCTCGATCTTTTCAATCTAATTAAAGATTCATTAAAACTCCACTTAGTTTTAATCTGTGACTGGGTTAAAGAATCAGTGTCATTTAAAACACGGTTCACGATAAACCCAAAGTCACATCCCATTAATTATCGGGTTAAAGAACAAGTGTTATTTAAAACACTGTTCACGATAAACCCAAAAATCAATATCCATTCAATTCCAATTAAATATTATTTAATTGGTGCACTTCATTAAATCTAAATCAAAAGATTTAATCTTTTCTCAACTGGGTTCAAGAACAGTGTTAGTGAAGACACCATTCACGACAAACCCAAATCACATTCATTAATTATCGGGTTAAAGAACAAGTGTTATTTAAAACCCTGTTCACGATAAACCCAAAAATCAATATCAATTCAATTCCAATTAAATATCATTTAATTGGTACACTTCATTAAATCTAAATAAAAAGATTTAATCTTTTCTCAACTGGGTTCAAGAACAGTGTTAGTGAAGACACCATTCACGACAAACCCAAATCACATTCATTAATTATCGGGTTAAAGAACAAGTGTTATTTAAAACACTGTTCACGATAAACCCAAAAATCAATATCAATTCAATTCCAATTAAATATCATTTAATTGGTACACTTCATTAAATCTAAATAAAAAGATTTAGTCTTTTCTCAACTGGGTTCAAGAACAGTGTTAGTAAAGACACCATTCACGACAAACCCAAATCACATTCGATATTCAATACAAGGCTCTGAATAGAAAATATATCGGCTTATATTCAATATCGAATTCTACGACTAACAAATGTCGTATTGGAAATAACGATACAAATATATATCTTTCAAATTTCCATAACAACACCTGTAATATCACGAATTCCAACATCGAAATATTCCGAAGACAATTTCGATTCAAATCCACTCCAATGCAATCATTGGAATTTTGGTTATTTTCAAAACCTTTTTCAAATTCATTTTATTTATTTAAAAATAAATAGAATTATAATTCTAGTTCAAAACTAGTTCATTTCGATAAAAATCTATTTTTATCTTTTCAAATATGGAGTTTTTCATCCCAATTCTTTCTAAATCATTTCTTATGATTTTACACAAATTATTACTATTTTTAATAATTTTATCAAGGCCTGTACAGTCGATTTCCATCAACGGTCATCGAACTGCACTTACAGCGACCTTTTTCGAATTTGATTTGGACGTATCTCCAAATCCAACCGTTAGATTTCAAATTTCTAACCTTCATTAGAAAGCTCTTTTCGATACGAACCCAACGGTTCTGGTTTTAGGAGAATCCGACGGTCGGATCTCCCGTAATGTCCGTTTGAAATAAATGGTCGAAATTCACGAACTGCCGCGGCGCGGCGCGTTCTATTCAGGCCATTATATTATATATATAATATATATAATATATATTTCGTCGATTTCTATTTAAAACGAATTATATAAATAGTTTTAAATTCGTTTCAAAAGCAATTTCAACCTCCTTTTCAATTCAAATCAAAATTGAATTCTTCTTTATAAATTCGTTTCAAAATTCATTTCTATTCAATTCAAATTTCAATTCAATTTGAATTCATTTCAATTCGTTTTCAATTCAATTCATTTCGAAATCGTTTTCAATTCAATTCATTTCGAAATCGTTTTCAATTCAATTCTTTTCGAAATCGTTTTCAATTCAATTCATTTCGAAATCGTTTTCAATTCAATTCAATTCGAAATCGTTTTCAATTCAATTCATTTCGAAATCGTTTTCAATTCAATTCATTTCGAAATCGTTTTCAATTCAATTCATTTCGAAATCGTTTTCAATTCAATTCATTTCGAAATCGTTTTCAATTCAATTCATTTCGAAATCGTTTTCAATTCAATTCATTTCGAAATCGGTTTCAATTCAATTCATTTCGAAATCTTCGATTTCGAGATTACTTTTCAATATTCATTTCAAAATGAATAAAATCGATAAATATCGTTTACGTCTAAATGGCGTCCATCTAATCAACACGGCTTCATAAATTTCTATTTTCAAATATTCTATTTCAAATATTTCCTATTATCAAAATATTTGTTATTATCAAAATATTCTTTATTTTCACGATTGGAATGAGGCCCAATCAATTACCATATAAAATTAATTATATGGATTTTCATACAACACATGTATATAATAACATTGAAAATAATCAACCATCAACCAAAGTGCACTACACTGTATAAGCATCAAATATAGATATCCAACGCTTAAAACAGCCTGTCAATCAGCCGATCGACATATTCAATCAATCGGGATGAGTGAACTTCAAATTTCATCCCAACACCCGTGTGGGGTTTCAAACAATCAAACACATATTTTATTTGTGCTGTTGGGCGATGTGTAAAATTTATCGACCCAATCAATGTCATTCAAATAAGTGTACATAAACAAACCGTCTGGTTTGTAAATGAATATTTATTTATTCACATTCACGTTAAAAATTATATTTTTAACGCTAAAACATTTTATTCCAACCTATGAATTTCTATACAATTCATTTATTCAATAAAATGATATTTTTATTTTTCTAACTTATTTTAGAAAATTTCGGCGGCATAACGGCACGATACTAGAAACGGGACAAGGCCTAGCCTTATCCCCGGTCTAGTGAAGGCCCACGCCATTCACAAATCAATTTCAATCAATTTCCAATTCAACCAAACGAATAAATCAATCACCCAATCATTCAACTAAACAAACAAGTCCATGGTCTGTGGACGGGTGTCGGGTGCTACTAAGCACCGTCTGCATCCTAGTATATATATATATAACTAGAAAAATAAATTGAAAGGTGAGAAATTCTCACATATAGCTATCCTAGCTCGACGGCTCTTCATTTGCAGAAGTCTTCGTCGTTTCGCCTTTTTGTCACCTTCGTTGCTGCTTCCACTACATATGTAAAAATCACATTTTACCTCGCTATTCTATATGTAAAAATCGAATTTTTACTTCGCTATTCAATACATAAAAATCACATTTTTAATTTCAAAAGCAATGAATATTTTCAATTTCAAAAGCAATGAATATTTTCAATTTCAAAAGCAATGAATATTTTCAATTTCAAAAGCAATGAATATTTTCAATTTCAAAAGCAATGAATATTTTCAATTTCAAAAGCAATGAATATTTTCAATTTCAAAAGCAATGAATATTTTCAATTTCAAAAGCAATGAATATTTTCAATTTCAAAAGCAATGAATATTTTCAATTTCCAAAGCAATGAATATTTTCTTTCCTTTATCAAAATCCTATCATTGTTTTTATATTTTTCAAATCAAATTCTATTTTATATTTTTCAAGACATTATGATATACATTTTCAAAACAAATTATATACTTTTCAAAACAAATGATATACATTTGATATACATTTTCAAAACAAATTTTTATAAAGCTTTTTATAAATTAAAACAGATTTTTTTCTAGGTTATTCAAAACAAAACAAAAAAAAAACAAAAATATTAAGAAATGCTCACTGGTTTTTTTTTTTATCACTTCTGGACCATCAAAAATCCCATCTGCACCCTATATGCTTCCTCCAGGCTTCGGCCATTTGAATGAACCCACCGCCAACATTCCCTTGCACAGGCCACCAGCGTCGACCGGACAAGGATCCAACAGCACACCCTCGACCTCCTTCGTGTCACCTCCCTCCACCAGCAGCCGCATCGAATTCGAGCCCCCACGCCGCCTGCAAATCGACTTCGAACGGACCAAGTTCATGACAGAAATTCGAGCAGGACGCTTGACTAAAATCGATCACACTTAGGGGGATTTGAAGAGCAAGGAAGGGACTTTGATTTTGTTTTAGTGAGGAGAGTTAATTCGTTTTGATTTGGGATAAATTGGGGATTAAGCATGGGAGAACGGGGGTCGTCGATTTTGGAAGGAGGCGGCTCCTTTGGGCTTTGACCGTGCAAGAAGAAAGTGAGGGCTTTGACCAATAACTTTGACCATATATATATTTTAACTATTTTATTCAACTTTAATGTTAAAACCCCAAACGGACTTTAAATCAAACCCTACGAGTGTCGCCCCTAGCTAAATACCCCCATTCCGAACACAATGGGATATGTATCATAAGCCAATTCGACTGTTTGAATCAGTTTCCGTTAAATTTACATTTAAATCACTATATTGAATTTTAAACGTACATTTCAAATTACCGGGGTCACATACTAACTAGAAAAATTCCAGAAAAATATTTTCTAGCTTCGTATTTACGATACGGTCCTAACAAAACTAGTTTCGTCGAATTCTGAGACCGTTAGAAAAATGGCCAATTTCCAGTCGATTAAAATCAACTGAAATGGTCAAAACACGTTTTCCTTTGCCACGCTCACATATTGATTCGAAAAATTATGAAATTTGGAATCTAGCAATAACTTAACATCACGGACCCAACAAAACTGGTTTCGTCGAAATCCGAGGTCGTTTGCAAAATTGCTATTTTTAAGGGCCTTATATATATAAAAATATATATAAATTCCACAGCGACTATTTCTAATTTTAAACTGGACATATCTTATCATTTCTAAGATGAAATCCCAGTTTGTTAACTTCGTTACAAAGATATAGTTATACAGATTCAAATATTTCTTGTTTCGTTCAATTCTGACTTATATTGAATTCTGTATATTCATTTGAAATTAGAAATCGAATTTTCGAACTACCGCGCCATTTTCAATTCTATTTATAATTATATATAAATATTTATATTCTAACGACGACGTATATAAATATATACGTCGAATTATATTCAAAATAAATTTATTGTCGATATTATTTAAAATAATTCATTTTAAATAATCAAAATTCGCTAAAATTGCAAAAATAAAAATTTTAAACTGGCCCAGAATTTGCGGGTTGTTACAATCTCCCCCACTTAAAACTTTTCGTCCCCGAAAAGGAACAAAGTCGAAAGTGGTTTGATTAATCAACTCTACGCTCGATCTAACTTCCATTCTCCAACTTTTCAGTTTCTGAGAATTTTCAAAATTTCAAAAATTTGGCTAACACCCTAAATTTTCGAAAAATTTCGCCATAACCTCCCCTGCACCGGGAGCATCGGGGAATTTCAAATAGCTTCCCCGGTCCTTCAGATCTCAAAAAGAAAAAGAAAAAGCCAAGCGGCTAGCCAATAGGCTCACAAAATCATCATCACCCAAACAAAACAGGAAATTATGTAGTAAACATGTACCTATTTGTCGGGCAAACAAATTTTATTCTCGGCTCTAGCCTCCTTGCTATGACCTGTTCAATGATATATATGTATATGCAAGCAAACGCGACCAATTTTCAATACAGTTCAATATTTGATCAAATTAGGCATAATGGTTCAAAATTACCAAACAATTAAACAAACAACACAAACATCAATCAATTAGTGAATTAGAGTCTCAAATTCGTAATTTGATACATATACAAAAATCAGATTTTTGGTGCCAAATCACAACAATGTGTTCTAACTATATTAGTTTTGGGTTCTCACACCAGCCTAATGGAAATATATAGAAAATCACACCTTCGAGACACGAACATAAATACTGATGATGTCATGACAATCATCAGTACCATCTTCGGGCGACTAGAGTGTGATGCTATATCTATCCAATATATTAAAATTTCGAATACACGCGGATCAGACGTATACGCAAAATCCATATATACTGGATTGTCCACATCAATATAAATAGAAAATCAAATACGAATAATTGATTTAAATTTTCAAAACAAAAGTTTGTTTTCATTTTAAAAATATACTCTTCACACTCGTTCTAGGATACTACTGATCCCATCTCTAACGAGTCATTCTCATTGGATATTCCTAACCCAATATCTGATGAATTCTTTCGTATGTTTCTAATGTGTCTTGTTCTCTGAGCTTTGTAAACCAAAGCTCTGATACCACGTGTGAAGACCCGCAACTTCCCCGTAAAGGAAAGCGTCGGATAGTTCGAGAACAAACCACAACAGAACGCATACAGAAGAACATTTCATTGTATATTACAACACTGCATCAGATTACAAGAATATACAGAGTATAAATGAATGAATATTACACAGAAATATCAGAGATTTAAATTACATTTAAATACATAGCAGCGGAAAATAATACATTACACAACTAGAAGAAGATATACGGATACAAAGCTTTCCGGATATCGTTCCAGCTGTAAACCAGGATCCTGTGAATATAAATCTGCAAAACCAAACTACTAGCTGCCCGTGTCAAAATAAGGGCACCCAGAGTTTAGGTTAAAACAATAAACTCCAGGTCAGTCATGTGACTGGTGTGAGAACTAAAACAGTTAATCTTTATTTTTAAAGTTAGGTAAATCAAGGGACCACGCCGTATAACACGGAACGGGTTTCCTCCCAAGAATACCAGTGCATAAAACAAACAGCGCAATGCTAAATAAAGAAAAATGAAGCTGTTATAAGACCTAGGTCCTATCACACAATGCAACGCAAGCCGGGGGATAGGGTTTTCCCTTATAACAGCCAAAGAATGCTTGATACGTTTAAAACAAATCATTTGATACTATTATAAGTGCATAGTGTATAAAACACTTCAAATCATAAGTATCAATCATAGGCGGCATGGGTACCATATATCATGTCGCCATATATAGGTTTACAAATAAAACCGCAAATGTCACGTATTTGGAAATTGGATTTCCGTCTATGAACCGAGGCAAAAGATAGTCCTCAACCGATTCGAGACAATCTAGCCTACCATGTCTCAGGATCAGAGCTCGAGTGACCCTAGGAGCGACAGGGCCGGTCCACCGATGTGGATTAAAATGCCTGAACACTACGTTTCCCCGCCCTTTGGGGCGCAAGTCTGGTCCGTCAGCCGACCAGAAGCATCGGCCGAAACCGATATAACCGAGGCGCCTCGCAACAGCAACAACCACATAAGTCAAACTCGTCAGGGCGTGTAAAACCACTGACGCCACTTCTAGCTAGAAAGAAACGCAAGTCCTCCCTGAGGTCCGTCTCCCGTTTTTGGTTCATACCGGGTGTGAAACACGCGAGGTAAACGTTACACAAAGCTACGCCACAAAGGCCGTGCTTTGATCATCACCACAAGACTTTGCTTTTCAACAGAAGCCTTGATCATTTGCATCTTAGCATGCCACACAGGCAAACCATCCTATGCAACCGATATCAGTCACACAGAATTAAATCCGATGTCAGACACACAGTCCATTTACAAGTCCGTCCTGGGTCTGAACGAAACCGGAGGCACCTAGTACCCCGCATATCCATCGATCTCCAAGTACGTCTGGACGATCACTAACTGTTTCCATCTTCTTGGGTGTACAGCCCAATCAAGATCATCAGTTATCACCCAAACGACGTGAAGACCTCCGGTCTTCGACCATCGTCTTCATCTTCGACTTATCGTCGTATCGATTATTCAGAATGGGATAAACCCGGACTTCCCGAATAACTCGCGTATATTTTATAAAAGTGTTACACAAACACAACATACGCCTCATTCCAATTCATTAGTCACTAACCGTAAATTAATCAAGAGAATAATTCCCCAAATATTAACCCCGAAGGCCGAAACCAACATCAGATCAATATCCAGAAAACCCTTCTGCTTGGCTAACCGACAGTTAGTTTCTAAATTTCACGTTCAAATCTAATTAAAGATTTAACTATCGCCTGGAGCAAAACTGGTGATACTCCATTCTCGATCTTTTCAATCTAATTAAAGATTCATTAAAACTCCACTTAGTTTTAATCTGTGACTGGGTTAAAGAATCAGTGTCATTTAAAACACGGTTCACGATAAACCCAAAGTCACATCCCATTAATTATCGGGTTAAAGAACAAGTGTTATTTAAAACACTGTTCACGATAAACCCAAAAATCAATATCCATTCAATTCCAATTAAATATTATTTAATTGGTGCACTTCATTAAATCTAAATCAAAAGATTTAATCTTTTCTCAACTGGGTTCAAGAACAGTGTTAGTGAAGACACCATTCACGACAAACCCAAATCACATTCATTAATTATCGGGTTAAAGAACAAGTGTTATTTAAAACCCTGTTCACGATAAACCCAAAAATCAATATCAATTCAATTCCAATTAAATATCATTTAATTGGTACACTTCATTAAATCTAAATAAAAAGATTTAATCTTTTCTCAACTGGGTTCAAGAACAGTGTTAGTGAAGACACCATTCACGACAAACCCAAATCACATTCATTAATTATCGGGTTAAAGAACAAGTGTTATTTAAAACACTGTTCACGATAAACCCAAAAATCAATATCAATTCAATTCCAATTAAATATCATTTAATTGGTACACTTCATTAAATCTAAATAAAAAGATTTAATCTTTTCTCAACTGGGTTCAAGAACAGTGTTAGTAAAGACACCATTCACGACAAACCCAAATCACATTCGATATTCAATACAAGGCTCTGAATAGAAAATATATCGGCTTATATTCAATATCGAATTCTACGACTAACAAATGTCGTATTGGAAATAACGATACAAATATATATCTTTCAAATTTCCATAACAACACCTGTAATATCACGAATTCCAACATCGAAATATTCCGAAGACAATTTCGATTCAAATCCACTCCAATGCAATCATTGGAATTTTGGTTATTTTCAAAACCTTTTTCAAATTCATTTTATTTATTTAAAAATAAATAGAATTATAATTCTAGTTCAAAACTAGTTCATTTCGATAAAAATCTATTTTTATCTTTTCAAATATGGAGTTTTTCATCCCAATTCTTTCTAAATCATTTCTTATGATTTTACACAAATTATTACTATTTTTAATAATTTTATCAAGGCCTGTACAGTCGATTTCCATCAACGGTCATCGAACTGCACTTACAGCGACCTTTTTCGAATTTGATTTGGACGTATCTCCAAATCCAACCGTTAGATTTCAAATTTCTAACCTTCATTAGAAAGCTCTTTTCGATACGAACCCAACGGTTCCGGTTTTAGGAGAATCCGACGGTCGGATCTCCCGTAATGTCCGTTTGAAATAAATGGTCGAAATTCACGAACTGCCGCGGCGCGGCGCGTTCTATTCAGGCCATTATATTATATATATAATATATATAATATATATTTCGTCGATTTCTATTTAAAACGAATTATATAAATAGTTTTAAATTCGTTTCAAAAGCAATTTCAACCTCCTTTTCAATTCAAATCAAAATTGAATTCTTCTTTATAAATTCGTTTCAAAATTCATTTCTATTCAATTCAAATTTCAATTCAATTTGAATTCATTTCAATTCGTTTTCAATTCAATTCATTTCGAAATCGTTTTCAATTCAATTCATTTCGAAATCGTTTTCAATTCAATTCTTTTCGAAATCGTTTTCAATTCAATTCATTTCGAAATCGTTTTCAATTCAATTCAATTCGAAATCGTTTTCAATTCAATTCATTTCGAAATCGTTTTCAATTCAATTCATTTCGAAATCGTTTTCAATTCAATTCATTTCGAAATCGTTTTCAATTCAATTCATTTCGAAATCGTTTTCAATTCAATTCATTTCGAAATCGTTTTCAATTCAATTCATTTCGAAATCGGTTTCAATTCAATTCATTTCGAAATCTTCGATTTCGAGATTACTTTTCAATATTCATTTCAAAATGAATAAAATCGATAAATATCGTTTACGTCTAAATGGCGTCCATCTAATCAACACGGCTTCATAAATTTCTATTTTCAAATATTCTATTTCAAATATTTCCTATTATCAAAATATTTGTTATTATCAAAATATTCTTTATTTTCACGATTGGAATGAGGCCCAATCAATTACCATATAAAATTAATTATATGGATTTTCATACAACACATGTATATAATAACATTGAAAATAATCAACCATCAACCAAAGTGCACTACACTGTATAAGCATCAAATATAGATATCCAACGCTTAAAACAGCCTGTCAATCAGCCGATCGACATATTCAATCAATCGGGATGAGTGAACTTCAAATTTCATCCCAACACCCGTGTGGGGTTTCAAACAATCAAACACATATTTTATTTGTGCTGTTGGGCGATGTGTAAAATTTATCGACCCAATCAATGTCATTCAAATAAGTGTACATAAACAAACCGTCTGGTTTGTAAATGAATATTTATTTATTCACATTCACGTTAAAAATTATATTTTTAACGCTAAAACATTTTATTCCAACCTATGAATTTCTATACAATTCATTTATTCAATAAAATGATATTTTTATTTTTCTAACTTATTTTAGAAAATTTCGGCGGCATAACGGCACGATACTAGAAACGGGACAAGGCCTAGCCTTATCCCCGGTCTAGTGAAGGCCCACGCCATTCACAAATCAATTTCAATCAATTTCCAATTCAACCAAACGAATAAATCAATCACCCAATCATTCAACTAAACAAACAAGTCCATGGTCTGTGGACGGGTGTCGGGTGCTACTAAGCACCGTCTGCATCCTAGTATATATATATATAACTAGAAAAATAAATTGAAAGGTGAGAAATTCTCACATATAGCTATCCTAGCTCGACGGCTCTTCATTTGCAGAAGTCTTCGTCGTTTCGCCTTTTTGTCACCTTCGTTGCTGCTTCCACTACATATGTAAAAATCACATTTTACCTCGCTATTCTATATGTAAAAATCGAATTTTTACTTCGCTATTCAATACATAAAAATCACATTTTTAATTTCAAAAGCAATGAATATTTTCAATTTCAAAAGCAATGAATATTTTCAATTTCAAAAGCAATGAATATTTTCAATTTCAAAAGCAATGAATATTTTCAATTTCAAAAGCAATGAATATTTTCAATTTCAAAAGCAATGAATATTTTCAATTTCAAAAGCAATGAATATTTTCAATTTCAAAAGCAATGAATATTTTCAATTTCAAAAGCAATGAATATTTTCAATTTCAAAAGCAATGAATATTTTCAATTTCCAAAGCAATGAATATTTTCTTTCCTTTATCAAAATCCTATCATTGTTTTTATATTTTTCAAATCAAATTCTATTTTATATTTTTCAAGACATTATGATATACATTTTCAAAACAAATTATATACTTTTCAAAACAAATGATATACATTTGATATACATTTTCAAAACAAAATTTTATAAAGCTTTTTATAAATTAAAACAGATTTTTTTCTAGGTTATTCAAAACAAAACAAAAAAAAAAAACAAAAATATTAAGAAATGCTCACTGGTTTTTTTTTTATCACTTCTGGACCATCAAAAATCCCATCTGCACCCTATATGCTTCCTCCAGGCTTCGGCCATTTGAATGAACCCACCGCCAACATTCCCTTGCACAGGCCACCAGCGTCGACCGGACAAGGATCCAACAGCACACCCTCGACCTCCTTCGTGTCACCTCCCTCCACCAGCAGCCGCATCGAATTCGAGCCCCCACGCCGCCTGCAAATCGACTTCGAACGGACCGAGTTCATGACAGAAATTCGAGCAGGACGCTTGACTAAAATCGATCACACTTAGGGGGATTTGAAGAGCAAGGAAGGGACTTTGATTTTGTTTTAGTGAGGAGAGTTAATTCGTTTTGATTTGGGATAAATTGGGGATTAAGCATGGGAGAACGGGGGTCGTCGATTTTGGAAGGAGGCGGCTCCTTTGGGCTTTGACCGTGCAAGAAGAAAGTGAGGGCTTTGACCAATAACTTTGACCATATATATATTTTAACTATTTTATTCAACTTTAATGTTAAAACCCCAAACGGACTTTAAATCAAACCCTACGAGTGTCGCCCCTAGCTAAATACCCCCATTCCGAACACAATGGGATATGTATCATAAGCCAATTCGACTGTTTGAATCAGTTTCCGTTAAATTTACATTTAAATCACTATATTGAATTTTAAACGTACATTTCAAATTACCGGGGTCACATACTAACTAGAAAAATTCCAGAAAAATATTTTCTAGCTTCGTATTTACGATACGGTCCTAACAAAACTAGTTTCGTCGAATTCTGAGACCGTTAGAAAAATGGCCAATTTCCAGTCGATTAAAATCAACTGAAATGGTCAAAACACGTTTTCCTTTGCCACGCTCACATATTGATTCGAAAAATTATGAAATTTGGAATCTAGCAATAACTTAACATCACGGACCCAACAAAACTGGTTTCGTCGAAATCCGAGGTCGTTTGCAAAATTGCTATTTTTAAGGGCCTTATATATATAAAAATATATATAAATTCCACAGCGACTATTTCTAATTTTAAACTGGACATATCTTATCATTTCTAAGATGAAATCCCAGTTTGTTAACTTCGTTACAAAGATATAGTTATACAGATTCAAATATTTCTTGTTTCGTTCAATTCTGACTTATATTGAATTCTGTATATTCATTTGAAATTAGAAATCGAATTTTCGAACTACCGCGCCATTTTCAATTCTATTTATAATTATATATAAATATTTATATTCTAACGACGACGTATATAAATATATACGTCGAATTATATTCAAAATAAATTTATTGTCGATATTATTTAAAATAATTCATTTTAAATAATCAAAATTCGCTAAAATTGCAAAAATAAAAATTTTAAACTGGCCCAGAATTTGCGGGTTGTTACAATAGCTAAAACCAATAGACCATTCGCCTTTCACTATCAAGGTACGGTGGTTGAGGGAAGACGCCAAATGGATGTTTAGATTGTTTTCCTTAGGGGCAGTCGTTTAGCTCTTGTAGTCTTTACTAGTTGAGGGAGGGGCCGAGGTGGGTCCATAGCCATAGTGAAAACAGACCCTAGGAATATCTATATATAGAGGCTCTCAAAGATGGGCCTGTATAGATATAGAAAAGCTCCTGACCGAGTTCCGTGTTTCTTGTATCGCCCTTCCACGGAACTCGGTGCACATTAGAGGACATGCGATTGAGGCATCGAGCTACAATTAACATACGTACGTGGTAAAATCTAGATACATGCATACCTGCTCTGGGTGGTGTATCGTAGACTTGAGGGCATTACTCCAGTATGAAATCTGATTCGATCGACGACGACAGTCTGTACGCTTACGTAGCGTAGTAATGATAGATATATGGAACGTAACATTGTTATGTAGAGATCCGTACGTCGCTCCGACATAGGATGAGGGATTGCGTTCATTTCTGTGGCATTACGGTGGAGACCGTGCGAGTTGGGTACCATGGGGTGTACCTCAGCATTGAGGGGTAGTTACATATATACTATATTAGGTTAATTCACAGGGGAGTAAATGGGTACGACGTGTGTGTAAGCGTTGAGTGCTGTTAACCCAAGTATCCTAATAAATAAGAAAATATGGTTGAACGGTATATGTAGTGTTACCTAAAGTGTTAAGTTTAAATCCAATCACCAGAACTTGTGTTATTATCCCTCCTCATAACGTACTCGCAGGTTAGATCTGCGGCAGAGACATAACAGCCTTGGATAATGGTTAGGCAGTATTATTAATATGGTAAGGCTATATTTTGGGTATATTATATTTTATCAATTCCGCTGTGAGATATTTTCTGAGCTCTGACATGTTTTATGTCTCTGTCTTTTCTGCAGGATACCAGAGCAAACCAATTCGAGTTTCGATAGATTGGAATTTTGAAAAAAAAAATCAGTCTGTTGGAATTCGGGTTGTTACATTGAAAGAACCTGAAAATTAATTTAATTTGGGGAAACTAATATTCTCATAGAGGTTAAAGAAATTGAGAAAGGATTAGTTAAATGGCCCACAATTCAATTATTTTGGATATTAGATAAGATTATGGATGGGCCACATCTTTGAGAAAAGGGAAAACTGAGGAGGATAAAAAGTATTGGAATGACATGTTAAGTTTAGAATAAAGGAATGAGACATCAATACCCCTTATATCACGGATTGTAAGTAACAACCTCCAAAATATTTTCTTTCTTAGGCTTTGAGATTTTAATCGCTAGTATTTTTTTTTGATGATTGGAAGATCGTATAAAGTGGTGAAAGTAATGTAACACTATATGTGCTTATGATATTTGGGATTTAAAACCACTTAGTAAGTTTACTGCGAGTAAGAGAATGTTATCATTTAAAACGTAAATATTATTCCTTTATAGGAATGTAGGCTCATTTTATCAAATCAAATCTTGATTTGAATTTATAAATGCAATTATAGGTCCATAGTCTGTTTATTGAGTTATCTTATAAATTCAAACTCATATTTTATTTCATTTACAAGTCAAGTCTTGTTAGTAACATATCAAGTTTATAATTTAATTTTGATTACATATCAAGTCTTGTTATCCTTATCGATTTATTTCAATTCTATTCATATTTCGAACATCAAAATAATTTCATCTTCTTCTTTTAAAACGATTTCCGATTTTAAATCATTCTTAAATTTACATTCCCGCTTTCTTTAAATCAAATTATTACATTTTATTTATAACATCGTTTAAAAACCAAAATATTTGTTTTTATATAATTTAAAACAAGTTATTTCATTCTAGCCAATTGAGATTCAATTTCTATTTTTAAAATAGATTTCCCTTTTTAAAACTCCAAATTCTTTCTCCAATATATCCAAATATATTTTACCGTATTTAAATACCAATTATTTCAGGGTCAATGTCATTCAACAAACCAGAACACGCAACAATTAATCACAAATTATTTGTCACATCATATAATGCAATATATTGAAAATAACAATATAATTGTTGAGGATTCCAGTTGGATCCCTCCAACTTGTTTCTCTGCATCCACCGATGTTAATCAACAGAAAATATATCAATTTCATATCAATATAAAATATAATAATAAATAAAATCAATATTTAATTAATGACGTCATATATATAACTATCAACCAATCTATTTGTAAATCATCCAAACAACCATCACACAGCATTCAATAAGTATTTATCAACATTGAATAACGTTTATAAAATTATAAAACTAGACAGAGTTAGTGGGTTTACTCACCTTGGTCGTTAATCGTTGAATAACGATTAATGGTTGATGATTCGAATCAGGCGTTTTATTTCACGATAATTTGTAATGATCTCTGAATCTCTCTAGAACAGTTCCAGTATGTAGCCTATGACCGTACGATCCTAACGAAACCTATTTTGTTGAATTTGGATAATGTATGCATAAGGTATTATTTGTACAAGTTAATATGCTTTTTAATCTAACTAAAACTTAAATTATATATATAATAAACATAAGTGGGCCTTACTGACTTGAACGGCCCGTGTCCAAGCATGCTAATCCGCTCTGTACCGTTCTCTCTTCCCCATATCCACGTCCGTAGCTATAGACCCTCCAATTCTATATTTTACTTTCGTATAACCATTTCAACTCTTCCCACCAATTTGTTTCCCACTTCTATATATATATATAAATCGAATTGGGCCTCACATATTTAAACCAGCACAAAGCAAATTCCCCAAGCCCACACCGCTCTAAACAGTAATTCATCTTCTCCTCATTCACGCAGAAAAACCTACAACTCTGTCTCTCCCCATTTCCATTTTCAAAACTTCCATTCCTTCACTCCATACATCGTTAATTCATGAGCTAAAAATGCCGATATTTACTCACCAAAATCTTCATCATTTCCTCCTTCAGTATTTCTTTTTTTCATATTAAAAGAAATCCCGCTGCTCAACTACTTTTCCATGGCTATTTCCGCACCTTAAACTCCCCCTTCACCGATTAATGTCAGATCATCCTACCAACGTCAAACCACACCCCGCTCCCTTCTGCACCCCAACACAATGTCCCCTCCTACTTCGATGCTGCCGGCCGACCATGACTCAGGCGATCATATTATGCACTGGAAAAAACTTTGATCCATATTTTCATAGAATCAGCTCAAAAACTGCAGACAAGTAGTAATCGATGCTACGATTTCAACTATACCGTCCAATAGTTGATTTGAAGCTCCAATATCATCCATACTCCCACTCTAGGTATATTGTACTTTCTAGTATGAACAGTTATTGCGTCGCACCACATAAAAACACCTATGGATTGTAGAGGACCAGTTCAGCAACTCATATATATATATATATATATATATAAGAATTTATAGGTTTTATTTTGATTTGTTATGGATTTATGAAGTTTTAGTTTAAGCTGAAAATGTTGATAGCTGGTTTTAGAAGAAGAAGGTATAAAAATGAGTTCGCATATATATAGAATGGGATCCTTGGTTGCCAAGGAGTAGCATGTCGTGGAAGTAGATTAGGTTTGCAGGTTTAATAAATTTCGATATAGCTTGACATGGGTGATTTATAGATTAGCTCTGCGCTAGGAAGGGATGGCTGTACCAAAGCTTAATGGCCAAGGAAAAAGGGAAATATATATTTATGTTTAGTAATATTTAAAATTTTAGGGTACCATGCTACACAAAATTTTATCATTTAAGGACAACTATCGACAAAAATGAAAATATCATTGAGTCGAGCAATGTGCCACGATCCCAAAAATATAATAATATAGACAAGTTAACTTATTCTGTGAAATTCCAAAAACGCCGATTTAGGGTGCAAAATACGTTAAACGAAAAGTAGCTTATTTTTCCAAAATAAAAATTACAGACAATTTATATAAATTAAAGTGAAAATACATCTTGAAAATCTTATCCAAATTCGAAACCAATAGTTTATTATAATTAATAAATCGCTATGGTTTATAAACGATTCCATAGCGACTATTTGAAAATATGATTTGGACATAACTTACAATCTATTAGACGAAATGTCTATTTTTCACTTCCATTAGAAAAATACAGTTCAATCGATTTGAACGTTTCTTGTTTCAAATAAATCCAACTTAAAATGAATCCTGTATATTCATCTAAAGTTCAAAATGCTATATTACGAACTACCGCGACGTTACGAGCTCGATTTAAATTATATTATAATCATACGTTCAAACGTTTTTTAAACAATATATTCGTTATTATAATTCGAATATAAACTCAATTAAGTGTCTTAATTTATTTAATTTACATAATATTGCAAAATCAATTAATTCCAATCATTCTGGAATTAAAATTATTATTTCACTATTTACATTAATTAAATAATCAGAATTATTTAATTCATGTCAATTAACACTACAAGAAAAACCGTAAATAGCTGCAGATTTTAGCAGCGGAAAATTCCGTTGCAAATTAGCGACGTATTTGCGAGTGATTTACAAAGGATAATTTTAAGATTTTTCTAATTTATTTTTTCCTACATTATCACCGACCTTTTTTATATCTGCCGCTGAACCACTGCAAATTGTGTTAATTTACCGACGGATAAATTTTGACACTAAATTCCGTCGTAAATTAAGACAGATTACAGACACAAGCATTTTCAAGCCATTTTGCAATGGATTTTCCATGGAATTTGAAAGGGATTCTCACTTCTAAATTAAAACTCGGGAAGGCTTATACAATTAAGCCATGATGAATTTTTTAATATACATATTTAATAACAAATAACCAATGATTAATACTAAATAATTAAAAAAATTATAATAATTAATTTTTATTTATTAGAAATTATTACTAAATGATTGATAACTAACAAAATATACTAAATAATTTCTACTAGTAATAATTAATAAATAACAAAAATCAAATAATTACTATTAATAATAAATAACTAATAAATAATATTTAATAATATATTGAGTAATTAATAATCATAATTAAAAATAAAATTTGTTGTTTAATATAGTTTATTATTTATAATTAATGATTAATATGTAGTCTTTATAATTGAGAAATAATATTTATTAGTTGGTCTCTGATGTTTAATCTTTATTAATAGATGGAATAAGTTTGGTGTAACACTTTTTTTGTGTAAACGTGAAGTGCCAAAATTGCCCTTCGTCCAAATTAAAATAATATTAACACAACTAGGTTGCCAACAAATTAGGACCTGATTAGATGACCAAAAAATAGAATCTGATTAGATAACCAAAAAATATGTGCGTCCATGAAAGGAAATAGATATATTTTCTAAATTAGGATCTGATTAGATGACCAAAAAATATATGCGTCCAGAAAAGGTAATGGATATATTTTGCAAATTAGGATCTAATTAGATGCCAAAAAATAGAATCAGATTAGATGACCAAAAAATATATGCGTATTGAAAAGGAAACAAAAATATTTCTTGAATACTGAATCTTTCCTTCGTATTCGCATACCCAATCAAAAAATATATGTTGTGAGTCTAATTAGTTTTGTGTCATGCCAAATGGCATTCTAATTAACATTGGGCTTGAAGATTGCACTTTTTAAAGTTTTGATGGTGTATAACTGACATTTGTGTTTAGGTAAGGATTTAAGATGCTCTTTATATGAGTGTGTAGCATTAATAGGACTTTTTTTGGGCAAGGCGTGATAGGATTGTTTTAATATTAATAAAAATTCCTTAATTATGAATAAATGGTGAAAATTATTTAAATAAATGGTGCCTCATCTTCAATTTCAAAATCATAAAAATGCTAAATGTAAAAAGAATTAGGTGCACTAATTGTATATAACATAAATAAATTTTTACTTTAAAGTTTAAGCAACGAATAATTGAATTAGCATAATATATAGTTGTTTCATAAGTCAGCAAAATACAGCAATCTCTACTATTTATGCATTGATTGTAAAAATCAATTTGATTATGTCTTTCAAATTTAGCTTTTACTACTTACTCTTATTGAAGCTACAATTTAAGGTTGGGTAGAACATCTAAATGTAAATATTCATTTAATTCCTTTTAAATGCGGAGGATCCTTTCTTCTACCTTGCATCTTATAAAAGCATGTCCACTGCACAAATTCTGAAATCGAATATTACACATATATTGAAATGAACCATTATAAAAAAGTTTATGATTATGACCTTCCAACAATTGGAGATGACATAGATGATCATTCATTAACTTCAAGACATGCACAATATTAGCATAAATTATTTTTCCTTGCATATGTAACATACACAATATTTGAGAAATAACGATACACGCGCAAAGCGCATCCCACGACCACGCGCGAAGCGCGTGCCGTTACACTCGTAATTATAATTGAAATCATGTTTAATATGTAGTAAATAAAAAAGTAAAATTTTGGAATTTTCTAAAATATATTTAATGTTGTTCATAAATTTTAAATATAAAGTTTTGAAGTTTTCATAAGATTCGAAAATATTCTTTTAAATAAATTAACAATTTGTAAAATATCAAAGTTACAAAGAATTCCAAAATAATTAAAGAATTTCAAAATATTCGACAGTATTTTGGATGGTCTATATGGGTAGAGTGGTACTGCAATACTTGGTTAGTTATATTTTTTTGATTTTTTGGCTGCCAGTTTCATTTTGAAATATTGTAGGCAAATTGGGGTGGAGTTGTGCTCAAATTCTTGACTCGTCGATTTATTTTTTATGTTGTTTATTTCATTGTTAAGCATTCTAGGCAAATTGGTTAAGATGAATAAAAATTGAATTACAATATTCAGCTTTACTACACTTTCTAGGCAATATGGTCTTTATTTTGGTAAGTGTTAGTACATGCAATATAAAAAGATATATCTCTAAGATAGAAAATTAGGAGATGAATATCAAAAATTGTTACTTCCAGTAATTTTTAAATGTAAATTCTTCATAAAGACTAAGACATTAAGGAAATATAATTAATAAATAATAAATACTAGTTATAACCAAATAGCGATAATGAATGATCAATTTAAAAATTATTATTTTTAAATATTAATAATTAATCAAATAATGGATAATAATTTATAATTAATTTGAAATATTAAATAATTTGCTCAAATAATGAATTATAATAATAGACGTAATTGATAATACCACTAAATAGTAATCAATAGCTAATTTTTTTACTTGTTGTAATAAATAATCAATAAATAACAAGTAATGATTGATAATTACAATACGGAGTAATATTTAATAAATAATAACTAGTAGTTAATTATTAATAGTTATTAATAAATAATTAATGATCCATAACCAAGCCTAACAATTAATAGTTAACGCTGGTTTAAAATTGGTGACATGCAAAAGCATGAAATTTAGGCGGGACAAATGAAAATTAGGCTCCAAAGTTAGTCACGTGTAATAACTTTACCCTGCTCACGCAGTCTTCCTTTCCTCCCCTTAATTAAAAATCAATCTGTTACAATTTGGTCAATAATGAAGACATTTCGTGGCAAACAGAAGCGCGTCCACCGCCTACATTTTAACCCCCATCTCTGCCTTCTCCAAGTCCGCCGCAGCCTCCGACAATTCCCGGGCCTCCTCCTGATGCCTCTCCATCGAGTTCCGACCACAATCGACGCGCTGGGAAGGAAACCCTAAAATTCGATCCTCCAAACGGTTCTCTAGAGAAACCATCACGAACTGACATCAATTCTCCAAACGGTTTGGCTCTAATATTTTAAAATTTGTTACTTTATTTACTGGTTATTGCATTTGACTGTTTTATTTAATCATTTTCTGCTTGATTGCAGAAACTTGATTCAAGTCTAGGGCATACGAAAGAAATGTCCTCCTTCTTCAGGTTAACGGTAGACTTTGTAAATTAGCAGAAGCTGCTACAGTAAACACAGTATTTTTGGATTGATCTGCCTCCACGAATCAAAGTTTAGATCCAGCAGGCTATGTAAAAGCAGGTTGATACTTTATTTGATTAGTTTTAATTAGATAGAAAATTATTTTTTTATAAGGGAGAAACTGGTTGATTTATCCTCGTATGTGAGCCATTTGAGTTTGATTATTTGTATGTTTTCAAAACCAAATATTTCGATTTTTTTTACAAGTAGCAATGGATTATTAAATCAGCTGTTCACTATATGAAATAAAATGAATTCACTCTCACAAATGAGCATATGTCATTGCCATCTGTTAATAATTTTGTCTTCAAACATGGCCTGCGATTATACCTTCTGTTGACATTTTTCCTGTCAGGCTCTTGCAGATTAGAAAAGGGTGTTACCTCCATGGATGCATTGGAATATTAAGGGCGTCTTCTTGATGTCCATGTTGTTGAAGCAAAGAATGAAGCTTATGTTTGAGGCTAACAATTAAACTGACTTTGTTGATGTATTCATGTGCAAATACTCTTTCTGACAGCAATTGTTGTTTGGTAATGTATATTTGATGACCTTCATAATTTTTTTGTTGCCACTACAAACAAATACATGACTTACATTGTTCGCATGTCATACTGACAGTTTGATAAAAAATGGTTTATATAATTTAGGAACATCATTAACAAGGTTTGGACTTTTATTTTTGGAAATTTAACATCTTCTCCTTAAGCACTCAATTTTTATTTGTTATAATGCATCCTGATATTATTACTAATTTCCTGTTACATATTTTGGTTGGTCAAACTATCAAAGGTGGTAAGCAATATATTTGTATGTTTTTACTTTGTCATTTGACGTGTGTTTAGTACGGGCCAAGTTGAAAAGGTGGAAGAGGGTGAGTATGAGCAATAAGCTACCATGTTTTATTTCCCATTCTCTATGTCTGACTTTGTTTTTTAAATTAAAACTAAAGTTTCTAGTTAATACAATATAACAGACACATAAGAACATGTAATTTTTGGGCATGGGATTGGAGCTGGCTCAGGATTGCTTTGATGATGCAGTGATGACTTTCTGCATTTTGTTGCGAAGATGGTTGCTGATGCAGGTGGAGGCCAGGTGATTTTTCATATCAGCCTTATATTCTTCATGATATCATAACCGCAACATACTATTATATAATGATAAAGATCTATTCTTGCATATTGAGTTGTACATCTCAGCCTTACACTTCAACAAAATGACCCTATTACAACGGTGGAACACCGTTGTAATATACATTTTACAACGGTGGGCAAACCGTCGTGTATTAAGAAATTGTAATAGACTAATATCTTTTACAACTTTTTTGCACTGTTGCAACACCGTTGTAATATGTATATTTTACAACTTTTTTCCACCGTTGTAATAAACTTTATTACAACAGTTATGCACCGTTGTAATAAAATCTACTACAACTGTTATGCACCGTTGTGATTAACATTTGAATTTAAAAAAAAATAAACATCTTTTGCAACTGAAAAGAACAATACACTAAATATAGCAATACTCCATAAGCAAATCCGATAGTACAGTTATTTGCAAACTAATTTATTTAAATACTCAAATATTCAGTATTACAAACAATAAGTTTTAAACAACGTTTCGTACATTATTACATACTTGACTGTTACAAAGTAACTTAATACAAGCACAAGTTCTCCACAAAAAATTGCATATCCTACGGGAGTACACCATCATCCATAATCTACTACAACTTTATGTACAAGTTACCTGAATCTTTACACTCATCTATAATGTCCTTATGTTCCAGTAATACATCTTCATAGTATTTCTTTAACCGACCTTCAATCACTTTTTGAATGATATTTTCAGGCTTCCATGAACTTGCAACCTTATAAAACCGAAAAAAGTATAAATGAGCCAATGATATGATAAAGGACTTTAGTTGGACGTTAACACAGAAAAATGGAAAATTTGTGAAAAATGCCATGAAACCATATACAAATTATCAAGAACAAACATGCTATCAAACCATGCATATATATAAAATACAACTTATCAGTCTCACTGTTGACACCTTCATTTTCACAGAAGTGCTTAAGACACTTAAACAACAACATATATATATATATATATATATATATATATATATATATATATATATGTATGTGTGTGTAAAACATCTATCAAGCCTATTCCATGACCATTACTTACTTCAAATATCAAACAAGTAGCATAATTTAGCTATATTTTTGAGAAACCATGACTATATATTGTTTACATAGCATTATCTACCCATCTGTGCCAACAAAGGATTCCATGTACCGTTTATAATGTACAAAATATACAATTACAGCATCATGAAAATTACTCAGATATCAATCAAATTCTCAGAGTACATAAATGCTTATTACTCCTTACCTTTGGATACAAATAGCTCCTTAACTCAGTTTAGAAATAGATCAATTGACCTACATTACTACTGTTCGCAAATAAAATTTCCAAATCTTATAATATCAGCAAGCATAATAGATAATTTAAACCAACTTTAAAAAATGTAGCCATATTAACTACCCTACATTAGCGTTCCCAAAGCCCTGTATACAGTTCCACCCTAGGCTCGCTGTTCCTTTTAGTTTTATTCTCTAATTCTTGGTCTCTGTAAACCCCCAGGCCAGCAAATATATCTACAATAAGCATGTTCCCTACAACAATCTTGGAGCTGCCCCATTATAAATGAGACACCCCAATTGATTGCATGATAACCAAAAGGGGTCAGACTATAAGTCTGGTATGAGTGTATTTCACAGTGGGTGGTGTTCGGTGCATACAACTAATGTTTTACAGTTTAACTAAATTATTCTAGACGCATATGAAAACTGTCTAACATTTGTATGCCACTAGTTATGTGCTCACATGTTATACTGTCTAAACAAATTTCATGACAGTTCATGTATTCACTGCCTATGGTTATAAGTAGGCAAGTCAACCAACAATTTGACACTGGGTATAAACATATACAAACTAACATGTAAAGACAGGTTTTGAATAGTGTGTAGTGCTCAATGTACAATTTTCTAGTATGTTATACAGTTTAAGTAACTCCATATCTAATCAAAATTGCATTAACATATGTATAGAACTGTTTATGTGTCATTAAACATTACACAAATCATTGACAGTCCAAGCAAAGGGGTAACTGGTCATTCGTTCTCTATATAATATGCATATACACACTAAACTGTCTGAACAAAGGTATATAAATAACTGGTTATAGTAAACCAACTAATGCATCCACTATTGAATCACTTTTTGGACCATTTTCAAACCAAGATGTGTCACTGATTATGTATCACAGACCAATGTTTATTTGCATTAGTCCATTTCAAATAAGAACATACATATATTTATAGCCACCACAAATTATATTCTAGATACATGTAACTTGCTTAAACAAGTCATTAAATAAAGATATTGAAGTGACCCTCTAATTCATCCTCAGTTTCCAGTGTTTTTTTTTTGTAAGATAAAATGCTATCTATAAGCCCGGGTCACTTACTAAAAAGGCTACTTCCCCCTTTTAACCTCTTCCAGGATTTCAATGCACCAATATAAAAATATTAGTTTGATTCAATCTGTTCATAGCTTATATATGTGAAGATATATAAGCACCCTTTGCTTGTAATCAGAGATTAAGTAAAAGCAAAAGCAAATTAACTTACACAGCATAACCAAGCATATACTTGGGTTTTTCTTCATTAAATATTTTCATTGAATCCTTCTGGATATTAGTCTTATTATAGGTTAATCCAACAATTGATGTTTTAACCTTTTTCTCATTTTAATAGTAAGCGTGTTTTTATTCTCAGTTTATCCAATTACCTACAGACATACTCTAGTAATTAACACACCCCTCTCAAATATTTTATCACCTTATTTTATTCCTTACTTCTTAAAGTATTTCCATGTCAACTAGAGGCTTGTTTACACATTTCTATTATTAAACAAACCAATCTTACTAGTTGCTTTAGACCACTCAGTGCATACCAAACATTAATATACACATCACCTATATGTCAGGCCTTTCAAACTGGTAGGATAACAAGTGCAGTTTTCCTCTTATACTTTTCTAACTTTATTTGTAAAGCCATAAGATAATTAGTGTGTACACAAACCCCTTTATTAACTTATCATCCATAATTGTCATTATATACACAAAACAGGTATGTTTATATGCATTTATGGATACAATAAAACCCTTACCCTTTTACTTTATTTCTATATAAGGTTGCCAACGTTTTAAACAAAGGTTCCAGCAAATATACTTAATTGTTTTGCTCACCTCATTTTAAATTCCCTTCAATTCCCTTAAATTCCCTTTTTAATTTAGAAATAAGGAATTCAACTTAAGTTTGGTACTTCTTTGGCTCTACTCGGTGAATAAAAAGGAATACTTATTACACAACTTTAATGCATGTATGGCCTACCTTCTATTCTATTGTTTTAATTACAAAACCCAAATTAAATACTTTAACACCTTATATATATAATCAATTGCTTTGTACTCTGCCTTCTTGTTCAACTCATTTTAAAACAGGACTCATATTATGACTGTACCCATACCATGGACTTCAGGGTACCCATACTAATGATTTTTCACTTCTCATATCAGCCAATAACCCATGCACCTCGATATATATATATATATATATATATATCCCTTAACACATTTGTATAAAAGATATATATATATATATACAAAATATACCACAGTCCAAGCTAGAATGTATGTTGTTTCTCTGTTTTAGTAATCCAGTTAGTCTTTCTCTTTTTACTTAAACATACAAGCTTCTTACTTTATAAAGAAATGCCATGTCAATTAAAAGTCTGTGTATATCTTTATATTAGCGAACCACAAACATGTCACAGCATGTACACTGTATTTCATTTGGCCTACCTCATTTTAGTTATATTTACAAGTCTCTTCTCTTTGGAAAACCAGAGAACTAATTAATTATATAACTTTCTTTCTCTAGTTATCCCATTTACATTTATAAAAATAACCATTCATAAACACAGCAGTACATATAAGCACATATATTTACAATCAATATCAAAGAAATTAAAGTATCTTTCATACTTTATTGCAAATGCACAAAGATATTAACATTCTAAAAATAACTATTTAAACTTACTTCATCTTTAAAGTTTCCTTGCTGCTGTTCTTTATATATACCTATTAATACATCTAAATCTACCCATGTTGAACCTTTCTACATTGAAAAATAGCACATGCTTATATCAGTTATAAGCCATGCTCTTCCTCCAACCCATCCTAATGCACATAAATTATATGAACAACAAAACTTCTCCCAAATCTGTCATGGCAGATAATTCATTACAGTTTTAAGCAATGTTTAATATCATGTTAAAAAATGCCTACCCAGTATTGCAACACGTTAAAAGCTCACTTTACAAAGCCCATACATATAAAACTATCTAAATGATTTATATGTAGCAGATTATGTGTTTACTAAATACACACATTTGTGTTAATCAAACTGTCTAAACATGCGAATAGAAGGCAAACTAAACAAACCATGTATATGAACCTGTAACCAATCCAATATACAAAATAAATCATGCATTGACAACCAAGCATCCAAGCACCAGACAACTAATTGAATTTTAATAGTTCAATTCCCCCAGTTCCTTAAGTTAATCTGGTATGTTTTCCTTATTCTCTTGTATTCATACCCAATCCTGATATGAATACTCAAATAAGGTCTCATTACTTTCACCATTTACTTATGCATAACAATCAGTAACATGCAATTTATTCAAGGGCATGTATATATCATTATTCTTATCATTCAGTGAAACATACTTGCAAACAGGCTGGCAATATAGGTCTTAATGCCAAATAAAAAGGGAAAAATACACTCACCATGATTTTTTACTCTCGATTTTATATTCCAGGTCTCGATTTTGGCTTTCGAACTCCTCAGATCTGCTGCCGCTTCCTTCTAGAAACCATATCCCTCACGAATCCATCTTTGCTTCGATGCGAGATGATCGATCTTCATAGATTTCGTCCCAATTGGATTTTTAGGGTTTTCGGCCATTGTTGGTTTCATTTTTTTTTAGAGCCAGAGAATGAAATGGAAAACGATGGCCTATTTTCTTTTATTGGGTTATAAGCCACACAGGTAGGGTTTTACCCTTTCTAATTCCCTTTTTGCCCCCCTTAGCTTTTGCATTAACCCATTATACTACTTAAACTCGTTTTCCACCATACTTAGCTAATTTTCCATGCTATATTTAACCTAATAATAAACATGAATTTTACTTGCAAGTTAAGCACACCCACAATTTAGATGAAAATAAAAAAGAAACGGCTAGCGGGAAATGAAAATTAGCTTGAATTAGGAGCTCAGGAACGCTGTAATTATTAGCAGAAAATTTATTTCTAAATCTAAGTAAAGCTTCTAAATTCACTTTCCGTTAATTATTTTATTTAACAGTAGTTACTAATTGTAATAACCCGGAAAATGTGAACCAATTTAAAATTTTTAAATTTGGTTATTACCAAAGAATTTGAATAATTGAAATAGCATATTTCGATAAAATATAGAATTGGGTATAGTATTGCAGTTTGAAATTTTGAATACAAACTTTGTCTGACTGTACCAGGTGGAAAATATAATGGATTTTAGCGAAACTGAAAATATTTAAATCTGTTTATGAATACCTTTCTAACGAATTTGAAAAATCGAAGTTTCATAGCGGGAATCAAAAGTTATGGCCAAATGAATTTTCAGAAAGGTCGCTATATAGCATATATAGCCCTTGAAAATTGATATTTTGCATACGACCTCGGAATTCGACGAAACCACTTTTGTTGGGTCCGGGATGTTAAACTATTGCTAGGTTTCAAATTTCATAATTTTTGAAGCTAGTATGTGAGCGGGGCAAAAGAAAATGTGATTGGTCAATTTCTGTTAAAATGGGTCGACCTAAAAATGGTCATTTTTCAAACGAGCTCAGAATTCGACGAAACTGGTTTTGTTAGGACCGTATCATCAAAACAAAGCTAGATTTATTTTTTTGGAATTTTTCGATTCAGTTTGTGGCCCTGGCAAATTGAAATGTACGTTCAAATTAAATATTGAATGTTTTATATTTTAATTTGAAAAATAACTGACTGTAACAGTCGAATTGGCCAACGAAACATATCCCATTGTGTCCGGAATGGGGGTATTTAGCTAGGGGCGACAGTCGTTGGGTTTGATTTCGAGTTCGTGTGTGGAAGGGGGTATTTTTGGAATTAAATAAATTAAAAAAATAAAATAAAAGGAAGTCGACCAGTCAGATCTCTTCTTCTCCATCGAGCTCCAGGCGCAGGCGGAAGTGATTTCAAATCTTCCCGGAGAGATTTCTCTCTCGTTTCTCAGTGAAATCGAGTGTTCTTGGATCCGTTTTGAAGCTCTCAACACCCTCTCCAAATCTATACCGGTTGTGGAAATTATCGTTGTGTTTTTCTCGAGTTTGAAGCCTGGGAACACCCGCCGTTCGCGCCCAGTTTTCTCCCCCGACCTGACTTCGAACCGGCGGCGACTGGTACCCTCGGGTGCGCGCTTCCAAGCTGAACAACGTGGTGAAGCCCAATTTCAACATCGAGCAGCGGATCAGAGATTAAAGCAAGACCTAATTTTGAACAACAAAGCAAGGTATACGGCCTATTATATTTAAACTGTTTATGACACTATAAAGCGTTGCAAAACTTTGAAAAATAATATCTTTTTTGTTCGTTAGCGAAATCCGACGAAACAGGAGATACCGTGACCGCAAGGAGGCTCTCTACCATCTAGAAGAAGCCGCGGATTTTTCTGATCTTCCTACGATTTTTCGCACTGCAATAACCAATGTGAGGAATCTAAACTGATTGTGTGAATGAAATCGCGTTGTATAAATTATATAAGCGAAGTGTAAATTATATACGCATTGTATACCTCATGTACATGTGTTGTATAAGTTATATTAGCGATGTATAAATTATACAAGCGTTGAATGAAACATATATGCTTTGAATTGTGACGAAATGCAAGTGAATTATAATATAATATATATATATATACTCCCCTCGTCCACAGACCATGGACGATATTTATTGCTTGTGATTGACGTGATATTATATGGTATGATGAATGGTTGGAAATAATTGTTTGTGGTTGATTTGATGGTTGAAAAATATCTTTGTGGTTGAAAAATACCCTCTTGTGGTTGAAACAAATTAGAATAGGATTGTGGAATTGAAAATAAAACATGCCGCCTGCGTGCGAACTAGATGCATGATCCCCATTGTCAAAAACCGCGAGGTTTTAAGGTAGAGCGAGGAGCCGTACTAGGGACGGTCCCGGTTTTAACTACCCTGCCGTTATGCTGCCAAAATTTTCTGAAATATTCATGTGTTAGAATAATTTTCATTCGTTGAAATAAATTACATATGCTATATCGAATATTCATGTGTTGAGTTGCAATTCATTCGTTGAGTTGAAATTCATGTGTTGAATATTATTTGAATTTAAACAAATAGCTTTAGCGATAAAAATCACATTTTTATATATATACAAACTATATAGAATATTCATGTGTTGAGTTGCAATTCATTCGTTGAGTTGAAATTCATGTGTTGAATATTATTTGAATTTAAACAAATAGCTTTAGCGATAAAAATCACATTTTTATACATATACAAACTATATAGAATATTCATGTGTTGAGTTGCAATTCATTCGTTGAGTTGAAATTCATGTGTTGAATATTATTTGAATTTAAACAAATAGCTTTAGCGATAAAAATCACATTTTTATATATATACAAACTATATAGAATATTCATGTGTTGAGTTGCAATTCGTTCGTCGGGTTGAAATTCATGTGTTGAATGTTATCGTATTTTAAAATAAAATGAATAGACAATAAAAACTACACCTTTATTGTGAATACGAAGTGTTAAAAACATTCATGTGTTGAATAAATATTTTTGACGATAAAAATATTTCTTTTATCATGTATATGCTTTGATAAAAATACACACGTGTTGAAATAAATAATATTTTGCTAGAAATATTATTATTAGCTTTGTTCTGCATATATATACATGTGTTGAACAGGAAAAATGGATTAGCTGTAGAGTAAAGAAATTATTTGCGTGCCCGACAAATAGGTAAACCTTGATGAGTTGGCTGCGCAATTTTATTTATATATCAACTCCTGTGAATGCCACTGGATGTAGAGTGCTGGTTATTCTGTGTGAAATAATAAATATCGCCATAGGATAGTAATAATTAATTTTGAACTACACTACATGACATACTTCTTGACGATATACATACTTCATCATATACCACATAAGCAATTGGAGCTTGTGTGACGAGGTGGAAGATTTACCATACGAGTGGGAGGCTTGTATGGCGATGACTATATACTACAGTTTGAACTGATGACTGATATGGACTATAGAAAATATAACGATAAATCGCCAGATTAATAAAAACACCACACGGGTCTGGAGTTGACAATAATCACGTCTCTCTAGTTATTAGATACGGCACATGGACTATTTATTTCCACACGGAAACGGAGTGACGAGAATTTATTCTCTGGAGTGATTATCTATACATGCTCCCCCGTAAACACCAGAATATATCACTATAAATATGTGGATGCTTTTTAGGATTTATTAGGTACCTAACACGGCCCAATAAATTTCCAAACCCCTCCCCGTACAAAGGAGGTTATGGCAAAAAATTTCGAAATATTAAGGCGCTAGTGAAATATTTGAAGTGAAAACAAAGTTGAAAATATAGAATGAACTATAGTTGAAAATGTAGAATGAACTATAGTTGGAATTATAGAATGAACTATATTTATATATATATATATATATATAAATATAAATAAAATAAAAGGGAATCGAAGCCGTGCAGTTCGTGTTTCGGAATCGTAATTTGAAACGATTAGTACGAGAAATCCGACCATCGGATTTTCCCGAAACCGCAACCGCTGGGTTCGCCTTGGAAATATCTTTCCAACGGCACCAACCTTGTAAAAATCCAACGGTTGGATTGTCCGGAATGTTTAATTTAAATCCGAAGAAAAACAGCGCCAGAATCGTTTATATTTATATATAAATATAAATATAATTAAATTAAATCGAATAACGACGCTGCAGTTCAAATTTTGAAACCGTAACTTCAAACGACTAGTGTGGAAGATCCGACCGTCGGATTTTCACAAAACTGGAACCGTTGGGTTCGCTTTGGGAATATCTTCCCACTGATATAGACTTTGTAGAAATCCAATGGTTAGATTTTCCGATACGTGTAAAACAAATTAGGGGAAAAACCGCGCCAGTGCCACGACACGACCTCAAACGTCGTTAAATTAAATACGACCATTTTTAAATAAATAAAAATGGCGAAAAATCGTTATAAAATATTATAAGCGACATAGATTGCCAATAAACCAATTGGGCTTGAATTGTTGGATATTTGATGGTTGTATGTGTTTGACACGAAAATAACACTAAAGAACTGAAAGATGGATGTCGAATAATATAACCATAGAAAGAATCGATTTAAATTCTAATGACGTGAATTATTTGAAAAGGCCGAGCTAACCCTCATTTCAAATAATTTATCGAGCGATTCAAATTGGAAAATGCAAAGACGATTCAAGACCGACGATCTTTGTATCGGTTGGATGGGCGCTACTGAGGTTCCTGACCGGAGTAGCTACCGGAAAGGGACGGAAGTAGTAGCCGTCTAAACGTATGTGTTGATTGGACGGATATACAAGGAATTTGATGCCTCCGGTTTCGTTCAGACCCAGAACGGACTTGTAAATAGACTGTGTGTGTCTAACATTGGATTTTGTTCTATACTGATTGATCTCTGTTAAATATATATCTGTTTGGCAGCGGAGAATTTATTCTTTTGCTTAACGCCCTTCTCTGAGACGTACGAGCTCAGGGGTTATATATCGATGGAAATCAATCGTATGGAGTGGACTGCTTATGTGGCATGCCAAGATGTTGTGATCAAGGCTTCTGTTGCAAAGCAAAGTCTTGTGGAAGATGATCAAAGCACGGTCTACGTGGCCTAGCTTTGTGTATTTCGTAGATTCGCGAGCCTCACACCCCGGTATGAGTTAAAAACGGGATACGGACTGCAGGGAGAGCACGACGTTTCTTTCTAGCTATGGTGGTGTCAGTGACTTACCAGCCCTGACATATATATCTACTTTTCACCTTTGTGGTTGTTGGAATGCGAGGCGCCTCGATTATAGGTCTGTAAGGACCGGGAAACGTGTGTTCAGGAATTGCCAATCCTCAAACGTAAGAGAGGACCGGCCCTGAAGATCCAAGGGTTACCCAGAGTGTGTAGTCCCGAGGCATTTGCTAGAATGTCTCGAAGCGGAGAGGAGCTTGCCCCTTGCCTCGACTCATGACGAAAATCCAATTTCCAATACGAAATAACGGACTCGATTGTAGAACTAGTATGGCGACATAGTAGATGGTAGCTATGCCGCCTATGATTGATATTTATGATGCTATTCGCTTTTGAAAACATATATGCACTAGTAATAATATCAATTGATTTTGCTTTATACATATCAAGCATATTTGGCCAATATAAGGTAAAACTCTATCCTCTGGCTTGCGTTGCATTGTATGATGGGACCTGAGTCTTATAATGGCTTCATTCTTTCTAAAAGCATTGCGTTGTTTTAAAAGAATTTACTTTGTTTTAAATGCACTAGCAATCACTGGAGTAAACCCGTTCCGCGAAAGTGGCGTGGTCCTATGATTTGCTTATTACTGTTATTTAACTGTTAAATAGATTCCTCATACCAGTCCCCATGACTGACTCGTTGTTTGTTTCACTTTGCAAACGCGGGTGCCCTTATTTTCACACGGGCAGCCTAGTTCACAGGTGACAGGTTGTTTTTGGCTCTGCACTGTTGCATAGAGTGCATTTTTGGCTCATGGCGAGGCTGACTTCACAGAGACGACTTTGACATTTTCCGCCATTATTGTACTTATATTATGATTCCGCCACTGGCGAGGCGGGCTGATTTACTTTCAGTACTTTTTATTGTATGTATATGTACCGCCTTCGGCGATGTAGACTGATACCCTTGTTATGTCTCACTGCATGTATGTATTCCGCCTCTGGCGATGATGACTGATCACTTCCCTTTTCTTTTACTAAGTTATATCCTATGCTGTGCTATTCTGATGTTGTTACATGTTGTGATTCCGCTGTCATACTCATGTGAAATTATTCTATTTATTGTTTTTCCTATTATCTGTACTCTGCTATGATGATTAACGTGTTATATTCCAATGATTATCCTTAATACCGCCCCTCAGATTTTGGGATCGTCACAGTTGGTATCAGAGCTTTGGTTAACCTTAGTTCCGGGATCTAACACATTAAACACCTCGTCAGAATAGAATCAGTAGTGTTCTAATGCGAGTAGCTCATTATAGATAGGATTAGCAATGTCCTAGAATGAGCTAAGCAGATTAGCAAAACAATTTGATCGGTACATCATTTCCTTTCCTTAAGTTCCCCTGCTTTATCATATATGAAAATTATCAAATCTATGAGCTTGACTCTTTTCTTTCTTATACAGTATTCTCTTAGATGGCTACTCGAGCAGCAGTAGCTAGAGGAGGCCGTGGAGGCCGAGCAGGAGCAGCAGGAGGACGGGGGAATATCCCCGTAGTTGTGGAAGGCCCTATTGTTCAGCCACCAGCACCCGAGGACTTTGAGCTAGACAAAGTAGCGAAGTGGTATAGGAACCTTGGGGGAAAACCCTTTTCTGGCACTGGTTCAGTGACCGAGGCTATAGCTTGGTTGAAGACCTGTGAGAAAATCTTTGAAGGCATGGGTATGGGAACCAACAACAAAGCACGACTAGGTATTTGGCTCCTACAGGAGGAAGCAGAGCTGTGGTGGGATGCCATTACCTCAGAGGATGCAGCAGGTACTGTTAGAACCTGGGAGCAATTCAAAACTATGTTCAATGAGAAGTTTGTACCTGAACAGGCTCTAGAGAGGATGCGAGAGCAGTTTGCTAATCTCCAGCAAGGAGATCTCTCTATCCAGAATTACCTCAATAAGTTCACCCAGTTATCGCGCTATGCTCCAGAGCTTATTATGACCAACAAAGCAAAGAACAAGAGATTCATATTTGGGCTAAAGCGCAAGTACCATGACAGAGCTATGAGCAACATCAAACTCTCCTTTTCAGAATTGGTAGAAATGGCTTGCAATTATGAAGGTATGGATGAAAGGCACGCCATCCAAGACCGCACCAAAAGCCAAGCTGGAAATAAGCGCAAGGCTTCAGCAAATCAACCCGAGTCTAGCATTACCGCGGCCGCTACTCAGAAACCTGGAAAGATCCCCAAAGGAAATTGCTACAACTGCGGGAAGTCGGGTCATTTTTCTAATGTATGCAAAGCCCCGAGGAAACCAAAGGCAAATGACTCAGCCGAATGCTACAACTGCCATAAGAAGGGGCACTATAGCAGGAACTGTCCTCTGAAGCAGAATGCACAAGTGGATCATGTGTATGACGGGGGGGGCCTCGCCAGCTACCACCGATGGATCAGGTAAACCCGACGTCTTGGGAGGTACCCTTACCATTAAAAATATTCCTATTTCTGTACTTTTTGATACTGGTGCATCACGTAGCTTCATTTCTGGTAATATTGTTCACAAGTTAAAATTGAATCAAAGAATTCTAAAGGAACCAATTAAAGTTCAAAACCCAATAGGAGGTTCTGTTAGTCTCTGTTTATACTGTAGAGTGCCTATCTCCTACTCTTGCTACAAGTTCTCTTTTGATTCGATTGTCATGGACCTTTCCGAATTTGATATTGTACTGGGGCTGGACTGGTTGACAAAATATGAGGCCGAAGTTAGATGTGCCGAAAGAATCGTGAAAGTTAAAACAAAATTTGGGCATATCACTATACCATGCCATGGCTCCGAAATTAATAGAACAGAATTTTGGTCTTCTTTAGAAGTTACTCCCCTTCATTAGAAAAGATACCGGTCGTGAAAAACTATGCGGATGTGTTTGAAGAAGTAGAAAACTTACCGCCGCAAAGAGAGATTGAATTTAGAATAGATCTAATTCCTAACGCCCGACCAGTAGTACATCCAATTAGAAGAATGGCCCCGAAAGAAAAAGAAGAGTTAGGTAGTCAAACCCGAGAATTGCTTTGGAAAGGTCTGATCAGACCGAGCTTTTCAGCTTGGGGAGCAGCAGTAGTATTTGTCCCGAAATCAGACGGTACTCTAAGACTTTGCGTTGATTACCGAGATCTCAATAAGCAGACACTGAAGAACAAATATCCCTTGCCCCGAATAGATGATCTGTTAGATCAATTAAATGGAGCAACAGTATTCTCCAGAATGGACCTAGCTACAGGTTTCCACCAATTACGTATAGCCGAAGACTGTGTTCCTTTGACAGCCTTCAGGGGTCCCGATTTATTCTACGAATGATTAGTAATGCCGTTCGGCTTGTGTAACGCTCCGGCATACTTCGTCGATCTTATGAACAGAGTGTTCCGAGGTGTATTGAATAAATTTGTTCTAGTCTTCATCGATGACATTTTAATCTACTCCAAGTCGGAAGACGAACATGCAAAACATTTAGAACAAGTGATGAAAATCCTAAGGAGAAATGTCTTGAAAGCTAAATTTTCTAAGCGTGTCTTCTGGCAGGATAAAGTTAAATTCCTAGGCCATGTCGTATCAAAGGAAGGAATTGTTGTAGATCCAAGCAAAATTACAGCGATTCAGAACTGGAAACAACCTACTACCCCACAGAAGTTCGAAGTTTCCTTGGATTGGCTAGCTACTATCGGAAATTCGTTCAGGATTTTTCAAAGATATCGGGTGTATTGACAAAACTTACAAAGAAGCATGAGAAATTCAAATGGACTCCCGAATGTGAAGAAGCTTTCCAGGAGCTGAAACTGGAATTGACAACCGCTCCAGTATTGACAATTATAGAAGGCAACCAAGACTTGACTGTATGGACAGACGCTTCTATTAGAGGGCTAGGCGCAGTATTAATGCAAAAAGGCCAAGTGATCGCTTGTGCCAGCCGTCAGCTGAAGCCGCATGAAAGAAACTATGCAACTCATGATCTTGAGTTATTAGCTATCGTGTTTGCTTTAAGAATCTGGAGGCATTATTTATTGGGTGAGAAGTTCGAACTATTCACGGATCATCAATCCTTGAAATATCTGTTCACGCAGAAAGATCTAAATTTGAGACAACAACGTTGGTTAGAATTCCTTGCAGCATATGATTTTGAAATTCTATACACTCCAGGGAAAGCCAATGTTGTAGCCGATGCGCTCAGCAGAAAGAATGAAGTCATCGCCAGTTTTGTCATCACATCTTCATTAATAGACAGGATCTCGACCCTTCAGAAAGGCGATGAATTTATTCAAAGAGTCAGTCAGAGAGTCAAAGGAGGTGAATCCACAAGTTTCCGACTCGATGACAAAGGAGTTCTTAGATTAAAGGGCAGAATTTGCATCCCAAACCTTCCTGAGCTCAGAAGAGAAATACTTGATGAATGCCATAAGTCCAAATTAAGTATCCATCCCGGTGTGAGCAAAATGTATAACGATATCAAACGCACATTCTGGTGGAGAGCTTTGAAAAGAGATATTTCATTATATGTTAGTAGATGTCCCACATGTCAGCTAGTTAAGAGCGATCAACAGAAATTGGCTGGATTATTACAACCATTGGAAATTCCAGGACGGAAGTGGGAGCAAATCTCGATGGACTTCATTGATGGCCCGCCTCGAACTAGAAAAGGAAACGACAGTATATGGGTAATCGTAGATCGCTTCACGAAGACTGCCCATTTCATACCTGTCCGATCCAACAGAACGGCTCAAAGTTTAGCACAGATTTACTTCAAAGAAATAGTTAAACTACATGGGGTGCCGCTCAATATAGTCAGTGATAGAGATCCCCTGTTTACTAGCAAATTCTGGGAAGCATTCCAGACGGAATTGGGATCCAAATTGAATCTAAGCACCGCTTATCACCCTCAGACAGATGGCCAAACCGAGCGGGTGAATAGAATTCTAGAAGATTTACTGCGGGCTTGTGTTATCGATTTTGGAGGCTCATGGGAAGATCACTTACATTTAGCCGAATTCTCTTACAACAATAGCTATCAAGCAAGTTTGGGAATGTCTCCATTTGAAGCATTATATGGTAGACCATGCAGATCTCCCGCATGTTGGGTAGAACCTGGCAACAGACTTGTGTTAGGGCCAGATATGATTCAAGAAGCATCGGATAAAGTCGATTTCATTAAGAAGCGATTAAAAACCGCGCAGAGCCGACAGAAAAGTTATGTTGATGCGAGAAGAAGGGATATATCGTTTTCCGTTGGCGATTATGTTTATTTGAGAGTTTCTCCAATGCGGGGAGTAATCAGATTTGGCAAGACTGGGAAGTTGGCACCGAGATTTATTGGCCCCTTTCCTGTACTTGAACGGATTGGAACTCTTGCATATAGGGTTTCATTACCTGATTGGTTGCCTGGTGTACATGATGTGTTCCACGTGTCTCAACTCAGAAAACATGTTCATGATCCAGATCTTGTGGTGGAAGAAGCAGCGCAACAAGATATTGACATAACTCCAGAATTAGCACTCAGAAGAGAGCCATTAAAAATAGTTGGCAAAGAAACTAGAGAGCTAAGAAGGAAAAAGATTCATCTAGTCAAAGTGCAGTGGAGTAGTGATCCTAGAGAATGTACTTGGGAGACTGAGGAAAGCATTAAACAAGCCTACCCCAAATGCAGAGTAGACATCTCTGACTAACTATCATGCCGTTATGCTGCCGAAATTTTCTGAAATATTCATGTTTTAGAATAATTTTCAATCGTTGAAATAAATTACATATGCTATATCGAATATTCATGTGTTGAGTTGCAATTCATTCGTTGAGTTGAAATTCATGTGTTGAATATTATTTGAATTTAAACAAATAGCTTTAGCGATAAAAATCACATTTTTATATATATACAAACTATATAGAATATTCATGTGTTGAGTTGCAATTCATTCGTTGAGTTGAAATTCATGTGTTGAATATTATTTGAATTTAAACAAATAGCTTTAGCGATAAAAATAACATTTTTATACATATACAAACTATATAGAATATTCATGTGTTGAGTTGCAATTCATTCGATGAGTTGAAATTCATGTGTTGAATATTATTTGAATTTAAACAAATAGCTTTAGCGATAAAAATCACATTTTTATATATATACATACTATATAGAATATTCATGTGTTGAGTTGCAATTCGTTCGTCGAGTTAAAATTCATGTGTTGTATGTTATCGTATTTTAAAATAAAATGAATAGACAATAAAAACTACACCTTTATTGTGAATACGAAGTGTTAAAAACATTCACGTGTTGAATAAATATTTTTGACGATAAAAATATTTCTTTTATCATGTATATGCTTTGATAAAAATACACACGTGTTGAAATAAATAATAGTTTGCTAGAAATATTATTATTAGCTTTGTTTTGCATATATATACATGTGTTGAACAGGAAAAATGGATTAGCTGTAGAGTAAAGAAATTATTTGCGTGCCCGACAAATAGGTAAACCTTGATGAGTTGGCTGCGCAATTTTATTTATATATCAACTCCTGTGAATGCCATTGGATGCGGAGTGCTGGTTATTCTGTGTGAAATAATAAATATCGCCATAGGATAGTAACAATTAATTTTGAACTACACTACATGGCATACTTCTTGACGATAGACATACTTCATCATATTCCACATATGCAATTGGAGCTTGTGTGACGAGGTGAAAGATTTACCATACGAGCGAGTGGCTTGTATGGCGATGACTATATACTACAGGTTGAACTGATGACTGATATAGACTATAGAAAATATAACGATAAATCACCAGATTAATAAAAACCCCACACGGGTCTGGAGTTGACAATAATCACGTCTCTCTAGTTATTAAATACGGCACATGGACTATTTATTTCCACACGGAAACGGGGTGACGAGAATTTATTCTCTGGAGTGATTATCTATACATGCTCCCCCGTAAACACCAGAATATATCACTATAAATATGTGGATGCTTTTTAGGATTTATTGGGTACCTAACACGGCCCAATAAATTTCCAAACCCCTCCCCGTATAAAGGAGGTTATGGCGAAATTTTTCGAAATATTAAGGCGTTAGTGAAATATTTGAAGTGAAAACTAAGTTGAAAATATAGAATGAACTATAGTTGAAAATATAGAATGAACTATAGTTGGAATTATAAAATGAACTATATATATATATATATATAATAAAAGGGAATCGAAGCCGTGTAGTTCGTGTTTCGGAATCGTAATTTGAAACGATTAGTACGAGAAATCCGACCATCGGATTTTCCCGAAACCGCAACCGCTGGGTTCGCCTTGGAAATATCTTTCCAACGGCACCAACCTTGTAAAAATCCAACGGTTGGATTGTCCGGAATGTTTAATTTAAATCCGAAGAAAAACAGCGCCAGAATCGTTTATATTTATATATAAATATAAATATAATTAAATTAGATCGAATAACGACGCTGCAGTTCGAATTTTGAAACCGTAACTTCAAACGACTAGTGTGGAAGATCCGACCGTCGGATTTTCACGAAACTGGAACCGTTGGGTTCGCTTTGGGAATATCTTCCCAATGATATAGACTTTGTAGAAATCCAATGGTTAGATTTTCCGATATGTGTAAAACAAATTAGGGGAAAAACAGCGCCAGTGCCACGGCACGACTTGAAACGTCGTTTAATTAAATACGGCCATTTTTAAATAAATAAAAATGACGAAAAATCGTTATAAAATATTATAAGCAACATAGATTGCAAATAAGCCAATTGGGCTTGAACTGTTGGGTATTTGATGGTTGTATGTGTTTGACACGAAAATAACACTAAAGAACTGAAAGATGGATGTCGAATAATATAACCATAGAAAGAATCGATTTAAATTCTAATGACGTGAATTATTTGAAAAGGCCGAGCTAACCCTCATTTCAAACAATTTATCGAGCGATTCGAATTGGAAAATGCAAAGACGATTCAAGGCCGACGATCTTCGTATCGGTTGGATGGGCGCTACTGAGGTTCCTGACCGGAGTAGCTACCGGAAAGGGACGGAAGTAGTAGCCGTCTAAACGTATGTGTTGATTGGACGGATATACGAGGAATTTGACGCCCCCGGTTTCGTTCAGACCCAGAACGGACTTGTAAATGGACTGTGTGTCTGACATTGGATTTTTTCTATACTGATTGATCTCTGTTAAATATATATCTGTTTGGCGGCGGAGAATTTATTCTTTTGCTTAACGCCCTTCTCTAAGACGTACGAGCTCAGGGGTTACATATCGATGGAAATCAATCGTATGGAGTGGACTGCTTATGTGGCATGCCAAGATGTTGTGATCAAGGCTTCTGTTGCAAAGCAAAGTCTTGCGGAAGATGATCAAAGCACGGTCTACGTGGCCTAGCTTTGTGTATTTCGTAGATTCGCGAGCCTCACACCCCGGTATGAGTTAAAAACGGGATACAGACTGCAGGGAGAGCACGACGTTTCTTTCTAGCTATGGTGGTGTCAGTGACTTACCAGCCCTGACATATATATCTACTTTTCACCTTTGTGGTTGTTGGAATGCGAGGCGCCTCGATTATAGGTCTGTAAGGACCGGGAAACGTGTGTTCAGGAATTGCCAATCCTCAAACGTAAGAGAGGACCGGCCCTGAAGATCCAGGGGTTACCCAGAGTGTGTAGTCCCGAGGCATTTGCTAGAATGTCTCGAAGCGGAGAGGAGCTTGCCCCTTGCCTCGACTCATGACGGAAATCCAATTTCCAATACGAAATAACGGACTCGATTGTAGAACTAGTATGGCGACATAGTAGATGGTAGCTATACCGCCTATGATTGATATTTATGATGCTATTCGCTTTTGAAAACATATATGCACTAGTAATAATATCAATTGATTTTGCTTTATACGTATCAAGCATATTTGGCCATTATAAGGTAAAACTCCATCCTCCGGCTTGCGTTGCATTGTATGATGGGACCTGAGTCTTATAATGGCTTCATTCTTTCTGAAAGCATTGCGTTGTTTTAAAAGAATTTACTTTGTTTTAAATGCACTAGCAATCACTGGAGTAAACCCGTTCCGCGAAAGTGGCGTGGTCCTATGATTTGCTTATTGATGTTGTTTAACTGTTAAATAGATTCCTCATACCAGTCCCCATGACTAACTCGTTGTTTGTTTCACTTTGCAAACGCGGGTGCCCTTATTTTCACATGGGCAGCCTAGTTCGTAGGTGACAGGTTGTTTTTGGCTCTACACTGTTGCATAGAGTGCATTTTTGGCTCATGGCGAGGCTGACTTCACAGAGACGACTTTGACATTTTCCGCCATTATTGTACTTATATTATGATTCCGCCACTGGCGAGGCGGACTGATTTACTTTCAGTACTTTTTATTGTATGTATATGTACCGCCTTCGGCGATGTAGACTGATACCCTTGTTATGTCTCACTGCATGTATGTATTCCGCCTCTGGCGATGATGACTGATCACTTCCCTTTTCTTTTACTAAGTTATATCCTACGCTGTGCTATTCTGATGTTGTTACATGTTGTGATTCCGCTGTCATACTCATGTGAAATTATTCTATTTATTGTTTTTGCTTTTATCTATACTCTGCTATGATGATTAACGTGTTATATTCCAATGATTATCCTTAATACCGCCCCTCGGATTTTGGGATCGTCACACTAATCTTATTAATTAAAGATTTCTTATTAATCGTTCGTTATTATAAATTAATTATTAAATATAATCTTAGTTATTAATCTCTTCTTCTTAATTATTAATCTCTACTTCTTAATTATTAATAGCAATCATTGATTTTTCATGATTAGCATTAATTATTATATTTAAATTATTAACTATTTAATAGTAATTATGTAATATTAACTATATTTTTTAATTATTCTTCTTAATTGCTAAGTATTAAATATTACGGATTGATTATTAATTATTACTTCCTAATTGATTATTAATAGTAATTATTAGTTATTAATTATAAATAATCAATATAAATGTATTAAATATTAATTATTAGTTGTTAATTATATTAAAATATAGTCATATGTTACAACAGTCAAAAAATAAAAGTTGTGATAGGCTTTTATAATAACTGTCAAAATAACACAGTTGTTAAAAATAAGTTTATTACAACTTTTATGGAAAAAAGTTGTAAAAAACATTTATTACAACGGTGCTTTTACCACCGTTGTAAAATTAAAGTTGTAATATGGTGTTTTTGGTGTAGTGTTATATTATTCATAAGAGATTATTAGCTTATTGCACCAGTCTTCTTTGCATCCAGAAATATCATGAATGTGGACCAGTTTTTTGTCACTGTTGGTGAACAACAGGAAAGCATGTTCAGTTAGCTTGCTGACTAGAATTGAATTATAAATAAATTTATATTCTGATTTAAATTTCAAAACAATGAAAATACAAAAGTTATACTGAAATTTAACTTCAATATATATCTTGAATATGAAAATACAAAAGAACAATGGAAATACAAAAGTTATACTGAATATTCTCCAATCATTTGCAAATTTTCCAAATCTGATGCAACTTCTAGTAATTTTGATGTACTTTACTCGAATGCATTTGCAACTGCATTATTAAAGGAGATTTTAATGACTGGCCTTCTTACTATTGATTTTGGTTTCACTGATTACAGCAATGCATTCATCTTTTGCTTCCATTCATGAGTTTTTGATTCAACGTTGACAAAAAAATATAGCATTGTGTGATCGTAATAAGAAAATTTAATGCATACGTAGTATGAAGAAAGAAGTTGTAGAGGAGAACGACAGGCTGTTAAAGATCATACAGAAGCAGAAAATGGACGAAAAGAAGAGAACATGCAGATTGCTATGATTGGAGAATATGTTTGAGGTGAAGGAAGGTTGTGAATAGTGAAGTAGTAGATTTGTTTTGATGAATTGATGATATTGATTTTCTTGTTATAACATATGTAAATTAACGAGAGTAAAATAAGATTAGAAAATATTCTATTTGAAAAAAATATGTAATGTTGAATGTTGATTATGAGATGAGTGATTAATATAATACGTTGACTATGAGATGTGTGTGTTGATATTAATTGTGCTATATTTACATTAGGATAATGTATTGTGTGATATATATATATATATATATATATATATACATACATACATATATATATATATATATATATATATGCAGATCAGAAGGGGAACAGCAACGGATTACCAACAAAAAAGGGAGGTTAAGTTTTCTCAATTTAATTTTTGTCGATAATCCCTTGGTAATTAGTAAGGATTTACCAACGCCTTTTGTAAATAATAATTTATTACAAATTAATTATCCGTCGGTAAATAGTCGGTATATAAATTAAAATTAAATTAATAAATAAAATTTTAATTTTTATTATATAATTAGTAAAATGATGGAAAACTGTCGAAAAATTCATGCTAAATTCCGTCGCAAAAATAAGACATAGATACCGTCATGGATTTTACCGACCACAACATTATGCAGGAAATCCGTCGCTAAGGCCTATTTAGCGACGGATTAGAAGCGGATACTGCGCTGCTATATGATGTTTTTATTATAGTGTAAATTATCAAACCACTATAATAAAATAATTAAATAAATTAATTATTAAATTACTAAAATTCAAGGACGTTACATATTAATAGGTTGAAAATAATAAGCTTGGATAATTAAGAATTAGGCCACAAAATTATTACCATTGTATTCGCGGCGAGATTCTAATACGTTTTCATATTTTATTTGCTAAAAACGAAGTTTGTATGTAGAAGTTATTAGTAAAACAAGTTATACATAAATTGTATACACATAAGATTTGAAATGCAAATTGAATTAATGTAAATCTGGAATAAAATTATATTTTTTTTGACAAAATGAAATATTCCTTGAAGGTTTGAATTTGTGTGTAAATATAAATGAATATATATATATATATATACACACACATATACATATATATACTAGAAGGGGACAAGAATAAATAATAGCGGAAAGAATCAATCAGATTTAGTTACGAATTAAATAAAAGGAAAGAAACAAGCAAACAAATCTTCTATGACCCGAACATAAGGGGGTCGTGTAACGACCCCTTTTTTAATCCTTAGAGTCAACACTAATACATCTATGGTATTGACATGTCGAACATCCAAGTGCCAGAAAACCAGATCATTAGGGATTAAAGAAAAAGAAGGTAGAACAGAATCTCAAAATCGCAGCGGATAACATATGTTAATCACCAAAATACTTTACAAAGTCATTTACAAAACTGATCACATCATAATTACACTAGTACAATTCTACCCTATGATAGTTATAGCGAAATGTCCTTACACATCAGATATAAAGTACATAATACACAGAGAAAACCTAGTTACTGCTTCAAGCTCCTCCAAATGCATCTGTGAAAACCTGAACTACTTGGTAGCTCATAACAATTTGAGCAAGGGAAAGATTTTAAAACTACGGGTTAGACATGAATTTGGTGTGAGAAAACTCAAACAACTTAATTATTATATTTAAACAATCTTTTGAAAAAAGATATCTTGTTAGACCACGTCGCACATAAACAAAGACGAGCTTTTACCTTATGATAACCGAAATACTATATAAAATCTCATGATATTATAATAAATAATGTCTAGATACAAATACATATGAATCTTAGTCGAAAAAGTTACATTAACTAAATTTCAGCATAACAGGTATATAACTAAACTGTAAAAGGCACATGTTGGAGTTTAGATTCCATACAATGACAAGACACTAGGGTATGACCTATCATTGTACCTCTGTAGATAAAGCGTACCAAGAGCCTCACATGGATTCTTTACGAATCAGGACTAACCAACGCCTCTCTAGATTGTACCGAATATTTCACCCCTTAGTTATGATCAACACCAAACCACAACAAACAATAATCAAAGGGTCATCTGAGCTAGATTTAGGTGGTGACAGTACCCTACTTGGGCTCTACCTACTTAGTCCCGAAGTACATCGCATGTTTTGCTCATTATTGGTTGATGAGGCTAGAAGCTACGTTTTTACCTTTCATACATAGCACATACCCATCTTCAGGTGCCACATCGCCATTCCATTGATCAGTAATTAATGTCCACATAAATACAATCTCCAAGCTCATATGTCTCAGAGAAGGGTGTTAAGCTAAAATAAGTTGCCTTCTCCACCGCCAAATAGATGCACGTTTGTCCAAATCAATGTACATGATTTATGAAATGCATTGCCAGACTTCCATCCATACAAGTTGTCCAGGAACAGGACAAACCGAAGATAATCTTTTACTTTATCATGTTTGCAATAATCTCTAGGATTAGTAACAAGAAGTCCTTGCATCACGCAGAACCCCAGAACGTAGGGACTACTGCTGCAAGTATAATTCTGATAGCTAATCAGAGACATCAACAAGCAACCTTTCCGCTTCGAAGGTCTAAGCCTTCAACTTTAGTCTTCAAGTTGTCCATGATTTCATCATCTTCATCGTCTTCCACATTCACCACTCAGTCGAAACAAAGTGGTTTTCAGATGCTTGATCCGATCTTGTTCTCTTCGAAATGATTATTGGTAGTTTCCGGTAAACCCAACCCAGGTTCTTTAAAAAATGAACAGACAAGGACAACTTCGGAATTCACCTCCTAACCGTGGATGGATTTCGTTATTACTTTTCCTTAGAGAATTAAATGAGATTTATACGCATGGTGAATGAATAAAAGGGATGACTATGCCGTATAACTCAAGCTTTCTCCAAGAAATTTCCAAAGTAATATTTTTAGTTCACATTTGATAATGGGTTATTTGACTTTCGCTTATCACACACACAACAACCAAAGGTTTATTTCCCATACTAATCACTAAGCATCATTTAATTAATCTTTTATTAATTAAATTTCAAATCTCTTATGACCAAAACATTCACACACTTAATCCTACGATATAAGTATGTACTTAAAACCATTAAGATGGTTTCTCATTTCTGATTTACCGTTAGTGGGCTACTAGAACCCAAATCACTTAATTTAATTTCTAAGACCTTTCTCCTTTAAGTAAAAAATAATTTATTAAAATAATGATTTAAATTCCAAAAATCCACTCTTGATCTTAACAAATACTATTTCTCAGATAAAATAAAGTCGTTCAAGTTAAGGTATTTTATTTACCTCTCAAACCTTGACTCGACATCACCCTCATCTATAGAATAACAGAAGTTTACTTTCTCGAGTTCTAATTGTCAAATATAAAGTTGACCAATGTTCCATAAGGAATTCACTCCAAAATAAGTTGGATAATCCATTCTTTCGTTCACTTACAAATACATATCATATTTAACTTGATTTATTTTCTCCAAATAAATTCCTTTGTCAAAAATGACTCATTGGCTTTAAATCCATTTTCAAAATCATTTGAACTTTAAGCTTATTCTTAAGTAATAGAATTAACTCAAACCTTATAGTTATTACATTATTAACTACAACAACTGCTTGTCTCGAATACATTTAGTAAAATGATTCATTAAATCTAAACCTCTTTATCAAATATATAGATTAACTTTTTAAACCACATTTAAAAAGTAATTAACAAGTCTAATCTTTGTTATCTAAATAATTGATTAATTAAAGTCATTTAATTTTAAATAACTAGTGAATGGCCCGTGCAGCCATGCTACGCACACAGGCAGTGGTATACCACATTATTATTAGGTAAAGGTACGTATATTTAAATTAATATGTTGATAAGTAAATATCACATCAAATGAATAAAAGATCATATATATTCTGTAACATCCTATGTTTTCTTCACGACAAAAGCTCGAAAATAATAGCAATAGACTTCTCTTTCTTGGTTTCCTTTTCGACATGACATTCTACGCTGGTGGATGTTCCTTTGCAAGGAAAGAGTGGTCCTCTGCTAAAGACGGAAAGTTTTGCTACGTAGATGCTTCTATGGTGATGAATCAATCAGACGTGATGCAGTTATTTCTAAAATTAATACTCATATAAAACCATATCATTATCAAACCAATATTTAACTGATACTTTAAGTGCATATTATAAAAAATTTATTACCTTATATTGTCAAACTACAGCTTCACGGTACTAATAAAATGAAGTAAATAACTAAAAGTAGTTTTTACATTCTGTAAAAGCAAGTCATAAAAATGCGGTAATATGTAAAGAAAGTATAAAGACATAATTGTATTTGCTTAAAATAAGATTAGAAATAATTAATCTACACAAAACCAACCTTATGATAGATCATAAAATGATTTGTGATAATATTTTTTAGGCTTGCCCAATATGTTTAATGTCATGTCAAAAAATAAATGGTAAATAATACCTTGTATATTGGCATCAAAATGCTAGCATGTGTTTGATAATAAGCAATTGGAGAGCAAAGCCCAGTTAGCTTGAAATATAAATCATGAAATTTATAGCTTCAACTTAACAAAATCGGTAAACCATAGACATTTAATTAACTCTATAAAATAGTAACATAAAATTAATGTATACTTTAATGTGTTAACCTATTATACTTCTTAGCTATCAATAACAATTAATTTATTTTAATTGAAGTGTTCCACTGACTATTTAAGTAATTTCCTTCCATACTTAATTATCCTAATGATCATATTATTGTATAGTAAAGTCTTAAATATAATGAATTGATAGCACACCATGTTACACTAATGATCATACTTAATTATCCTAATTAGGGGTGGAATCAGTTCGGTACCGGAACTTTGTACTCAAAACCATTACCGTACCGACTTTACATGGTAATAGAAAAATCATACCATTACCAGCCAAAAAAATCGGTTACCAATAGTTCGGTTTATGGTTGGTAGAGATCGGTAATAAGTTTTTACAGTTCACTAGTATGAGATCTTTTTGTTTACAATATTTCACGTTAAAATATTAAATATTAATTTTTTTGTTATTATATTATTATTTATATATCTTATTTTACGTAGTCAAACATGCATGAAAACTTTATGGATGAACAAAAATACCATTTAAATTAAACTGTTTCTAAGATATATAATAAAATTTGCATTCAATCTTGTATTGTAATAGTGTTTTTTTAGGTATTTTATTAAATCATTACATATTAAAAATTCTTCGATATGTAATAAACAAATATGTGGTAGGTATGGTAATTACCATTTTCAATGCTCAATTACCATTACCGTACCGCAAATTTCCATGTGGTTTGGCATACCGTACCAATCAAATTGGTTACCGATTATTTGGTACTACTTTCGTTGGAAGCGGTTGGTAATGGCTGGTAAGTGGTAATATAGAAAAAAAATTCCAACCCTAATCCTAATGGTCGTATTTACGCAAAATAATAATAATAAAGGTTTGTGGTGATAATGTAGCCATTATTTGACAATATCCAACTAAGATGCAGATGTTATGAGAAAGCATATTTTACGCAGTGGTGCAGTTGCAAAATAGAAGTTTGATACATATAACATGGAAAGCACATAGCATGTATCTAACCCATGGTAATTAACAAAATGCTAGCAACGTCCAAATAAACAGTAAGAAAGAAGATATATAACATAGATATCAAGACGATTAATGCTCAAATATCATTTCCAATCACTATTTTTTATTACATGGTTTTAGAGCACAAACAAAATTTGGCTTGTTTATCAATTGCTGTAAACTAACTAAATTTGAATAGAATGTAATTCTCAGGGTCATACTTGAATAGAAGGAGAGATTTCTAAAAACTAACAAAAATTTAATGTATTCTACAAAACTTAAAACTCATAAAATTTTGTAAATAGATGCACAGCTTTTAGAATTTAAAACCATGAAAGCTTTCAAAATGTATGGAAAATTCTAGGCTATTCAATAGCTTGCAACTTTTGAGTTGCCAACCGACCTCTTCCAATGAGGCATTTGCAGATCTTTCACCAATAGCGTGTTTAGTGGACTCACGCTATCTTGCTGCAGCACAAGCTCCCTTAAATGATACGTCCATAGAGTGTCGTTATGCATATACATAAGCACAAAGCCTATGAAACTTTTGAATGCAACTGGTAAGGACCATAAATGCATCTTGTACTTCAACTTTTAAGTGGCCAATAAGCTTGGTACATAAGTTTAGCAGAGCCAAGAAGGAGCGCCCTGTGTAATGTAAAATTCAAGTTTCAAGTTTCTTGTTTAAATCAACAAAGATGTGTGTGTGTGTGTGTGTCTATATATATATATATATATATATATATATATATATATATATATATATATATATCAAATGAAGATTTGGTGTAGTTAACCATTAAATAAATTCAAATGAGTTTATATACAAACTGATAATGTTTTGACAGTTGCAAGGACAGATCATTTTGGTAATGCATTGAAATGATCACATTATACATGCCAAGTGTTTTGGCCTTGATATCAACATTAAATTGACCGTATTCAGAAGGAAGTGTATAGCCAACTATACTCCAACTTTACTTTTCAATCCTTTTTGCATATTAAACTATCCAAAAATAAAGTTTGAGTACTATGTCAGCTTGATTTTCATCATGATTGTCTACACAAAGTTTGAGTAATATACTAACTGAAATAAAGTTTGATGACCAATCCTTTTAATTCCTGAAGATACACCAATTATATTCCAATATTCGTAGCTTCCTATTAGAACCTCTATAACCTGTTAACTTCCCCACATTTCATATCTTTATCTAACTGTATGTCCAAGAATATTCAGATAAAGAAACCAATCAAGTATACTCGACAAAGGCAACATATGGAACTATGTAGACAAAATTATAAAAGTAAACCGTGGTTGAATTTACATCATTACAGGAGCTATTGCTAATGGGAATAAGGAAGTAGCCAACTGTAACTGGTCACTCGCTCCAGTTTTAGGCTGCAGGAGCTTCTGACAATGGCAATTAGTAAGGTGACTTGCAAAAAATTTACAAGTAAAAACCAATTTATTCCCCGTGACCGTGAATAGTTATAGTTAGCTTTAAAAACTTATTATATAGGGAAATTCTATAGATAGCTTTAAAAACTTATTATATAGGGAAATTCTATAGAGACACAAAATTTTGACACAAATGGTGACGCAGTTGATTTGCACCATTGGATCACCCCATGAATTACACCTCCCATGTAAAGACAAAAAGATCCAACGGTTGAGACTCTGTGTCTCTCTCTTTGTGTCTAATTTTGTGTTCAAATAGCCGGCCCCTATTATATATATATATATATATATATATAAACAGATAAAGTGAGTTTCCATTGCCATTAAAATGCACCTTTATGCATATGTTGTACATGAACAAAGCTGACATAATAACAATCATACAGATTATATATGTGCCTTATGCTTATGAACATTCTAATATTCAATCAATTCACTATACATACATACATACATACATATACATATATATATATATATATATATATATATATATATATATATCACACACACACACACACACATATATATATATATATATATATATATATGTGTGTGTGTGTGTGTGTGTGTGTGTGTGTGTGTGTAAAGTCTACAGAGGCACAAAATTTTGACACAAATGGTGACACAATTGATTTTCACCGTTGGATTACTTGGATTACTCCATGAATTGCACATCTCCATATAAAGAGAAAAAGATCCAACGATTGAGGCTCTATGTCTTTCTCTTTATGTCTAATTTTGTATTCAAATAGTCACCCCTATATATATATATATATATATATATATATATATATATATATATATATATATATATATATATATATATATATATGGGAGAGTTCCGCTACACCTCTTATATTGCACGTGAACTCTCCTCCTGAATCTCCACCACATATTCCCCTACTCATTATCTCTTTTTAGAATATTAAAATGGAAAGAAAGAGAATGAGTGGGGTAATGGATGATGGAGATTCGGGGGGAGAGTTCACGTGCAATATAAGAGGTGTAGCGGAACTCTCTCTCTCTCTCTATATATATATATATATATATATATATATATATATATATATATATATATATATATATATGTGTGTGTGCGCGCGCGCGCGCGCGCGTACGTGTGTGAGCGCACGCGCGAGTGTGTGCACAAAGGCGGAGCTAGCCCCGGGCGGGCCTGGGCTGCAGCCCAGTGTCGGAAAAACTCTGTGATGGTAGGCAGAATCGACGGGTTGTAGAAAACTCTTTAGATATACCATGATTTTTCCTTGCGTTTGCTCTGAGGAAGAAAATACAGTAGAGCGTGGGATTCAGCGCTTCAATGCTTATCTTCTTTTTTTGCAGACGTTTGGGTTGTTTGTTTTTGGGCTGGGTTAATTAGCTCAGGAGGCCTTATTATTAAATTTTTGTATAATTCGTTTCATGTGTATCTTATTTTTGCATTCTGTCCACAAACTTTGTACCCTTTTCTCATGTTGTGTTTAAGTACCAATTTACTTTAAAAAAAAAACATTTTAATTCGTTTCATGTGTATCTTATTTTTGCATTCTCTCCACAGACTTTGTACCCTTTATTCAAGTTGTATTTAAGTACCAATTTATTTCACAAAAAAAAAAAAAAAAAAAAAAAAAAAAAAAAAATTGTTTTTCAATTTTCAATCACATGTCTCTTTCCATTTACCATTTTGTTTTCGAACTTAGAATCGCTTCTTTCTTCATTGTAAATTTTGTTTGAGTAAATTAGGCAAACTTTGGTTGACTAAACTAGGCAAACTGTAAGCTGTTTTCATGTTAAATTTAAATAGGCATCATTATTCAACAATGCTACTTACTCAATGTCAAATTTACAAAATGCATTGCTATCAACCGAACTGTAAATCAGCCCACCCCTTTATTAATCTTGAGTCCGTCCTTGTGTGTGCACGTGTGTGTACTGTAATAAAGTAAAAGTAAATTGTCAATATGCACATAAAATTGAGATAAATTAAATGTATCCTCAAATTTGGCATATTCAAACTACCTATATTTTACTTCAGTTTTATGGTAATATAGTAAATTGTACTGTATAACATGGTTAGTTTAGAAAACTAAAGGTCAAAAGTAATTCTTAACTCTGCCTAGTTCAGAAAAGTAAAAGTCTGGAGTAATTCTCACTACAACTTTAAGTATATATCATAACATATATTCTTATATAAAAAACCAATAAAACACAAATTGCAGCATCCTTATTATTGACAGTCATAATGACACAGTACTCAAACTTTTTTTTACCCAACAGGCTTAAAATGGAAATAATATCAAGATTACTTCAGTTAGCACGAAAATTAAAATTAAGTAAATCAAAGAGATAGAACCAAAATTTATAAAATTTTATACCTTCGCAACTAAATGTGACAGCGATAAGATAGTAGATCATAAATTGCTCAAACATCTATTAGCAGCATTCGATTGTCAGCATTGATTGCCATAGTGAAATCATACAGGATTAGAGTGACATTAAAATTTTGTTTTTGACAAAAGAGAGAATAGTGGAATTAATGTTTAATTTAGGGAAGGGACCAAAAATTATGAGAAGTGATGGATGTTAGGGTTCGCAGTGGGAGGGTATACTGTGGGGTGGTGTTTGTTTGTTAAGGAAGAAGACAGTAAGAACATGGATTTAGGGAAGTGGAGGAAGGCAGACAGTTTGTTTTAGAATAAAAGACACTTTTTGGATCAGTTTGCATCTAATTAAGAAAAACAAAGAATATAGCAATTGCAGCTATTTTGAAATAAAAGGATTTGGTGTGTCCAAATTAGCAGTGTAAAGTTTCAGTTTTAATATTTAAGTAATAAATGTGATCATGTGATGAAGAGTACAAAGATTATAACAACAGCTAAGAATGCATGCATGAATTGATTAAATGATGTTCTAATAATAGGACATAATTCCAAACGGATGCATGTATACTTTGCAAATTAGATGAGTGTATGTTTCTTATAGCAAAAGTACTTTTCTCATAATATGAAAAGTTAAAGTTACTTATGCTCGTATGCGTCAAATAACTTGTGGTATTGAATACAAATCAACCAAATAATCTAATATACTGCTGCACCAAAGAAGTAAATGAACTTCCAAGATTGAATAGAACAAAGGGCGTACATAAATTCTCATATAGATTCCCAAAAATAAAGTTATTTCTCATCAAATTGAAGGATTAAAGGAGTTATACTTCTCCATTACTGTCATGAACTAAGCAACTACAAACATCCATTCTATAGTAAATTATTAAATTAGGAAACAAACTCCAAGCTAATTTAGACATTGCTTTATAGATTAAAACTTGAATACCCATTCAATTAGAGGTGGATGACTACAAAGATTAAGGCTGAACTGTAGACAACGCCGGCCCTTTGGTAAAGCTGGTACGAAAATGCTTGAAGGCCCGAAAAATAGGTCAGGGAATGTGACAAAAACATTTTTAACCGCATGATTTGCATTTTTCCCTTATTTTCAGGAGTCTTCCCTTATTTTCAGCCCTCCAATTATAGATCCGCACATTTTGACAAAAAATCTTTCGGGCCTCCTAGCATCATCCAAGCTGGTAAAGCAATTGCTTTGGGCCGCACAATTTCTGGGGCATCATTTTCATCTTCTATATCAAAAACGAAGCTTGAGGAAAAAAAGAGAAAAATCGTTCCCTGCTAAAATTATCTCAAATCACTGTAAGCCAAAAAGAAAAAAATCACTATCGATTTCCCAAATCGATTTGGGTTCGTGCAGCATAAGTTATCGATAACGTGCCCTTGAGTAGTCATTCAAAATTAGCTACTCAAATTTACGCTTGGTTTTGCTTGTTCGTCTTTGAGCTTTTGCTAGTTCCTGATTTGAGAATCCTGGTTTTGCTTTGTCGATTCAAGAAAAAGGACAACTGCTGGTTCCTGATTTGAGAATTTCTGCTTGCTTTTGTTGATTCGAGAAGAAGGCCAATCCTTTGAGAGAAATCAACGCTAGATCCGGGTTGCTTGACTTTCAAATTGTCTCGAAAATGGATAAAATTCTTTGTCGTCGGTGCTTTAGTCATAACGTCAGCAATTTGGTAAGGTGCAAATATGAAACAGAACGAAAAGGTATCATTTCAAGTTATTAAATCATTGATTCATTTAGAGCAAAAGTGTGCTTCTTTGACTTTCCGGAATCAATTTTATGGTGTATGTATGCATAATGTTTTTTGAGGGAACAACCGCACAAATGATGTGTATTGTTTGTATATTGTAGGTTGAAATTAGCACAATGTTAAGTAGTAGTTTTGTACTGTAGTAATGTGTCAGTAATATCCAAATGGCATATTTCCAACTCATGCGAAAATCAGATTATGTGCAATTTTATGCGAAAATCATTATGACCATACCAGTTGTAGTTCTCTAGATTGAGAAAAGCTTGTCAAAACTGATTTTGATAATGTCTTGTTTTCGTCCGACTATATCACAACAAACAATAAATGGTTTAGCACTTTTGTTGATTGAACAACATATGGTCAATGATCATGAATATGGAAATTTTATAAGTAATTTTGCGAGTCAAAAGACTTGAAATTTTTATTTAAGCAATGTATATTATTTTTGTTGTATAACTTGAATCATTGTTACGAATACGCTTAGTTCTTGCTGTTCCTTTTCTCATTGTTATATAAGCAATGTAATCAACGATATTGGCATTAATTTTGAATAAAGGGCATTAGTTTTACAATCGGCTTTAGGCACTAAAACTCTTAGGACCGGCCCTGACTGTAGATCCCAGAGAATAAGTAATGCAGTTCAATTTAATAAGTGCATTGAACTGAATTAGAACATGAAACTGAAAAAAGAACAAAATCAAAAGAAATTAAAGAAATACAACTGCAATCTCACAGGTTGACAATCATCTTCGGTCTTCAGACCCTTGCTCAAATTTTAATCAACATTCCAAAGGTGTTCTTCTAAATATTGATTTGTAATCGAATAATTTGTAGGCTAACATCTGTAAATGTATTGGGGGTAGAGATAATCGATTTTGTCAATTGAAAATAGGGAAACTTCTGCCATTTGAAAAAAAAGGGTATTGGATACAGTGCTGTTTAAACAGATCCAACTGGGCGAAAGAGAGATGAAGCAAAGGAAGCTAATTCGAACTCGATTTTATTGAGGGGAGATCTGGGGGAAGAAGAGGCAAAAACGAAGGAAGTTATGCCAATTCAGTACAAAAAATTAGAATATCCACCGACGAAATTGCTTAATCAACCGAAAATTCGCATGCTAGAAAACGCGGCAGCAGTAATAGGCGTTAGATCTTTTTTCCTCTATGAATTGCGGAGATTCCCTACGGCGCATTTTAAGATGCGGTGATGCGGTGAATTTCACCCTAAATTTCTCGGTTATTCTAGCATTATCCATCCACCGATGCTCTTTTTCAGAAAAGGGTCAAGTGAGAAGGGGCTTGAGAAACTGCCACGTTGGATTTGCCAAAAAAATAGTGCTATCCATCAGTTCATCTATTACACTTTCTACAAGTGTGAACCCGCACACGGTTCGTTTGAATAAAGCATATGTATTAAAATCAATGTAACTGCAATCCACTATCATTGTTAATACAATTTTGGATGTAACTATCTTTCTTTCTATTTTGTATAAGTGTAGTGCATTATCATGTAAATCAATGTTGGTGCAAACTTCTGAAAAAGACTTATATTTAAATGATATCACAATATATTTAAATATACCATCACATTAATTGTAATTCAAAGATTTATATTCTTGAACTCGCTCAGTAGCTCTTATCTTTGAACAGTAACCAAGTCAGTTAGTTATTATTAACTAATTTTATTTAAAATAATTAATATCGTGCATATGTAGAAGAAAAACTCCTTTTATGGAAATCATTTTACATTTGAATTGTTTTTAAGATGTTTACCTTTGTATTGCAAGAGAATAGCCCTTCTTCATAAGGTTAAAATATTTGCTCTAAATACATTACCCAATTGAAGTTCGAAATATTTGCTTTTAATACTAATTGCTCTAACTTGGACAATATCTTTAGACTATAGCTACACCTGAACGAAAGGAGAAAACAACCTAAGCACTTGAAATACAACCATTCAAAAAAGAACAATTTCACGTACTTACACAATTTTGTTATGATCAAAAAATTCTGAATGACAAATTTCTTTGGAAGGTTATTTGTTGACATTAATTATATTTCATTCTCGGAAAAATGTTGGTAAGCATCTAAGCATTAAAAATCCAACTGTTACAAACAAAATTATCTCATCTTAATGTAGTCATACCAACGCATTATTATAAATATGCTGGCATGTCTGATTATATAAAATTTCTTCTCTTCTCACTCTCTACTCATTACTCTCTGAATCGAAGTGTTATTAAAGAATTACAAGGCTGTTGTAATCATTTGGGATAGTTTTGGAAATAGTGTGTTCCAAGTAGCCGTGAAATCAAGGAAGGAATCGGTGTTAACCTTGTTGCCGGAAAATCAAGGTGAATATACTTGATCAAGGATGTTTGGAATCGGTGGTTATCTTGTAGCCGTGAAATCAAGAGTGTTTGAATCGGTGGTAACCTTATGGCTGTGAAATCAAGGGTGTTGTACTTAGATATTGATATAGTAATAAAACTCTGCACAATCCAGCGTTGTGTGGGATTGGATATAGGAGTAATCCGAACCAGTATAAAATCGTGTTCTTTCCTTTTCTGCATTTTATTTCTGTTTATTTTTGTGTTTGTGTTTGATTCTGCGTCTATGATTGTTACTGTGGTGTGTGATTCATATAGTAGATCATATAAGTTTTAAATTTTCTTAAATTCCTTCAAAACACTATTCACCCCCCCCCTCTAGTGTTAGTTTTGCCTTAACTATCCATTCTGCTTCCTTAACAATTGGTATCAGAGCCTGGTCTTTCAAAAAGTTCTTAATCTGATTTTTTTTTTTTAAAATGGCAAATTTCACTAGTGTCAATTCATGTATTGTATCAGTGTTGAAAGAGACTGCATATAATCGTGTTGAAAAGTCAAGTGATCTACTGAAATGTTGTTTAATACTAGAAAAGATGTGTTATATGGCTTTTGAAAGTTCAAAAGTTGAAAAGATGAGTGAAGTGACTGTTGGAAATTCAAATTCTGAAATGGTGAATGTGGAAAATTCAAATTCCAATATAGTGTGTTACATGGCTGTTGAGAATTCAAATTCTAACAAACAAATGGTGGAAATAAAAAAGGACAAATAGATACTGGATAGTGGGACATATGACGGGAAATCTGGAAATATTAAATAATCTAGTCTATGAAGATGGTGGAATGGTGAACTTCGGAGATAACTCTAAAGGATACATTATTGGGATCGGCAATGCTGGTAATTATGAAACTCCTACTATTTCTGATGTTTTATTAGTTAGGAATCTAAAACACAACCTACTAAGTATAAGTCAACTTTGCGATAAGGGTTACAAAATAAACTTTGAGGAAGATAAATGTTTTATAGAAGATAGGAATTCAAAAGTAATATTCGAAGGAGATAGAAAGAAAAATATTTATACATTGAGTATGAAAATCTCCAATGATAACCTATGTCTTATGGCCAATACAAATGACCCATGGATCTGGCATAAGAGATTCGGTCATATAAATTTCAAATATATCTCTAGGATTTCTAAATTAGATTCAATTAGGGGATTACCCAAAATGAAATTTGAAGTTAATAATTTAGGCGACGCTTGTCAGTTCGGAAAATTAAAAAGAAGTTCATTTAGATCAAAAGAAGAAATTACCACCTCGAAACCATTAGAATAAATTCATATGAATTTATTTGGTCCTTCTCAAACCCAATCGATAAATCATAATAGATATGTTTATGTAATAGTCGACGATTTTTCTAGATTTACTTGGACTTCGTTTCTTAAAATTAAAAGTGATGCTTTTGATCAATTTAAAACTTTTGTTAAAAAAAATTCAAAACTTACCACTAAAAATCAAAACAATACATAGTGACCATGGTGAAGAATGGGAAAAACGAAAATTTTGAAAAATTTTGTTGTAAAAAGGGAATAATCCATAATTTTTCTTTCCCTTGAACCCCTCAACAAAGCGGAGTAGTTGAACGTAAAAGAAGAACAATACAAGAGCGTGCGAGAACTATGTTATTTGATAGTAATTTTCCAAGAAATTGGTGGACTGAAGAAGTTGCAGCAGCTTGCTATATTTTAAATAGAATTTCAATTAAACCTTTAACTCATAAAACACAATATGAACTTTTGTATAATAAGAAATCAAAAGTATCATATTTTAAAATATTTTGAAGTAAATGTTTTATACTTAATACTAAAGGGAATTTAGATAATTTTGACTCGAAATTTGATAAAGGAATATTTGTTGGATATTTAGAGAGAAATAAGGCATATAGAGTTTTTAATTCTAGAACCAATACTATAAAAGAAACCTTAAATGTATCCTTTGACGAAAACTATAAAAGTATAACACAACATAATGAAGATGAATGTGAAAATGAAATTAATGAAACAAATCACGAAGATAGTCAACCAAATAAACGAATTAGATTACTAAGAGACCATCTTGTGGAAAATATCTTAGGAGATATTGAATCGTCATTAGGACTCGTAATCAATTAAATAATATGAGTAATTATGCATTTATTTCAACTATTGAACCCAAGAATCCAAAGGAAGCATCTTCTGATGATTCATGGATCCTTGTCATGTAAGAAGAACTGAATCAGTTTACTATGAATGATGTATGGGAACTTGTTCCTAGTCCAGAGGATAAGACTATAATAGGAACTAAATGGGTTTATAAAAATAAAATGAATGAACATGGTGAGTTCATAAGAAGTAAGGCACGACTATTAGCACAAGGTTATACTCAAGAAGAATGAATAGATTACGATGAAAATTTTGCCCCTATGGCCAAATTAGAAGCAATTAGGATACTATTAGCCTTTGCAAACCATAATAATTTCAAATTATATCAAATGGATGTTAAAAGTGTTTTTCTAAATGGATTTGTTAAAGAAGACATATATGTAGAGCAATCACCTCTTTTTAAAGACGAAAAGTTACCAAATCACGTATATAAGTTAAAGAAAACATTATATGGATTAAAACAGGCTCCTAGAGCTTGGTATGATAGACTAAAAAATTGCTTGTTACAATCTAACTTTTGGAATAGGAAAACTAGATAACACTGTTTATTAAAAGAAATAATAAGGATATTCTATTAGTACAATTATATGTTGATGATATAATTTTCGGATCAACAAACGATCAGACGAATAAAGAATTTTCAGATATTATGACCCAAGAATTTGAGATGAGTCATATGGGAGAACTAACATTCTTCTTAGGCTTACAAATTCGTCAATTAAAGAATGGAATATTTATTAATCAAGACAAATACGCAAAAGATTTAATTAATAAATATAATTTAACAACAACAAATGGGAGACCAACACCATTGACAACTAATATAGCATTAAGTAAAGACGATACGTCAAAAGACGGTGATCAGAAATTATATAAAGGAATGATAAGATCGCTATTATATGTAACTGCCAGTAGACCAGAACCAAATATAATGCATAGTGTAGGTCTCTATGCAAGATATCAATCGCAACCTAAAGAAACACATTTAAAAGTCGTAAAACATATTCTAAGGTATGTAAAGCACACATCAGACTTTGGATTATTTTAACCTAAAGATGATTCATTTGACTTAGTTTCTTATTTTGACGCTAATTATGCGGGATGTAATCTGATCGTAAAAGTACTAGTGGAACATGTCATTTCTTAGGGCATTCACTAGTCTTGTGGTTCAGTAAAAAGCAAAATACCGTATCTTTGTCAACCACTGAAGCAGAATATATCTCTGCTACTTTGGCTTGTTCACAAGTAATATATATGCAACAAACTCTAAATGATTTTGGATTAAATATAAATAAATCACCAATATACTACGATACTTCGAGCGCTATAAATATATCTAGATATCCAACTCATCATTCAAGAACTAAACATATCGATATACGACATCATTTTCGAAGAGATAATGTAAGTCAAGAGAAAATTTCACCCGAACGTATAGAAGCAGACAAACATATAGCAGATATATTAACAAAAACATAAAACGAAGCAACGTTTACTAAATTTAGAAGAGAATTAGGTATTCGTTCATTAAGTGAATTAGAATGATGAAATATATTAATATATATATAAGAGTAACATTGAAAAATTAGAAAAGTAAAATAAGAAACACAAGTATGTCGACATACATACTTCCCTATGTTGACATATAACTGCCAGATTTCAAAAATCAATTCTCACCAAAAGTTAGTTACAATAATCATTTAAATTCTCCAATTCGAATTTTCTTCTTCATTTTCTTATTTCACTTCTATAAAAACTCTAAATCAAAATAAACAATGGCCACCACTAATTTTAACACCCAAATTATTCCTGAATCATCCGCTGGACCATCCGAAGGTCCTTTCCAATGTTCTACCCTATCACGTTTCATCAAACTAGAAGAGAAGATGGAATATGCTCTTCAGATGCTTGCTGAAATTCAAGTGCTCCAAATTCGGATGATTCAAGAGTAAAATCGACAAGGAAAGATGTTAAGAAGCCTTCATAAATTCGTAGTGGATAATCAAGAAAACTCAATTGTCATCGAAGATGATAATGAAGCCATGGAAGAAGAAGAGGAGGAAGAAATGATAGAAGAAGAGGAACTAGAGAAGATACAACAAGAAGTCACGGATGAGGAAGATCAGGTCATTTGCGTGGGTGAAGTCTTGTTCGATCAAAATGGAAATGTGATTGAACAAATGGGAATTTTTATCTCCATTATCCAAACTGTCCAATCCATAAGTCTCCCATCATCAAAAACAATCAGAATTTAGGTTTTTCCTTTCGTTCCTTTGTGTTCATTCGATGTATTACATTTGTAGTAATTCGTATATTATCGTTTGTAAAAACTATGTTTAATATGATGCATGTTTTGTCTATCATAAGTATTTTACGACCATGTTATATAGGAAAGAATTTAGGGGGAATCATATACATTAAGTATTTAAACACAAGTTATACGCTTATGTATCTTAGTATAATATAGTTTAGATAGATATAGAATTTAGGGGGAGTACTTTACTTTAGTATAGGATTATTTAGATAGTTATATGATTTAGGGTGAGTATTTTTAGTTTCTTCTTTATAATGCCAAAGGCGGAGAAATTATAAAATATAGACTTAGTTTAAGTAGAATATATAGGATTCATATAGACAATTGGTATTAGAAGGATCAAAATCAATAGGTATGTATAGGTACGATATTCTATAAACCAAGGTTGTCATCACCAAAAAGGAGATTGTTGGAGAATGGAGTTTTGTTGACAACAACCTTATTTCAATATTAATTGATTATAAAATATATAGAACATCTTTATCTAGAATAAATTTATATATACACATACATGCAGGATTTGTATACGTGAATTAATATTGAAGACTGTACAGTTTAATAGTTTAAGAAATTCAAGATTCAAGACTCATGAGTAATCAAGATTTCAAGAGTTCAAGATAAATATAGTAATAGAGTTTAGTTTATGCAAGACTCTGCAGAGAACTCTAGATTCAAATTCAAATTCAAATTCCGTTTTTCAAATTCTAATTTCAAATTCTGATTTTATTTTCAAATTCTACTTTTTGTTAAATTTTTCTATCTTACTTATGATTTTGAACTTTAGCTTAAAAGATTATAAGTTTATATATATTTTTATAGTTATATACTTTTATATACTTTATATTTATATAGTTTTTAACCTTATAATTTTATAAATATGTTTATATAGTTTATATTTATGATTTTATATGATTTTCTACTTTATAACGCCTTTTTTTGCATAGCAAGCGGGGTAGAATGACCCCTGCCATTTTTATTAACACCTAACAATTACAAGGAAATAAACAAAATGTAACTACATGAAATACATCGTATAATAGAATGGATCAATACATATTTAGTGATAGAAACCCCATTAAACACTCTATTGTTCCACTCCACATATGAGATATATTGACTTCTTCAGCAATTTCAATAGTAAATGTAGTGTCCTGAATTTCCGGTGCCATTTGAGCTGACCAAATAACACAAGTCCAACCCAAATTGCACTGGAAACCAGAAAACTAATAGAAAGAAAACAGAGGGTGAGAATAGATAAGATAAAAACTTAGAATACAAGAAGAAGAACATACAACATCAGAGTAAACACGAATCTCACAGCGGAACGTACGATATATAATAGATACATAACTATGAGATAAAATCAGTATATGTATACATTAACATTATCAGAGTATAACACTAATAACACAGCGGCAATAAACAATAGTTATATAATCTTGAAGCCCTTTGCTCCAAGCTCTCCAAGTATATCTGTAAAATCCTGACTACTTGACTGCCCGTACAAAATTGGGCACCCAAGAGTTTAGGGAAAACAAAACAAAATAAACTCTGGGTCAGTCAGGGGACTGGTGTGAGTAAAACAATTTAAAACAGTTTAAGCAATTAAACGATATCTCAAAAGACCACACTGTATAACACCAAACGGGTTTTTCCCTTATGAGAATCCAAACATTTGATTTAACTCAAAAATCCTTTTGCAAGAAACAATGATCTTTTATATCGGAATTCTATTGATACTACAATAGTGTCTATCAACCACAGTATATTAATCATCTAGCAGAACGCTTTCATCTCACGTTCCACATACATAATATATAATCAAAAACTGTAGGCGCTTATTGGGTAATGAATTCAAACTGGCAAGGTATGGGACCACCTTCCGACAATGTATCTCTTGAGGGAAATACACCGGGTTCAACAAGAACATCTTGTAACCCAGGCTAGACATGACCGGTCACCTATTTCGCTTGAGTGTACCGAATGTATTATCACCAACGGTTGCGATCGACAATTGTTTCCCGAAAGGGACAACATCGAAATAGATTATAGAAAAAAATGGAATTTCTCTAGATCAGGTGACAATACACCTTAATTGGCAGCTAACCACTTAGTCATGCGACCTACCCGATTTTATACCATTTCCTGGTTGTAAGGCTAGAGGCCATAACGTATAGATCACACCTTTATTTACTTTGAATGTCACATCGTCATACTCACCAAATCATAAATTGATTTCCCCAAACATACCATGGGTATACAACTAAGAGAAACAAATTCCTCCATCACCAAACGTAATTATGTTTGAAGAGATCAACTTACGTGATCTATTAAATATACTCTATAGACATTCTTCCATACAGCTTGTCCTAGGACTGGACAAACCAAAGGCACTATTCTGTAAACAGGACAGCTCTTGCATAACTCTGTCTTTAATTATCTTCATCATATTTGATCGCAATGCTAACGCCCATACAGGGTAGTTTTTAGATAATGAATTTGATCCCAGTCTCTCCGTATCAACGACGGAAAAATGGTCAAAAACTTTGATAGTCGGTGATTTAACTATCAAAGAAAAACATGTGTGCAAACAACGATATTATTTCCAGATGGAAATTCTATCGATCAATCATCAATCAATATTTACTCATTTCCCCATTTCTCGTTTCCATATATTCATCAAATCCTTATTTTCTAATTTTAGAAAATATACATTATTAATCCTTGGAAAACATCTCCATATTTACTCTCATTTCTATCTTTTTATATTAGAAAAGATTTCTGATTTTGATTCTTATTTGGAAAACATTCCCAAAGCTCCTTCATTTGGGTTCAAACAGATGTTTAAATAAAACATTGCCATACCAACTCAAACCATTACCTTCATTAACTAAATTCACTTAACCAACCTTCACTATCGAACCTTAACCATTCCTTAGTTAAAAATGGAGTCAATCAAGTTGGGGTATAACTACCTCTCGGACCTTAACTGAACATCATTTCTAACCTCAAAATAGACGAAGTTCTCCCTTTAAATCTTTAACAAACTTCCTTACGTAACTCTCGGATTCTATTTATGAATCCACTTCATTATTGAAAAACATTGGTTATAACGATAACGTTATAATCTCTACTTCTGAAATATCTACAAAATATAACTTTTATTCCTTAATTTAACTAAATAACGAAATAGACAATATATAACTAAATAAGTAAATCTTGATTCAAAATCAGAAAGTAAATATTACTTTCTCGAAATCGATATAATCGAATTTCAACGTATAACTCTCTTTCGAATAATCTCTATTCGATAACTCCTTTTCAAATAAACTATATTCGATTAACTCCTTTCGAATAAACTATATTTGATTAACTCCTTTCGAATAAACTATATTTGATTAACTCCTTTCGAATAAACCATATTCGATTACCTCCTATTTGATTAACTCTAACCGATTAATTCTATTGGATTAACTCTAATCGATAAACTCTATTTGATTAACTCTATCGATTAACTCTAATCGACAAACTTTAATCGATAAACTCTATTTGATTAACTCTATTGGATTAACTCTAATCGATACACTCTATTTGATTACCTTTAACCGATTAACTCTATTGGATTAACTCTAATCGATAAACTCTATTTGATTAACTCTATCGATTAACTCTAATCGATTAACTTTAATCAATTAACTCTATTCGATTAACTCTAATATAGAATCCATTAAGTTTGATTTCGTATTTTAAAATAATATCCCGTTTCCAAATTCTATTTATTGAATTATTCATACGAAATCTCCTTTTTATTTCTAACACTTAAATCTCATTTAAAATTCCCTTTTATAACTCTATTTATTTTCTAAATAAATATTTCCTTTTATAACTCTATTTATTTTCTAAATAAATATTCCTTTTTATAATTCTATTTATTTTCTTAGTAAATATTCCTTTTATAATTATTCTATTTATTTTCTAAATGAATATTCCTTTTTATATAATCCTGTGATTTTATTCAATATATACTTTGAAAATTCGTTTTTCATTCCAGTATCACTTACGGTATTCAAAATACCAATGAAAATGACCAGTGTCATCCAACCAGATTATAATCAATCACAGATTATATATAACACATCATATATCACAATATTTGAAAAACAGTAATATAAATATTGAGGGATCCAGTTGGATCCCTCCAACCTGTTTCCCTGCATCCACAGATGTTAAACAATGTAATTAACATCAATTTCATTTCAATATGAAATATTCTGATAAACAGAATCAATATTTAATTAATGCTATATATATATAACCAGATCTATAATTTCAACCAATTACTTAGCAGTTCAACCAAACAGTCAACACAAAGCAATCAATCATCATTTATCAATTCTAGATATACGTTATAAAAATATGAACTGGTAGAGTTGGTGAGTTTTACTCACATTGGACGATCATTGTTAAATAACAATAATTGTCATTGATTCAGATTCGACAATTTTTTTCACTATAAATTGTAACGAGCTCCAATTCACTCCCATTTAGTTCCATTGTGTAGCCGTCGTCCATACGATCCTAACGGATCTTGTTTCATCAAATTCTGATCACGTATGCTCAAGTTATAAAGATTTCAAGATTGTACACTTATTAAATTTAAAATTTAACTTATATACATGAATTTTAATTGGGCCTCACCATAAATACCCTGACCCATCTTCCTTCAAACAGACCCGTACCCTTACCTTTTCTTCCCCGGATGAACTATCGCTCCAGTTTATTAATGGTCGTGCTTCCTTCGATCCATTCACCTTTGTTACTTCACGATTTAAACCCAAACTAATTTCATTATCTTGCTCAAAAAAATCTCTATCAAATCATACCATTTTCATCAAACTCGAATTCAGTCTCCTGGTCGCGACATCAAACTCCTCTGCTGAGTGCACAGTAACATTGCGACAAACTTTCGAACGGAACTCCATAAATTAATCGAAACTCAAGCTAAACAATGCCATGAATTCAATGACGCCCTTAAAAACTCGAATTGATCCTTTAACAAATCGAAATCCTGAGCCCTAGCTCAAAAAGCCTAACGCTGGAATTTTCTTGCCATAAAAAAAATGATCGAACCCCAGGAAAACCATCCAAGATTGAAGCATAGATTGATTTGAGTTCAAATACATACACATTTCGATTTATAGTATTTTGTTTGAATTTCTTTTGATTTTTATATGTGGAGCTCCTCACATTTTCCTGAAGAAAAATAGCGGCGGATAAAATGTTAACTACTGAATGAAGGGTTTAGGGTTAGGGATAGTTTGAGGTATTTATAGGATAATTTTAATATTTTTTTAATCGTTTATTTCAATATAATAAGCTATCGTTATTTGTATTTGATTTCTTAAAATCCGTATGATCATATACATAATCCAAAAATCATAAAAATGAGCATGCAGCTACAGTTCGACATTACGGACCCAACAAAACCGGTGTCGTCGAATTCCGAGTCCGTTTTCTCACAGAGCGTATTTTTAACCGTCAAAATACTGATTGTTTTTCACATTAAAAATCCGTACGGCCTTACATTGACTCCAAAATTCACGAAAATTGAAATCTAGCAATAATTTAATATTCTGGATCCAACAAAATTAGTTTCATCGAAAACGAAGGTCGTTTGCAAAACTGGCTATTTTTAAAGCTCTAAATAAACCCATTTAAATATAAATTTATTTAAAAATAATTTAATTTAATATTTATAAATAAATATTATCGTATATATTCACAATAGAATACCATATAGCTCCAATTTAAATACATTAGGATTTATAACTCGATATTTCCTATTTCCCAGTTATATCGATATTCGATTTATATTTAAATCCTTTTAAAATATAAATAAATCGTTATAAATTATAAAGGAATTCCATAGCAACTATTTTAAAATTTGATTTGGACATAACTCACAATCTATACGACGAAATCCCGATTTTTCTCTTCCATTAGAAAAATATACTTCACCGGCTCCAAACGTTTCTTGTTTCACAGAAATCCGGCTTAAAACGGATTTTGTACATTCGTTTAAAGTTCGAATCGCCAAATTACGAACTGCCATGCCATTTCGAGCTCGATTATAATTATAATATAATTTATACGTTCACCTGTCGTTAATTAAATATATTCGTTATCGAAATTCAATTTTAACTGAATTATATATTTTGAATTGTCCAATTCACACAATATTGCGAATTTTACTATTTCTGACTATTTCAAAATTAAATATATTATTCTATTATTTATATTAATTAAATATTCAATATTATTTAATTAAACAACCATTTAATTCTCTAAATCACTATTTGAATAACTAAATAAATAAATTATTATCCGTAAAAATATGGGACATTACATTCTCCCCCCTTAAATAATTTCGTCGTCGAAATTGCTAAGGTAGAAAACAAACCCCACTGACTAGGTTAAATTTATTTGTTTATTTATTATCTTCAGTTTCAACTGAACCAATAGATTATAATTAAAATATTAATTTATTCTTACCAACAAAAAATTTCTAAAATTCTGAAAATTTTCTAAAACCCTAAAATTCTAAAAAAATTCGCCAGCACCTCTTTTGTATTGGTCAATCAGTACAACTACAACTCGCCTCTCTAGGCCTTCTCCAACCCAAAGGAAAATCAAATAGCCAAGCAGCTTGCCAAACAGGCTCATAAAATCTCATATCCAATATGAAATATATACTTGTACCTTTTTGTCGGGCATATCAACTTTATCACTTTCACCTGCTATCAATTCAACATATACCAATGTCATCTCAACCAATTTCCAATCAATATCTGTTCAACACAGCTATTCACTTATATAAAAACCAAATTTCATTTCAACTCAAGTTCCATTCCTGATTCCAATTCTTAACTTATCACTTCAATGTAATTCCAGATTCCTGTCTCATAATCCAATCTTATTCGATATTTCTTATTTCAATTCAATTTTCCATTTAACCGGCTTTAATTAAATTTTTAATTTCTATTGGCTTTTACAAATTCTTCTTTAATTTGTTTTAATTCAAATAATCTGTTTCCGGGAGTTTTTAAACAGCTTTACCTTTTCCAAAAATCAAAATATTCATTTTGGAATATCAAAACAACATGTTTTCTCAAAACAATTCAAAAACAAAAAAATTGGTAGTAATCCGTCACTTACAACTCGAAAATGAACACCAATGATGTCATGATCATTATCGGAATCTATTTCCAGCTATCGAAGTGAGTACTATATCACTTTCAAAATCATATCTAAATACTTCCATTTTGAAATTCATTTCAAAATACCATTTACAATGCTTTAAAACAATTTAAAATCTCCCAGGATTTTAAAATTCTCATATATTTAATTCAGATTCATTTACAAACACTTATTTAGATTTTCAGAATTTTAATTCCAATTATGATTTTAATTCAGATTTAATTCATCTTATTTCATACATTTACTTATATGAATTCTAATTGGTTATTTACATAACCATTTCACTTTTTATAATCTCATTTGATTATAATTACGACCAACACATCTAATATACGATAATGCTTCAAATATCTATATTTTGTTTATATCAAAATATAATTTGGGTGAAATCATTTCATTTACCCTCTTTTCAAAACATACTGTGTCGGTTCATCGTATTCGAGTGTTTATAAACCCTTACAGATACAGTGGATCAAATTGATTGATCAGAACTCATAAACAACTCAACCAATAATTCTCCACAATATAAATCATTTTATATCGAATAACAATACCATTCACTCGTATATACACACTCAAACTCAATCTAGGGTACTACTAACCCCTTCTCTACTGAGCCACGCCATAGAGCTAAGGTAATTACTTAACCTTTAGCTCTGATACTAGTTGTAGTGCCCCGAATTTCCGGTACCATTTGAGCTGACCAAATAACACAAGTCCAACCCAAATTGCACTCGAAACTAGAAAACTAATAGAAAGAAAACAAAGGGTAAGAATAGATAAGATAGAAACTTAGAATATAAGAAGAAGAAGAGAACATACAACATCAGAGTAAACATGAATCTCACAGCGGAACGTACAATATAAAATAAATACATAACTTTGAGATAAAATCAGTATATGTATACAGTAACATTATTAGAGTATAACACTTACAACGCAGCGGAATTAAATAATAACTATATAATCTTGAAGCCCCCTGCTCCAAGCTCTCCAAGTATATCTGTAAAATCTTGACTACTTGACTGGCCGTACAAAATTGGGCACCCAAGAGTTTAGGGAAAACAGAACAAAATAAACTCCGGGTCAGTCATGGGACTGTTGTGAGTAAAACAATTTAAAACAGTTTGAGCAATTAAATGATATCTCATAAGATCACGCCATATAACACGAAATGGGTTTTTCCCTTACGAGAATCCAAACATTTGATTTAACATCAAAAATCCTTCTGCAAGAAACAACGATCTTTTATATCAAAATTCTTTTGATATTATAATAGTGTCTGTCAACCACAATATATTAATCATCTACCAGAATGCTTCCATCTAACGTTCCACATACATAATATATAATCAAAAACCACAGGAGCTTATTGGGTAATGAATTCCAACTGGCAAGGTATGGGACCGCCTTCCGACAGTGTATCTCTAGAGGGAAATACACCGGGTTCAACAAGAACATCTTGTAACCCAGGCTAAACATGACCAGTCACTCATTTCGCTTAAGTGTACCGAATGTATTATCACCAACGGTTGGGATAGCAACCGTTTCCCGAAAGGGGAAGCATCGAAATAGATTATAGAAGTAAATGGAATTTCTCTAGATCAGGTGACAATATACCCTAATTGGCAGCTAACCACTTACCCATGCTACCTACTTGATTTTTTATCATTTCATGGTTGTGAGGCTAGAGGCCATAACGTATGGATCACACCTTTATTTACTTTGAATGTCACATCGTCATACCCACCAAATCACAAATTGATTTCCCTAAACATACCATGGGTATACAGCTAAGAGAAACGAATTTCTCCGCCACCAAACGTAAATACGTTTAAAGAGATCAACTTATGCGATCTATTAAATGTACTCTTTCAGACATTCTTCCATACAGGTCGTCCTGGGACTGGACAAACCGAAGGCACTATTCTGTAAACAGGATAGCCCTTGCATAACTCCATCTTCAATTATCTTCATCATATTTGATCACAACGCTAACGCCCACACAGAGCAGTTTCCAGATAATGAATCTGATCCCCGTCTCTCCGTATTGACGATGGAAAAATGGTCAAAAACTTTGATAGTCGGTGATTTAACTATCAAAGAAAAATATGTGTGCAAACAACGATATTATTTCCAGATGGAAATTCTATCGATCAATCATCAATCAACATTTATTCATTTCCCCATTTCTCGTTTCCATATATTCATCAAATCCTTATTTTCTAATTTTAGAAAATATACGTTATTAATCCTTGGAAAACATTTCCATATTTACTCTCATTTCTGTCTTTTTATATTAGAAAACATTTCTGATTCTGATTCTCATTTGGAAAACATTTCCAAAGCTCCTTCATTTGGGTTTAAATAGATGTTTAAATAAAACATCGCTATGACAACTCAAACCATTACCTTCATTAACTAAATTTGCTTAACCAACCTTCACTATCGAACCTTAACCATTCCTTAGTTAAAAATGGAGTCAATCAAGTTGGGGTATAACTACCTCTTAGACCTTAACTGAACAACATTTCTAACCTCGAAATAGATGAAGTTCACCTTTTAAATCTTTAACAATCTTCCTTACGTAACTCTCGGATTCTATTTACAAATCCACTTCTTTATTGAAAAAAGCTGGTTATAACGATGACGATATAATCCCTACTTCTGAAATAACTAAGTTCAAAATATAACTTTTATTCCTTAATTTAACTAAATAACCAAATAGACAATTTATAACTTAATAAGTAAATCTTGATTAAAAATAAGAAAGTAAATAGTACTTTCTCGAAATTGATATAATCGAATTTCAACGTATAACTCTCTTTCGAATAATCTCTATTCGATAACTCCTTTTCGAATAAACTATATTCAATTAACTCCTTTCAAATAAACTATATTCGGTTAACTCCTTTCGAATAAACTATATTCGCTTAACTCCTTTCGAATAAACTATATTCGATTAACTCCTTTCGAATAAACTATATTCGATTAACTCCTTTCGAATAAACCATATTCGATTAACTCCTTTCGAATAAACCATATTCGATTAACTCCTATTTGATTAACTCTAACCGATTAACTCTATTGGATTAACTCTAATCGATAAACTCTATTTGATTAACTTTATCGATTACGCTAATCGATTAACTTCAATCGATAAACTTTATTTTATTAACTCTAACTGATTAACTCTAATCGATAAACTCTATTTGATCAACTTTAACCGATTAACTCTATTGGATTAACTCTAATCGATAAACTCTATTTGATTAACTCTATCGATTAACTTTAATCGACTAACTTTAATCAATTAACTCTATTTGATTAACTCTAATATAGAATCCATTAAGTTTGATTTCGTATTTTAAAATAACATCCCATTTCCAAATTCTATTTATACTTCTATTTATAGAATTATTCATATGAAATCTCCTTTTTATTTCTAACACTTAAATCTCATTTAAAATTCCCTTTTATAACTCTATTTATTTTCTAAATAAATATTTCCTTTTATAACTCTATTTATATTCTAAACAAATATTCCTTTTTATAATTCTATTTATTTTCTTAATAAATATTCCTTTTATAATTATTCTATTTAATTTCTAAATAAATATTCCTTTTTATATAATCCTGTGATTTTATTCAATATATACTCTGAAAATTCGTTTTTCATTCCCGTATCACTTACGGTATTCAAAATACCAATGAAAAAGACCAGTGTCATTCAACCACATTATAATCAATCACAGATTATATATAACACATCATATGTCATAATATATGAAAAACAGTAATATAAATACTGAGAGTTCCAGTTGGATCCCTCCAACCTGTTTCCCTGCATCCACAGATGTTAAACAATATAATTAACATCAATTTCATTTCAATATGAAATATTCTGATAAACAGAATCAATATTTAATTAACGCTATATATATATATAACCAGATCTATAATTTCAACCAATTACTTGGCAGTTCAACCAAACAGTCAACACACAACAATCAATCATCATTTATCAATTCTAAATATACGTTATAAAAATATGAACTAGTAGAGTTGGTGAATTTTACTCACGTTGGACGATCATCGTTAAATAACTAAAATTGTCGTTGATTCATATCAGACAATTTATTTCACTATAAATTGTGACGAGCTACAATTCACTCCCAGTCAGTTCCATTGCGTAGTCGTCGTCCCTATGATCCTAACGGATCTTGTTTCATCAAATTCTGATCACATATGCTCAAGTTATAATGATGTCAAGATTGTACACTTATTAAATTTAAAATTTAACATATATACATGAATTTTCTTGCCAGTGAAAAAAAAACGATCCAACCCCAGGAAAACCATCCTAGATCAAAGCATAGATTGATTTGAGTTCAAACACATACACATTTTGATTTATAGTATTTGTTTGAATTTCTTTTGATTTTTATATGTGGAGCTCCTCACGTTTTCCTGAAGAAAAATAGCGGTAGATAAAATGTTGACTACTGAATGAAGGGTTTAGGGTTAGGGATAGTTTGAGGTATTCATAGGATATTTTTAATATATATTTTATTCGAATATTTTCAATATAATAAGTTATCGTTATTTGTATTTGACTTCTTAAAATCCGTATGATCACGTATGATATCCAAAAATCATGAAAATCAGCATGCAGCTGCAGTTCGACATTGCGGACCCAACGAAACTGGTTTCGTCGAGTTCTGAGTCTGTTTGCTCACACAGCGTATTTTTAACCGTCAAAATACTCATTGTTTTTCACATTAAAAATCCATACGGCCACATATTGACTCCAAAAATCACGAAAATTGAAATCTAGCAATAATTTAATATTCCGGATCCAACAAAATTAGTTTCGTCGAAAATGGAGGTCGTTTGCAAAACTGGCTATTTTTAAAGCTCTAAATAAACCCATTTAAATATAAATATATTTAAAAATAATTTAATTTAATATTTATAAATAAATATTATCGTATATATTCACAATAGAATACCATATAGCTTCAAATTAAATATATCGGGATTTATAACTCGATATTTCCAATTTCCCAGTTATATCGATATTCGATTTATATTTCAATCCTTTTAAACTATAAATAAATCGTTATAAATTATAAAGGAATTCCATAGCGACTATTTTAAAATTTGATTTGGACATAACTCACAATCTATACGAAGAAATCCCGATTTTTCTCTTCCATTAGAAAAATATACTTCACCAGCTCCGAACGTTTCTTGTTTCACAGAAATCCGGCTTAAAATGGATTTTGTACATTCGTTTAAAGTTTGAATCGCCAAATTATGAACTGTCATGCCATTTCGAGCTCGATTATAATTATAATATAATTTACACGTTCAACTATCGTTAATTAAATATATTCGTTATCGAAATTTAATTTTAATTGACTTATATATTTTGAATTGTCCAATTCACACAATATTGCGAATTCTACTATTTCTGACTATTTCTGAATTAAATATATTATTCTATTATTTATATTAATTAAATATTCAATATTATTTAATTAAACAACCATTTAATTCTCTGAATAGCTATTCAAATAATTAAATAAATTAATTATTATCTGTAAAAATACGGGACATTACAGTAAACATCCATTTATACACTTCCATCTTGTTGACCTGAAGATGATGTACCATTCCTCAGTAGAATTATGAGCAGGCGCATGCAAACAAAAGTGAAATAGCACATTACACCAAACAAAATTAGTGTAATCACATTCAAAATATAAGTGCATAATAGTCTCGGGGTGTAAGCCATAGAACATACAAGAACTGACCTCAATAATACCTAGTTCCATCAAATTCTTTCTTGTATGAACTCCATTAAGCATAATTCTCCACAAGAACAGGTTTTCCTTAGGCATAGAATTCAATAACCAGATTCTAGAAGCCCAATGATATAGCGGTTTGCCGATCAGCAGCCCTGAAAATGCATTTCTCACTGTACGGACTTTCCTTTGCCACGTTGCATGGATATTATGAGATGGTAAAGGAGATCTAAGCATCTTCAGCCAAATATAACTCATTAGAAACGAATTGGTATGCGGTAGACAAACATGGCCATCAATAATAACAATAGCCACTGAAGCTCTTTCATTAATGCCAGACATTATTCGAACATTGTAATATATTAAATTTACAAGTATTACACCTTTTTCATACCATGGATCAAACCAGAACGGGATCTTCTGCATGTTCTTGAGTCCGCATTGGAACAAAGGAAGAAACTTAACTCTCTGCTTTAAAATACTACGCCACAACCAACTGCAATCATGTGGAATTACCATGGTCCAAAAATGCTTATCTTTAATCAAATTACTTATACACCACTCAGCCCCATAGATTTATATCAAAACTGAAGATTTTATCAATTATAGATGATAGAGATGCTCTATTACAAGCTTTAAGATCTATTGCACCTAATCCACCAGTTGCATATGAACAACAAATCTTTTTAAAATATAAGAATTAACTTTTTCGAATATGGTTTGCCATGCCATAAGAAGTGTGAAAGTGCAGAGTTAACCATGTCAATGAGTTTTGATGGTTGAATGAATAACCTTGCAAAATAAATACACATACCAGTCACCAAGGATTTAACTATCACTAATCTTCCTGCCATTGAAAATTTAGATGAAGGCCAAGTAGAAATTTTGGCAATTATACTCTTAAGTAAGGGTAGACATTGAGAAGCATTTAATCTAGATGTACAGATAGGAGCCCCAAGGTATTGCTCATCATCCTGCATAGGACTTAACCCAGAGAGAGAATACGTTGCCGATTTAGTTTCATCCGATAATCCCACACATCTAATCTTGGATTTGTGTAAATTAATGGATAAACCTGTAAGTTTCCTAAAGGTCTCAAGCACGACCATTAATTGATCAGTTATTCGGTTTGGTAAACAAGAGAAGATCGTCCACAAAAAGTATTGAGGATATATTATTTCTTTTGCAATACGGATGATAATCAATCTTCCTAACATGCATAACTTTGCTAGCTAAACTAGAGAATAATTCCATTACACAAACAAATAGATAGAGGGAGGCAAGGTCCCTCTGTCTTAATTCTTGTTCTGATTTGAAATACCAAAAAGTTGAACCATTGACCCTAAGTGAATATGAACTGTTGAAATACAAGTATAGATCCAGCAAAGAAATCGGATAGGAAAGTTCATTTCGTAGAGAATGTATATAATAGTGTCCCATCTAACCGAGTCATACGCCTTTTGAATGTCTAGTTCGAGTACACATCGAGGAGAGATAGAAGCTCTATTATAACCTTTCATAAGTTCGGTGGCAAGCATAATGTTATCAACAATATCACGAAGCAGATAGAATTTTGGCAATGCATTTATATAGTACATTACAACATGCAATAGGTCGAAATTTAGTGACATCCGTATGCATGGCCACTTTGGGAATTAAAGCTAACTTAGTTGCATTTATACCACGAAGCGTTTTACTATACAGGAAAAATTTCTTTATGTCTTTAATGATATCCCCACCAACTATTGACCAACACTTTTTGAAAAAATGAGCATTAAAACCGTCTGGTCCTGGAGAGCTAGAGGAATTCATCTAAAAAATGGCTTTGATAATTTCATCATCCTTAATCTCAGATATCAGATTCAACTTCATTTCTTCAGAGATCATACAAAATCTAACATCTGAAAAGGAGTCTAAGTGGAAAGGAGTATGAGAGGAGTTACCCAGTAATGTCGAGAAATATTATAGAAAAGCCGACTGCACATCATCATACTCCAAGCACATCACACCATCCTTGTCTACAATTGAGATTATATTAAACGCAACCTGCCGAATCTTGAGAGAATCATGGAAGGTGGAAGTATTCTTGTCACCATAGATATTCCACTTATTCCTACTTTTCTGTTTTTGCCATTTTATTCTCTTCGATAATTGCTTTTGCAAGATCCACAGACAATTTGCTTTGTAGAGCTGACAAACGATTCATATCAGAGCCATCAGTAGAATTCTAGATATCATTTTGGGTCTGAAATAACTATTGTCATATAGATTTAGAGAGGCTTGCACCATTTCCAAAGTTTTCCAATGACCAAATTTTCAAGACAGACTTCAACCTTTTGAGTTTTTCCCTGCACAATAAACATTGGGTTACCAAAAACCTGATTATTCCAACAGTTAGCAACAGTGATTAAAAAAATTTAAATGGTCAACCCAATTGTTAAAAAATGAAAATGAGGAGCATTTTCTCATGAATTTCTTGCCCTAGTCCAACACAAGAGGAGAGTGGTCTGATAAGGATGGTGGAGGAATAAGAGTAGTAAGGGAAGGCCAAGAACTAACAGCTGTGTAATTTTGATAAGCTCTGTCCAGTTTACAATACATCCTTAAGCTATTTCTAGAGCAATTATTCCAGGTGAACATAGCACTAGAGGAAGGAATTGTCAGCAGGTTGGAGTCAAAAATTGCATTATTAAGAGGTCTTGTTTGACTAAATGTAAGAGGAGACCCTCACATTTTATCAGACGATAATTACATGCAATTCCAATCACCAATACAAATCCATGGGAGGGAAGATTATTGAAGAGATGGGAGCGAGTCAAGGAAGGTTGTCTAAAGGTAGCGCTGTTATGAGCATAGATAACAGTGAGGAAGAATGAGTAATTTGTTGGGATGTGAGTAATTTCCGGGTGAATGACTTTGTGACACTTATTTACATCATATGTTTTAATTCAAGGATTTCTAGAATTATATATACATTAAAACACTTGAATATATTCAAATCTCAAATTTTAAATAGGTTATGTCGACATGCATATGTATATATGTCGACATATAACCATCATATTTCCAAAAATTGAAAGGAATTGTCTTTTCACCATTTCTAACGTTCCAGAAGCGTTGTAACCTTTCAAATCTTATAAATAGGGGTTGATTTCGAATTTTTTTAATCATTCTTGTTCTCCATCTTCATCCTCTTTCATTACACCATTAATATTTCATATTTTTATGAATTTTACACTTCTATTCTGCCGATTTCAAGTCTAATTATATAAAACTTCTTCTCTTCTCACTCTCTACTCATTACTCTCTAAATCGAAGTGCTATTGAAGAGTTATAGTGTTGTTGTAATCATTGGGATAGTTTCGGAAATGGTCTATTGCTTATAGCCGTGAAATCAAGGAAGGAATCAATGTTAACCTTGTAGTCGAGAAATCAAGGGGAATATACTTGATCAAGGGTGTTTGGAATCGGTGGTAATCTTGTAGCTGTGAAATCAAGAGTGTTTGAATCGGCGGTAACCTTGTGGCCATGAAATAAATGGTGTTGTACTTGGATATTGATATAGTAATAAAACTAAGTGCAATCCGGCGTTGCGTGGGACTTGACGTAGGAGTAATCCGAACTAGTATAAAATCTGGTTTGTTCTTTCCTTTTCTGCATTTTATTTCTATTTATTTTATTGTTTATGTTTGATTCTGTGATTGTTTCTGTGGAGTGTGATCCATATCAGTTTTAAATTTCCTTAAATTCCTTCAAAACACTATTCACCCCCCTCTAGTGTTAGTTTTGCCTTAATGATCCATTCTGCATTCCCTAACACATAGTAAAAAAGATTGGAATAAACCAAAGAAAGCGACTCATTTACAATGCTTGTTAGGTTTAAAACAAATGTAGTCTACTCAATTTGGTACATTTGTTATCCTAATATGAAGATCCACTTGAAGGACGATGCCAAAAAATATTGCTTAGTCAGTAAACATTTCTAAGTCAACGGTAAAATAATCGTAAATTCCGCACATTTGTTGCCTTTGTCCCAATCAAGTTTCCATTGCAAATATTTACAAATAGTAATCTTTAATCTTATCATAACTATTTTTCTAGTATAATGATGATAGATTCACATGGCCTATTTTGAGGGTATATGTATAATAATAAAGTCTTCATCATAAGCTAATGAAAATATAAATGGGCAAAAACATATTATATTTTTAATATGTAGTTTCTAAAGCACAAAAATAAAATATTTTATATAGTCCATATTAAATATTATGAAATAGATTCAGTAAAAGATGAAAAATATGTGTGTCAACCAATCTTTTGGTCTGGTTCCCAAAAGTACACAAGACATGCTCGACTCAACACATCGCGTGATGCTATGGCCTGAAGTGTTGCCAAGAAGCAAGCTTGAGAAAGATTATGCAAGTGAGAGCCTCACAACTCCTCAAAACGATGCGCAAACCATGTTTTCGTACCCTGCAGACAAGGTGTTTGAACACTTATAGCTCGTGCCCCTCGAGCTCGTACACGAAACCTCTGAATCCCTCAACACATATAGGCCTCGTACCCCTCGCCTCCTCTAAAGTTAGAACCCCACACGCACCTTCAATTCCCCTGAACTCGTACCCGAATCCCACATGTATGATGCCCACAACATCAATATAAGACACGTAGCCCACGGGGTAAGAATTTCGTACCCCACAGGGTACGTAACTCGTATCCCATGGGTACGAATTTCGTTCCCAGAGGGTACGAAATTTGTACCTGTAGAGTGGGATACGAATTTTCTAGGCATGATGGAAGGAGTCCAAATTTCTGGAGGCCTGCATTCCGGGATCCGAAATGCACTATTGTGGTTCCCTAATCCTATGTACTCCCACCTAACCACTCCACTATAAATTCCCCAAGCTCACACTTCAAAGGGGTTGGAAATTGGCTAATTTGATACATCTAGAGAGCTCCAAGTGACCTCTTTAATCACATCCTTGCTTTGAGGAGGAAGAAGGGAAAAAATGACTTTTTCCCAATATTCATATATGATAATTATGACATCGGAATACTTAGAAATATTTGTAAAAGGATGTCATGAGATAAACTAAGCTTGTAACTCTTTATTGTCAATAAAATATCTGTGAGTCTTCCAAAGTGGACGTAGACCCCATACGGGACCGAACCATTATAAATTTTTTGAGTCATTTACTACTTTCTGCACTTATATTTCCATGCAAAACTATATTTTGAACTTATTAAGAATCTTGGATGTTTACGACATATTTTGTTGTCAACATTTTGGTGCTTTCATAGAGAGAACTCGGATTCTCATCTTTGTCGGACATCTCCATCTCGACTTCGACGTGCTTTAGGTTCCGTTTATAACCTACCGTTGGATACGCTTACAATGGTCAAGTGAACAAAGAGTCAAATGATCGACTCTTTTGCTGCAGCTGAAGCTGGAACATCTCAACTACCTTAGCCGGTGGATATCCCGGCCAGAACCAATACCCTTCTTCCTGTGGACCCCAAAGCTCCCATAACCAATCGCAGATCCACGCGCTTAATAAGAAGTGTGAAAATACATATCTTGAAGTCAACCAATTGTTGAAGAACAATATCGACCTCATGCGCCAACTTCAAAAAAGTCAACGCATTGTTGCTCGACTTCAGCTCGTTCAGAACAACACCCGACCTCGACATGCTATATCGGAAACTTCTTCTTCTTCTGAATTGATGTGCCCGCATCAAAGATGGAGGTTCAGCCTCATCAATAACGTCGTTGTCTGCTCCAACTCTCATACTAATGGAAATGACAACGGGAATGGAAACGATGATCGAACCACCGTAACTTACAGTGAGGGAACACAGTATAGTGACTGCTCCCGGTTGGTTATCAACGACGAGCTAGGTCCGAGTAAATGCCCCTTCCTCCACAGAACCCAACTGTCGCCGCTCAGAACCTGGAGCCTATGCCTTCGGCAACCCAATAGGCGCAGGTCCTCCCGGATCAGGATACACATTAACCTGCTCAGCTCGTCATCCATACCAAAACCAGGCTATCAATGCTGATGACATGAACGAGGATAACCCAGATGTGCGTCACAGAAGACGTCCACGAAATAGAACTCCCGAAGTTCATCAAAATTAGTGGGTTCCACTAGAAGATCCGCACTCAACATATCTCCCCGACATGGTTTGAAGGATCATGAGAGATATGCGGGGGAACACCAACGACTCATGGGAAATACACCTTGAGGCGTAATCCCTTCACAAGGATCGTACATGAAGCCAAATGGACCTGATGCTTCAAACATGCCACAGATGGCGTTCTGTTATGGCACGATTGATCCTTGTGTCTTCCTAAACCGCCATGAATGGTAGATGGACTCCAGACAGGCCATCGACGCAATTATATGCAAGTGCTTCCTAGTCTTCTTGTCATGCACAACCCTACTTTTGTTCTCTCGCCTTCCGCTTCACTCCATCAACAACTTCGGCCAGCTGCCACTAAATTGGTTAAGTAATTCAGAATGCACGTTCTGACTTTGAAGAACGCCCTAATAATATCCAATCTTTACCAAGGGACTACATAATCCCTCAAAAGATACCTCGCGCAATTCAATACTGGCCTCGCCGAGGTCGACTATTCGGAGCCTCACATCGTACTCTTCCAGCTTGCTAAAGTTGTACTCCCTACCTCCGAATTTGGAGCCTGGATCGGCAAAAAACATCCTAAGAGCCTTGAGGCTTTTTATGAAAAGGCTAGACAGCTCCTATGCCAAGAAGAAGCAAGGTGTAATTGAGTCTCTCAGGCCAACTACTCCAATAACCCACATACTGGCACCAACGACAGTATCTAAGGAAAACAGGTTGGAGAATCCTTCGACAGGGGTAGATAAGCAGTCCCCCATAAGCTAAAGACGAATAGCGGCAAGCAAGGTGATCATAACAACAACCAGGTTCTGGTAGATCCATAAAAACATGGTCGCTACCAGAATTATAGGACCTACACTCCACTTAATCAAAATATGGAGATGATCCACTTGGAAACCTGTAACACGCGCTCGTATAAGAAGCCCAACACTAGGAAATCCACCAATCGCGAGAAAAACTCTGCAAATACTACGTATTCCACGACATATATAGGCACAATACTAATAATTGTCATCACCTCAAGGATGCAATCGAGAAACTCATCCACGAAAGACGCCTAGAACAGTACGTTCAGGATCCCATTCCTCTAGAAACAACTATAGGTCCTCCGACACCCGCATTCCCAGCACCCGTCAATGCAGCCCCGGGTCCATCCAAAAAAAGGCGGGGCATCGTGATCAACACTATCTGTACCCCGTGCATGAAAGCTTTCGAAAGATGGAATAATATGCAAACTCCATAAAGCATGCTAAGTATGAAGCTTGCTCCACTCTGGACGAGTCTGTCCCAGCCAAGCTTTAAAAGACAATGCGGGACGATATCGTCTTCCGCGAGAGAGAGTCTACGTGAGTTGAGATCCCAACCTTAGACCCTCTCGGTATCACAGCTCATATTGGCCCTACCTCCATCCGAAGGATCCTAATTGATTCGAGAAGCTCGATCAGCATCGTCTTTAAAGCGGCCTATGATCAGATGAAGTTGGAAACCGAAGTCTTAAGACTCTGTCATGCCATGGTCTACGGCTTCAACGGATCTTCCAATCACCCAGTAGGCATGGTCGACCTACCTGTAGAAATTGGAGACGGGGATCGGAGCCGGGTCTGAATCCTCACCTTTGTGGTTATCAATGCCATCTCTCCATACAATGTCTTATTTGGACGCCCCTTTCTTGTAAAATTTCGAGTGTACATGTCGACATGGTCCCTTCTAATGAAGTTCCCAACGTAAAATGGGATCGGTATAGTCAAGGGTGACCAAGCAACAACTTGAGATTGTTACGCAATAGAATGAAAGAACACACGTAATAAGTACAAAGGCAACATCATGCCTCCGCCTTCTTGTGCCAAAACCATCTCTACATAAAAATCAACGGCGTCTGAGTCTTAGCTCAGACGCCACTGCCTTTTTTATGACAATCTCGATCCAAGGGAGGACGAAGAGCCTGATTCCGAAAGGGCTACCCTAGTTAGACCACCAATGGATGTTCCGGTCAGCTCTGACGATCCGGCAAAGGTCTTGGAAGTTGGATCATAACTCCACCTCGCAATAAAAGAGGATCTTATGGAATTCTTTAGGGCTAATCTCGACGTGTTCGCTTGGACCCACTCTGATATGCGTGGCATCAACCCTGCGATTGCTTCTCATAGGATAACTCTCAACCCCTTGCAACCTCTGGTCAAATAAAAACGTCGATTCTTGGGAACCAAAAGATCGAACGAACTCAAGGAAGAGCTTGATAGGATACTCAATAGCGACTTCATTCGTGAATCCCGATATCCGAATGGATCTTTAATTCTGTCTTGGTCAAGAAAGCATATGGCAAGTGGTGAACGTGTGTTGACTTCTCCGATTTGAATAAGGCATGTCCCAAAGACAGCTTCCTACTTCCAAAAATCGACCAGCTCGTTGATTCAACCGCCGGATGCCAGCTTTTATCCTTCATGGATGCCTACTCAGGCTACAGTTAGATCCCGATGCACCTCCCCGACCAGGATCATACTTCTTTCATAACTGACCTTGGGCTCTATTGCTATCGCGTTATGCCATTTGGTCTTAAGAATGCGAGAGCCACTTATCAGTGACTGGTCAACTTCATTTTTAAAGACCAGATCAGAAGATCTACGGAGGTATACGTGGACGATATACTTGTAAAATCAAAAATGCCAAATGACCACGTCCATGACCTCTCCCAAATGTTCGATGTCCTCCTCCATTATGATATGAAACTCATTCCCTTGGAATGCACTTTTGGCGTTGCATCGGAAAAAATTCTGGGTTTCATCATCAACTCGTGAGACATCAAAGCCAACCCAGATAAGATCAAGGCTATATGGGACATTCAAGGCCCTACAACATCAAGGATGTTCAAAGTTTAAATGGGAAGGTCGCCGCTTTGAGTCGATTCATCTCTAAAGCCACTAACAAGTGCATTCCCGTTTTCGACTTACTCTGAAAGGAAAAGCGCAACTTCGCATGGACCCTGGAATGTGTCACCGCATTCAAGTACCTTATGAATCACTTAAGAGTGACAATATATATTGTCTAAACTTGTGGATCACGAGGACTTGTATGTTTATTTGGTTGTTTCCATGCAGGTAATCGGCTCAGCGCTCGTATGCATTGAAGATCGTATACAATGACCCATTTACTACATCAGCAAGAGATTAACGAGGGCATAAAAGAACTACCCAATGCTCAAGAAGCTAGCCTGCAACTTGTTGATTTCCTTCCGGAAGCTACAACCGTACTTTCAGTCTCACCCCATCAAAGTCTACACTGACCAGCCGCTATGACAGGTCTTACAGCAACCCGAGGTATCTGGATGGCTACTAAAGTGGAATATAGAGCTAAGTCAGTTCGAGATCACATTCATCCCTCGTCGAGCCATCCTCGAACAAGCCCTCGCTGATTTCATAGTGGAATTCACCATCCCGGAGGAGCCTCCTCCGGAAGATATCGAGACTCTAGACATCCGATGGGAACTGTTCATAGATGGATCTTCCAACAATAAGTCTTCTGGCATCGGACTCGTGCTCATCACACCATAGGAGCACCCAATATGCTATGCTTTAAGACTCAATTTCCCTGCTACCAATAGCGACATGGAATATAAGGCTTTGATCGCCGGACTCAGAATTGCCATCGAACTAAACATCAAGGTCATCCAGATTTACTAAAATTCACAGCTCATCGTACGTCAGGTACAAGGAGATTATCAAGCCAGGGGGCACGGATTGCTCCCTACCTCGCTCAGGTTCATGAGCTGCTCACCAACATTGACCACTATATCATCACGCATATCCCCTAAGAACAAAACGAAAAGCCTGACTCATTGGCTAAACTGGACAGCTCCGAGGATGCGCAAATTGCAGGATTCTCCCCATTCGAAGTACTCAATTTTCCAAGCATTGATAAGATGAAGACTGATTCAGTAATGGCAACGGAGACTGAAATTGATACTGAGTCTTGGATGACACCAATTAAGAACTACTTGCTACATGGGACCCTCCTGGGATGCTACAAAGAAAGACGAGCACTCACCCACCAATCATCTCGCTATATCATTTTGGATGGATTGCTCCACCGAAGATGTTTCTCCGTCCCGTTACTTCAGTGTGTGGCACACATCAACGCCGATCGCATGCTACTGGAAATGCATGAAGGCGAGTGCAGTGACCATGCTGGAGGGCAAACTCTAGCAAGAAAAATTATCAGATATGGCTATTTCTGGCCCACACTCGATCAAGGCGCCGCAAACTATGCCCGCAAGTGTGATAAATGCCAACGGTTCTCAAATATCCTAAGAGTCCCGCCTACCGAGCCAACACATATGGTCATCCCTTTGCCATTCGCTATGTGGGGAATAGACATCACCGGGACTCTTCCAATGGCCAGAGATGAGGCATGCTATGCCATCATCGCAGTTGATTACTTCACTAAATGGGCAGAGTCTGAAGCTCGCTGCAATCACCACTAAGAAAGTAATCACCTTCATCGTTCGCAATATCATCACCCGCTACAGGGTCACCCAAGCCATCATCTCATACAGTGGAACACAGTTTGAGAACGCAGAGTTCAAGGCTTTTTGTAAACGACATAACATCAAAAAGAGAATCTCGGCGGTGGCTCACCCTCAGGCCAATGGGCAAGTTGAGGTTGTCAAAAAAGTGATCAAATCCATTATCAAGAAGATTCTGGAAAAAGATGGAGGCTTATGGCAAACGAGATCCCTCTGGCCTATGGGCCTATAGGACCACCCATAAGTCAGCGACCATCCACACTCCAATCGCCCTTGCCCATGGATCTGAAGCCATCATTCCCATTAACCTAAAACTTCAATCTCATCGAGTTACCTATTACGATTCAAAGACCAACCAGGACTTGCTTTTGGAATCACTCAACTTACTCGAAGATAAAAGGAACGAAGCTGAACTCAAAGCTGCCGCTCAACGCCAACGAGTATCCTGGTACTTCAATTCTAAACTCTTCCATAAGGACCTCAATGTCGGTGACCTCATCCTGAAGCGGATCTATACCGCATCGACCGTTTTCAGTCCTCGCTGGAAAGTCTCGTACGTCATACAACAAAGGTTCAGAGATGAAACCTTCAGATTAGAGACTATCGACGGAGCCGAGCTCCTAAGTGCATAGAACAGGGAACATGTTCATCGCTACTTCAAATAACTTAGTGTATAGTTTTTTCGCTTTCCAACAATGTTTCATTTTCTTTAAATTCAAGGCATTGTAAAGGCTGTTACTGCCAAGGTTATTAGTAAAGATGATGTTCAAGTTATTAGTAAAGATGATTTTCAAATTCCATGTGTCCTTGATATGTTTACTATCTGCATGATATGTTTGATTAACTATCACAAATGGCTTGCACACACGAACACTGGAATGACATCCCGAGAATGGGAGCCGGTACCGCCATCTGAGTCTTGGACCAACAAAGAAACCGAGAACCAATACATCTGGATCGACACCTCGAGCATAGGAGGGGGTACCACCACTCGAGTCTCAAACCAACGACGATACCAAGTATAAATAACACCACTCGAGTCTCGAGACCGCGACGCGGCCAAGTCCAAATAACACTACTCGAATCTTGAAACAACGACGAGACCGAATATAAATCGTTCTGCTCCCAAGTCCCTAGACTTTGTGGTAACCCACTATCCAAGCTTGTGTGATATTGACCAATCCCACGGCTCCATCCGACCCATTGGGTCAGGATCCGGGAACGTCTCGAACCTCGAACCAACGACAAGACCGAGTATAAATCATTTCGTCCCTAAGTCCCTGGACTTGGAAGCGGCTTATCGGCCAAGCTATTGTGATACCGACCACTCCCGCGGCTCCATCCAACCCACCGGGTATGGATCCGGGTACCATTTGGTGAATAAACGACTCCCTCGAGCTCTAAGCCCGAAGGAACAATAGGAGAGCCAAAAAGGATGAATCCATGATGTCCATTCCATCTCACGACTTAGGACTAACGAACACCGGGAGGTCCAAGAGAGAGGGCACCTGACCTGGATTCCATCCTACTTGGACTCCTGAACAAAGGAAAACCCGAGAGCGGAACCAGCGTATGACCTATGCACGACTGGGGACACCCCTACTGCGGGGTCCCCGATCACATTTCTGTAAGTGTAACAAGTACGATGTGTAAGTATAAGACATTGGAAAACATAAGGCGAACATTCAAACACCTAACATGAAATGCGATTTAAATAAAATTAACTAATACTTCCATTTCACATAACATAAGCAAACTACATATCTAATATCTTTCTTTCTAATGACAGGGTGTAAATGAAAACCACACCGTGCCTTGAAAGACCAAAAGTGAGGTCCGTACTCGCGTATAGTATCGGCCTACATAACCAAAACATTGGTAATATCTATAATAATTACTAATACTACTCATCTTTCTTCTTCTATACAGATTCAGCACTAGGTGGATCTCCAGTATGGGCCTCTTCTTTCTAGAACTGCTCCTGCTTCTCCCTCCTGTACCCGTCGTGGGAGTAACGAACTCATGAGAAACTGAGGTGCGCTTTCCGCCATCATCCTTGCCACTTGTAATCTCCGTGATCTCTCTAGGAGCAAAACATTGTAATGGTTTGGGGGCAACACCAGAAGCGAGAGCCAACACAGACCTCTCCCAGAGATTTCTTACCCTCTTGCTCTGCTTCCTCTTAGTCTCTCTGGTGACTTGATCAGCTAGCTTCTTGGATTTGAGCTTCACAATGTCATCAGACTTGAGCTTCTCATAAGTTGTCGAGGCTCTCTGTTTGGCAGCATCGTCGACTTTCTTCTTCCTAGCCTCCCCGGCAACTCTCTTCTTCTCAGCCTCGACAGCCAACTCTTTTCTTCCTGGCTTCTTTGGCAGCCCTTTCCTTCTCTACATCGGCCTCGACCTTCTTCTTCGCCATGTCAGCCATAACTTTTTCCTGGACATCCCGCCTAGCCTCGGCCTGTGCCTCCATATTAGAATCCTCATCCTACCTCCTCTTTTCCTCCCGCTCCTCGGACATTGCCACCATCTTGGCCTTCTAGGCTTCCACCATTTCCTGCATTGTCGGTACACATTTTCCTTCATCGGGCCTGTCACGTGAATACTCTGGTCGTCCATGACCTCTCCTTCCTCCAAAAAATCTTTATAAATATGGGATCCTAACTCAACATCATAGAATGTGTCCATGTGACCAATCTCTTCTCCAAATTGTATCCTTTGTAGCCCCAATCCAAACTCTGTCGTTTGAGGAAGCGAGGGGAGGTGGCAAGGCCTGGTGTCACTTTAGCCCTAGGAGGAGCTGCACAGTAAAAATACAACTATTTAGTCCACAAATTTGGTAATCACATCATCTTCGGGTATTCGCTGTAATGAAAATTTACCTCCAAAAAGGAATGGTGTGGGTACAATAGGTAGGGTGCTCGTTGTAGTGGTTAAAGTAGATCCCATCACTCCCAATCCTAGATGATCAGGGTCATAATCAGCTGAGGCCTGAACTTGGACAGTGGGACCGCTAGTTGTGGTGGATGTTGGAGCTGGTGGCCGATAGGAGCTTTCCTCCGTAAATGTCTCAATGACTACCAAGTTCTTCGTAGTTACAAACTTTCCCATCTCAGCAGCACGCTTCGCCAGTCTTTCCCTCTCAGCATCCTCTCGCAACAATCTCCTTCCTTCCTCCAGTTTACTATGCTCCTCATCAGTCAGGAGATCTATCATCAACCGATTCTCGTTTAAAGATCCCAATTCCACCTGACGTAGCCAAGCCTCATATGGCACCAACCTTTACCATGTTTGGGCCAACACCCGATCGTAGTCTCTGACCTACGAGATTCCTCGAAATCTTAAGGCCTTGACGTACATATTTTGGATATGCTCCTTTAGGGAGGCCTCCACCCTGACTTATGGATCCTCAATCTCCTCTCTCAAGCCATCCACTTTCCTCTGATGCTCGGCCTTCAGCCCGTCCATCGAGCTCAATACTTCCTTGCTGCTGGCCTCGGCCTCCTCCTTCTCCTTCTTAGCCACCTCCAGTTGCCTCCTCAACTCGGCAACCTCCACCTAAAGCTTATGAGTCCTATCATTATCTGCTTTCAACCGCTTGTTCTCCTTCCTCAAGGCCTCATTATCCATTTGAATTTAGAATACCATTTCATTGTCCTTCTCTAGTTCAACGTTCACTTATACCACCTTGACTTTATCCCTTTTGAGGGTTGTGTTCTCAGTTGTTAGTGAGGCCACTGTATCCTTGACGGTCAAAGTTTCATGCTCCGCCTCCTTGTTTAGCCTCTGATACGTCTCCTTCAACTCTGTTGTGACGATAACAAAAAAAAAGTTAACATTCAAGTGGGGCACCAAAATCAAAGAAATAATAATAATAGAGGGTTAAGCCTTACCGATCTCTTTCTCTAAGTTTCAGACTATGGTCAGGTCAACATCGATAGTCAACCCCCGACTCTAGATTTCCACATTCTTCTTTCTAATCAAGTCCGAGAGGTGCAACGAGTACTTAGTAAGCTCTTTAGCTTGGAAATATGCAGCCCTCACTTGCATCCACATCTCTTCGGTATCTTCCTAGGGAATCAGACTGATATCATGAAGGAACATTATTTCATCAAAATAGTGATGGGGGAACTTCTGCTCTAACAAGGATTTTCTCTCCTCAACAGAAAGCTCTTGGGTCTTGGGCACCACTAGATCCTGCTTCTTCTTCTTCTTCTCCATTTACTTCTTTCTTGAAGGGCTAAGTGCTGACTCTTTCCCTTTGGTGACTTGGGTAGGAGCCAAAGGCGCGACGTGAGGAGGAGCTGTTGACGAGGAATGTCTAGTACTCACCACATCGAATATGGAGTCTATCCTAGATGTCCGAGTGGGAGGTGGAGGAGTCGGCTCTTTCCCTTTGGTGACTTGCGTAGGAGCCAAAGGCGCGACGTGAGGAGGAGCTGTCGACGAGGAATGTCTGGTACTCGCCACATCGAATATGGAGTCTATCCTAGATGTCCGAGTAGGAGTTGGAGGAGTCGCAGACCGTCGAGATCATTCTTTGTGGCGGTATTCATTGCTACGATCATGTGAATGCGGAGGTTCATTGAACAAGCTAGCCTCTCTTCTGAAGCTCTCAACGAAAGCACTTTTCGAAGGTCGGTAACTCCCTAATCTGTAACCGCGACCTCCACCTCTACCTCTAGCCATGTCACCTGCCAAGGAAATAGTTTAATGTTTAGACTCAAACACCCTACACATACAAACAGAGGTTGTGCTATATGGTGTTATGAGCGTGTGTATCCTAAATGTTCTCTCAACAGACCAGATAACAGTCCGCCTGATGGAGAAAATTCCCCAACGGCCAAACTATTTCCTCCAAGCTTGTAGCGCTAGGCCAAGAAAACCCAATAAGCAGGAGCTCGTTTAACTCATCAAACTGGCCTTTTTCTCGAGCGAGATGGCGGTCTCTGAGGGAGTAACTGGAGACTGCGACCTGGTCGATGCCCCTACCCGTGCCTCATCTATCGTAGGAAGAACAAGGGCGCTCGATGGGTCCTCATCCCTGGCAACTGCTTTCTCATCGTAAATCTTGCCTCCACCAGTTCCCTCTTGAATCTTCGCTAATTTATGCGGCTTAGGCCCAACAGGGGGCACTATCCTTTTCCGACTCATGGAACCCGCTTCTTTCCCAATCTCCACTTTCCTTCCACCTCCGGCGACGGCCGGCCTAATTATTGCTTGATTGCCAGCGAGCAATCCCACACAGCGAAGTCGATCTTGGTCCAGGATGCTACTAGTCGAGCGAACCCCGGCTGGAATAGCCAACAAAGACCTAAGGCGTTGTCGATACTCAATGTTTGTAGGCGCCTCAGGATTTACTGCCACATAAAAACGAAGTTAAACTTAAGTCGCCAAACCTGCGAGTTTCACAACAAAATTAAAGCATAACGCTTATTTCCTTCCAACCATCTCCTCGCAAATCAAGGAGGACAACGTACGAAAAACCAATCATGTTTGTACACAGTCAGCTTAGGCCATTTTCTATTAAAGAACTTGGTACTGGGAGAAGCTTCCAGGAAATATTGAGACGACGAGATGTTAGCTCTCTTCTTCAACTGAAACAAATACTGAATGTCCTCTCCAGTGGGCTCCAACTGCAGATACTCCCTGTAGAGAACATAGGTACCTAAAAGGGAAGCATACACATTCGGATGAAGCTACGACGGTGCAAGAGAAAGTATTACATCATATCCAGAATAAAGTTGTTGGCCGGGGGCACGCACCATGTAATGCATACCTGCTTGTTCCAGGCAGTGTACCCCTCTGGTGGTGCATGAGCCATATCGTCCTTTCTGGGCACGAGAACATCTCTTTCGGGAATATGGAACCATAATGCCTTGCATCTTATCGTTGTTGCATCCATATGATATGGCATCAAATCCGGTGGATTTCTGAGTATAACCGCGTCCGCCAACATATCTGGTGCCACCAACGCGCTTCCCTCAACAATATCTACATGTTATACCTCTTTATGCTTAACCGGGGAGTGTTCTCTTTCCGGTTGGACCCCGTGATCAGACACTTCCGGTGAACTTGTCACTTGAGAAGGGGTGAACCCTCCGGAAGTCTCAAGCTCGCTGCCCTTCGAGCTAGCATCGCTAGTTGAATCAGATGTGTATGAGGAATGCAACGAAGCCTTGGCTTCCGAAGTCTGCTCTGTCATAGACCTTGTCTTCATTGTTGGCTATACTTTCAACATGTTTGTGTTAGACATCGCATTGTATAATATGTACCCCTCGTGTTGGTGCAAACTAACATGTGCGTGCAGTATTGTGCAGTGTCATGCTGGTACAGTTGTAACTTAGAAACTTGGAACACTGCGATAATCACTAGTCCCAAGGATTGTAACCATCGTTGTAGTCAACCAATGTTCCTAGATTCATGTCCAATCGTGAGTATATTACGATTGGAATTAATGAAACATGTCCAACCGCTCTATAAGTTCGGCCACAGTCCAAGTATATAGGCACTAATCCTATGCGTAGGGCCAAGTCATCGGGTTAACGTGAGTTTCGATTCAATTGTACAATATTGCGAGAAACGACATGAATCCTAGGACAGAGAATCGAATGTCCAAAGTCTCGGAACAGCGATGCACAAATTGTCAGAATAGGGCTCGGAGCCCTCAGGACCACAAAGAGCCTCATACCCCAATAGGGGATACGGAATCTCGTATCCTATTGAGGGATACAAAATATCATATCCCATCTAGGGATACGAAGTCTCGAATCCCATCGAGGGGTATGAAATCTCATACCCTATCGAGGGGTACGAAATCTAGTGTCAACCCAGGGATACAAAATTTCGTGTCCCTCGGGGAACACGATATTTCGTGTCCCCGACAAGGAATATGTAACTCATTTATTTCGTCCTCAAACTACGATCCCTCTTCACTATTTTGACTCCCCTAACCATGACGAGCCCTCGATTCTCTCCCCTTTTTCTCCTCCAAACTCTCCTTTCCTCCAAAGCCCTGAACCGAACCCAACCACTAGAATGCGAGGCGACATCCAATTCTCGAACGTCATGGCCGAATCTGGTTTCAAACCCGAAATCGGTCCATATAGGTACACCGTTAGGTCTTCAGGATCCGACCAACCTAGAGCTCGATCCGGATTCCATGCATGACCCACGTGAAGGGAAGCCACCATTGCGCTTGGCCTCAAGATTCAGGTATAAGCAGTGGAGTCGAAATCTCCTTACCTAACCTTTTTCTTAAGCATGGATAGTCAAAACTCTTGTACTCGACCTCGTTTTGCAGGAAAGTAAAGGAGAAGAGGAAAAGGGGGTGCAAGAATTTATAGAGGGAGGGAGGGCCCAATGGGCTATTGGTACCCCGTTCAGGGATACGAATTTTCGTATCCCATTGGGATACGAAAATCTCGTATCCCTCGCCTAGGGTATGATCCCCCCTCCACACACACACACACACACACACACACACACATACATATATATATAATATTAATGCATACATACGCTCCGCGACATAGCATCGCGATGGAATACATTTGTGTGCGAACGTACGTACAGAACAAACACTCGTAAACATGCACCTGCGGACGTTCATTTCTTATTCCCAATGGCGTCGCGCAAAGTAATGCAAAAAACGTGTAAGCATATACAGGACGTCACATTGACAACAACTAGTTTATGTACGTCACGACGTATACAAGAGTTGACAACTAACATTTACCTTTATGAGTTAACAGGAAATCGACGATTCAGCAAAAAAATACTACCAATCCAAAGCACTTAATGTCAAGACAAGATGTACTTTGGGGGGGGGATGTTAACCGACCTTTTGGTCTGGTTCCTAAAAGTACACAAGACACGCTCGACACACATCGTGTGACGCTATGGCCCAAGTGTAGCCAAGAAGCTAAGGGAGCAAGTCCAGGAAAGGTTATGTAAGTGAGAGCCTCACAACTCCTCAAAACAATGTGCAAACCACGCTTTCGTACCCCCTAGACAAGGTCTTCAAACCCTTATAGCTCGTTCCACTCAAGATCATACCCGAAAACTCCTAATCCCTCAACGCATGTAGGCCTTATACCCCTCGCCTCCTCTAAAGTTTGAACCCCACATGCACCTTTATGTCCCCCAAACTCGTACCCGAATCCCTCATGTCCTCCAACCTCGTGTTTGATGCCAACAACTTCAATATAAAACACGTACCCCATGGGGTACAAAATGGGTACGAATTTCGTCCCCTATGGGGTACTAAACTCGTATCCCATGGTTACGAATTTCGCGGCCCATGGGTTACGAAATTCATACCACTAGAGTGGGGTACGAATTTTTCGGGCATGATGGAAGGGGTCCGAATTTCTGGAGTCCTACATCCTAGGATCTGAAATGCATTATTATGGTCCTCTACTCCTACCTAACGACTACACTATAAATACCCCCAAGCTCACACTTCAAAGGGGTTGGAAATTGGATGATTGATACTTCTTGAGAGCTCCAAGTGACTTCTTTAATGACATCCTTGCTTTAAGGAAGAAGAAGGGCAAAAGTGACTTTTTCCTAATATTCATATATGACAATTATGACATCAAAATACTTAAAAATGTTTGTAAAAGGTTGCCATGAGATAGTCCTAAGCTTGCAACTCTTTATTATCAATAAGATATCAGCGACTCTTCCAAAGTGGACGTAGGCCCCATGCGGGACCGAACCACTATAAATCTCTCGTGTTATTTACTGCTTTCTCAACTTATATTTCCACGTGAAACTGTATTCTTAAGTAATTAAAAATCTTGGATGTTTACGACATATTTTTCCGTCAACAATGTGCATGCTAAAGCTATTACGATAGAAATTTCTCTTGCAAAATCGTGAAAAAGTACTATTATTCACTTATCCTTATTGTTATTTGATTTTATTTCCAAAGCAATAAATACTTCATTGTTTGCCTAAACTTAAATAATATCTTGCCAGAGAAAATTAGCAAACCAAAGTTAATACCATCTAGATTCTCTCTCACCGACTAAAATTGTGATGGTCCGGCCCGCACCAACCGACATTTCCAATGAAATGCGTTGTGCCGACGTCCAACCTGCACGGGGCAGTCATCAAAAGAAAGGAAAAGGAAGGAATTTGAAACTATGTATCATTAAAGAACCTGTAGTATATCTCACAGCGCATGGAACAAAATATAATAATAACATAACCTGATATAAAATAGGCGAGATAGTGCATAAGCCGAAAACTAAACCATCATAGCAGCGGAAAGATTCAAAATACAGCTTATGATCTAAACCATCTTTATTACAACTTTTAAAACTGTCTCTAAAGCAAAATAGGATGGTACACTACTAATTTCCAAAGTAATGACCAGCAACAACACAAGGAGAATATATGGAAATAATACATGTAAGCCTCCTACTCATCTCCGGACAGCTACTCGTGCATAACCAGCTAACCTGTCTCTAGTTTGCTCGTTTAGGAGCACCCAGAGTAATAAGAAGAGACATAAAACTCTGGGTCAGACAAAAGTCTGGTATGAGCGATACGCAGCAAAAACAGAACAATAACAGGTATAAATAATCATACCTGAACCTGGACCTGCAACCAAAAAGTTAGCACAACAGGATGTACGATACTCTAAGGTGACACTAACACATGGTGTGAAAATAATGGGGAGGGGTTGTGCATGTCATGGTGATAGCAAACATCAAACATAGCAATCATCCTCACATCTCTTACTCAGTGCGTAAAGTATACGATATCCACCACTTTGATCACCCAATCCTTTGTTACGATCACTCTGCCCCATGGAGTCATGACGGCTCCACTGCACTGATCCGTAACCACTAATACTTTACTGTGTCCACTCTGCCCCATGGAGTCATGACAACGCCACTGCACTGGCTCATAGCCCTGATACGATCACTTTGCCCCATGGAGTCATGACAACTCCATTGCACTGATCCATAGCCAATATCTGTCTTTCAGTGGTGAGTCAAAGCTATAGACATCGATAACCCCTTTGCACACGTCCTGCAGCAAAGTCCAACTCATGAAGTTAACTTATTGGTTCCCATCTGGATCCTGAATTCTACTTCCTATTTGGACTACCTTTGCATCTCGGGTTCTAGTCTTCTCTTCGGTTCGTCACCCTTGGGTTCGGTTCATCTTCTTCCTCCGTATGGATTGGTTCGTGTAGCTCAAGCAAAGGTAGCTCGTGAATGTCTTCCTGATCGGATCGGTTCGGTCGTGGTCCTTGAAATGGCTTCGGCTCGTGGTGCTCCCCTCGAAGTGGCTCGAGGCATTCCGGTTCGGTCACGTCTCTCCATCAGTCTGGCTCGTGGATGTCTTCCGGATCGGCTCGAGGCACATGCGTCACGAGCAGATCGGTTCAGGTACTGGAGTGGCTCATGATGGGGTGGCCACGATCGGTTCGGTTCGGGGGTCACGAACAGGCCGGTTTGGGGAGATGGGGCGGATTGTGAGGTGCTCCACGAGCGGGTTCGAGACCCGATCCGTTCCACTCTTCCTGCATTGTTCTAAGCAATCACAAATCATACTAAACCGTTATAGCAACATGTATAATCAACCATAAACACCAAAAGGTGAATACTCATGCCAATATTGATCAAACATACCCAAAACCCATGGTTTTCCCCTTAATCATATTTATCCAAAACTAATGATAGGATTAGCAAAACATGTCCAAATTAACCCAAATTCTTATCAGAGCCCTAGAATAATATTTAAGAATTTTTACATATTTCTCCAAAATTTTAATATGCATAAATTCGCTAATTAACTCTAATCACCCTTAATTTGTCGTAATTAGTGAAAAACAATGCAAATCACTCACCTTACCCCCAATGAATTATAGATCTGAACTTTACTATTGTTTTGAGTCGAATTCCTATGCAACACAGTCGCTATAACTCTGATTTGGTAATGATTTGCCTTGATTTGGTGTAGATTAAGCTAACACGCGATTAGAAAGCGATTTGGGATGAATTTTGAAGGTAGAGGCCATTGTTAGGGTTGAAGAGAGGTAAGTGGCGGTGGTAAAAATGACAAAAAAAGATTTTTCTAACCCTTTTCAGCCCTTATGTAACCCTAATCCCAAAATCCCCAAATGGGCCTAGCTGCTAATCACCTTATTTGGCCCGGTTAAGCTGTTTTTCACCTTCTAAACCTTGTTTTAGTCATATCTCCCAAACAGTAAGTCCGTTTGACACATATGACCACTCTACGGAAAGGTAAACCATCATTCAAATTTAATGGAAGTGGGTTTAGGTCAAAACTCCTTACCAATCAAAAGTTATAGACGAAACAAGATTTGTCAAGGGCAAAATGGTCATTTAAAATTCGGCAAAAATCGTGAACATGGGAAATGACCCCAATAGTCTTTCCCCAAAGTTACACGACTATACGACCTCGTATGAAAATGAAATAAATATTCTACGATCGTCCGATGCATAGAATGCAGGTCGTTACATTCTCCCTCCCCCCCCTTAAGAAATTTCGCCCCCCAAATTCCTTAACCAAGACATACAAAGGATCCCGCATGCCTATCAGCCATTTACAAACAATCAAACACATATAATAACACAACAACTCTATCCTAGCATGCAGAATAGCTAAATCATAATTAAAATCTTACCAGGCAAAGAGTTATGGATACAACTTCCTTATGCTCTCCTCTGTTTCCCAAGTACAGTCATTCTCGTTATCACCCCCACTGGACCTTGACCAGTTGCACCGTCTTCCTTCGAAGTTGTTTTGTATCGTACTTGACAATACGGATCGACCTGCGGTTCCCAACCGCCTCGGGTTCTACTTCGATGTCATCCAACTAATCCGGTGAAATAGTCATATTGGGGTCGTGCACGAACTTCCTTAACTAAGAAACATGAAATATGTTGTGAACTCCTGCCATCTTGTCAGGTAACTCAACTTTATACACTAAATTCCCAACTTGCACGAGAACTGGGAATGGATCAACAAATCTTGGTGCTAGCTTGCCTCTCCTACCAAATCGAATCACGCTATTTAACGGAGAAATCTTAACAAACACCAAGTCGCCAACGGAGAATTTCAATTCTCTTCGTCTCTTATCAGCATAACTCTTTTGCCTATCTTAGGCAGCCTTCATTCGCTGTTGGATAACCTTGATCTTATCTAAGGTTTCTCTTATCACATCTGTCCCAAGCACAAATTTCTCACCGGTTTCTAACCAACATGATGGTGAGTTGCAGGTCTTCCGTACAAAGCTTCAAATGGAGCCATACCAATACTGGATTGATAACTATTATTATATGCAAACTCCACTAGATGCAAATGGTCATCCCATGATCCTCTAAAATCCAATATACAAGCTCTTAAGAGATCCTCCAATATGCGATTCGCCCTCTCTGTCTGACCGTCGGTTTTGAGGATGGTACGCAGTACTGAGATGTAATTCTAACCCTAAAGCCTCTTGTAAGCTCTTCCAAAACCCACTAGTAAACAACGAATCTTGGTCACTCACAATGCCTTTGTGTACTCCATGAAATCTCACTGCCCACTTTATATATGGTTCTGCTAACTTAACTACCGTTCTGGTCGACTTGACGGGTATAAACCTTGCCACTCTTGGTCAATCGCTCCACAATTACCCAAATGCTATCATGGCCTGATCTAGTCCTTGGTAACCCATCAATGAAATCCATTGAGATTTGTTCCCATTTTCATTTAGGAATTCCCAACGGTTGCAGTAAACCACTAGGTTTCTTTTGCTTGGCTTTAACTAGCTGGCAATTCATGCATTCGGATGTAAACTTCCTAACGTCTCTTTTCATCCCTTCCCAGTAGTAGGTCTGCTTCATGTCTCGATACATTTTGTTACCTCCGGGATGTGTAGTTAGTTTTGAGTGATGACATTCTCCCAGCACTTCATCTCTCAATCCATTGACATTGGGTACCACTAGTCTCCCATTCTTTCTAAGCAATCCTTCGCGATCAAGTCCATACTTGTTCATCTCCTTACCGTCGATACCCATCTCTAACTTGGAGATGATTTCCAATAGGTTAGGATCATCCCTCTGACTAGAACCAATCCGCTCAATCAAAGTGGGTCTGATCATCAAACTTGCTAACATTTCTGGATCCAATTCGCACTTTGGTCTAAAATCATACCTAACGATGTACTCCAGTTGCCTTCATTCCAGAAACATAGCCCATAAACTGGCATGTCTCCTACTCATAGCATCAGCTACCGCATTGCCCTTTCCAGGTGTATATGCGATATCGAAATCATATGAAGCCAAGAATTCTAACCATCTCTGCTATCGGAGATTTAGATCCTTCTAAGAGAAGAGATATTTTAACGACTTATGATCGGTAAATAAATCGAATCTTTATCCCAAGAGATTGTGTCTCCACTTCTCCAAGGAAAACAAGATCGCGGCCAACTCCAAATCATGGGTAGGATATCTTTTCTCATACGATTTCAGCTGCCGACTAGCATAAGCTACAACCCTACCTCCTTGCATCAATACAGCACCTAGTCCGGTACCACATGCATCCGTGTATACTGTCATCTCTTCATTCCCTTTAGGAACGACTAACACTAGCGCATGCTTCAACTTTTCCTTTAGACTCTTAAATTCATTCTCGTACCTTTCGTCCCAGAAGAAAGCTTGATTTTTCTTGGTCAACTGAGTTAACGGTGCCACTATCTTAGAGAAGTCCTGGATGAACTTACGATAATATCCAGCTAATCCCAAGAAACTTCTTACGTCTGTTGCATTCTTGGGCGTAGACCAATCCTGTACCGTAGCCACCTTCGCAGGGTCCACGACAATACCATTCTCTGAAACAACATGGCCCAAGAATCTCACTTCCCTCCTCCAGAAGTGACACTTAGAAAATTTTGCTTTCAATCGGTGTTTCCTCAACACATCCATCACTATCCTCAAATGTTCCTTGTGTTCTTCCTCCGTCCTCGAATAAACTAAGATATCATCCACGAACACAAAAATAAACTTATTCACTTGATCCCTGAATACCCTATTCGTAAGATCCACAAAATATGTTGGTGCATTGGTCAACCCGAATGGCATGACCAACAACTCATAGAATCCAGACGGCGTCTGAAATGCCATTTTAGGAATACTCTCAGCTGCTACTCGGAGCTGATGAAATCCCACCGCGAGGTCCAACTGGAAGAATACTCTTGCTCCTTCCAATTGATCAAACAAATCATCTATCCATGGAAGAGGATACTTATTCTTCCTAGTCACCTTATTCAACTCGCGATAGTCCACACATAAACGAAGGGAACCATCTGCCTTAGTGGAAAATACAACTGGTGCTCCCCACTCGGAAACACTTTTTCTAATAAATCCCTTCTTCAAAAGATTGCTTACTTGCACCTCGAGCTCTCGCTGCTCCCTTGGTGCCATACAACGAAGTAGCATCACTACAGGTCTGACATCTTTCACTAAATCAATACAAAACTCAATCTCTCGGTGTAGTGGAAGTCCGGTCACCTCCTCGAAGATATCCGGATACTGGCTAGCTATAGGAACCCCTGATAACTTGTCCTGCGGGATCTCGAGGGAATTTAGAAAACTAGCCATCATCTCATCACTAGGTACGCTACCAAGCACTACCCTCCGCCCATCATCCGCCCTAATAGTCACCGAAAATCCCTCACAGTCTACCACCACCACATATCTTTGGAGCCAATCGACTTCCAAAATAATGCCAAATCCAGTAAAGCCCAAAACAAAGGAATCACAAGCAAACATACATCCATGACTCGATAAGACCAAATTTCGACAAATCATACTAAGGCTAGTCGAACCACCAATCAGGTTCGTCACCACTAAAGGTCTGTCGACAATCTCGGGTCCAACCTATCTACCAGATCACTAGATATGAAGGAACGAGAAGCCCCAGTATCAAACAATACTCGAACTGGAACATCATAAACAGAAAGCATACCTTAAATGACGACATTCTTTCCTTTCTCCGCCGCAGTTTGGGGCATTCGACGAAGAAGGAACAACATTAATATCATATGCTTTCACAATCTGCTTCTCTTTAGGGGGTTACGGACATTTATCCTTGTGATATCCCACTTGGCCGCTGTTGAAGCACTTCCTGTCCGCTGGCTTTGCTCGACCTTCTTTAGCACAGTGGCCCTTCTTGCCACAGCTAACGCACTCTACATCTTTCCTGTCTTTCTTTTTCTAACCATCCTTGGTCTGACTCTGCTTCCTTTTATTCTGAGAATTATTCTTGGCTCCTCTGCATATGCAACGGCGACTTCCGTCTTGGGCTTAGGATAAAGGCTCTCTGATCACAATACTTTCCCAACAATCGATTCAAAAGTCTCATCAATATGGTTTATAAGCCTTTCCCCCAAGTACTGATCTAAGCCTGTTATGAACTTCTCATTCTTCTTCTCGGGAGTGTTAATGAGGGATAATCCATACTTCGATAAAGTATCGAACTCAGCAATATACTCCGAGACTGCCTTACCATTCTTCTTAAGCTCTAAGAACTTCCTAAACAATTCCGATTTCTGAGCGGCTGGGATAAACTTATCACTGAATCGGGCCTTGAACTGATCCCAAGTAACTTGATCATGAGGGGTAGCTGCCTTAATAGCATTTTACCAATTCATAGCCCGTCCTTGCAGTTGGTGGGATGCTAGCTTTCTCTTCATTACAACTTCGATTCCCAAATCCTCGAAGATACGCTCACAACTATCAAGCCAGTCCTTAACTTCTGTAGCCGATTCCGTTCCGTGGAATGGCTTCCCACCAAGACTAGTGTAGTCCTTACAGAGCTTGGCGAAATCGGCCCTAGGCACCTGCACCGCTGCATCACCACCATTTGCAGCATTAGGAGCTGCCCTCTGAACATCCCTAATCATCTCTCTTATGAAGTCAGTGAACATTGTCCTCATACCAGGAGCATTCCTATTATTGGCTCCTGAACCAGTATTCCTCGTATATCGGCTCATCGTTCAATCTGTAAGGCAAAAACGATTAACCATCTCTTCAGTGGTGCCAGTGTAGTGCAATTCCATCCTTAGATATAATAATAGTATATATATCTTTTGAAAACGCAAAATATAACAAATACGCGCTCTCATATACATACAATCTCTCCCTGGTGTCTTTCCCTAGGTTAACTACGCAACCTAGAGCTCAGATACCAAGTGTGACGGCCCGGTCGGCACCAGCTGACATTTCCAATGAAATGCGTTGTGCCGACGTCCAACCAGCACGGGACGGTCATCAAAAGAAAGGAAAGGGAAAGAACTTGAAACTATGTATCATCGAAGAACCTGTAGTATATCTCACAGCGCATGGAAAAATAATAATAATAATAATAATAATAATAATAACATAACTTGATATAAAACAAGTGAGACAGTGCACAAGCTGAAAACTAAACCATCATAGCAGCAGAAAGATTCAAAATACAGCTTATGATCTAAACCATCTTTATTACAACTTTTAAAACTGTCTCTAAAGAAAAATAGGAAGGTACACTACTAATGCCCAAAGTAGTGACTAGCAACAACAGAGGGAAAATATATGGGAACAATATGTGTAAGCCTTCTGCTCGTCTCCAGACAGCTACTCGCGCATAACCAACTAACCTGTCTCTAGTCTGTCGTTTAAGAGCACCCAGAGTAATAAGAAGAGATATAAAACTCTGGGTCAGACAAACACTACAAGAAAAAGACTTTTTTATAGCGTTTATAAAACGCTATAAAAGGATACGATGGCGTTTTTATAAACGCTATATATCAACATGTTGTAATATGTAAGGGGTCTATAATAACAACCTAATAATCACTATAAAAAACATGCTATAAATGATGTTACTCATAGCGCCTCAGAATTGCTATTAAATGGACGATTTGTATCATACAGATACCTATCTATAGCGTTTTTTGCTTGCTATAAATCTTTTATGTAAGTTGTGGTTTATGTTTAATAACATCATTTAATTGCTATTTATAGCAACTATAAACGCTGTAGATGAACATTGCTTGATTATTATAGCAACTACAAAAGCTATAAAAAATCGTAGTTTGATTATTATAGCAACTATAAACGCTATAGAAACACTATAAAAAGTTTAGTTTAGCATTTTATAGCATTATTTACTTGCCATGAATGTTGTTAAATCATTGCAAAATATTTTTATTGCACTAGCATAATGCTATAATAAATATAGCCATTATTAAAAGTATTTCATGCACAATATTAAGCATATAAATATTTGTGATCAACGATATACAAAGTTTGAAGCATATAAATATTTGTGATAAAAAGTAACAATGCTTACAATGTTGCTAATCAAAACAATACATACTAAAAAGAACAATCCATATAACCGTGACTAACCAAAGTGATACATGGTAAAAGTAAAAATGTATGAACATCGACGCAAAATACATTTGAAGGAGATTGAATGTGACAACATATTTTTTGATGTCTTTCACCATCTCGTAAACCTAAAGCATCATATAGCACCTGTCAAAAAAACATACTTTTATTAGTCATAAAATCCGAATATGTAGGATTTAACATTTAATATAAGAAAGTACACCGGTCATCTGAAACTAGTACAAACTAATAAAAATGATTTGACATGTTCTAATGGGATGCCCTGGAATTTAACAAAACTTGATCAATTTTTATAACAATTTAACAAAACTTAGTCAATTTTTATAACAATTTAACAAAGATTCCAAAATAGAGAACAAGATTTTTTATAAAACTAAGTTACTTTTTATTAAATATAGCTAAATTTCATAAACTTTTGTTAATAAAAAAACTGGAATTTAGTTAATTTTTATATAATGCTATTAACTTAGTTAATTTCTATATAACTCAATTAACTTAGTTAATTTGTATGTACCTTTAACTCAATTAACTTAGTTAACTCGATTATTAATATTATTAGTTAAATATTTATGATTTTTATCTTTTTTTAAATAAATAGATAAATAAATAAATAATCATATTATATTAATAGCCATATGGTCTACAAATAAGAATATCTGTAAATGATTTTAGATATTGATATAAATATGGAACTATTTGAATCTATATCCAACCGTTTACGGGCCTAGGTTATTTAAAAATGACAAATTTTATTATATGTTTTGTGTTTTACTTTACTCAAAAAGTTTACATCTCAACGTTTGAGGTATACAATTCGCTCACAGACCTAAAAGCTCCTCACCTGCACTTGTGCATTTAAAAGAAATGCTACTGATAGGCTAATAAGAAGGGGGGTTCATTTTCTTTTCTTTTTTGTTTCAAAAATAACTGAGACGTGAAATAATATATTATTAATCACTGTACCGGGACAGAATATAATAATTCAGATCAAGGAGCAATTGTTTTCTTGGACAAAGTTTATTATAAAAACTAACAGGTGTTCGTTTTTATGGCCGAATACATTTGATAGTGAAAGAATGTTATTAATCAAAGTTTCCTTTATTACCCACAATTGTTTAGAGGCGTCCAACATTGTTTTCTTTGTTTATGTAGAAATATAATAAATCAGATCAGGGAGCAATTAGTTTGAGGTAAAAAAAAATATAAAGATGAAACTACAAACTATAGTAACTAACAACACCTGGCAGTTGGCACATGGTAAAATATCAATGCGGTCAAAGACTCACAGTAATATTTGAAAAAATAAAGTACCTTTGGCAGTATTGGTACGTCCTTCTGACCCCATTTTGGTTGAAAACCAGCACTGAAGAAGCCAATCTCCAGCGCATCCAACAGACAACCGCTTCTACCAAGAAACCCAATAACTTCTCCTTCTGTAGTTGAAGAAAAGAACATACCAACATCTTCTCCTAAAATCGTATTTCCCTTTATTTGAAAAAAAATGTTAGTGAATTCATGACTTCAGATCCATTGACTGCTCCATAAAATCCTTGGATGCTCCAGATACTCTTTAGGATAATTCTCAAATATATCTACACGTTAATACGTACATTATGCCAAATAGTAATCCTTCACAATTATGAAACACAAATGACTCTCAGTAGTTACCTAGTTCTGAATCTTACCACCAGAACCTCCATGCATGATAGTAAACACCGATTTCCCATTACGATCATATTTAATGGATATGGAGTATACAATCTTCATTTCTACAAACAACTCCTTTAACACCTTGAAAAGCACCATCATCTCATGGCCTTCCTTCTGCGCCTCCATGGACATCTCGGAGTCAAACCACCAACTACTGAATTTTCCTACGATTTAACATAGACTACATAGTATTAACTTCCAAATTCTATAAAATGATCATACATATGCGTGTGAAATTGTCTGCTCGTATATACTCACAATACAAGGATCAATGTGGGTAGAAATGTCATAGCCTGAAATTTGATGGCATGATGCATAATTATCAGAGAAATAATAAACATCAACATAGTCAATATCGTATGTTAATTCACAAAAAATAGTAAGAACAAAAATTAACAACCAAAGTTGTAATCAATCGGCAGACCCAACGTAGATTTACAACAAATTAAGCTTACCAATTTCAGGTTTGTAAGAAAATTGAAAACTACGACACATTTAAAAGTAGGAATGCATGTTAGTGGGATGGTTAATCAGTTGACAGTGAAGCACAGCAGTAGTAATTGCAGATGGTAAGTCGCAACAAGTTTAACGCAAAATTTCAGACATCAATTTAAGTGCACCATGACGAAACATTTTGTTGAACCAGCAAGAAAACATATTCAACAGGATATTTTTAAGCCTAAACTTTTCTCCTTTTTACAGTATGATGTTCGAGCATGTTGTCCTTAATTTTCAGCTAGTATGCTCCTGATGTAATAGTAATTGTCGCAAACCCATATGCAGACATATTAGTTTACATAATTTGTATCAGAAGTTAATGGTTCAGGGTAATAATTTGGAAGACCTTATGCAAACATGGGTTGTTTCAATCTGTTTAACATTTACCCACTTAGAATATCATTTGTTTAACAACTTAGCTCGTTTATGTAAGTAACGATTAGGTTAAATGTTGAACGATAAAACAGTCAGATGCAGAGTAAATACAACCTACGGATTTACGCCCTTGTTGAATTGCACAACAATTGACACCTTGAGCTCCATATGCCCACCTTAAGGATTAATGGTTGTTACCATAAATAACAAGTAGAGCCTGGTTTAAAAAAAATTACCAGTATTACCATACCTTGAGTGGCTTCAAATGGTTAGTAGTGAATTCTTCTTTGTCACGAGGAATCAACTGACTTAAAAGTCAGCCGACTGTCCACTCATTGAAAAAGAAGGGACAAATATGATTGTTTCAACAGTAGACCAACCTAGTGCACTAGGGAAACACATTTGATACTACGAAGATTTGCACTTGAACTCAACAATGTTCTTACTACCGATCTACTAACTAAAATTTGCCAACTACTATTATGATGGATGGCATCGTGCATTAAAATTCCCGTAAACTGTAATAACATTCAAGAGAAATAGAAAAAATCCTCAAAATTGAAGAAAAATTCAAAAGATTCTAGTTTCTAAAGAATTTACTATTTGGAAACAACTTCAAGATTTTATAAACATTGAAAATAGTACTCACTGGTTTTGCCAACCCCCGTAGCAAGTTCAACTTCTTCCAATGATTAAACCAATAAGCAAACATTACCCCTAAATGATTTTAAGCCTTTAAGTCGCGTTCAGTATGCTCAATAGCTAGTTCGGCCATTCAGTTTGTGAAGCCAAGGCTTAATGCTCACAGTCCATCACTCTACAACTATCACATCGTGTCTGGTTCAACAATCTCCTTATTTTCCGAGCCTGCAGTGCTTTAGTTTCAACTAAAGCATTCTTTGCGTCATGCTTCAGTCCAGTTTAGCACATTTTAGTCCAGCCATAACAATGAACAAACTAGCTGTATACTCAATGTCATTCATGGTTTAGAGTTGATAGAGACTTCATATTTAAGGAATTTTATAAGCCAAAAAGATACCAAAAAATAAAATTTAATTGAGGAACAAACAGGAAAATTGTGAGGTTATGAACAAATTATCATATAATTTTTGGATGAGTATATTTGAATTCTAGATAAAAAAGACTTAGGATTATATCCTCTTTTTAAGTCGAAATATCCAGCTTGAAGTTTATTCAAAAGTTAGTTCTTACTCTATGACGTTTTGATCCCACTTATAAAAGTTTAAACTGCAAATAACTTATAACATTATGAAGAAATTATTATATCCGTAAATAGCTTGAAAAGACCGCAGAATTGTCATTTAGAATTAGGTGGGTTGAACGATTACATTGACATCTACTCCGTTTATATAAGAAATCATTATATTCTCTTTTACTGAAATAAAAATGCACCTAATAATTATATAGTAGTGTAGTTGCTGTCTTTAGACGTCGTCGTCACTCTTGCATTTTTCTCCAAGTTACTATCCCTAGTAATTTTGAAATGAAAATTTAATTATAACACGTACTCTGCAAAGTTGTTTTGTTTATGAATATATCTATATTTTATGTATTAATTTGAGTGTGTGAGCGTTTGCACATGCAAAAAGTGAGTGTGCGCATGAAAGCAAGCATTTGTGTAATCATGTGCTCTGAGTTAAAGAGTTTGTTCATGTTTGAGTTCAGTTTGCATGAAATAATGGGTCACATGATGAATGATCCCTATTCATATTGATTTGACAGTAAAGTTGAATCCATATGTAACAAAGACTAATGTATTCACCTGAACGTCTAATTGAAACATGCTCTTAAACATAAACGGTACGACTGTTATGTAAAGGCTTTGGTATCCATTTGGTTTTGTGTTTGCAATATAATGCTCTATCTGTCATAACATAAAATTTTGATTTCATAAAATACTTAAGCAGCAAAATTCATAATACAGAAAGAATAGTAAAATTACATCTCAAGGTATTGGTGTCCATGTACCATAAACAAGGTAAAAGATAAGGCAACAAAAACCTGCATCGACTAAAAATACAAATGAGAATCACAATCCAAAAATACATTATTTTCAAAACTCAAAATGGTATATAATTAATACTAAATGTTTTCAGAATTCACTAAAATTCAAGTCTACCATTATTATTTTCAAGTTTAAAATTTTTGGAAGCTAAAATTTATTTTGTTTACAATTTTAGATAGTAGAAGTGAAAATCTTGTTTAATATAGATACAACTAAATATAGATAGATATTAAATAACTACACTCCGGATTTTAGTAGTTATAATACGATTGGACTTCACAGTGCAGTAAATGTGATGATGAAAAACGAGAAACATCAAACTTAAAATGAGTACTTCAATATTCTCTACCAACTCCCTTAAAATGAAGACTAATACCAAACTAAACTTGCAAATCAAGTGCTGCAATTCATTACCTTATCGATGCAAGTTTCAGGGAAGGCATTTTACAGCCTCAGTTTTCAGGTGCAATTATTGCATAACAAGGCAGAGCGGCATTCCAGATCTGAATGGTAGACATCACCAAGACCCGACCAATTACATCTCCTGGCAACAACATTCAAATGCAGATCCAGTCAAATTGCAAGTGGCAACTGCTAGTCTTGGCATCAAACAGTAGGAAAAGTTTCAGATCTAAGAATTTTAAAATATTCCTCCCCACCCCCTTTCCTCTTCCTTTTTCTCCCTTTATTCCCTTTCATCACTTCATATATTTCCTTAACTGTTTAAGCTTCTTGGTTCCTGAATACCTTTCTGCAAATAAAAGATAAAAAACAACTTTTGTTAAAGTAAAACGACATATAGATATGGGTGGGCATTCTTGTTGCTACAAGAAAAAGCTAAGGGCTATGATAGCCTGAAGAAGATGAAAAGCTATTGAAATGTATCGCTAAAAATGGCTATGGTTGCTGGGATATTGTTCATAAACATGCAGGTAGTATAACTTTAAGAGTTTGTAAATATGAATATAAAGAACATAATGCAAGAAAACCACGAACTTTTAAGCTTTGCTTCATCGATATTTTTACATCTCAGGTTTGCAAAGGTATGGAAAAAATTATAGACTGAGATGGATAAATTACTTGAAACCTGATCTTAAAATAGCTTTGCAAAGGGCTATTTGGTAAACTACTACTCAAACAGTTTGAGATTCATATGTTATTGCACCTGTTAAGGGAGAGAAGCATGATTTTCAAAGATCAAAATATAAACCTAAAAGAAACAACTATGTAGCAATAAACAATAATGTAAAGTGATAAAATAAACCAAAAGTGTACATGTTCAGTTGATAACAGAAAATACCATTACATAATGAGCCTCAAAACCATTAACTTTTATCTGTTTTAATATTCCCTTTCCACTCCCTTGAATTTTTCGTGTAGTCTCTGGCAAAATACCAAAGAAAATTCACTTCGTCCCTTCTACTTTTCAACCCCTCCATTAAAGGAAAGTGAAAAAAGGTAACTGGTTTTAATTTTCCCTAAGATTACTGTATAATTTTCAAATGGAATAACTCACTGTCTTTAGAAATTAAATGGCAACATGAGTGTATTTCCAGCTACATCTGATAATAATACATAAGACACAAAAACTGAAAACCAAAATCATTCGTAAATTGTAAACGTAGCAAATACATTGCTTTTAGCAAATGAAAACTCAAACAATGAACATTAGAATGTTTTAACAGAAGCTTTTTACCAATCGATAATGCAAATACGGAAAACTTAGGCAATATATAACATCTCATTTTTCAAGCTTGGTACACGATTTTTTTTTGTAAAATCACTAAATGGACTGATCAAATCGAATAGGTTAAATTAATAGACCAAAAGGATTAAAAAAACCAATCAATTGAATATAATGAATAAAAAAACGCGAAAGAGAAAATAATTTTAACCATAATACTCCTTTCACATTCACTGCTGAAATCTCCCCTCAAATACAAAAAAACACATTTTCGTTCAAACTAAACGTTCATTTTAACCATCCGACATCATCGAAGACGCACTCTTAGACAGTAAAACGTTGTCAATAAACTATTTAAACAGTAAAAAGTTATACTAAAAAGAAATTTGTTTAATTATGCTTGTTCCAAAAAAAGTTGAGGAATCCCCACTTTAAATTTCTATTCCTGCATTTTCTCAAATGTTCGGGAATGCTCATAAAAGAAGAAATTTTAAGATCTACATTTCATTGATATACAACTACGTACGTTTATATTAAATTGAAGATAAACTTCACATTTGCATGTTCAATGAAACAAACATTTATACCGTCCTAATCTCTACCTAAACAAACCTGCTCGTAGAACAGTCCTAAACCCAATACTCGCAAGCCGAAAGGGTGACACAAAGATGAAATTGATCAAAGAGGGTTTCAACTTTTAACAAGCTAGACGTTCCCTCTTTCACACTATAGAATTCTCATAGCCATTGTCTCAAGTGTTGAGACTTTTAGCTTGAAATCTGTTCGTCATATGGATCTCATATTTGTATGATAACTATTATATAACTAACACACTTATTTAAAAAATAATTAGTATATGAATTTTCTAGTTTTCTTGCCATAACAATCCTTACCCCAGCCCACTTCGCAAGCAATCCGAACTACATCCCAATTGCTACAGTGCTCCTTCCCCAATAAAAACATGCTCGCTACTGTTATAGATAGAACTGCTTTCTTTCTCCTATATTATTTTTCGGATGCACCCGAATGCTTTGGCCTCGACCAACCATACACCACTCCGTTTTGAATCCAACAGTCTCAAATTGGAATCAAGCATGACTATTTTACTGGCCATCACACATCGATTCAAACAAAGAGGGATAAGCTTGCAACCAATGTACAAAAATAAATGTAAAATACCTTCGTGACATCATATATGATTTTAGTTTCAAAGATAACCGCACTTGTAATGATATAATATAACCTATAATCTGCTGATCACTTACATCACCAAATTCCTGGCAACAAAGGGACATTTTGATAACATCTTTTACCTTCAAACCCCTAAAACAACAAACTGGTAAATAATCAGTTTATATGCTAAAAATAGTAAAACACACCAAAAATAGCTAGATAATAGTATTCAGTTTTAGAACCGTTTATTTGGTTCAATAAGCTATATAAATTTAGTTCAAAAATAGCAAACAGACCTATAGAAATAAAAGCAATTTATCACAAAAGATACTTGGATGCTAATTTTGCTAATGAACTAACGGTGAGGGCACAAAGTTATGAGATGACCATCATCAGTACAAGTGAGAATGCTAATAGGATATTACAAGCATAAGAGTAAGCATTAGGGTAAGCAGACTTGAAGAAGAAAATTGTGGGACAAGGGATTCGCTTATACTATTGACGACTGCCAATGATTCCAGTGCAGCAGCGTATCAGTGATCCAAATGTAGTGCAAGAGAATTTGCATGCTACCACTCGATTCCCTCTGGTTTTCACTGAAATTCTGTTGGACATACCAGGTTCAAATCGCCCAGGTAAGAAACATTAGTGCAGTTGCTCTCACCACCAAAAAGCTGCATGCTAAAATCCAGATTGTACCCATCAACCAAGCAAATGCTAGTAGCTGAATTTGTTGTTAGCTACCCTCACTGTGCATTAAGTCACCAAAGATATTTGTTATGACACATAACAAGGAAAAAAATGAAGCCAATTTCATTTGAAATAACACAGGTAGGAGTATAATGAAATCAAGGCTTACTGCTGACTGATGATATTATTAAAGACCCAGGCAAGTTAATATCCACACAATTCAAAACATATCACAATTAACATACTTGAAATCTGAGCTCAAACTGCAGATATATTTGTAAATTTTGAGTTCTTTCTTGTGTTTGTTATCTTTTAAAGGATCCTTGGAAATCAACCTGCCAAGCATGAGATATAAAATAATTGACTATTGGAATTAACGATTGGTAGATTGCAGAATTAGTGTAAAATACATACAGATTATGCCTGATTGAAATACAATACTGAAGCGACTTCCTCCTGCTGCACTACTATTTGCTTCAGCATTTTATATGCCTATCACTCATGCATAGTACAATTGTCTGTTAATTTAACAAACCCAAATGAGTAAGAAATAACAAACCTATAAAATTGTTTGTTAATTAACTACAAGTAATATATAATAATCTACACTACATAATCTTATAATAATATACGCATTAATTGCAGTCACGGATCTCTAGTAGATATAGCACATTGAAAACCTCCATTGTGTACCCATTTCAAGCCAATTCTCATATGGAAGGCTGCCAACATGCTAATATGAAACTGGAATGTCCACCGTCCAATATGGTGCTATTTCAGAAAAGTATCTTGCAGTTATCAATGCTTCAGCGTGACTTTTTTGTAGGAGATTCTCTCACAGTGTCGCCCCTGCTATTTTTATTTCAACATGCTTTCTGCATGTAGCAAGCCTCTGTATTTTCCAACAGAATTTAATCAAAAAACCATGCAAGATATCATCCAATCTTCTGAGAATGAAACAATGAGGACAGAAAACATAGAACAACCTGCTGAAATCAAATATGAAAGCGAAATGGATTCACTACCCGATCCATTGCCTGTCGATGCGGATATGCTTCCAGGAACTATCCCTGGATATAATCCGCCTTTTAGAGTTCTTCCTTATGGAATTAGGCCTGGTAATGGATATAAATATGGCACTGCGTTGAGGAGACTCGCTCGAGTATTGCCTCCTCATTTTGCACTTGGTAAGTTAAGCTTTATTGTCTTGATCTTTGTTTGTCGCCGAACTGTATGCATTTAAGTTATTGCAGCCTTATTTCTCTTTGTGAATAGGAAGAAGTAGGCAACATCAAGGTTTGGCTACAGCTATTGCAAAGCTATGGGAAAGTAGTTCTACTGTAAAGATTGCTTTAAAGCGTAGGGTCCATCTTACGACCAGTGAAAGAATGGCTGAAGATATCATGGTGAAACCTGTGCTATGGGATATTTTAAATGGCAATTAAAATGTTAACCATTAGGTATAATTCTAGAGAAATACAAAATGACACTAGTGTAAAAATAAAAAGCGATAGTCTAATGAGCATCTTATCTTTGGATGCATGCATCACTGTTGCATCCCTTTTTCTCCAATATTTAATTTAGTTTTATCTGTCTATTTCATTAACACCAAACTTATCTTCTTTAATTGTCTCTTGTTGCGAAAATTTACTGGAGGCAGCATTCTCTCAAGAAACAAAGATTTCATCGTATTTTATAGGGGAAAAGACTTCTTATCCTCAGAAATAACTGAAGCATTACTTGAGAGAGAAAGAATGGCAAAAACACTTCAGGATGAAGAGGAACTTTGCTGTAATGCTCAACTTTTTCATAATATAATTGATCTTTAGGTATACTATGAATGGATATGCATTATATGTTCATACTGGATAGGTTCCACAGTTTCAGTTGCTATCTTTACTACCACATGTATTTCAATTTTGTTAGCATGCATTGTCTGCCTTTGAACTTCATATGTAGATATGCTTAACTGTTAACATGCAGGCAAGCACATATATAATATATTGTAACTTGGGTATATTTCGTAAAGTTTTTTTATATTACTTTAATATTTAGCAGCTATACATAGTTACATACTTTACTTTAGAGTTTGTTTTCCCCAAATTTAGTGGAATTTTAGAAGAATTGAATAAAGTGGCTACAAATTCATAACTTAATCTATTGTTCAACCTTTCAGCGATGATAATAAAACTAGAATCTAGTAATTTGAAATCAATTGATTCACTATGCCTTGACTTATGCCCATCCCATTAAAACAAGCATTTGATGAACAAACAAACAAAATGTTAAATTCTTAAATAATGTCTTAAAATTATTTTTAAAATTGAATAAAAACTAGTGACTATTTCTAGCCTGCAAGAAATAGCACTGCTGCAATGAAAATAACATGAGAAAAGCAAACTTACAAGCAACGGCTGAATCATTTTCTTCCTTCTATTACTCACATCATCAGCCTTTCTCCTTGTCTCTTGAACTGAAATCTGGATCCATAAGGTGCTGCAATTTTAACAAATGAGAAATCTGGATCCAAGAACAACCAATACCTGCAAGAGAAAACTTGGTCTGAAGTATACGGATTACTAGGATAGTAAGGAGCTAAAACTATTGAAACTCTTATACTTGCAAATGCCCAGGCGGTTAACAAGCTGAATTTAAACTCTGATTTTGGTAGATAAATCTCTTGGTAATCCAGACGTATGTTAGAGAAAATTACTAGGAAAAGGAAAATTATTAATGCTATGTACCAATTTGGTAGAAATAGCAATCATCAAAACCTAAATTCTAAATATTTAGGGAAGAATTATTAGCACGAATGAGTAGGAGGAGAAAAGGAGGAACGATTAGGGAAGAAGAGAGTTGCGGTGCGGAGCCAAATTGAGGGATTCGTGTTAATGAGGAAAGGAAAGTTAGTAGATAGGAAGGGAACGAAGAAAAGGGAAAAGAGATTTAAGCGGCACTGAAAAAACGGAGGAGGGAAAAGCCGAAAAATTTCACGTGAGTAGCAACGACGTGTATGTTAATTACAATGACATGTAAACAAGTAATCTTTTACCATAATTAATCACTAACCATTTAATTATAGCAAGTCAAGTTCCCTTGCAATCTCTACTTGCTATTAATATAGCATTTTCTTGTAGTGAAAAGTCTGGTATGAGCGATAAGCAGCAAAAACAGAACAATAACAAGTATAAATAATCATACCTGAACCTAGACCTGCAACCAAAGAGTTAGCACAATAGGATGTACGATACTCTAAGGTGACACTAACACATGGTGTGAAAATAATGGGGAGGGGGTGTGCATGTCATGGTGATAGCAAACATCAAACATAACAATCATGTTCACATCTCTCACTCAGTGCGTAAAGTATAAGATATCCACCACTTTGATCACCCAATCCTTTGTGATGATCACTCTGCCCCATGGAGTCATGACGGCTCCACTGCACTGATCCGTAACCACTAATACTTTGCTATGTCCACTCTGCCCCGTGGAGTCAGGACAACTCCACTGCACTGACTCATAGCCCTGCTACGATCACTTTACCAATGGAGTCATGACAACTCCACTGCACTGATCCATAGCCAATATCTGTCTCTCAGTGGTGAGTCAAAGCTATAGACATCGATAACCCCTTTGCACACGTCCCGCAGCAAATTCCAACTCATGAAGTTAACTCATTGGTTCCCATCTAGATCCTGAATTCTACTTCCTATTTGGACTACCTTTGCATCTCGGGTTCTAGTCTTCTCTTCAGTTCATGACCCTTGGGTTCGGCTCATCTTCTTCCTCCGTCTGGATCGGTTCTTGTAGCTCAAGCAAAGGTGGCTCATGAATGTCTTCCTGGTTGGATCGGTTCGGTCGTGGTCCTTGAAATGTCTTCGGCTCGTGGTTCTCCCCTCGAAGTGGCTCGAGGTATTCCGGTTCGGTCGTGTTTCTCCATCAGTCTGGCTCATGGATGTCTTCCGGATCAGCTCGAGGCACATGCGTCACAAGTAGGTCGGTTCGGCTACTGGAGTGGCTCATGATGGGGTGGCCACGATCGGTTCGGTTCGCGGGTCACGAACAGGTCGGTTCGGGGAGATGGGGTGGATCGTGAAGTGCTCCACGAGCGGGTTCGGGACCCGATCCAATCCCCTTTTCCTGCACTGTTTCCTGCAACTTTTCCAGCAACCGTTTATGCCACACGATGACGTTTTCGACCATTTTAACTGTTCTAAGCAATCAAAAATCATACCAAACAGTCCTAGCAACATGTATAATCAACCATAAACACCAAAACGATGAATACTCATGCCAATATGGATCAAACATACCCAAAATCCATGGTTTTCCCCTTAATCATATTTATCCATAACTAATGATAGAATTTGCAAAACATGTCCAAATTAACCCAAATTCTTACCAGAGCCCTAAAATAATATTTCAAAAATTTTACATATTTTTCCAGAATTTTAACATGCACAAATCCGCTAATTAACACTAATCACCCACAGTTAGCCGTAATTAGTGAAAAACAATGCAAATCACTCACCTTAGCCACAAATGAATTATAGATCTGAACTTTACTACTGTTTTGGGTTGAATTTCTATGCAACACAGCAGCTTCAACTCTGATTTGGTACCGATTTGGCTTGATTTGGTGTAGTTTAAGCTAATACACGATTAGAAAACGATTTGGAATGAATTTAGAAGGTGGAGGCCAATGTTAGGGTTGAGGAGAGGTAAGTGGTGGCTATAAAAATGAAAAGAAAGATTTTTCTAACCCTTTTCAGCCCTTATGTAACCCTAATCTCGAAAACCCCAATGGGCCTAGCTGCTAATCACTCTATTTGGCCCGGTTAAATTATTTTTCACCTTCTAAACCTTGTTTCAGCCATATCTCCCAAACAGTAAGTCCGTTTGACACATGTGACCACTCTACGGAAAGGTAAACCATCATTTGAATCTAATGAAAGTAGTTTCAGGTCAAAAATCCTTACCAATTAAAAGTTATAGATGAAACAAGATTCACCAAGGGAAAAATGGGCCTTTAAAATTCGGCAAAAATCGTGAACATGGGAAATGACCCCAATAGTCGTTCCCCAAAGTTACATGACTATATGACCTTGTATGAAAATGAAATAAATATTCTACGATCCTCCAATGCGTAGAATGCGGGTCGTTACAAAAATCCATAGTGCCAATTCGCTTGTTGCTTCGCATTTAGGACAAAAAAGAGAAGCATATCACCTTGCTTTCAATTTCAGTCAAGTTAAAAAGGAAAAAATTAGACATTTCCGTGAAAGCAAATTGGAAGACCAAAATATGAGTAAACCGAGCCTATTAACCATAATACATATAATTAAGCAAACTGATAGACTTATTGAATTTTTTAAGAAGAATAATCTAGGGAATTGCAGTGTTGCAAACCTCTTGATGCATGTTCATTGTTTAAGGTTAGTGTTTCCATTACATCGATCCTTCCTCATACACGAACTAACATAGACTTACATTGATTTCTTTATTTTTTGCATATACAAAATTTATTTATTTTTATTAATTTCAATATATATAACAACGGTCATAGGTCAAGATTACAAAGCTTTATGAACGTAAGATATTACAAATACATGAAAAACAAAGAGCAATGTACATTGGGGAAGAACAAGTACCTTTCAAGACAACTTTTCCACATCGCCTCGCTAACAGGTCGCTTGAAAGTTGGAAAAGTTGGATATTTGTCAACGATGGATTAGTAAGAAATGGCACGGTGGATTTACTTATTACCTAATTTATCAGTGTTAGTTGGTTCATTGGCACCTGAGCAAAGACCATAAAATAATACCAATATTAGAGGTCGATAGGATATTTGGCTGTAATAAAATTTAGGGTTGTCAAGGGAAAATGGAATGATGACAAACTGAATTGTTTAAGTTTGGCTTTATCGAAACAGCGTTTCACTTTAAAATAAATGAGGCAGGCTTCAAAGCTAAAGAATCGATACTGAGCAATCACGCTACAGTATAGAATCATATAACTTAATTAAGTAACATCATGCAACCAACAAGAACATTAAACTTGTTAACTAAGATCGACAGTTTTAGGCAGAAAAGTAAGAAACATTTCGCAATACCAAACTACCAATATATAAAGAAATTACTCCAATCTAGCACTGAAGATGATTTACAAAAAATTATATTTGAATGCTATATCCGTAACCTGCTTTTCTATATGAGGACAACTATCTCTTTTTTCATAGTAAATAAAGCAAAACTTCCACGATCAGAAGTGATCAGTGATACAATAGATACTTAATAAATATGAATAAAAGTCATATTTAAATTTAAGTTTATTTTTTAGCAACCTAATACGACTTGTATTGTGTATAGAGGATAAAAATCCATTCAATTGGATGATAAATATTGTTTATTTGAATTAGCCTTAAATTTTACCATGGTTGACCCGAGTTGATTGCAAATTAGCATTGTTTGGTGCGGTAAAAGTGACTAAATCATTGATTACGTGCTAAAGTCAATAGAAATTTTAACAACAATGCCATATTAGAAAACCAAATAGACATATATATTTTACACTTATATGTCAAAGTTTTATGCTTGACAGTGTATGCAGATTGTTTTTTTATAAAAGTAGTGAGTATTGACAAATGGTAATCAATGATGATTGCAGTATATAAAATGTGCACCATAATTATCAATTTTTTGAACAATGTTGATGCATTTATTATCATAATGAAATAATTTGAAGTAAACATGTTACGATGGCAATCAATTACATGCATAATTTGTTAGCGGTAAATCAACTTATATGGATAATCATACCTCATTATCAATAATTGCAAGATGAACCCAGAAATATCGTTGCTTCTGAAGTTGGCGGAGTTCAATTCCTTGCTTGCACCAATCCCTTTGTTGTTGCTCCCACGATGTCAACCGTTAATGAGCTGAGTGGTGTATGTTCATTCTCCATTAGTCATTATCTACTGTTAGAGCAAGAAATGACATGAAGCTAGAATTATGATTAGTATGTATAACTTGTGTCAGTTATGGAAAATCTATAGTGGAGAATAATACCTGATATTGTGGTAATACGGGAAGGGTTTTTTCCCTCCTCATATTGTATGGATGTGAAATATATAGTGGGTTGCGTGCTCATATATGATTCCAGTTTAGGTAACATATGACCTTTAGTTACCTACTAGGTGTTATTAATTGTTGATTAAATATTCCGGAAACCTATAACATTCCAAATCAAAATGTAGGAGAAGGCCAGTACAAACTATTTTCATTCTAACGTGGAAATTTTGTGTAGTTATGCCAGAAGAACAAATCCTTTGCATTGTTTTAGACAATTTAAATTGATTATGTTATGTTAACATGCTTTTATTTTGCATTTTTTAATTCATTTTTTAGTTTAACAAACTCATAACGGTAAGCTACATAAGAGGGCATTGTAACAAACATCCTTATAAAAACACGGAGTGCTTGAGAAGTTTTTTATTTATGCCAATTATGAACAACGTAAGAAGATATAAGAAAACATAATCAGGTAGAAACAAATGATATCAAAAAAATAAAAACAAAGCAAATGAAAGAACTGCAAAATCTTTACACTTACTGGAATTAAATTACTCTAACCATGAGTTAATAATTCTAAAATCAAACCAATGGATAAGGATATACAAAAATTGAAACATACTTACATCATGCAACACATGATATATTGTTGAATTAATTTAAATGAAAGGTAGTACATTTCAAATGGTGTAATACATGAAATACGTGATATATAGTATAATTCAAAAATATTATCTGGTAATAAACAGTTCACAAATTGAAAATCCCAACAAAAAAAGTAGGGCAATTTTTAGCTGTGGAAATGTAAATAAATAAGTACAGGAGAGTAAAGTACATGGAAAATGGTGACACTGATTCAAAAGAAAAATATAAAGAATGTATGTAAAAATCCACACCAAATCAAAAGGTTAAAGAAATAAAAAATATTACAACAAAACATTAAGAACATGCAAAATGGTGACACTGATTCAGAAGAAAAATATGAAGAACATATGCAGAAATCCACACCAAATCAGAAGGTTAAAGAAATAAAAAATATTAAAGCAAAATATCTATGGGGAAAAAAACTAACATTGATGATGGTGCAAATTTGCTTGCGAGAGAATGTTTGAGTAAGGGATCGATGATGAGCTCGATGCAATGACGATGTTTGAGCTTTAGGGCAAATGAGGATTAGATCTAGTATAAAATAAAAAAGCATGTTCCAAAGGCAGAGATTGTACTTTCGGTGAACAGAAAACCAAGTTAAAGGAAGGGATTCCATTAGCAGATAAAATAGATTTTGTCTTATTTCATTTTCTTGAACTTAGCTCAAGGAAGACGCACCATCGAAGAATGAAAAAACAAAGCAAAAGCCCAACCCTTCAGTTAAATATTCACGAAAAATCATAGAGTCCTTGTATGGTGGTAAATTCGATAGGAAAAAAAATATGGAAACCAACAACATATTTTTGATTCCATAAGTTCACACATAAAAAAACACACAAAATACATAATATATTTAGATATATGTAAACATGTCGCACACGTTGACAATAATATGTTAAAACAAAAATGACTTCTTCTTGAGTTTTCCTAACTACTCCCAGATTAATAACAACAAATAAAATTTTAAAATCGATAAAAAGCACAAAACAATATTTACGTATTAATTCATTACTTACATCCCTCACAATGTAAAAATAATTAATAGCGTGTTCATTGGTTTGATTTAAAAATGAGTACAGTAAAAATGATAGTTGTTGTCGATAATATAAAAAAAAGTAAAAATGATCTAAAGTCTTAAATCTAAAACTAAAAAATGCTATCTTAAAAACTAAAACTGGTCCATCTACTGTATTGAGGAATCATCAATTCTATAAATATTTAGATGAGCGTTCTTTCTAAACTCAAAAATGAAAACTACAGTTTATACCTAGTGTTTATTCTGATGTAAATGTTTTGAAGAAAAACCAAGATAAAAAATTATAACTTACCAGCAAAATCAAATAAAGTTTTGAATTGTTTCAACCACTTTGTGTTGCGCTGTCGTTGATGTTTGTTGATTGTTACGACTCACTGCTCATTGGCAACGCTGGTAGCTGAATTCCTAATGTTGCACGTTTCTATCCTAATTGACTCCAAACCCTTTTTTATTTTGGAAAAGGTGAATAGAAACAATTATTTTAAGGTTGAAATAAATATTGATGATGGAAGAGAGCAGGAAATGAGACATGGTTTAGTTTCAAACAGTGCGATGGTGCGTAAAGGTAAGATTTCTTGGATTTTCAACGCTAAAGACGAAGAGAGCTAGAGTTATTTTTTCTAAAAGGTACAAAAGAAGGGAAGAAGATTTGGAATCATATGAGTGGTCATTGAAGAAGACTTCGGGATTTGTTAATAGGTGCTGAAGAAATGCGTAGAAATCGAGGATGTCGATTGAGGTTTAGTCATTTAATTTGTTTTAATTTGGCTGTAAACCATGTCGAAATTCGTGGAGAATAGGTGAGAGGTGGAGACAGCAATCTTTAATGGGAACAAAATTCACTTTTTCTTTTTTCTGGAATGATCTGTGTGTATAACATAGTGGTTGAAACTATGGGTAAAATTGGAAATACACGTTGCATTGAAAACGGAAGGTCTTGCAATGAGAGAACAAGATGAGCTACTCATCTTTTATGATATAGTATAGATATATTATAGATAACTAGTGCGTAATCCGTGCGCTGCACACGATAATGTTATAAAATATAGAATTTAAAATTTTAATGTTAAAATCGGAACTTTATTATATATACAATATACGATGAATTCATCAAAATAAATATTATATAAATTATTGTGATTGTTTATACATGATATGTGTATGTAACTTATATTTCTTTGAAGTAATACAATAATTTTATTATTCTTACTATTATGAGCAATTGTTCTTTTTGAGATTGACATATTATAATAATTTTAGATGAATTAACAAATATTATTTAACTTATTTCTTTTACATAATTCAAGATTATGTAATTAGAATAAATAATATGAATAAACTGAGAGTGATTTTATAAAAGATTATAGAGATTTTAATGTGGAGTCGTTTTAAGTTAAAGATATAATTTTTTAACGTTGTGTATGATAAATTTATTGTTTATGTACATAAATGATTATTATTAATTTACAAATTAACTTTGTTGTTACTATTTATCTACATAAACATACATATGTGATCTGCATATCTTTTGTTGTTTCTATTAATTAGCATGTGTGTATTCATATACGACTGCCATATATACTATTAAAGTAATTTAAATTTGAGATTTTGTAAGTAATTTATATACATGGATCTAAATATGAAATATTAGGACACAGTCGATGAAGTTGCACATAAATATATAAGTGTCAACATACGTATTTTTTAAAGTTAAAAATAGAAATCAACAATGCAAATAAATTTATTGAGATAAATGAATAATAAATTAGTTTTGTTAATGTTATCCATGTAAAATATTTATGATATTTGAATTATATATCTTTATATTTAAACGAAAAATCTATTTAACTGCTTCTTGTGTGTGTGTGTGTGGATATATATATATATATATATATATATATATATATATATATATATACAGGGAGCGTCTATATGAACACAAAAGTTTGGCACAAATCAGGAGACACAAAATCTCAGCCACATGATTATAACATAGCTAACAACGGTTACATATTATAACATGAGTATAGGCGGATCATCCAACCAATCTACCTAGCAACCAACAAGTTAACCTGTGAAAACCATCCATCACATACCATTACAGAATAGGAAAGGACAACCGCAATCCCATTTCTCTTCAACAACCCATGATGATAGCGTAACCAGAGAAAAGAGAGAAGATAGACACACAATGAACCATAGCATCCATAACATCCAATATCCTAGCTACCACCATCTACAGCCGTGAATACCATTGATTATCGATTTTTTTTTCAACGATCAAAAAGGCTAATGGAGGACCCCAGTTCTAACCAAACTATCATACGCCATCGTGACTCATATGTTTTTCTTTTCCATTATCGACAACTAGACCCATCATGACTGTACGTGATCTCTTGAACATGATCCTAATGGGAGTCCCCACGATATCTCAGCTTTAAGTCTACTAGAACTCTTCGATAACCAGCGATTCCTTGGCACATCAAATCTGTCAGCCTTTCATCTCGGCGACTCAATTCATCTCTTGAGTTGTTCCATTATCATCCATGATTGACTCACATTCTATCAATCCAACATCATACTGGATCGTATATCAAATCAGGACCAGTTTCACATCAATCCAACTTCGACCACTCCAATGCGAGCTCATAATCGAAGCATCGTCAATCTTTGAGTTGCACATCAATCATATGAAGCCCATTTCCAACCAAACTCCACCGACAACCACATGACGCCACCATTATTACACTCCCCAAAATCCAAGCCTACCCGGCTGTAACGACCCGCATTCTACGCATCGGGGGATCGTAGAATATTCATTTCTTTCCCATATGAAGTCGTATGGTCATGTAACTTTGGGAAACATCCATTAGAGTCATTTCCCATGTTCATGATTCTTGTCGATTTTTGAATGACCATTTTGCCCCTAGTTGGTACTGTTTTGGCCATAACTTTTGATTGGAAATGAATTTTGACCTGAAACCACTTCCATTAGATTCGTTTGATGGTTTACCTTTCCGTAGAGTGGTCATAATAGCCAAACGGACTCAACGTTTGGGAGATATGGCTGAAATAAGGTTTGGATGGTGAAAAACTGCTTAACCGGGCCAAATCGGGTGATTAGTGGATAGGCCCATAACTCATTTCGGGATTAGGGTTATGGGGAGGCTGAAATGAGTTAGAGGATCATTCCATTTCAGTTTTCTAGCCTCCACTTATCACCAAGGAATCCTAAAAATGGCCTCTAACATCTAAATCACCTCCAAATCACCTTTTGGTCAAGGATTTGGCTTAGCAACATCTAATCAAGGAAGATCTACACCAAAGCAACGTTGGAGCTGCTGTTTAGCATTGGGATTCACACCAAATCAAAGATTTATTTCAGATCTTAGTTTATTTGTGGCTAAGGTGAGTGATTTGCATAGTTCTGCACTAATTATGGCTAATTAGGGGTGATTAGTGTTAATTAGCGAATTTAAGCATGATAAAATTTTAGAAAAATGTTTATAAATTCCTAAATGATGTTATAGACCTCTGATATGAATTTGGGTTAATTTGGTTAAGTTTTGTTAATCCTATCATTAGTTTCACCTAAACATGCTTAAGGAGAAATATGGGATTTTAGGGTATGTTTGATCCATTTTAACCTATCATATTGATGTTTTGGTGTTTGTGGTTGATTATGCATGTTTCTATGACTGTATGAAATGCTTTGTGATTGGTCTCAATAGTTAGAATGGTCGAAAACGTCGTCGAATGGCGTAAACACTTGCTGGAACAGTTTCAGAAAACAGTGCAGGTTTCGGATCGGATCGGATGTGGGGCTCGGATCGGATATGTTGAACTGGGCAAGGGATTCGATCGGATCGGAGCCTGACACTTGGGAAAAGTTGGCAAAAAGGAAGGCCATGCTAACTGAACTGGGATCGGATCGGATTAAGGGGGAGGCGGATCGGAGCGGAAGCCTGAAGATGGATCGGATAGGAGCATGTGAGGGATGAGGAGGCGGATCGGAGCGGAAGCACGAACTGGAGGGGAATGACACCCGACCCGACCCGAAGTAAAGCACCCGACCCGAACCAAGGAGAGACACCCGAACCGTATCAGAAGAGGACACGACCCGAATCGATGGAGGATAGCCGACCCGAACCGACGGCTTGAGGAGGAAACCAACCCGACCCAGTATTGACCAATAACCCGAGATGCAAAGGTAGTCCAATATGGGAAGTTAGAGCTCAGGATCCAGTTGGGAACCAATGAGTTCACTTCATGGTTGGGCTTTGCTGCGGGACATGTGCTAAGGAGTTGTCGACGTTCATAACTTCGATTCGGCACTAAAAATGAATGATGGCTACTTATCAGTGCAGTAGGGTCATTATGACCTGAGGGGCAAGGTGATGGTAGCAAGACTACGTTATCAGTGCAGTAGGGTCATTATGACCTGAGGGGCAAGGTGATGCGTAGTAAGACTATGAGCCAGCGCAGATGGGGTGAACAACTCCATGGGGCAAGTGGACATAGTAAGGATTGGTAAGGCTATGAGCCAGCGCAGATGGGGTGAATAACTCCATGGGGCAAGTGGACATAGCGAGGAATTAGTGGCTATGTTATCAGTGCAGTGAAGCCATTTATGACTTCATGGGGCAGAGTGATCGTGGCAAGGCATGTTGGGTGATCGAAGTGGTGAATATCGTATGCTTTACGCACTGAGTGAGAGATGTGAGGATGGATGCTATGTTTGATTGTTTGCCATCATTATGACATGCACACCTCCCCCACCTCCGTATCTTTACACCGTTTGATATGGTACCTTAGAGTGTTGTACAGTATGTAGTGCTAACTCTTTGGTTGCAGGTCCAGGTTCAGATATGTTTTAGTCTACCTGTTATTGTTCACTTTAGATGCTTATCTCTCATACCAGGCTTTATGTCTGACCCAGAGTTTTATGTCTCCTCTTATTACTCTGGGTGCTCACACGAGCAGACTAGAGACAGGTTAGCTGGTGATGCGCGAGTAGCGGATTCGGAGGCGGGCAGGAGGCTTCCACGTATGATACATATATACACATTCTCCCTGTGTCGTTGGTGGTCGCTACTTGGGCATTAGTAGTGTACCTCCTTTATCTTACTTTTGCTTTGAGACAGTTTGAAAGTTGTAATAAGCTATATTTTGGATTTCCGCTGCTATGATGTTTAGTTCTGGTTTTCAGCTTATGCACTGTCTCTCCTGTTTTATGTCAAGTATGTTATTATTATATTTTATTCTATGCGCTGTGAGACATTCTACAGGTTCTTTGTATGTTCATTTCCTTCTTCCTTTTCCTTTTGACGACCCGTTCCGTGCTAACTGGACATGTGTACAGCGCACTTTTGGAGTAAATGTCGGTTGGTACGGGGCGGGCCGTCACACTTGGTATCAGAGCTCTAGGTTGCGTAGTTAACCTAGGGAAAGACACTAGGGAGAGTTAGTACGTATATGAGAGCGCGTATTTGTAATTATTTTGGTTTTCAAAAGCTATGTATATATATATTATTAGTAGTACAAGAATGAAGTCGCACTGCACTAGCACCACTATGGGGTCGTTAATCATTTCCTTTTTCAGATTGACGATGAGCCGAGACACGAGGGGTGCTGGTAGAGGAACCAACCCAGGGAATGCCGCTGACATGAGGGCGATGTTTACTAACCTCATGAGAGACATGCTTAGAGAAATGCAAGGGGCAGTTCCCAATCCCGGAGTTGGTGTTGGCCCAGTAGTGCAGGCGCCTAGGGTCGATTTCGGCAAGTTGTGCAAGGATTACACTAATCTTGGTGGAAAGCCGTTCCACGGAACGGAGTCGGCCACAGATGTTCAAGATTGGATGGATAGCTGTGATCGTATCACTACAACAAAACAGTCCTTTTACAACGGGCAAAAACCATTGTAATATGCATTTCACAACAGGCATATGCCCGTCTTAATATGCGTTGTCGTAATAGCTCATGACTATTTGACAACGGGCAATGACTGTTGTAAAGGACCGTTGTAATAACATGCTCTGTCACGTGCAATGACTTTATGACAATGATTATTAACCCGTTGCAATAGCTAATAAATTACAAGCGGCTTTTGCCCGTTGTAATACAGTATATTACAACGGTTGTCAACCATTGTAATATACTACTTGGTAAACCTATTATACAACAGGCCATGGACCATTGTAAAATTATGATATAACAACAGTTTTTGCCCCTTGCGAAATAAATGCAAATTTAAATATAACTGTTGTGATATACATCCATAATAATAATAAATATTTTAACATGCAATAAATACTGTAATGCAACAATCAAAATCACATAATAACACATACTAAAAGACTGAAGCAAGAATCATATCATTCCAACACATTTCAAAAAGTTCGATAAGTTTATAATCCAAAAGACTAGATAATTTTACATTCCAAAAGGTTAGATATGTTATGCCGACATAGTTCTAACATAAATTACATAACTAGTTTCGTAAGTACCAACACTAGACCAAGGAAACGTAATGTTTGTGCCACACGAAGGTAGATCCAACAGCCTGTTGATCTTGAGTCTGCATATTGTTACTAGCACAGTGTGACTGCAAAAAAAGAAAAAAATACCAAATGTAGAGCGAATATATTATTATACACCATTTAGAACTTATTATACAACATTTAAATCTTGCATTACTGTAACCTTACAACATTGACTAAATTAGGAGTGTACAAAAAGTTAATTGTTTTATTCCCTATTTTTGTACACATATCACCAGATATTATTAGGTAGAGCAGAGGATACAAGTTCAAACTATAGTAGTTAAGTTCCAAAGGTAACTATCTCCTAGAAACATAACTTAGTTTCAGAGCACAGCTACTTAGTTGCTGTTCAGAGCACAACTTAGTTTCTGTGCAGAGCACAACAACTTAGTTGCTGTTCAGAGCACAGCTTACAAATTCCATCTGATCCTTTGGTGTTCCAAATGTATGCAAACAGAGTAAAGAGAATTTTATTATAGACGGAAAAACCCAAAGGATTCATTTAACTAGCAAAGACCAGGAAAAAGTATGTAGCACCCAAAATTATACTAATGCTCAAATGGCTAGTGTGCATGCACTGTATATAATTACATATCCATGTTAAACCTGTCCTGCAATTCTAGATTATAAAGCTCTGGTCAATTTCTGCGCATTATACAACATTTTAAAGTTGACACCTCAACCAAGTTCAATGACTTACTCAATAACGTAATGGCACTTAAATTGTAGCATTACATGACATTTTAACGACTTTACTCAATGAATGGCTCAACTAAATTTTCACAATTAACAAAATTTAAGATAATACATACCCAAGTTATCAATTCTTTCATAAGCATCGACCGAGGTTCTTTATCAAAATTTGTAGAGAAAGTTAATAATGGTCGAGAACCTTTAAGATGATTGCCAGTAAGTTTCAGTTCTTCCATTGTGTGCACTGAAAATAAAATTCTTATTAAATTTAACCTAAACATAAAAGCATGACGAATCACATGTTCAGTGTGTGCTTATCCATCTTGCCTTATTTTACAAATGAAATGGCCTATTTAAAATTTTAAACACCGCTCTTCTACTCAATACCACCTTGCCTTGGAACAAAAAAACAGTTCTAAAATGATACAACTATGCACTAGTAATAGTAACTTGTTTATATACAATTAAGTAATTGAGTGAAATAGATAATCAAATAGAACAGACCAGCATTAACCAAAAACTTCACAAATGGACCATTAGGTGACTTGGCCATCCAAAGGTAAAGATCTTTTCCCTTCCTACACTGTTTACAAGCAAAAAATAAAATTAAACCCATAATTAACCAAAAATAGCCTACAGTATTATCGATTAAAATATAATTATATTTACAATTCTAACATGAGAGATCAAAGTGTGTTACGATATTTTAATGAAATCCGATTACCTCAAAAGAGAGGCAGCTTGAGCAATTCCTCAGCTCAACCAACTCATTAAGAGTAGCTCCTTTACTATCCTTGGATTCAATTTTACTGTCCTTATTAGCATGCGGAAACAAAGACACCACATTTAGCATCAAATGCCTATACCTGTGTTTACAAAAGCAAATCCATCAAAACCAAAAGTCAAAAACACCCAAAGAAACAAGATTTACAAACCAAACCAGTAGGTAATTAATTATATAATAAATTATAACAACATAAATTATTCATGGTAAAACTTCCTTTAATTGTTCTCAGGCTAGATTAACACCCTTTTCTTTTTACACATATATACTTTAATGAACATCTATGAACTTAACACTTTCACCAAGATTCATGGCTCAATGGTTCGACTAAAATGTTGTGTTTCATCATACACAATTCAAATGACAGCAGAACATCATTATTGAGGATGAAACTGGTAATAACTACAATTATATAAAACCAAATTCTCACTCATACACATGTATGCAAAAGTCCAATGCTAAGTTCATAATAAAAATCATTTTGATTGTTTCTGCATTTCCTAAGATAACTAAATAAATGCAACTGTACTTAATAACCAACCCAAGCTTAACAGGATGATAAATGTATATGTTCCACGATAAGGCTCTTAAGGAGTAATATGCAGGTACCAATGCTACAGCAATCATAAGGGCAAAACAATAAAGTAGGCAAGAACTCTTGATCCAATAACAAGCACGCATGGTTTAAATTATTTACTAAGACACAACAGGTTCCAATTTCTCCAAGTATTAAGGTTATATAAGTTTTGCACAAACCTACCTACAACAAGTACATATATAAAGACAGTACATGCAGGAATGATTCGGCCATGAGAATACAGGCAAGACACAAATCAAACATACAGCAAGCTCCTAACTCAACAATTAATAACCCCAATACCCAAAGCAGACAAGAAGCAGATAACAACTACAACCCAACAATTATATCTCGTGCGTGTGCGAAGTGGCATCTTAAAATAAATTTAATCGTAACCACACTTACCTTAAGTAGCGACGACAAGGGATGGTAGAGAGCTCCGCTTTGCTGAAGACGCTGATGGCGCGGACAACGAGACTGGGCCCTGAGGAGGGAACAGCGGCAGCTGCTGCCATCGCTCGGAGATGGGTAGTTGCGACTGGGTATTTGGGATCTCGATGGACAGAGGCGGCACGGTGGAGGAGACGAAGACTGGGCGGCGGCAAACTGAAAGGCGGAGCGATTTGTTGAACGAGGGGAACAAGCTTCAGCACTGAAGACAGTAGAAGGTGGAGACTTGGGTTTAGAAGGGGAAACTAACGATGCTGGGCAAGGGCAAGGAGGAGCGAGATGGAATCTATTGGTGGCCATACAAGGAAGCGGACGATCGGAAAATTTGGTGGAGCGAACTAGGGATTTGGATAAAAGGAGATTTGGGGAAAGAATGCTTTAAGCTGGTAGAAAAAAATTAAGAAGGAAAGGGGAACAGAAATAAATCAAAAATAAAAGGAAGGAACGGAGATAAAAGGGAACACGCGGTGCAAACTCAGAACCCCATAGACAAGTGTAAACCATATTCAACAAATTCAAACAAGTGGCACTCGAAATTAAATAATGTTTTCTCCATGTATTATTATACTACGTATATATACAGCAAGTGTTCTAACATTAAACAACAAATATGTGTAATTTTTATCCCAAAACAAACATAAGTAAATTTAAAAATCAAAATTTCAAATATAAATAAATACATAAATAGATCTTAGAGTTAAATGTAAAAAATCAAATCTTATATTTCACAACAATACACTTCAATAAATTATGAAAATACGGCTAACGTTAAACTAAATGATGCTATTCAGATTCTAGTAATAAAAATTTAAATATACAAAATTAATTTAAATAAAATAGATTAGATTTTATAAATAAAATTAATTTCGTAAATAGCAAATCAAAAATTAATTTCAAAATTTTAAAACGTTAAAAATCTTGGTTCGTTACATTCTCTTTATTTCTAAAAACTGGTTTATCAGTTTTGGCTTCAGTAGCTGGTCCTATTTTGAATCCTAAAAGATTTCTTTTAGGTCTTGGCGCCTCAGCTTGTTCTTCTTCTTGCTTCGGTGTTTTCTCAGAAGCTTCAATTTGCTTCCTCTTTTTCGAATGGAGCTCCAATCATGCGGTCCATGTTTGCGCAAGTTCTCCAGCAATATTTCATCTTCCTCGGCCATCCATGGCCCTTTTCTCATTGCATTGCTTCCATTGCTGTTGTTAATTCGCTTAGTTGTGCTTTTAACTGTAAGAAGAAAAGTGAATCGAACAATACCTAGAGCATGAATCGTATTATTGAAGGAAGCTGTAGTGGCCCAGTTGAGAAATTTAAAGAAGCGCAGACATGATTGGAAATTGAGGAAAGCGGTAGCATCCCTCGTCTTGACTCACAAATTGGAAATTGAGGATGAAGATAAAGCGAAAATTGAAGCAGTGAAAGAGGATTTTTGTGGCAGCTGTGATTTAGAATAGACTAGGTTTACTGAAAGAAATGAGTTAGAGATTAAGTTTTATTTTTTGTTATGGCGGTAGGGCTGAAATATTCGGTCAACAAATTAAGGATTGGAGCGCAATTTTTGGAACCGAGAGAAATATTTCTGATCTCTTAAAACCAAAAGTTCATATATGAAAGATCGCATGTTTTCAGACACGTGGTTTTACAAATGATATTAGTTATTTAATAATAATTTTAAAACTAAATCTAAATTTCTATGCTTTTCTAAAATTATTAGCTTGGGTAAATGAGGCTAGTTTAAGATGCGATTTCTGCGATTATATTGAAGTGCTCTAAAAATTTGAGTGTTGTATAAATTTATTGGTGGTGATTATTCAAAATGAAAAAACATATTTTGATCCCAACCGTCATATATGCTCTTGGTTTAAATTCATTAACGGCAAAGAGCAAATTCATTAGTGCATATTTGTTATTTAATAATAATTTTAGATCAATGCTTAGCAATTATTATATTAATTTTTAACTATTTGATAGCAATTATTAATATAACTGTTTTATTGTTCATTATTGTGTAAAGTAGTAAAAGGCAATAATATAAGTTACATAACACCATTGAATGAAATCCAATATGTATACAATTATATAAAGAGAAAAAATTATTTAAAAGTTTTTTTTAAAGCTTTGGGTACACAATGTAAATATTTTTACTTTAACAACATTTAAATAAAAGCATTGTCATGGAAATCCTATTATAACATTTTTTTTTAAATATCGTGAAAGATCAAGTATTTTTACAACACTTTGGTGATTTAATGCAGATTCAATATTGTAAAATGGTATTTTTTAGATAGTGTAGTAATATTATTAATCATAAATTATTAATATTAATTATTAATTATAAATTATTGATATAAATTACTGGATATATATTACTTACTAATAACTGGAAAGTAAAAGTAAGTTTGTTGGAATACTGATTATATATAATAATTAATAATTAGAGATTATTTATTAATAATCATTAATTATTATAAGTTATAAATGATTAATATAATATTATTAATGATTATTTATTAAATAATATAATATTATTAATGATATATGGTTAATGATTAATTATTAAATAATAAAAAATAATCAAAATTAATTTTATGGAAGTATTTTAAGTATTAATTATTGACCGTCGAAAATTGGCATATATTACAACGGGCATTTTGTGACCGTTGTAAAATAGACATCTATTACAACAGACATATTCTGACCGTTGTAAAATAGTCGTCTATTACAACGGGCCTGAAAATGACCGTTGTAATAACATTTATTACAACGGGCAGTCTATGCCCGTTGTAAAAAGGGTGTTGTACAGGCATCTATTACAACGGTCACGGAAATGACCATTGTAACAGAATCCTATTACAACGGGCAACCATCGCCCGTTGTAAAATAAACGTTGTAATAGGCTATTTTTGTTGTAGTGTATCTTTGATGACTTGGGTCTTGAGGATGCGATGAAGAGAAGGCTAGCGTCTCGTCAACTGCAAGGGCGAGCGATGAATTGGTGGAATGCTATTAGAACAACTACTCCAGAGGACCAAGTTACTTGGGATCAGTTCAAGGCTCGCTTTAGCGAGAAGTTTATTCCAGCTGCCCAGAAGTCAGTGTTGTTTAAGAGGTTCTTGGAACTCAAGCAGAACGGAAGGGCAGTTTCTGATTATATTGTTGAGTTCGACACTTTGTCGAAGTATGGACTGTCTCTCATTGATACTCCTGAGAAGAAGAATGAGAAGTTCATTACTGGTTTGGATGTATACTTGGGGGAAAGGCTTATCAACCACATCGATGAGACTTTTGAATTGATTGTGGGAAAGGCTTTGAGATCAGAGAGTCTTTACCCTAAGTCAAAGACTGAGGCTGCATCTGCAGAAGGGCCAAAGCCGCAAGCAGGCGGTGGAGGCAAGAATAACTCTCAGAATAAGAGGAAGCAGGACCAATCTAAAGGTGGTCAGAAAAAGAGCAAGAAGGATGTTGAGTGCTTCAGCTGTGGTAAGAACGGCCATTATGCTAAAGATTGTCGGGCCAAGCCAGCGGATAAGAAGTGCTTCAACTGTGGTCAAGTGGGGCACTTCAAGGATAAGTGTCCGCAACCTCTTAAGGAGAAGCAGATTGTGAAAGCATATGCTATTGATGTTGTTCCTTCTTCGTCGAATGCCCCAACTGCGGCGGAGAAAGGAAAGAATGTTGTTATTCAAGGTATGCTTTCTATTTATGATGTACCAGTTCGAGTTTTGTTTGATACTGGGGCTTCCCGTTCCTTCATATCTAGTGACCTGGTAGATAGGTTGGGACTGGAACCCGAGATAGTCGATAGACCATTGGTTGTGACGAACCCGATTGGTGGTTCGACTAGCCTTAGTATGATTTGCAGGAATTTTGTCTTATCGAGTCATGGATGTATGTTTGTATGTGATTGCTTTGTTTTGGGCTTTATTGGGTATGGCATTATATTGGGAGTCGATTGGCTCCAAAGATATGGGGTGGTGGTAGACTGTGAGGGCTTTTTGGTGACAGTGAGGGCGGATGATGGGCGGAGGGTAGTATTTGGTAGTCTACCTAGTGATGGGGTTATGGCTAGTTTTGTAAATTCCCTCGACATCCCGCAGGATGAGTTGTCAGATGTGCCCGTGGTTGGCCAGTATCCGGACGTCTTCGAGGAGGTGACCGGGCTTCCACCACACCGAGAGATTGAGTTCCGTATTGATTTAGTGAAAGATGCCAGACCTGTAGTGATGCCACTTCGTCGTATGGCACCAAGGGAGCAGCGAGATCTCGGGGTGCAAGTCAGCAATCTTTTGAAGAAGGGATTTATTAGAAGGAGTGTCTCCGAGTGGGGAGCACCAGCTGTGTTTGCCACTAAGGCAGATGGTTCCCTTCGTTTGTGTGTGGACTATCGCGAGTTGAATAAGGTGACGAGGAAGAATAAGTATCCTCTACCGCGGATAGATGATTTGTTTGATCAACTGGAAGGAGCAAGAGTGTTCTCCCAGTTGGACCTCGCGACAGGATTTCATCAGCTACGAGTAGCGGATGAGAGTGTTCCGAAAACGGCATTTAGGACGCCGTCCGGATTTTATGAGTGGTTGGTCATGCCATTTGGGTTGACCAATGCACCAGCCTATTTTGTGGATCTTATGAATCGAGTATTCAGAGATCAGTTGAATAAGTTTGTTCTTGTGTTCGTGGATGATATCCTTGTTTACTCAAGGACAGAGGAGGAACACAAAGGGCACTTGAGGGTAGTGATGGAGGTGTTGAGGAAACACCAATTGAAAGCGAAATTCTCTAAGTGTCATTTTTGGAGAAGGGAAGTGAGATTCTTGGGCCATGTTGTTTCAGAGAGTGGTATTGCCGTGGACCCTGCGAAGGTGGCTACGGTACAGGATTGGCCTACGCCCAAGAATGTAACAGATGTGAGAAGTTTCTTGGGATTAGCTGGATATTATCGTAAGTTTATCCAGGACTTCTCCAAGATAGCAGCACCGTTGACTAAGAAGAATCAGTCCTTCGTCTGGGACGAAGTGTGTGAGGATGCCTTCAAGAGTCTAAAGGAGAAGTTGACGCGTGCGCCAGTGTTAGTCATTCCTAAAGGGAATGAAGAGATGACGGTATACACGGATGCTTGTGGTACCGGACTGGGTGCTGTATTGATGCAAAGAGGTAGGGTTGTAGCTTATGCTAGTCGACAGCTAAAGCCGCATGAGAAGAAGTATCCTACCCATGATTTGGAATTAGCAGCGATCATGTTTGCGCTGAAGATGTGGAGACACTATCTCTTGGGAGAAAGATTTGAATTGTTTACCGATCATAAATCGTTAAAGTATCTCTTCTCTCAGAAAGATTTGAATCTCCGTCAGCAAAGGTGGTTAAAGTTTTTGGCTTCGTATGATTTTGATATCGCATATACACCTGGGAAGGGTAATGCGGTGGCCGATGCCTTGAGTAGGAGACATGCCAGCTTAGGGGCAATGTTTCTTGAGTGGAAGCAACTGGAGTATATCGCGGGGTTTGATTTCAGACCAAAGTGCGAATTGGATCTAGTTATGCTAGCTAGTTTGACGATCAGACCCACTTTGATAGAGCGGATTGGTTCTAGTCAGAGGGACGATCCCAACCTATTGGAAATCATCTCCAAGTTAGAGATGGGTATCGATGAGGAGATGAACGTATATGGGCTTGATCGAGATGGATGGCTTCGAAATAATGGAAGACTAGTTGTGCCCAACGTGAATGATTTGAGAGATGAAGTGCTTAGAGAATGTCATCACTCAAAACTGACTATACATCCCGGTGGTAACAAGATGTATCGAGACATGAGACAGACTTACTACTGGGAAGGGATGAAAAGAGACGTTGGGAAGTTTATATCCAAATGCATGAATTGCCAGCTAGTTAAAGCCGAGCAAAAGAAGCCTAGTGGGTTGTTGCAACCATTAGAAATTCCCGAATGGAAATGGGAGCAAGTCTCGATGGATTTTATCGATGGTTTACCAAGGACTAGATCGGGACATGATAGCATTTGGGTAATTGTGGATCGATTGACTAAAAGTGCAAGATTTACACCAGTCAAATCGACCAGAATGGCAGCCAAGTTGGCAGAATTGTATATGAAGTGGGTAGTGAGATTTCATGGAGTACCCAAAAGCATTGTGAGCGACCGAGACCCGTTGTTCACTAGTGGGTTTTGGAAGAGCTTACAGGAGGCTCTAGGGTCAGGATTACATCTCAGTACCGCATATCATCTTCAGACCGACGGTCAGACGGAGAGGGTGAATCGTATATTGGAAGATCTCTTGAGAGCGTGTATATTGGATTTTGGTGGAACATGGGATGACTATTTGCATCTAGTAGAGTTTGCATATAATAATAGCTACCAATCTAGTATCGGTATGGCTCCATATGAAGCTTTGTATGGAAGACCGTGCAACTCACCATCATGTTGGATAGAGACTGGCGAGAAGTTTGTGCTTGGACCAGATGTGGTGAGAGAAACTTCGGATAAGATTAAGATCATTCAACAACGAATGAAAGCTGCCTAAGATAGGCAGAAGAGTTATGCTGATAAGAGGAGAAGAGACTTGAAATTCTCCGTTGGTGACTTGGTGTTTGTCAAGATTTCTTCGTTGAAAAGCGTGATACGATTTGGCAGGAGAGACAAATTAGCACCAAGATTTGTTGGCCCATTCCCTGTTCTTGAACTAGTCGGGAATTTGGCATATAGAGTTGGCTTACCAGAGAAGATGGCGGGAGTTCACAATGTGTTTCATGTTTCCCAACTAAGGAAGTTCGTTCACGACTCAGATATGACTATTTCACCTGATCAGTTAGAGGACTTCGAAGTAGAACCCGAGGCGGTTGGGAACCGCAAGCCGATTCGTATTGTGGGGCACGATACGAAGCAACTTCGAAGGAAGGCGGTGAAGCTAGTCAAGGTTCAATGGGGCGAGGACGAGAATGATTGTACTTGGGAGACAGAGGAGAGCATTAGGAAGGCATATCCAGAACTCTTTGCCTGGTAAGATTTACTTTGCAATTTAGTTTTCCGCATGCTAGGGTAGACTTGTTTTGCTTGTTTTGCATGTTTGATTGTTGTTTTATGATTGATAGGCATGCGGGATCTTTGTGTGTTTGGATTAGGGAATTTCGGGGGCGAAATTTCTTAAGGGGGGAGAGTGTAACGACCCGCATTCTACGCATCGGGGGATCGTAGAATATTTATTTCTTTTCCATATGAAGTCGTATGGTCATGTAACTTTGGGAAACATCCATTAGAGTCATTTCCCATGTTCATGATTCTTGTCGATTTTTAAATGACCATTTTGCCCCTAGTTGGTACTGTTTTGGCCATAACTTTTGATTGGAAAGGAATTTTGACCTGAAACCACTTCCATTAGACTCGTTTGATGGTTTACCTTTCCGTAGAGTGGTCATAATAGCCAAACGGTCTTACCGTTTGGGAGATATGGCTGAAATAAGGTTTGGAGGGTGAAAAACTTCTTAACCGGGCCAAATCGGGTGATTAGTGGATAGGCCCATAACCCATTTCGGGATTAGGGTTATGGGGAGGCTGAAATGAGTTAGAGGATCATTACATTTCAGTTTTCTAGCCTCCACTTATCACCAAGGAACCCTAAAAATGGCCTCTAACCTCTAAATCACCTCCAAATCACCTTTTGGTCAAGGATTTGGCTTAGCAACCTCTAATCAAGAAAGATCTACACCAAAGCAACGTTGGAGCTGCTGTTTAGCATTGGGATTCACACCAAATCAGAGATTTATTTCAGATCTTAGTTTATTTGTGGCTAAGGTGAGTGATTTGCATAGTTTTGCACTAATTATGGCTAATTAGGGGTGATTAGTGTTAATTAGCGAATTTAAGCGTGATAAAATTCTGGAAAAATGTTCATAAATTCCTAAATGATATTTTAGACCTCTGATATGAATTTGGGTTAATTTGGTTAAGTTTGGTTAATCCTATCATTAGTTTCACCTAAACATGCTTAAGGGGAAATATGGGATTTTGGGGTATGTTTGATCCATTTTAACCTATCATATTGATGTTTTGGTGTTTGTGGTTGATTATGCATGTTGCTATGACTGTATGAAATGCTTTGTGATTGGTCTCAATAGTTAGAATGGTCGAAAACGTCGTCGAATGGCGTAAACACTTGCTGGAACAGTTTCAGAAAACAGTGCAGGTTTCGGATCGGATCGAATGTGGGGCTCGGATCGGATATGTTGAACTGGGCAAGGGATTCGATCGGATCGGAGTCTGACACTTGGGAAAAGTTGACAAAAAGGAAGGCCACGCTAACTGAACTGGGATCAGATCGGATTAAGGGGGAGGCGGATCGGAGCGGAAGGCTGAAGATGGATCGGATAGGAGCATGTGAGGGATGAGGAGGCGGATCGGAGCGGAAGCACGAACTGGAGGGGAATGACACCCGACCCGAAGTAAAGCACCCGACCCGAACCAAGGAGAGACACCCGACCCGAACCGTATCAGAAGAGGACCCGACCCGAATCGATGGAGGATAGTCGACCCGAACCGACGGCTTGAGGAGGAACCCGACCCGACCCAGTATTGACCAATAACCCGAGATGCAAAGGTAGTCCAATATGGGAAGTTAGAGCTCAGGATCCAGTTGGGAACCAATGAGTTCACTTCATGGTTGGGCTTTGCTACGGGATGTGTGCTAAGGAGTTGTCGACGTTAATAACTTCGATTCACCACTAAAAATGAATGATGGCTACTTATCAGTGCAGTAGGGTCATTATGACCAGATGGGCAAGGTGATGGTAGCAAGACTACGTTATCAGTGCAGTAGGGTCATTATGACCTGAGGGGCAAGGTGATGCGTAGTAAGACTATGAGCCAGCGCAGATGGGGTGAACAACTCTATGGGGCAAGTGGACATAGTAAGGATTGGTAAGGCTATGAGTCAGCGCAGATGGGGTGAATAACTCCATGGGGCAAGTGGACATAGCGAGGAATTAGTGGCTACGTTATCAGTGCAGTGAAGCCATTTATGACTTCATGGGGCAGAGTGATCGTGGCAAGGCATATTGGGTGATCGAAGTGGTGAATATCGTATGCTTTACGCACTGAGTGAGAGATGTGAGGATGGATGCTATGTTTGATTGTTTGCCATCATTATGACATGCACACCTCCCCCACCTCCGTATCTTTACACCGTTTGATATGGTACCTTAGAGTGTTGTACAGTATGTAGTGCTAACTCTTTGGTTGCAGGTCCAGGTTCAGGTATGTTTTAGTCTACCTGTTATTGTTCACTTTAGATGCTTATCTCTCATACCAGGCTTTATGTCTGACCCAGAGTTTTATGTCTCCTCTTATTACTCTGGGTGCTCACACGAGCAGACTAGAGACAGGTTAGCTGGTGATGCGCGAGTAGCTGATTCGGAGGCGGGCATGAGGCTTCCACGTATGATACATATATACACATTCTCCCTGTGTCGTTGGTGGTCGCTACTTGGGCATTAGTAGTGTACCTCCTTTATCTTACTTTTGCTTTGAGACAGTTTGAAAGTTGTAATAAGCTATATTTTGGATTTCTGCTGCTATGATGTTTAGTTCTGGTTTTCAGCTTATGCACTATCTCTCCTGTTTTATGTCAAGTATGTTATTATTATATTTTATTCTATGCGCTGTGAGACATTCTACAGATTCTTTGTATGTTTATTTCCTTCTTCCTTTTCCTTCTGACGACCCGTTCCGTGCTAACTGGACATGTGTACATCGCACTTTTGGAGTAAATGTCGGTTGGTACGGGGCGGGCCGTCACACCGGCCTTCCCCTATGGGTCAATGTCGACCCATCCACTTAGCCACTTTTGGCTAAGTGGTTGGTTCATATCCATCTTTGCTTTGGGTACATCCCATCGATCCATTCTCCAATCATTTCAACGTTTATGTTGAAGCTTCTGTCGATCTATTCTTATCTTAAGCAATCAACCTTCGACCCATCACAAATCAGCTCCGAACAATCTAAAAATTTGCAAAATGGCCTCTGCTCATCGCCTCCACGCCATGCCTCAAAGAATCATCACCACACGAGTAACCCACATGGGTTGGTGCCGACCCATGCACTTAGTGCATTTATGCACCAAAATTTACATGCTTTATTCCCCGTCTTCCAGAGCGTCACCGCCAAGTTTCATCTGAATCTGATCACCAAACCTCTAATTTGCTCTGTACTTCAATCCAATGGTTTTAAGGCAAGCATTTTAACATACAACTCAAGCAACACAATAAAATCAATCAAAACAAACAATCAGTACATGATCATACAAACATGAACAAATCCCAATTAAAACATAAACATATCACAATTATGAGATCTAGCATGATTTGGATCTAAACATATGAATAAACATGATTAATCTAACAATTATCCGGTTAATATGAACAAATTAGGTATTCTAGGGTTTCTAAATCTGAGTTAAACATATATAATCAGCTCTAAGGTGATTTAACGTGAAACATATGAATGTGATCCTAATTTACACGTACAGTCCGTAGCTTTTGTGAGAGAGATATCAATCACTCACCAATTTCTAGATCTGATGCAAACTTGATGATTTTAGGCCTGGACAGCAATGAAATCCCCAAAATATGATGCAATCTGATGTGATCTTATCCTCTTTGACATTGATCTATCTTCTAAATGCAATCTACGATGAATTCATATGAAAAGGATGGATAAATGGGGGTCTAGGTTGAACCGGAGAATCACAGACGCCCAATCTAAAGTTTAGAATGAAGAGAGTAACCCTAGTTCTCTCCCTCAAGCACCCTTATTTATATCTGTAGGTCATAGGTCTAATAGGCTTGGCCAATCAGCCCATTAGCTGCTAACCAGTCTGCTTAAACAGCAACTAAAACTTAAAACAATGATTCCTCCCAAACCGCTGAATAAAATCCTTCACGTGACCACTCTACGGAATTTTAAACCACCATTCCAATCTAATGAGACCAATTTCAGCACCTGATTCGATCCCTATCAAAAATGATAACCCAAACAGTAAACTCAAGGGCATAATTGAATTCGATAGAAATCATGGGCATGTCTCACATCCCCATGAACAACATTTTAAATTCTGAAAATGATCTAACCACTTGGGAATAAAATAAAAGTGTTATAAAACCGGTTGATACGCAAAATACGGGTCGTTACATTGAAACCAGAAGTACATGCTTAATTTAAAATATACTGATGTAAATGTACAAAATTATGTGATATTGAGGTGAGTTTTCTAAGCAACCGTGGAAATTTTAGAATGTATGCACTTTAGTTAAAATAAGAATTTTACAATGTAATGCATCAATATATCGATATAGATGAATAATAAATTTAATTTGCAATCATTGTTTATACATATAATTATGTTATGTGACTGATGTATTTGTATATCCAAATGAATTTTATATCCTTTTCGTTAATATGAATATTGTGCAAATATTGAAATTTTCACAATTTTATGATTTATATTGACATGTCAACAATTAATAGTTTACTAAGTCTAATTGTAGTTTTAAGATTCTTGATTAACTCTAATATGAAGTCATATAATATATTAGAAGTGAATAGAGATAATTTGGTAAAAGATTGTGGAAATTTTAAAATTAAGGTTTTTGCTGTAAAAACCATAATTTTGTAATGCACGATGAATTTATTGATATTTTTTTTCTAATTATTTTTGTTATTATCCTTTATTTTATCTCAAAAGTTAAATTTGTAATTAATCTCATGTCCCTATAAACATTTTTTTTTGAATTTTCCTTGCTAAAGTGCAACCTTTTTGGCAAACGCAAAAATATTCTCTATTTTATTGTAATTATTTACAGACTAACCAGAAGTAAAAGTAATAATGTTTCTTAAACACATATTTGAGAAAGAAAACTATGTATTACAAAACTTAAAGAGTGTATTTTATGAAGTGGAAATTAGGTGCGCATCCTTATTTTCAAACTTAAATCAGTGAGCATCCTTGTGTAACTTTGCATGTAAAGTGAGTCCTTATTTCCTGTAACAACGCGTTTTTCTGATTTTTCGCGCTGCTGTATATAAAAAAATTCAAAAAACTAGAAATATTCACGGAAGTATCCTACAAAAAAAATTGCTGAAATATCAGCAATTTTTGAAAATAGTAGACATTTCTGAATTATTCACACAGTATACTGCATATATTAAATAATTGCAGACATTGCTTAGTATAGCTATGTAGAAAAATTGCAGATACCTCTCTAAATTTTGCAAATTATTGTTTCTTTTCCATCAATTAACGGAAGATGAATAATATTTCATTTGTATGCAGTATTAATAAATTTTTTGATGATTTTTCTGCAATTTCAATGTTTAAACAATTGTAGGGCTTGAATTTAAAATTTTGAAGCAAATTAGCAAATATTGCATGAAAATCTGCAAATTTTTGAAATAATTTCTGTGATACATGCAATTATACGAAAAATTGCTGAAATTCGCTGTTACTTGAGTTTTTTTTGTTTTGTTTCTTAATCATTTTTTTTTTTGTTTTCTTGCTTGAATTTGAGGATGATTATACGTTGAATTAAATTTTGAAGTTTGGTAAATTTTTACGTTTTTTTCATTGTTTTTTTTTTCTTTTGATGATTTTCGAAAAATAAAGACCTAATTTAGAAAAAAATTAGATTGAGAGTTTTTTGTATTTTGAAACCTAAACTGAACCTAAGCCCAACTGTCCTTTAAAATAAATTAAAATTGTAACTTTTTCTAATTAAAATTGGAGTTTAATTATCAATCCCTTAAAAATAAATAATCAAAGCAAAATAAATATAAAGAAAAACATTTTCTTAAACGGCAATAACTTTTTAATGCAAAACTCTATAACGTCTGGTTTTATTGCACATAAACGGAAGAAAACGAAGGAATGAAACCGGAAACTTAAATATGAATAGACAGATTAAATAAACTCTTATCCGTTTTAAAATGTTACCAGGCAGTTGGCCAATATAGAGAAGAAAAAAAGTATCTTTTAAATTTTTACTTCAGACGCAAGAATTTCAAATATCTTCGTCATTCTAAAAGTCAGAATTATTTTCTCCTCCTTTTTCTCATCACAGATTCATAGGGATATTTTGATTTTCTGGAAGAATTGTTATTACTATTATTTTCTTCTTCTTCAAGTTATAGATTTTAGTGCAGCGCTTATTTAATTTATCGGTTTTTATCGCAGGTTTTGTTTATTGCATCCAATTGCAACTTTTCAATTGCCTCTTAATTTAGATATTTGGTTCTAATCAAAATTGCCTTTCGGTTAATTTGCATTCTTTTGAAAAAGAATCGAGTCTATAAGCGAAAATAGCAATTTAAAATGACAATGAAGCCGGGTGTATTGGCTAATGATTTTGATCAAGAAATAGATGTGGATGGATTAGGTTACAATGAATGCGTCATTTCAGAGAAGGTTGTGAATTGTTCGGACGAGACAGAAGAGTCAAGCTCGTTTGGAAATACCTTTTCTGGATCAGAGAATGAATCAGTGTTTACTGATACAGAAGTCGAATCACAATTTGTCTTCAACAGTGCAGATCATGCAGTTTGTGATGGATTGAGTAGACTTTCCAAGTATGTTACTTGTGCCATTATCACATTGCTTTTAGTTTCCGCTTTTATTGTGATGTCATCATTCATTTTCTATATGATCTGGTTTTGAAGTATTTGTTGTGTTTGAATCTTGGTTACATACTAAAGGATTGAAATGCAAATTAATGACACAAAATAAATCTCAATCATTGTATTGGTTATGATTTCAACTTCATGTGTAAATACGGTAAGCTAGCTAAAAAGACTAATTTTTTTATTTGTTGAAGCTCTTCATCTTCTAGTATAATTTCACAATTTATTTACACTCTATATGTTTCATTTTAAAATATACAAAAAACATTTAATAAATATAATTTTTATAAATTAAAATATAAATATTTTCATGTTACCCCAAGCTTACTTGTTTATAGTTCCAAAAATAAAAATACAACACAAATTAATCAATATTGACTTTTCACTTCTGCGAAATTTTATTTTGTGGGTTTTATTTTAGTTTTTTATTCTGTTTATTTCAAATTTACTTTCAATATTTTTTGGAATTTGAACTAAAGCCGTCATTCATAATTTTTATGCTATTTATGAACTCATGATTGTTAAATACATAAATATTTATGGCATAAATTACGGTTTTTGTAAAATTTATTATTGTTGTAAAATATAGTAGCACTTTATTTTGTTAGTTTATTGACAATAAACTTAAATTTTGTGTGTTTGTATATGTCACTCATATTCAAGTAATAAACAGCAGCAGCTGAATCACACAAATTGAGTTTGTTGTTGTATGGAGTTACTATTTTTATAGTTACATGTTTGTATAAAGTTATGTTGCAAGCGTTTTTTCTGTCAAGCTTATGCCTAGGCTTGAACATTCTGAGCATCTAGCGCTTCGCTTGGCCTTGAACAACCTAGAACATAACTATATTAGATGTTCATATATTATCAAATTGCAATTGTGCAACTTTGTTTGTTGCATTGTACCATGAATTTTAAATAATGTAAGCAACTTCAGCCGGTGGTATAATGCACAAATTACACTATATCAATACAGTGAACTAAAGCAGTGACAGGTTGTGCTACAAAAAATGTAACAAATAGTATAAATAGCTAAAATTGCACAAAAATAAATTATTATGAACATTTTTTTTAGTTTATATCATTCAATATGTTAGTTTTGAAAGACTTTCTGTGAAACTAAATACATTTGAAAATTTCAGTACATCAATGTAAAAAGAAAACATCAAAACAAAAACAAAATAGTTGGCATGACTTTGAAATTTTTAATAATTTGCATAATCAACAATCATGCATTATTAGTTTAGCAATGTAGTACAAGAAATTCTAGTAGAAATAAGAGAAGCTATGGGTCTGTTGGGCATGGAAACAATATTTGAGTTTTACAATTTTATTATGTATTGAAAAAAGTTGTAGAATAGAAAGACAGCGGAGAATGAACTGAAGGGTAATGGAGGGCTTGGAAACAAAAAAAATTGTTTTCATTTTTGTATGTTATAACAATTTTTTGGATTGACCGTTTTTGGAAATTCAATGCATTTTTTTATTGTGGAAAAATGAAAAATGAAAAATACAAATGGAATGGACTTAATATTTTAATGATATGTTGTTGCCATGTAAAAATGCGTAATAGAGTACTATTTTGAAAAAGAAAAAATAAATAGTGGCCCCTTTAAAATCCAAGTAACCGATTTACGATCCGAAAAGTTGAGGTAAAATTTGATTGTCGAAAAAATGGAAAAGAAGAAATGCGGAGGGTAACATAATTTACACTTTCATACATGCAAGTATGCATGTAAATTACATGTGCATATCTTGCTTCTGAAATATGTAGTGCCAGATAATAAAATCATGTAATTAGAATGTGATGAATTGAAAGTAGCATAGTTTGTGCGTTGTCACAGGATTATGTTCATTTTTGTAGTATTTTATGTTACACATTAAACTATAACAGTGAAGAGATGTCGAAACATGTCCTTCTTAGTGCTATGTCAACTGTTTCACCCTTTTTCTTTGCTTTAATTCTCACTCTTAACCTTCTATCTGAAAGAATATATTTTCTCTTATGCTACTTGTTTTAGGAAGAAAAGAGTGACAAATCAGTGGAGCAAGTACATTAGCCCGTTGATGTGGAGGTGCCAGTGGTTAGAATTGCGTATGAATGAATTACGATCACGTACTTTATTATATGAGAAGGAACTCGAAGCATACAGGCATGTAAAACAATTAAATTTGGGAATGATGGAATTAGACGGTTCTGTTTCTAGGGCGATACCATTTTCATGTCAGAGAAGTAGAAGTGCCATGAAAAGGAGAAGCAGGAAAAGGATCGAAGATGAAGTAAATGTCCCATCCTACATGTCGAGCCATAAAGTATTTTCTTATTATGGTAACTATATTAAGTTGCACCGAAATATATGAACATATAATTAGTGAGATTGTGCACCCCTCCCAATTTAGAAAGGGGATCGCTAAACTGTTCAAATAGGAAGTATATATTTTACTTGCAAAAAGAAACTTGAGGAAGCTATGGGTTTAAGATTAATGTTAAATGGTTGGTTAGATGGATATTTTTTTAAAAGTACATTCTTTTGTGACTTGTTTTCTCAATCTCATGCAGAACACAAAACCACCAAAACTGGTTGCCAGTCAGCTGCAGATGACTCAAAAGCCGATGGTATGCGCCTTTCTTTTCTAATCTACTTATAATGTGAGGCTAACGACGATTCAAGCTGTTCATTCTTATAAATTTTTATTTGGTAAATTGATGATGTAAAAGTTTTGTTTTTCAACTCTTTCCATACACGATGTTTATTTTTTTGGTAGGTCTGTCTAGGGACGACAGCATTTTTCGTAGTCAAGATACTTGATTATTAGATTGCTATGTGCTAACGCAGTGTCCAATCCCATACTAGCAAAATATGAAGTTGAAACTTTATACTTTAGTCCCACAGAACGGGAGAATAATTGTGTGTGTCATTTGTACTTCAATGTGTGTACGCTCCTAATCTGATGTTTATTATGTGCAGAGGTAGAGGTCAGCAAAATCAAAGCATATGAACAAGAATTAGTGGACTTGAGGAATGATGATGACTCTTTAGAGGAAATGATTCTCAACCTTGACAACCTTCAGTTTAGAATTAACAGTTTAAAATCTAAGTTGAATGATGTGATGCCCAAACATTCAAACATGAACGTCACCCATAAAAACAACAAAAATGTAGTCCCATCTCAGACAATGTCTGACAGTGAGTTTGAAGTGTTTGGAAGTTCAGTTTCAGGCTTTGGAGATGCTGGTGTTATTGCGATTGACGGTTCTCCTTTTTGTGCAAAAGATGTAAGTTTTTATATATTGGTTCCGTTTATTATCAGAGACTGTAGATATATGTTCAAGAATTGAGATACGCTTCTTGACCTGCGGTCCTTTTGGATGAACTAAATAAATTAGTTTTTTGCTTCAGAAAAGCCAGTAAGAATTCATCTTGACTCATTTAAGTTGATCCAAACGGGCCGTTAGTGTGCTGCTCCCATCATAGAGTTCTTTAAGTTTTGTCTAAGAATTTTAATTGTTTCTTTCCATAAGTTGGCTGCACAACGTAATATGGCACTGCATGCTTCTGCTGCATTGCATATTTTTAAATACTATTTTAAGGTTTTGTTATACCATTTTTACTCCAATGCTTAATGATGGTAATATTTGCAACATGTTCCATACAAGCCATACGACTTCGAAAAAATGAACTAGTTTAGTACTGATGGAAATGTTACAAATGTACCAATTGAGAGTCTGTTACTGTTTTTTTAGTTTATATTCGAGGAGGTGGGAGCTTTGCTCGATGGCAACCCAAGAAAATTGAATGGATTGACTAGAGAAGAAGGTAGTCCATATGGATATGATGATGCAATGGCTTATCTTAAAGTGCCTGTACAATCACCTGCTGTAATAAAGAGTTACACTGGTAAAAGAAGAGGCCGAAAACCCAAGAAAGAGCTGCAGGGTATGAAGAAGAAAGATGAGGATTATAATCCATATAAGAAAACATATCATACAAACAAAAGTTAGCAGGTAAATAAATCACTTCTAACCTATCTTAGTATAACATCGCTAGATTGCTATATCATCTGTTTAAACTTTTCCTTCGATGAATAATTGTAATGAGAACAAATCATGAATTGTTTCAGAAGTTTATGTGAAATTTTATTTAGTTATGTACTTACCTTGTATGCCAAATACCTTAGAACATGCTAATACCTGTTTATAGGTATACTTCTTTAAAGAATACATAATATTTTGCTCATAGAATAGTAACTGCATAGTCAAAACTCAACAGTATCAGTCACCTGATGCACTATCAAATGAAATGACATTCAACCAATGAATTTTCCACAACAACAAAATGCCTTGTGATAATGAAACCTGAAGGCAAAAAGCTGATATGGGTTTGACCCATCAAATTTGCATTTGGTCACGCCCATGGATCTTTTTTGCTTGTTTTTTCCGTTAAGTACAGTCAAACATTTTCCTGAGTTTCCATTTTTCCAAATCCTCAGTCCTTGGTGATCTAAATGTGAGGGTGGGTTTATCGTTTTCCAGTCAGCCTGAGTTTGATTCTCTAGCGAGCTTAGTGATTTCAGCCCAACTGTTCCGAATTTGTCTATTACAGATAGGTAGTTTTGGCTGTCAGAGCACTTGTCCATGTAGTTGCTAAACCTGGCAATAATTTAAATTTGAATTGTGAAGTTTTATTATATCAATAAAATTATGTACTTTGTTCAGAGTACTTGGAGAATCAATGTACTCACAACCTAACTGTTCAAAAAACGTTCTTATGGTTGAAAAAACCTTGAAATGACTCAAGTAAGAACTTAATTGGTAAACAGTTTCCAGTTGGGTTAGCTTTTACTTTAATCAACAAACAATGACAAACTTTTAAACTGATATGAATAAAAAGAACTATAATTGTTAGGTTTATAGAAATTGTGAGATACAGCAAAATATTAGACAAAAATATTTCTTTTCCCTCTGCTCGGCATGTATAATCCTTCTTCTATTGACTTCAGAATCAGAATTTTGAAAAATAAAAAGAGAGAAAAATTTCTAAATCAATACTTAATTTATTTTGGACCACTATATAATGCTTAAATTAAACTTTTCTACAGATTTATATATGTTGACCCAATGTTTAAATACCAGCAATTGTTATTTAGGTTTTCTCCTTCACGCATAGCGCATTTGTGTTTGGTACTATTTGTAATGCCTTTAGTGCACAGAGGAGGCATAACTGTATCTTTATTTTGCATTTTTTGCATAGAACACATACCCCAAAAAAAAAAAAAAAAAAAAAAAAAAAAAAAAAAAAAACAGTTTGCCTCACATGCATAGAATGCGGTTCCCTCTGCATTAGTTGTTCTGCCTTTTACCTGCCGAGCGCATGCCGTCAGATCCGTCATAGGATAAATGGTTTTATGATACAGATCAATATGCATCACACATTGTTGTTTAATAAATCTACTTGCACAATGTGCTAAATGCACATCGCTTTTCCGGTGCCAGTTAAGTTACTCACATTCGTCCAAAAAGTACCAATTAAATACATAATGATTCGTATTTTCTATTTAAAGTTACACATTGGATACAATTATTTATCTTATAACTGAAAAAAATGACAAATAGTTGAAGCACTTGCAAAAAGTAATTTATAATGGTGCAGTTGATCCATTGGAATTCCGTGTATCAGTTGCAATTCCCATAAGTAAAGATGAAATGATAAAACTTGAAAATGGCATTTTATCTTTTCAAAAAGACATCAGTCATGAAATAAATTTTATTCTGCTTATAGATGTATACAATTTAGAAGTCATACTTGTGAAATCCATCAACTGAACCAGAAGTAGACTGCCAACCAAAATAAGCATTGAACTCCTGGGACTCCCCGCCCTTCACATTTGGGACTGCATAAACTCCTCGATCGTTCACAGGCACCAAATCAGACTGCAAAGCCCCGGCAATGATGGAGTCGTCAAATGCAGTCATATGAGGGTAAGCTTCACTAGGAGGACAGACCTTTGAATCGCAATACGAACACTGGCTGCACAGCTTTTCGCTCTGCATATGATATGATGTAGCTAATGCATTTTCAATTGTACATGCAGCGCTTAATAGTGCAAAAATCGTGAAAAGTGTTTCAACATTTGACATTGTTTTCGAATGCTTTGATTTTTGGTTGGTATGGTATGTTTATAGTTTATACTGATCAGTTTGTTTCTTTCTTGTGTTTGTCGATCAAGTTTTGGTTTCTACATTGGTTTTAACAATGTTGCTGGCGTGTTTTGTATTTACTGAAACTAGTTATTTGGCAAAGTTGATTTGTATGGTTGAGCAAAACTAAAACTGGTTTTTTAGTAGGGTCATGAAATTACATCACGTTGTTTTATTTGGAGTAATAATTTTTCCTAGGATTACAAGTTCTCACGGAAATATATTTAATATTTTATTATCACAGGGATTAACATAAAATGTTAACCTAAGAAGATAACAGCGCCAAGAAGTTCGTATCATGGAATGCGATAAAAATGCAATAAATATATTTAATATATAATCCATCAATCTTCCATGCCTTTTGGACTTCTTTTCTGCCTATTCCGTTCAACCACACTATTATCACTTATAATGCAAGTTCCAAAGCCTAGCCAAAGTTCTTCCGTGGTCTTCCTCGGATAAAGCAAGAGAAGGCTCCTTCCTCTTATGAGTTTGACACAGTTCACATCTGAAGAAAGTTTTGCTCAACGCTAACCTGAATTGGGTCAATTCCCAAGTGGGAACTAGAGTCGATCCAAGGTAGACCATGGATCTAGTACCTCTTCACACTTCTAGGAATCCTTGAAATATCGGTCCGTGCTTCCGATGGCAGGCGACGGTTAAAATAAGAGACCGTCGCTAGCCAACACCCAAAAGCCCGAAATAACTCTGTGACCCGAAAACAGATTTAATTATCCACAACCCCAATTATCTCCAACAAAGGGAAAAAAACAAAAAACCGATGAACCCTTTGTTGTCCGCTGGTTGGCCACCATCGCCGACCGCCTCAAGTTGCTTTTAGTGTCCCGTTGCTCCTTGCCCTGTCCTTTATTCTCTTACAATTTGAAGTTCTAGATATAAGTTTTAACTTCTATTTTGTTAACTTTTGATGTTTGTGTGTATCTATATATTAATGAACCATTATTAGACGATAATCATAGATTAACACTTGATTTTGGAATTTGGTTAAAACTCTAATTTTGAAATTTAGTGGAATAAGCATAAATCGATTAATATTTTGAATTAATTGACGATAGTATTGTGTGTGAGTTGGTTTGTCAATGATAATTAGTAGTTTGATTTTTTTTTTAATATGTAATAAATAATTAACTGATGTAAATTCCAAAAATTGAAGTATAATTGTTGATTAATATCCGTGTTGGTACGTTTACGCGAACGTTAGGCACAAAATAATATTTTATATAATTTACGCCAAAAAGTTAGTATTTATATGAATTTTAAAATACGTTTTAAAGTTTATAGTTTAGCTAAAAAAAGTTTAAGAATATTATAACTAAATTGATTTTGTTAAAAAATTAGATTTTTTTTTTTTTTTAGGAAGACGGTTGTGCAGCGTATGACTACACAGACCCAACCAATGGCAAATAGTTTAGGACAATGTCAGTCTGTTAAGTTGTTTACAAAAGAGTCATAATACATAATACATATAATAAGAATAAACAACCCACTACATAGACTTGTCGAACCATCCCAAGGAGACAACAGAAGTATAAGATGTTCGGTCAAAACACCAGAGTTGTTCATTGCTGGAAGGCCGAGTTGCTCCCCTGGGTGCTAGGCGATGGCGGCGCTGAAAGGGTCTGTCTGAAGCGTGCATGGCGGGAAACATCTATACAGGATTCATATAGATGAACAACATAACCATAAGTACCATAGAAGTGCTTTTTTTGTTTGTTGAAAATGTGTGCGTTACGCTCCAGCCCAAATGCACCAACTAAAGATCGACTGAAATGAATCAAGCATCGGGTCGGGGGGATTATGTTGCCAGTACTCATAGAAGGAGGTAAGGGTGGGGATGGAGCCAAGAAGGAATGAGCTGGTTGTGGCCCATACTTTGAAAGAGAAGTCGCAATCAATGAAGAGGTGATCAATGGTTTCATCATGCCAGGAGTAAAAGATACAACGGGGGTCAACAGTGATGTTCATTTTTCTGAGTTTGCTCTTAGTATTGATGCGATTGTGAATGAGGCACCATTAGAAGAATATCAAGCAGGGTGGAAGACGACATTTCCAAAGGCATGCAAATGAGAAACATTGGCCAGGGTGGGAGAGGAAGCCGTAGCACGAAGAAATGGTGAAGCCTTTATTTGGGTTCAAAGGCCAATAATAGCAGTCAGGTCCATCAGAAAGGATGGATGATAGTGCGATGTTATTAATTTGCAAGATTCAGATAAAATGTCTAGGCCAGAAAGGCCTAGAGGAAAAAGACCCAATGGGCCAGAGCCCAAGATGCTCGAAATAGAGTTATACGATTGAGTGCATAAAGAGAACAAATTCGGGTACAAATGGGAGAGGGGAAGATGACTGCACCATATATCCAACCAGAAAAGGCAATTATTGCCATTTCCCAGATTGACATGAAAGAGAGATTTGATCCTAGGAATTGTGGAGATAACACCCACCCAAAAAGGGGATGGTCTGGAGACGGATAAGCTATAAAGAACAAGGTTTAGGTTCAAGCCATAAAGGCGATTGAGGATCCAATCTTTCCAGATAAAAGATCCAGGGGTAAGAAGGCGCCATAACCATTTGACCAACAACGCTTGATTGAAGAGGGCAAGATTTGTTATTCCTATACCGCCGTGCTCAAGAGTAAGCAAACTGTTTGCCAGTTAATTAAACGTTTAGCTTTACCCCCATTCCATATAAAAGAGCTCCGAATTGCGTCAATTTTGGAGATAACCCATGCTGGGAGTTTATGAAACGACATCCAATAGGAGGGGATGACAGAGATAACGGATTGAACAAGGATGAGTCGACCAGCCGTGGACAGAGAATTAGCTTTCTATGATGCTAATCTATGTTCGATTTTAGATATAAGTGGAAGCCAATCAGATCTGATGAGTCTGGTTGGACGAAGATGGATGCCAAGGTAGGTGATTGGGAAAGATTCAAGTTTGCAGTTTAAGCAGTTGGAGATGGGGAGCCCCAGGTTAGATGAATTGCCAAGCATAATAATGAAGCTTTTACTAAAATTAATGGATAAACCGGAAATGAGTTCGAAAGTGTACAGAAGCACCTTGAGGCAGTGAACGGGGCCGGGGGGGGGGGGGGGGAGGGGAGGATAGTGTCATTAGCAGATTGGAGATTATAGATAGAGGAATTGGAGTTGGGAAGTTTGATGCCAGCAAGGAGATTCTTTGAAGTGGCTAGTTTTACCATTTGGTTGAAGACATCAGCGATTTGGACAAAGATGAGGGGTGAGAGGAGGTCCCCTTGTTGTTAGAAACTCTATTGTTGGATTTTGATGACAACAACTATACAATTATACCAAAGAACCTCTAAGCTAACCTACAGGTATATGGGTCTATTGTTGGATTTTGATGACAACAACTATACAATTATACCAAAGAACCTCTAAGCTAACCTGCAGGTACATGGGTATCAAAAAGAGAAATATATGATAATATATGCATATTGACATATTGACAGAGGGAGTTACATATACAGTTGTCATTATCAAAAAGGGGGAGAATGTTGGATCTCGCTATATGGCTTTTTGATTATGACAACTATACATGTACATATATATTATTATCGACTAAACTTTGTCTTGCAAGAAGATACTCAACAACAGATTCAAGAGCTATAATTGAAGATTAAATATGTTGTAAGAGTCTGTTAGTCCTAGATTTATATGTTAAAGTCTTCCTTGATGATTATACACACACACGTTTTATATACATATAGTTTTCTAATTTAAATAAGGCAAGGAATAGGCAAGAAACAGAAAATAGATGTCTGGTCTGAAGGAATTCAGATGTCTGTTTATTTTAAAAATCAAGTCAAAAAGGAAATAGTGTATTTCGGGGGCATTTCAGACGTCTGAAATGCCCCCGAAATACATTATTTCCTTTCTGATTTGATTTTTAAAATAAACAGACATCTGAATTTTATTTTCAGACATCTGAATTCCGAAGAGTTGCATCCTTTATGAAGAGATACAACTATTTAATCCATATCTCTTCATCAAAACTCTTCACGATCAGTTGTATCTTTTTATATATTATAAATAGAGAATTGCTTAGATGATCTAATAACCGAATTTTATTCTAATTCTCTCTATCTTATTCAAAGCTCTCTAAGTTCTAAAAAGCTATCTACTTTCATACTTGAGACTTTTAAACTTCCATATTCCTTCACGCACTTCACGATTATCATCAAGGAAAGGCTATAGGAAGGGTGTACTTAATATTCGACAATCCGTGTTATCAAGAACTCAAAAGAGTCAACAATTATTCTGTATTAATGAAGACCTCTTCAGTGGTTGAGGCAAGAAATCCCGTTCAGTGGTTCGAGTAATTGTGAACCTATTCCTCCGGGTGAAGTGAGGGTTTTAGTGTTAGTGAAATACCATAAGTGAGTCTGGGACTGGACGTAGGACAGTGGTCCGAACCAGTATAAATCGGCTATGTGATTTACTGCTTTCTACTCTGCTATATAGATATTATATCCTATTCTCCATACTACACGATCCTATTTTGCTGCATAGCCTCTTTCAATTGGTATCGGAGCTTGTTATTCTAGAGATCGTAACAACATCCTAGAATAAATGGCAATAAAGAAATCTAGTAAAGGCATTAGAAAGTGGAAGAACAACAAAGCAGAAGCGACGGAGCAAGAGAGCAAATGTTTAATGGCTAAAGTGAGATCACAATCGGTATGTGAGGATTCATTATATAAAGATCTTTTATTAGACCACAAAAAATTATTAAAAGATTTTAAAAGTTTGGGTAAACTTAATGAAATTATTTTAGCCAAGTCTAAAGATTGTGAGCAAGAAAATTCCAAATTAAAAGAAGAAAACAATTTTTTAGTCAAGCAAGCCAAATGTTTTGAAAATACCTTAGAAGACCTTGTTTTTCAAAAAGATTTCCTTCAAAAAGAAAATGAGCGACTAGAAGATAAAAACAATGTTCTTTTAAAGGAAACCGATCTCTTGAAAAATAGAAATGAATCATTAGAAGATTCTTTAAATAATTATAATTCTTTAGTTTCGTCTCTTGAAAAAGAGAATGGAGCTTTAACTGAAAAGAATTTAGAATTATCTAAAGAATATGAGTTTTTAAAGGTTAATAATAATACTTTGCAAAATGAAACATCTGATTCGAATGAAAATTTTGAAAAATTACACTCTTCTTTAGTTAATTCAGGATCTCAAATTTGTCATCTCGAAAATGAGAATAGTACTTTAAAAAGGGAGAATTCTGAATTAAATAAGAAAATTGGTTTAAAAGATTGCAGGACATCTTTTGAAAATTTCAATCGCGACTTTGGAATCAAATTTGAAAAATGTACAAATAAGTTCGCAAAATTTAATAAAGGTCAAAATAATCTAAATAATATTTTATCTTGCTCTAGACCTTTACCCGATAAAAGTGGCTTAGGGTATAATAAAACTAATCATTGAACTAGTACTAGATATGCTTTCATATATTACAAAAATTTAACTGCTACTACTAAAGCACGTGTAACTCGAAGATCAAATTTCTATAGAGATTCAAATGCTTCTATGACTAGAAACATTTATAATAGAAGTACAAAAGGAAATACTAATAGAAATTATCTAAGTATTTGGGTTCCTGTAAATTGGAAAAATAGAGAAAAATATATTGATGATTATTTTGATTCAGTAGTTAAAAATAAAAACTTTATTTTCAAAGGTACCATTAAACCCTTGTGGGTATGGTTACCTTCTCTCTAACCCGTGGACCCTAACAGAGAAAGTAGGTACCAAAGTATTTATATAATATTTGTTGCAGGTACACCACAACAAAAAAAGGAGGGTATTTCAGTATCCCTAATATCTTTGAAAACTGAGCTCAAAGCTAAATCAGGGAATTTGGGAAAATAATAGTCACATACTTAGGGGGAGGAATATTCATATATCACACATTCAGGGGAAGAAAATAAAGAGAAGACGACGATATTTATTACATTCCCTCATTCTTTTTGATAATGACAAAGGGGGAGAAATTTATGTGTATATTGATAGAGGGAGATATTATACTAAGAGGAAGATGTTATAGAAAGAATATATTTTTAAATTGTATAGTTGTCATCATCAAAAAGGGGGAGAATGTTAGAAACTCTATTGTTGGATTTTGATGACAACAACTATACAATTATACCAAAGAACCTCTAAGCTAACCTGCAGGTACATGGGTCTATTGTTGGATTTTGATGACAACAACTATACAATTATACCAAAGAATCTCTAAGCTAACCTGCAGGTACATGGGTATCAAAAAGAGAAATATATGATAATATATGCATATTGACATATTGACAGGGGGAGTTACATATACAGCTGTCATTATCAAAAAGGGGGAGAATGTTGGATCTCGCTATATGGCGTTTTGATTATGACAACTATACATGTACATATATATTATTATCGACTAAACTTTATCTTGCAGGAAGATACTCAACAACAGATTCAAGAGTTATAATTGAAGATTAAATATGTTGTAAGAGTCTATTAGTCATAGATTTATATGTTAAAGTCTTCCTTGATGATTATACACACACACGTTTTATATACATATAGTTTTCTAATTTAAATAAGGCAAGGAATAGGCAAGAAACAGAAAACAGATGTCTGGTCTGAAAAATTCAGACGTCTGTTTGCTGAAACAGAATATTTTTATACAATATTCAGACGTCTGGTTGATATATTTCGGACGTCTGAAATGCCCTCGAAATACACTATTTCCTTTCTGATTTGATTTTTAAAATAAACAGACATCTGAATTTTATTTTCAGACATCTGAATTCCGAAGAGTTGCATCCTTTATGAAGAGATACAACTATTTAATCCATATCTCTTCATCAAAACTCTTTACGATCAGTTGTATCTTTTTATATATTATAAATAGAGAATTGCTTAGATGATCTAATAACCGAATTTTATTCTAATTCTCTCTATCTTATTCAAAGCTCTCTAAGTTCTAAAAAGCTATATACTTTCATACTTGAGACTTTTAAACTTCCATATTCCTTCACGCACTTCACGATTATCATCAAGGAAAGGCTATAGGAAGGGTGTACTTAATATTCGACAATTCGTGTTATCAAGAACACAAAAGAGTCAACAATTATTCTGTATTAGTGAAGACCTCTTCAGTGGTTGAGGCAAGAAATCCCGTTCAGTGGTTCAGGTAATTGTGAACCTATTCCTCCGGATGAAGTGAGGGTTTTAGTGTTAGTGAAATACCAGAAGTGAGTCTGGGACTGAACGTAGGACAATGGTCCGAACCAGTATAAATCGACTGTGTGATTTACTGCTTTCTACTCTGCTATATAGATATTATATCCTATTCTCCATACTACATGATCCTATATTGCTTTCTTCACAAAAAAGGGATAGTCAATGTTAATAGGGGAAGGGGAGGGATAAAGGAGGTTTCAGTCAATGACAAGTAAAGGAGGAGAGGTTTTACCAAGAATGTTGCAGTAAAAGTTAGTGAAGAGGCGACATATGTCAAAGGGGTCGGAATAGGATATGTTATTGTGGCAAATTTCAGAAATGAAAGTGGAGAGACGACGTCCATTCGCTACACGAGGAAAGTAGGCAGTGTTTTTGTCTCCTTCTTTAATCCGTTTGGCTTTGGATCGTTGTTTCCATCCCATCTCTTCCTGTTTTATAAGTCTGTCAAGTTCTATCTCCAATTCTTTGAGCTTAGCGGCTTTCGCGTCGCTAAGTGGGCGGGATTCCTTATAAATGTTCAGGTTTAGGATTTCATTTTGGGTGGAATTGATTCTGGCTTTAATGGAACCCCAGACCATTCTAGCCCATGGTCGGATGGTTTTATGGAGGGAGCGAAGTTTAGTGACAATACGGGTGATGGCTGAACGTTCATGGGTGGTTGGGACCATATTTGTTTAACGAAGGGTTCAAAGGAAGGTTCAAGAAGCCATATGCCAATAGAAGAGGGCAATGGTCAGATATGACTATGGCAAGATCATTGACTAGTGAAAGCGGATGAGGTCCTCCCAAGCCAGGTTGAAGAGAAAGCGATCCAGCTTGGCCAATGATGGTTCTTCTTAACAAGTGGTCCATGTGAAGAGTCTATTGCTGATAGGGGGTTCAACTAGGAAGCAACATTGGATGAAGGAATTGAAGGTTGCTGAGTCTTGCGAGAAGTTGCCTGAGTTACGTTCAATATTGGATCTGGTTGTGTTAAAATCAACACCAATTAGCCATGGATCGTTGATCTGTAGTGCCACATCTTCACAGAATTTCATGTTCTCCTCTCTTTTTTGTGGGTCAGTTGGGCAGTAAACATTAGTAAAGAAGTAAGTGGTATTTGTTTGAAGATGTTGGAGGGACACGTTTAGGACAGATGCATGGGTTGATATACGACAGAGTGACCATGCATTATCATTCCATGCAGTAATCAAGCCGCCACGAGTTTCAATAGCATCTACATAGGCACATCCAGTTAGATATGGCCCACAAATTCTTCTGATAGTTGATGTGGATAGGTCAGAAAGCTTGGATTCCTGCAAAAATAAAATATCAATTTGGTGGGGAGCTAGAATAAGGTTGACGGCGTGACATTTTGTAGGGTCTCCCAACTCCCTGACATTCCAGGATACTATCTTCATTGAGAATGATTAATTCGCTGCATTTCTAAAGTTTGCATGGCACTATAGTGTTCATCACGTAAACTCACACCCATGCAGTTTGCCAATTTTTTATGTAGCATTTTATTAGAAGAAGAAAAAAACAACATTTTCAAAAAAGCTACCATAACAGCTAGGATGAGATCTTTCTCAATTGATTCTTGCACGTTGGCGAACATCGGTTGGAGTTAGATGTGGGGTGTTGGAATCCTGTTGTTCAAACTCTAGAAGACACTGGATCTGAAGATGAAGAGGGATGGAGAGATCTAGATCACCGGGAGGGCCCCACCTGGGTGTAAAGTTGTCTCTAGTAAAATTCTTAAATAAAGCAAGGGAAGCGTCATGTGTGGCATGTGCTCACGTTGAACATTCATGTTTGCTTCGTCACACATAACATCGTGGCATTCTTCCTCAATTGGGCTTGTAGGCGGAGTTATGTCATGGAAAAAAGCCGCCATAGTCATAGTCTATACCCATCAAGAGTGTTTCGGGTTTCTCACATGGGTGTGAATGTTCCAAACGTTCAACACAAAGCTTCACATTTTTTTGTTGAGACGGATAACATAGCGTGAGGGGGAGGTAATACCTTCTTAAAACTGTATCTTTACGTAGAGATATCGGTGGTCGCCGTAGAACTAGTCACAGTTGTCTTCTTCAATAAATTGGCTGACAGAACTTAGGGCTTCTCTTATAGCTGCGTTATCATATCTTAGAAATTAATGGTAGCCTTTGACTCTTGCCCATGTTGCTGGCTCAAGGATAGGTTGGGCAGGGAAGTCAGGTTCTGGGCAAGGTTGGAGGAGGAAACTGGCTCCAGATCTGTAAAGAACTTTGAGGCAGAAGGCGTGGTTTTTGGTGTCAATGTCTGGGCAGTCAATGAGGAAGGTGTTGTCTTCAATAAGCCAGAGAGCCCATTCACTGTGGTTGAGACTCGTTGTCAGGGCTTGAGCTACTTGTTGGATGGTCCATAGCCCATCGATTATGGTGGCAGTGAGGTAGCGATGTGTGTTAGCCATTTAGCGGAAGATGGGAGGTTTTGGATTACAAGCAGGTTCAAAATTGGGAGCGATATTAGGGTTAGGAGAGGGAGATGATGAGGAAAGGGTTTTATGCGTGTAAGTAGTGTTAAAATTTGAATTAGGTTTTTGATTATAATGATGGTCTGAGTTGTGAGTTGAAATTTGAAGCGATGCTTGGCATCACTTCCAATTCTGCGTAGTTTGCTTTTTTGGTTCGTGACGAGTTGGCCTTCGTGCACGGGTCACTTGTGCATTGGGACGTTGCACTACGCCATCATTCCTTCTGTGTTTAATGGGACACTACGCGCATGAGTGACCATAGAAAGCACATATATAGTAAATCGTGTTATTTCTGCATTGATTTTGCCATGTGTCCCCTATCAGCGCAATGCAAACAACGGCCATTTGACTTCAGGTAGCAGACCGTTGTGTGGATTGATTTGAAAATAGGCATTCATCGACGCCGTGCAGGTGGCAGAGGGGTTGCTGGTAGAAGGGGAGGTGTCGAAGCTGCCACTGGGCATATAACTGGTACTGGGGAGGTTTGGGGTTGTTGACCAACGGGGTACGGTGTTTGCGGGTGGGGTTGATCTGTTTACAGGTTCGTAGCGAGTAGGGGAGGAGATGGTGGAGGTGGTGACGTTAGTGGTGATGGTGGTCGAGTATATTTTGGGGACAAAGTTGATCGGTGGGGGAGGAGGCGTGGAGAAAGGTGTGGAAGACTTTGGGGACTGTGAGGCTGCCATGAGAGGTCCAGGACCAAATTGCAATTGATGTGTTTAGAAATGAATTTAACATCGACAAATACCATACTGAAATTGATTTTCTTTAACATTTAGAAATGATTTAAATAAAAGAAAATATCCTACTAAATTCCTTTTTCTTTAAAAAACTGAAATTATTATAACGGTAGAAAATACTATACTAAAATTGATTTCACAAAAAGTTCAAAAATAAAGATAATAGCAACAAATATTCTAATAAAATCTATTCTTTAAGAAGTTAAAAAATAAATATTCAAGAACATTGATTCTTCTAAGATCGATTTTCTAAGCTTAAGCAATGATTATCGTAACAAATATTCTATAAAAATAGATTTTTGAAAAAGTTATGAATACAAGAAGAATGATAGTCGAATAGTTAAAAAAATCAAGAAATGAATATATACGGAAAAAGTATTAAATTCGTTTTTCTTTTGAAAAAGTTCAAATGATTGCAACCACAAAAAATATTATGATAAAATCGATTTTTTAAACAGTTCAGAAATAAATACAATAAAAACAAATATTTTAATAAAATTGATTTTTTTAAAAAAATTAAAGAAATAAATATACAAGTTCAAATATTCTTCTAAAACCGATCAGACAGAAGTTTGTGAAAAGAAGCGAAGTGAAGCGTTGCCGAGACATGCCAGTGCGAAGTGTAATATCTTTAGGCCCAAAAGCTACTTTATTTTTAGAACTCGACAACAAAAATATACCCCTTAGATGCAACTAATGCATAGAAAAGAAGTGCAGCGAAGCGCTGTCGAAATTTGATAGAAGCATGGTGGGTGAAGCAGTTAGTCCCAAAAGCTTTGTTCTATTTTAGAGGTTTTACTAATGTATATTTTCAATTAGGAACAATTTTCGATTATTATGTCGATCGTAGTTAGATGTATGAAATTAGAACTAGAATGAAAAGTTCAGTGAAAGCACATTTCTACTATGGTGTAAATGAATTTATCAGATTAGATTCGTAGTATCTAATAATCGAATGTACGAGAAACTTCGTTACCCTTGTAATAAGTGTAAACTGAGGAGGTTTTGAAAAGCAGACACAGTTAATGTACATTTATATAAATCTGGTATTGTGTCAAATTATTATTTATGCAATCATCATGGAAAACTTGTTGCATTTACAGTAAATTTTGTAGTGTCAGAGGCTGATCTAGGTAGACGAATTCAATAGAAGATATGGTAGAGTATGTAGCACGATCAATGTTCCCTACTGTTTAAGTTGACGATGATGATGTCAATATCGACGAAAAACATAACGTGGAAGCGATTTTTTGGAATGATTTATTGAATTTTTCTAAGAGACTGTTGTGAGATGGTTGTTAAAGTGGAACCTGATTATCGATAACAGTTGGATGCATCACTATAAAATCAAAATTCAACCTTACAAAAGTTGGATTTACGACGGTTGTACAAGATGCAAAAAGACATATATCACCTAATAATCGGATGCGCGATAGTCAATACAAAGAGAAAACACTAATGTAGGCTTTTGGTTTTCCATACCAAAAGATAGATACTTGCATAAAAAGTTACATGCTATACTAGAAAGATAATATTAATTTTAGAAATTGCAAAATATGTGGTGAGAAAAGATATAAACCTAAAAAAGGAAGTTCCATACTAGAAAATGCATTATTCACCCATCACACCTAGACTACAAAGATTATATGTGTCCTCAGTCACTGTATGTCATATGCGATGGCATAGTGTGAGAACACCAAAAGATGGAACTTTGACACATCCGTTGGATAGAGAAACATGGAAACATTTTGATAGGATATATCCTACACTTGCTATAGAGAGATGTAACATCGGACTTGGTTTATGTATGGATGGTTTTACCCTTCTCTCAGTTTGATAGTAAATATTCTTGTTGGCATATTATTGTTTCTTATTATAATTTATCTCCGTAGATGTATGAAAAGTGAAAACTCTATATATGTGTTGACCCACTTTTTCGGTAGGCCGCCACGTTACATATTTTTGGCGATCGGAATGCTTAGGTCTTGGGAGCAAGCTTAGATGAGCTGAATATACATGGTTGAAGTAACAAAACTCTCGAAGACATGAATATTGGATGCTTGGAATCCGGTTCGGGCATCCTCACCACCCCACTTCACTCTGGATCGGCATATGCTCGGTTCGACTTTCCATATTTTCTTGATTCCGGATCGGCTTTCGGTTCGACTATGTCGAACCTGTTCAGATCGACTATGCCGATTCGGAGGAAGACACGATTAAAGTACATTCACCGCCTACTCCACTTCTTGGACATGGTCAAACCACTACTTCTATTATTCTGGAGATGCTGACACGTGTCTTGGTCGAACCGGATCTGTGTGAGACTATAAATACATAGTTTCTAGACTTTTCAAGGGATCAAACTCTTATTTTTCGGGTAAGCTCACGCAATGACATTGCTACTTCCATACTCAACTCCTTCTCTCTACATTCTTATATAAAAATCAACTGTGTTGTAATCATACAATATAATAAAAAATAGATTACACTAAGTGGACATAGGCCTGATTGCCGAACCACTATAAAATCTTGTGTGACTCTTAATTTTCTACATTTTATGATTTGCATTTTTGTGATTGGATAATTATGTGATTATTTGATTTTAAATGTTGTACTCAAAAAGACCAAATTTTGATTAAACAATATGTTTCTCACTATTACCGTTTATGGCCATAATGATCTAACACAAGACAACGTAGTTTATCTACAGCTATTAATCGAAGAGTTAAAAATACTTTGGGTTAAAGGAGTTGAAACATATGATATTTCAAAAAAAAATCGTTTGTTTGCTTCTTTGTTATGGACTATTATTGATTTTACTGCATATGGATGTTTTTAGGTTGGAGTACGGCTAGTCGTCTAGCTTGTCCTTATTGCATGGAAGAAACACGAGCATTTTCCTTACGATATGGAAGGAAATTTCTTGGTTTCATTGTCATTGGTGTTTTTTCCATATCAATCATACTCTTAGAAGGGAAAATTTTAAAGCTTACAGAGAAGAGAATATGCAAGCACCAAATATTTGGTCCAGCGAAGAAATATATGAAATTGTAAAGAACTATCCCAAGATACATGAAACAAGAGTACTTGCTGAAATTCCCGGCAAATACGACATTCGTAATTGGTCCAAACAAAGTATATTTTGGAAGCTATCTTATTGGAAAGATCTCCTGCTTTGACAAAATATTGATGTGATGCACACACACAAAAACCTGTTTGACAACGTGTTTAATTCAATTTTGAATGTTAAAGGAGAAATAAATGATGACTGGAATTCGAGATGTAACATAAAATACTTGTATAAATGTCCCGAACTTCATATGAAGCCCCAATGACAACAAAAAATCCAAAGCATATTATGACAATAGGCAAATAAAACTCATGCTAAAATGGATTGAAGGACTATAATGTCCCGATGAGATTTCTTCTAATTGTGTTTTATAAACATTAACGTAATTAATAATATTTAATCGAGATAGATTAATTAAATGTTTACTAATTAGGTGGTACACACACATATATATGATATAAATGTTATACTGTAATGGTTATGGATATTTGATAGGTAAAGTGTTTTAACTTGTGCATTATCTATACATTTGTATGGGTATTTGCTTAGTTAATAAAAATATCCATTTTCAAAAGAAAATTAAATATTATTTAGATCAAAACGATAACTTAAATCTATAAAAAAAATACACTATATGTGAAAACAATTAAGCAGAGAAATATTTTTTATTACAGAAAAATTAAGTGTTTTGTACATAGCTATATGTACATATTTATAGAAGGCCAATGGGCTAAAAGTAATAAAGAAGAACTGAACATTTGGGCTAGGCCCACTTATTGATGTAACGTAAAACATGGTATTATCTCGTGACTCTTCATACCCCCCCCCCCCCCGCGCAAACCATATCTTACGGATTAGGGTTTGATTAAAATGGCGGCTAGCATAGAGAGCTCCCAAATCATCTTTTACAATGGTCTTCTTCAATTGCGATGCTGTTCTCTCCATCTTTGGATTTTCTTTTCCAGGTTCTTGCTTTAGCTTGACTTTGAATTTCCCAATCTTTGTTATTAGCAGCTAATTTGATTTCTTCGACTTTATGACTGTTTCTATTGACAGATCCGCTGAGATTCTCATGTAATTTGGTTGAAGCTTCTACCTTCGTGACAGATTTGAAGTTAATGCTTTTAGATCTACTACTTTCGTCAGCTAGGGTTTGCTCTTTGCTTTCGCTGCTTTGTGATTTGAGGTTTGTGATTTCTGCTACACACAGTTTGTCTCTGAGCATCTCAAATCTAGGTCTTGACAGAGGTTTGGTTAGGATATCTGCGGTTTGGTAAGTAGAAGGTACGTGACTAACCTGAAGTTTCTCTTTTTGAACCAATTCTCGTACGAAGTAAATATCCAGTTCTAGATGCTTGGTTCTAGAGTGTAAAACAGGATTAGCTGTTAATGCTATAGCACTCATGTTATCACACCATATAGTTGCCTTTGCATTTGAATTAATCTTTAGTTCACTTAAAAGTGATTGAATCCACATGATTTCTGCTGTAGCACTTGCAATACTACGATATTCTGCTTCGGTACTCGACCTTGAAACAGTATTTTGTTTCTTTGTGCACCATGATATAGGATTTTTGCCTAAGTATACACAGTAACCACTTGTAGATTTTCTGTCATCGTAGTCATTTGCCCAGTCAGCGTCTGCATAGGCATGGATATTTAGATTGTTGCAAGACTTTAGGATTAAGCCCTGATTAATGGTGCCTTTTAAATATCTCAAAATCCTTTTTACAGCCTTCCAATGATCACTGAGAGGTTTTTGCATGAACTGACTTGCCTTATTTACACTATAGGATATATCTGGTCTGGTTATTGTTACATATTGTAGAGCACCAATGATACTTCTGTACAGTTTTTCATTGCATATTGGTTCATCTTTTTCCTTGCTTAAATGAGAGTTAGTTATCATTGGAGTAGGTAAAGGATTAGCCTTGTCCATGCTTGATCTTGCAAGAATTTCTTCGATGTATTTCTTCTGACTCAACTGAAGTTCATTGTTTTTCCTGATGACTTCAATTCCTAAAAAGTAGGACAGTTCCCCCAGGTCCTTAATAGAAAATTCATTGTTCAATTGATTTGTAATGGTTTTGATTTCAGATTCACAATTGCCTGTGATTATGAAATCATCCACATAGATCATCACATAGGTCACTGTTTCATTAGTAAATTTGGTAAATAGAGAATTGTCTGATCTTGTAGGGCTGTATCCAAACTTTGACAGAGTTGTTTTTAGTTTGTTAAACCATACACGTGGTGCCTGCTTTAGTCCATAGATTGCCTTGTTTAGTCTACACACCATTCTTTCACTTGTTTTCTCCTTGAGTCCTGGTGGTAACTCCATATAAACTTCCTCCTGCAATTCACCATTCAAGAAAGCATTATTAACATCAAGCTGCTTGATGGTCCAATTTCTATGCAAGGCTATAGTTAATATAATTCTGATTGTAGTAGGTTTCACAACAGGTAAGAATGTTTCACTGAAGTCAACTCCCCACTGTTGTGAATATCCTTTTGCCACTAGCCTAGCCTTGTATTTGGAAATTGTACCATCAGCATGTCTTTTGATTCTATATGTCCATCTACACCCAATAATATTTTTGTTTTTGGGTGGTTGAACAATTGACCAAGTTTGTTTTTTATTTAGAGCCTCTAGTTCTTCATTCATGGCTGATATCCACTTATCATTCAATTTAGCTTGTTGATAAGTGGATGGCTCAATTTCATTAAATTCAGTACAGAAAATTTTTGGTTTGAATATACCACTTTTTGCCCTTGTCACCATATGATGTTGATTTTTAGTTTGAGCTTCTTCTCTGATTTCTTCTGGCTGAGTGCTTTCATTGTCATTGTTTTCATCTTGCGTCACACTATTGTGTGGAGAGTTATCACTTTTGTCATTTGCACTTTCTTCATCTTCATTCATGACCTCTGCTCTTGAGTTTGAATGTTGAGGTGTACTAGTAGTGCGTGTGTTTTGAGTATGTTTTGTGCCATTTTTAAAATGTTGTACATGCACAGTTTCATTAATTTGTTCAGGAAAAACTGGGACAAAAACTCTTGGGTTATAAATTTTTCTTGTAGTCTTGCATGTGTTATTTTTAAATGGAAACACTTTCTCATTAAATATGACATGTCTGGATATATAAATTCTTCCATTGTCACTCAGACACCTGTAACCTTTATGATTTGTAGAATAGCCAAGAAAAGTACATGGAATTGATCTATAATCAAGTTTATGCTTGTTAAATGGTCTGATATGAGGGAAACACAAACATCCAAATACTTTTAACTCCTTATAATTGGGCTTGATTTTATTCAACACTTCAGCAGGACATTTTAAATCAAGCACCTTTGTAGGTAATCTATTGATAAGGTGTATAGCCGTTGCAAATGCATCAGGCCAGAATTTTAAAGGCATTGATGCATGTGCTAGCAGTGTAAGTCCAGTCTCAACAATATGTCTGTGTTTCCTCTCAATTAACCCATTTTGTTCAGAAGTATGAGGACATGTTAGTCTATGAGCTATACCTTTTTTGCAAAAGTAATTCTTCAATGGTAAAAATTCCTTACCACCGTCACTTTGCACAATCTTGACCTTGTGACCTAGCTGATTCTCAACACTAGATATAAACTGCACTACTATGTTACGAGTGTCTGATTTTGATTTCATAAAATAAATCCAAACATGTCTTGAATAAGCACCAATGAATGAAATATAGTAATTGTACCCATAATCAGTATTAATTGGTGCTGGACCCCAAAGATCAGTAGCAATTAATTCTAGTGGATTTAAATATTTAGTTTCAGAATTTGGGAATGATAGTTTGTGACTTTTCCCCATTTGACAGTAAGTACACACATAATCATTTGGCATATCAACAGAGATATTATTGTTAACTAGAATTTCTTTCATAATTTTTGAACTTGGGTGTCCAAGTTTGTAATGCCACAAATCAAATAACATGTGTTCATTGCTACTGTCTAATTCAGTCACATTACAACAATTGCCTTTAGACTCAGAATTTCTGATGTTTCCGGAATCAAACTTGTATAGACCATTTTGTTCTCTACCCTGCAATAAAATGTTCTTAGTTAGCATGTCCCTAACTACACAGTGATTTGGGTAGAATTCAAATGACACTCTATTGTCTTTGGCACACTGTGACACACTGATTAAGTTTTTCCTAATGTGTGGTGCACATAGTAAATTGTTTAAATAAATCTGTTTGGCACCCTTAATTCTAGCATGCCCAGTGTGTGATATGATTATTGAATTACCATTACCCATAACTAAAGATTTTTTACCTTTGTATTCTCGATTGCCAAGATTCAGATTACTTAGGTTGTTGGTAACATGATGTGTAGCCCCTGAATCTGGATACCATGATTCGTCTTGAATGTCATCTACAGTAGCAGAATTTGAAGCAGTTTCCTGATTGTTTTTAGCATCTGCTTGACTGTTTACCAAATTAGCCGTAGGGTTGCTATTCTTATTGCTGTTATTTCCTTGTTGATTGATGTTAAAGCTATTATCAAATCTGAAATAACACTTGTTAGCCGTGTGTCCAATCCTGTCACAAATCTGGCACTTGGGTCTGTTGTTAGAATTCCATCTTCCAGCTCTGCCTCTTCCTCGGTTTGACTGACCTCCTCTTTGGTAAGTGCTTTGATTTCTTGAATTATTCTGTAGGTTCTTGTTTTTTCCTGTAGTGATGTAGTTAATTGAGGGGTCTGAAATCTGTTCTTTTCTTTGCAACAACCTGCCTTCATGAGCTAGTAACATAGAGTGCACGCTTTGTAGTGAGGGTGTGGGTTCAATTGATGTTATAAATGCAACTACTGCTTCATATTCATCCTCTAACCCTCCAACTATGTAAAGAACTTGTTCTTTATCTTCAATTTTGTTGCCAGTGCAAGCAAGTTGATCACATAGATTTTTTATCTTCATCAGGTATTCATTCATATTGGAATTCTCCTTTTTTATGCTTTGTAGTTGCTTCTTGTAGTTTAACACCCTTGCTGATGACTGACTAGTAAAAGATCTCTCTAAGGCAGTCCATATATCATGTGATGTCTTAACACCAATTAGTTGTGGCATTATTGATGAACTTACCGTTGACATTAGCCATGCACTCACTAGATTATCTTGTCTTTGATATGATGCATGTTCTTGATTGGGAATTAAGTTGTTATCAACCCCTCTGATATATTTTGCTGGAACAATTTGAGATCCATAGAGATAGTCTTCAAAACCATAACCCTTTGCTGCTGTTTCTACTTGCAGTTTCCATAGAAGATAATTTGATTCGTCCAATTGAATCGAGATTATATTGCTCTGCGGCTTGATGATGGATTTAATAAGATCTTCAGTGCTTGCAGCACTGGTCTGATTTGATCTGGCTGATGATCTAGGAGAATTTGGTGGATTTGTCTCAACCATGATTCTCAAAGTGCAGAAAGCAGTAGTAAAATCAGGAGTACTACTATAAAAACAGGTAAGATTCTTTTGAACTCGCTTTCTTGAATTGAGATCTTCTACAAGATTTCTTTGAATTGAATTTAATAGCAACCAGAATTGCTAAGATGAAGATTCTGTAAGAGTGTTTATACACTGAGTTTCTGATTAGCAATCTAGGACGGCTATTGGATTCAGATGAATTGATATCTTCGGAATTTCTTGATCGATATTGAGTTCTTGAGAAGTTTTTACCGCTAAGCTGTGATTTTAAAAACTGATGCAGCCACTGAGAATAGGCAAGGCACAGTTTTAAGGTCACAGCCTCAACCTTCAAATGATAAGATGAAATCTTGGATGAAGGGCATCCAAATGATGAAATTTTTCTGATGGATGATCTATCTTTTGATAGATTCGTAGAGACACAAAATGTAGGATCAACTGTAGATGCTGTTAGCACTTTAATGGCTCTGATACCATGAAAACAATTAAGCAGAGAAATATTTTTTATTACAGAAAAATTAAGTGTTTTGTACATAGCTATATGTACATATTTACAGAAGGCCAATGGGCTAAAAGTAATAAAGAAGAACTGAACATTTGGGCTAGGCCCACTTATTGATGTAACGTAAAACATGGTATTATCTCGTGACTCTTCATAATATGAATAAAAAAAACTATACGTAATAGGTTTATATTCCAAAATTAATTATTTGAATTTGAAATTAATTTTATATTATAATATATATTGAAGTATTTAAAGATATCATCTCATCCAAACAACTTGGTATCATGCTTAAGAGATGGCTAGATTGGTTATCCTTTGTGATTTTCCTGTGAAATTGAAGAATTACTAGTTCATCTAATTATATGGGGTATACCGTATACCAATGTGAGATCTAACAATTTATGCATCATATTCTCTATCCATCTTCTTATGTTGAAAGTTATATGACAAACATTTGGTGCTCTAGGCGTTAACTGAAAATTCGGTTACTTTAAACTTAGAAGGTGGCGACAACTATGTAGAAAATGGAGAAGAACGTGGTGTTTATGCGCAAAAACTGTGGAGAGAGTGCAGATTTGGCCAACTGGAAAATGTGGTCAATAGTTATGAACAATATGTGGAAGCTACAACGGAATGGAGCAATTTCTTTGTGACTTGAAGTGCAGCATGATACTTGTGGATTTCAAGTTGTCAACCTCATCATGGGTCCTTTTATTTTATTTTATGTACTTAGAATAGTGTTCTTTCTGTTTTATGTATATTTGCTTTAGCTGTATTCGGGTTGGTATACTAATCTTATTACGTACTTTTTGTAAGTTAATAAAAGCGTACCAATTTCAATAAAAAAAAGTATTTAAACGTTAAAATATCATTAAGATTTTTTATACAAAATATTAAATACAAAATTATATTTTTGAAAATAACTTTATTTAGTTTTACTAATTTTTGATTAGAAGAATAATTTTGATAAACATTTAAACATAAAAAATCAAATTTTTCTATGAGCATTATTAAATGCGTGAGTATGTATTATATATATATATATATATATATATATATATATATTATTAAAATATGTACATATATGTATGGGTACAAATATGAGCTAGAATCAACTGCCCCATTTATTTAAAATCATTTATAATTCTTTGATATTAGTTATAAGTTTATATTTGAATATTTTGTCTATGTGACAGGTGAAAGAAAGAATATATCTTTAATAATTTGTTGCAATATCTTTGACGTTATACTTTTTCTGCCTAAACATAAACTATAGGAAGTGCCCTTGTCTAACTGACTTTGTCTGTGTTTCTCTTAATTCGACCTTCCAAATCAAAGTTTTCGTTCGCCCGAATCCAGACCAAACCTTAATTTCCTCGCAGCCATGTCTTCCGCATATCCTTTCGCCTTTTCAATTCCATATATTTTCTTCATGTTCTTCCTCTTTCTCACGCAATCTTGATATTTCAAAGACTCAACTATTTTTATCCAAACCTCAAATTCACTTCCTTTCCTTCAAAAACGATCCAGGTAAATTTTTACCTAAATCAGAAGCAAGTTCGTCTTTCTACGTTGTCGCGCCTTCCTCCGTCTCACCTGATGTGCCTTACAATAAGCAACAGCGATCTACTAGAAGAAGATTTAGTACCTATCATGAAGGCGAAAGTGAGGCCAATGGAGGCGCCTCTTTCCTACACCGAAGGATTCACACAAGCTTAAATTCATAATATGAAACTGCCTCTTCACGGTACCGATTTTCTCTATTTTTTAGTTATTTATGCATTTAGGATAATGGTTTAATTATCAAAAATAACTTTAATTCCAATGTCGTTCCACTTCCAGATGGAATCGTAGAGTTTGCCATCTCTCTAATCGATCGTTGATTTGTCTATAATTTCTTTTGTTTTCTCACCGAATTTCTAAATTCCTTTTGGAATTGTGATGATTGGTAGCTAATAACTGATTATGCTAATTTCTTGGAATCGATCAGCTGGGCAATAATAATAAAGTTGCAATAATAATAAATGCCCTAGGCAATAGGGAAGAAGCAAACTATGTCTGACTGGAAGAATTGGTGCCAAAAAATTAGTCTCCAAGTGAGGTAAACCAATGCTTCAATTACTGGCCCGATGGAGTTGTATATATTGTTAATATGGATATGGGGCAGTGGATATGTGATATTTTGATGTTGCAAGTTTTAATGGTATGATATGAAGTGGATCAGAAACCTGATGATAGATGATGCTTCAATATTGGAGCAGGTGAGGTTCATTTGATACCCAATGTTTATGTATTACACTGGAAAGTAGGTGATGCAACAAGATAGAGTAGAAAACAAGTTGACAGCTATTAGTGGAAGATGCATTGTGTTGTTGCCTTGAATTGGAAGACATATGATGGACCTTAACGATGCGATTGAGGGAAATCTGATACCGGCGCATTGAGTTTAGCACGTGATCTAATGTAGACTGTTGGAGAAATGATGTTGGCCATTATTAATGGGGAAATGATGCAGGTGTAGTGTGTTATCATTTGAGGTGGGAAGGCGAGCACTGATATGCAGTTGTATAGTCCAAGAATAAATAAGCTAGCCTTAGCAGAGGAGGTGAACTGCTTTGATTTGCTGATGAATTGATGGCCTTGGAAAAATTAATGGTTGCACAATTATATGTATATATTCTAACTATATCCATTGATATGGCACAATTATAAATTTATATGGTTACCAGTTTGTTAAATTTGGGGTGATTTATGAATTAAGTTGATGATTATAGTGATTGCACCAAACTTACGGTTTTTATAATTTAATGCTGACAGTTTATTTAGCTTAACAACAACCCAAAAATGTAAGTTGATGCCTGACTATTGCGCAACATAAGTTTGAGCTTAGGAGAGCGGTTATTATGGATCCTCATAACTAGACCAGTCAAACTCTACCCTAACCCATTAACCCTAACTTTAAAAGGATTGGGTTTGACCCATTTAAAAATTTAATTTATTTGACACGATCCATGTATGAATTACATTAAACGGTTCTCCTTGCATGCAATCCGTGTAAACCGCATAATCCATTTACCCTACGTCATTTCGCATTCAGCAAAAAAAAAAAAAAAAAAAAAAACGTAACCCTAGTTTTAATTCTCCTCCGAATTCTTTCCCAAATCGCACCAGATTTTCAGAGTTCCATGAAGAGAGGCGCAAGATTTATCGTCGTTCCTTCCCAATATTTGAATGCAGAGTCATCTTTTCTTCTGAAATGATCGACAAATATCAGGTAACTTAAATTTTTTGTTGTAGTTTCTAATTCTCGTTGTAATACCCACCATAAAATAGAATTTGATTTTAGATTTTACTAAGCCCTATTCAATTTGAACAAAAACGAAACCTAACATGTCTAAAAAAAAGACGAAATCACTAAAAATACAGCGACCAGCGAGGTTTTCGGATTGATTTTGGGCACGGAAGTCGAACTAAATTCTATTTATAACACAACAAAGGTGCTAAGCCACAAATACAAGTTTGCGGATTGATTTACTGCGCATTCATCTTTCTGTATAGTCGTACTGGCCATGTACCTAACATTTACTTCTATTAAATGATAATGAAAACAGTTGAATTATTTATGTTGGCAGGAAAGAGTCAAATGCAAGTGGAGAAGATAACCAGAACCAGTTGAATTATTTATCAGAAGAAAAAACTAGCATTAAAGAGAAGCTATTTGATTTAGTGGAGGTCTCTTAAGCTCTTTCTACAACCAGTATGTTTTCTACACTATTTGAGGACTTCTTCATATGTACTGCCACACTTCAGTCTCCCTAGGGAGCCAAATTCTTGTACGATATGTTATTTATACAAATTCACACAATTTATTTTATTTTCAAACAAAAAACTTTTGATGACAGCCCTTAGGACTTATATGCATAATTAGGTTCAGTGTAAGAGAAGTCACAGTAAAATAATGAAGGCTAACAACATACAAATAAAATACAACATACATAAATTAAATAGGACGGTAGGTGTCAAAAGCACATTACATGAAAACTAGGCAGATTGTTTTCATGGCCCAATTGTACACATGTTCATGCAGTCGATAAAGACGTCCAATGAAATTCCACTAATCGCTTATAAAACAGCTTGACTTGTTAACGGATCACATGAGAACACGTCGGGAGAACACAACTGTCTGTTGTAGGAAGGGCTGCATATGTAAAATCAAAATTGTGCTTACTTTTATCTGATTTTACCTTTTAATTATCACGTGTGTCATTTTATAAGTCCAAATGATAGATCTGTTAGTTGTATCACACACATATAATTAACTGTTAAACAGTGACAGACACATGCCTATGTTTACCATAAGAACGTTGCACATATTTTTAGTCTGAAAGACGACTTTCCCATAGTGCCTTGTGAATGTTATACAGATGGGCCGGAGATGGCATGTGCAAGGCCATATCAGTTGGCTCTCTTGTGCTGCATATACTTAATTCTTTGTATAGAAAATGTTAAAGTCACCTATTATTTTGGTTCATTTTCATCTATTATTTTGTTTCATTTTTCATCTATAAACTCAAATTAGAAAAAGCAAGTATGAAACATGATGAGCCAAATCGCATCTATACTCATAGTGCAAAACATATGCAAAAGTAAAAAAGAATACCAAATTTGGCTACGTTATGTGTTTGCTTTCACTTAAATAACTGGAATGGTGTACACTTGAGAGTGTAAAATGATAGATAAAATTGTTATCTTTAAGTAACTAAGCTATCTTACATGTGAAATGCAGGGGCTGTTGTTGATAGTTGATATGCTGCTAACTGGACCTGCAGGTGGTGCATCTATCCAATGGGGTATCTTCAGATTTCTTGCATTATAATTAGTTTAGGCTTTCGGTTTCTTCATTCTGTGCACTGCATAGTCTAATTTCTAGAAGTCTCATTTCTTTTTCTTTTTCTTTCACTTTTGTTATAACAGTGGGTATACTGAATATACCATTAGCCTGTTTTTTGTTTGCCAAATGAACTACAGTCTGATTGACAAATTACTAAATGAAATAACCATCTTTGTTAGCAACAGTACGTTAGTTAGCTATATGCCTTGTTTGTTTATGTAATGTAATGACATAAACAATAAATGGTTTGGACGTGTTTGTATGATTTTTTTTTATGCTTATATCATATATTTACAATATTAAGCAAGTACAAACTTAAATGCTAATTAAATGCATAAGATTCAGGGCATTCCACGGTTAATGATAGTGCTTACAGTTTAAAAAAAAAAATCATGCATATATAGAAGACTATTTTTGTTTCATTTTATGGCAAAATTAACTTGCATGTGCCTTTTTCCATGCGACAAATCTAGGACCAGAATTGAATTGTCATTTTGGAAGGCTGTCTGGAACAGTAGCTCGTTATTCATACTATGCTACAAATAAGAACATCCGTGGTTTGGAAAGAGAGTATTGATTATTGTTACTATTGCATTTAACAATGATCCCAAGGCTTATTCCCATAACAATTTAAGTGACACCAACAATTTCTTTTCTACCCATTTAATTTTAATATCTTGTGTTTCAAGCAGGATCATTTTTGACGTTCAAACTAAAATTTTCAAATTACATATATATTTCTTTTTCATTTAATAGTTATTTTTGTTAATTGTTTCTTTGATCAACTCGGTATTTTACAATGACTATAAAATTCATTGACTCTCTAGTCTCCACTACAAGCTCCTATAAACAAGGTTGAACAATGGACCATCTCTGGAAAAATAAAATGGACTATAGTTTGAGAATCCATAACTTGTTTGGCTATTTGTTGAACCAAACTTTATGGCACTGCTCAATATTTCGATGGGGAATAACATGGACTGTCTCTAAAAATATATGATATATAATTAAATTTCTGTAGGAGATTGAGCAACACCTGATTTTTAGTCAAATTGCTCTCGGTGGGATATATAATCAAATTTATGTAAGAGATAAATTTACAGAGTATTTCCATTCATAATGGGCCAGTTTTGCTATTCTGCAGTAGTACTTCCAACAGTAGAAATTGTGTTTTCTTTTTCCTTTGGTTGTAGCGGAAGGCGAACCTTAAGTTTGCCTTTAGCCTTGTCTTCATCATTAACCATTATCTCATTTTCAACTTAATTTGTGCATGTTTCGATAGTGTGTCTGAACACCATACAACCTAGGGCTGTCAATGGGTCGTATCGGGTCGGATCAAGTCGGGTTTGGGTTGATTTATAAACGGGTCGGGTCAACCCGTTTATTAAACGGGTCATATTTTCCCAAACCTAACCCGACCCGTTTATAAACGGGTTGACTCGACCCGACCCGCGTAACCCGTTTTACAAAATGGGTCGTGTCGTGTCGTGTCGTGTTGGGTCGAGTTTACCCGTATGACCCATTAATAGATATTGCCTACTAATATAAGCAACAAAAGAGCCAAATCACCAACATGCACACCGTTATATAATCACCAACATGCAACAAGTTGCAAAATCACCAACAGACAATACATACATAAAGCATGAAATCTTCGTATCCAAAAATCCTTTTCTATACATAAGTATATATTCTCATACTACATAAATTAAAGACTACCAATATGGAAGAGATACAGTTGTTATAAGTAAAATATAACTATTAACATACAAGAATAAATTAGTAAAATATAACAGCTTACATATACGAGCATACTGATTACTGCATACATAAAAGATTTACATTAACAATATACATAAAAGACTAATAGTATGGAAGAGATACAACATATAATTGGGTTTGGCGTGTCAAAATCGGGTTAGCAGGTCAACCCTAAACCCACCCGTTTATAAATGGGTCAAATTCGGGTTGACCTGAAAATGACCCGCTAACTAAACGGGTCGGGTTAACCTGCTAATTTCCGTGCGGGTTTCGGGTCGGGTCACGGGTCGTGTAGGAAATTGACAGCCCTAATACAACCTATACATGTATCAATGTTTCGATAGTGTGCAGGAACATATTACATCACTTATGAACAAACTTATATTATTATACAATGTTGATTCATAAGCTTATTGTTTGTTTTGTTTCAGGATTACACACAAGTATATTCTCAAGGGCTTTTGAAGACTAAAACTGCTTAATTGTTGCTGAATATTCAAATATATTGTAGTTTTATGAGTGCTGCTCCTGTTTTTGTAGTGTTTGGATCTTGGTTGCTTTGATATGCTGTTTTATCCAGTTATGGAGTTTCTAATTTAAATTGTGTCATGTTGAATCCTTTAGTTTCAGTGTAGTAATCTGTAATTCCATTATGTTGGCATGACCTTCAAATATTTTTTGGTTTTTGCAATCAACGGTATAGTTTTTTATTTTTTGATTTAGTTTTTCATTTTTTTTATGTATGATTGATTAATGTATTATGTTGTTTTTTATTTTTTGTTGCAGGTTTTTGCTTTATTATGTATTAATAATGATATAAATGTGCAGTTTTTATTGGCAGAATTTTTAAATGGGTCGGGTTGGATCAACCCTTTTATTAAATGGGTCGGGTCGGGTCAAACCGTTTATTAAATGGGTCGGGATGGGTCAACCCGTTTATTAAACGGATCAAATGGGTTGGGTTTGTTTATGTCTCGAATGGATTGGGTCAAATTCTATCTGATCCATTTATGATCCGACCCATTTGACAGGTCTAGATAACCTAGAAATTATTGATAGAATACCTTTCTTCATCTGTGTAGCCCACATACTTTGCTTAGTGATTAAATTCCAATTTAGCTTAATACTAGCTATAGCTCTTAAGTCTGACAATCTTGTAAGACCAATTCCACCTTCTTTTATGACCTGCGTACTATTAGAATTTTATGGTTTGTCTCTCCAAAAGAAATTAGAGGATAAGCCCTCTGTTTATCTTATAATTGATGAAGGGAGATGGTAGATTAATAACCAGTACAACACGATAGAAGTAATAGCTCTTAGTATTAATTGCATGCATCATGCAGCTAGGGCTAATTAGTTGTCGCAGTTCTGTAATTTTTGTATTACTCATTGTAACAGAGGTAAGTAGTTTGCAGCACTGAATTGTCAAATGAAAGAGGTAAGTAGTAGGCGGATGGCAGCAGCAAAACACTGCCAGAAACCAACACCAAACCACCATAGCAACGCTATGTTATCTTCGTGGATGGTAGATGGTAGGAAGAGACAACATTATGACTAAACCCATTAAAAAGTCTCATGAAAAACCAAATCGTAATCCTAAAGATAAAACTCAATACAAAACCGATTACCATAAAACTAAAATCACTAGTCGACTCGACACACCATCGCGTCCTCCACACATCATCAGATTCAAACAAATGGGCAGAATAACCAACATCGCACCATCAGACACTGTCTAAAGACCCCAAAAACAAGACGTTAAAACAAAAACTCAAAAACACCAAGTGTGTCAAGCAAAGCTCATGCCACAGTCGGATCCGACCTCAAGAGGAGGGGATGCAGCTCGCTATTTCGGTGGACTAAGTTTAAGTTGTAGATCGTCAGAATTGGGGCTTTGAAACAGAGTTAGGGCAGAGTTGCGGATAGTTAGACCAAATGTACAAAGGAGATAATGGGATGGAGACTGATGGGGACATACAGTGACTAGAGGTTTGTAGCCATATTAATGGAGCGGATCGTGTTGGAAAGAAGATTTGAAAAAGCGAGGGACCTTGAGAGAAGCACAAGCAACTCGAGACGCAATACTGGGGAAAGTTACGTATAGAGACGAAAGTTGTGAGAGCGATGATGGTTCAAGAGGATTAGAAGAGAAAAAGATGGGTGGCGTCGGTTTTTCTGAGAGCTGATTGGTTGGACATAGATGGCGCAAAAAGGTGTAATTCATGAGATTTAACAAATAACTTGATACACGAATTCATTTTTCTAACCAATAATAGAAAAGAAGATTCACACTTTAAAATCATAAGATATTGCAATATTAAAATAAAACATGATTTTAACATAAAAATATACGTGTATATCATTTTATTTTGAATGTCAAAACTTGTAAATAAATAACTCACGTTTGAAGCGTGTGCCGTAACTTTATTTAAATCGGGACTTGTGGTTAATACCAAGGGTTACAAAATAGTATTAAATAAAGGAGGCTATTAATCATAGCTTTATGTACATATATATATATATATATATATATATATATATATATATATATATATATATATATATATATATATTAAATGATTAAAAAAATTTATGTAAATTTTATTTTGGATTCTAAAACAAATAAAAAACAATAGCTTGTAAATATATTTTCAAATGATGTTGCATATATACACAAATTTCATATATACGTACATGCATATACATATACACATTTCATGATTTCAACACACACACACACACACACACACACACACACACACACATATATATATATATATATATATATGTTTGAAAATTGGTTCGCTTTATTTATAACCAATAATGTATGCCTCATTAAAACCTTGCATCCCCCCACTACAACAAAAACATCCTATTACAACGCTCTTTTTACAACGGGCACTAGCTGCCCGTTGTGATAGAAAGCTATTACAACAGCCATTTCTGGACCGTTGTAATAAATATCTTGTAAAACGCCCTTTTTACAACAGGTGAGGTCTGTCCGTTGTAATAGAGGTCTATTACAACTATCATTTCAGGACCGTTGTAATAGATATCAATTTTACAACGTTTACAAAATGTCCGTTGTAATAGACGCCTATTTTACAACGGTCACAAAATGCCCCTTGTAAAATGTGCCAATTTTACAACGGGTAATGCCCGTTGTAATAGATGCCAAATTTAAAAACGATCATAAAATACTCATTTTAACCGAAACTAATTTTACAATGATCATAAAATGGCCATTGTAATAAATGTCTATTACCAATTTTTGACAATCAATAATTAATAATTACAATACTTTCTTAAAATTAATATTAATTATTTTTTATTATTCAATAATTAATCATTAATAAAATTATATTAGTCAATGTTAGTAATTACTAACTATAATATTATATTACTAATTACTAATCATTGATAATATTGTATTATTTATTAATATTTAATAATTAATCTTTAATAATATTGTACTAATCATTTATAACTTATAATAATTAATGATTATAAATAAATAATCACTAACTACTAATTATTATATATAATCAGTATTCCTACAAGCTTAATTTTACTTTTGAACTATTAGTAAGTAATATCGAGTAATTAATATTAAATATATAATAATCTATGATTAACAATAAATATTAATAATTTTTTATTAATAATATTACCATTAAAAATTAAAAATTAATGTTGAAAATTTAAAATCAATAATGCATACATATTAATTGTTAACAGTTAATAATTAACATTAAATTATAATTGATAAATATTAATTAACATTTAATAATTAAATTTTACTAATTAATAATTACGATTAAATAATTAATTTTCACGATTTGAGTTTTAACCTAGTGAGTGTCGGTTTGAGCTTTAAGCGAGTGATGTGTAAGAGTTATAGCGATCGTTTGCATTATTGGTAGAAATTATGCAAGTGATATTACTGACTATAAATTAGTTTTCACTATTAGATGTTTTAACGGTTTTTCTATGAAACAACACTTCTGCAGAACGAATAATTATGCGTGTGGTTATTTTGAAGAAAATTTGTGTACATTTTATTAGCTTTCTGAATTTGTTCTCAAAATTTTAAGTCATTTTAGAAAGAAGGGTAATAGCAAACGCTTGAAGACACAATGAGGCCCAACTAGAAAATTAGGTCAAAAGAACGTTGCAGGGCTTAATTAATGCCCAAATCCTATTAGTTAAATTTGAGAAGCCTGCTAACCCTAGCTTTCCTTTCACCAGCCGCCATCAACTATTATCCAACTAACATTAGCCGTGCCTACTGAACATCAGAGAAATCCGTATAGAAAAACAACAGCGCTCTCTCCTAATCTAAAATGATAAGCAATGACTCCCAAATTGATTTTAGGGAGCTCTTCCTAGCAAGGAACGGTTGAGAGGGGTGGCGCCCAAATCGATTTTAGCGTGCGCTTCCCAGGAAGCCACGGCTGTGAGGGGAGCAATGGGAAGGGACAGCGCCGTTTGTGTATGTTGGAGATCTAGCGGAACGCGCCCGATGAGGGTTTGGGGGAAGTCATGGTCGCAAGTCGGATTTCGGTCAGTTTTCCCTTTTCTTAGTATCTAATTTTAAATTAAGATTAGACACATGTGAAACCTTCTTGCTTAAATCGGCTAAGTCTGATTCTAGTATGCCACAAAACACACATCTAAATAGATCAAACTTTTAGGAAATATCACTAAAATAAAACAGAATATTATTACCTGAATGTTTCATTATAAGTCGAAATACCAGCTTTATCCGTTAACAAGCATACATATTCTGTATTTTGAACATTGTTCTATTTGCAAGTTATATATCACACTGAACATAATCCCATTTGTAGCAGTCTCTGATTGAGTTTGTCATCCAATTTGGAAATGATTGATGAAAAGGATTATTCGCGAATGAGTACTTGAATGCAACAAATGACGGTCGGTCTTCCTCATTGCATGTTAGGGCGTTTATACAAACCAATTTTTTTTACTAATGTGATTATAACGATAACGTAGTTGCCCATTTTAAGGATTAATGGTGAATTACATCCTTGGTTGTAGATTGGCCCAACTTTTATAAGCAACTATGTGGGTGGGGGTACATATAATTTAATGAGCATGCATAGTTTATGAATGGAAATGGCTGCCTTCTTTGATCTTTTCTCCGTCGATGAGTTGTATTGTTATTCTATCAACTATCTGGGTGAGGGTACATTATATTTTCTTATATAAATGGAATACGCTATTTCAAGAAACATTATATACTCTATCAACTGAAACGATTTTGTAACTAGTCCTAGATATTTCCTAGATATTTGACCTTGAATGGAGTAATTCACATAGGCTTGAAATCTCATAGTTTACTACTTAATAATGAAATGTGAGTCAAAGTTGCTGACTTTTGGCAATTATTGCCTTAAAACTTTGTGTCAGGCTTTGAAAGGAAACATGTGAACTTATATATGAGTGGCCTGATATCAATTGAATAGATGTATATAGTTTTATAGTTGTTTTATGGGAATTCATTAATGCTTCTATTGCTTTTCAGGGAATGACAAACTGCTTGTGCTTCTTCTGAGAAGGTGCGGTTTATGTTTCTTCATTTATTTAGCAAGTATTTACTCTTGGTAACTATATTTGGCAACCACAAGAAAAGGTTTTCTTTCTTCTATAGTTCTATTCAAACTGGTTATTGATTTAGAAACTGGCTGTTAATGACACAATGTTAATATTAATAGTGAAGCATTAAAATACAACAATACAATCACACAATACAACGTTTACTAGGATGACATTGATATACAACTGTAGTGAAAGCATACATAAGACAATAACTGACATGCTAAGGTACTACATCCATAAGTTTGATCAACTTCTTTATTAATTTGATAGCTATGTGACCAGTAATTGAGCTTCCAATGGGATGGCTCGTTCATTGAAAGAATTAAAATATTGAGGAAGATAATTGTTGTTTTCATTGATGTCATGTGCAAATTTTTGCTCAGCCTCGATAAATTTAGCATAATAATCTTCATTGCTAGACGAAATAGAAAACAAAGACGATTTTTAAGATGAACCAGCTCCACAATTCATTGCAGAAAGCTACACAATATTTTGAATATACAAATTAAAATAAATAAGTTAAAGACAACATAAAATTATTTTCGTTCGTAGATATTTTTAGGAAGTTAAAACAACATAAAATCATTTTAATGCAAGTCATAATTTCTGTTGTTGGTTTCTAAAAAGCTCCGCTCAGGTAAATAAATAGACAATTGAATTGGTAAACAAATATTTAATAAATTAATAACAAATAAATGAAAGAGTAGGTAAATCATTAGTGCTTGCAGTGCGTATTATATATTAAGGTAACAACGTTGTATATTCCTGATAACCCATTCATATCCCTAGCAGACAATGTGATATAGAACAAAGTTAGTACATCATTTTGTGATAATCCACGATTAACTAACATGAATATGGTAATATAAATCATGTTAATGCCCCCCCCCTTTTTGTATTCAGGCATCACTATAGCTGAGTACGGACATGGGATATAATGTAAGCATGATGGCTGATTCTACCTCACGTTGGGCAGAGGCACTGCGTGAAATATCAGGATGATTGGTCAGTCCTTTATTACAATGTATTTTTGTTCATTTACTTAATTGGAGTATTACATGAAATACTTATTTACTAGCACGTAATATGCTGTTTGCAAATATGTTTCATTTACACATTACAATTTCGGTACTGCTTCTATACTATCGATAAGACCCTTTGTAGCCTTTTTACATGAAACCGTTGGATTTGTCAAATCCGAGGTTAGATTTAATTTAATTATTCAATATACTCTGTCATCCTTTGTTGTTTTTCCTCTCTTACATCACATTGTAATTCAGTCATTTATTCAATAAATCTGATGGTCCATATGAACAACCTACAAAAGGGATAAATTTATGTAATTTTTGGAATGGATAATGATTCTAAGTTCAAGTTACTTGTCAAAGACTAATCTAACAGAAAAATAAATGTTAAAACTCTTTAAATTAGTCAATACCATGTCTTCTTTCATATGTAATTTCTGCACATTCTGATTTAAATACTCATGCTATACTAATTTTTGCAGAATATCTAAACAATAGATGATCATTATTATTTTAACTTGCAACCTTAATCACTTCAAGTTCGAAACTTGTGCTTTTATGTTTGAGCAATCAATGGGCATACATAATAATAATAACATATAGCACCTGTTTACTTATTTTTTGATTCACTATCCTAGGCTGAAATGCCAGCACACAGTGGCTACCCTGCATATCTTGCTGCACGTCTAGCTTCCTTTTATGAACGTGCAGGTAAAGTAAAATGCCTTGGTGGACCGGATCATACTGGTAATGCTACTATTGTTGGTATTTATTAGTTTTGCAGTCGTGTTACAATAACAAAACAATCTGCATTTCAATGTTAATCCTCAACTGCATATGTTTACATTGCTTTAACCCAATATTACTACATATAGATTGAGTTTGATACACACACGCACAGGTGAACTTGAATTTAAGTGACAAAGTACAAAGTGGAGGCATCATATACTATAATTTCTGAATGTATCAAAACTGCAATGTATTTATTGAAAATAAGTAGTTTTTGTAGATTAGTTTCATACTTAAAACATGTTGTCATCAAAGGAACGTTGCGGCGTTGAAACATACGTTTCATTCGACCTTTGATAGCTAAAAATATGTATATGTGGTTGTTAATGGTGATTGGAAAAGCAGACATAAACCGATCATCTCTCATAAATACATAAACTTATCATCTCTCATACTTTCCAACTCTCTACAGTAGCCACTTTGGCATCAAAACCTGCACTGTAATTTCCACAAACACTCGGCAAAGACCGCTTACCCACCAGCTTATTGCTTTTATTTTATTCTTGATAGGTACGACTGGACAAAATCAAGAGCAAGAAGTCAAATATTTAAAATAGAGTGAAGCATCTTGTTTATTAGCTATTTGTGTATTTAACTAAGGTGAATTTGGAGAAGGTTAATTGAGGTTTCAGGTATTTCATGTTTCTATTTCTCAGAACATTCACTTATACAAACTTTATTCCAAGTTTTAATGTATGTTGCCTTGCTCAATGCACATTTTTTAATATGTTTGTTCTTCTTCATCCAGTTCTTTTAATGCGCATTTTGGATCAATCACCGAAGACGAAGACATTGAGCATGAGAGGGTGTGAGTGAGTGTAATCAAGTGTATGTAGTGAAATAATATTTGTACAAATGAGTATTTTCATATTTTGTATAGTAATTGTGTAATAGAAAGAAATAAAACCATGTATTGTTCAAGTGTGTAATAAAATATTTATATTAAAATAAGAAATTTTGAGTTCAATATTTAATTTATGCAATATTTTTATATTACTATGTTTCGGAATATTTTTTTAAAACAAAACAGATTTTGTACAACGGGCAATGCCCGTTGTAATATAATGTATTACAACGGGTTTATAGCCATTGTCATAGAGTTGTCGTACGTGACAGAGCATGTTATTACAACGGTCTTTTACAACAGTCACAGCCCGTTGTAATTTAATAAGGATCTATTACGACAACGCATATTAGGACGGGCTTTTGCCCGTTGTGAAAAGCATATAACAACGGTTTTTGCCCGTTGTAAAAGCACTGTTTTGTTGTAGTGCCCCTAACCTAATTGGGTGCGATAACAAGGAAAAAGAGTACATACCCAAATACAAAAAGTAACTATATCAGCAGAACAAACATGAAAAAGAAAACACTATAACAAACAACACAAATAATCGTTCATCAAAACTGGAACAGTCAGCCGGTGTCTTTCAATTCAACCCCCCATCTTCTCAAAAACACCTCATTGCTCAACGTTCTCTTCGACTTGCTTCCATTACCTCTCACAAGAAAACCAATCTCCATCAAGATTATTTGCAATCTAATTTCCCTGGATATAACAACATTGTTAAAAAGTCTGGCATTGCGCTATAACCATAAGTGATACACTGTAGTATTTAACGAAGCACACGCAATATCTTTTAATTGATCCTTCTCATGAAATACTCTAGATAGTTGAATAGCTTCCTCCACTAAATTATAGCTAACACTAATATTTAAACCTAGCTTTGTCTTCGATGAATCCCAAATACCCTTAGCATACAAACAGTTAAAGAACAAATGGTCAACATTCTCTTCATAAGAATTGCACAGCACACATTTGTCATCACTAATAGAACCAAACCTGGATAGCCGATCGTTAGTGCTCAATCTATTCACCATTGCAAAATATGAAACAAAGGACTTTCTCTTTGAGTACACACACACACACACAGACAGAGAGAAAATTGTAACATTTGTATGTATGTATGCATGTATGTGTGTGTGTGTGTGTGTGTGTATATATATATATATATATATAAGCATACAACCATGCATTCAGATGATATATTTGTATACTAGAGTGACTAATATGTCCATTATGGTGTAAATCCCAACACTTATGAATGAATGTGTCAAACCTTACATAGACTATTAAGTTACACACAAGATGTTAGATCTCAGATATTGGTCGCGTTTCGTCTCAGCGATTTTGGTTATTTGATCTCATATCGAGTGAGATCTCGAATGAAATGAGAATAACTCGGGGGTGTGTCTCGGATTTCCATCTTGGCTCTGAAAGCTCATATCGGAACACTCTCGGGATTTATAATATGTTAAGAACTGATATTCTTGCATTATAATTTTCATGGATGGTATTATTAAACTAATAATTTAGACTTGAATTGGGAAATCACTTCATTGTTCTTAATTTATGAAAGAACATTCATATCCATAAATCACAATATGCTTGAATAAAAAAATAACATAATACAAATATATTAGTGATTACAACTTATGATTCATGAACATGAATTATTGTTAGACAAAGAACATAAAAAGATTCAAAACATTAAACAATGCAACATAAATGGAACATAAAATACATAATTTCAAAAGTAACATACTAGTTAAAAATGATGAATATGAAGATCATATGCATTTTTAGAACGTATATGAATATGCGATATGGTCGTTTAACATGCAAAAAATAAAATAGCAGGTAATTATCCATGCTAGATTTGAGTTTTTAATTATTATTTTGGTTAGACATGCTTTTAAAATTTAACTTAAAAAACAAGATATCGGACGATGTCTCAATATCTCGTCTCGGTTGATATATCGTTCGATATTGCAATATCTCGCGCGATATATTTGAAATGAGATTTACAGTATATATTTGCTGTTTCATTTCAGGAGGAGCTTAAAAACAGATCTCGAAGGAGATCTCGGACGATATTTTCGAGATTTGAAACAATGGTTACACATACACATATATGTGCATATATGATATACTTATATATAATATAGCATTAAATACACAATACATAAATATATTACAAATTTAACCAAAATAATGATTTTACTTAAAAGAAATTTAGAAATGTTCTAAGTAAACTAGAATTCTGTAACACCCCACTCTCTAAAGCTCAATGCTAAGTGTCAGTGTCACAAATGCTGTAGTCATCTATAGTATTAACTTACGATGATAGTATATATATATATATATATATATATATATATATATATATATATATGTTAATGCATCATAACATCAAAGAACACAAGAATATGACTTTTTTTCAAAACAACATTCATTAATAATCATTCATTACATTTCCCATTAACTAAACCCTCATTCATACCAAAATATAAATCCAACAGCAATATATGAAGACACCCTCTTGGTTGATCAGAGATGGGCAATAAATAGCTTTGCTTTTACATACATCCAAAAGAAATAACACAACAGAAAGAAATCATAAATAATTAAATGCTTCATGTGCGTCCCCAAAAACATATTCTTTGAAGAAGAACCTAAAAATCTTAACTCTCAGTCTACTGAAATAAATACTTGACAGTTTAAGGGGAAACAAGAAGTTCGGTATTCTAAAGCTAATAGATATCCAGAAAGACCACACTGCTTGGCAGAATTGGTTTTCCTCTCATTAGTATAATGTTATATAATAACCAGTATTGTACTCCTTTGCTCACAGCGGTTAGAATAATCAATAATAATAATTTGCAAACATGCAAAATAAGTGGATTACCCATCCTCATTTTCCTAACTAACCATCTTAACGGTTTTATGATTAACAATCATATGAATAAGTTATCAACTTGTGTTCCAAAAGTTGACATTACCCATCCCATAACATATAATAGGATTACCCATCCCTGACCATTTGGGTTAACTACCCTCCTCGTAAAATCAAGATATAAAATTTATGGAGTAACCATCCATTGGACATGAGTTATCTATCCACATTCCATGGTTTTGTCCGAAGGATGACTATGAAACCATATATATATATATATATATATATATATATATATATATATATGAAGATTAACCATCACACACTTGCCATAGTTTTGCTCATAGGATGATTATGAACCTATAAAACATATTTAATCTTGTAACCCAAGGATATTTTTATCTACTGGTAACCACAATATTCCCATACATTAATATCCCAAATGTATACATGATTATTAAACTCATATCGTTGTCCTCAGTATGTATAATCATGCATAATAACATACAACAACATCAATCAATAGTATCTTGACTGATAGTATAATAGGAGATAAAAGTGTTTACCATTTTAAAAAAATAAGTGAGAACCATTGCCGATTGGTCCGATAACAACACATGCAACAATATGTGATTTACTACCGATAACATGGAAAATCGATAGGCTTAATATGCTTGTCAACCCCATACATATCAACTCTTTAACCAAGTGCCAAAGCCAATATAAGATGACTATATCGATATCCAAGGGTCTATTGACCATATATATTGCTTGTCTACCTATGGAATAAAAGCAGTTTGGATGCCAAGTTCAAAAAGACCTATGAATGACAAGAAATAGAGAAAATACCCCCCAAAACGTTTGAAAACTAATTCAAAAATGCACTTGTCAACAAAATCGATGATGATAAGGAATAGAGGTGTAAAAATCAAAGCATTTGGAAGACAAGATAAAATAATGATTGCCGACGTAGACAATGACGTCCAGGGTTAGAGGCAATAATCTCAAAGCTTTCAGAAAGCAAGTTAGGAAATAAACCTTACCGATCAAATCGATGACGATAAGAGATAGAGGCGATAAGTATCAAAGCTCTTTTGAAAATTAGGTAGAAACATACCTTATTGGCACAGTTGATATCGGCGAGGAGTAAAAGTGGCAATCCCCGTATTTTATATAAGAAAATTGTCATATTGCTTTTGCACTATAGCGATAAGTTTATCGCTTATGTATGAAGGCGATAAGCCTTTGTGAGGATGTTAGGTTTTTTGGAAAGTCCGACTGGTTTTTATATTGATCTGTAACACTTTTTATTATAACAAATAATAAAAACCAATATATACAGGAGTTGGACACAATGTCTAACTGCTAGTTCGGTTTTTAAAGTGGACGGTCCACTGCAACTATTCTAGTTTATAGTGCAGAGGCTAGGCCTAGAACCTAAACCACTATCACAATTCCACGTAAGGAGTGAATTTCCAAAGGTATAAAATTATACATTTCATACTACAAACAACACGCTATTGTACAACATAAAAGGTACACACATAAAAACATCATAATGCAATAGTTTTACGCTGTAAACCGCACAACACAGTACCACTCTACACCATAAGAAAAATGGGCATAGCAAGCAGCAGGCTTACCCAATAGCTTGGATGATTTTACATTAAGCGACTTCCCAGTCTTATAAAAAGCTCTGCAGCACAATGCTCTAAGAGATGGAAGCCGGCATTGAACAGTACACACGAGTGACATTGCCTATGTCCAAGTAAAACTAACATAATCAACGTTTCTGAACATAAGATAATGACTAGCACAGGAAGGAGATGGTTGGCATACACCAGAAACACCAAACAAACCATGCTAAAACAGACTTATGCAAATGACATTCTGACAAAATCCATCTATCCACTTCTCGACTAAAGCATTGCTCCCCTGGCAGCAACAAAACCGAAAAGAAGGAATCTAACATGAACATGTGACTCCAAGCAAATTGACATGAATAACATTACATAACAAGTGAATTAATAAACTCAGGTAGGTGAATGTTGGCAAGAAAAACAAACGATCCAAGCAAAACGAGGATCACTACAAAATAGGATACATCACCAAATAAGATAGGGAATAGCTTAAAACCTTTTCACAGGAAGGTGATGGATACGAGAAAGTTAAACACAACACCAAAGACAGCCAACATACCCTATAGCAAACCTATCACCAGTAAGTTGACTAGGAGTTGAATCAACATTAAAGCATATCCAAATTCCCCAAACATTACACAAACAAATAAAGAGAAGATCCAACCAAACGTTCAACTTGAACCCAAACTCAAAGCGACGCATACCAGTAGGGGATGAAGTCACAGAAAACATAAATAGGATATAGGCGACTAAGACCCCTCCGACAAGCTATGGTGATGATAACGACAAGTTTGGTACATCCTATACTATGTTTTATAGTATTTCATGCTTCTAGAGCCTGTCGACAAGGTTAAAGAGGGCTTATCGACTAGGTCGATGGTCCTGACCGTAAATAACATAAAAATTGAATTAAATATTTTTAAAGTTTGATTTTTCACCAACTTCAAATGTTAAGACATTATTGGTTGATAAAAAGTTTTGCATAATAATAGTTCAGACTTTTTAGATTTTAATTTCTAAAACGTTGGAAGTTTGTTAATTGCCCTATTTGATGCCTTATTACCATACTTTTAGCTAAATTAGGAAAATCATATTAAATCATAAAAACATTGGAAAAATCCTCAAAAATTCACCGATGGTGAAAGGTAATCCCTTCTCCACTGGGCAGAAATTTTAGATTATAATCATCAATTATTTATTTTTAATAATTAAATTTCATAATTAATACACTTCTACCTTAGGAAATTCATAGAAATTTCCTTAATACTTAGAAAACTGTAAAAATTAGAACCCATCTCCAAAATCATGTTATAAACATCATATAAAAGTTCTGATGTAAATCTATGAGTTTTTTTAGAACACATTCAAATATTCTATAAACAAGCATACACAAACATTATTTTATCCAAACGATATAATAACATCAAATCCATCATGAACACAATAATGAAATCACATAACGATTCGAGTGCTAACTATTTCCAAATCAAACATTAAGATAAAATAATTATTCACCTTATATTTTGATGGAAGAGTTAAGATTTGTAGATGTTGAATTCTAAGCATGATTTCTTTTAGCTTTTCCTTAGGTTTTTTTCTTCCTCTTTAGAATGTAATGGCATGCCACTAAGCACTTAGTTTTAGGGTATTGTGAAATAATAATGAGAGAATTGAAGGGTGGAAGGTTATGCATTTATGAAAATATGTGATTCCCACTTTGCCCCTCTCATAATCCTTTTATATCATATTAAATTGATTAGTTACAAAGGCCAAATCACATCATTTCTATTAAATTTAGCCAATTAAATTCTTAAGTAATGTTTACCAAAAACTAAGAGTATTACATCCTCCTCCCTTAAAAGAATTTCTATAACGACCCGAACTTCCCCGGTCTCCAAAGAGAAGAGAAAGAACGGATTGTCTGAGAACACGACAAATCAGAACACCAACAGAAGAACATTTCATTGCTTATTACAACAATTACATCAGAGTACAAGAATATAACAGAGTATGAATAAATATTATAAATCAGAAAAATATCAGAGATTAAAATACATTACATAGCAGCGGAAAAATAATACATAACAAAACTAAATGGAATAAACGAATACAGAGCTTTCCGAATATAGCTTCAGTTGTAAATCAGGATCCTGTGAATATAATATCTGCAAAACCAAAACTACTAACTGCTCGTGTGGAAAATAGGGGCACCCAGAGTTTAGGTTAAACCAATAAACTCCAGGTCAGTCACGTGACTAGTGTGAGAACTAAAACAGTTATTTAAAACTTTACTTTAAAATGAGGTTAATAAAGGGACCACCCCGTATAACATGGAACGAATTTCCTCCCAAGAATACCAGTGCATATAATAAACAACGCAATGCTTTTTGGAAAAATGAAGCTATTATAAGATTCAGGTCCTATCACACAATGCAACGCTAGCCGGAGGATAGAGTTTTCCCTTATAATAGCCAAACATGCTTGGTACGTTTAAAACAAACTATTATAAGTGTATAGTGTATAAAACAACTTCAAATATAAATGTATCAATCATAGGCGGCATGGGTACCATCTATCATGTCGCCATACTAGGATCTACAATCAAAACAGAAATGTCATGCATTGGAAATTGGATTCCATCTATGAGTCGAGGCCAGGGATGGATCCTCACCGCTTCGTGACACTCGAGCAAATGTCTCAGGACTACACATATGGGCAACCCTTGGATCGGTTGGGCCGGTACTCTATTACGTTTGAGGATTGGCAATTCCCGAACACACGTTTTCGCGCCATATGGGGCGTAAATGAGCTAGATGACTCAATATCCATCGGCTCCATAGTAACCGATATATCCGAGGCGCCTCGCAATCCAACAACCACATAAGTAAAAATGTCTGGGCTCCATACCATGACACCACTCCCAGTTAGAAAGAAATGTCATGTTCTCCCAACAGTCCGATCCCGTTTTTGACTCATACCGAGGTGTGAGGCTCGCAAATTAATGCTATACACAAAGCTATGCCCTTTAAGGCCGTGCTTTGATCATCAACCACAAGACTCTGCTTTTCAACAGAAGCCTTGATCATTTGCATCTCATCATGCCACACAGGCAATTCACGCCATGCCACTAATGTTTATCGATATATAACCTCTGAGCTCGTACGTCTCAGAGAAGTGTGTTAAGCAAGAGAATAAATTCTCCACCACCAAACAGATATATATTTAATAGAGATCAATTAACCCAGAATAAAATCCAATGTCACACACATATCCATTCACAAGTTCGTTTTGGATTTGAACGAAACTAGAGGCACCTTATTCCGCGTCCCGTGTCCAATACAGGAGAGAGATCCTCGCATATCCGGTCGATCTCTAAGTACGTCTGGACGATCACCACTTATTACCTTGTCTTGGGTGTACATCCCAATCAAGACATCAGTAATCATCCAAACGATGTTAAGACCTCCGGTCTTCAACCATCGTCTTCATCGTCGACTTATCGTCGAATCAGTTATTCAGGATGGGTATAAACCCGGCCTTTTAGAATAACTCGCGTATATTATAAACAAGTGCTATAAAACACAACATAAGCCTCATTCCAATTCTGAATATTCTTTTATTTGAATATTCGTATTCTTTGGGAAAGGTTCCTATTAATTTTATTAAAGATAAATTCTTTAAATTTATCCTTTATTCTTCCTTTGAATATCCATTCAAACCAAATTAAGGTTTATCCAAACTAGTCGGGATTAGCACACCTTACCGAAGTAATCCTTTGTTTAATTTCCCAATTCCCAACCTATTCATCCCATGAAGCAAAACTGGTAATACTCCATATCTAACACCACGGTGTTATCAGCAAATTTAATTACCATTTCACATTCAAATCTAATTAAAGATTTAACTATCGCTAGGAGCAAAACTGGTGATACTCCATTCTCGATCATTTCCCAAATTTGTCAATTTAAATTATCAATCCATATTTCAATCTAATGAAAGATTCATTAAAACTCCACTTAGTTTTAATCTTCCCAAAAATCAATATTAATGATTATTTAACTTTGAAAACACAAACATGCCGCATCGACAATCTACACTGTACTATTGATTTCTGCCGATATATAACCTCAAAGCTTGTACATCTTAGAGAAGGGTGTTAAGCAAGAGATTAAATTCTCCGCCACCAAACAGATATATATTTAGCAGAGATCAACCATACAGTTCGAAATACAATGTTAGACATGTAATCCTGCCTTTAACTCGGTTAAAGAACTAATGTCATTTAAAACACAGTTCACGATAAACCCAAATCACATTCCATTAATTATGGAATCTTCACAGAAAATAGATCAATATATAATCGATATCAATCTCCGTTTCGACTAATAATATAAATGGAATAACGACAAAGCCTTTTAAATTCTATATGTGTTAACAGTCTTTCTGCACAGAAGCTCACTTCGATTATTATCAAATCGAGTTCCATTCAATTCCAATTTAATATATTAAATTAGAAAACTTTACTTTGGAAAATTCCCGTTAAATCTTAAATAAAAGATTTATAAATTCCAAATCACATTTCGCTGCAAATCGGGTTAAAGATCGAATGTCGTCAAAACATAGTTCACAATAAACCCAATTTACATCCCGTTTCATTCCAATTAAATGTTAATTAACTGGAAACTCCAATAATCTTAATTAAAAGATTTATTCTTTTCACACGGTGTTTGAGAACAGCGTTATTTAAGACACCATTCACGACAAACACAAAATCCAAATTCTTTTATTCAATTCCAATTAAATAGTAACTAATTGAAAAACTTCACTATCTTGATTAAAAGATTTATTCTTTTCTCAAGTGGGTTTAAGAACAGTGTTAATGAAGACACCATTCATGACAAAACCAAAATCCAGTTTAATATTAAATACAAGGCTCTGAATAGAAATTATATAGGCTTATATTCACTATCAAATCCTGAAACCTACAAATATCGTATTAGGAATAACAATATATATATCTTCCAAATTCCTCCACAATATCCATATAATCACGGAATCCAATATCGAAATATTCCGAAGATAATTTCGATTCAAATCCATTCCAATCCATATACTGAAATTCTGGCTATTTTTAAAACCATTTCAAATCCAATTTATTTATTTAAAAATATTGGATTATAATTCTAGTTCATAACTAGTTCATTTTGATAAAAAAATATTTTTTTCTTTACAAACGTGCACAAATTATTAATATTTTTAATAATTTTATCAAGGCCCATACAGTCGATTTCCACTAATGGTCATCGAACTGCATTCATAGCGACCTTTTCCAAATTTGATTTGGACATAATTCTAAATCCAACTGTTGGATTTCAAATCTCTTATATTCATTGAAAGCTCTTTTCGATACGAACCCAATAGTTCTAGTTTTAGAAGAATCCGACGGTCGGATCTCCCGTAAAGTCAATTCAAAGTCAATGGTCGAAATTCGCGAACTGCCGCGGCGCGGCGCGTTCTATTCAGGCCATTAATTGTATATATTATATATATTTCGTCGAAATGTATTTTATAAATCGTTTTAAAAACAATTTCAACTTCATTTTCAATTTCAAATCAAAATTGAATATTCCATATCATTAATATATAAATGATAGTATTTTCAAAACATTAGATTTTGAAATCATTTCCTTCTCGAAATTCATTATGAAAATGAATAAAATCGATATAAATATCGTTCGTGTCAAAATGGCGCATAACTAATCAGCAGGGCTTTATATATTTCAATATTTTCATGTCCATCCCAAATCGGACATCAAAATCATATTTTGATCCATTACTGAATATTATTATAAAATATTAGTTATTTTAAATATTCTATATTTATCAATTTATAAATATTCGTTAATTTAAAATATTCGTTCTTTCCGATTTGGAATCAGACACAGCCAATTACCATATAATTATATTTATATGGATTTCATACACACATGTACACAACAATAATCAAACACAGTCAACCATCATCCAGAGTGCATTACACAACTGCATAAGCGTTAAATATTAATAATTAATGCTTGCAACAGCCTGTTAACAAATCGATTAACATATAACTAAACAATTGGGATTAGTGTATGTCCAATATCATCCTAATACCAATGTGGGAAACAACAAACACTGATTATTATTTGTGTAGTTGGGCGATGTATAAAACATATCGTCTCAATCAATATCAGTCAAATGTGTGCACATAAACAAATCGTCCAATTTGTAAATTTATTTTATTCATACACACGTTAAAAATTATATTTTTAACTATAAAATATTTATTTCAACTCATGAATATTTTATACAGTTCATTTATATAATAAAAATGATATTTTTATTGTTCTAACATTTTTAGAAAATTTCGGCAGCATAACGGCACGGTATTAGAACCGAAATAAGGTCTAGCCTTATCCCTCGCCTAATAATGGCTCACGCCACATACAAACTAAATTCTAATCAATTCATTTGAAATTTGAAATCGAAATTTCAAACTGCCGCGCCATTTTCAATTCCTTTTATAATTAAAATAAATATTTATATCCTAACTTTGATTTAAATAAATTTATACGTTCTAATTCCATTCAAAATAAATTTCTAGTCCTTATTTAAAATAAATCATTTTAAATATTAAAAATTCACTAAAATTGCCAAAATAAAAATTTTAAATTGGTTCCGATTTTTCGGGTTGTTACAATCTCCCCCACTTAAGATCTTTTCGTCCTCGAAAAGGAACTGAGTTGAAAGTTGTTTAACTAATCAACTCAACTTTCATTCTTCAACTTTTCAGTTTCTAAATTTTTTCCAATTTTTCAAAAATTTGGCTAACACCCTAAATTTTGAAAAATTTCTCCATAACCTCCTTTGTATGGGAAGACATTTAAAACCGCAAGTAGCCACGCTGGGCCCTCATAATCCAAAAAGAAAAAGAAAAAGCCAAGTGGCTAGCCAATCGGCTAATAAAATCATCCAAACCCAATAAATTTGTAAACATGTACCTATTTGTCAGGCATACAATTTTATTCCTCTTCTCTAGCCTCCTTGCTATGACCTGTTCACACATATATATGTACATGCATGCATTTCCAAACAATTCTCAATTCAGTTCAATATTTGACACAATTGGCTTAATTTCTCTTATTGGTTTTATTGTTCCAATATGTTAATTAGTTCAACTAATAAACAAACAACACAATCAGCAATCAATTAGTTGATTAGTTTTTCAATCATATATCTTTTATATATATACTCAAAATCTTGTTTTTGATGCCAATTCACAACAATAACCCTATCTAAATTTTGGTTCTCGCACCAGTCAATTGGAAATATATAGACATCCCACTTTCAAAACTCGAACATGAATTCTGATGATGTAGCTACAATCATCAGAATCATCTCCGGGCATCTAGCATGTGATTCTGTATCTATCCAGTATATTAAAACTTTGAATATACGTTCATGACGCGTATATGCAAAATCACATATACCCGATTATCCAAAATAAAATAAAATAATATAATCAAATACATATAATTAGATTAAATTATTCAAAACAAAATTGGTTTTCATTTTTATTTTAAAAATAACACTCTTCAGACTCATTCTAGGATGCTATTGATCCTATCTCTAACGAATCATTCTCATTAGATATTACTAATCCAATCTCTGATGATTCTTTCGTTTGGTTCTAATGTGTTTTGTTCTCGAGCTCTGTAAACCAAGCTCTGATACCAGACTATAATGATCGAACTTCCTTGGGATCCTAAGAGAAGAGAAAGAACGGATTGTTTGAGAACATGACAAATCAAAACACCAACAGAAGAAAATTTCATTGCTTATTACAACAATTACATCAGAGTACAAGAATATAACAGAGTATGAATAAATATTATAGATTAGAAAAATATCAGAGATTAAAATACATTACATAGCAGCGGAAAAATAATACATAACAATACATAATACAACTGAAGGGAATAAACGGATACAGAGCTTTCCGAATATAGCTCAAGTTGTAAACCAGAATCCTGTGAATATAACATCTGCGAAACCAAAACTACAAGCTGCCCGTATGGAAAATAGGGGCACCTAGAGTTTAGGTTAAAACAATAAATTTTAGGTCAGTCATGTGACTGGTGTGAGAACTAAAACAGTTATTTAAAACTTTACTTTAAAATAAGGTAAATCAAGGGACCACGCCGTATAACATGGAACGGGTTTCCTTTCAAGAATACCAGTGCATATAACAAATAGTGCAATGTTTTTTGGAAAAATGAAGCTATTATATGACTCAGGTCCCATCACACAATGCAACGCAAGCCGGAGGATAAAGTTTTTCCTTATAATAGCCAAACATGCTTGGTACTTTTAAAACAAATCATTTGATACTATTGTAAGTGTATAGTGTATAAAACAACTTCAAATATAAATGTATCAATCATAGGCGGCATGGGTACCATCTATCATGTCGCCATACTAGGCTCTATAATCAAAACCGAAATGTCACGTATTGGAAATTGGATTCCATCTATGAGTCGAGGCCAGGGATGGCTCCTCACCGCTTCGAGACACTCTAGCAAATGTCTCAGGACTACACACTCTGGGGAACCCTTGGATTGGTTGGGCCGATCCTCTCTTACGTTTGAGGATTGGCAATTACTGAACACACGTTTCCCCGTCCTATGGGGCGTAAATGAACTAGATGACTCTATATCCATCGACTCCGTAGTAACCGATATTTCCGAGGCGCCTCGCAATCCAACAACCACATAAGTAAAAAAGTCTAGGCTCCATACCATGACACCACTCCTAGCTAGAAAGAAACTTCATGTTCTTCCAACGATCCGGCCCCGTTTTTGACTCATACCGAGGTGTGAGGTTCGTGAATTAACGTTGTACACAAAGCTATGCCCTTTAAGGCCGTGCTTTGATCATCAACCCCAAGACTCTGCTTTTCAATAGAAGTATTGATCATTTGCATCTCAGCATGCCACACAGCCAATTCATGCCATGCAATTGATGTCTATCGATATATAACCTCTGTGCTCGTACGTCTAAGAGAAGGGTGTTAAGCAAGAGAATAAATTCTCCTCCACCGAACAGATATATATTTTATAGAGATCAATCAACACAGAATAAAATCCAATGTCAGACACACATCCATTCACAAGTTCGTTCCGGGTCTGAATGAAATCGGAGGCACCTTATTCCTCGTCATGTGTCCAATACAGGAGAGAGGTCCTCGCATATCCGGTCGATCTCCAAGTACGTCTGGACGATCACCACTTATTACCTTGTCTTGAGTGTACAACCCAATCAAGACATCAGTAATCATCCAAACGATGTTAAGACCTCCGGTCTTCAACCATCGTCTTCATCGTCGACTTATCGTCGAATCAGTTATTCAGGATGGGTATAAACCCGGCCTTTTAGAATAACTCGCGTATATTATAAACAAGTGCTATAAAACACAACATAAGCCTCATTCCAATTCTGAATATTCTTTTATTTGAATATTTGTATTCTTTGGGAAAGGTTCCTATTAATTTTATTAAAGATAAATTCTTTAAATTTATCCTTTATTCTTCCTTTGAATATCCATTCAAACCAAATTAAGGTTTATCCAAACTAGTCGGGATTAGCACACCTTACCGAAGTAATCCTTTGTTTAATTTCCCAATTCCCAACCTATTCATCCCATGAAGCAAAACTGGTAATACTCCATATCTAACACCACGGTGTTATCGGCAAATTTAATTAACATTTCACGTTCAAATCTAATTAAAGATTTAACTATCGCTAGGAGCAAAACTGGTGATACTCCATTCTCGATCATTTCCCAAATTTTATAATTTAAATTATCAATTCATATTTCAATCTATTGAAAGATTCATTAAAACTCCACTTAGTTTTAATCTTCCCAAAAATAAATATTAATGATTATTTAACTTTGGAAACGCAAACATGCCGCATCGACAATCTACACCGTACTATTAATTTCTGCCAATATATAACCTCTAAGCTCGTACGTCTTAGAGAAGGGTCTTAAGCAAGAGAATAAATTCTCCGCCACCAAAAAGATATATACTTAGCAGAGATCAACCATACAGTTCAAAATACAGTGTTTGACATGTAATCCTGCCTTTAACTGGGTTAAAGAACTAATTCCATTTAAAACACAGTTCACGATAAACCCAAGTCACATTCCATTAATTATGGAATCTTCACGGAAAACAGATCAATATATAATTAATATCAATTTCCGTATCTGACTAATAATATAAATGGAATAACGACAAAGCCTTTTAAATTCCATATGTATTAACAGTCTTCCTCCACAGAAGCTCAATTCGATTATTATCAAATTGAATTCCAATCAATTCCAAATTTAATATATTAAATTGGAAAACTTTGCTTTGGAAAATTCCCGTTAAATCTTAAATAAAAGATTTATAAATTCCAAATCACATTTCAATGCTAATCAGGTTAAAGAACGAATGTCGTCAATACATAGTTCATAATAAACCCAATTCACATCCCATTTTATTATAATTAAATGTTAATTAATTGGAAACTCTAATAATCTTAATTAAAAGATTTATTCTTTTCACACGGGGTTTAAGAACAGTGTTATTTAAGACACCATTCACGACACACCCAAAACCCAAATTCTTTTATTCAATTCCAATTAAATATTAATTAATTGGAAAACTTCACTAAATCTTGATTAAAAGATTTATTCTTTTCTCAACTGGGTTTTGGAACAATGTTAATGAAGACACCATTCACGACAAACCCAAAATCCAATTCAATATTAAATACAAGGCCCTGAATAGAAATTATATCGGCTTATATTCAATATCAAATCCTGAAATCTATGAATATCGTATTGGGAATAACGATATATATATCTTCCAAATTCCTCCATAATATCCGTATAATCACAGAATCCAATATCGAGATATTCCGGAGATAATTTCAATTCAAATCCATTCCAATTCGTATATTGGAAATTTTGGTTATTTTTAAAACCAATCCGATTTATTTATTTAAAAATATTGGATTATTATTCTAGTTCATAACTAGTTCATTTTGATAAAAATATATTTTTATCTTTACAAACATGGAATTTTTCATCCAAATTCTTACCAAAATCATTTATTATGATTTTACACAAATTATTAATATTTTTAATAATTTTATCAAGGCCCGTACAGTCGATTTCCACTAATAGCCATTGAACTGCATTCATAGCGACCATTTTCAAATTTGATTTGGACATAATTCCAAATCCAACTATTAGATTTCAAATCTCCTATATTCATTAGAAAGCTCTTTTCGATACGAACCCAACAGTTTTTGTTTTCGGAGAATCCGACGGTCGGATCTCTCGTAATGTCTATTTGAAGTCAATGGTCGAAATTCACGAACTACCGCGGCGTGGCGCATTCTATTCAGGCCATTAAATAAATATATATATATATATATAATATTATATATATTTCGTCGATTTCCATTTAAAAAGTATTTTATAAATCGTTTTAAATTCGTTTTAAAAACGATTTAAACTTCATATTTAATTTCAAATCAAAACTCGTTAATACATAAATTATAATATTTTCAAAACATTAGATTTTGAAATCATTTCCTTCTCGGTGTTCGTTATAAAAATAAATAAAATCGATATAAATATCGTTCATGTCAAAATGGCGCATAACTAATCAGCATGGCTTTATATATTTCAATATTTTCGTGTCCATCCCAAATCGGACATCAAAATCATATTTTGATCCATTATTGAATATTATTTTAAAATATTCTATATTCGTCAATTTAAAATATTCGTTAATTTAAAATATTCATTCTTTTTGAATTGGAATCAGACACAGTCAATTACCATATAATTTTATTTATATGGATTTCATACAAACATGTACACAGCAGTAATCAAACACAGTCAACCATCATCCAGAGTGAATTACACAACTGCATAAGCGTTAAATATTAATAATTAATGCTTATAACAACCTGTCAACCAATCGATTAAAATACAACTAAACAATTGGGATTAGTGTATGTCCAATATCATCCCAATACCTATGTGGGGTTTTCAAATAACAAATACTGACTATTATTTGTACAGTTGGGCGATGTGTAAAATATATTGTCCCAATCAATATCAGCCAAATGTGTGTGCATAAACAAATCGTCCGATTTGTAAATGAATATTTATTTTATTCATATACACGTTAAAAATTATATTTTTAACTATAAAATATTTATTTCAACTCATGAATATTTTATACAGTTCATTTATATAATAAAAATGATATTTTTATTGTTCTAACATTTTTAGAAAATTTCGACAGCATAACGGCACGATACTAGAACAAGGAATAAGGTCTAGCCTTATCCCTCGCCTAATATTGGCTCCCGCCATATACAAACCAAATTTTAATCAATTTATTTGAATTTTGAAATCGAAATTTCAAACTAGTGCACCATTTCTAATTCCTTTTATAATTAAAATAAATATTTATATTCTAACTTCGGTTTAAATAAATTTATACGTTTCTAATTCTATTCAAAATAAATTTCTAGCCGTTATTATTTAAAATAAATCATTTTAAATATTGAAAATTCATTAAAATTGCCAAAATAAAAATATTAAATTGGTTCCGATTTTCTGGGTTGTTACAATTTCATCATTGAAATTCTGTCAAGGACTAAAACATGCATAACACTCATGTAAAAAAATGCTACCAATACTACTATAATCCACCAGAAATAAAGTTTATAAAACAATATAGAACATACCATATACCAGATTAGGATAAGTATCTCAAATCTTATCCTCTGTGCCCCAAGTACTGTCTTTCTTGTTGTCACTCACATTGGACATTTACCAATTTGCCTATATTGTTCCTTAGCTTCTTCCTATCTCTAGGTACAACTCAAACTATTAGTCTCACGAAAGTCAAACCCGGTTCTACCACTAAATCTTCCAATACTCTTGGACTATTAATAACCTTTGGGTCATGCACGCACTTCATACCTTGATAAATTTTGGTACCCCCTGGACGAATCATGTATTTAGATCGATGGAATTCTCTAAGAACTACCTTTATTTGATTTCCAACATATATGACACACAATAATCCCTTCTTCCTCAACCATCCCATATGCCTAAGAATAAAATCTTTAAAATAATCAATCTCTATTCCAAATCGGAGTCATGTGATCCTTTTAGCTAATATAGGATCTTCTCCTTACCTAGAAGTAATCATTTCGATCAAACTGGTTGAACTTCGAAACATGACATCATAACTGTGTCATGACTCAAACTCCCTATCGATCTAATCTACACATCATAAGAAGTCAATGCTTTTAAAACTTTCCTAAAGCACCTCATACCCCTTAACGTCACACATATGAGGATGTGCTAAGGTTTATGAAGCGCTTAGGTATAAAGTAACAACATAAAGACTAAAACTCACAAGACAGAAATATAAAACACAACGGAAAGTTTTAAACCAACATTGAATACAGCAAGTCAAATCACAATGCTTATTGCATTTCCAAAGTACCAAATAGTCATTAACATAGAACCAAGTACATTGTCTCGTGAAAAACTATAATATCAAGTACGTAAGTAAAACCATCCCTCTCAATGTCAACACGACAAAAAATGAGAAATGAACTAATACATGAGTCTGAATCCAAGCTGAAATGAAAAATTAAGAATCACTGCTGAGACCCTCCACCCTACGAACCGGGGAGCCGGGAAGGAAGAGAGAAGGAGAAAACAGCCTATTTTAGACATACGTCTGGTGAATTCTAGTAATTTCCGGCTTGAGCATAAAGTAAGGAAGCATGAGACAAATGAATAGCCCTAAGGACATAAGACATAAAGGTGTAAAAGCAGTAAACAAAGTTAAGCACAAATAAAGATTGGCTTCTCATTCATGTCCAAGATTTTTGCACCAACTTATCAATATACAATAATTAGGCTTTACCTAAATTCTACCCTTCGATCGGCTCCTATAACCATAATGTGATCATCTATGCTAGCTATGGAAATTAGGGTTATCAGTTCTGACCCCATCAACTAAAAGGATATAGCCATTAAACACAGGCATTACAATGCCTTATTCCTCTAATCAACACGATGCATACTAATTCTCCCACCGAAACACGTCTGTACCCACCTCATTTGGACCTCTTACTATCCAGCGTAGTAAAACGTGCCCTCGCCTCCATCTAGTGTGAGACCTCCATAGATGATAAAAGGGATACTGCCTTATACGGGTCCTCAACCAAATATGCAACTGACATAAGTCACCCCCTAGATTTGGTCCCCATTTACTTTTCTATTAGGTCGCTTATTTTTTCCAATCATCCCCGCGCTGCACGAACGGACATAAACTACAATCTTATTATTTTATTCGGCCTCTTATTTTCTCCGATCAGCCCCACGCTGCCGGAACAGATCTAAACCACGAGCCACTTATTTTCCTCATTCAGCGCTATGTTACCGGAACAGACCTAAACTACGAGCCACATATTTTCCACAATCACCCCCATGCTGCCGGAACGGACTCCCAGTACAATCTTATTATTATTATGCCTCTTATTTTCTTCAATCAACCATACGCTGCTGGAACGGACCTAAACTACAAGCCCTTTATTTTCCCCAATCAGCCCGACGTTGTCAGAATGGACTCCCAGTACAATCTTATTATTTTATTAGGCCTCCTATTTTCCCCAATCATTCCTACGCTGCCAGAACGAACCTAAACTACGAGCCTCTTATTTTCCCCAATCATCCTCACATTGCCGGAACAGACTCCACCATCTTAGCTTATCAGTTTTATCTTTAATTTAACTTAACACAATTTAATTTTATTAATAAGCCCGATATAACCTTATGTTACACTTTTAGGTTGCATTAAACATTCCTAATATTTTTATACAACCCAACCCCGATGTTACTTAGTGTCCAACTAAGTTAATCTTATTCTTGTTTATGTGTTTGCATGTTCTCCAATTACATATTAAGTTTTATCCCCGATTTACAGTTCAAAACTGATTATAATATTTAATCAGTTCTAACATGCCCTAAAAATCCCTTTTTATATTCAATTCCAACATTGTTCCAACTTTTAATGCAAAATAACGATAAAGGCATAGGCTCTCTTTAGGCCTAGGCTCGGCGATAAAAGAAAAAGGGGAACGATTTAGGCTACTCGCAAGGCCTAGACTTAGAAATAAATAAAACAAATGAAGTAGGGCATTGCCCGAACTGTAAATAAAACCACAACAAAGAAGGGGACAAGAGAAGAAGAATTACTTATAAATAGTAAATAACTGGAAAGAAATAAGCATAGACAGTAAATAAATCATAGTAACTTTACAGAAAATCTAAACGTATAAATACTATTAACAACTGTAAACATTAAACATGCAAATAAAAATTATTTAATTGTATTACTATTCCTACATAAAATTACTAATCTGGAAATTACATAAAAACTCATAGATCTGATGAAGAGAGCTCCCCCCGTGGCTTTTCTTATTCCAGTAAAACCTCCGCCTCTAGAAGTATTTATAAAAATAAATATTTAAAAGTATAGAACTTCTTTATCTCAGTAAAAATTTAATTATTTGGCCCATCTAATTTTGAGGATAGGCCTGGGGAAGAAGAAGAAGAGGAGAGAAAGAATGGATGTGAATAAATGAGAGAGGCTTAGCTGGTCTATTTATAGGGTTTACTGGGCGTTCTCAACCGTTAGATTTATGGTTAAATCTAGACCAGCCACGTCATTTGACCAATAAGAAAGCGCCATGTCAGCCTCTTGTCCAAAATGAACCAATAAAACCATGCTAACTTCTGAATATTAATAAATGTTAGCTACCGATACGTGAGCACCAAGGCGCACTGAAATAGCGTCCTAAGTCGACCCACCCACATCTTGGGTCGACACCTGGTTGACCTAAGGGCTTATGGGTCGATACTAGGTCAACTGAAGTGGGAGTGGGTCGTCCTACTTGACTGTTTCCCCGAATATATTATAATATATAAAAATTCTGATTTTTGGCTTATTTTCTTTAATTCAAAACTTATTCATTTTAACTCCGTTTTCAGCAAACCAAGTGTCTGTTATCATCAGAAAATTACAATGGACTCAATGGTGCTAGTCTCGTTGTCCAATTTTAAAGTTTTATTTTGATTACTATTAAATTTATTACCCTTTTCTATTTAATTATTGTTTATTAATTCAGGGTGTTACATTCCCTCCTTTTTCAAGGATTTCGTCCCTAAAATCTCCAAGGCTAGAAGAATGATACAAACGTTATCTACCATTATCTACACCCATTCACTCTACCATTAACCACTAGTATATCCATTGTCCTTAGATTTTTCTAATGCTTGTCATGAACATATGCAAAAGGTGTAGTGTATATGTCCCTAAGCTAATGTAAAAATCAGGAGTTTCATTGATTTAGTTGACCTCTTTAATGCAAATTCCATGTCCATGTCATGCATCCAATATGTATGCAAAGGAATCCTAATAATACGTGTAGTTCTATATATGTGCAACAACCATTCACCAAAATGCAACATCCAAGTGATGATTCAACCATTTTTCATCCATATTTAAAATAAATTAAAATGCACACACATCTGTATGCAATTATGTAAGTGTCCTAGTTTGTCGATCTCTAACTAGTGCCTAGTGTGTATATATGCATCCACAACATCCAGTAGCAAAAACTAGCATCCGTGTGAATCCATTCAACCATACCATGTTCTACTAATAGGTTGTAAACCATTTCCATCCATCCATAGAAACGATAGGAAAAATTGAATCAAATTCAAAGCTTAGGAAAGGATTAAAAGCGTACTATCAAAGAAAAAGGAAAAGAAGCATGAATCTTATCCCCTGGTTCCCAAATCGCATCATCGTTGTCCCCTCTCCACTGAATCTTAACAAGTTTGATCTCTTTATTCTGCAACTTCTTCACCTCAGATCCTAATATCTATGTAGGAATTCGCTTAACTAATGCCTCCCCCTCTACCTCCACCTCTTTAGGGTACTCGACTCTACCACTACCGCAGAATCATGTAAGCACTTTTCACAAGTGCGAAACATGGAATACATCATGGACTCCTACCAATCTCTTTGGTAGTCTAACCCTATAGGACATATGACCTATCCTCTCTACTATAGCGAATGGCCCTACGAACCTTAGTGCCAACTTCCCCATTGAACCAAACAACACTCCTTAAGGATGATACTATAGTGAAAACCATGTCCCCAACCTCAACATCTAGGTCTGTCCTTCGCTGATCTACATACGAATTCTTTCTCTCCCGAGATTCCTTCATCAGCCTCTGAATCAAATCTATCTTATCTAAGGTCTCCCTAACCATCTTAGGACCGAGTAGAAGTCTATCTGTGGACTCTCACCAACAAGTAGGTAATCTGAGGGTCGCCCATACAATGACTCGAAGGGAGCCATACCTATGCTCGTCTAGTAGCTGTTATTATATACAAACTCAACCAATGGAAGATTCTCCTCCTAAGTCCCTTCGAAGTCCAAGATACACAACCGTAATAAACCCTCAAAAACCCTATTAACCCTCTTCATCTATCCATCTGTCCGAGGGTGATAGGAACTGCTAAGTCGTAGTTGTGTTCCCAATGCCTTCTTAGGGATCCTCCAAAACTCGTTGGTAAAGATGAGGTCTTTATCACTAATAATACTAGAGGGTACTCCATGAAGTCAGATGACCTCCTGAGATGTACCGATGCCAACCTCTATGTTTTCCGCTTACTATTAACCAGGATGAAATGAGTGCTCTATGTCAATCTATCGACTGTATCCCAAATACTGGTGATGCCCTTCCTCGATCGTGGCAACCCATCTATGAAGTCCATCAAGATGTTCCCCTACTTCCACTGTGGCACATCTAGAGCTGAAGCAATACACCAGGCTTCCTTTGCTCAGCATTCACTCTCTGACAAGTCATACATCTAGCCACGTACTTTGCCACGTCCTTCTTCATCCTTATCCAATGAAAGACCATCATCATATATCTACACATCTTATTACCTCCTAGATGGATGGTCATCCGAGAGCGATGAGCCTCCTCTAAAACAATCTCAACAAATCATCAACCTGAGGAACACATAATCTCCCATCACGATGTAGCCACCCTCTCTCATCCATAGAATACCTAATAAGATGACTAGATGTCTCTCCTCTACTGAGTCGGTACATGATATCCACTAACTGTTGGTCCTCGCGCTAATTGGATACAACACGCTCCAAGAGAGTGGTTGCACCTCCAGTGATGCCAATAATCCTGGTGTGTAATCCGTAGATGATCTAAAATCGAATGATGAGATAAACTCTAAACTCTGCCACTCTACGAACAATGGACTCAAAGTCATAGGATGCAAGAAACTCCATCCAGTGTTGCTGTCTCAAATTAAGGTTCTTTTGCAAAAACAAGTACTTAAGAGACTTATGGCTGGTGTATAGCTCAAAACTCTCACCCAATAAATAATATCTCCAAGATTTGAGTGCATACATTATTGCTGCTAGCTCCAAATCATGGGTAAGGTAATTCCTCTCAAGTACCCTCAACTCTCTACTCCTATAGCAGACAACCCTACCCTCATGCATAAGAGCCACACCTAAACTAGTACCGTAAGCATCCATTTGTATAACGAACGTCTTTGTACCATTCGAAAGAATTTTTACAACGGTGGGGCCACCGTCATCTATTAAGAAGTTGTAATAGACTAAAATCTTTTATGACTTTTTTGCACCGTTGCGATACCATTATGAAATGTATATTTTACAACTGTTTTCCACCGTTGTAATAAACTTTATTACAACTGTTTATAAGTGTTGTAATTTATTTTATTAAAAATATTATTTAAAGTTGTAATATATGAACAAATTATATACATATTATTAATAAAAGAATTCATTTCAGAACATATTATCTATAAAACTGAAGATATTAAACAAACTTAAAACATGGACCAAAACAATATATTAGAATTTTCAAACTCTCGTCATTTTTTATGAATCATACAAGTATGTCAAGTACATAAAGCAAGGTCCATTATCCAAGACTCCAAAATCCAAATGACTTGAAATCTTCTTTCATAAATATACATCGCTAGGAGTAATATAAACATAATGAAATTGAGATTTTCTCGCACGCTGCAGGTCTTGCAATGGTCTTCATTCTTGAGTTGACTTCCAATGAATTTGAGAAATTCGTGCAATGCTGCAGGTGTTCTTGAATTAAACTATATGAAGTATATAACATATCAAGCAATAAGAACAAAGTATATTAAAGTATGAAGTAACCTAAGCTATAAAACGTAACAGAAGCTATGCAGCATTCAATGTTAATATTTCTATAAATAAATATGAACTAATAAGATAATGTGAAATATAAACAGTTCTAGAAGAATACCTTAGTGGACAAAGAAAAGGGTCATAGTTCACATTGCTCATATATGTACATGGTATGTAAAACTTTGTAAGGATTCAATATCTCTTCTGTGTCAAATAGTTTCTTGATCGAGACCATCACTTCCATCTGAAAAAACATTTCCAAACTTGTTGAACATAGTCACATACAAATCACAATAACACACATATGTACATACATTACAACATATATAGTGCATGATAGAAAAATATTCTACAGTCCAGACTGAAAAAAGATAGTATAATAAGAGACGGCACAAGAAATGCCTAAAAACATACAGTCCAACATTTCACATAATGAATTCAGTGGGAGATAAAGTTAAATGAATGCTCCACACTTACAGTTTCAGAAGATTTGCTATAATGAATTTTATCAACTTTCATAAGACCTAAACCATGCTCGACACTTATGCTTCCTCTATGGTTTGATGTCCATTCACAAAACAAAACGTTCAACTTATGCAAGTACCTTCCAATTTTGATCATGGTTAGAACATAAACTTTTGGTCATAAAGTTAACTTCATTTAAGTGTTCAACTGGTTACATTTTCATCACGCTTTGGTGTCATAGTATTTAAGTGCAAGTTGCAATCCCCTAGATGGCCATATCCGATTACTTTGGCAACCAGGCCTGAAGCAAAATTCACATTGAAAAAGCTTTGACGTAAGAACTAAAAAAAGCTAAAGAAAGTAGTAAGAAAAACTACCAAGCTGTGCTCTCATCTCATAAACAATATCATAGAACTTTTAAACTAGAAGCGATAGATCATACTTATAGACAATTCCTTGTTTCATAGATGGTTCTAACAAACCTTGATAGGTTCCATTGAGCATGTTATGCATATTAGTCCTTTTAAGGGATTTTTATCGGTTGGTTCATTTTTCAAAACATGTAACAAAATTTGACATGTTTTAAATATATTACAAATATAGGTATGTTTTTACCATGTTGACGTCAATCCCTCACAATCCAATTCAAAATTAAGCTTAACTATTGGGAAAAAAAATTAGTGCTCACATTGGCATAAACTTATTACATGTTTCAAAGAGTAGGCAATTCATAATAATAATTTTTATTTGAAGAAAAATGCTTTAAAATAAATAAATCCCCTAGCAAGGATAAATAAAAGGGTCACAATTCACATTGTTCATATATAAACCAACAAGAAATAATTATGTCAAGTAAATAATAAACATGACCAACTAACCACTGTTGTAATGAGCTAACTTTGACTTCATGTATGACAAAGCCAGAATCTTCACCAAACAACATATGAAAAAAGCCCCACATTAACACTGAAGCTCCATCCCAACAATACATAGAAAAGATATAATAGAATGACATAATGAATTCACTAACAACAAGCATGGACCAAAAATATTTCAAGGACAAGTGCTTCATTCGAAAGACTGCGGGCTCATGGATGGCGGAAGTATGCTAAACTAGTGAAAGGGAAGCGGGTTACTATGGTCGGTTGCTTGAAATATGCACTGGATATTACTGTAGAATGTGCAAATGCAAATGATAGTATTTCTTAAAACCCATAAACAGTATACTCTTTTCAAATCTTAGTTAGTAAATCAATATTTAATTTGCAAGATTGGAGTATCCGTGAGCTTTACTTTTCAGGAATAAAAAGTGGAATATACCACAACTATCTGCTTTTGGAATACCTCTTGGTTTCTTCTATAGTAATAGTTTCTCAGAGTTACTTGTTCATAAGACAGGTGATTCATAGCATGTTGGCTACATTACTTTCTCCTATTGTAACGTTTGATATATAATCCATGTTAAGTAACATCTCGGTAAAATGAAGAGAAGTAGCTTATACAGGGAATATTTTTGATTTTTACAAGCTTGGGCAATATCAAAACTTATAGAAACCAACTATAAATGGACAACACCGATGAAGAAATATGGTATGGTTCCGAAATACAGCTTCTTCGAAGCTATATCTAGTTGCACATTGTCAGTACTACCAGAAAAATTCTATGAAAAACTAAAAGAAGGAAGCGTTATACTTAAAAATTCAAAGTCGTTTTAGTTTACAAAAGATGGCATGATCCTTAAGGATGAAAAGCCACCTTTAGAATCTGATGTTGTAATTTTCGCTGCTGGGTACAAGGGAGATGATAACCTGAAAGGTCTTCATGTCACCTTTTTACAAAAATTATGTGCAAGCTGGTCATGACGATGGGATGCCAACGATGGACAGTACAACATCTACCCTGAAACCACCACACAACTAAGGAAAAAAATAAGATTTACTACAAAAAAAAATCCAAGCCCTAAACAAAGAAGATGTAAACCTCAAGACAAAGTACTCACAGTCAACACAGAGAAACTCCTTGAAATCGACACTAGAACTGACCCAAATCTCTCCAGCTGTTAATCAGTCTTGAATGAGGCACATTAGGAAGTTGATAGGCCTAACCAAAGGGGATCTGTGATACACAACTATCACCAGAGGAAGAGGATCATTAGAGCCTTGATAGGGCCGAAAGTGTGGATCGCGATCAGATTTGAGATATTTAAGGATGGGAATGTGTGAAGAGCCAGAAACAACAACCCAGACAAGAAGAAAAATACAACTGTTTAGGGGAGGAGAAAGATTGAGGAAGATTACTGTGAAAGTCAAGAATTGACAAAGAAAAAAGAGACAAATTAGGGGAAGAACAGACTTTGCCTGAGGAGGAAGGAGAATTTGAGGACCAATTTTGATTTAGAGAAGAGATGCGAGTAAAATACGAAATGTGATTTGTCTTTGAGCCTTGTTATTTATTATTTATTTGTAAGATTATTATTAGTTATTAATTATTATTAAAATACTAATATTATTAATTATTAATTCTTAGATATTACTAATATTTAATAGGCATGTATTACAATTGGTAGAAAAAATAAATGCTGAAAATAATTTTGTAAAATTTTCTAATAAAATCGTTTTAATTATTAATTACCAAAATTAGTTACAAATATTAAATATCACTTCTTATTTAATACTTCTTAATTATTAATATTAATGATTATTTCTTAATTATTTATTACTAAAAATTAATTGTTAATTATTTATTACTAAAAATTAATTGTTAATTATTTAACAATACTAACAATTTATTATTTAATATACTAATTATTAATATTAATTATTAAAAATTATTTACTAATTATAAAATGTTAATTGTTAAAACTGTCACTTATTACAATAGGTAAGAGTGAAAAGTTGTAATAGGCATTTATTACAACTGTCACAATAAAAAAGTTGTTAGAAATATGTTTATTGCAACTTTCAAGAAATCACAGTTGTAAAAAACCTCTATTGCCACAGGTATTTTGTGACAGTTGTTAAATTTACATTTGTAATATGGTGTTTTTGTTGTAGTGCGAGCCTTCTTCTACCTCAAGAATGCATCCTCGCAATCCACATCCCAAGTAAACACTAGGTTTTTCTTCATAAGGCGGGTAAGCATAGATGAGATCCATGCAAAACCATTAACGAACTTCCGATGGTATCCTGCCAAACCTAGAAAGATCCTCACCTTTGTCGCATTCTTGGGGAATTTTCAATCCGGTACTACGAAATTCTTAGTGGGATCCACCGCTATACCATGTCTAGAGACAACAAATAGCAAGACTTCACTTCCTTCCTCCAAAAGTGGCACTTAGAGAACTTCGGCTTCAGTTGATGTGCACAGAGTTTGCGGAGGACCTCTCGCAAGTGCAAGGCGTGCTCGTTCCTCACTCCTCGAGAACACTAAGATATCGTCAATTGACACTACCACGAACTTTTTTAGGAACTCCCTAAATAACCAACTCATCAAATCAACAAAATACGTTGGTGCATTGGTTAGCCCAAAAGACATAACCATCCACTTAAATAATCCATCTGGAGTCCTTCAAGAAGTCTTATCTATGTTATCATCCCCACCCTAAGATTATGAAAACCTGTAGCCAAATCTAACTGCAAGAAAACTGAGGTGCCTACCAACTGATCAAGCAAGTCATCTATCTGAGGGAGCGGGTGTCTATTCTTCTTCGTGAGCTTAATCAATTCTCTGTAATCCACACATAGATGAAGAGATTCGTCTTCCTTAGTCTCAAAGATGACTGGTGCTCCACACTCAGAAATACTCTATCTAATAAACCCTTTCTCGAACAACTCACCCATATGCTTACTAAGCTCCCTCCTCTCCCTGGGGGCCATGTGGCGCACTGGCAATGCAACAGGCTTAACATTCTCCACCGAGTATATCTGAAAATCAATCCCATGCCTACTAAGTAACCCCCTCACCTCCTCGAATATGTCCGAAAAGTCTCTAACTACGGGCACCAAACTAAGATCAACAGAAGGATCTAGGGAATCCAAGAAACTAAGAATGAATGACCCTCGCAGGTCGCAAAAAATCTCAAGAGTCCTACCATGGCACGTCAAAAGCCTCACTACTCTCCTCTTTGAATCATGGATGGCACCATACATGGACAGCCAATCTATCCCTAGAATAAGCCCATAACCCATGAAACTCAATACATATGCTTCACAATCGAACTCGACACCAAAAATAGAAATTCTCAGATTCCTACAAATCATAGACATGTAAGCCATGCCTTCTATGAGGTTTGAGTCAATTATGGGATCAAAAACTGCAAAAGTATCTAGGTGTAGACTATCAACAATATAATTGGATATGAAAGAATGAGAAGCACCAGAATCGAACAAGGTCCAAATAGGGAAGTCGAAAAGAGAAATCAAACCTTCCGCATTGACCGTCCTACATCTGTCCTGACTCCTACTACCAATATGAGCCGCCTCAAGTGCATGAACCTATGCTCCAAGTGAACCTGCTCCCCGTCCATGCCTTTGAGAGAGCTGCCTGCTATAATGCCCCATTTGTCCACACTGAAAGCAAACACCCTTCTTAGTTGTCTTCTTGCAATCTCTAACGAATTGCCCCATCATGCCACACCCATGGCAGTTCACTTCCTTCTTGATCTTTGCTTTATCTGGCTTCTCTCCCTTTTTCTTTCCTCCTTTCTTAGGACACCACTTTTTCTTTCCAAAACCCATGTTGGCCATTTCAGTATTAGCCTTACGAGTACTCTCCTTCCCACCTCAATGCATAAGAGCCATCTCTACCAGAGCCTTAAAATTTGCATCCATAGGAACATGCATCAATACTAGTCCTTAGAGGGGTTGGTTCAGCCCCTTCGTAAACCTCAGTGCCTTCTTATGCACAGTATTAACCAGATTCAAGCCAAATCTTGCCAACTCATCAAAGCTATTCACATACCCATTAACCGACATATCACCATGTCTCAGACACAAGAATATTTCCAATTGCATCCCTTCTTCAGCTTATGATAAAAACTTTTTCTCAAACTTGTCCCATGTCCTCACGGCATGCTCCGCCTCGAATACTTCACACGAATACGAAGCGTTACCTTTGAGTTGTCAGGCGGCCAACTTAATCCTCCTCCTGTCGTCAAGCTCTAATAATCCAAATACACGATCGGCATCTTTAAGCCATTTACGAGCATCAATAAAACTCTCTGATCCAAGAAATGGCTTGTTGCCCATAATGGAATCATTACAGAGCATAGAAAAATTAACCGTTGGATTCGGCGAATCTACCACGGCTGCAGTAGGAGTTTGGGAATTTCCTTTCCCTTCAGCAAGCGCCGTAGCTTCAACATACCTGTGAAACATGCCGGGATGGGAACACACTCCAAAAAGTTGGGAGCCCAAGACAAGCTGAAAGAAAAGAGACAAAGATTCAAAAAGAAATCAAGGGAATATTGTACTTGACTTGAGGGGATATTTTTCAAAAACAAGTTTTACTTGGAAATACTTTACTTTTGAAAACACTTTGTTTCTTAAAAACTTTTCTCTGATCTTGTACCCTTAGGCTATGATACCAAATGAAACACTCTACACCTCTCAACGTTACCCATATGAGGATGCACTAAGGTTTATAAAGCGCTTAAGTATAAAACAACAACACAGAGACTAAAATTGGTAAGACAAAAATATAAAATACTGTGGAAATTTTCAAACAACATTTAATAAAGCAAGTCAAATCACAATGCTTATTACATTTCCAAAGTACCAAATAGTCGTCAACATAAATTCAAATACACTATCTCATGGAAAATTATAATATCATAGTACATAATTAAAACCATCCCTCTCAATGTCAACGCAACCGAAAATGGAAATATACTAGTACATGAGTCTGAAATGAGTCTAAATCCAAGTTGAATTAAAAAAATCAAGAAACACTGCAGAGACCCTCCACCCCGCAAACCTGGAGGGGAAAAGAAAGAAAGATGGAGAAAACAAACTAGGTTAGACATACTTCTGGTGAGTTCTAAAATTTCTAGCATGAGCACAAAGTAAGGAAGCATTAGACAGATGAACAGTTCTAAGGACATAAGACATAAAGGTATAAAAGTAGTAAACAAAGTTAAGCACGAATAAAAATTGGCTTCTCATTCATATCCAAGATTTCTGCACCAGCTTATCAATATACAATAATTAGGCTTTACATAATTTCTACCGTCGATCGGCTCTTAAAACCACAATGTGATAACCTATGCTGGCTTTGGAAATCCGGGTTATCAAACCCAAACCCATGAACTAAAAGGACATAGCCATTAATCAAAAGCGTAACAATGAGTTATTTTCCCCGAACGGCACAATGCACACCCATCGTCCTGTCGAAATGCACTCGTACCCACCTCGTTTGAACCTCTTACTATCTAGCGCAGTAAAGCGTGCCCTCGTCTCTAATTAGTATGAGACCTTCATAGATGCTAATGGGGTTACTGCCTGATACGGGTCCCCAACCAAATATGCAATTGACACAAGTCACCCCCTAGACTTAGTCCCATTTATTTTTCTATTAAGCCACTTATTTTCCCCAATTAACTCTGTGTTGTTGGAACAGACCTAAATTATGATCCTATTATTTAATGAGGCCGCTTATTTCCCCTAATCAACCACACACTGCCTGATCGGACCGGAACTACGAGCCACTTATTTTCCTCGGTCAGCCTTATGCTGTCAGAACGAACTGCCACTACAATCTTAATATTTTATTAGGCCTCTTGTTTTCTCTAGTCAGCCTTAAGCTATCGGAACGGGCATAAGAGCCACTTATTTTCCACAATCATCCCCATACTACCGGAACAAACTCCACTATCTTAGCTTATTCATTTTATGTTTAATTTAACTTAACACAATTTATGTTTATTAATAAGCCCAATATAACCTTATGTTATATTCCTTAGTTGTATTAAACATTTCTAATAATTTTTATCTTTTTATACAACCCAACATCGGCGTTAATTAGCATCTAACTAAGTTAACCATATTCCAGTTTATGCATTTGCATGTTCTCCAATTACATATTAAGTTTTATCCACACTTTGCAGTCCAGTACTGATTATAATATTCAAACAGTTCTAACATGCCCCAACAATCCCTTTTTATATTCAATTCCTTATATTCAATTCCAACATTGTTCCAATTTTTGACACAAAATAATGATAAAGGCCTAGGCTCCCTTTAGGCCTAGGCTCGACACTAAAAGAAAAGGGAAACAGTCTAGGCTACTCGTTGGGCCTAGACTCAAAAATAATAAAACAAATAGACAGGTCATAGCCAGAACTGTAAATAAAATTACAACAGAGAGGGGATAGGAGAAGAAGAATTACTTATAAACAAAAAATAACGAGAAAGAAATAAGCATAAGAAGTAAAATAAATTACAGTAACTTTATAAAAAAACTGAACTTATACATATTGTAAATAAATATAAACATTAAACTAGCAAACTAAAACTATTTAACTATCTAACTTTTCCTATATAAATTACTCCCTCCGGTTCACAATGTAAGAAGTTTTAAGAAATTTGTTTTGTTTCAAAATATAGGATGTTTAAGCATGTTATTCGAACTTTATCCCTCCCATGATAAATGATAGAAACCCAAAAGTTACTTTATAAGTATTTTTTATACATGAAAAGGTAAAAAGTGGTTGATGGGAATAGGAATAGTAGTTGGCAGGTATGAAAAGAGAAATTAATGTGTAAGACAAAACTAATTAAGTATGGGGCAAATTGTCATTTGATTTTTTCCTTAATTCCTGTGCAAAACTCTAACTTATATTATAAATCGAAGGGAGTACTATTCTAGAAATCATATAAAAACTCACAAATTTGATGAAGACAGCTTCCCCCATCACCATTCTTATTCCAGCAGAACCTCCACCTCCAGAAGTATTTATAAAAATAGATGTTTAAAAGTATTGAACTTCTTTATCCTAGTAAAAATTTAATTATTTGGCCCTTCCTAATTTTGAGGATAGTCCTAGGGAAGAGAAGAGAGAAAGAATGAATGTGAATAAACGAGAGAGGCTCTTCTGGTCTATTTATAGAATTTACTGGGAGTCCTCAGCCGTCCAAATTTAGGATTAAATCTGGACCAACCACGTCATCGAACCAATCAGAAAGCGCCACGTCGGCCTTTGCTTCAAAATGAACCAATAAAACTAAGCTACCTCAGAAAATAACGTCCAAATAATGATAAACCTTCACTATCGATGCGTGTGCACCAAGGCACACTTAAATATCATCATAGTTCGATCCACGCACGTCTTGGGTCGACACAGAGTTAACCCAAGGGACTATGAGTCGACAGAAGGCCGACCCAAGTGGGAGTGGGTCGACCTACTTGACTGTTACACTGAATATATTTTAATATATATAAATTCTAATTTTTGGATTATTTTCTTGAATTCATAACTTATTCATTTTAATTCCATTTTCAAAAAACCAAGTATTTATTTTCATCAAAAAACGGACCCAATGGTGCTAATTTCGTTGTCCAATTCTGAAGTTTTATTTTGATTAATATTTTATTTATTACCCTTTTCTGTTTAATTATTGTTTATTAAAATTTGGGGTGTTACATTTCCATTCAACCAATATGGATAACACTGTATCCTGATGTTTCATACTATACGATAGTAACTTTATTCCCTTTTCTCGACGTATACTCAATGTCAAAGTCATAAGTTGCCAAAAACTCTAGTCGCCTCTGTTGTCTCATATTCAACTGCTTTTTAGGGAATAAGTAAAACAAAGACTTATGATTTGTAAAAAGCTCGAATCTCTCTTCAAATAGGTAATGTCTCTAAATCTTTAATGCAAAAATAAAAGTCGCTACCTCTAAATCAAGTGTCGAAGAGCTTAGTTCATGCGATTTGAGTTGTCTAGAACTATATGCAATTACTTAACCCTTCTGCATAATAACATCTCCTAATCCAGTTCCACAATCATTGGTGTAGACTATCAAATCCTTGTTATCACTGGTACTACGAAAACAAGAGCACTGTTTAACAAACACTTCAAAATGTGAAATACTCCCTTGCACTTTCTTGACCAAATAAATTAAACTTTCTTTCTGGCCAATTTAGTAAGTAGTTCTGCTATTAGTTAGAAATCCTAAATGAATCCTCGGTAATAGCCATCCAATCAAAGAAAATTTTTAATCTCAGTAATACTCTCCGGCTTATCCTAACTATCAATAGCCTCGACCTTAGTTGGATCCATGAACAACCTTTTGCATAAAACTACGTGGGAAGAAATTTCACTTTCTTCTCCCGAAAGTGACAATTAGAAAATTTATCCATCAACTAATGTTGCCTTAAAGTCTCAAGCACAATCCAAAGGCGATTCTCATAATCCTTCTCTTCTTTGGAATAAACTAATACGCCATTAATGAACTAGCATGAATCTATCTAAGTGCTATTAGAAAATTTGGTTCATCGAATCCAAAAAGAAAGAAGGCGTATTTGTCAATCCAAATAGCATGACCATCCATTCATACAATCCATATCTTGTCTGAAAACACTGTAGTGGAATACTTTCTTGTGCTACTCGAAGTTGATGAAATCTACTAGCCAAATCTATCTAAGAAAACATTTTGGCTTTGCTTAACTAATCAAATGATCATCTATTCTTAGTAAAGGATACCTATTCTTTATTACATTCCCCTTGAGCTTGTGATAATCAATGCATAACCTCAATGATCCATCCGACTTCTTCATAACACCCCATCTTTTATTGTACTTTTTCATCTTTTATTCTTCATAACACCCCAGCTTGACATATGGCACTTTTTCATCTTTTATTGTTGAAATAATCAAGTCAAACCTTGGTTATAAGTTTTGTGTTGATATAATTGTTTTTCCATTTTGATTGTTACATGTTAATATGTACATTTATGCCATTATTGAAGGGAATAGGGAAAATAACTTGTACCCCTTTAATTTGGTTAGGGATTTACATTTCAAACGTAGTTAGAACGTCAATCTCATTTGCTTAGTTTATATTTCTATTGATATATAACGTAAACAACATAATGTTAATACGTATTAAGTGCACAATAAATACAGTTAAATTAGGAATTTGAAGTTGAATGCCCCATATGAATTTGTACGTTTGTGTGTGTGTGTTAATGGCCTTAGATATATTAATGATACATAGGCACGAGGTTAACCATTACTTGTAGTGGAAGTCTGCCAGGAACCGACCGACATATCCAGCTTCTACAAGTATCCCAGTTAATGTGAGGGGTCTAAGTGCCATGGGCCATCATAATTAATATACTATGGTACGAGGTTAGGCCTAACTTGTAGTAGAAGCCTGCCCGGAACCGCTTGGCAAATCCAGTATCTATAAGTGGTCGGTCTAATGTGAGAAGTCCAGTGTGTGTATATATATTGTGTGTAAAGTATGCATGCATTGGGAAAAAGGTTTTAAGTGGCTGACCTTCCTCATGTTTGGTATTAAGTGGTTAGGACTAGGTCCGTTCCTATGGTTCACTCCTTGGTTCATGACCTAAGTCATGAGATCTGCCCGAGGATTTAAATGGTTATTGGGTCCTCCTTTCTCTTGCAAGGTATCAAATTGTTTTATTTGATGATAACGCGAGTATGGTAGTTCTCTAAGTAATATCCGCTTCTTATGTAGGGGCTTATGAAGGATGACCTAGGGACAGAATATATATGGCCTTAAGGAACCGCTGTTTAAGGGAAGTATTAAGCGGCTGAGTGTATACTTGTAGGGACAACTAGGTAGTAAGAAAAGGGCCCACTAGGAAGGTTCTATTGAAATAAAAATGAGTTCCTAACCCTAACCTAGTGGTAGGTGGTCCTTACTATTTCTAGACTAACAAGGAGAGTATATATATTATGATGTTGATGTTAGGAACGAGGTCTTAAGTGGCCAGGGGTCCGCCATAGAGTATTACTTGACTGTAGGGATGTCCACCCTTAATAAATTAGTAAATGGCCTTAAGTGACTACGAATAGCCCACATCATAGGGTATTAAGTGACTTAAAAAACGTCTACCCTGAAATTATTTTTTGCGTATTAAGTGACCATAAGTACGTCCGCCCTTAGATTTACATTAGGCCCTAAGTGACTATTAGATGTCCACCTTATATGTTTAATTGTTTGTATGTTTGTTTACATAGGCATATCATAAAGAGCTTATACTGCCAAATTTAGGGAATGGTTATTCCTAAACTCAATGCATTTCATTCCCTAGAACTTTATGTTCTGACATCCCTCCTCTTAACATTAATAGGTTAGTAGGTGAGACTGATGACTGAGGATGAGGAAGGATTGCTTAGAGGAGGAATCTCTCAAAGATTTTGTTATAGTGGTAGTAGCCTTATTATTATTTTTTATGTAATTGGGATAATGAATAATTGATGTACCTTGTACCTTTGAGATTTATTGTTTCTGAATTTGTGGTTTTAATAATGATACATCTATTTTTATGCTATTATATTTTCTCCCTTTTGCTGTGTGAGATTCTGATTGTCGTTTATACTCCTCTGTGATACCTGTTTAGTACATCCTCATAGGAACCAATGATTCATTTAGAGTGGCTTTGAGTTCCAATGGGCCTTTTCTGGCTCGGAATTTAGACCCACTCTGAGCGGGTTGTTACATTTGGTATCAGAGCCTAGGTTACTCGAGTATGGGAAAATATGCGTATGAGAAACGTATTTATTATTTGAAAATGTTTTCAAAACTATATTTATATATGAGTATTATACACCAAAAACATACGCAGTTATACTAGGCAACCTTATCTTTCTTTGTTTTAGGCCTTTATACTATCGTAGGAAGTTCACTAAAGGGTTTTTCCTTTTTCAAATAGTAGAAATGGTAACAATCAACATAAGCAGGGAAACCTATCAAGGCCTCTTTACTTGCCAGAATGGTTCCAACGGTATCTTAGGACCATCGAACAGGTCCCTACTACCAATCATTCCCAGCGGAACTGACAACTCAACCCGCTAAAGGGACCTTCAACTTCCCTCGTCTTTGCAAATATTTTGTGAGTTTAGGAGGCAAGTCATTTTCTGGGAACTAAGAACTTTGTTAAAGCTAAAGCATGGATCTCTTAATGCGAAAGGATCTTTGAGGTTATTCGATGGGACGACCAACTTAAGCGTAGGGTAGGAGCTTGACATTTGAAGGGGGAGGCCTTGAATGGTGGAACCTAATTTCACAAAAAATATATAAGTAGAGTGAATACTTAGGCAGAGTTTAGGACCCGTTCTAAGTCTAAGTTCTTAATCAAAGCAGAGAAGAGTCTACAACTAGAAAATTTTATCTAGTTGAAGCAATGGGAGTTGGAGATCAAAGAGTATATGACAAAGTTTACAAAATTATCTAATTTTGGAACAAGATTAGTAGACACCCAAGTGGATAAAGCCCTTAGGTTTGTTAAAGCACTAAATTCTCTGTTGAGGCAGATGCTTTTGGCCCAAGTTACGTTTGGAGCTACATTTGAAGCCCTTGTTGCTATATTTAGTTGAGAATGTGTAATGGCCCGAAAATCGGTACCAATTTGAGCTGACTAATATCCTACACATTCAACTCAAAGTGCACGAAAATTCAGATTATTAATAGAAAGAAATTAGAGGATGAGATAGAAAAGATAGAACTAATAGAATAGAAGAAGAAGAAGAACACAACTGAACCGAATCAGAGTAAACACGAATCTCACAGCGGAACGAATAACATATAGTACATAACTTTAAAATACAATCTAAATTTGTATATACATACCATATCACAGTATAACTCATATACATCATAGCGGAAATAATCTCTACATAACTAATGGTGAACTCTCCTTCTTTGAGCTCCTCCAAATGTATCTGTAAAATCCTGAAACACTTGACTGCCCGTACAAATTTGGGCACCCAAGAGTTTAGGGAAAAACAAACAAAATAAACTCTGGGTCAGTCATGGGACTGGTGTGAGTAAACTCCAATCATATGGTTTAACTTTAAAAATTATTTTTGGAAGAAAAGGATAATAGTAAGACCAGTCCACACATAAACACAAACGGTTTTTATCTTACTATAACCCAAACTATTTTGATATCAAACTCTAGTGATACAATAATAATGTCTAATCAAATAAATAATTCAAATAGCAGAACGCTTGCATCTCACGCTCCATAGATATAGTATAAAATCAAAAACCTCAGGGCGCTTATTGGGGATTGGATTCCAACTATGACAAGGTATGGGACCACCTCCCGATCAGTATACTCTAGAGGAGATACATCGAGGTTCAACAAGAACATCTTGCAACCCGGCCCACACATGACTGACCACTCATTTCGCTTGAGTGTATTGAATATATTGTCACCCACGGTTGTTGGGCCATCCAACCGTAATCCGAAGATACATGATCGAAAAGAAGAACAATTATGAATTTTCTCTAGATCAGTGACAAATATACCCTGCTTGTGAATGACCCACCTAGCCATGCTGCCTACACGATTTGTCATTTCCAGATGTGAGGCTTGAGGCTACGTATATCTTTTTATAACATCTGGCCACCATACACTTTAAATGCCACATCGTCAAACCCATAAATTCACTAATTGACTTTCAAAAATATCACAGGTATAAAAAGCTAAGAGGAGCGAATTCCTCCGCCCCCAGACATAATACCTTTAAAAGATCAATCGTACGTGATTTGCTAGTTATACTCTGTCAGACACTCGTCCATACAAGTTGTCCTGCGACTGCACAAACAGAAAGTACTATTCTGGAACAGAACGACCCTTGCATTTTACTCCGTCTTCAATTATCTTCAGCATAATCTAATTCGCAGCGCCTATGCCTATACGGAGTGGTGTTGGATAATATATCCAACCGGTCTCTCTGTGTAATAACCCGAAAATGCGAGCCAGTTTAAAATTTTTATTTTGGCAATTTTAGCGAATTTTGAATATATAAAGTGAATTATTTTAAATAATATCGACGAGAAATTTATTTTGAATATAATTCGAACGTATATATTTATACGCATCGTCGTTAGAATATAAATAATTATATATAATTATAGTAGGAATTGAAAATGGCGCGGTAGTTCGATAATTCGATTTCAAACTTCAATTGAATGTACCGGGTGCAAAACAATCCGGATTTTAGTGAAACCGAAAATAATAAGATCTATTTGGGAATATATTTCCGACGAATCTAAAAAATCGAAATTTCATAGCGGGAATCAAAAGTTATGCCCAGTTGAAAATTCAGAATAGTCGCTATGTAAATTATACATGGCCCAAAAAGTCAAATTTTGCATATGGATGAATTTGGACTCGAAACCGCTTCCATTGAGTTCAAAATGCCGTTTAGAACTCCGAAAAGTATAAGCTTCAATATATTCCGATATCCGGAATAGTGGCTATGGGCTGGAGTTGTTCGGTTAACAAAACATAGCCCTTAAAAAGTGAAATTTTGCATACGAGCTCAGAATTTGACGAGATAAATTTTTATGGATTCACAATGACAAATCATTGTTGAGTTCCAAATGGCGCGTCGAACGGAGTTAATATGTGGCCGTGCGAGCTGAAACAGTTCCGGGTAAAGCGAACAGTCATTTTACAAAGGAACATTATTGATACGACCTCAGAATTCGATTTCGTTTTTTTAAGGATTCGTATCGTCTAATAATGGTTAAATCCAATAGGGCTTGATTTTTTGAGTTAGCATGTGAGCGTGCGAGAAGAAAAGGTGCGCCAAAAATCGCATTTTTAGAGCTTATCTAAGCATTTTTGTGATTTTTTTTGAATGGTCAAACGAACTCGGAATTCGACGAAACTTGTTTCTTTGGACTCGTCTTCACGTCTACTATCTCGTGTCCGAAATCCGCGGTGATTGGAGATCGTTAGCGTTCAGGCGATACACGAGAAACTAGCATAAAAACACTTTTACTTCCTTTTCTTCTTCACTTTCTTCCTCTTCCTCTTTCTTCACAAAAACTCAAAAATGGCCTCCTCCCCCCCAAACCCACTGCCACCGCCCTCCTCCCCGCTGCTGCACCACCTCGAGCCACCGCACCTCCTCCTCCTCTTCCTCCTCTCTCTCCTCTCTCCATTTGCAAACCCTAAGCCCCAAATCACCACCACCCGCCTCCGTGGACCCCACCGCCGCACCTCAGTCCCTCCCCTACGTCAGTCAGGCCGACGCCCCCCCTCAGCACCACCCAATTCCGGTCGTGGGCCCCGCTACACCCAAAAATCCATTTTCACCAAAAATCCCGTTTTGCAAATAACACCCTGTCACCATTTCGCGAATAACTCCCAAACCGTGCGTTTCTAGCCAAAGTTCCTCTAGACCCAAGTTGTAGAGCACGAAATTCTCTTCGATTTGGTTATATGGAAGTCGTGTTTTGGAGTTCGGAGCTGCTCGGAAAACGCGTGCGAAGTCTGCTGTTCAAAAGCTGAAAAAATCGTGTACTTTTGCGAATTCTGGCGAATTGGAGCATTTTTGGCAAAAAGTCTCTTAGGAGAAAGTTGTCCGGAATGGCGCGTTTAAGCTAGAAAATAGATGGTGTGAAGATTGAAGCTCGTTTGCAAATTATGGAACCAGAACAGCGAATCTGGGCGTTAGAAAAAATGTGAGTTTTCTCCACTTTAAAGCTTATGGTTTTTGACGAATGAGGAAGAATTAAAATATGATTTTTATATTATAGGAAGAATAAAAATATGATTTTTATATATGTAGTGGCTATGGACAACGAAATTGACAAAAGGCGAGCACGGCGAAGATTTTCTACATAAGAAGAGTCGTGGCGTTTGGATTAGCTATTGATGAGAACTTCTCACTTTAAATTTCATTTTCTAGTTATAAATATATACTAGGATGCAGACGGTGTTTAGTAGCACCCGACACCATCGTCCACAGACCATGGAGTGTTTGTTTGGTTGTGTAGTTGGTTAGATTATTTGGATTGAATTGTTTGGTGAAATGAAACTGATTTGATTGATATGTGTATGGCGTGGGCCATCACTGGACCGGGGATAAGGCTAGGCCTCGTCCCGTTTCTAGTATCATGCCGTTATGCCGCCGAAATTTTCTAAAACAAGTTAGAAAAATAAAGATATCATTTTATTTGATAAATGAACTAAATAGAATATTCATAGGTTGAATAAAAATAATTTGGTCGTTAAAAATATAATTTTTTAACGTGAATGTGAATAAATAAATATTCATTTACAAACCGGACGGTTTGTTTATGTACACCGATTTGAAAGACATTGATTGGGACGATAAATTTTACACTTCGCCCAACTGCACAAATAAAAATATGTGTTTGTTGATTTGAAACCCCACACGGGTATTGGGATAATATATGACATACACTAATCCCAATAATTAGTTGTATGTCGATCGATTGATTGACAGACTGTTATAAGCGTTAAATATCTACATTTGATGCTTATACAGTGTAGTGCACTTTGGCTGATGGTTGATTATTTATCGTTGCTATTATATACATGTGTTGTATGGAATCCATATAATTAACTTTATATGGTGATTGATTGGGCCTCATTCCAATTTAGAAAATAAAGAATATAATAAAATAAAGGTTCATGTGTTGACCGTACTCATCTTTTGAGATTAGTCATGTGCTGAACGAAATATTTTAACAATAAAATTTACATCTTTATATAATAAAATAAAGTTGCATGTGTTGACCGTATTCATCTTTTGAGATTAGTCATGTGTTGAACGAAATATTTTAACAATAAAATTTACATCTTTATATAATAAAATAAAGGTTCATGTGTTGACCGTACTCATCTTTTGAGATTAGTCATGTGTTGAACGAAATATTTTAACAATAAAATTTACATCTTTATCATATAGAAAATTAGAAACTAACTGGAAAATAGATAAGATGAGTGGTCTCCTGGATGTTGATCTGATGTTGGTTTCGGCCTTCGGGGTTAATATTCAGGGAATCGTTCTCTTACTAGCTTACGGTTGGAGTCTGATTTGAAATTTAACGATAGATACCATAATTTTTATAAAATATATTAAACAACAAAATAGACACACGTGGACAGTACACATTCGTTGAGATTAGACATGTATTGGCAAAAATATAGATTCACGTATTGAATAGAATAAATATTCATTAGTTGAATAGAATAACGGAATTATTGAAATATATAAAGCCGTGTTGATTAGAGATGTGCTATTTTGACGCAAACAATATTTATATCGATTATATTCGTTTTTATAGAATTGAATTGAATATATAACGAATTCAAATTGAATTGAATATAAAACGAATTCGAATTGAAATAGAATAAAATTCGATTTGAAATGAATTCAAATTGAATTGAAATTTGAATTGAATTGAAATGAATTTAAAACGAATTTATAAGAAAAAATTCAATTTTGATTTGAATTTGAAATGGAAGTAGAAATTGTTTTTGAAACGAATTTAAACTATTTATAAAGTTTGTTTTAAATAGAAATCGACGAAATATATATTATATATATATAATATAATGGCCTGAATAGAACGCGCCGCGCCGCGGCAGTTCGTAAATTTCGACCATTGACTTCGAACGGACATTACGGGAGATCCGACCGTCGGATCCTCCTAAAACCGGAACCGTTGGGTTCGTATCGAAAAGTGCTTTCTAACGAATATTAGAAATTTGAAATCTAACGGTTGGATTTGGAGATACGTCCAAATCAAATTTGGAAAAGGTCGTTGTGAGTGTAGTTCGATGGCCATTGTTGGAAATCGACTGTACGGGCCTTGATAAAATTATTAAAAATAGTAATAATTTGCGTAAAATCATAAGAAATGATTTGGGAAAAATTAGGATGAAAACCCCATATTTGAAAAGATAAAAATAGACTTTTATCGAAATGAACTAGTTTTGAACTAAAATTAAAACCCATTTATTTTTAAATAAATAAATTGGATTTGAAATGAATTGTAAATAGAATTGATTTGTGGGTTTATCGCGAACGGTGTTTTAAATAACACTAGTTCTTTAACCCGATAATAAATAGAATGTGATTTGGGTCTATCGTGAACTGTGTTTTAAATGACATTAGTTCTTTAACCCAGTGAAAAGAGTTTTAATGAATCTGCAATTAAATTGAAATGTGAATTGATAATCTAAATTATCAAATTTGGAAAATGAGCAAGGATGGAGTATTACCAGTTTTGCTCCAAAGCGATAGTTAAATCTTTAATTAGATTTGAACGTGAAATGGTAATTAATTTTACCGATAACACCGTGGTGTTAGATATGAAGTATTACAAGTTTTCTTCATGGGATGAATAGGTTGGAATTGGGAAATAAAATAAATAATTACTCCGATGTGGTTCGCTAATCTCGACTAGTTTGGAAAACCATTATTTGGTTTGAAATGACATCCAAAGGAAGATTAAAGGATAAATTTTAAAGAATTTATCTTGGATAAAATTAATGGGAACCTTTCCCTAAGAATTGAAATTTAGAAACTAGCTGTAGGTTAGTTAAGAGGAATGGTTTCCTGGGTATTGATCTGATGTTGGTTTCGGCCTTCGGGGTTAATATTTAGGGAATTGCTCTCTTACTGATTTACGGTTAGCGACTAATGAATTGGAATGAGGCTTATGTTGTGTTTGTGTAACATTTGTTTTTAATATACGCGGGTTGTTCGGAAAGGCCGGGTTTATACCCATTCTGAATAACCGATTCGACGATAAGTCGAAGATGAAGACGGTGGTCGAAGACCGGAAGTCTTCACATCGTTTGGGTGATTACTGATGATCTTGATTGGGCTGTACACCCAAGATGAGGGAATCAGTTGGTGGTCGTCCAGACGTACTTGGAGATCGATGGATATGCGAGGAAAGTGCCTCCGGTTTCGTTCAGACCCAGAACGAACTTGTAAATGGATTGTGTGTCTGACATTGGATTTTATTCTGTGTTGATTGATTTCTGTTAAATATATATCGGCTTGGCGGCGGAGAATTTATTCTCTTGCTTAACGCCCTTCTCTGAGACGTACGAGCTTAGAGGTTATATATCGATAGATATCAATCGCATAGCATGAATTGCCTGTGTGGCATGCTGAGTTGCATGGATCAAGGCTTCTTTTGAAAAGCAAAGTCTTGTGGTTGATGATCAAAGCACGGCCTACGTGGCAGCTTTGTGTATAGCCTGAATTCGCGAGCCTCACACCTCGGTATGAGTTAAAAACGGGATACGGACCGTTGGGAGAGCACGACGTTTCTTTCTAGCTTTGGTGGTGTCAGTGACTTACCAGCCCTGACATTTATATACTTTTCACCTTTGTGGTTGTTGGAATGAGGCGCCTCGATATTAGGTCTGTAAGGACCGGGAAACGTGTGTTCAGGAATTGCCAATCCTCTAACATAAGTGAGGACCGGCCCAACCGATCCAGGGTTGCCCAGAGTGCGTAGTCCTGAGCATTTGCTAGAGTGTCTCGAAGCGGAGAGGAGCTTGCCCCTTGCCTCGACTCATGATGAAAATCCAATTTCCAATACGTGTATCTCGGTTTTATTTGTAGAGCCTAGTATGACGACATGATAGATGGTACTCATGCCGCCTATGATTGATATTTATGATTGAAAATGTTTTGACACTATACACTTATTATAGTATCAAATGATTTGTTTTAAACGTACCAAGCATGTTTGGCTATTATAAGGGAAAACCCTATCCTCTGGCTTGCGTTGCATTGTGTGATGGGACCTGGGTCTTATAATAGCTTCATTTTTCGAAAAAGCATTGTGCTGTTTATTCTATGCACTGGTATTCTTGGGAGGAAACCCGTTCCGTGTTATACGGCGTGGTCCCTTGAATTACTCTCTTTTAAAGTAAAGTTTAAATAACTGTTTTAGTTCTCACACCAATCACATGACTGACCTGGAGTTTATTGTTTAAACCTAAACTCTGGGTGCCCCTATTTTCCGCACGGGCAGCTAGTAGTTTCGGTTTTGCAGATTTATATTCACAGGATCCTGATTTACAGCTGGAACGATGCTCGGAAAGCTCTGTATCCGTGTATCACTTTCAGTTGTGTTTTGTATATTTTCCGCTGCTATGTAATTTATTGTAATCTTTGATATTTATCGAATGTAAATTATTCATTTATACTCTGTATATTTTGGTATCTGATGGAATTGTTGTAATAGCAATGAAATGTTCTTCCGTCTGCGTTCATTTGTGTGTTGTTCTCAAAGTATCCACTCTTTCCTTTACGGGGAAGTTACGGGTTCTCACACTCTGTATTGACAACGATGGTCAAAACACTTCGATAGTCGGTTATTTGACTATCGAAGTAAAATAAAACAAGCATTCATTCAAATGTACACTAAACATCACACAATCACTGGCTTTTTTTATTTAACATTCGTTTTTATTATTCGAATTCCCATATCTTACCAGATATTTCTCAAACCCCGTTTTAACCTTTTCACACTTCTTAGAAAACATTCCCAGTTATTATAAACTCTTATTCTCCCATGTTACAGAAAATATATGTTATCAACGTTTGGAACATTTCCATTCGTTTCAAGTTCTTTATTTTCTACACTTGGATAATATACCCTATTTACATTGGAAAAATATTCCAATTTTATTATAAATATTTTAATTTGTCCAATGTTCACTTTTAAAACATTATTCACTTTAAATTGTAAATGTCATACCTATTATAGAAATCTGAACACCTTTATCAAATAACTCTTTATTCGAGTAATAAATACCCTTATCTCGTTTATCATAATCTTCATAATTTTATATTCTCATTCCACTTTATAAACTCTGTTTCAAAGTCAACTTCTTGTCAATATCAAGTTTATAACTAAATATTGATTACATATCCTTATTCTAATCTATTGGTTCAAAACTAAATATTAACTTATCCTATCAAATTATAATTCCTAAAAATAATTTACTTTAATACATTCGACATCATCAAATTTTAGTTCCAATTCCAAGTAGTGTTATAAAAATCACGCTTAAGCTTGGTCAACAACGTTAATTTATCGTTACATTTAAAAACTTGAAATACGCTGCAATATCCCCTTTATAACTAATCTCGACATAACAGTCACGCTTCAGCCTAGTCAACAGCGTTATTTTGTCGCTACAGTTCTAAGACTTGCAATACACTGCCATATTCCCTTTATACTAACCTTGACATCTCTTTCCGTCAGAAACTGATATTGTTCCTTGATTATAGTAAAGACGTTCAAGTTGGGGTATTTTATTTACCTCTTAGACCTTGATCGACAACGTTCTTACCTTAGAACAGATATAAGTTTGTACTCTAATTCCTTATTACATATAATATCTATCAAACCGTATTTTCTTGTTTAATTTAAACCATGGTTTTACAATACCATATCCTTACTTTGAAACTCGGTTGTTTATGACTATCTATATAAACATTAACTCTTCATTTTAACTTCATTTCACAGTTCTATTTATAATTTCTATACCAAGAACTATTGACGTTCTATGTCTTCTGACGGTTTACCTTTATTTGAAACATTATACTTAATTCAAGTAACATTTTATTATGAATTCAGTATCCTCTTAAATGGAATCCATTTAAGAACAATTATTTAATTAAATAATATTTACTTTATCATTGCTAAAGTAAACAGTTTACTTCATCACTAATCTAAATAGATTAGTTGCTCACTTTATACTAATTATACTAGTTCAATCATCATTTAATTTCCATTAATTAAAAAAATAATTAATAGGAAATCTTATTAATGTTAAACAATTAATTTTCAAGTTATTGTCATTAGATTACTTGAAGACCCATTTAATCTAATAATCATTTTTCAATTAAATAGTTGATTTAAATCAATTTCATTCCATCAGTAAATTCGTTAACTGATTTAATTACTTTGCTTCAATTATAAAAAATATAATTTTTTATAATTATCTTCATTGATTTTCCTGACGGCCAATCAACTCCTTAACAAAAAGATGGGTTTATGGTCGACTGTTGCCACTTTCTTAATCGATATCGTTTATCAAAAAAACGTTGAATTTCGATTCAACATCAATATTCATACAGGGTTTCAATGTCATTTGGGTTCAAACTGTGCATATAAAACAAACAGTACGCATAAATATTTGAGGAATCTGGTTGGATTCCTCTAACCGTTTTCTTGCATCCACAGATGTTAGTCCACACAATTAACACTAATTACATACTAGGGAATATTAAAATCAATATCCAACCAATGATGTGTATATATGCAATGATATATATGATTCAACCAATTTAATCGAAATCTACTTAAATGACCATCACACAACATTCAAACAATATTAAAATATAATTATAATATTTTAAAATAGATCAGAGTTAGTGAATTTACTCACCTTTGCGCGTTAACCGTTAAATAACGATTTGCGTTAGTTGATTCGATCCGGCGTTTTACTCTGCCAAAATTTCCAACGATCTCCTAGCTGCTCCGGATCAACTCCAACGCGTAGTCGGTGACCATATGATTCCAATGTGGCAAACAGTTTGTAAAAAAAATTGATTTGTTCGGCCCGTTTAAATTCCACTTGCCCATGATGAACAGTACACCATCTTCAAAAAAATATCCCATATTACCTCCCGGTTCTATATCTTTGGTCGGCAACCAATTATTTTTTCTGCTATATCTTATTTCTTCTGGGCCTCGTGTTTATTCTTCAGCCCATCGCCACATACCCGCGTCTTCACTCCGACCATTTCCTTTAGTTTGCCTTCTTCTGTTGTTTGTGCTTTTCTTCGCCAGTTTCTCTACTTTCTTATCGTCTGTTTTTTTTTTGTATTCCATCCTTAAATCTGGGCTTACCAAAACAGAAGGAACAATTCTCGGCCCAATTATCCTGTCACCCCACTTCTGCAATAATTAGTAAATCGTCTTCTCCAATGATCATATGTGCTCCAAATCCTTTATGTAAAAACAACAGATATTTCAGTTTTCATGCAACATGTTTCTCCTGCCGAAACTCCCCTTGCTCTTCCAAAACATCCCACTACAGTACAATACATACTCCACCCTTTCTTACGTTCTTTTAAATGTCCATTTTCTTCCTACTTACGGTCTATACAGCCCTTTGCAAACTTCATTTTAATTCCTTACCCCCTTAGTAGAAAACACAACACCATCCACTTAAACCCCACTATTTAAGACCTCCTCCTTTCTCCCATACAACCTTCGCCAGCACCGGTATTATCAAACCAAAAGCCGAACTCTTCTCTTATCCATTACTACTTCTCTCAGTAAATACACAAGCCGCCACATACTCCACCACGTCGGATAGTTTACTACTCCATCACCAATAAATAACACACGCCATTTCCCTGTTTACAGCTGTCTTCACACAAACTAGAAGAAACCGCAAAATATATTGCCTTGAAATTTACCAACAATCATGATGCGAGTGCAACACAGCATGCTAAACTCTTTTAATACCTCCAAATGTCACACGCCTTCGCTACTGTCAGCTACCCCATGCCTCAGAGTCCCTTAACCACCTCTTCCTCACTCTTGTCCTCTTCTAATCTTCACGTTACCCTTTTTAGTTGTCTTGTTCTTTTTTTTCTTTTCTTCTTAAGTGTTTGTTTTCTTGTTTGGAAGAAAATAATGAGCTTGCGTATGAAATTACTCGGAAGAAGAAAACGCAGCGTGTGTATATTTAGATGTTTGAATTCCTTAATTGCCAAGGAATAGATGATATAGAGTCGCAGTGGTGATTTCAGGTAGGGTATGGGTCTGTTGTGTATTTTCTTGTCATCATGATATAAGATATATATATATATATATATATATATATATATATACATATATATATATATAGCTGGGGTCAGCTATGACTTTTCGATTCAACTGATTTGCTTCTTGCGTGTAATATAGATGGTAGCATAGGATCCTGTTTTTGGGTGACAATTCATGCTAGAAGTGTTATGGCAGTAAGCTATTAGGTTAGGGGTGGAAAAGTGGAGACTTTGCCATGAAGTCTTCGCCTAAACTCTAGAGTAGCTGGAGATAAAACTAGCATGTTATTCATTTAATGTAAGGCATGTGCGTATGGGTTTGTATTTATGTTTTTATCCAATGTTTGGAGACAATAGTGTGCTGTATATATTAACAAAAACTTATTTAGCTTGGAATGGTCACGTTAAGGTTATGTTAAAGGTACCAACAAGTACCCAACTGTTCATGACAGCGTATGGTGGTTTGTACATGATTTGCGAACAACGAGATCTTTCTCTTCTTCAATTTAGATATGCCAAGATTTTTTTCTTTCGGATACATGGTTTACATCCTTATGCTGAAATGAAGAGACGTGAGTGCACAGTGGCTGATAGCATAGGTTTGGTATATGTAGCGTATATAGTTCATGTTTTTTTTAAAAAAAAAATGTTGTGTACCACGCTAAGTAATATAACATTTATGTTCGAGCCGCTAGGGACAGAAATAAGAACACAGTCATGTCCAGCGAGGTGCCACGATCCCTAAAATATAATAATATCGGTAGGTTAACTTATATTGTGAAACCCCAAAATATTGATATAGTGCGCAAAATACTCCAAATAAAAAGTTGCGTTTTTAATTAATTAAAAATTACATTAAAAATTTAATTATCACTACGTCTTAAAAGAATCTTGTCTAAATTCGAATTCAGTATGCAGTTATATCAAATAAACCATTACGGTAGATGAACGATTCTATAGCGACTATTTGAAAATTTGATTTGGACATAACTCACAATCTATAACACGAAATCTTGGTTTTTCACTTCTGTTAGAAAAATACAGTTTAACGGATTCCAACGTTTCTTGTTTCGAGGAAATCCGATTTATAACGAACCATGTATAGTCATTTGATATTCAGACTTTAAATTACGAACTACAGCGTCGTTATGAGCTCGATTATATTAATATATATTTTTATATGCTCAACTTCGTTTTAATTAATATATAAATACACTTATATTACGAATTCAATATTTAAACTGATTTAAATATTCAAATACAAACCATAAAAATGCGGGACAATTCATTCTTTCCCCCTTAAAAGAATTTCGTCCCCGAAATTACTAAGGTAGGGAAAATGCTACAATCCATATTATAACCAGGTTAAAAATCTTTTATTTATTTTCTTAAATTCGGTCTCAACGAAACCGATTTATTCTAATTAAAAACTTATTTCTTCTTATTAACAAATACTTTGAAAATTTCCTAACAACTTAAATTTTCAGAGAATTTTGCCAGCATCTCCTCTGCACGGCTCATTCGGTATTACTACAACTTGCCTCTCTGGCCTTCTCCAAATCTAAAAGAAAACAAATAGCCAAGCGACTTTTCAAAAATAGCTCATAAATCTCATGTAAACTTATACCTTTTTGTTGGCATTTAAGTCTATTCTCTGCTATTTGTTATTACTTTAACATATATCCAAGCATCCTTGGTTGATCTCCCATCGATCCATTCTCAAACCAATCTTTCGCTTTTACTAAGCCAGATTTCTATTTCAACTCCAATTCCATTTCTTGATTTATTTCTCAAATCAATTATCTTCATCACCAAATTCAAAATCTGATTCTTATTCTCCAAGAATCAATTCATTTTAATAACTCGAATCTCCAATATTTCTTTTTTTTTCAATTTCCATTCTGGATCATTCCAAATTCAGTCCAATTTTGTTTATCTTAGTTTAAGTTCCACTTTTACCATTTTAACTCTATAGGTTAAATTTTTATTTCAGAATTCAAATTCCTGGGATTTATTTCAAATCAGTTTGAAATCATATATAATTCAAAACATTTGAATTTCTAATAACTTGTTTCCTCACAATAATTCAAAACCAAATCTTTGGTAGTAATCCGTCACTTAGAACCTCGAAAATGAACACCGATGATGTCCGGATCATCATCGGAATTATTTTCTAGTGATCGAAGTGAGTTCAATACTATATCACTTTAAAAACTCATTTATGATCACTTTATTTTTGATATTTTTGAAATTACTTTAAACTATCTTTTACAGCACTTGGAAAAATTTTCAAATCTCACAGGATTTTAAAATTCCCTTATATTAATCCAAACATTATTTACAACACTTTCCAAGATTTTAGAGTTTTATTTCATTTCTGGTTTTAAATTCAGATTCAGGTCATCTGATTTTGCATATTATACTTATATAATATTTCGATTAGTTATTTATATAACCAACTCAATTATAAATCTTATTCGATCATAATTACGATTAACACTATAATAATCTCAAGATATATACTCCTTTTTATATCAAAATATAATTTGGGTAAAATTATTTCATTTACCCTCTTTTTAAAACATACTATGTCGAATTACTCTGTTCAAGAGTTTAGAAACACTTATCGACACAGTTTGCATTACTGTTTCGACCAGAATTTATAAACCACTCGACTGACCAATTAACACAATATAAAACGGTTTTTATATTAATTTACAAATACGCGCTCATATATATATGCTCATACTCAACCTAGGGTATTACTAACTCCATTTCTATTGATTTACGCCACAGAGCCAAGGTAATCACTTAACCTTCAGCTCTGATACCAACTGTAATGGCCCGAAAATCCGTACCAATTTGAGCTGACTAATATCCTACACATTCAACTTAAAGTGCACAAAAATTCAGATCATTAATAGAAAGAAATTAGAGGATAAGATAGAAAAGATAGAACTAATAGAATAGAAGAAGAAGAAGAAGAAGAACACAACTGAACAGAATCACAGAAAACATGAATCTCACAGTGGAACGAGTAACATATATTACATTACTTTAAAATACAATCTAAATTTGTATATACATACCATATCACAGTATTACTCATATACATCACAGCGGAAATAATCTCTAAATAACTAATGGTGAACTCTCCTGCTTCGAGCTCCTCCAAATGTATCTGTAAAATCCTGAAATACTTGACTGCCCGTACAAATTTGGGCACCCAAGAGTTTAGGGAAAACAAACAAAATAAACTCTGGGTCAGTCATGGGACTGGTGTGAGTAAACTCCAATCATATTGTTTTACTTTAAAACTTTTTTTGGAAGAAAAGGATAATAGTAAGACCAGTCCACACATAAACACGGACAGTTTTACCTTACTATAACCCAAACTATTTTGATATCAAACTCCAGTGATATTATTATAATGTCTAATCAAATAAATAATCCAAATAGCAGAATGCTTGCATCTCACGATCCACATATATAGTATAAAATCAAAAACACCAGGGCGCTTATTGGGGATTGGATTCCAACTATGATAAGGTATGGGATCACCTCCCGATCAGTATACTCTAGAGGAGATACACCGGGGTTTGACAAGAACATCTTGCAACCTGGCCCACACATGACCGACCACTCATTTCGCTTGAGTGTATCGAATATATTGTCACCCACGGTTGTTGACCACCCAACTGTAATCCGAAGATACAAAATCAAAAAGAAGAACAAATATGAATTTTCTCCTGATCGGTGACAAATATACCCTGCTTGGGAATGACCCACCTAGCCATGCTGCCTGCCCGATTTTTGTCATTTCTCGGATGAGGCTTGAGGCTACGTGTGACGGCCCGCCCCGCACCAGCCTGCATTTCCTCCGAAGGTGCGCTGTACACATGCCCAACTAGCACGGGACGGTCGTCGGAAGAAAGGAAAGAAGAGAATTGACTAACAAGAAACCTGTAGAATGTCTCACAGCGTATGGAGTAAAATATAATAATAATAACATACTTGACATAAAACAGGTGAGACAGTACATAAGCTGATAACTAAAATCAACATCAACATCAGAGCAGCGGAAATCTAAATACAGCTTATTACAACTTTCCAAATTTTCTGTCTCAAAACAAAAGAAGGCTAAAGTAGAAGATGCACCACCAATGCCCAAGTAGTGATCTTCAACAACACAGGGAGAATAATATATATATGTATTACGTGGAAGCCTCCTGCTCGTCTCCGGATCATCTACCCGTGCTTCGCCAGCTAACCTGTCTCTAGTCTGCTCGTGTGAGCACCCAGAGTAATAAGAGGGGACATAAAACTCTGGGTCAGACATAAAGCCTGGTATGAGCGATAAGCATCTAAAAAGAACAATAACAGGTATACTAAACCATACCTGAACCTGGACCTGCAACCAAAGAGTTAGTACCACATACCATACAGTACTCTAAGGTGCCATAAATAGTGTAAAGAATACGAGGGTGGGGTGTGCATGTCATAATGATAGCAAACAAATCAACCATAGCAACCATCCTCACATACCTCACTCAGTGCGTAGAGCATACGATGTCCACCACTGTCGATCACTAGACCCATCGAAGTAGTGACGGAGTTCGACCTGTACAACTACTGCTACTACCAAGCTTACCACATGGAGTCATGACCAAATCTTTACAAATGACCCCACTTCATTGGTCTATAGCCCTTTAGTCGTACCGAGGCCCTTTCAGCCCTGAATCCGTTCACGTACTTCGCATACATAGTGATCCAAAGTCATAAACATCTACTGCCCCTTGGCACACGTCCCGCAGCAAAGCCCAATCATGAAGTGAACTCATCGGTTCCCAACTGGATCCTGAGCTCTAACTTCCCATATTGGACTACCTTTGCATCTCGGGTTATTGGTTAATACTGGGTCGGGTCGGGTTCTCCTTCTAGCCATCGGTTCGGGTCGGGTCCTCTACTTCGGGTCGGGTCGTCGTCTTCTCCCGTAGCGGTTCGGTTCGGGTCCACAGCGTCGCATCGGTTCGGGTCGGGTATTCCACCTCGGGTCGGGTCGGGTGTCCTCCTCCGGGTCGGGTCGATATCTTCCCTCCAGTTCATGTTCCTTCTTCGATCAGCTCCCTCGCTCTCCATTTACTCCAATCCGATCCTCCTTCTCTAGCCGATCTGATCCTACTCCTTTAGCCGGTCCGATCCCTTCACCTTACTCCAGTCCTAGCCTTTCATCCTTAAGTCGATCCGATCCGAGCCCTTCGTCCTTAAGTTAGTCCGATCCCCAGCTTAACCAACATGGCCTTCCTTTTTGCCTAGCCTCGTTTGTGCTAGATTCCAGTTCGGGTCGGGTTTCTCGCCCGGGTCTCCTACCCGATCCGAGCCCATATCTGATCGGATCCGAAACCCTGCACAACTTTCTGCAACTTTTTCCAGCAACTTGTTTACGCCATTCGACGACGTTTTCGACAAATCTAACTATACTAATAAATCATAAAACACACCATAGAGTCATAGCAACATGTAATAACAACCACAAGCAGCAAAACAACAATTCAAATGAATCAAAATGGATCAAAAGTGGCTAAAACCTCACATTTTCCCATAATCCCTCTTAATCATGTTTAAGCACATACTTAGTAAAACTTAATCGAATCATCTAGATTTTCTAACAGAGGCATAAAATATTATTTAAGAATTTCTAAATATTTTTCCAGAATTTATTAGTGTATAAATTCGCTAATCTTCACTAATTACCCTTAATTAACTGTAATTAGTGTCAAAACTATGCAAATCACTCACCTTTGCCACAAAATAAAACACCAAGTCTGAAATACTCTCTGTTTGGGTCGAATTCCTATGTATAGCAGCAGCTCCAACCTTGCTCTATTGCTTTTTGGCCTTGTTTTGATGTAGTTTAGGCTTAATCTTCACTAAAAATGTGTTTTGGAGTGGTTTTAGAGGATGGAAGCCATTACTAGGGTCTCAAGAAAGTTTGTGGCGGCTCAAAACTAAAATGAAAGTGATTTCCTAACCCTAATCAGCCCTCCTATACCTCTAAACCCGAAATTCCCTTCTGGGCCTAGCTGCTAATCACCCGGTTAAGCCCAATTAAGCTGTTTTTCACCATCTGAAACTTGTTTCAGCCATATCTCCCAAACGGTGAGTCCGTTTGGCTAATGTGACCACTCTACGGAATTGTAAACCATCATCTGGAGCCAATGAAAGTGGTTTCAGGTCAAAATTCCTTTCCAGTCAAAAGTTATGGCCAAAACAGTGCTAACTAGGGGTAAAATGGTCATTTAAAAATCGGGAAAAATCATGAACATGGGAAATGAACCCCAATAGTCGTCTCCCAAAATTACATGACCATACAACTTCATATGCGAAAGAAATAAATATTCTACGATCCTATGATACGTAGAATACGGGTCATTACACTCTCCCCCCCTTAAGAAATTTCGTCCCCGAAATTCCTTAACCCAAAACATACACAAGATCCCGCATTCCTAACAACCACATACAACAATCAAACATGCAAAACAAGCAAACAAGCCTATCCTAGCATGCGGAAAACTAAATCGAAGTTAAAATCTTACCAGGCAAAGAGTTCTGGGTGAGTCTTCCTAATGTTCTCCTCTGTCTCCCAAGTACAATCATTCTCGTCCTCGCCCCACTGAACCTTGACTAGCTTCACCGCCTTCCTTCGAAGTTGCTTCATGTCGTGCTCGACAATACGGGCCGGCTTGCGGTTCCCAACCGCCTTGGGTTCTACTTCGAAGTCCTCTAACTGATCAGGTGAAATAGTCATATCTGAGTCGTGGACGAACTTCCTTAGTTGGGAAACATGAAATACATTGTGAACTCCCGCCATCTTCTCTGGTAAGCCAACTCTATATGCCAAACTCCCGACTAGTTCAAGAACAGGGAATGGGCCAACAAATCTTGGTGCCAACTTGCCTCTCCTGCGAAATCGTATTACGCTCTTCAACGGAGAAATCTTGACAAACACTAAGTCACCAACGGAGAATTTTAAGTCTCTCCTCCTCTTATCAGCATAACTCTTCTGCCTATCTTGGGCAGCCTTCATTGTTGTTGAATGATCTTAATCTTATCTGAAGTTTCCCTCACCACATCTGGTCCAAGCATAAACTTCTCGCCAGTCTCTATCCAACATGATGGTGAGTTGCACGGTCTTCCGTACAAAGCTTCAAACGGAGCCATACCGATACTGGATTGGTAGTTATTATTATATGCAAACTCTACTAGATGCAAATGGTCATCCCATGATCCACCAAAATCCAATATACATGCTCTCAAGAGATCTTCCAAAATACGATTCACCCTTTCCGTCTGACCGTCGGTCTGAGGATGATATGCGGTACTGAGATGTAACTCTGACCCTAGAGCCTCTTGTAAGCCCTTACAAAACCCACTAATGAACAACGGGTCTCGGTCACTCACAATGCTTTTAGGTACTCCATGAAATCTCACTACCCACTTCATATACAATTCTGCTAATTTAGCTGCCGTTCTGGTCGATTTGACTGGTCTGAATCTTGCACTCTTAGTCAACCGATCCACGATTACCCAAATGCTATCATGTCCCAATCTAGTCCTTGGTAAACCATCGATGAAATCCATCGAGACTTGCTCCCATTTCCATTCGGGAATTTCTAATGGTTGCAACAACCCACTAGGCTTCTTTTGCTCGGCTATAACTAGCTGGTAATTCATACATTTGGATATAAACCTCCCAATGTCTCTTTTCATCCCTTCCCAGTAGTAGGTCTGCTTCATGTCTCGATACATCTTGTTACCACCGGGGTGTGTAGTCAGTTTTGAGTGATGACATTCTCTAAGCACTTCATCTCTCAATCCATTGACATTGGGTACAACAAGCTTTCCATTCTTTCTCAGCCATCTATCTCGATCAAGCCCATACTTGTTCATCTCCTCATCGATACTCATCTCTAACTTGGAGATGATTCCCAATAGGTTAGGATCGTCCCTCTGACTAGAGCCGATCCGCTCAATCAAAGTGGGTCTGACCGTCAAACTTGCTAACACTTCTGGATTCAATTCGCACTTTGGTTTGAAGTCAAACCCCGCGATATACTCTAGTTGCTTCCATTCTAGAAACATAGCCCCTAAACTGGCATGTCTCCTACTCAATGCATCAGCCACCGCATTGTCCTTTCCCGGTGTATATGCGATGTCAAAATCATAGGAGGCCAAGAATTCTAACCACCTTTGTTGCCGGAGATTTAGATCATTCTGGGAGAAGAGATACTTCAACGACTTATGATCTGTAAACAGCTCAAATCTTTCTCCCAAGAGATAGTGTCTCCACATCTTCAATGCGAACACGATTGCCGCCAATTCCAAATCATGGGTAGGGTATCTTCTCTCGTGCGGTTTCAATTGCCGACTTGCATAAGCTACAACCCTACCACCTTGCATCAATACAGCACCCAGTCCGGTACCACATGCATCCGCGTATACCATCATCTCTTCATTCCCCTGAGGAATGACTAACACTGGTGCGCATGTCAACTTGTCCTTTAGACTCTTTAATGCATTCTCGCACCTTTCATCCCAGACAAAAGCTTGATTATTCTTGGTCAACTGGGTCAATGGTGCTGCTATCTTGGAGAAACCTTGGATAAACTTACGATAATATCCAGCTAACCCCAAGAAACTTCTTACATCGGTTGCATTCTTGGGCATGGGCCAATCCTGTACCGTAGCCACCTTCGTCGGGTCTACGGCAATACCATTCTCTGATACAACATGGCCCAAGAACCTCACTTCCCTCTTCCAGAAGTGACACTTAGAAAACTTTGCTTTCAATTGGTGTTTTCTCAACACCTCCATCACTATTTTTAAATGTTCCTTGTGTTCTTCCTCTGTCCTTGAATAGACCAAAATATCATCAACGAACACAAGGACAAACTTATTCAACTGATCTCTGAATACCTAATTCATAAGATCCACAAAATATGCTGGGGCATTGGTCAGCCCGAATGGCATGACCAACCACTCATAGAACCCAGAAGGCGTCCGAAATGTCGTTTTAGCTATACTCTCAGCTTCCACTCTAAGCTGATGAAAACCTGTCGCGAGATCCAACTGAGAAAATACTCTCGCGCCACACAACTGATCGAACAAATCATCTATCCGCGGTAGAGGATACTTGTTCTTCCTTGTTACTTTATTCAACTCGCGGTAGTCTACACACAAACGAAGGGAACCATCCGCCTTGGTAGCAAACACAACTGGTGCTCCCTATTTAGAAACACTCCTTCTGATAAATCCCTTCTTCAAAAGATCGCTGACTTGCACCTCGAGCTCTCGCTGCTCTCTTGGTGCCATACGACGAAGTGGAATCACTATAGGTCTGGCATCTTTCACCAAATCAATACGGAACTCAATCTCTCGGTGTGGTGGAAGCCCGGTCACTTCTTCGAAAACATCCGGATACTGGCCAACCACGGGCAAACCTGACAACTCACTATGCGGAATGTCGAGGGAGTTTAAAAAACTAGCCAATACCCCCTCACTGGGTAGACCACCAAACACTATCCTCCGTCCATCATCCGCTCTAGCTGTCACCAAAAAGCCCTCACAGTCTACCACCACCCCGTATCTTTGGAGCCAATCTACTCCCAAAATAATGCCAAACCCAGTAAAGCCCAAAACAAAGCAATCACAAACAAATAGGCATCCATGACTCGATAAGACCACATTACGACAAATCATGCTAAGGCTAGTCGAACCACCAATCGGGTTCGTCACTACTAAAGGTATATCGACAATCTCGGGCTCCAATCCCAACCTATCTACCAGGTCACTAGATATGAAGGAGCTGGAAGCTCCGGTATCAAACAAAACTCTAACAGGAACATCATAAACAGAAAGCATACCTTGAATGACGACATTCTTTCCCTTCTCCGCCGCATTTGGGGCATTCGACGAAGAAGGAATAGCATTAAGAGCATATGCTTTCACCATTTGCTTTTCTTTAGGGGGATGTGGACACTTGTCCTTGCGATGTCCCATTTGGCCACAGTTGAAGCACTTCCTGTCCGCTGGCTTGGCCCGACAATTACTAGCATAATGGCCCTTCTTACCACAGCTGAAGCACTCAACATCTTGCTTATTCTTTTTCTTCTGGCCATCCTTAGTCTGATTCTGCTTTCTCTTATTCTAGGAACCACCCTTGCCTCCACCACTTGCTTGTGGCTTTGTCTCATCTACGGATGCAACCTCAGTCTTCGGCTTAGGGTAGAGACTTTCGAATCTCAATGCTTGCGCAACAATCGACTCAAACGTCTCATCAATGTGGTTAATAAGCCTTTCCCCCAAGTACTGATCCAAACCAGTTATGAATTTCTCATTCTTCTTCTCGGCAGTATCAATAAGAGATAACCCATATTTCGATAGAGTATCGAATTCAGCAATATACTCCGAGACAGCTCTGCCATTCTGCTTGAGCTCCAAGAATTTCTTAAACAGCACTGACTTCTGAGCAGCTGGAATGAACTTCTCGCTAAAGCGAGCCTTAAACTGCTCCCAAGTAATCTGATCTTCGGGAGTAGCTCCCTTTATAGCATTCCACCAATTCATTGCCCGCCCTTGCAGCTGATGGGACGCTAGCTTCCTCTTCATCGCATCCTCAATACCCAAATCCTCGAAGATACGTTCGCAACTATCCAACCAATCTTGAACATCCGTAGCCGACTCCATTCCGTGGAACGGCTTCCCACCAAGGCTAGTATAATCCTTATTCAGCTTGGCGAAGTCGACTCTCGGCGCCTGCACTATTGGACCACCACCATTTCCACCATTGGGAGCTGCCCTCTGCACATCCCTAAGCATCTCCCTCATAAGGTCAGTAAACATCGCCCTCATGTCAGCAGCATTCCCATTATTGGCCCCTCTACCGGTACCTCTAACATATCGGCTCATCGTCAATCTGAAAACGGAAACGATTAACGACCCCATAGTGGTGCTAGTGCAGCACGACTTTATTCTTATACTACTAATAGTATATATATATATAGCTTTTGAAAACCAAAATAATCACAAATACGCTCTCTCGTATACGTATATTATCTCTCCCTGATAACTTCCCTAGGTTAACTACGCAACCTAGAGCTCTGATACCAAATGTGATGGCCCGCCCTGCACCAGCCTGCATTTCCTCCGAAGGTGCGCTGTACACATGCCCAACTAGCACGGGACGGTCGTCGGAAGAAAGGAAAGAAGAGAATTGACTAACAAGAAACCTGTAGAATGTCTCACAGCGCATGGAGTAAAATATAATAATAATAACATACTTGACATAAAACAGGTGAGATAGTGCATAAGCTGATAACTAAAATCAACATCAACATCAGAGCAGCGGAAATCTAAATACAGCTTATTACAACTTTCCAAATTTTCTGTCTCAAAACAAAAGAAGGCTAAAGTAGAAGATGCACCACCAATGCCCAAGCAGTGATCTTCAACAACACAGGGAGAATACTATATATATGTATTACGTGGAAGCCTCCTGCTCGTCTCCGGATCATCTACCCGTGCATCGCCAGCTAACCTGTCGCTAGTCTGCTCGTGTGAGCACCCAGAGTAATAAGAGGAGACATAAAACTCTGGGTCAGACATAAAGCCTGGTATGAGCGATAAGCATCTAAACTGAACAATAACAGGTATACTAAACCATACCTGAACCTGGACCTGCAACCAAAGAGTTAGTACCACATACCTTACAGTACTCTAAGGTGCCATAAATAGTGTAAAGAATACGGGGGTGGGGTGTGCATGTCATAATGATAGCAAACAAATCAACCATAGCAACCATCCTCACATCCCTCACCCAGTGCGTAAAGCATACGATGTCCACCACTGTCGATCACTAGACCCATCGAAGTAGTGGCGAAGTTCGACCTGTACAACTACTGCTACTACCAAGCTCACCACATGGAGTCATGACCAAATCTTTACAAATGACCCCACTTCATTGGTCTATAGCCCTTTAGTCGTACCTAGGCCCTTTCAGCCTTGAATCCGTTCACGTACTTCCCATACATAGTGATCCAAAGTCATAAACATCGACTGCCCCTTGGCACACGTCCCGCAGCAAAGCCCAATCATGAAGTGAACTCATCGGTTCCCAACTGGATCCTGAGCTCTAACTTCCCATATTGGACTACCTTTGCATCTCGGGTTATTGGTCAATACTGGGTCGGGTCGGGTCGGGTTCTCCTTCTAGCCATCGGTTCGGGTCGGGTCCTCTACTTCGGGTCGGGTCGTCGTCTTCTCCCGTAGCGGTTCGGTTCGGGTCCACAACGTCGCATCGGTTCGGGTCGGGTATTCCACCTCGGGTCGGGTCGGGTGTCCTCCTCCGGGTCGGGTCGATATCTTCCCTCCAGTTCATGTTCCTTCTTCGATCAGCTCCCTCACTCTCCATTTACTCCAATCCGATCCTCCTTCTCTAGCCGATCTGATCCTACTCCTTTAGCCGGTCCGATCCCTTCACCTTACTCCAGTCCTAACCTTTCATCCTTAAGTCGATCCGATCCGAGCCCTTCGTCCTTAAGTTAGTCCGATCCCCAGCTTAACCAACATGGCCTTCCTTTTTGCCTAGCCTCGTTTGTGCTAGATTCCAGTTCGGGTCGGGTTTCTCGCCCAGGTCTCCTACCCGATCCGAGCCCATATCCGATCCGATCTGAAACCCTGCACAACTTTCTGCAACTTTTTCCAGCAACTTGTTTACGCCATTCGACGACGTTTTCGACAAATCTAACTATACTAATAAATCATAAAACACCCCATAGAGTCATAGCAACATGTAATAGCAACCACAAGCAGCAAAACAACAATTCAAATGAATCAGAATGGATCAAAAGTGGCTAAAACCTCACATTTTCCCATAATCCCTCTTAATCATGTTTAAGCACATACTTAGTAAAACTTAATCAAATCGTCTAGATTTTCTAACAGAGGCATAAAATATTATTTAAGAATTTCTAAATATTTTTCCAGAATTTATTAGTGTATAAATTCGCTAATCTTCACTAATTACCCTTAATTAACTGTAATTAGTGTCAAAACTATGCAAATCACTCACCTTTGCCACAAAATAAAACACCAAGTCTGGAATACTCTCTGTTTGGGTCGAATTCCTATGTATAGCAGCATCTCCTACCTTGCTCTGTTGCTTTTTGGCCTTGTTTTGATGTAGTTTAGGCTTAATCTTCACTAAAATGTGTTTTGGAGTGGTTTTAGAGGATGGAAGCCATTACTAGGGTCTCAAGAAGGTTTGTGGCGGTTCAAAATTGAAATGAAAGTGATTTCCTAACCCTAATCAGCCCTCCTATACCTCTAAACCCGAAATTCCCCTCTGGGCCTAGCTGCTAATCACCCGGTTAAGCCCAATTAAGCTGTTTTTCACCATCTGAAACTTGTTTCAGCCATATCTCCCAAACGGTGAGTCCGTTTGGCTAATGTGACCACTCTACGGAATTATAAACCATCATCCGGAGCCAATGGAAGTTGTTTCTGGTCAAAATTCCTTTCCAGTCAAAAGTTATGGCCAAAACAGTGCTAACTAGGGGTAAAATGGTCATTTAAAATCAGGAAAAATCATGAACATGGGAAATGACCCCCAATAGTCGTCTCCCAAAATTACATGACCATACAACTTCATATGCGAAAGAAATAAATATTCTACGATCCTATGATACGTAGAATACGGGTCGTTACACTACGTATATCTTTTTAGAACACCTGGCCACCATACACTTTGAATGCCACATCGTCAAACCCGTAAATGCACTAATCGAATTCCATAAATATCACAGGTATAAAATGCTAAGAGGAACGAATTCCTCCGCCACCAGACGTAATACCTTTAAGAGATCAATCGTACGTGATTTGCTAGGTATACTCTATCAGACACTCGTCCATACAAGTTGTCCTGGGACTGGACAAACAAAAAGCACTATTCTGGAACAGAACGACCCTTGCATTTCACTCCGTCTTCAATTATCTTCAGCATAATCTAATTCGCAGATCCTATGCCTATACAGAGTGGTTTTTGGATAATATATCCAACCGGTCTCTCCGTATTGACAACGATGGTTAAAATAGTTCGATAGTCGGTTATTTAACTATCGAAGTAAAATAAAACAAACAATTATTCAAATTTACACTAAACATCACACAATCACTGGCCCTTTTTATTTAACATTCGTTTATATTATTCGAATTCCCATATCTTACTAGATATTTCTCAAACCCCGTTTTAACCTTTTCACACATCTTGGAAAACATTCCCAGTTATTATAAACTCTTATTCTCCTATGTTACAGAAAATATACGTTATCAACGTTTGGAACATTTCCATTCTTTTCGCATTCTTTATTTTCTACATTTGGATAATATACCCTATTTACATTGGAAAAATATTCCAATTTTATTATAAATATTTTAATTTGTCCAACGTTCACTTTTAAAACATTATTCACTTTAAATTGTGAATGTCATACCTATTATAGAAATCTGAACACCTTTATCAAATAACTCTTTATTCGAGTAATAAATACCCTTATCTCGTTTACCATAATCTCTTTCATAATTTTATATTCTCATTCCACTTTATAAACTTTGTTTCAAAGTCAACTTCTTGTCAATATCAAGTTTATGACTAAATATTGATTACATATCCTTATTCTAATCTATTGGTTCAAAACTAAATATTAACTTATCCTATCAGCTTATAATTCCTAAAAATAATTTACTTTAATACATTTGACATCATCGAATTTTAGTTCCAATTCCTATTAGTGTTATGAAAATCACGCTTAAGCTTGGTCAACAACGTTAATTTATCGTTACATTTAAAAACTTGAAATACGCTGCAATATCCCTTTTATAACTAATCTCGACATAACAGTCACGCTTAAGCCTAGTCAACAGAGTTATTTTATCGCTATAGTTCTAAGACTTGCAATACGCTGCCATATTCCCTTTATATTAATCTTGACATCTCTTTCCATCACAAACTGATATCGTTCCTCGATAATAGTGAAGCCGTTCAAGTTGGGGTATTTTATTTACCTCTCAGACCTTGATCGACAACGTTCTTACCTTAGAACAGATGTAAGTCTGTACTCCAATTCCTTATTACTTATAATATCTATCAGACCGTATTTTCTTGTTTAATTTGAATTATGGTTTTACAATACCATATCCTTACTTTGAAACTCGGTTGTTTATGACTATCTATATTAAACATTAACTCTTCACTTTTACTTCATTTCACAGTTCTATTTATAATTTCTTTACCAAGAACTATTGACGTTCTTTGTCTTTTGACGGTTTACTTTTATTTGAAACATTATATTTAATTCATGTAACATTTTATTATGAATTCAATATCCTCTTAAATGGAATCCATTTAAGAACAATTTTTTAATTAAATAATATTTACTTTATCATTGCTGAAGTAAACAGATTACTTCATCACTAATCTAAATAGATTAATTGCTCATTTTATACTAATTATATTAGTTAAATCATCATTTAAATTCCATTAATTAACAAGATAATTAATGGGAAATCTTATTAATGTTAAAAAATTAATTTTCAAGTTATTATCATTAGATTACTTGAAGACCCATTTAATCTAATAATCATTTTTCAATTAAATAGTCGATTTAAATCAACTTCATTCCATCAGTTAATTCGTTTACTGATTTAATTACTTCTTACCATTAGATTTAATATATTTAATCTAATAATATTTCTAAATTTGTTTGTCTTAAAATAACTATCCAAATATTTAATCGTAGGATAAATTCTGCTTTAAATGTCAACAATCGTTTTTGTTTACTTTATAAAAAGGAATTCTAAAATATTGGTTTATAATAGAACTTCTATTATAATTTAAAACTTCGCTTTAATTATAAAAAATATAATTTTTTATAATTATCTTCATTGATTTGCCTGATGGCTAATCAACTCCTTAACAAAAAATGGGTTTATGGTCAACTGTTGCCACTTTCTTAATCGATATCGTTTATAAATAAAACGTTGAATTTTGGTTCAACATCAATATTCATATAGGGTTTCAATGTCATTTGGGTTCAAACAATGCATATAAAACAAACAGTACATATAAATATTTGAGGATTCTGGTTGGATTCCTCCAACCGGTTTCCTGCATCCACAGATGTTAGTCCACACAATTAACACTAATTACATACTAGGGAATATTAAAATCCATATCCAACCAATGATGTGTATATATGCAATGATATATATGATTCAACCAATTTAATTGAAATCTACTAAAACGACCATCACACAACATTCAACCAATATTAAAATATAACTATAACAACAACAACAACAAAGCCATATATCCCAAACAAGTTGGGGTTGGATAGATATGGAACCCAAAATTAAAATAAAATATAATTAATAATGATGATAATAATATATATATATATATATGAAGGGTTTAAAATAATCAATCAAATAAAAAGTCGTCCGATAAAGGTTTTTTAAATAATAATAAGAAGAAGAAGTAAAATGTTCAGTAAAAGTGAAATAAAATCTAAAATAGTAAATAAAAAGTAAAAAGGTTCAGTAAACGTGAAATAAAGTCTTAAAAAAAAAGTGAAATAAAGTCTTAAAAAAAAAAGAAACACTATGGTTCTGGTACATGGATTGCCAATTTCCATGCACTCCTATCAACTACCAGCTCTTCCGCTAAACTCCAGTTACTTAAATCTCTCTTTATTATCTCCTCCCATGTCATTTTAGGTCGACCTCTACCCCTCTTTGGGCCTTCGGCGCGACCTAGAATTCCAGCGCGTACAGGTGCATCGTATGGTCTACGTTGGATATGTCCAAACCATCTCAAGCGGTATTGGACTAACTTCTCTTCAATAGGTGCAACTCCAAGTTTTTCCCGAATATCCTCATTTCTAATCCGATCTCGTCTGGTATGCCCACAGCTCCAACGCAGCATTTGCATCTCTGCTATACTTATCTTCTGGACGTGTTGCCTCTTAGTAGGCCAACATTCTGCACCATATAACATTGCAGGTCTGATTGCTGTCCTATAGAACTTTCCTTTAAGCTTCTAAGGAATCTTCCGATCACAGAGAATGCCAGATGCTAGTCGCCATTTCACCCATCCTGCTTGAATTCTAAAACTAACATCCTTATCAATCTCTCCATCAAACTGTAACATAGATCCTAAGTATCGAAACGATTCCTTCTTGGGTACTACTCTACCAGCCAGGGTAACATCTCCGTCATCTGACCTGACACTGCTAAACTCACACTTCATATACTCTGTTTTAGTTCTGCTAAGCCTGAAACCCTTTGATTCCAAGGTCTCCCTCCACAACTCCAGTTGTCGATTAACCCCTATCCTACTTTCATCAATCAGCACAACATCATCGGCAAAGAGCATACACCAAGGAATATCCCTTTGTATATCTTTTGTGATTTCATCCATCACTAATGCAAAAATATAGGGGCTCAATGCCGAACCTTGATGTAACCCTATGTTAATTGGAAAGTCTCTAGTCTCACCATCGCATGCCCTAACACTAGTCACAACCCCCTCGTACATATCCTTAATAAGTGTAATATACTTTGATGGCACTCTCTTCCTTTCTAGCGCCCACCACATAACCCTCCTCGGTACTCTGTCATAAGCTTTCTCCAGGTCAATAAAAACCATGTGGAGATCTTTCTTCTGCTCCCTGTATCTCTCCATAAGTTGCCTAACCAAGAAAATCGCCTCAGTGGTTGACCTTCCCGGCATAAAACCAAATTGATTCCTGGAGACACTTGTTAACCTCCTCAAACGCTGCTCACAAACTCTCTCCCAAAGCTTCATTGTATGACTCATAAGCTTAATTCCTCTATAGTTTGTGCAACTTTGAATGTCTCCTTTATTCTTGAAGATTGGAACTAAAATGCTTCTCCTCCACTCATCTGGCATTTTGTTTGATTTGAAAATATTGTTGAACAACTTAGTTAGTGTAATAACTCGGAAATTCTGAACTAGTTTAAAATTTTTATTTTGGCAATTTTGACGAATTGTGAATATTTAAAATGGATTATTTTAAAATAATATCGAAGAGAAAATTTATTTTGAATAGAATTCGACATATATATTTATATACGTCGTCGTTAGAATATAAATATTTATATATATTTATAAATAGAATTGAAAATGGCGTGGTAGTTCGATAATTCGATTTCAAACTTCAATTGAATGTACCGGGTGCAAAACAATCCGGATTTTAGCGAAACCAAAAACATTAGGATCTAATTGATGATATCTTTCCAACGAACCCGAAAAATAAAAATTTCATAGCGGGAATCAAAAGATATGTCCAGTTGAAAATTCTGAATAGTCGTTATGGAATTCAGGCCCTTAAAAATGGGAATTTTGCAAACAACCTCGGATTTCGACGAAACCACTTTTGTTGGGTCCGTGATGTCAAATTATTGCTAGATTCCAAATTTCATAATTTTTCGAATCAATATGTGAGCGTGGCGAAGGAAAACGTGTTTGACCACTTTCAGTTGATTTTAATCGACTGGAAAATGACCATTTTTCCAACGGTCTCAGAATTCGACGAAACTAGTTTTGTTAGGACCATATCGTCAATACGAAGCTGGAAAATATTTTTATGAGATTTTTAGAGTTAGTATGTGACCCCGGTAATTTGAAATGTACGTTTAAAATTCAATATAGTGATTTAAATGTAAATTCAACGAAAACTGATCGAAACAGTTGAATCAGCTTACGATATATATCCCATTGTGTTCGGAATGGGGGTAATACGCTATGGACGACAGGCGGTGGGTTCGATTTCGAGGTCATATGTAAAAGTCAACTCTTTGCAAAATAAAATAATTAAATAAATTAAAAAAGTAAACTTTCTCTCCCTCCTCCCATTAAAACCCGTTGGCCCCCCCTCTTTCTCTTCCACTCAAAAAAAAAAAGAAAAAAAGAAAAAAAAAGAAACCGACTCCCTCGTCGATTAACCCCCTCCGTCCACCGCACCGTCGTTGAAGGCCCCCACCTCGCGCCTCTCCCTTCCGTCTGTGTTCTATTTTGTCTTGTACTCAACGCTATCTGCGCTTTCCTTCACGGGGAAGTTCGGGTCGTGTCAGTTTGGTATCAGAGCTTTGGTTTACAGAGCTCGAGAACAAGATACATTAGAACCATACGAAAGAATTCATCAGATATTGGATTAGTAATATCCAATTAGAATGACTCGTTAGAGATAGGATCAGTAGTATCCTAGAACGAGTGTGAAGAGTATATTTTCCAAATGAAAAATATTTTGTTTTGAAAATATAAATCACTTTATACGTATTTGAATATTTATTTATTTTGAATTTGGACAATCCGCTATATAAAGGTTTTGTATATACGCGTCATGAACGTATATTCGAAGTTTTAATATACTGGATAGATATAGGATTACACTCTAGTCGCCCGGAGATGATATTGATGATAGCGGTCGCATCATCAATGTTTATGTTCGTGTTTCGAAGGTGTGATTTTCTATATATTTCCATTAGACTGGTGTGAGAACCAAAACTTATATAGCTAGAACACTTTGTTGTGAATTGGCATCAAAAACCTGATTTTCGACTATATATCAAATTTATGAATTTGAAACTCTAATCCACTAATTGATTGATGTTTGTGTTGTTTGTTTATTTGTTTGATAATTTTGAACCATTATGCCTAATTGAACCAAATATTGAACTGTATTGAAAATTGGTCGCATTTGCATGCATATACATATACTTACATTGAACAGGTCATAGCAAGGAGGCTAGAGCCGAAGAATAAAATTTGTTTGCCCGACAAATAGGTACATGTTTACTATAATTTACTGTTTTGTTTGGGTGATGATGATTTTATGAGCCTATTAGCGTTTTCTTTTTCTTTTTGAGATCAGAAGGCCTATATGGCAATTTCGGGATTTTCCCGTGGCTCCCGGTGCAGGGGAGGTTATGGCGAAATTTTTCGAAAATTTAGGGTGTTAGCCAAATTTTTGAAATTTTTGAAAATTTTCAGAAACTGAAAAGTTGGAGAATGGAAGCTAGATCGAACGTAGAGTTAATTAATCAAACCACTTTCGACTTTGTTCCTTTTCGGGGACGAAAAGTTTTAAGTGGGGGAGATTGTAATAACCCGGAAATTCTGAACCAGTTTAAAATTTTTATTTTGGCAATTTTGACGAATTGTGAATATTTAAAATGGATTATTTTAAAATAATATCGAAGAGAAAATTTATTTTGAATAGAATTCGACGTATATATTTATATACGTCGTCGTTAGAATATAAATATTTATATATATTTATATATAGAATTGAAAATGGCGCGGTAGTTCGATAATTCGATTTCAAACTTCAATTGAATGTACCGGGTGCAAAACAATCCGGATTTTAGCGAAACCAAAAATATTAGGATCTAATTGATGATATCTTTCCAACGAACCCGAAAAATCAAAATTTCATAGCGGGAATCAAAAGATATGTCCAGTTGAAAATTCTGAATAGTCGTTATGGAATTCAGGCCCTTAAACAACCTCGGATTTCGACGAAACCACTTTTGTTGGGTCCGTGATGTCAAATTATTGCTAGATTCTAAATTTCATAATTTTTCGAATCAATATGTGAGCGTGGCGAAGGAAAACGCGTTTGACCACTTTCAGTTGATTTTAATCGACTGGAAAATGGCCATTTTTCCAACGGTCTCAGAATTCGACGTAACTAGTTTTGTTAGGACCGTATCGTCAATACGAAGCTGGAAAATATTTTAATGGGATTTTTAGAGTTAGTATGTGACCTCGATAATTTGAAATGTACGTTTAAAATTCAATATAGTGATTTAAATGTAAATTCAACGAAAACTGATCGAAACAGTTGAATCAGCTTACGATATATATCCCATTGTGTTCGGAATGGGGGTAATACGCTATGGACGACAGGCGGTGGGTTCGATTTCGAGGTCGTATGTAAAAGTCAACTCTTTGCAAAATAAAATAATTAAATAAATTAAAAAAGTAAACTTTCTCTCCCTCCTCCCATTAAAACCCGTTGCCCCCCCCCTCTTTCTCTTCCACTCAGAAAAAAATAAAAAAATAAAAAAAAAACCGACTCCCTCGTCGATTAACCCCCTCCGTCCACCGCACCGTCGTTGAAGGCCCCCACCTCGCGCCTCTCCCTTCCGTCTGCGTTCTATTTTGTCTTGTACTCAACGCTATCCGCGCTTTCCTTCACGGGGAAGTTCGGGTCGTGTCAGTTAGCCATCTTATCCCTGCATCTCCAAAGTATCTCCACACCTCAATAGGAATATCATCAGGCCCTACCGACTTGCCTGATTTCATACGTTTCAACGCCCCTTTTACCTCAGCTTCTTGAAATCTCCGCACAAAATGTCTATTGTTGCTATCGGCTAAGTCTTCCAACTCGATCGAAGAGCTATCACTTTCTTCGTTGAAAAGCTTATCAAAGTATTCTCTCCACCTATTCTTTATCTCATCTTCCTTCACCAAAAGTCTATCATTCTCATCCTTAATGCATTTAACCTGATTGAAGTCCCTTGTCCTCCTCTCGCATAGCCTAGCTATTCTGTAAACATCTTTTTCGCCCTCCTTTGTGCTTAACCTTTGATACAAATCTTCGTACGCTCGTTCCCTTGCTTCACTCATTGCTCTCTTTGCAGTCTTCTTTGCCACTTTGTACCTGTGCATGTTCTCTTCGCTTCTATGATGGTACATGCGTTTGTAGCATTCCTTCTCTTTGACAGCCTTTTGCACCTCGTCATTCCACCACCACGAATCCTTGGGTTCTCGCTTGCTTCCTCTTGTTATCCCAAATACCTCAGTGGCGACTCTCCGAATGCAAGTTGCCATCGCATTCCACATGACATTTGCTTCTCCTTCCACATTCCAAGCTCCTTCTCCCATTACTCTATCTTTAAACACCCCTGAAGCATCTCCTTTGAGTTTCCACCATTTCGTCCTGCTAATCTTCGCTCTCTTATCCTTCACCACCCGAAGACGAAACACGCATACCAACAGCTGGTGTTGTGAGACGACACATTCTCCAGGTATGACCTTGCAATCAACACAATCTCGTTTACTATCTCTTCTAGTTAGGACAAAGTCAATCTGGCTAGCCTGTTGGCCACTACTGAAGGTGATCAGATGTGATTGCCTCTTTCTAAAGAAGGTATTAGAAATCATGAGATCAAAAGAGAGAGATAAATTCAAAATATCTTCACCCTCTTGGTTCCTACTGCCAAATCCAAAACCACCATGCACTCGCTCAAAACCCCCGCTAGATGAGCCAACATGGCCATTGAAGTCTCCTCCTATAAAAAGTTTCTCGCTACTATGCACATTCCTAACCATGACATCCAAGTCTTCCCAGAACTTCCTTTTGGCTTCTTCACTTAGACCTACCTATGGGGCATATGCGCTAATGACATTCAAAACTGCCTCGCCAACTACTAGTTTAACTAGGATGATCCTATCCCCTCGTCTTCTGACGTCAACCACACTGTTCTGAAGGTTCTTGTCAATCAATATGCCTACCCCATTCTTGTTACGTACTTCTCCCGTGTACCACAATTTGAAGACAGTGTTCTCCACCTCCTTCGCCTTCTGACCCACCCATTTAGTCTCTTGAACACACAAGATGTTAATCCGTCTCCTAATCATAGTATCCACTATCGCTCTTAATTTTCCTGTTAAGGACCCTACATTCCAACTACCTAACCGAACCCTACTATCGTCGACTAGCTTCCTTGCCCCTCGCATCCGCCGAGAAAAATGTGAGGACCCTTGCTCACTTATCACCACACCGGGGCGTCGGTGTTGCGCGCCACTAAGAGAATGGCGGCCCAGCCCTTGCATATTTAATACCATATCCGAGCCTCGATATAGCGCGTCGCTAAGAGGGTTACGCCCCAACGATATATCATAAGTTTCCATATCCATAAGAGTGGCTAAGTTTTTACGTTGGCTCGCCAAGCCTATCACAACCCTCCTCCTTTACCCAGGCTTGGGACAGGCTGCATAGAAAACTACACAGGCGGAGTTAGTGAATTTACTCACCTTTGCGTGTTAACCGTTAAATAACGATTTGCGTCAGTTGATCCGATCCGGCGTTTTATTCTGCCAAAATTTCTAACGATCTCCTAGCTGCTCCGGATTAACTCCAATGCATAGCCGGTGACCATATGATTCCAATGTGGCAAACGGTTTGTAAAACATTTTGATTTGTTCGGCCCATTTAAATTCCACTCGCCCATGATGAACAGTACACCATCTTCAAAAAAATATCCCACTTTACCTCCCGGTTCTATATCTTTGGCCGACAACCAATTCTCTTTTCTCCTATATCTTATTTCTTTTGGGCCTCGTGTTTATTCTTCGGCCCATCGCCACATACCCGTGTCTTTACTCCGACCATTTCCTTTAGTTTGCCTTCTTCTGTTGTTTATGCTTTTCTTCGCCAGTTTCTCTACTTTCTTCTCGTCTGTTTTTTTTTGTATTCCATCCTTAAATCTGGGCTTACCAAAACAAAAGGAAGAAATCTTGGCCCAATTATCCTGTCACCCCACTTCTGCAATAATCAGTAAACCGCCTTCTCCAATGATCATATGCGCTTCAAATCCTTTATGTAAAAACAACAGATATTTCAGTTTTCATGCAACATGTTTCTCCTGCCGAAACTCCCCTTGCTCTTCCAAAACATCCCACTACAGCACAATACATACTCCACCCTTTCTTACGTTCTTTTAAATGTCCATTTTCTTTCCACTTACGGTCTATACAGCCCTTTGCAAACTTCATTTTGATTCCTTACCCCCTGCGTAGAAAATGCAGCACCATCCATTAAAACCCGCTATTCAAGACCTCCTCCTTTCTCCCATACAACCTTCGCCAATTCCGGTATTATCAAACCCAAACCCGAACTCTTCTCTTATTCATTACTACTTCTCTCAGTAAATACACAAGCCGCCACATATTCCATCACTTTGGATAGTTTACTACTCCTCCATCACCAATAAATAACACACACCGCTTCCCCGTTTACAGTTGTCTTCACACAAACTAGAAGAAAATGCGAAATATATTGCCTTGAAATTTACCAACAATCATGATGCGAGTGCAACACATCATGCTAAACTCTTTTAATACCTCCTAATGCAACACGCCTTCGCTACTGTCAGCTACCCCATGCCTCAGAGTCCCTTAACCACCTCTTCCCTCACTCTTGTCCTCTTCTAATCTTCACGTTACCCTTTTTAGTTGTCTTGTTTTTTTCCTTAAGTGTTTGTTTTCTCGTTTGGAAGAAAATAATGAGCTTGCGTATGAAATTACTCAGAAGAAGAAAACGCAGCGTGTGTATATTTAGATGTTTGAATTCCTTGATTGCCAAGGAATAGATGATATAGAGTCGCAGTGGTGATTTCAGGTAGGGTATGGGTCTGTTGTATATTTTCTTATCACCGTGATATAAGATATATATATATATATATATATATATATATATATAGCTGGGGTGAACTATGCCTTTTCGATTCAACTGATTTGCTTCTTGCGTGTAATATAAATGGTAGCATAGGCTCCTGTTTTTGGGTGACAATTCATGCTAGAAGTGTTATGGCAGTAAGCTATTAGGTTAGGGGTGGAAAAGTCGAGACTTTGCCATGAAGTCTTCGCCTAAACTCTAGAGTAGCTGGAGATAAAACTAGCACTTTATTCATTTAATGTAAGGCATGTGCTTATGGGTTTGTATTTATGTTTTTATCCAATGTTTGGAGACAATAGTGTGCTGTATATATTAACAATAACTTATTTAGCTTGGAATGGTCACGTTAAGGTTATGTTAAAGGTACCAACAAGTACCCAACTGTTCATGACAGCGTATGGGGGTTTGTACATGATTTGCAGACAACGAGATCTTTCTCTTCTTCAATTTAGATATGCTGAGATTTTCTTTTTCTTTTGGATACATGGTTTACATCCTTACGCTGAAATGAAGAGACGTGAGTGCACAGTAGCTGATTGCATTGGTTTGGTATATGTAGCATATATAGTTCATGTTTTTTTTAAAAATGTTGTGTGCCACGCTACGTAATATTACATTCATGTTCGAGCCACTAGGGACAGAAATAAGAACACAGTCGTGTCCAGCGAGGTGTCACGATCCCAAAAATATAATAATATCGGTAGGTTAACTTATATTGTGAAACCCCAAAATATTGATATAGGGTGCAAAATACTCCAAATAGAAAGTTGCGTTTTTAATTAATTAAAAATTACAGTAAAATTCTAAAAATTTAATTATCACTACGTCTTAAAAGAATCTTGTCTAAATTCGAATCTAGTATGTAGTTATATCAAATAAACCGTTACTGTCGATGAAAGATTCTATAGCGACTATTTGAAAATTTGATTTGGACATAACTCACGATCTATAACACGAAATCTTGGTTTTTCACTTCTGTTAGAAAAATATAGTTTAACGGATTCCAACGTTTCTTATTTCGAGGAAATCCGATTTATAACAAACCATGTATAATCGTTTGATGTTCAGACTTTAAATTACGAACTGCGGCGTCGTTATGAGCTCGATTATATTAAATATATATTTTTATATGCTCAACTTCATTTTAATTAATATATAAATACACTTATATTACGAATTCAATATTTAAACTGATTTAAATATTCAAATACAAACCATAAAATGCGAGACATTACAGAATGTTAAGGATGTTTAGACTGATAAGAGAGAAGGTACTTCTAGTATTAGGAAGAACAAAAAGAAAACTTTTTGGCCTAAGAATAAGAAGGGAGGCATGTTCAAAAAGGAGGCCAAGACATGTTCTAGATGCCACAAGAAAGGGCATGAGGCAAAGGACTACAGAGTGAACCTAGAAAAGACATAATTCAAAGAAAAATGCTTTAATTGTCATGAAGATGAGCACTTTCCAAGGAGCTGGCTTCAGCCAAGAGTAGTGCAGAGTAGCCAAAACTATGCCTTGGAAGTAGCGCTGATTCGTAGTTAGCCCCCTAAAGAGCAAGTACAACCTGTGTTAGAAGGTATAATGTCTATCCTAGGAATTTCTTTGTGTACTCTATTTGATTCGGGAGTCACACGCTCCTTCATTGCTAGGAAGATTGTTGGTTCTTTGAAACTTAACTTATCCTTTGCTAGCCATCCGATAGAGGTGACTACCCCTATTGAAGGGACTATGAAGCTTTCTGTTGTTTGTAAAGAGCTAGTATTGTTCATCGGTGATGTCGATTTCTTTTGTGATGCGTATGTACTTGAATTTTAGGGGTATGGTCTTATTTTGGGAATGGACTGGCTATCGTTTTGTCGGGACATCATTAATTGAAATAGGAGAGCGGTCTGTTTGAAAAGCCGTGGAGGCTGCAGCTTAGAGATTTCATGTTAGACAGGGAATAGGGATTCGACATTATTTTCCTTGTCTTTTGATTTTAAAGGACCATCTTTGATACCAATTGTATGTGAGTTTCGATGTTTTTGAGGATGTATTAGAACTCCTACCCCACCGAAAAATATCATTTATAATAGACCTCAAAAAGGATGCAAGGCCTATAGCATTGCCCTTAAGGTACATGGCTCTTAAAGAAAGGAGAGAGCTTGACAGACAAATCTCGAAATTATTGCAGAAAGGTGTTATTCATAAAAGTATCTCTCAGTGGGGTACACAAGTAGTGTTTTCCATAAAGTATTAAGATTATCTTTGGATTATATGGAACTTAACAAGCTGACTAAGAAGAACAGATATCCCTTATCGAGGATTGACGACTTATTTGACCATTTGGAAGGAGCCCAAATATTTTCTCAGTTAGACTTAGCTATTGGATTTCACCAATTAATTTGAAAGAGGCTAAGACCCAAGACCACATTTAGGACACCAGATAGAATGTTTGAATGGGGGGTTATGCCTTTTGGTTTAAGGAATTCCCCCGCTTTCTTTGTAGACCTTATGAGTAGGGTATTTCTAGGCATATTGAATAAGATTTTCATAGTATTGTGGATGATATTCTTATATTTTCCAAAGACCATAAGGAGCATGAGGATCACTTGAGAAGGGTCTTAGGAATTCTAAGAGAACCAACTTGAAGCCGAATTCACGAAATGCCAGTTTTGGAAGAAAGAATTTAAGTTTCTAGAGCATTTTGTTTTGGGAAAAATATTAACAGTAGACTCCCCAAAGGTAGAGGCAGTCCAAGAGTTGAAGATACCTCGCAATGCGATAAAGGAGTTTCCATGGGTTAGAAGGCTACTATCAGAAATTATTAAGGACTTTGCGAAGATTGCAACCCCTCTAACCCAATTAAAAAAAAGGATCATAAGTTTGTGTGGACGGAGAAATATGGAATTTCTTTTGAGAGGTTGAAGGAATTTCTCACAAGTGCACGTATTCTTATTATCCAGTATGGAACCAAGATGTTCACAGTTTTTACGGATGCATGTGGAACCAGCTTAGGAGCGGTGCTCATGCGGGAGGGTAGATAGTTGCCTACGCAAGTATACAACTCAAGGACCATGAAAAAAGGTACCCTGTCCATGATTTAGAGTTAGCTGTAGTGATTTTCGCTTTTAAAATGTAGAGGCGTTATCTTCTTCGAGAGATGTTTGAGTTTTTCATTGATCACGAATCTTTTATGTATTTGTTTTCTCTTAGATATTTGAACCTTTGACAACAAATATGGATGGAATATCTTGCATCTTCTGATTTTTCCATCTAATATACCCCTAGGAAGGGGAAAGTTATGGTCGATGCTTTGAGTCGGAAGCACGCTGTCCTTAGAAAAATCACCGAATGGAGATAGTTATAATTTCTCTCAAGTTTCAATTTACAACCACCGCATGTGGCAGCTCAAGGATTTTTTGGAGCTATGGAGATAAGGTCAGTTCTGATGAAAAAGATCAAGAGTGAGCAAGACCATGATGCTGAGTTAAGGAAGTTAGAAGAAAATTTTTCTATAGGATAATCTTTCCTTCATTATAATAAATATTATGTTGATGGTAGTGCTAGGTTGAGGAGAAATGGTCGGATTTGTGTCCCTAGAAGTATGGATCTTAGGAAGGAGATTCTTGAAGAATGTCATAGGTCAAGGATGACCATACACCTCGGAGGTGACAAAATGTTCAAGGACATGAAGAGAAGCTTTTATTGCAAAGGAATGGAAAAAGACATGGTAGAGTTTGTTTCGAGGTGTCTGGCTTGTCAAATAGTGAAGGCGGAGCAAGGGAAGCAAGGAGGACTTTCGTTATGCTTGGAGATTCCCACTTGGAAATGGGAACGTGTTTTTATGGAATTTACCGATGGGATTCCTTAGAGTAAGTAGATGAATGAAGCCGTTTGGGTGATAGTGGACATATTAACGAAGAGCACCTATTTTATTTCCATCAAGAAGAATGTAACCACCACCTTGTTAGCCTAGTTGTATGCTAAGGAGATTGCTAGACTGCATGGGATTCCAACTACTATAGTTAGTGAAAGAGATCCATTCTTTGCTAGAAAATTTTAGAAGAGTCTTCAAAGAGGTTTTGGGGACCTTGAGTTTGAGTACAGCCTATCATCCGCAAACAGACGGCTAGACATAGAGAGTCAATAGAGTTTTGGAAGATCTACTCAGAGCTTGCATAATTGATTTCGAAGAAGCATGGGAGCCGCACTTACCTTTGGTTCAATTTCCGTACAATAACGGTTACCGAGCGATGATTGGTATGGCCCCTTATGAAGATTTGTATGGGCGGCCATGCAAATTGCCAACTTGTTTATGAGAAACTACTGATAAGGTTTTACTCAGACAAAACCTTATCCATGAGTCCACGGATATTATCACTTTGATTCGGCAGATAATGAAGGCTTCCCAAGACCGATGGAAGTCATACGCAGGTAGGAGGAGGAAATAATTATAATTTGATGTCGGAGGCTTGGTATTTGTTAGGGTTTCTCCTGTCAAGAAGACAGTTCAATTCGGGAAGACTGAGAAGTTAGCTCGCAGGTTTATTAGGCCTTTTCGGATTTTGGATACAACTGGGAATACCATGTGGAGCTTCCCGGGAATTTATCGGGGTTCAGAAACATAGGAAGCTTTGAGTTGGAGTCTAGGGTGTATCATGGCACCGCAAAGATCATGGAGCATGGAATCAAATAACTCTGCAACAAGTCTGTTCTCCTAGTCTGAGTTCAATGGGGAGATAGCCATGTAGAAAGCACCTGGGAAACTGAAGATAAGATTAGGTTTACTTATTTAGATCTTTTCTCTGGTAATTATTTTGTTCGACTTTCTCATTTTTGGTTACATTGTGGTTGTTGGATTGGATGGTAGGAGATGACTGCAACATAGATGCACAGTGCACTCATATAGAATTATATGCATATTAGAATATTTTTCATACATATTGCATCACTCATTACACATACACGCTATGACTAAGCTCATTATTAGCAAGTCTTAAATTCATAATCACTATGAGTTATGGATGTATATAGATGTTTCTAAATTAAAATGGGTGTACAACATGGCTGCTTAGAGCGAACTGTATACTTCGCCCCTTAAATTTCGGGATGAAATCTCTACTAAATGGGGAGAATGTAACACCCCATAAAATATACTTAAGTTAGACATAAGTTAATTTAATTTGAAATAAATAATATTATTAATACTAAGTTAATGAACTGAAAATGGAATTTTGGAAAATTAGGAATTGGGCCACTAAAGTATTGTAGTTGCATTCGTAGAAAGATTTTGATCCAGTTTCATATTTTATTTGTTGAAAATGAAGTCCGCGGTGAAAAATATTAATAAATTAAGTTGTTCGTATATATTAACACAGAAAGTTTGAATTTCAAATATATATATATACATAGAATATATAAATTAGGATAAGCTTGAAAGGAATATTCCTTTTGAATTTAAATGTGTGTGTATATATTTATATACAAGAGGAGACAAGAATAATTAATATAAGATAACAAATCAATCAAAATAAATCAAGGAAGTAATAAAAAGGAACGTACAGAAGAATACCTCTCCTGGGCTCGACCCTAGATAGGGGCCCGGTCGACTGCCCTTCTGTAGGGGAGCCCGGTAAGGGTTGTTTTAAAGAGGATCTTATTTATATATTTCATCAAACAGACCATTTAGATATAATCTAATGAATCTAACAACCTATATACACGATGTCAATTATAAATATATCCCTCAACTCTCACTCAAAACCTTACAACCACTCTTCTCCATACCTCCATTATGCCTTTCTGTTATCTCTAATTCTGGAAAAGAAAAAGGGTTTAGTTTTTTTCTATCTCCCAAACCTATTTTGTCTCCACTTTTTATTCTAACATAGACTTAGATTTATTTTGGAATATAAATTCATATATATAAGATTCTAATATGTGATATATATATATATATATATATATATATATATATATATATATATATATATATATATATTTGTAAGGCTGGAGCACGATTGTTTAAGAAGGCCAAATCCAAATCTTATTCTACTTAATTCTGTTGTTGCTCTCTCTTATACAACTGTGAGTGGAATTCATTCGAGTTTGTAATTTTCCTATACTTTGTTAGTTTAGATTTGGATTATTGTGCTTATGAAGGTTTGAGTTCATACGAAAAGAACATAACATTAAAACCCCTCAAATCTTCCATTTTTTTATATTTTTCGATGAAATGTTCAATCTGATTGTATATGTGAGTTTGAAGTATTGTAATAATAAAAGAGTAATATGTTGTTATTGTATATGTATCTATATTGGACAAATTTATCTTGTTTCATTTTTGTGCAAATTCATATGTTTGGTTTTGATGCAAAAGGTTAAGATTTGTAGAAATTGTAAATTTGAATAAGTTTAAATCTTTGTTTTCTAAATGAAGCATTTACACGTATTGTTTACAAGATGTGCAAATGTTATGGTTTTGCTTATAAACTTACATAAAAAGTGAATCAGTTCCAGAATATAAATTATATATATATATATATATATATGTGTGTGTGTATGTGTGTGTGTGTGTGTGTGTGTGTTGACATGTTCATCTTTTATTATTGAAATAATCAAGTCAAACCTAGGTTATAAGTTTTGTGTTGATATTGTTGTTTTTTCCATTTTGGTTGTTACATGTTAATATGTAAATTTATGCCATGATTGAAGGAAATAAGGGAAATAACCCATACACCTTTAATTTGATTAGGGATTGACATTTCGAACATAGTTAGGACATTAATCTTGTTCTCTTAATTTACGTCCCTATTTTTATATATATAGCATAAGCAATGTAATATTGATACGTATTAAGTGTGCAATAAATACGGTTAAATTAGTAATTTGAATTTGAATGTCTCCATAGGAATTTGTATGTTGGTGTGTGTTAATGGCCTTAGATATATTAATGACGCATATACACGAGGTTAATCCTTACTTGTAATAGAAGTCTACCCAGAACCGACTGGCATATCTAGCATCTATAAATAATCCCAATTAATGTGAGGGGTCCAAGTGTCATGGGCCATTATAATTAATACACAATGGTACGAGGTTATGCCCAACTTGTAGTAGAAGGCTGCCCGAAACCACCCGGCAAATATAGCATTACAAGTGGTTGGTCTAATGTGAGATGACTAGTGTGTGTATGTGTGTGTATATATATATATTGTGCGTAAAGTAGGCTTGCCTAGGGAAAAATGTATTAAGAGGTTAGCCTTCCTCTTGTTGGGTTAGGAATAAGTCTGTCCCTAAGGTTCACTCCTTGGTTCAAGACCCAAGTCATGGGACCTACCCTTCGAGTATTTAAAAGGTTATTGGGTCTTCCTTTCTACTATAAAGTATTAAATGGTTTTATTAGACAATAACCTAAGTAGGGTAGTTCTCCAAGTAATGTCCGCTTCTTATCTACGGGCTAGTGAAGGCTGACTTAGGAACGGAATATATATGGCCAAAAGGAACTACCTTCTAAGCAAAGTTTTAAATGGCTAGGAGTTCACCCGTAGGGACAACTAGATATTAACAAGGGGTTCCACTTGGAAGATTCTCTTGAAATAAAGATGAGTTCCAGGCCCTAAACTGGTAGTAAATGTCTGTTACTATTTTTGGACCTATAAGGAGAGTGTGTATGTGTGTGTGTGTGTATATATAATGATGTTGACATTAGAAACGAGTTATTAAGCGGCTAAAGGTCCGCTACAGGGTATTAAGTGATTATAGAGATGTGAACCCTAAATTAGTAAATGGCCTTAAGTGACTAGGAATAGCTTGCCTCGTGGGATATTAAGTGACTTTAAAGAACGTCTGCCTTTAAATTATTTTGTGGGTAGTAAGTGACCATAAGTACGTCTGCCCTAAGATTTTCATATAGGCCCTAAGTGACTATTAGGACGGTCTCCTTATACATTTAATTGCGTGTATGTTTATGTAGACATAGCATGAAGAATTTATACTGCAAAATTTAGGGAATAGTTATCCCAAAACTCATATGTATCACATTCACCAAAATTTTATGTTCTAACCTCCCTCCTCTTAACATAGTAGGTGAAATTGTTGACAGAGGATGAGGAATGATTGCTTGAAGGAGGATCCTCTCAAAGATTTAGTTATTATGGAAGTAGCCTTACTATTGTTGTTGTTATGTAATTGGGATAATGAATAAGTGATGTACCTTTAAGACTTATTGTATCTAAATTTGTAGTTTTAATAATGGTACATCTATTTTTATGCTGTTATAATTTATCCTTTCCGCTCTGTGAGAATTTAATTATCTTTAATACTGCTCTGCGATACCTACTCAGTATTTCTTAATAAGAACCAACGATCCGTTTAGAGTGGCTCTAAGTTTTGATGGCCCTTTTCTGGGTCAGAATTTAGGCCCACTCTGGGCGGGTTGTTACACTTATCTTTGCTCCTCTTAGCCTTTCCTCCTTTTTGAGCTCCCTTTCCTTTGAAAAGCTATCTTCTTTTTCTGAGAACTCTGGCCCCAAATAGCTTATCATTTCCTAATACAACAAACAATTCTTCATTTTGAATGTCCATTTCAATAATAACATGGCAAGTTACCCTCAAGTATGGCATTGCTACCTTAGAAATACCCAATTTCAACCTACGAATAAAACTTTCATTCCTTTTGATCACTGTGTCGATGAAACCATGAGAATATCAAGATAATTCACCAAATCTATTAGCAAACTCAATCATAAAGATATCTCCCTACATAAGATCTGCAAACTTCTTATACAACGTCGACTTAACGGCCTCAGATAGATACCCTTCTTCGAACTTTCTTCAAAATTCTATTTGGGTGATCTCCTCCTTTGGTATATTTACGATCAATCCATTCACCAGTGCAAATTATCTTCCTGCGACTGCTCAAATCCAACCTTTTTTCTTCTCATTTGTTAAGCCCAAATCCACAAACATTCTCTCATAAAGCAATAGCCAAATCTTTGCCTCAACAACATCTTCCATTCTAAGAAAACATCCCCCCAAAGTCTGGAAAAACTCGGCTAATCCTGACATAGTTGTAGACATCTTGAGTAGGATTTTCTCTTAGAGCATTAGAAACATTCGCTCCAGCAAAACCAGCAGTAGCTCTAGCTTGCATTTGACAACTTGCATCGGATTAACAAAAAATACTAATACAAAATCATCATACCTACTAGTGGGGATGTAGTACCTTCATTTTCATTAGCTTGATGAACTTGATTCTCGTTCGCTACTTGGATTCACTCTTTTTCTCATTCTCTCCATATCATACTTCCTTGTCTACATATGAACTTTTTAAGCTATTGAAGAATGGTCTAAGAGACTAAGTTATATACATACTTATCTAATACAAATACAAGCATTTCATAATATCATTATCCTATACCTTGGTATATAACTCTGATCTTTAGGTTTTAGTTTTCAGAACTCTTTTAAGAAAAATTCCTCTAAGTTTACATAAACCTATCAAAACTTCTTAGCTGCTCGATGCAATTTGTGCTATGATACCAATTTTGTAACATCTGATTTCCAAGGCCCAAAGCTAAGTCTACATATGCTGCAGTTATCTTTAGCATTAACTTTCGTGATAGAAAACATGTATGTTAGTTCATCATAACATCAGAGAATATGGGTGTATGAAAATTTTCCATGAAATATTCGTTAATAGTCAGTTATTACATTTTTCCTTTCGCAAAGCTCTCGTTTAAATAAAGAATTAATTATTACAAAATATAACTTCAAGAGTGATATATGAATACGACCCCTAGGTTAATCAATGATAGGTAATAAAAAATTATGCATTTACATACATCTTAGAGAAATATTACACACCGGAAAGAACTCTTAAAATAGCTAAATGCCTCCTTCACGTTACCAAAAGCTTATTTGTTGAAGAAAAACTTGAAAACCTTTACACTCAATCTACTGAAATGAGTCTCGAGAGTTCAAGTGGAAAAAAATTGTGCTAGTCAACAAATGGGTATAAATAATAACCAATATCCTTAGACCCAATAGCTATCTAGTAGGACCACGTCGCTTAGAGGAACTATAACAACCTGATTTTTCGGACTCCCAAAGTTTACATTAATACATCAATGGTGTTGATATACAGAACATCAAAATGTCAAAAACCAAATCGTTAAGGGTTAAAGAAAAATAGGATAAAATAGAATCTCATAATCACAGCGGATAACATTATATAACAAGTCTTTACCAATAGAAAGAATGTTTATTAATATACATATACAACAGAGTACGCAACTAATAATAACCTAGTAAGTTAAAATAATCTGTCTGAACAAACTTAGATAGTTATAAAACACATCGGAAAAATAGTAATTTATGGAAGTACGTCTTGGACTCTAGATCCTCTTCTAAACTCCAAGCTTCTAATATAACCTTCTAAATATGCTTGGTCTGACCCGAGCATTGCCGTGAAATAATAGCCAGGTCAGTATGGATTACCAACATAAGAAAACTCAAGTAACAACAAACTTTATTTCTTATTAGCTTATAAAACCTTTTGAAATAAATGGTATATCGTAAGACAACCCCACACATAAACGCAAATAGTTTTTTTACTTATGATAACCAAAACACTTATATAAAATCTCATGACATTATAATAGTGTCTAAATACGAATATAACAATCTAGACGAAATTGCTACATTGATTAAATTCCAACATGGTAGGTAGACAACAAAACCGTACAAGGTTCGCATTGGAGTTTTAATTTCATACAATTACTAGGTAAGGGACTACCTTTCGATCAGTACACTGCTAGGAAAATGTACATGAGAGCCTCGCATAAACCCCCTACGAATTATTACCGGCCAACCCCTCTTTGAATTGTACTGAATAGTTCACCCCTTTGGTTATGATTAGCAACCAAACTAAAATCGTCCAATAATCAAAGGGTCATCCGATATAGATTTGGTGGTGATAATACCCTATTTGGTTTCTACCCACTTAGCCTAAATCATATCTTTGTTTTCTTCATTACGGGTTGATGAGGCTAGACGCTGCGTTTTTACCTTTCATACATAGTACGTATCCATCTTCAGATGCCACATCTCCATTTTATCGATCAGTAATTGGTGTACACAAAAATGCAACCTCCAAGCTCATATGTCTCAGAGAAAGGTGTTAAGCTTAAAGAAGTTTCCTTCTCCTCCACCAAACAGATTACATTTGGAAAATCAATGTACATGTTCTAAGAAATGCAATACCAGACATCCATCCATACAAGTTGTCCACAAATAGGACAAACCAAAGGTTCCCTTTTACCAGATCCTAATGGGAATAATCCCCAGGATTGGTAACAAGAAGTCCCCGCATCATGCAAAACCCATAGCATAAGGACTACCACTACAAGTATAATTCTCGTAGCTAACTCGAGATATCAACAAGTAGCACTTTTTGCTCCAAAGGTCTACACCTTCAACTTTAGTATTTAAGATGTTCTTGATTTAATCATCTTCAATGTCTTCCACATTCGTTGCTCGGTAGGATCAAAGTGGTTTTCATATACTTGATCTGATCCTTGGCATCTTCGAAATGACTGCCGATAGTTTCTGGTAAACTCAACCCCGGTTCTTTAGAAAATAAACATGCACGGAAAATTATGGAGCTCGCCTCCTAACAGTTAGTAGATGGGTTACCTTTTCTCTTGTCCTAGGAGAACAAAATGGTTTTTATACCCGTGGTGAATCATTTATAGGGATGACTGCATTGTATAACTCACATGTTTCACCAAGATATTTCCAAAGTAGTTTTATGGTTCATATTTGATAGTCGATTATCTAAATATCAAATGACACTTATATAACAATTAAACATTTATTTCCCATAATAATCACTAGCCTCTTTTCAAACTATTTCTTATTAATTAAATTTCAAATCTCTTATCCTAAAACATTCACATACTTAATCTTTTGATATAAGTATGTATTTCAAAAAAAAAAAAGATTATTTATCATTTCTAATTCACCATTAGTGGGTTACTAGAACTAAAATCACTTCATTTAACTTCTAAAACTATGTCTTTTAAAGTAACAGTTCCTTTGAAGTATTTACATTCCAATATCAACTCTCACTCTCAAACTAATATTATCCCTTGGATAAAATGAAGTTGTTTAAGTTGGGGTATTTTTTACCTCTTAGACCTTGACTCGACACCACCTTCATCTTCGGAATAAAAGAAGTTAATTATCTCTAGTTCTAAAACGTCCAACTTAAGTTGGCCAAGTTTCAAATGAAATTCATTCCAAATAAGAGTTATATAATCCATTCATTCATCTCTTACGAATTCATATCATATTTAACTTCGTTTATTTCACTCAAATAAAATTATTTATCAAAAATGACTTATTGGTTTTAAATTTATTTTCAAGATTAATATGAAATTTAAAACTTATTCTAAGTTAATAGAATTATCTTGAACCATATAGTTGATAAATTTATTAACAATAACAACTAACATATGTCTAATACATTTAGTAAAATTATTCATTTAAGTCCAAACCTCATTATTAGATTAATTGATCAACTTTTAATCACCTATAAAAATTAATTAACAAGTATAATATAATCTCTGTTATTAAGATAACTAATTAATCTAAATATCTTATTAATTAGCTTTTAAAACATCTTTACTTAATAAATAAATTAACTTAAAATAACCATTTATAAAAATGAAATCAACTTAACTACTTTTAATAAGATAATCTTAATCAGTTATTAATTAAATAAAAATAAACTGTTAAATAATAATTAATTATTATTAATCTACGAAATAATTAATTAAATATTTATTAAAATTTTAAATAAATAATTAATTAATAGTTTGGCTTTAAATAAATAATTTAAAAAAATTGTAACGACCCGCATTCTACGTATCGGAGGGTCGTAGAATATTTATTTCATTTACATACGAAGTCAAATGATTGTGTAACTTTGGGGAACGACTATTGGGGTCATTTCCCATGTTCATGATTTTTGCCAAATTTTAAATGACTGTTTTGCCCCTGGCAAATCTTGTTTTGCCTATAAATTTTGATTGGTAAGGTGCTTTGACCTGAAACCACTTCCATCAGATTCGAATGATGGTTTACCTTTCCGTAGAGTGGTCACATTGATCAAACAGACTTACCGTTTGGGAGATATGGCTGAAACAAGGTTTGGAAGGTGAAAGCCAGCTTAACCGGGCCTAATTAGGGTGATTAGAAGCTAGGTCCATAACCCATTTTGGGATTAGGATTATGGGAAGGTTGATAGGGTTTGGGAAAATCAGTTTTTGTCATTTTTCAGCTGCCACTTACACCTCTTGAAACTTAGTAATGGCCTCCATCCTCTAAATCACTCCCAAATCACCTTCTAATCACTAATTAAGAATATCTACAACAAATCAAGGCGGATTAGCGTAGAAATCAAGGTGGGGCTGCAGTGTTACATTGGAAACCACGCCAAAATAGTAGAGTTTCAGATCTAAGATTTTATTTGTGGCTAAGGTGAGTGATTTGCACATTTTTACACTAATTACGGTTAATTAGGGGTGATTAGTGTTAATTAGTGAAATTATGCATTATAAAATCCGAAAAATATTTAGAAATTCCAAAATATTATTTTTTGCCTCTGTTATAAATTTGGTTTAATTTGGACATATTTTGCTAATCCTAAAGTTAGGTTTGACTAAACATGATTAAGGGGAAAACATGGGTTTTTGGTATGTTTGATCCATATTGACCTGATTATTCATCGTTTTGGTGTTTATGGTTGATTATACATGTTGCTATGACTGTTTGGTATGATTTGTGATTGCATAGAGCAGCTAAAATGGTTGAAAACGACGTCGTGTGGCGTAAATAGTTCGCTGAAGAAGTTGCAGGAAGCAGTGCAGGAAAAGGGGATCGGATCGGGTCCCGAACCCGCTCCTGGAGCACCTCATGATCCACCCCATCTCCTCCGAGCTGATCCAATTGTTACATCCATTCGTGACCAAGGCGCCACGATCCGACCCGAACCGCTTGTCTCAAACTCAGAAGATCACGAGTCGATCCAACCAGTGAGGTGGAATGATCCGACCCGAACTGATGAGCATCACGAGCCGCCACGAGAGAGAGCTCATGACCCGACTAGGAGTGCCATTCACGAACCATGCCTGCATATTTGAACTAACCCGATGTGGGAGAGGAAGACTGAACCAAAGTGCTGCGAATGAAGAAGCCACGAACCAGGTGTTACACTCCGAACCGAACCGCGATGACCTGATGGAGGATCCACGAATCAGAGGGGTATTCACGACCTGAACCAAAGTGATGGTCATGAATCGAGATAATGACCAAAATCCAAGATGCAAAGGTAGTTCAAATAGGAAGTTAGAACTCAGGATCCAGATGGGAACCAACGAGTTAACTTCATGAGTTGGACTTTGCTGCGAGACATGTGCAAAGTGGTTATCGATGTCTATAGCTTTGACTCAACACTGAGAGACGGATTAGCGGCTATGGATCAATGCAGTGGAGTTGCCATGACTCCATGGGGCAGAGTGATCGTAGCAGGGCTATGAGCCAGTCCAGTAGAGTTGTCATGAATATATGGGGCAGAGTGGACATAGTAAAGGATTAGTGGCTATTGATCAGTGCAATGGAGCCGTCATGACTCCATGGGGCAGAGTGATAGTAGCAAAAGAATTGGGTGATCAAAGTGGTAGATATCGTATACTTTACGCAATGAGTGTGAGATGTGAGGATGATTGTTATGCTTGATGTTAGCTATTACCATGACATGCACACCCCCTCCCCATTATATTCACACCATGTGTTAGTGTCACCTTAGAGAATTGTACATCCTATTGTGCTAACTCTTTGGTTGTAGGTTCAGGTTCAAGTATGGTTATGTATACCTGTTATTATTCTATTTTTGGTTATTATCGCTCATACCAAACTTTTGTCTGACCCAGAGTTTTATGTCTCTTCTTATTACTCTGGGTGCTCCTAAACGAGCAGACTAGAGACATGTTAGTTGGTTATGCACGAGTAGCTGTCCGGAGACGAGCAGGAGGCTTACACGTATCATTCCCATATATTCTCTCTGTGTTGTTGTTCACTACTTTAGGCATCAGTAGTGTACCTTTCTATTTTTCTTTAGAGACATTTTTGAAAGTTGTAATAATGATGGTTTGGATCATAAGCTATATTTTGAATTTTTCGCTGCTATGATGGTTTAGTTTTCAGCTTATGCACTGTCTCGGCTGTCTTATATCAAGTTATGTTATTATTATATTTTGTTCCATGCGTAGTGAGATATACTACAGGTTCCTTGTTAGTTCATCGTCTCGCTTCTTTTCTTTTGATGACCGTTTCATGCTAGTTGGACATTGGCGCATCACATTTTGGAGGAAATGTTGGCTGGTCTGGGGCGGGCCGTCACATTTGGTATCAGAGCTCTAGGTTGCATAGTTAACCTAGGGGAAGGCATCAGGGAGAGATAGTATATGTATATGAGAGCGCGTATTTGTGATATTTTGGTTTTCAAAACTTATATATATAAATGTTATTAGTATATCTAGGGATGAAGTCGCACTGCACTGGCACCACTATGGAGATGGTTAATTGTTTTCTCTTTACAGATTGAACAATGAGCCGATATACGAGGGGCACGGGTTCAGGGACCAATAATAGGAATGCTCCTGATATGAGGATGATGTTTACTACCTTCATAAGAGAGATGCTTAGGGATGTTCAGGGAGCAGTTCCTAATTCTGCTAACTGTGGTGGTGCAGCGATGCAAGCGCCTAGACCGATTTCGCCAGGCTTTGCAAGGATTACACTAGTCTTGGTCGAAAGCCGTTCCACGGAATGAAATCGGCTACGGATGTTCAAGATTGGTTGGATAGTTGCGAGCGCATCTTCGAGGATTTGGGATCGATGATGCAATGAAGAGAAAGCTAGCATCACGTCAACTGCAAGGATGGGCTATGAATTGGTGGAATGCTATTAAAACAGCTACTCCTGAGGATCAAGTTACTTGGAATTAGTTTAAGACTCGCTTCAGTGATAAGTTTAACCAGCTACTCAGAAATCAGAATTGTTTATGAAATTTTTGGAGCTTAAGCAGAATGGTAGGGCAGTCTCGGAACATATTACTGAGTTCGATACTTTATTGAAGTATGGATTATCTTTTATCGATACTGCCGAGAAGAAGAACAAGAAGTTCATAACCGACTTAGATAAGTACTTGGGTGAAAGGCTTATAAACCACATAAATAAGACATTTGAATCTATTGTGGGAAAGGCATTGAGATCTGAGAGCCTTTACCCTAAGTCAAAGACCGAGGTTGTTGTTACATCTGCAGGGGAGCCAAAGCCGTAGTAAGCGGTGGAGGAAAGAATATTTCGCAAAATAAGAGGAAACAGAACCAAGCTAAGGATAGTCATAAGAAGAGTAAGAAAGATATAGAGTGCTTTAGTTGTGGCAAAAAGGGCCATTATGCTAAAGAATGTCGAACAAAGTCAGCAAATAGAAAGTGCTTCAATTGCGGCCAAGTGGGACATCACAAGGAAAAATGTCCACAACCTCCTAAAGAGAAGCAAATTGTGAAAGCATATGCGATCAATGTTGTTCCTTCTTTGTCGAATGCCCCAACTACGGCAGAGAAAGGAAATAATGTCATTATTGAAGGTATGCTTTCTATTTATGATGTTTCTATTCGAGTATTGTTTGATACCGGAACTTCCCATTCCTTCATATCTAGTGACCTGGTAGATAGGTTGGGATTGGAACTCCAGATTGTCGATAGACCTTTAGTTGTGACGAACCCGATCGGAAGTTCGACTAGCCTTAGTATGATTTGTCATAGTTTGGTTCTATCGAGTCATGGATGTATGTTTGCTTGTGATTGCTTTATCTTGGGCTTTACTGGGTTTGGCATTATTTTGGGAATCGATTGGCTTCAAAGGTATGGGGTGGTGGTAGACTGTGAGGTATTTTCGGTGACTATTAGGGCGGATGATGGGCGGAGGGTAGTGTTTGGTGGCCTATCTAGCGATGAGGTGGTGGCTATTTTTCTAAATTCCCTCGACATCCAGCAGGACAAGTTATCAGGGGTTCCCATTGTTGGCCAGTATCCGGATATCTTCGAAGAAGTGACCGAACTTCCACTACAATGAGAGATCGAGTTTTGTATTGATTTAATGAAAGATGCCAGACCAATAGTGATGCCACTTCGTCGTATGGATCCAATAGAGCAGCGAGAGCTCAGGGTGCAAGTGAGCGATCTTTTGAAGAAGGGATTTATCAGAAGAAGTGTTTTCGAGTGGGGAGCACCAGCTGTATTTGCTACTACGTCAGATGGTTCCCTTCGATTGTGTGTGGACTATCGCGAGTTGAATAAGGTGATGAGGAAGAATACGTATCCTCTCCCGCGGATAGATGATTTGTTTGATCAGTTAAGTGGAGCAAGAGTATTCTCCCAGTTAGATCTCGCGACAGGATTTCATTAGCTCCGAGTAGCAACTGAGAGTCTAGCTAAAACGGCTTTCCGAATGCCGTCAGGATTCTATGAGTGGTTGGTCATGCCATTTGGGTTGACCAATGCACCAGCATATTTTGTGGATCTTATGAATAAGGTATTCAGGGATCAATTGAATAAGTTTGTTCTTGTGTTCGTAGATGATATCTTGGTTTACTCGAGGACAGAGGAAGAACACAAGGAACATTTGAGGATAGTGATAGAGGTTTTGAGGAAACACCAATTGAAAGCGAAGTTTTCTAAGTTTCAATTCTGGAGGAGGGAAGTGAGGTTCTTGGGCCATGTTGTTTCAGAGAATGGTATTGCCATTGACCCTGCGAAGGTAGCTACGGTACATGATTGGTCTACGCTCAAGAATGCAACAGATGTGAGAAGTTTTTTGGGATTAGCTGGATATTATCGTAAGTTTATCCAAGACTTCTCCAAGATAACAGCGCCGTTAACTCAGTTGACCTAGAAGAATCAAGCTTTCGTCTGGGACAGAAAATGTGTGAAAATGCATTTAAGAGTCTAAAGGAAAAGTTGACGTGTACACCATTGTTAGTTATTCGTAAATGGAATGAGGAGATAACGGTATACACGGATGCCTGTGGTACCGGACTAGGTGTTGTGCTGATGCAAGGAGGTAGGGTTGTATCTTACGCTAGTCGGCAACTAAAACCGCATGAGAAAAGATATCCTACCCATGATTTGGAATTGGCATTGATCGTATTCGCATTGAAGATGTGGAGACATTATCTCTTGGGAGAAAGATTCGAGTTGTTTACCGATCATAAATCATTAAAGTATCTTTTCTCTCAGAAAGATTTAAATCTCCGACAGCAGAGATGGTTAGATTTCTTGGCTTCCTATGATTTCGACATCGCATACACAACCAGGAAAGGGAAATGCAGTAGCCGATGCATTGAGTAGGAGACATGCCAGTTTAGGGACTATGTTTCTTGAATGGAAGCAACTGGAGTATATTGCAGGATATGATTTCATACCTAAGTGCGGATAGGATCCAAAAATGTTAGCAAATTTGACGATCTGGCCCACTTTGATTTAGTGGATTGGTTCCAGTCAGAGGGACGATCCTAACCTATTGGAAATCATCTCCAACTTAGAGATGGGTATCGACAGTGAGGAGAAAAACAAGTATGGGCTTGATCGGGAAGGATGTCATAGATAAAATGGGAGGCTAGTTGTACCCAATGTCAATGGGTTGAGAGATGAAGTGCTTGGAGAATGTCATCACTCAAAACTAACTATACATCCTGGTGGTAACAAAATGTATTGAGACATGAAGTAGACCTACTACTGGGAAGGAATGAAAAGAGATGTTGCGAAGTTTATATCCAAATGCATGAACTGCCAGCTAGATAAAGTTGAGCAAAGAAAGCCTAGTGGTTTGTTGCAGCCATTAGAAATTCCCGAATGGAAATGGGAACAAGTCTCAATGGATTTCAATGATGGTTTATCAAGGAATAGATAAGGCCATGATAGTATTTGGGCGGTTGTTGATCGATTGACTAAAAGTGCAAGGTTTATACAAGTCAAGTCAAATAGAACGGCAGCTAAGTTAGCAGAACGGTATATGAAGTGGTTAGTGAGATTTCATGGAGTACCCAAAGGTATTGTGAGTGACCGAGATCCATTATTCACTAATGGGTTTTGGAAGAGCTTACAAGAGGCTTTAGGATCAGAATTACATCTCAGTACCGCATACCATCCTCAAACCGACGGTCAGATGGAGAGGGTGAATCGCGTATTAGAGGAACTCTTGAGAGCTTATATATTGGATTTTGGAGCGTCATGGGATGACCATTTGCATTTAGTTGAGTACGCATATAATAATAGTTATCAGTCTAGTATTGGTATGGCTCCATTTGAAGCTTTGTACGGAAGACCATGCAACTCACCATCATGTTGGTTAGAGGCCGGTGAGAAATTTGTACTTGGGCCAGAAGTAGTAAGAGAAACTTCAGATAAGATCAAAATTATTCAATAGAGAATGAAGGCTACCCAAGATAGGCAGAAGAGTTATGCTGACAAGAGACGAAGAGATTTGAAGTTCTCTGTTGGTGACTTGGTATATGTCAAGATCTCTCCATTGAAAAGTGTGATTCGATTTGGTAGGAGAGGCAAGTTAGCACCAAGATATGTTGGTCCATTCCCAGTCCTCGAGCATGTTGGGAATCTAGCATATACAGTTGGATTACCTGACAAGATAGCAGGAGTTCACAATGTATGATTGCATAGAAAAGCTAAAATGGTCGAAAACCCATCATGTGGCATAAATAGTTAGCTGGAGAAGTTGCAGGAAACAGTTCATGAAAATGGGATCGGATAGGGTCCCGAACCCGCTCATGGAGCATCTCACAATCCGCTCCATCTCCTCCGAACCGACCCAATCGTGACATCCACTCGTGACCAAGGTGCCACAATCCGACCCGAACCGATTGTCTCGAACTCAGAAGATCACGGGCCGATTCGACCAGGAGCTCACGAACAGACCCGGTGAGGTGGAACGATCCGACCCGAACTGATGAGCATCACGAGCCGCCACGAGAGAGAGCTCATGACCCAACCCGGAGTGCCATTCACGAACCATGCCTGCATATCCGAACCGACCCGATGTTGGAGAGGAAGACCAAACCGGAGTGCTACGAATGAAGAAGCCACAAACCGGGTGTTACACTACAAACTGAACCGCGACGACCTGATGGAGGACCCACGAACCGGAGGGGTATTCACGACCTGAACCAAAGTGATGGTCAAGAATCGAGATAATGACCAAAACCCGAGATGCAAAGGTAGTTCAAGTTAGAACTCAGGATCCATATGGGAACCAACGAGTTAACTTCATGAGTTGGACTTTGCTGTGGGACGTGTGCAAAGGGGTTATCAATGTCTATAGCTTTGACTCACCACTGAGAGAAGGATTAGCGGCTATGGATCATTGCAGTAGAGTTGCCATTACTCCATGAGGCAGAGTGATCGTAGCAGTTCCATGATCCAGTGCAGTGGAGTTGCCATTACTCCATGGGGCAGAGTGGACATAGCAAAGGATTAGTGGCTACGGATTAGTGCAGTGGAGCCATCATGACTCCATGGGGCAAAATGGGTGATCAAAGTGGTAGATATCGTATACTTTACGCACTAAGTGAGAGATGTGAGGATGATTGCTATGTTTGATGTTTTCTATCACCATGACATGCACACCCTCTCCCCATTATTTTCACACCATATGTTAGTGTTACCTTAGAGTATTGTACATCCTGTTGTGCTAAATCTTTGGTTGCAGGTTCAGGTTTAGGTATGGTTATGTATACCTATTATTGTTCTGTTATTTCTACTTATTACTCATACCATACTTTTGTCTGACCCAGAGTTTTATGTCTCTTCTTATTACTCTGGGTACTCCTAAACAAGCAGACTAGAGACAGGTTAGCTGGTTATGCACGAGTGGCTATCCAGAGACAAGCAGGAGGCTTACACGTATCATTTCCATATATACTCCCTGTGTTGTTCTTGGTCACTACTTTAGGCATTAGTAGTGTACCTTCCTATTTTGCTTTAGAGACAGTTTTAAAAGTTTTAATAATGATGGTTCGGATCATAAGCTGTGTTTTGAATTTTCTGCTGCTATGATGGTTTAGTTTTCATCTTATGCACTGTCGCCCCTGTCTTATATCAAGTTATGTTATTATTATATTTTGTTCCATGCGCTGTGAGATATACTGCAGGTTCCTTGTTAGTTCATCGTCTCGCTTCTTTTCTTTGACGACCGTTCCATGCTAGTTGGACGTTGGCGTAGTGCATTTTGGAGGAAATGTCGGCTGGTCCAGGGCGGCCCGTCACAAAAATAATAATCATTATTTAATATTTAAATAATAATTTTTTTTTGATAATTAAATAAATACTTAAAAACACTTTTTAAATAAATAATTATTATTTATTTCTAGTCATATAATTCAAATAATAATTAATCCTTTAGAAAGTCATTATACAATAATTAAACTTTGATAAATTATAATTAACTTCTTATTTAAAAATAAGTACAAATACCACTTAAAACATCATTGTTAACTAATTAATCAATCTACCAGTCATTAATAAACAAGTGCTTAAATTTTAATTCGTCATTAATGAATAATGAATAACATTGAATTTAATTAATAAGATTAATCTTAATAATCAAATCAATTTAAACCGACTTTTAGAAATATTTAACTAATTCTTGAATCTTCGATAAGAACTTATTAAGCATTCCTAGATGGGATATTTAGCTATTATGTCAGTTCCATTTAGGAATTTGAACAACTGAAAAATAGTTTCAAATTTTAAGCTTAGTGATTGCAATGGTATTCAAATAAGTTACCAGAATTTTCTAGACCTAAATGGTTTCACATGTCAATGTCACAATAATATGGTCAAGCTACAAAGGTTCTAGAAATCAATAATTCACAGTCAATATTTAAATAACTATTCAGTCCATACCAACCAATATTAATAACAAATAATCTCATGATTTAATTGTCACTTAACAAAAATATAAAGAGGTTCTATTCTTCTAAATGGACATCCTTAATGATCTGCACTACTCGAACTAACTTGACAGTATTTTACTTGGCCAACTAAATAATACCGATTTAAGGTGTGTGATTCAAATTGTAACGAACCAAAGGATTCCCGATCCTGATCATCGACACAAACACATATCGACTAACCAAGCACCAGAGATTTTAATTGGATTATTAATAAAAAGAAGTTAGAGGGTGAGAAATAGAAAGAAAAGTTAGAACAGAAGAAAAGTTAGAATAGAAGAGAAGAAAATCACAATATCACAAAATCAGAGCAGACAAAATTTCACAATAGAGCAAATAAAATATATTATATAACATATTTTTTTGAATTAAAAATTTGTAACTGTATACGCATACCATCATCAGAGTATGATACATACAGCACAACGAAAAAAAAACTATAGATATCTATCGCTGAAGACACCTGCTCCAAGCTCCTCCAAGTATATCCATAAAATCAAGACTACTTGACTGCCCATACAAATTTGGGCAGCCAAGAGTTTAGGATAAAACAAAATGAAGTAAACTATGGATCAGTCATGGGACTGGTGTGAGTAAGCTCCAACCACTTAGTTTAACTCTAAAAATCCTTTTAAAAGAAAGGATAATCGTAAGACCATCCATATATAAATATAGATGGTTTTTACCTTACGATAACCCAAAATATTCTTTGTATTAACACTATTCTGATATTATAATAGTTTCTAATCAAACCAATAGCAATTTAGTGGAATGTTTGCATCTCATGCTCCATATACATAGTATACAATCAAAAACCCATTGGGCACCTATTGGGTAATGGATTTCCAACTATGACAAGGTATAGAACCACCTTTCGATAATGTATCTCTAGAGAGGAATACACTGGGTTTAACAGAACATCTTGCAACCCAGACCACACATGATCGACCACTCATTTCGCTATGTACCGAATGTATTATCACCAACGGTTGTGATCAGCTACCATTACCGAAAGCATACAGCAGTGTTATAATAATAAGCAATCAAATTTTCTCTAGATCGGGTAATAATACACCCTAATGGGTGCGACCCACATAGCCATGTTGCCTGGCCGTTTTTGTCATCTTTCCGGTTGATGAGGCCTGATGCTATGTCTTACCTTTATAACACCACATAATCATTCACTTTGAATGCCACATTGTCAGATTCGTCAAATCATTAATTGAAATCCTCAAAAATACATTGGGTGTTAAGGTAAAAAAAAGTTTCTTTCTCAGCCACTAACTATTGTACGTTTGAAGAAATCAATGTATGTGATCATCTAGAAATACTGTGCCACACATCCATCCATATACGTTACCCTGGAACATGACAAACCGAAGGCACAATCGCACCAATCCATCTTAGGCAATTTCAACCTAGAATTAATAGAACAACCCTTTCACTTTACTCCATCTTCAATTATCTTGAGTATAATTTGATTTGCATTGTTTATGCCTATATAAAGTTGTTTTCAGATAATAAACCCGATCCCTGTCTCTCCGAATCGACAACGGAAATATGAAATGGGCCAAAATTCTGATAGCCAGTTATTTAACTATCAAAGGAACATCCATACAATCAACGATCCTTTTTTCAAATGGAAATTATATTGATCAAGCATCAAGCAACATTAGGCCCTTTTAAATTAATTTCTTATTAACTTATCAATTCCCAAATTTCTCATTTTCCATATCTTTCCCAGATATTTCTCAACCCATTTTGCTTCTCATGATTTTTGGAAAACACTTCCGTATATCATAAACTATTTATTTTTTATATTCCAGAAAATATCTCTTACCGCTGTTGGAAAATATTTCTATAAATTACCAAATTCTTATTTCCTATATTTAAAAAAGAATATGTTATTAACATCAGAAACATTTCCATATATTTACATTTCTTATCTTTCCATCAACCAATTCATTTCATTTTCAATGCTTAGATAACATCTCTGGTTATTTTTGGAAAACGTTCCAAAACTCAATTACTTGGATTTAAACAAATATTGTGTAAAACACTATTACGACATTTGAAAACCATAACACTTATTAATTTCCCATATCTCTAACCAATTCCTTGCTACCAAACCATAACCATTTCTTAGTCAACGGTGAAGTCAATCAAGTTGGGGTATAATTACCTCTCATACCTTAATTGAACAACATTTTTAACTTTGAAATGGACAAAGTTCGCAAATTCAATCTTTAACAAATGTTGCTTACGTAACTCTCGGATTCAGTTTAAGAATCCACTTCTTTAACAGAAATCATTTATTATAACAATAGTGTTATTATCCAAGCTCCGAGATATTAAATCTTAAAATATAACTTTTATTAATTAATTTGAATAAATGATAAATAAATAAACAACTAATTAATCTTTAATAAAATAGGAAGTAAATAGTACTTTCCTAAATTCAAGATAGTCAAATTTCAATACATAAATCTCTTTCGAATAATCTCTATTCGCTCAACATTCCAAACTTCGGAATAAATTTACCATTTTAGGTTAACTAACCTTTACCAATTTTCCTCATAAACATTTCAATCTACAAAACGTTTTTCATTAAACCATTATCCACTTCAAAATGTGAATATTATTTCTTTATAGAAATCTAGACCTGTTTTTTCAAATAAATGTTGATTTTATTCGTAAATACTATTACAGGTTCAAATCCTATTTATTGAGTCATTTTATACACTCACATCATGTTCCAAAGTCAGATTCTTGTAAATTATCTATCAAGTTTATAACTTAATATCGACTTCATATTCGATTATAAATTATTGGTTAAAAACCAAATATTAACTATCTTGTCAAGTTCCGAATTATATAATATATAATTTATGAAAATAAATTAGTTTTATAAAATTTGATATAGTCGAATTTAAAGTATAAATCCTTATGGATTTATTTCAGTTCAATTCACATTCCAAACATCAAAATAAATTTCATTGTTTCCATTTGAAATGATTTCCCATTTCCCTATAAATTAACTCTTGAATTTACATTCTCAAATAATCCAATGATAATTATTTCACTTCATTTATAAACATCGTTTATAAATTTAACTACTTGTTTTTATTATTAAAAACAAGTTATTATTTTCTAGCCCATTCGAAATCAAATTTCTATTTTGTAAAAATAGTTTTCCTATAAAATCTCAAAGTCCCTTCTTACAATATTTTAAATTCCAATATTTAGGGCCCGTGCTATTCAAACATCCAAACACAACAAATTCTATCACAGAACATCTAATACGTCATATATCACAGTACATACATACATACATACATATATATATATATATATATATGTGAAAACAAACAATAATAATTATGAGGAATCTAGTTAGATCCCTCCAACCTGTTTTCCTGCATCCGTAGATATTAGGCAATATAAATAATACCAATCCCACTTCGAAGCGGGATATCACAGTATAGAAGGTCATCTGCTATTATGCGGGGTGCATAGGGTCTCATCCGCTAAAATGTACAGGAATTTCCAACTACCAACCTTAAATATAACTAATATATATAATAGCAACAATTAGTAATTAATTCCTCCAAACAATCATCACGCATCATTCAATCATCATTTATCAGTTCTAAAATACGTTTATAGAATTATGAGTTGGACAGAGCTAGTGAGTAACTCACTTTGGCTATTAATCGTCAAATAATAATTAATCGACGATTAAATCGAATCAAGCGTTTTATTCTTCTATAATTTTCAACGAGCCCCAAGTTGCTCCAAACCAGTTTCATTCCGCAGCCAGTGTCATACGATTCCAACATGACAGATGGTTTGTCAACCTGACATCGTATGCGCGAGATATTATAATTACAAGTTAATTCACTATTTAAATTAAAAATTAAACTTAAATTCATATTAATATGGGCCTCATCTACTTTGAATCAGCCTAACACCATATGCACTCAACCTTCCATCTATAGTGTTTCTACTTCCCTAGACGATTGTTCCTCCAATAACCCAAAATCGTGCATGCATACCCCACAAAAACGATGACACCATCAAATAATCCCCGAACCACAAATCCAACTCCAGCATTTGACTTCTCTTCCAACACTCGACTTATCGACCTCCTCTGTTCTCCCACCCCGGCACTTCTATCAAAATCAGTTCCCCTGACCTAACCTCCAAGTTCGAACAAAATTTTCATCGATTTTGCCCAAAAATCTAGTGCATGCATCTTCCTTCCAGGAACACTCCACCACTCTCCGATTTGAAAATCGACAATCCAGTCACCTGAAATTTGCAACCTTAAGTAGTAGCTTTCACCTCTGGTCACGGTCGCACCAAAACATGAGGGTATACAGTTGAAGCTTTCATCGATATGGGTTTGATGGAGTTGGTTTCAGGATTTTATGAGGTGTGTACGATTTTTTAAAAATCATCGAAGCTAGGTAATTTATCTTTCCATCTTTGTACTTTTTTGCTTGAAGCTTCGAACTAAAATAGCTTTGCTCAACTATGCCCGTATATTTATAGTTGAATCTAAAGCTTGCACTTGAAGCTTGGATCAAAACTTAGTCATGAAGCTTTGAAAATTATAGGTCTACACAAGATAAGTCTGCATTGAAGATTTTTAGGGTGGCATCATTAATTAGATTTGATTAGGATAGATTATATTTAGATTTTGATTTGATTATATAATATACACATAAAACTTATGCCTGAAGTAACAAGCTCAAATTACCACAGACGATCTCCGATCGCGATTAAACTTGTAATCCTACAATAACGTAATATTTTGGACATGACGAAAATGGTTTCGTCAAATTTAAAGATCGTTTGTAAAACTCCCTTTTCAGTTTCAAACGGTTAAATAACAAGCATTTATATTGCGCACAATCACAAAATAACTCCAATTAACCCAAAATTTGAAATCTAGCAATAATTAGACATTACGGATTTAATAAATTTATTACGTTGAAATCTGAGGTCACTTGAAAATTGGTTATTCTTAAGTTCCATATTAAATTGATGTAACATAAATCGATTCCAAAATAAAAAATCTATTGATAATAAAATATAATTATCGTATATGTACAAATAAAATGTTATCTAACTTCAGAATAATCTAACTTGAATTTTAAACTCGATATTTCATTTTAAGTTAAAACGACATTCAGTTTAATTAAAAATCCTTTTATTTTATTAAATAAATAGTTATGGTTTATAAACGATTCCATAGCAACTTTCTAAAAAAATTATTTGGACATAACTTGCAATCCATAATATGAAATCTCCATTTTTAACTTTAATTAGAAAATTATAGTTCAATAGATTCGAACGTTTCTTTTTTCAAAGAAATCCGACTCATAAGAAATCCTTTATACTCATTTAAAGTTCAAAACATAAAACTACGAACTACTGCATCATTACGAGATTGTTTTAAATTTAATTATAAATTATATGCTTAAATGTCATTTTACAAATAAATTCGTTATTATAACTCGAATCCAAACTCAATCAAATCTCTTACATTATCCAATTCACACAATATTGCAAATTCAGCTTATTCCGACTATTTCAAAATTAAATTATTATTCCTCTATTTATATTAGTTAAATATTAATAATTATTGAATTTAAGTTATCGAAATCGCCAAATTGATATTTAAATAATTAAGTAAATTATTTATTCGACCACTAAAAATTCGGGTCGTTACACAAACAATGTTATTATTTAAAATAACGTGATTATAACTTGTCCATTTCAAAATTGCATAATTTTCTACTCAATTAAAAATGAAAGAGATATATGTTTGTGAACTTAAAACATCTATTATTTAATATAGGTTAAAAAAATAAGTTGTATCACCCCTTCACTTTGCAGACTGGCCTAAACACATGTGCAACCGACCCAATAACCCATTCCGTGTTCTTCTTGTTTTATCTTTGGCCTTCTCATATTAAATTTAAAGCTGCTTATAACCCATAACCCTGTTACCCATGCATTTGCACATCAATTCCGACCACTCGGTCACCCTGAAAACCTCGCCACTAAGTCACTCGTTTTGTCTCTATCACGATCACCGTAACGACCTGGCGGATTTGAGGCCAGAATTCCAACAATAATACATAAACCCGTATGACTTGCCACTGCAACGACCCGAAGGATTCGACTCTCAAATTCCAATAATAATACATAAAACCCGTGTTACTTGCCAGAACTCAAGTACCGAAAACACCTGATAGTTAATGAAAGAAAATAGAGGGTGAGATAAGAAAGAAATATTAGAATTGAAGAAGAAGAAGAAGAACACAACAACATCAAAGTCTCACGTCTCTTTTATAAATCTTGTTCATAAATTTAGGTTTAATATAAACCCTTTTTATCTTACTCTCTTTTACTTAATTCAAATGACAAGCAAATATTTATTTTAAGCTATCATATTCGCTTAAAATCCCTTTTATAACTTAGTTACAAAAGCTGGGTTTTATATATAACCCCATTTATTAACTCCTTTCAAGCCTTAAACGTATTTCATTTTGAACCTGATCACTTACTCAGATGAATTTCATTTAAATAATAATAACTTAAATCCTTATTAATTAAAATAATAATTTACTTCATTATTAACTACCGTAGAAGTAGTTAAATTCTTTATTAACTAAATAATTAAATATATTTTTTTAACCAAAAAATGTGTGATCTTCCAAAAGGAAGAGAGCACACACATATATATATATATATAAAAGAGTTACAAATATGCAAAATACAAACCCAAGACTAAAGCCTCACATAATACTATATGGGATAATAGATAGATGAGTTCCGGCAAAGCCACCACCCATCATACTTCATTATCGAATTCCGGCAAAGCCACCACCCGATAAGAAGTATATCTATTCCCATACGTATACAATCTAAGAGTAAAAGCAAGTGGTGAAACAAATCACCACAAAATACAAACACCTCTACACCTCATACATCCATATAACAAAGTAAATCAAGAATATAGTCAAGCCAAACAGCCTCTCCAAGAGCTCCACAGATCCATCTACAACCTGTGATCTGACAAACTGAAAACAAATAATCAGAAACTTACACATATATATGGGTATAAGTCTATATAAATATATAGACATATAACCCTATATACATGTATAAAAAGAAAGACATAAAGGACAAACAGACAAAAGAAAAATATCGACCAAGCAAAAGAAATCAGCATTCCAGACAAAGTATATTACGTCTAAAATAACTATTAATACGAATGAATAAACTCAGATTTAGTCTAACCTTAAGCAGGAAACGCTCAAATTGAACTTTGCTAAATAGTTTATTGTGCGAATTGGACATCCAAAGTAGACAGAAATTAACTATGTTGATAATTAGGTTATCCTTAGATACAAAGGTTGAATTAAAAATTCTCTGATTCCTCTCAACCCAAATGAACCAGCTAATAAAAATTACTAGAGAATCCAATATGTATTTCTATCTGGAATTATATCTGAACCTATGGTAATTCAAATAATCATAGCAACTATTAAAAGAATTAAAACAATCATAAGTAAAAATCCTAATGATCATATTAAAAATAGAAAAAGTAACTTGACAAGAGAAAAACAAATGATCTACATCTTCTAGTTCAATATTGCAAAAACAGCATTTTAAATCAAAAATTATATTCTTTCTTTTTAACAATTCAATCGTATTTAACTTCTTATGGATAACCAACCACATTAGAAATTTTGCTTTAGGTGTAGAATTAGACTTCCAAAGAAATTTAAATGGATATAATGAAATCCCAGAAAAGTTAACGAAACTATTCATAGAATTAACAGTGTAGACTAAACTTTTATCTATACACCAGCTAATGGAATCACCATTCTCATCCAAGTGGTATAATGCTAATTTAGCATTAAGTAAGGCCAATTGTCTTAATAAATCTTCATCTAATATATTATCAAAAGTAAACTCCCACGGAGGATCTAAATCTGCTTTATGAACGTCCTTAATTAAAGCATTCTTAAATCTAACAATGTTAAAAAGCTTACTAAATTCAAATTTAAGTGGCACTATAGATATCCAAGCATCATGCCAAAAATACGTAAGGTTTCCTGAATGAACTAACACTTTACAACCTAATTTAAAAAAGTCAAAACAATTCAAAACAGACTTCCAAAAGTGAGATAAACGATTTTCCCAACCACCACTATTATCAATAAAAAACTCCCCTCTTGAATAATAAAATTTGGAAACAATGGACTTCCAAGAAGCCTTCACTTCTGGACATCTATATTTCCATAACCATTTAGCGAGTAAAGCAGAGTTAAAATTATGTAGATTTATAATCCCCAGACCCCCCTCTATCTTGGATTTACAACACAAGTCCCAGTTAACTAGACATTTATAAACCCTACAACTAGTATCACCATTCCAAAGGTAATTTCGCCTGATCCTATCAATCTTCTCAATGACCCATTTAGGAAAACGATGAACAGCCATCCAGTATGAGGGAATAGCCGATAGGACCGAATTAACTAAAACTAGTCTACCTGCTCTAGAGAGGAACCTATTGTTCCATCTAGATAACTTATTACTAATCATATCGATGATGACTATCCAATCTTACTTCTTGAGTTTCGAAGGTCTAATCTTAAATCCTAAATAATCGAAAGGAAATTTCATAGTCGAACAATTCAGAGTACTAGCTACCAATGACTCAACATTATTATAATCATTAAGGACCATTACGGCACTTTTATCAAAATTAATTGTAAGACCAGATAACATCTCAAAACAGTATAGAATAAACTTGAGAGCAATAATATGCTCAGGCAAATGGGAAGAAAATAATAATGTATCATCTGCAAATTGAAGGATTGATAGTTCATTATTAAATTCCTCGTTACCTACCCTACCAAGAACACCAAGACTCCCAGCTCTCTTAATAATTCTAGAGAAGACGTCAACCGCTAAATTAAATAGAAAAGGCGATAAGGGATCGCCTTGTCTAAGACCCCTCTTGGATTGTATTTTCTTTCCCACTATCTCATAATTTTAACTCCTTTTTAATAAATTCTTATTAAAATTTAAACAACTCTTCCAATAAATTCTTATTAAAATTTAAACAACTATTAACTAAATAATTAAATAATTAAACTCCTTTTTAATAAATTCTTATTAAAATTTAAACAACTATTCGTTAAACTATTCCATTTGATTAATTAAAAGTAAATTAATCAAATAACCAATCTCAATTAAATAATTGAATTAGTCAACTCAGCCCATGATTATCTCGTAAATCAACTTCAATTAATCCTCCTTTTAAATTAATTAATAATATAATTAATTTAAATAACTTCATTTAATTGTTTCTAAGAACAATTAATCAAATTCTTAACCATTATTTTAATTTCTGCTCATTTACTTACAAATCTTATTAACATAAGAATTTTCCTTATAAAATCCTTTAATAATTACTTATAACTAAAATAATAAATATTTAATTCCTGTTTAACAAATTTCAATTAAAAATAATAGATTTCAAAATCTATTATAAGTTATAAAATATATTTTATAACTTTATTTCTCTCGATTTACCTGACGGTAAATCCATATTTATCAAATGATTGATTTATTGGCCATGTGATGCCAATTACTTAACCAATACTGTCCATTGGTTAATATTATAACAAATGTTGAAATATGATTCAACAAATAATAAACAAATCAATCATCTAATCAGGTTGGTCATATAGATCATATAATGGTAATATGAAAATAAAAAATAAATTTAAGGAACCAGTTGGATCCCTCCAACATGTTTCTCTCTGCACCCAAATACGTTACCACAAATAATATTATTCAATTCAATAACAGATGTCATATTCAACAGTAAATAAATAACAGTAATTCAAGCATCCATATTTATATTTAATACATTTATATTATTATAAATGTAACCAACAAGGCAAGTTCCCTTGTTTGGAAATTAATCGTTAAAATAATGATTAGTTCAAATTAAATTAAATGAACGTTTAATTTAATTAGTTCAGTTTAACACACACACACACACACACACACACACACACACACACACACACACACACATATATATATATATATATAGCATCCATGAACCAATTAACAATCATAGCACACAAATATTTAAACCCGACTTATATTAAATATAAGTGGGTAAACTGAGTGAGTTATACTCACTTTGATTCCATTCGTTTCTTGCGACGGTTCGGTTACATTTAAATTAATCAGTCGTTTAATTTAACGGTAAATTCCAGCTATTTCCTACATAGTCCAGATCAGTTCCATAATGTTGCGTTCGTCACCACGATTCCGGTATGGCTTGTTTCATCGGACTCTGATATTACAACTATAAATGCCTGCAAATCTGTACTATCTGAGTTGACTAAATACACCACACATCCATCCCAAATGCACAGTAGGAACCATTATGAAATAAAGAAGAAAAAGGTAGAAGAAGAATAGAAATAACAACACAGAATCTTACATCACAACAGAACAAAATATAATATATCATAACTCTTGAAATACAAAAATTTAACTGTATAACATACAAAAATTTCAGAGTACAATACTTACAACATAGCGGAAATAACAATACTATATAACGCTGAAGCCTCCTGCTCCATGCTCCTACAAGTATATCTGTAAACACCTGAACTACTTGACTGCCCATACAAATTTGGGCACCCAAGAGTTTAGGGTAAACCAAAACAAAATAGGCTTTGGATCAGTCATGGGACTAGTGTGAGTAAACTCAAAATACTTGGTTTAGATTTTAAAACTCATTTGAAAAGAAAGAATAATTGTAAGACCGATCCATACATAAAAGGTGGATGGTTTTTTAGCTTATGATAACCCAAAACATTTCTTTAAAATCAATACTAATCTGAAATTATAATAGTGTCTAAATCAAATAAATAACAATCTAGCGGAACGCTTGCATCTCACACTCCACATACATAGTATACAATCAAAAACCGTGGGCTCTTATTGGGTAATGGAATTCCAACTATGACCAGGTATGGAACCACCTTCTGATAGTGTATCTCTAAAGAGAAATACACTTGGTTTAACAAGAACATCTTGCAACCCAGCCACACATGACCAACCACTCATTTCACTTGAGTGTATCGAATGTATATCACCAATCTCACAATACCACCTCCCTTATCTTCTCACTTCCCAGTACCACATTCAGAAGTGTCTGGAAATGTTTTCCAATTGTAAATAGAAGAGATTTTCTACATGTAGAAAATAAAAGAATGTGATGAAAAAATTTGATGTGGGTCTGAAGCACGCAATGAACCCACTGGCGATGCGTCGAGGAAGAACGTAATGGCCCGAATTTCCATACCCTTGCTACCGAACCCTAACTATTCCTCGGTCAATCATGAAGTCAATCAAGTTGGGTTATAATTACCTGTCAGACCGTAACTGAATATCATTCTCAACTTCGAAATAGTCAAGTTCACCACTTCAAATCTTTTACAGTCATTGCTCACGCTAACTCTCAGATTCAAATTAAGAATCCACTCATTTTACGGAAAACATTGATTTTAACGATAGCGCTATAATCCCTGTTTTCGAAATATTTAATTTCAAAATATAACTTTTATTCATTAATTTTGGATAAATAAATACCTTAATAATCTAAATATTTAAACCTTTATTTTAAATAGAAAGTAAATAGTACTTTCCAGAATTCGATATAGTCGAATTCAATAAATAACTCTTTCTCGAATAATCTATATTCGATTAATATTCCGAACTTCGGAATAAATCTATCTTTTTCAGGTTAACTCCAATTCCCTTATAATTATTCCCACTCGCAAAACATTTGCTTTGAAACCGTTATTCATTTCGAGCATGGATATTATTCCTTAACAGGAATCTTGACTTGTTTATAAAATTAATCCAGAATTCCAACATTAATACATAGTCCCTGTATTACTGTTGGAATTCGGGCGTTGAATCCGCTGGGTCGTTACAATCACCATCACCACTCGGGTCCCCCAGACCAAAATTCAATGTTCCATATCACTTAACACTCCAAAATTTCTATGAGAAAAATCAACAACATCAATCACGATTCCAACCTCCAATTTGCCTATCGCCACCTCCAATGCCGACAAACCTTAACCCTAGCATTTATTACTTCAGTCATGGCTACAGTACCATCACTGAACACTTCAACTCAAACAAAATCATCATAGAAACAAACTAAAATGAAAACTACACAAACATGAACCCAACTAACCTTGTTTTGTGAATTTACAACAAATGTGTAAGGTGAAATCAAAAATTGAAGGTTACAGCCCTTTTCAAATTCACAATATTTATGAATATATTATATGTTATTTCTCGATTTTGATTTCTCCCCTTTTTTAAGCTTGCTATCCATAAAAAGAGAGATATGAGAAAGAAAAGAACCAAAGTTGAAGAAATGAAGAAGCTAAGAAAAAGATGAATAAACACTATATTTATAAGGTAGAAATAGAATTAAATATTGCTAATTTACTTAGAAGATAAAATACCTAAATTCCATTAAATCATGCCAAATCTGTTTTTGCAATCCAAGTAGTATAGTAACATTTAATGAGATGTGGAGTGATAAAAAAGCTTAGAGTACTTTTAGTACAAATTAAGTACTTTTTCTTTTCTTTTTACTTATATATATAAATTTGTATACTTATCTCACATCAAATCATGCTTTTTAAACAATTGTAATGACCCGCATTTGCAGAGGTATTATAATTAATTTATTTAATTATATAAATAGTGGTATAGTGAAATAAATTGTGGTTAAATTAAATAATGGTGAATATTTCATTTAAAATAATAAATTAAATAATATATTTAATTCTGAAATAATCAGAATTGGCGAAAATGGCGATATGATGTGAACTAGGCAATTCAAAATATATAATTCAGTTTAGAATTTAATTTGAATAACGAATATATTTAAATAACGACAGTTTGAACATAGAATTATAATATAATTATAATCGAGCTTGAAATGGCGCTGCAGTTCGTAATTTGGCGATTTTAACTTCAAACGAATATACAGAAGCCGTTTCAAATCGGATTTCTGCGAAACAAGAAACGTTAGGAGCTGGTGAAGTATATCTTTCTAGTGGAAGAGAAAAATCGGGATTTCGTCGTGTAGATTTTTATTTATGTCCAAATCAAATTTTAGAAAAGTCGCTATGGAATTCCTTTATAATTTATAAAGGAATTATTTATATTTTAAAAAGGAAATTCATTTTTAAATCGAATATTAGTTATTCAAATAAGAGTTAACCAATTAGAGTTAACCAGTTAGAGTTAAACCAGTTAGAGTTAATCAGTTAGAGTAAATAGATAGAGTTAAATCGAACTAGAGTTATTCAAATGGAGTTTATCGAATATTAGTTTATTCGAATAGAGTTAAAGGAAAGGAATTATCGATTATTAGTTAATCGAAAGGAATTATCGATTATTAGTTAATCGAAGGAGTTATCGATTATAGTTTAATCGAAAAGAGTTATCGGTTTGTTTAATCGAAGTGAGTTATAGAATATTGGTTATTCGAAGGAGTTATCGAATTTAGTTATTCGATGGAGTTAATCGATTAGAGCTAAAATAAAGGAGTTAATCGAATATAGTTTATTCGAATGGAATTAAAGGAGTTAGTCGAATTTGGTTTATTCGAATAGAGTTAAAGGAGTTATCGACTAGAGTTAAATCAAATAGAGTTAATCCAATAGCGTTAGTCCAATAGAGTTAATTGATAAGGGTTAATCGAATAGAGTAAATTGAATAGATTATCGAATATACCTTATCGAAGGAAAGAATTATCGAATAGAGATGATTCGAAAGAGATTTACGTAAGGAAGTTTGTTAAAGAATTAAAAGGTGAACTTTGTCTATTTCAAGGTTAGAAACATTGTTCAGTTAAGGTCTGAGAGGTAGTATTACCCCAACTTGATTGACTTCATTTTTAACTAAGGAATGGTTAAGGTTCGATAGTGAAGGTGGGTTAAAGGAATTTAGTTAATAAGCGTAATGGTTTGAGTTGGCATCGCGATGGTTTGTTTAAACATCTGTCTAAGTCCAATGAAGGAGTTTTGGAAATTTTTTCCAAATAAGAACCAGAAATGTTTTCTGATATAGAAAACAAGAAATGGAAATGTTTTCCAATGGTAATAACATATATTTTCTAAATTTAGAAAATAAGAAATGTTGAATATAGGGAAACAGGAGATGAAAAATGAACTAAGGAGATAAATGTTAAATGATGGTTGATTTGATAGAATTTCCACCTGGAAATAATATCGTTGTTTGCACACTGTTTTCTTTGATGGTTAAATCACAGACTATCGAAGTTTTAACCATTTTAACGTTGTTAATATAGAGAGACCGGTTGGATTATTATCCAAAGAACCACTCTGTATTGGCATAAACGTTGCGAATCATATATGCCAAAGATAATTGAAGATGGAGTAAATTGCAAGGGCTATTGTATAAGTCTTAGATAACAGTGCCTAAGATGGATGTACTGAATAGTGCCTTCGGTTCATCCTGTTCCTGGATGACTTGTATGGATGAATGTCTGACAGAGTATTTCCAGAAAGGTCACGTACATTGATTTCTTCAACCGTACCAAGAGTGGAAGCAGAGAAGGAAGCTTCTTTAGCTAACACGTAATGTACTATTGTAGACATCAATTATTGATTTTCGATGGATTTGACAATGTGGCATTTGAAGCGAATCTGATGTAATGATGAAGCGTAGCTTCTAGCCTCACATCCGGTAAATGACAGAAATCAGGCAAGCATCATGGCTAAGTCGGTTGCTCCGAATTAGGGTGTATAATCACCTGATCTAGAGTTTCATTTACTTCTAAAAATCTATTGTTGATGCTGTCCCATTCGGGAAACGGTTGCTGATCCCAACCATTGGTGATATACATTCGATACACTCAAGCGAAATGAGTGGTCGGTCATGTGTGGCCGGGTTGCAAGATGTTCTTGTTGAATCCAGTGTATTCCTCTCTAGAGTTACACTAGCGAAAGGTGGTTCCATACCTTGTCATAGTTGGAAATCCATTACCCAATACGTGCTTGCGGTTTTGATTGTATACTATATATGTAGAACGTGAGATGAAAGAGTTTCTGCTAGATGATTATTATATTGTGGTTGATAGACATTATTATAATATCAAAAGGTTTTTGATATAAAGATAATGTGGATTCTCATAAGGGAAAACCCGTTCCGTTATACGACGTGGTCTTATGACATATCATTTACCTGCTTGAACTGTTTTAAACTGCTTTACTCATACCAGTCCCATGACTGACCCGGAGTTTATTTTGTTTTCCCTAAAATCTTGGGTGCCCAATTTTGTACGTGCAGTCAAGTAGTCGGGATTTACAGATACTTGAAGAGATGGAGCAGGAGGCTTCATAATCATATAGCTATAGTTTATTTCCGCTGTGTTGTAAGTGCTGTACTTTGATAATGATGTATATTCAAGTACATATGTATATTTCAAGTTATGTTATATATATATTATATGTTGTTCGTTCCCCTGTGAGATTCGTGTTACTCTGATGTTGTGTTCTTCTTCTTCTTCTTCTATTCTAAGTTTCTATCTTATCTTTCCTCACCCTCTAATTTCTTTCATTAACTATTCGGTTATTTTCGATCCTTGGATGTTCGTTATGTGTCGTATATCGGATAACCAAGATCGCATTTTTCCGGGTCGTTACAACAATCATAATTTTTATATATATTCATATAACATCACATTAAGTTTTTATATTATTAAAATACGAATGTTAATATTTATTTACTTATTTAATGGTTAAAGGTCAAATCATGCAATTTTAAATATGAAGTTATAAATTAAAATATACTTAACTTATTTTATAATTAAACCTCAAATCACTTTTTATATGGTATGAACATAAATTAAAAATAATAATATAAATAAATGTTAAACTTCAAATTATGAGTTTTAAAATATAAATATTCAATAAATTATTACTTTATAACCTTAAAATATCTTTACATTATCTTATATACATTTAAATAAAGTTTCAAAAATAAATTTTGAAATAAAGTACATACCTCTATTTATAACAAAAATAAGAACTAAGTTCTCTGTCTTAAATTATATAAATTTTGAAATGGCTATAAAACCACTATTTGAATGATTAAGATAAATTCTCTACCATAAACTCGTCATTTAAAATGGAAATTAATGATTGAAAACACAAACTAAATAATTATATAATTTAGATATTAAATAATTAAATTGATAAAATTTCTGGTTGTTACATTCTACCATCCTAAAAAGAATTTTTCTTTCCCAACCCATCTTAGAAACACACCCAAATTTAACAAACAACTTTTACTTATCAATTCAATAAGTGCATATGATAAACACAGATCATCTATAAGCAATATATGATTCGATCAATATTCGAATGCATGACTTCCTTTCTGAACTGGCATCGTTCATTTGACGTCTCTAGTGTAGACTCTGGTCAGGCTCCTGGATTTGGAACCTCTATTCTCCTTGTATAGACAAATAGGGTTGTCAATGGATGCTTTAGATAATACAGTGCCGTATCCATATCCATATCTGAAATAATTTTCGGATATCAGATATGCGTATCTGTTAAATTTTCGAATATCGGATATCCGTATTCGCTTAATTTTCGAATATGGACGGATATCGAATATTTATCCGCTTCGCTAGTAATTAATAAATTTAAGAGTATAAATAAAATAGTTTGGATCAACATAAAATAATTTTTGTACTATTGTTTATAAAAAGACTAGAAAATAAAGAAATGTGATGATGAAACATTGTTTTATACTAATATCCATAAGCATATCCAAAAATATTCCAAAATTAAACACTAAAACTACCATTTTTCACTAAAATTGGACAAAAATTTATATCAAAGTACCATTTTGAATTATATATATTACATCAGTTAGTCGGATGGATATTTTTCGGATACGGATACCACTATAACCATATTCGAAAAGCTTTTCAAATATCGGGTATCTAATATTTGCTTTTCGGATAATGCCGGATAATGGATATTTTTCACATTTTCGGATACAGATTCAGACGGATATCAGATTTTTTGAGTATTCATTGACATTCCTAACCAAATATTATGATAGATAATTTCAATTTGATAACAATAACTCTCTCCTTGTGTTCACCTCAAGGATTGAGTGATTAATCCTTATTCGGATCGACGTAAACATCTCTAGGTCAATTATTCGAATCTTAAATCAAAGAAGAACTACGAACAAATCATATAAGTACAACTTACATACTCATCCTATTGGTTATTACTACACCAATTTATGTTCCAGTCTCTGCAAGCTTAATCAAGTTATTAAAATTAAATCCTACATAACTCATAAACACTCAATTCAATTTCTAAATCTAATTTGGAAATATGGACTGTCCAAAATTAATCAAGATTTCCATTTCATTTTAACCAGTGAAATAACCAATCAATTTTTCATTCAAGATGCCAAATTAACATATCTAATGCATAGGCTAAATTATTCTTAATCAAAAATTTAAGAACTTTAAATACCCGGTTTTTATTTCAAGTTAATTTGAAAACATATATATATATATATATATATATATATATAATTTAACTAAGTATATTAAACCACAATTCATTTTTCAAAACATTTGAAACATAGTTCTCAATTGGTAGCGATTACCACTTAGAAACTCTGAAATTAACACCTATGATGCTTCTAGTCATGATCAGGATTATTTCTGTAACGGCCCGGGAAAATTCGATGCTCGAATTTTCAACAACAATACTTAATCCCGTATTACTTGTCAAAAATCCAAGTATCGAACCCCAAACTGTTAATAGAAAGAGGTTAGAGGATGAGAAATAGGAAGAAAGAAATTTAGAATAGAAGAAAGAAGAAGAACACATCAGAATCTCACAGCGGAACGAATAAATATAATATAACAAATCTCTTTATAAAAGAAACTGTATATATACATACCATTTATCAGAGTACAACATACATCAAACACAGCGGGAATAACTTTGTATAACTAGTGGTGAAGCCCCCTACTTCCAGCTCCTGAAACTCCAAGCGAAACCTGACCTGGAAATATACTCGGTCTGACCCGAGCACATTTGATTTAAAACAAAAATTCACCGGGTCAGTATGGAATACTATCAGTGATAAATTCACAGCACAAACACTTGTTTAACTTTGGAAAAATCCTTTCTGAAATCAAAGGATAATAGTAAGACCAGCCCACACATAAACACGGACGGTTTTTACCTTACTACAACCCAAAACATTTTTGAAAACAATATTTTCTCTGATATTATAATAATGTCTATCAAACCACAAATAAATAATAATCTAGCAGAATGCTTGCATCTCACATTCTACATATATAGTATACAAATCAAAATCGCGGGCTCTTATTGGAGATTGGATTCCAACTATGACAAGGTATGGGACCACCTGCCGATAGTGTATCTCTAGAGGCGAATACACTGGGTTCAACAAGAACATCTTGCAACCCGGCCCTCACATGACTGACCACTCATTTCGCTTGAGTTTATCGAATGTATATCACCGACGGTTGGGCTCAAACCACCGTCTCCCGAAAAGGGACAGCATCGATAGATACAAGAAGCAAAAGGAATTTCTCTAGATAAGTGATCATACACCCTAATGGGAGCGACCCACATAGCCATGCTGCCTGCCCGATTTTTGTCATTTCCCGGTTGATGAGGCTTGAGGCTACGTTTTATCATCATATCCAATTCACTTCGAATGCCACATTGTCAGATCCATCGAAATCACTAATTGACGTCTACAACAATACATTACGTGTCAGCTAAAGAAGTTTCCTTCTCTGCTTCCACTCTTGGTACGGTTGAAGAAATCAATGTACGTGACTTTTCTGGAAATACTCTGTCAGACATTCATCCATACAAGTCATCCAGGAACAGGATGAACCGAAGGTACTCTCCTACCGCGTCCTAGGCATCACCCTATAGATCAGTAGCGAGAAGTCCTTGCAATCCGAAGATTCCAGTCCCGACAGAATCACAAGTTATAATATCTTTGGGAGCGACCCTTAGAAATCCAACGAGTAGTTCTTCCGCTCATGGAGATCAACGGTCTTCAATGCTCCATCTCGACCATTTTCTGATATCTTCGATGTCACGTATTTGCTGGTCGGAATGGTTTTCGAATATAAATTCGATCCCGGTCTTTCCGTACCAACAATCGATAAAAGGCCAAACTTTGATAGTCGGTGATTTAACTATCAAATCATAACAGTGTATCTCAGTGGACTGGCAGCTCAGGTCCTTTATATGAAATATCTCATAAAAACAATTTATCGATTTCTTATAATCGACTTCATAACTTTATCTTAACAAAACTCTTATGGGTTTCGTTACTTGAAAACATTACTCGCTACTCGCTTTAGAACAACATATTTACCAAGCTCTTTTTTTCATTTCCTTTGTTTGGAAATATTGCCATATTTTATAAATCAGTTTTTATTTCCTCTTTGGTCGTTAACATCGTATAATTACCTCAAACCCTTTTTACTTTCTCTTTGATTTGAAATCATGGTTATAGTTCAATAAATCCACTTTCCCTTTTCCTTTATTATTTCCATATCGTTATATCCTTATTTAATCAACGACAAATATTTAATTACCAAAATCTCTTTCTTATTACGATTAAACCACTTCGCTTAATTTCGTTCCCAGGTGAACGCTTGTTTTAAAATCCTTGTTTTGGGTAAAACCCCTTTTTCATACTCGTTTATACGATTTGAATTAGATTCAATTCCTTTCGATGCTAATCCATTTTTAAAGGTTTGTTTTAAATAAATGATAAATTCCATTTATCGCAAAACATCTCGATAATCACTTCTCTATACATTACAAACAAATATCATCTCTCGATAATAGCGGAGCCGTTCAAGTTGGGGTATTCCAATTACCTCTCAGACCTTGATCGACAACGTTCTTATCTCAAGATAGATAAAAGCTTATAATTTAAAACCAATGTCAAACCATCTCAATAATCCAATATGTTATTCCCATTTCCAATTATCTTGGTTTTATAAACCATTTTCTTTCATTTGAAAACCACTTTTCATACTAATTTCTTTTTCTTAATTGAGCAAAACTCTGATTGGAATGTACGCCTTAGGTTGCACCCATATTTACAAATCTTGTTTATACGATTTGAAATAAATTCAAATCCCTTTCATACTAATCTATCCATAACTTATATTTATTTTAAAGGAAATTTCAAGTCTTTTAAATGTCAATCCCTTTGATTTGATCAATTTAAAACAAATTGACACAATCGTCAAATTCCAACTTTAAACGGTTGATTTTCGCCAACTGTACATATCAATTAACCATTAACTGATTTCCGTTATCATTTCTTCCTTAAATTTATTAAATAACTTAATAAATTTAAAACATCAGTTATTTGATTATAAAAACAATTATTTCATTTCACTAACCCGTAGGTTAGTTCCTGACTGCAGTTCATGAATGACTGCAGTTCATAAATAACAGGATAAACAGTTGGTTCCTGCCAACCATAACCCTCAGTTAAGCGGCTAACTGACTTCTATTCAATTTCTCTTCTTAAATTAATTAAATAACTTAATTAATTTAAAACATCGGTTAATTGTTTTGTAAAAACAATTATTTCTTTTCACTAACTGTATGTTATCTTTGACTGCAGTATTAAAAATCTCTATTGACACTGATTATAAACATATAAGGAAAATTATAAACATTTTTCCATATAACATAAATAAATACTTTAATTTATTTAAAAACATCACTTTGCTTATTGTATAAACATTTATTTAGTTTACTGATTCATATACTAGCTCCTTACTTTTCTGTTCGTAAACAGCGTAAAAATTCATTGTATAACTTATAAATAATCATGTTTGTAAAACATGATTCTAATTATAAATATTTTTATAAAACTTCTTATTCATTAAAAATAAAATAAAATAAACCCCAAAGATTTAATTCAGTTAAAATAAATTTTATAACTTGAAACTGCGTTTGTTCGCCTGACGACAAAACGATGTTTTGAAAACTATAGATTTAAACCCTCACTGCCAACCACTGTCGACTGATTAAAAATCACATCAATGGTCACATCAATTCAACCATCAACAGTCAATAGGTTTTGATGTCAATTGGGGTTCAAACAGTTCATGTGCATCCAGTATAAAGATAAACAACACACAAATTATTTTGAGGAATCCGGTCGGATCCCTCCAACCTGTCCTTCTCTGCATCACAGATGGTTATCACATTTAAATAAATAATTTAACAGCAATAATAAAAACAAACAACCATCTAATCAACCATAAGCAACCAATGCAGTCAATCAACCAGTATTTATTTTTTTAATGGATTTATCACATCATAGTAATCCAGAAAAGTGTGAGAATTAACTCACCAATTTTGTCGATTGACGGTTGATGCGTTTTTATCGTATAATTTTAAACTGCCGTTTAAAATTACACGAATCTCCAACTGCTACCATTTTAGATCAGACCAGTTCGACAGCGTAGTGTCCGTCGCCACGATCTCAACGAATCATGTTTCATCCGATTCTGTATACGTATGAATTAATTGCACAAGTTATAACAATTAACTAAAACGTTTATAATATATTAATAAATTCCTTAATTATAACCTTAATTAAATTATACTTAATTGAGATTAGCAAATACCCAAATTGTGATTCACAGCAAGCCCAAAACTCCACTTAAGAAACGTCCCCATCCTTCCTCCTATTCTTCTCTACCTCAGTACAAACGCCTCCCCCATGCAAAACAATCCATTTACCATGCCATCTCTCCTGTAGCCCACCAAACCACGCACGTTTTTCCTCCTCTGGTCTCGCACTACCCCTTTCCACTATAACATCCATACACGTTGGTGCGTTCCCTCCCCTCCAGGCAAATTCGTTTTTGCTTTTCACCTCTTTTTTTTTTTTTTTTTTTTTTTTTTTTTTTTTAGAGAGGACCGAAGTCCATTGCATCCATGCACAGCTCCCATCCAAACAGAACATGCACTGATCCATACAGCAAGCCACCCTACACTTCAACCGTGCCCGCCAATTCTCCTACCTCCTTGCGCTGCATGCATGCAGCATGTTGGACCAACGTTTCCCCCCTTTTGTTCTTTCTTCTTTTTCTTTTTATTGTTCGATCTTTTTTTTTTTTTTGTATGTGTTTTCAGTCGGAAAGGGAAACACAGCAAAGAGGAAAATGAGGGAAAACAGGAGAGGTGAGCGGGTATATATAGATGACGTAGTTTGAGAATCACGTTTTTAACACCTTGGAGCGCACGGAAACAAACAGCGTGCTATGCACGAAAATAAGGTTGATTGGATATCACAGTTTCACACCTACAGTAGGCTACGCTTTCCTTTTGTCTTGGATTTGTTAGCTGAAAACGACCTGCATGTGCTTTCTGTAAAGGTGATATGAGGTCCGCAGCAACGAAATACAAAACATACTGTGTAAGAAAAGAAAACACGAGGCATACATGTCGGCAGTGTAATGTCGCATCTACTGAAAAGAGAGTTTACGGTAGAAGAAAGAAACATGCTATCTGCTGTTGAAAAGATAAAAGTTGTATGTGATGCTTTATTTTACTGTAGGATGGACAAAAGGGACAGCACCCTCTTCTTTTTCTTATTTACTTGCGCAGGTGTATGATAGGTAACTGTAGAGAGTATTGGCATGTCTTTTTAGCATAGTTGGTGATGCGTGCATACTAAAGCACATTTCAAAGTGAAGTGGGATTGTTTTATTAATATTTTAATATGTGCAAACTTTATCGAGAAAAACACGTTAAAAATCGCTACATATGATCTTTAATCGAAACAAAGACACCTATTCCTAACATAAAAACATATTCCGGACCCAATGGGACAGGTTTCGTTGAATTCCGACACCGTTTGCGAAAATCCCTTAGAAAATATCGATGAAAAACACCGAGCTTTAATTCCTAAAATTTTCAGAAAAAATCCTAAAAATATGAGGCCTTGACGTTTCACTAGACCTCTTCGTAAGGTTTCGTATGATACTTGTTTCGTTGAATTTTGAGTCCGTTTGACCAGTTAACCATTCAAATAAAGTTACCCACACCACTATGTACGGTTATATGAGCGTTGCAGACTGAAATAAAAATACAGTCGTGATCAGTGAGGTGTCGCGATCCCGAAAATGTAATAATACCGGTAGATTGACTTATATTGTGAAAACCCAAATTCGCTGCTTAAGGGTGCAAAATACTCCAAATAAAAAGTTGCATATTAAATTAATTAAAAATTACAGTAAAATTCTAAAAATTAAAATAACACTATGTCTCCAAAGAACCTTGTCCAAATTCGAATCCGGTATGGAGTTATTTCAAATAAACTGTTATGGTCGATAAACGATTACGCCGCTGCTTTCTTGAATATTTAATTTGGACATAACTCGCAATATATAATGCGGAATCTTGATTTTTCACTTCTGTTAGGTAGATATAGTTCAACAGATTTCAATGTTTCTTGTTTCGAGAAAATCCGACTTAATTTGGGCTCTGTACAGCCAATTAAAGTTCAAAACGCCAAAACACGAATTGCCGCGCCGCAGCAGCTCGTTATTTAATTAAATTATAAACTATATATATATATATTCATCGTCGTCATTTAGCCGAAATCATCAATATAATTTAATATAGACTAATATTCAACTATTCCAAACTGCCAGTTCACACTATATTGCCAACTCAACATTTTCTGACGGTTTGGAAACTTAAAATATTATTTTATTATTTATTTAAATAATATATTCTTAAATAAGTCGTTAAATTCAATTATTTAAATCAAACCCATATCTTAAATAATAAAATAAATTAAATAATTACCAGAAAAATGCGGGTCGTTACATTCCTTCCCCCTTAAAATAATTTCGTCCTCGAAATTGCTAAGGTAGAAGAAAGTGGCAATCTCGTTATCTTTTCGAAAATATATTTAATTAAACTCCATTTTTATTTTCAAATCTAATCCAACTGATTTTTAAAACCAAATTATTTCAAATAACAAATTTTCCCAAAAATTCCAACAAATTTCTAACACTTTAAATTCTGGAAAAATTTCGGCAGAGTCTCCCATGTACGGAGGGACATCTGCAATATTGCAGGTTTAAGAACTATCTATACATCGACCAACAGGGTCAGAAAAATCCAAAATCCAAACTCAAAACCCAAACAAAAATCGAAAATTTATATTTTGCGTAGGCGTACCTTTTTGCGAGCGCTATTACGCGATTAGCGATATATATGTTTGCTTACTCGACTAGCATACCAAACTAGATTCAAAATTTCTCCAGAGTTTTTCTTGGATTAACTTTGTACCTGTACTCAACTCCAATAAAATCCATTAGTATTCAAACCAAAGTCAATTTGATCCAAATATCATCCACATCATCCAATTCCAACAATTGGAAATAACCACATCACTTTATTCAACTCTGATGGATTTAATTATAACGACGACTTAGCAATCCATTTATTTTAAACATCCATTCAAATTAATCTTGGTTTAATTCCTTTACTTGATCAGTTCAGATTGGTTTCAACCAACAGTTGGTAAATTTTATACACTCCATCCAATATCAAACAACAACCAAGGCATTCAATTCAACAAAACCATTTTGGTTAATATTTCTCATTTGCTTTTACTTTGTTTTCACATTCATTTGATTTACATTGGATTAATTCCATCCAATTATCCTTTACTCGATTTCACAAGTGAAACCCCTATTTTAGTTTAATATTCCAATTTGAATCCTTACTTAAGTCATTTAAACAATTCCATATTATAATCATTTGGGAAAAATATATTTGTATAAAAATATAATCCCGGCAAAACAATATAAAAATAATTTTATAACAAATTACAAATACGCGCTCTCATGTATACACTCAAACTCAATCTAGGGTATTACTAACCCCATCTCTACTGAGTTATGCCACAGAGCCAAGGTTATCACTAAACCAATAGCTCTGATACCAACTGTAACGGCACGGGAAAATTCGATGCTTGAATTTTCAACAACAATACTTAATCCCGTATTACTTGTCAAAAATCCAAGTATCGAACCCCAAACTGTTAATAGAAAGAGGTTAGAGGATGAGAAATAGGAAGAAAGAAATTTAGAATAGAAGAAAGAAGAAGAACACATCAGAATCTCACAGCGGAACGAATAAATATAATATAACAAATCTCTTTATAAAAGAAACTGTATATATACATACCATTTATCAGAGTACAACATACATCAAACACAGCGGGAATAACTTTGTATAACTAGTGGTGAAGCCCCCTACTTCCAGCTCCTGAAACTCCAAGCGAAACCTGACCTGGAAATATACTCGGTCTGACCCGAGCACATTTGATTTAAAACAAAAATTCACCGGGTCAGTCTGGAATACTATCAGTGATAAATTCACAGCACAAACACTTGTTTAACTTTGGAAAAATCCTTTCTGAAATCAAAGGATAATAGTAAGACCAGCCCACACATAAACACGGACGGTTTTTACCTTACTACAACCCAAAACATTTTTGAAAACAATATTTTCTCTGATATTATAATAATGTCTATCAAACCACAAATAAATAATAATCTAGCAGAACGCTTGCATCTCACATTCTACATATATAGTATACAAATCAAAATCGCGGGCTCTTATTGGAGATTGGATTCCAACTATGACAAGGTATGGGACCACCTGCCGATAGTGTATCTCTAGAGGCGAATACACTGGGTTCAACAAGAACATCTTGCAACCCGGCCCTCACATGACTGACCACTCATTTCGCTTGAGTGTCTCGAATGTATATCACCGACGGTTGGGCTCAAACCACCGTCTCCCGAAAAGGGACAGCATCAATAGATACAAGAAGCAAAAGGAATTTCTCTAGATAGGTGATCATACACCCTAATGGGAGCGACCCACATAGCCATGCTGCCTGCCCGATTTTTGTCATTTCCCGGTTGATGAGGCTTGAGGCTACGTTTTATCATCATATCCAATTCACTTCGAATGCCACATTGTCAGATCCATCGAAATCACTAATTGACGTCTACAACAATACATTACGTGTCAGCTAAAGAAGTTTCCTTCTCTGCTTCCACTCTTGGTACGGTTGAAGAAATCAATGTACGTGACTTTTCTGGAAATACTCTGTCAGACATTCATCCATACAAGTCATCCAGGAACAGGATGAACCGAAGGTACTCTCCTACCGCGTCCTAGGCATCACCCTATAGATCAGTAGCGAGAAGTCCTTGCAATCCGAAGATTCCAGTCCCGACAGAATCACAAGTTATAATATCTTTGGGAGCGACCCTTAGAAATCCAACGAGTAGTTCTTCCGCTCATGGAGATCAACGGTCTTCAATGCTCCATCTCGACCATTTTCTGATATCTTCGATGTCACGTATTTGCTGGTCGGAATGGTTTTCGAATATAAATTCGATCCCGGTCTTTCCGTACCAACAATCGATAAAAGGCCAAACTTTGATAGTCGGTGATTTAACTATCAAATCATAACAGTGTATCTCAGTGGACTGGCAGCTCAGGTCCTTTATATGAAATATCTCATAAAAACAATTTATCGATTTCTTATAATCGACTTCATAACTTTATCTTAACAAAACTCTTATGGGTTTCGTTACTTGAAAACATTACTCGCTACTCGCTTTAGAACAACATATTTACCAAGCTCTTTTTTTCATTTCCTTTGTTTGGAAATATTGCCATATTTTATAAATCAGTTTTTATTTCCTCTTTGGTCGTTAACATCGTATAATTACCTCAAACCCTTTTTACTTTCTCTTTGATTTGAAATCATGGTTATAGTTCAATAAATCCACTTTCCCTTTTCCTTTATTATTTCCATATCGTTATATCCTTATTTAATCAACGACAAATATTTAATTACCAAAATCTCTTTCTTATTACGATTAAACCACTTCGCTTAATTTCGTTCCCAGGTGAACGCTTGTTTTAAAATCCTTGTTTTGGGTAAAACCCCTTTTTCATACTCGTTTATACGATTTGAATTAGATTCAATTCCTTTCGATGCTAATCCATTTTTAAAGGTTTGTTTTAAATAAATGATAAATTCCATTTATCGCAAAACATCTCGATAATCACTTCTCTATACATTACAAACAAATATCATCTCTCGATAATAGCGGAGCCGTTCAAGTTGGGGTATTCCAATTACCTCTCAGACCTTGATCGACAACGTTCTTATCTCAAGATAGATAAAAGCTTATAATTTAAAACCAATGTCAAACCATCTCAATAATCCAATATGTTATTCCCATTTCCAATTATCTTGGTTTTATAAACCATTTTCTTTCATTTGAAAACCACTTTTCATACTAATTTCTTTTTCTTAATTGAGCAAAACTCTGATTGGAATGTACGCCTTAGGTTGCACCCATATTTACAAATCTTGTTTATACGATTTGAAATAAATTCAAATCCCTTTCATACTAATCTATCCATAACTTATATTTATTTTAAAGGAAATTTCAAGTCTTTTAAATGTCAATCCCTTTGATTTGATCAATTTAAAACAAATTGACACAATCGTCAAATTCCAACTTTAAACGGTTGATTTTCGCCAACTGTACATATCAGTTAACCATTAACTGATTTCCGTTATCATTTCTTCCTTAAATTTATTAAATAACTTAATAAATTTAAAACATCAGTTATTTGATTATAAAAACAATTATTTCATTTCACTAACCCGTAGGTTAGTTCCTGACTGCAGTTCATGAATGACTGCAGTTCATAAATAACAGGATAAACAGTTGGTTCCTGCCAACCATAACCCTCAGTTAAGCGGCTAACTGACTTCTATTCAATTTCTCTTCTTAAATTAATTAAATAACTTAATTAATTTAAAACATCGGTTAATTGTTTTGTAAAAACAATTATTTATTTTCACTAACAGTATGTTATCTTTGACTGCAGTATTAAAAATCTCTATTGACACTGATTATAAACATATAAGGAAAATTATAAACATTTTTCCATATAACATAAATAAATACTTTAATTTATTTAAAAACATCACTTTGCTTATTGTATAAACATTTATTTAGTTTACTGATTCATATACTAGCTCCTTACTTTTCTGTTCGTAAACAGCGTAAAAATTCATTGTATAACTTATGAATAATCATGTTTGTAAAACATGATTCTAATTATAAATATTTTTATAAAACTTCTTATTCATTAAAAATAAAATAAAATAAACCCCAAAGATTTAATTCAGTTAAAATAAATTTTATAACTTGAAACTGCGTTTGTTCGCCTGACGACAAAACGATGTTTTGAAAACTATAGATTTAAACCCTCACTGCCAACCACTGTCGACTGATTAAAAATCACATCAATGGTCACATCAATTCAACCATCAACAGTCAATAGGTTTTGATGTCAATTGGGGTTCAAACAGTTCATGTGCATCCAGTATAAAGATAAACAACACACAAATTATTTTGAGGAATCCGGTCGGATCCCTCCAACCTGTCCTTCTCTGCATCACAGATGGTTATCACATTTAAATAAATAATTTAACAGCAATAATAAAAACAAACAACCATCTAATCAACCATAAGCAACCAATGCAGTCAATCAACCAGTATTTATTTTTTTAATGGATTTATCACATCATAGTAATCCAGAAAAGTGTGAGAATTAACTCACCAATTTTGTCGATTGACGGTTGATGCGTTTTTATCGTATAATTTTAAACTGCCGTTTAAAATTACACGAATCTCCAACTGCTACCATTTCAGATCAGACCAGTTCGACAGCGTAGTGTTCGTCGCCACGATCTCAACGAATCAAGTTTCATCAGATTCTGTATACGTATGAATTAATTGCACAAGTTATAACAATTAACTAAAACGTTTATAATATATTAATAAATTCCTTAATTATAACCTTAATTAAATTATACTTAATTGAGATTAGCAAATACCCAAATTGTGATTCACAGCAAGCCCAAAACTCCACTTAAGAAACGTCCCCATCCTTCCTCCTATTCTTCTCTACCTCAGTACAAACGCCTCCCCCATGCAAAACAATCCATTTACCATGCCATCTCTCCTGTAGCCCACCAAACCACGCACGTTTTTCCTCCTCTGGTCTCGCACTACCCCTTTCCACTATAACATCCATACACGTTGGTGCGTTCCCTCCCCTCCAGGAAAATTCGTTTTTGCTTTTCACCTCTTTTTTTTTTTTTTTTTTTTTTTTTTTTTTTAGAGAGGACCGAAGTCCATTGCATCCATGCACAGCTCCCATCCAAACAGAACATGCACTGATCCATACAGCAAGCCACCCTACACTTCAACCGTGCCCGCCAATTCTCCTACCTCCTTGCGCTGCATGCATGCAGCATGTTGGACCAACGTTTCCCCCCTTTTGTTCTTTCTTCTTTTTCTTTTTATTGTTCGATCTTTTTTTTTTTTTTGTATGTGTTTTCAGTCGGAAAGGGAAACACAGCAAAGAGGAAAATGAGGGAAAACAGGGGAGGTGAGCGGGTATATATAGATGACGTAGTTTGAGAATCACGTTTTTAACACCTTGGAGCGCACGGAAACAAACAGCGTGCTATGCACGAAAATAAGGTTGATTGGATATCACAGTTTCACACCTACAGTAGGCTACGCTTTCCTTTTGTCTTGGATTTGTTAGCTGAAAACGACCTGCATGTGCTTTCTGTAAAGGTGATATGAGGTCCGCAGCAACGAAATACAAAACATACTGTGTAAGAAAAGAAAACACGAGGCATACATGTCGGCAGTGTAATGTCGCATCTACTGAAAAGAGAGTTTACGGTAGAAGAAAGGAACATGCTATCTGCTGTTGAAAAGATAGAAGTTGGATGTGATGCTTTATTTTACTGTAGGATGGACAAAAGGGACAGCACCCCCTTCTTTTTCTTATTTACTTGCGCAGGTGTATGGTAGGTAACTGTAGAGAGTATTGGCATGTCTTTTTAGCATAGTTGGTGATGCGTGCATACTAAAGCACATTTCAAAGTGAAGTGGAATTGTTTTATTAATATTTTAATATGTGCAAACTTTATCGAGAAAAACACGTTAAAAATCGCTATATATGATCTTTAATCGAAACAAAGACACCTATTCCTAACATAAAAACATACTCCGGACCCAATGGGACAGGTTTCGTTGAATTCCGACACCGTTTGCGAAAATCCCTTAGAAAATATCGATGAAAAACACCGAGCTTTAATTCCCAAAAATTTCAGAAAAAATCCTAAAAATATGAGGCCTTGACGTTTCACTAGACCTCTTCGTAAGGTTTCGTATGATACTTGTTTCGTTGAATTTTGAGTCCGTTTGACCAGTTAACCATTCAAATAAAGTTACCCACACCACTATGTACGGTTATATGAGCGTTGCAGACTGAAATAAAAATACAGTCGTGATCAGTGAGGTGTCGCGATCCCGAAAATGTAATAATACCGGTAGATTGACTTATATTGTGAAAACCCAAATTCGCTGCTTAAGGGTGCAAAATACTCCAAATAAAAAGTTGCATATTAAATTAATTAAAAATTACAGTAAAATTCTAAAAATTAAAATAACACTATGTCTCCAAAGAACCTTGTCCAAATTCGAATCCGGTATGGAGTTATTTCAAATAAACTGTTATGGTCGATAAACGATTACGCCGCTGCTTTCTTGAATATTTAATTTGGACATAACTCGCAATATATAACGCGGAATCTTGATTTTTCACTTCTGTTAGGTAGATATAGTTCAACAGATTTCAATGTTTCTTATTTCGAGAAAATCCGACTTAATTTGGGCCCTGTACAGCCAATTAAAGTTCAAAACGCCAAAACACGAACTGCCGCGCCGCAGCAGCTCGTTATTTAATTAAATTATAAACTATATATATATATTCATCGTCGTCATTTAGCCGAAATCATCAATATAATTTAATATAGACTAATATTCAACTATTCCAAACTGCCAGTTCACACTATATTGCCAACTCAACATTTTCTAACGGTTTGGAAACTTAAAATATTATTTTATTATTTATTTAAATAGTATATTCTTAAATAAGTCGTTAAATTCAATTATTTAAATCAAACCCATATCTTAAATAATAAAATAAATTAAATAATTACCAGAAAAATGCGGGTCGTTACAATTTCCCAGTGACTAAAGTGAGCTCAGTGCTTTTATTTCCTAAAATTCCCTTTTAGAACATTTTTTGTGACGATCCCAAAACCCCGTGACACGGTGTTAAGGATAATCATCGGAATATAACACATTAATCATCATTAGCAGATCACAGATAATAGCATAAACAGAAAATAGAATAATTTACATACATATGACAGCGGAATCATATAGATATCATCACATCAGAGAAGCACAGTACAGGATACAACTTAGTGCATAATGATACATAATCAGTCACCATCGCTAGAGGCGGAATCATACATAAAGAGTACTCAAAATAAATATCAGTCTACATCGCCAGTGGCGGAATCATAATATAGATACAATAATGGCGGAGAAAATCCAAGTCAGCACAGTGTAGTCAAGCCTCGCCATGAGCCAAAAGGTGCGTCAGAAATCTGTAACTAGGCTGCCCGTGTGAAAATGAGGGCACCCGAGTTTGCAAGGTGAAACAAACTACGAGTCAGTCATGGGACTGGTATGAGAAATCTATTCAACTTATTAACAACAATAATAAGGTAAATCAAAGGACCACGCCACTTTCGCGGAACGGGTTTACTCCAATGAGTGCTAGTGCATGAAATAAAGTAAATGATTAAATCAACGCAATGCTTTTTATAAAATGAAGCCATTATAAGACTCAGGTCCCATCACACAATGCAACGCAAGCCGGAGGATAGAGTTTTCCCTTATAATGGCCAAAAATGCTTCATACGAATAAAACAAAAGTGTTCGATATTATTACTAGTGCATATATGTTTCAAAAGCAATTCAATCATAAATATCAATCCTAGGCGGCATAAATGACCCATACCACTATGTCGCCATACTAGTAATACAATCACATTCACATATTTCGTATTGGAAATTGGATTCCTTCATGAGTCGAGGCAAGGGGCAAGCTCCTCTCCGATTCGAGACACTCTAGCAAATGCCTCGGGACCGCACACAGCAATCCCCTGGATCCTCCAAGGCCGGTCCTCTCTTACTTTTGAGGATTAATTATTCCTGAACACATGTTTCCCGGTCCTTACAGACCTATAATCGAGGCGCCTCGTATTCCAACAACCACACAGGTGAAAAGTAGATATAAATGTCAGGGCTGGGAGGTCACTGACACCACCATAGCTAGAAAGAAACGTCATGCACTCCTTGGGTCCTTCTCCCGTTTTTGACTCATACCGGGGTGTGAGGCTCGCGAATTCACGTTATACACAAAGCTGCGTCACACAGACCATGCTTTGATCATCAACCACAAGACTTTGCTTTGCAACATAAGCCTTGATCATATGCCACTTAGGCGTGCCACACAGGCAATCCACTCCATGCGACTGATTTCTGTCAATACATAACCTCTGAGCTCGTATGTCTCAGAGAAGGGCGTTAAGCAAGAGAATAAATTCTCCGCCGCCAAACAGATATATATTCAACAGAGACCAATCAGCACAGAACAAAATCCAATGTCAGACACACAGTCCATTTACAAGTCCGTTCTGGGTCTGAACGAAACCGGAGGCACCAATTCCTCGCATATCCGTACAATCAACAGTATGTTTGGACGGCTACTACTTCAATTCCTTCATGGTAGCTACTCCAGTCACGAGTATCAGTAGCGCCCATCCATCCAATGTGGAGATCGTCGGTCTTCAACCGTCTTCGACTCTTCGACTTCTCAACGTCGATCGATTATTTGAAATGAGATAAACTCGGCCTTTTCAAATAACCCACGTATATTTAGATTTTCAAATCAATCAATCACATGGTTGGACTATTCAGCTATCACATTTCAGTTATTTAGTTATAATTTTCATGTCAAATACATTCAACCATCACATATCAAGCAAACACAACAAAGTTGGTTTATTTCCCCTCTATATCGTCAATAGTATTTTATAACGATATATCGCCATTTTTATTTAATTTAAAACGGCCATATTTAATTAAACGACGTTTCAGGTCGTGTCGATGCACTGGCGCTGCTTTCCACTAATTTTGTTTTACACATATATGAAAATCTAACCGTTGGATCTTCACAAATTTTACATCATTAGGAAGGTCATTTCAAAACGAACCCAACGGTTTCAGTTTTGGGAAAATCCGACGGTCGGATCTTCCACACTAACCATTTGAAGTTACGATTTCAATTTACGAACTGCAGCGTCGTTATTCGATTTAATTTAATTATATTTATATATATATATAAATATAATCGTTTCTGGCGCTGTTTTTCTTCAGTTTTGAATTAAACATTCCAGACAATCCAACCGTCGGATCTTCACAAAGTTGGTGTCGTTGGAAAGATATTTCCAAGGCGAACCCAACGGTTGAGGTTTCGGGAAAATCCAATGGTCGGATCTTCCGCACTAGTTGTTTGAAACCACGGTTTCAAAATATGAACTGCACGACCACGTTTCGTTTTAATTCTATTTATATTTATATATTTATATAAATATAGTTCATTCAAAAATTCCTATATCGTTTCCACTTCAATTATTTCACTAACGCCTTTAATTTTTGGAAAATTTCGCCATAACCTCCTTCGTACGGGAGGGTCTGGGAAAATTCCCAAATAGCCACACGGGCGTCTCATATCAAAAAAGAAAAAGAAAAAGCCAAGCGGCTAGCCAACAGGCTCATAAAATCATCACCCAAACAAAACGGTAAATGTGTACCTATTTGTCGGGCACAAAATTCTATTTCTCTTCTCTAGCCCCTTTTGCTTTAACCTGTTCAATAGATATGCATGTACATATATACAATTTCTAACATTTATCATTTTCCATTCCATTTCATATTTGATTTGCTTTGGTTTAAAAACACCATTCATTCTAATATCGCATGCATAGGCTAAAATCATATCATTAGCTAGTTAATGTATATTTCAACTCATGCACGTTTATTTGAACAAGTGGCTATTTTTAACACTTCACATTTCAAAGATGATAATTTTGGCGAACTAAAATAGATTTCAACACATGACTATTTTATTTAGTTCCTATGCATGTTAAAAATAATATTTCTATCACAAATATTTAATTCAACGTCCGCATATCTTTAGCATATCACACATATGATAAAAATGATATTTTTATCGTTCAAAATATTTTTTCAACCAATGTATGGTTTCAACACTTCATAGTTTCAATAAAAATGTAATTTTTATTGTTCGATCTTTTTATTCAACACATGAACTTTTCCACTACACACACTTCTCAACAAATGATTATTTCCACACATGGACATTTTATTTATGTTGTTCATATTAGAAAGATGGGATTTTTATGGTTGAAATTATTTATATAAGGCAAATATTTTTGATACTTCATATATATATAAAAATGTGATTTTTATTGTTTAAACACTTCACTCATTCACAAATGAATTTAATTTTCATACAACACTTTTCAACACATGAATATTTCCACACATGGACATAGTTTCAATATATGACTTTAATCTCAATGCATGAAAATAATTTCAACATATGAAAATAATTCTAACACACAAAGATTATTCAAAATTTCGGCAGCATAACGGCAGGGTAGTTAAAACCGACACCGTCCCTAGTACGGCTCCTCGCTCTACCTTAAAACCTCGCGGTTTTTGACAATGGGGATTCATGCATCTAATTCGCACGCAGGCGGTATGTTTATTTTTATTTCCACAAATATTTTCAATTCATTTCAATCACCAATGGGTATTTTTCAACCACAACCAAACAATATCAACCACAAACAATTATTCAACCATTCGTATTTTTCACCCAATATTTCACACCAATTCACCACAATAAATATCGTCCATGGTTTGTGGACGAGGGGAGTATATATATATATATATATAATATATTTGCTATATTTCACTAGCATTTCAACACATATATCACTTATTCTATGCATGTAAAAATTCATACTTCGCTCATATAGCTTACACTACGCATGTACATGAGGTATACAACACGTATGTAATTTATATTTCGCTTATATAAATTATACACGACATTTTCCATTCAATTTCACGTTAATTTAGATTTCTCACCTTGGTTTTCTGAGCGCTAAAAATCGATACGATGTCAGAAAAATCCGCAGCTTCTTCTATTGGGTAGGGAGCTTCCTTGCGGTCTCGATGTTTCCTGTTTCATCGAATTTCGTCAACACATCAAAAAGATATGATTTTTCAAAGTTTTGCAACACTTAAGAGTGTTTAAAACAGTTCAAATCAATACAACCCGTACCTCGTTATATGGTCCAAAACTAGGTCTGCAAAAATCGCGAGATCCGTTGATCGTTGAGACGATCGGCCTGCACCACCTCGTCGGCCTTGGAGAGGGCTTTCCGTCGATGGTCACCACCCTCAGTTCGATGGCGGTAGGAAGGCAGGGCGATGCTCGATAGGGTCGGACTTTGGAGGCTCGATCTGCACGCAACACGAGATGTTAGGAGGCGAGGTTGGTATGGATTTGAAGGTGGAGGGAAGGGCTGTCGTTTTTGGGTAGTGGCGGCGTCTGAAAGTGGCGGAGGCGGCGGCGATCTGGTCTGGAACGGGGAAGCACGAGTCGCCGTTGAACGGGGGGGGGGGGGTTCTTTTTTTATTTTTAAAATTTATGAAAGGAAAAATATGATTGGCCGAGACTATATTAAATTTTTAAATAGTGTTTTCTTAAACGAACTCCTTTTTAAACCCAACGACTGTCGCCCCTAGCTAAATACCCCCATTCCGGACACAATGGGATATGTTTCGTGGGCCAATTCGACTGTTACAGTCAGTTATTTTTCAAATTAAAGTATAAAACATTTAATTTTTAACTCTGAACGCACATTTCAATTTGCCAGGGCCACAAACTGATTCGAAAAATTCCAGAAAAATAAATTTAGCTATGTTTTGACGCTACGGTCCCAACAAAACTAGTTTCGTCGAATTCTGAGGTCGTTTGAAAAATGGTCATTTTCTGGTCGATCCAATTTAACAAAAATCGACCAAACACATTTTCTTTTTCCACGCTCACATACTAGCTTCAAAAATTATGAAATTTGAAACCTAGCAATAGTTTGACATCCCGGACCCAACAAAAGTGGTTTCATCGAATTCTGAGGTCGTATGCAAAATATCAATTTTCCAGGGCTATATATTCTATATACCGACCCTTCTGAAAATTCATTCGGCCATAACTTTTGATTCCCGTTATGAAACTTCGATTTTTCAGATTCGTTAGAAAGGTATTGACTAACAGATTTAAATATTTTTGGTTTCGCTAAAATCCGTTATATTTTCCACCCTGCACAGTCAGTCAAAGTTCGAATTCAAATTTTCAAACTGACTCACTATTTCTAATTCACTATTTTATTGAATTATTCTATTTCAATTGTTCAAATTCCTTTAAAATAATCAAATTAAAATTTTTAAATTGGCTCGTATTTTCCGGGTTATTACATTTTTATTCAAAAATAATATCGTAAAATAATAACAATATTTGATTGAAAACATTTGAAAATAAATTTTCAAGTCATTGAGATTTTATCCTTAAATTCTCAGTTTTAAATTCATTTCTAATTATAACCACTATTTATAATTTTTTCTATGATTTTTAAATTCTAACACAACATTTATATCGAATGCCTTGTAGTCAAATTGTGAAACTAGATTCATAAAGTATTCATTTCATTGTTTCCCAATATATACTACCTACCTAACCCAATAGGAAAGAGGAGATTTTCTCATAAACTGGCCGAGCAAAGGAAACTAATCAATGAATAATAACAATCGAATGTTCTCACTCCTAACAAACAAACATGTAACACCCCGTGAATTCTATAACACTAAGCTTCACAAATTAAAGTGTAATTAATTCTAAATGAAAGAATTAAGGGAACCGGGTTACGGCATTGCGTTCGTCTTGGAATTCTGCTTGAGATAGAGTCCGAGTTTGCGTGAATCGGACTCCGTATGAAGGAGTTATGACCTTCGGAAGTTTCAGAATAAAATTTAAAATTCAAACAGCTCGGTTTCAAGTTCAAAATTCGAAAAATAAGCTCAAACTGGGCTGGGCGGGAAAATTCCTGCCCAGGGACCAGGTCGACCATAGGGTCGACCATGGTGTCGACCTGGTCACCCCAGGTCGACCATAGTGTCGACCTGGGTGTCGACCTGCCAGTCGACCTACCTGGTCGACCTGACTGGCTGGGTCTGGCTCTGGCTCGAATTTCTATGGCTCGGTGTGTCATTGGGGCTGACATGTCACCTCCTGATTGGCTCTTTGGACTTTGTATGGTCTAGATTCCTCCTGTCTTCATCTGACGGCTCAAAACAATCTAAAAATCTATATATACACCCTAAGTCTCAACTAAAATTCACACAAAAAAATAAGATTGGAGTCGTCATGCTGCCGGGAAGGAATTAAGCGTAGCCGTCAAGGGAAAGGAGCTTAGGGATGAATCAAATTAAGAAGAGAACTAAAGATTAATCAAATTAATCAATGCAACGTTAATCTACCCAAAGGAACGCATCTCAATTTCAGAACTCAGAATCCAGAATTCAAGATTCTGCATTCGTTGTAAGTATAGTGATCTTTCAGAATATGAATAAAACTGTGATGTGATTTGATGTAAATAAAAATAGAATTGTGTTATTGTATAATAATGATATGAATTCTGTGTATTGTAATAATTCTGTCATGACTTGTGTATTGATATTTGTGGCATAAATTGATTGATGCAAGCCTATTGGACATTTGTATATGAAAATAATAGCACTTGCAAGTTTGTGGCAAAAACTAGAATTTGATCCCTTTATGTTTATGTCTATGGCATGGACTATATACATTCTCTAAGTCTAAATTAAGGCTTATGTAAACATGTTCTAGATTTGAGACCTTTTATGCCTACATGACTCAAAATCTAGGAACACATTCTTATGTTTATTTGCAAGTATAATTGGATCTATGTTAAGTACCGTTTGGGTTACATAAACTATGCAAGTTTCATGTTGAAATAGGCTATATGATTAGATGTTAAAATTTGACATTTTGGTGAATATACAACATGTTAGTTTTGTTGTTGACATTATGCCAAGTTAAACATGTTTAAACCCAAGTTTGTATAAGCCTAAACTATGCCATTTCATATGACACCTACTTAGTTATACTCTGATTTGAATGCAAGTTCACATGACCCATAATTTATGTTAATTGATTGCTAAATTGCAAGTTCATGCACCACACACCTTTATGTATTGTAAAATATTACATGTTCTTGATTTCCCCTTTTCTCGCGTTTATAAAGTTGGGCTGAATTGTGTTGAGCCCAACATTTGTTATAATGTTGCGAACGTACAAACGGGGGGAATAACGTTGGGTGTAAAACATGAAAAATATATTATGGCATGTTTGGCCTAAGCCAACGACAATGACATTTAAGCGGTATGAATTGTTATACCCAAGAATAAAGGACATGACATTTACATATAAAATTGAGAAGTGATAAAATATGTAAATTTAGAAAACACGGTATGCTTAACCCGAGGTTGGATTGAGTTGTGACGTAAACCTGCTCGGACCCGCCCGGCTGTCCAGTAGTCACAACAATACCTATCCAATGTGGGTGGTTAAGCATTGAGCCCAATAAGGGCCCGAGGTTAGACTGAGCTATGGTGTAAACCTGCCCGGAACCAACCGACACATCAAGTAATCGTAGCAATATCTGTCTAATGTGAGTGGTCGGTGCTTTAAGAGGCTAAGGACAGATGGTAGGGTTAAGTCAACTAAAAACACTTAACCAAATTCAACATGTTAACAAGAATTGATGGTTGAGGTTAGGTAAATACAGACACTTAACCACTTAACATGTTTGACTAGAAAACCCTAGTAACGAGGGACCCGTTTTAGCAGTAACCCAAGTTAGGTATCATGGTACCCTGAAACTAGGCAGGGTGGGGCACGATTACTGGGCTGATTGTAAGCGGTCAAAAACGACGGCGTTGGGTGCACAGTGTAGGTTCTGACAGGGTGCGGACGTGCACACACTCCGGAGCAGACAAACAGGGCATTGGGGCACCTGTAGTATAACCTATGTATTCTAGAATTGTGTCGGGGCCGCCACTATGGGTCTTGATACACCCCATGGTGGGACCAGCATAGGTATCTACAATTCTTGGGGGCCGTATGACACATATGTTTATGCGAGTAGGAGCCGATCTTTAGAAAATGGGGATCACTTCACCCACAGCATGGGGTGCCAGTTAGAATAAGCTCAAGTAGGTGCAGAGATATAGTGTGGGTGCGATAGTGCATTCGATTCTAAACTACACTTCCTTAGCTTGTGATACTTTCCTGTTTTCAGTTTATATCTATCATGCCCTTTTTCTTATTCACATACTGAAGAGTCACTAGATTTACTCAGGCTTTATGTCTGACTCTATTTTCTTTTCGTCTTCTTTTCTTTCGTTCCCCACCCCAAGGTCCACAAGGAGGAAACAATCCAGCTTAGTCAGACTCTTTGCAAGCTTCAAGACCGTAGATTTATGGTTTGGATCTCTTTTTCTCGGATTATGGCTTTGGATATCACTATGGGGATTTTTGTTACTTTATTTATGTTTTATGCTTCTTTAATAATCAAGACAGTAATGAGTTTGTAATGTTGGAAGTATTTTGAGACAATTATGGAAATGTTTTGTATGAACACGTATTGATGAAATAAAAGCCTGTTTATTTTCCACTGTTTAAAATATTTGTGTTTATATCTGTCTTGTGTTTATCTGTGACTTTTACTTATAAACCTCCACCAAATTTAAGGCATTCCCTTTGTGAGTGACCTTAACGGAGGTGGAGTGTTTCAAAACACTTCCTAAATCTGTCTATACGATTATCTAGAAAATCATCCTTTATAAATAAAATATAAATTATGGTAAAATTATTTCATTTACCAAATTTAAAATAATATCGTGCTTGTTTGCCTTATTCAAGTGCCTAGAAACTCCTATTGACAATGTTAGCAAGACTTATCAACTAAAATTCATACACCGTTCAACATACAAACATACACAATATAAAATATTTTTATAACACTAATAAGTATGCTCTTTCATATATATACACTCAAACTCGTAATAAGGCATTATATAACCTTATTTCTTGCTGAGTTTACCTCCACAGAGCTAAGATTCTCGCTCAACCTTCAGCTCTAATACTAAAATGTAATAACCCAATTTATTCGACCATCAGAGTCAACACTAATACATCCATGGAATTAATATGTCAAACATTCAAATTCTAGAAAACTAAATTGTTAGGGGTTAAAGAAAAATAAGATAGAACAGAATCTCACAATCGCAGCGGATAACATATAATATATAACAAGTCTTTATGAACTAAAATAACTTTTATTAAAATACATTTACAATGTCAGAGTAAGCAATTAATACTAACTTGGACAATTACAATAACCTATTTAAATAAACTCAGATAGCTGCAACACACAGTGGAAAGATATAAATCTACGGAAGTCAATCTTAGACTCCAACGCCTTTCCAAAGCTCCAAGCATCTACTCTAACCTGCCAAATATGTTCGGTCTGACCCAAGCATTATCATGAAATAATGCCAAGGTCTGCCTAGAAATTCAGCATGATAAAGTGCAAGTAACAAGAAACTTTATTTCTTATTAGCTTATAAAATAACAACAACCAACAAATCCAACATTACATTATCATTATTATTATTTTAAATCATCCAACATGGTTTAAAACACAATTCTTTCTTTATTTAGACAAGAATTTCTTCTTATAATTAAAATACAATTTAATAGTTTAATAATTATTTCAACCAACAATTTGTCATAATATTGAAAATATATTTTCCTCTTCTCAATGAGTATTATTTATTTTCAGTATTCACTTTAATCAGAAAGATATAATTTATAAACACATATTGGAATAAACTGCTTATCAATCTAAGAAAATATAATTTACCCCAAACACACAAATTATGAAACCCATATTCGTCATTTTAAAACACTATACGGGTTGGGATTTCCCACTAGGATTTACTTTTCTAAGATTAAAATACAAAAAACACACAACTAGTCTGTTTAACTCGAGAACCCAAAAATTTGGGTTATTAGATCTACCATTTTCTTTTCTATGCCAAACTCTTCGAAAATAAATTATGTTTTAGATTTAAGATTTATGATTCAATAATTGGAGGAAAATATAGTAGATTCAACATGTAGATCCCCAAATTCTATAGATCTATAAAAGTAAATGAAGATTCAAATCAGATCCAAAACTTAGAGTACAAATCTCGGGTGAGTGGATTAAATTATATTTTTTTATAATTGTATATTGTGTCATTTAATTCCTGTATGAATTTTTAGTATGTTCTCCTCTTCTTCTTTTCCCCTGATACATCAGAAGATATAGTTTATGTTGAATTTTAGTTATGCAAAAGATCTACATAAACTTGAAAGTTGACATATGTAATTGAATAGTGTGCTTAATGTATACGACTGAATCGTGCGCCATAATCCATTTTGTTTACGCATGTTGGAAAATATAGTTTAATTGGAATTACGAACAAAAAGGGAAAGTTTGATGATTTGGGGCTAAATGAATATATAATGCCAAAAATTGCTATGAAAGGGAAAAATAAGTTGAAAACAGGATTCCGTGTATATCTATAAATTGGAAAGCAATAGCCGTGTTGATTGGTTAGAAAAAGAAATATATTTGTATAGTTTGGTAAATAAATGAAAATAGGAATCATGATTGCAAACATGGAAATAAGAAAAGGTAGGGATTAGTGCAAAATAGGGAATTAACCATATTGCGCACTAATTTAATAACCCAAAAATAAGAAAAGAGGCATCTTGCAATCATGATTTTCTATTATAGCAATTACTTGAAACTATGGAAATAGATTTCATACAATTTTGGCAACCAATTATTTGGGAATAGCCTAACTTCCTAAAAGGGTAAATTGTAAGATAGAAGAAGAAAAATATAACATAACCAAAAAAGGTATGTAAAGAAAAAGGCTTATTGGAATATAATAAGCACAATGTAATGGCAATAATACATAAGAAGCATTATAACATAAAGGTTATGAAATTGAATATGACAGAAAATCTAAGTGTAACCCATATTTGCACAAATATGATAATTGAAAAATCATAATAAACCAAAATAGTTTAATTGCAAAAATGAAATTGATAAAAATTAGTTGAAATGATAGTTAAGCTTTGATATGTATGTATTGATTTACAGTTTGTGTGTAAATTATGAGCCTACAACTTTCACCGTTAAGTTTTAATATGAACATATTGACTTAAAGAGGTTAAGTTACGGGATTAAAACTAAAATTCAATAGCAAATATAAAGTTGATTAATGAAGGAGATAATATTCATATTAAATGGATTAATGAACATTAAAAATCAATGAAAAGGAAGGTAAGCGAAAAACATAATGGTAAATTAGACATAGGGTCTAATTAGTATAATGATATGCATTTGGTCTAGTCCGTAAGGATGAAGAGCCCATTGGGGAAAATCAGAAGGTGTTAGGAGACATGGTGGCAGCACATCCATCTTATTTGACAGGACTTGAAGGAAGTGCATGACTTTTGTGGGACGTGAGGATACTCCATGATGGTCCTTTGTGGTAGGCCCTGAGTTGTACCTACATAGGCATGGTCTGTACAGTTTCATATCGAACACGACCACCTTAGGCAGAAAGCTAGAATCAAGTGGCTTGTGGAAGGAGATACGAACTCCAAGTTCTTTCACTCGTCTATTCGCAAGAAGAACAATCTTCTCTCCATCCGCCAGATTCGTCGCCCAGACCTTTCCTTGGCTTCCACTCCTACTGAAGTCAAAGATACTATTCTCTCCCACTTCCAATCCTTCCTCTCCTTCCCCTCGGTTTCCTCGCCTGACCTGTCTATGCTTGCTTTCATTCCTAGCTTGGTCCTTCCGTCGGAAAGCTCAGATCTTGCCGCACCCCCGTCCGTGGAAGAAATACGTACTTGCGTTTTTGCTCTAAGTAAGGACAGTGCGAGTGGGCCAGATGGTTTCAACGGAGTTTTTTATAGAAGCGTGTGGCCTATCATTCAGGCAGATTTTTGCCTAGCCGTCCAGTCTTTTTTTTCTGGTGAAGATCTCCCCGCTGGATGGACTTCCACCAATTTAGTTCTCATCCCTAAGACTGATCATCCTACCTCTTGCTCGGACTTCAGACCTATTAGCTTGTGTAACTTCTCTAATAAGGTCATTTCCAAGGTTCTTACCTCTAGACTTGCACCGTTTCTTGAGCGCATTATTTCTTCTTCGCAGGCTGGGTTCGTTAAAGGAAGACTTATCACCGATAACGTCCTTTTAGCTCAGGAACTGATTTCTCAGATCGACAAGAAGGTTCGAGGTTCTAATGTGGTTGTTAAGCTAGATATGGCAAAGGCTTACGACCGCATGTCATGGTTCTTCATCATTAAGGTCCTCAGGGCTTTCGGCTTTCCGGAACCCCTAATCGATGTGATCTGGAGACTAATCTCGAACTGTTGGTTTTCTGTGCTCATTAATGGCTCAGCTACCGGCTATTTCAGGTCAGGGAGAGGTCTCCGTCAGGGAGACCCCCTATCTCCTTCCCTTTTCGTTATTGCTGCCGAGGCTTTTGTTCGTGGACTCTACTCCCTTACGATTGCAGGGCAGATCCAAAGGTTTGGTACTCCGAGGGATTGCCCTATCATCTCCTCCTTATCTTTTGCGGACGACATCATCATTTTCACTAATGGCTCTCGTCGCTCTATTTGCTGTCTTCTAGGATTAATCAGTAGGTACGAAAGTTGCTCAGGGCAACTCGTGAACACCGACAAAAGCTGCTTTGTGCCTGCTAAAGACCTTTCCTCGATTAGATCCTCCTGGATTGAATCTATCTCCGGCTTTAAGGCTAGTTCCCTCCCGCTTCCGTATCTCGGAATAGTTCTATATCGAGGTAGGAAGCTCAACGCCATTTTCGATCCGCTAACTGACAAAGTTAGGGGTAAGATAATTAGGTGGAATGCATCCCTCATCTCTCAAGCTGGTAGACTAGTTCTCATTAAGTCTGTTCTTGACTCCATGGGCTCTCATATCTTTGCTGCTATGACACCCACTGCTTCCTTCTTTCGATCTTTCCGTTCTTTGGCCTCTTCCTTTTTCTGGGGCAACAAGGACAACGTTTCTCGTCATCATTGGATTTCTTGGAGCGTCATTTGTCGACCCAGAGATGAGGGAGGTCTTGGCCTCCGTAACCCTAAGGATATCTGTTTGGCCTTTGCTTGCAAGCTTTGGGCGCGGTTTGAAGCGAATAACTCCCTTTGGGCGACGTTTCTACATGCCAAGTACCATAGGCTAGCAAGCTCAAATTTCACAGGTACCCCGTATAATGCTAGTGAGACGTGGAAACGCATGCAGTCCGTAAAAGCATTAAGGGATGGTCATGGGAATGGTACCATTTGGGACGGTTCTCCTTTCTCTCTCAAGGCAGCGTGGGATTCAGTGCGGAGTTCTGGTCCATGCCTTCCTGTTTTCAGCTTTATCTGGAATGTCCGAATTCCACCAAAGGTTTCTCTGTTTATGTGGAAAACATTGCATGATGGTTTACCAATAGATGAGAACTTTCAGCGAATAGGCATCCCGCTCGTGTCCAAATGCAGGTGTTGCAGCACTGGACACACCGAGACGTCCTTTCACTTGTTATTCACTGGTTCCTGTGCCAGAGCTGTCTGGATTTACTTCGGGAACCTTACGAGTTGTCGAGGTAGTGCCATCTCTATGGAAGGTTTGCTGAGCATCTGGGGGACTGGGAACTCTAGTAAATCCTTTCGATCAATTCTACGACGTCTGATACCTTGTCTTATTTGCTGGCACATCTGGTGCTCCAGGAATAAGGCGGTTTTCGACGAAGTAGCGATGGATCCTCCTTCGATTATCCGGAAAGTCACAAATGAGGTCTTCCTAGCTTTTCATGGTCGTCCTTTCAGAGGCGTGCTGAGTGGCCGCTCTAGGAGATTGGCGGATTCGTTTGATATCTTATCGTCTACGACTAATCTGAGGGCTGGCATTGGTTGATTTTAGGTTTCCTAGTTTTGCTTATGTTTTGTTTTCAGGTTTCTGGTTTTGTTTTCCGCAGCGGCTTTTCTTTTCAGTTTGCTTGGCTCTTCCTTTATTGTTTCAGTTTCCAATTTCCCTTTTGCGTTATTTTTTTCCTCCTCCCCCTTTCATTCATCATCCAACCCCCCCCCCCTCTTTGATGTTGTTTGTTATTACTACAGGTCTCTTAGGTCCGTGGTTTACTATGCTTGGAGCTTGGTGGCTGCATCTGTTTTAGGATTCTTGGCAGATTCCTACTGGAGTGCACGAAGGACTGAGGACTGAAGACTATTGGGCTCTGGGGTCCAGAAGGAAGCTGTGGGAGCTTAGTTTTTCCATAGCTTTGCTTTGTAACGTTAGTTGTATTACAGTTTTATCTTCTTTTTGTGAGTGCACGATTTCTGTTATTCAGAAATCGTTTTTGTGAGCCTTTGGAGAATGGCTTGATTCTCCCTTTTGGTATGATATTTTCCTTTTCCAAAAAAAAAAAAAAAAAGTGCTTATAGCATTGATACATGCAACCAAGAAATAGTCTCAATATTTACTAGGTGAGGGTTTACAATTAAAAAAAAAAAAAAGTATGCCTTGGTTGCATCTATAGTCATAGCCAACCTAAGGACTGATTTGGATGATTTCGAGGATGATTCGACAGCTGCCTCAGGGTGGGAGGCTTCGTGGTTAGGACCTAATAAAGGAAAGTAGGTAGGAGGACATCTGTCATCGTTAGTCGGAGGGAGCACGGGAAAGACTGGAGCTAAACTAACATGCCAATGATCTTCACTATCGAGTCATTGAATGAGGGACCACATGTTTGTTTAGATTGTTTGTTAGGAGTGGTCATTTAGCTCTCTGAATGGTCTTTCATTAGTTAGGGGGTAGGTTGGTGGGGACTTGAAGAGCCACAAAGGAGGCTTACCAATCTTGTATATCTATGTTTTGGGCCTAACGAGGCCATGCTTGACAGATATAGTAAAGCCTCCAACTGAGTTTCGTGAAGAACTCATGTATTTGGGCATCCTTATGGAGCAGCGGTAGAGGCTTATTCACTTTCATACCATATCCTAGTATGCTTTTTATTGCATAACGTTGGAGACCTGATATGCCTTCTTAGGTCTAGTAAGTTTTCGTACCATGAAGATGGAGGTATAATGTGTTTTTGTAGTACGACAATGAGGACCACTCGAGAGGATACTATGGGAAGTACCTCGGTTTACTAGGCACGGAACTATATATATGATTTATTAGGATAATCTACAAGGGAGTAAATGGGTGTAATTTATACGGAAGAATCGAAAGTATATTGTAAAATAAACCCGAATAACTTAATAAATAGTAATCATTGATAAAGCGGTTTATGCAATGTAATTTGTAAAAATAGTGTCCATTCACTGAAACTTTTGTTCTGGCCGTCTCCTCATAACAAAACCAAAGGTTAGACAGGCGTTTGAGATTCTGCAGCTTAGAGACACTTGTTAGACAATGTCGTTTTATTGGTAATTATTTACCTATTATTATATTTTATTCCATTCCACTATGAGATTTCTATTGCGAGCTCTGATATATTTATCTTTGATTTTCTACAGGATACTAGACAAACCAACAAGAGCTTCGGTATATTTGGATTTTTGAAAAAAATGGGTCTGTCGAAATTCGGGTTGTTACATGAGATCACCAATTGATATATGTTTCCACTAATGTTGTTTCCATACGTGTATAATTTGATGTCAAGGTTTCTTTGTTCCATCAGATTTGGCGGTTTGGTGGATGAAATAGGATTGGGACTCATGATAACTTGTTTGCTCCTGATTATGACTTACTACGTTGAGAACTCAGTTAGATTATGTATGTGTGTAGCATCCCGTGTTTGGACCCTAGAAATTAATACTATTGGTAACTGCATCACACATAAGGATTAATTTCTAGCCTTGAGGTGGGGAAGTGTCATGACATAGCTATTATATACTTAGCAGTATACATGGTTCGTCAAAATTCAAATTTCATTGATTTATGTTTGTATGGTTGTTAATCCTTTTGCTTGTTGTTGACTGTTGAACTTAACTGGACTTAGTCTTTAATTCCAATAGTTCACATACTGGGAGCATATGGAATATTGTTGACAGTGAGAGGTTGTTGATGACAATAGTGGGCTAGGACAAGCTCTTTAGTAGTTAGTCATCTTCGATTTAGCGATGAGACTTAGATCTTCAATAGACGAATAGCTTATGGTCGGATGATAGCGGGTTGAGATAAATCTTTAGTAGCAAGTCGTCACCTAAGCCTGTAACTTGAGGGTATCCGGACACATTCAATGAGGTGACCAGAATTCCACCGTATTTGAGTCGGGTTCTATATAAATCTGGTTATGGATGTCCTTTTGGTTGGGAATCCTAAGGGTATTTACCAATTGTGAGCAGTTGGTTGTTGCACATGCTACTTTGATCTTTAATTGGTAGGTCGTACCGTTCTGACCATCTAGTGAGTTGGCATATTTTGTAGTCGGTTTGCTGGAGTTTCACCTTTCGCTTAGAAAAGTGGAGTGCTTAGGTCACGTCGTCTCAAGTAGAATGTTGTTATAAGTCCTACAAGAGTTTAGATAGTTTGGAAGTTGAGGTTGATCTATGAGTGTGTCATTTATCGTTCCGAGTAGGAACATGTGGTTGATAGTACTCGCTTAGTTGTATGGATAGTTTAAATGCAATGTGTTTTCGAATGAGAGGTCACCTCTTACTCGATGACTAAAACTGCATGAGAAAGAGTACTCGACTCCCGATTCAGAGTCGATGAGTTTGTTTTGGTGAGTTGGAAGCACTATTTATTGGTAAGAGGATCAAAGTTGGTGATGTCGCATCAGCCGGAATTATCTTTCCTGAGAAGTATCTCAACCTTTTCCAGCGCAATGGTTGAAATGGTTTGCCTCCTATGATTATGAATTTTCCTATAAGTACTTATAGGAAATGCAACTGTTTGTGTGTGTCGAGTTGGGGATGTAACGATTCACAAGCGATATTTCTTTAGTGAACGTCGATCATGTTTATTGTTGGTTATGATTTCATAACTCGAGGGAAAGTAGTATGGAATCGACCGAGGTGGTCGGTTCCATATTAAAGAGGTGTTGTTTGTTTCCGACATTATAAGAAGGGGTTTGTTGTATGTTCACTTCATAATGAATGTGCTATCTAATAGCAACAACCGAATGGGATGAATAAAATAATTTTCCATAACTATTTAAGATTCCCAAATTAATGCGGGAAAAATTGTCGAGGGTGTCCGTCGACGGGTTGCAATACTAATTGGGAATAGTATGATAATGCTCGAGTCATACTCGATTCATCAATGAGAAATGCTAGATTAACATTCTTTATTTTTGAAATGGCGACCGAGTTGTCGAGTCATATATAGATTAAATCTAATAATAATGTATCTTATTAGTTAGATTAGTATCCTGCATGCTAGGATAAGTATGGATGTTATTTTCCATAATTGTTATTGTTTTTCTTATGCATGTTTGATTGATTTTTGCATGCCTATTTATATTTATATTATTGTAATTCTTGCAGGATAATTGTATTGTCGTAACGTTTATTTATTCGAAATAAAATCCGTACATGACTTGACATGCTTATGTTAGATAAATACAGTTTATTTAACGTGTTTATTTCCCGTGTTGTTATTTTTACTATTGTGTATAATTCTCTTTGTAAGTATGCCTACATACACAAAAACAAGATTTGAATTGCCTGGATGCTAACTCGCTTTTATTTGCATCTAAATGCTAAACTTGCTTGAAACGTGTATGTAGTAGATGTAGATTTTTTGTTGTCTGGTGCATTTCGGTGATTTTATTCCCCACGTATAGGTAACCACTTTTGGGTTTTTATTTTCTTTTTTTGGAATGAACCTTGCATGGCCATTTATGGTTTTTTCGGATCAATCCGTACAAAAATGTGCTATCCAAATTTTCCGTAAATTTTTCCAAATTTAAAAAGAAATTCAATATGCAATGCTAGGTTGAATTATCCTCCAATTAGTACGTTGTCACTTTTATTTTTATCGTCTATTTGGTTGGAAAATAAGTATACAACTTAGGTGATTGGAAAAGCTAAATCGATCCCGAATTTGGTTATGGTTGCACTTAGGAATGGAAATATTGGCTCCATGCCAAATTCTGAGTCTATTTTCTTTGTTATAATTGCTTCAGTGGTTGTTGAGCGCAATAAGTGATGATTTCCCTTCTATTGTCACCTGTTCGAGAGTGTTGGGTTATGTTGTTTTAATGATTGGATATTTACATATTCTATTTAAATATTAACCATTAATTAACTGAGTGATGATTCCAAAGGTAATTATCATAAATGATCGAGTCAAGACTTGAGACTTGTTCCATTGAGTTCATATGATTTGTTACATGCAGAAAAAAAATATGGATTGCTATATTTCGAGTTCGGACCATTTTGTGATCAAAATGGTTTTGAAATACTAGTAAAATTTTCATTTCGAGTCGTAGGCTCAGAGTGCGACGAAATTTATACCACCAGAACCGAACAGTTGAGGAGATTCACGCCATCAAATTTCGTACTCAACGAATTTATCATTTGTTCGTGAAAAAATAAAACGTGCGCTGATTTGTGAGAAGAATTCAAATTAGGATTGAATGAATTAAAATAAATAAAAGCGGGTTGCTAAAGTGTTGGACATGTATTCGTTTCCTTCTCAAAGTGAAAATCACTGTTCCTTATCCTTCACAAAACGTTGTTTTACTATTCCATAAAATTTTGGTCGTCGCTTCTAACGGAGATTCAACAATCAAAATCCTAATATTTAAGATGCTATAAATTGCAATATTTATTACACTAGATTTGTATTATTGGTAGCAACAGATCATTAGCCAATTTGGGGTTTTCGGTTGTACTTGGCAGTGATTCATTTTGGTGTGGCGATTTAGGATTTAGGCTTGGTGACCAAATAGGAAGAGTTAGGCGAATCAATGACCACCGTTGCATTGCTCGTGGCGTTTAACAACTCATCATGGCATTCGTTTATACTTTTGTCATCCATGATAACATTTGATATTTCATTGTAGCAACATCATGTCGTGCTTGCATTTTTTGTAGGGTGATCGAGTGTTATTTTGATGTGTGCACTGCAGAGAGGGTCTCTAAAGGGGCTCACAGGCGAAGGCAGCACGTCATTTTGTGGTTCAGACGAGGAGAAATCATGGAGAGAAGGTGGTGTTGAAGTGAGTTTTGTTGTATGATATGCACATGCATTTGGGGAAGAAAGCTTTAGAAAGGGATTTAAGTAAATAATGGTAATTAGTTTGTTAAATTATGATTAAAATAATTTAATTAACCATCAAACTTATATATGTGCTAACTTTTAGTACAAGGTCAAAATTGGACGTCGTTTCTTTCGTTGGACTTGTATTGGCGAGCTCTAGGCCTTAAAGTTGATTTAGGCTGATTTGGTTGTGATAAGCGATATTATATCTCATTGAACTGTGTTAGTTCGTATAATGTAAATTTGATGTTTTAAACTGAATCCTATTTATAAAAAGTAATATTTACGATAGTTGAATTTAGTAAATAATAAATAAAAAGATTAAATAGTGATTTAGGTAAATTTAAGCTGATTGTCACATTTTTATCTATTTACGTGCTATTTCGTGTTATTTACTAATTTTTCTGCTATTACTTGATATTTTGACCATACAGTTAGGTATAGATCACTTGGACACTTATTTCACTTGAATTGCTATAAATAGGTTCTATTTGATTTATTATTGTTATTATAGACAATTTTATGCTAGTGTAGGAATTTGTATGACTATTGGTTGCTTGGTCATGATATTTGCTTAGTTTTGCTTAAAACACAGTTCGTAGGCGATCTAATACTAGGAAATATGTCGTTAATTAGAGTTTGGGGATCTTATCGATCAAATGCTCATATCGGTATATATCGATTGAATGCACGAGGATGATAGACTCGAACGGGTAAGATAAACTTTTGAATGCGATTCAGAGTGCATGGATGGATTCAACACGGAGCAACATTGGAGTTTGATGACAAATTTGAAGACGGAGCAGCGTGGAGTTTGGTGGTTGACTCAAAGACGGAAGATGGACTTGGCGACGAGTTGGACTTCATGACGAATGCCAGACATTTTCTTTAGATGTGCATTTATCCAATTTTGGTTATGCATGTAATCCGAGTAATCGTTATTGATTACTATGAAGTGGACGACATGGATTACTATTGTTATTGGTCATTTTGGCCAATTTGACATGAATGATGTTACGATTTCAAGGAGCAGGATATGATGGTTCGTTCTATAGTGATTTCGACACGATGGCTCTTCGATCGGTGGCTTTGGCTTGTGGTGCTTCTATGCAGCGATTTTTCATTTGACGATGATGACTCCAGGAAGGGGAGAAAGTTGCTACGATGGGTGGTTTTCCCCGAGATGCAGTAAAGATGACATTAAGTCGAATTAGACTTATTATCATAGAGAGAGATGGGAAACAAAGGATGACATCCTATGGAATACGATGACCGTTGAGGATAGTTCTCGGATTGTGATGACTTCAAACTATGGACACTCAATGAGATGGATTCTGCTGTGGAGAACATGTACAAAGGGATTATCGATATGCACAGTTTTACTGGTTACTCGTAAAGAGGAGGTGGTGGGCGTGATGTCCATTTGGACCAAGTGGGGTCCTCTTGGTCTCCGTCGATGGGAGACTTATGGCATTCACCTGGACCAAGTGGGTCATTACTCTTTACCTTTGGGTGTACAAGTGTGTACGACGTAGGTCCTAGCCAACTGAATGACATGAATTCGAGTATCATAGAAACCGAGCATTGTCATATATCAAATGCACTGAGTGAATGAATGTGAATATGGTTGATGGATGTTATGGTTGTTTACTTATTTATCACCATTTGGTACTTAGGCATCTATCAGACCTTATTTACTTGATATTTATAATAATGTAGCATATATCGATTGCTATGTGCTAACTCTGTGGATGCAGGGGGCTGACATGTATGATTCTCCATACACTTCATGCCATGTTTACTGTTACGACTTTATAGTGCTTTGAGATTTATTTATCACTTATATCAGACCATTGTCTGACTCAATGTTCTATTTCCCTTTTATTACCTTGGGTGCTCAATTGCTCATCGTTGGTGCTAATGAGCAGACCATGTGGCATTATTCAGGGTTGTATAGATGGATTAACAGGAGGCGACGTTTTACCTATTTATACTTGTATCATTATTGTTTATCCATTGTGTGACATTATGGAGCCTAGAAAATGTTAATGTATTTTTAGTAGAGATAGTTTATCAGTTTGAGTTTATTTATTTATTTTGGCAGAGCCAAGCAGTTTTTATAGTGTTCTGTAACACTTTTATTATATTAAAATAAAAAAACATAAATACAGGAGATATATGTCGTGTATATATACTACAAATTAACACACACAACAACATCTTCCACACTGGGAAGTCACACCAAGAGTTAAACATTACAAGCCATACAGGCACAATTACATAACATAGACCATTTAACCATTACATATTGTATTACCACGCTGCAACAAAGACCGCAAGCACCATGATATTCAGTGTCCATACTTGTCATTGTCAAATAAATTGGCAGTGAACATTACTTTCTTCTTACTCCTTGTCACGTAACCTGGTCTACTTGTTGACACGGGAGAGTTGACAATAATTTCAGAATTGCTAGCCGGCATTGGTGTTGGTGCTTTGAAAGCAGCAGGTAGCACCAAATGTGCATATAGGTTCGACTATTTTTCAGTTGACTTTTTCTTGTTACATGATACCGGTGTGGTAACATGGACATGACTTTGCACTGAAATCTTTTCCTTTGGACTGTTACAGGAAGGAGAAGTGTTCATAATGTCTATGGTTACTGGCAGCCGAGGGTTCAGAAATCCTGGTTTTAAGCTAAATGCTTTAACAATGGATACTTATTGATATGTGTGTCGGTATTTGTTTGAGGAATAGGAGGACCAGAAGGTGCAATCTCCTGCTGCAAGCCCAAATTGGCATCAATATTTTTTGAAATAATAACCGGTTCATCATTTGTACTAGTTCCATCACCCACAGAGCTCACAAGGCTGCATCTGGATTCAACTATCACATCTATCCCACTGTTATCTACATTGTTATCCTCTAGATTAGCAGTGAAAGCGTGAGTAAGAAAAGCATCAATTTGGGCTATTTCACCATCTACCATTCCATCACCATTATTGACAACCAACTCACCTTCCTCTAAAAAAATTTCCTCACTAACAACTAACTCAGAAACCTCCTCCAAATTATCTTCAACAACAATATCATCGGCCAGCAAAGAATATTTATTAACATCTAGTTTCACACTGCCAAGGCCAACAGGTTCAAGCATTTTGACTAGTTCTAACAACATACCAGTTTTTGGAAATTTGCTTAATATGTTAGGGACCGTTCTCTTCTTATTGTAACTTACTTTTCTCCAAGAGTATCCTTTGTTCAACTGCTTATTGAATGTAATGTTTTTCTTTGTGTTTATGTTTTCACTCTCTGTTCTGCCTATCTTAGTAATGTCCTTAGCCTTATCATCACTAGATTTCGAAATAATAACGTCAGCTGCTAAGTGCTGTGAGCCATTTTGCGTGCAATTAACACTCGTATGCCCAAAAGTTCTGCTTGTATCACAAATTTATGGCTTTTAGAGATAAGACACATAAACAATCTGAATAGAGCCATCCGGTAGTTGGACAGGGAACTCACTTGGAAAAGGCGATTCGGGACTAACCTCAATCATACACTTGGCGAAATCTAACCTATCCATTCTCTCAGTCGACGTATCCATACAAAGAAATTTTCCTATCATAGAGGATAACCAACAAACACCAATATTTGTCCATGCATACAGTGGGATATTTGTAAGGTTGATCCAAACAGGTACCCATTTTATCGTGTTTCTACCCACAACTACTTCCCATGGTTGAACAATAAACGGTTTGCCCTTAATAATTAAAGGGTCAGCATGAACGATTTTTTCATAATCCTCTATACTCGAAAGTAAGAAGAGAAAAACTTTACCTAAAGTTTTGATCTTAATTGTACCAGACGACTTCCAAACTCTTTTCAAGTGAGTAACGACCATCGTATATGATAATGGTCGATCAAGAAAGTAACCTATTAAGTAATCCTGCCATTCTTCCTTTGTAGCTGTAAAAATGTCATCTGTCAGAACTAGAGCTTTCCCTGCAAATTTCAGTGGCAAGGCAGGTGGCGAGAATGACCCAACGTTCTTTGGTTTGGCTTCAAACAGAGTAAACCGCTTTTGTTTCGATAGGAGAGATGTCTATATGAGCCAATGTACTTTGATTTTATGGTTTATATAGTTATTACTGTCTCCTTTTTTAATATTTGTGATTACGCTTATGTTCTCCTCCTTTTCTTCTCTTCTACTTCCTTATTTTCTTTCCTTTTTCACTTCTTTTCTGCTATTCTTTTCTCTTGACGCTCGTTTTACATCGAACGGGTGCTTGTACAATGAAAATATTTAGTTATGCGTACCGATGACGTATAATGGGTTGTCTCAGATTGATATTAAATTATGTAAACATTATCACTTTCAACATGTTATCAAACCATGCCTAACTTATAACTTGACTAAATACTACATAATGTTATCTTGCAATTATCAAAGTTGTAAGCATGCTTCTCTAAATACAGCATGAAATTTATAGTTGCTTACAAGGACAATTTTTTTACAAATGAAAACTAAATAACGAATAAAAGTTTACATGTAGATAAGCTAACCATAAGACATATGCTCTTTTCAATTACAAATATGTACAAAGCTCTCCTCAATTTTCACCGACTTTTTTACGTTCAGTTTATTTATTTATAAATGTGTTAAAGAAAACGAAACGTCGATTTATGTATACAACAAGCATATTAACGAAATGATAAAATTACTTATTCACTATATGTGTGTGTGTGTGTGCATATATATATATATACATATATATATATACATATACATATACATATATATATATATACACATACATACATAGGGGAGGAGGCAACTAATGCCTGGTGAGGTTACGTGACCTCACCAGAAAATGCAACTTTTATTAAAAAAAAATCGGCAAATAAAGAAAATGCGGAAGAGCCGAAGAGAGAAACAGGAAAAAAAGAAAAGAAGAAGCGAAACCATGGAAGGAAAATGAAAAAAAAGAACGGAAGATTCCTGATTATCTTCAGATCTGAGCGCTTCAACCTTTTACTGCATCACCACTTTATGCATCGTTTCTTACTATTCTTCAGTGATGGGTAATGGGCTAACCCTAATTTTAATTTCAACTAATTTGATTTTAATTTGTTAGGCTTTTTCTTGAATTAGTCTTGAATCAGTTATGCAGGTTATTTCTATCTGATCCGAACGAGTTGAATTGATTAAATTAGAACTGGACTGATTTTTATTTTGAAAATTTGCCGAAAGTTCTTGCTACTATTGTTCCTGAATGCTTATTGTGGCAGAAATCGTGCTTATTGTTCCTGAATGGTATTTAGACTGAAAAGATCAAAACTAAGTTTCTATTTTTCATCTCAACATGCCAATGGATTTATTTGTTCATAATAATATTTGTTTTTCAGATTTGCGAATTTTTTTCAAAAGATCATTCAATAACATCTCAAATGAAGTTGGTTCTTCTACAATTTCTACCCGAACTGATAATCCCCTAAAAATAATAGTTAAAACACTATTCTTCCGAGCTTAGTAACTCGAAGCCGTCTTGAAGTTGATTGTCGGATCTTCCTTCCGATCCTAGTTTACGACATCAAATTTCTGATCATGATCCAAATGATCAAGACATAGTCCGAAGAGTATATTTACTGAAAGATCCTTATCAGCCTTCTTTGCAATCGTTTCCCCGAACAATAATTGGTGGTAAAGCTCGTCATTTTAATCAATCATGGTTTACTGATTATAAAAATTGATTGGAATATATTGAGAAATAAGATGCTACATATAGCTTGCCATGTTATTTATTTCGTCTTCAATCGATGAATAGAAATACAAGTGACGCATTTATCCGAGGTTGTAACACCCCGTGTATTCTATAACCGTGAAAGTCATAAATTAAAGTATAATTAATTTGAAATCAAAGAACTAAGGGAAACGGGATACGCCATTGCGTTCGTCTCGGAAAAATACGCGAAATAGAGTCCGAGTTTTCGAAAAACAGAGTCCGTATGAAGAAGATATAGCCTCCGGAAGTTTCTGAATTAAGTTTAAAATTCGAACAGCTCAGAAAAACAAGTTTAAAATTAAAAATCGGGCCCAATTGGCCAAGGCGGGAAAATTCCCGCCTAATGCACCCAGGTCGACTGGGCTGTCGACCTGGTCTAGCCAGGTCGACAGGGCTGTCGACAGGGCTGTCGACAGGGCTGTCGACCTGGTCCAGACCCATGTCGAACCCAGTCCACCCTGGCTGGCCTAGTCTATGTTGGTCGATTTTCAGAAGCATGCTTTGTCATTAGGGCTAGGTGGCAGGCTCTAATTGGTCTCTCTTTCGAATGAATGGCTACGATCAATCCAAGCAACATCGATGGTCCTAATCAGTTCATAAACTCTATAAAAATGACCCTAGACTCTACCTAACCTAAGTCTCTAACACAATTCTCTAGCCTCCATTGCTCTCTTCTTCTAATTAAAAATAAAAATGGCGTCGCTACTCTGCTAGAATCAAAACTAGAAGTCAATCAACATCATCCTAAATTCAAATTTGAGATAAAAGCTTCTGCAACAATTCTGTAACAACTAAAGTTCTTTCTTTAATCCAATCAAGGCAAGTACAGTTATTTTCCGCTATAAACGTTAATTATAATTTTGATATGTTTTTAATTCTGAATCTGAGATTGTATATATATTCTCTTCTGTCAGATCTGTTTTTCTGTGACTGTTCTGTATCCCTTTTCTTCTTTTCTGTTTCTATAGCCAGGCTACCACGAGCCTGTGCCTAATCTCGTAAGAGATGAACGTATGAACGCAAATTTTGGGATGAATGATGCGAAATTTGACAAGACTAAATTGAATGTATGACTTTAGGTCTGAGGCATAAAATATATTGGACATATGCATAAATTTGACTATGAACATATAATTTATGCATGTTGTATGCATAGTTATGTTGTAATTTAGATCTGTAATTAATGAGCATATGTTATAAACTAGATTTGGATCTATGCATATTCTATGATAGAAGAAAAGAGGAACCATTGTATGATTACATATGATTTGAGACTTTGGACAAAATGCATATAAAAGTCAAGATCGGATTTTTAGAAGATATGATTTAAAGATTGTTGGGTATAGTTTGCATAATGATTAATGACTTAAAAAGAAGAAGATATGGAAACTTAGGTGTAAAGATTTACATTAATTAGGATATCTATTATTGTGATTACACCTAAATAGGGATTTTTGGATATATGGTATGCATTGAAATTAATGGTTATATTTGGTACAATTTATATGTATAAAGGCTAGTTTAACAAAAATTGGAACATACGTTATATGGAAAATTATGTCCATATTCTGCGCTTATGCAAACATGGAGTATATGTTGTGAGTCATGACAATTATGTAGGCACATGAATTTAAGCCAATTTATGATTAGGCAAGGCATGTAAATAGAACCTTTAGAAATATTAAATTTGCTAAATTTGCTAATTTGCTAAGTTGCCTAAACTACTAGTTTTGTTATATTGCCTAGACTGCTAATTAGATTGAAATGCATAATCTGTTAAATTTGTCGGTTGAAATGCCTAACCTGTTATATGCCAAAATCTGCTAAGTTGCTAAATCTGTTAAATCCGTTAAGTCATATAAAATCTGTTATCTGCTATGTTGATATAATCATCCTGTTATTGATATAATCTGAATTGGCATATATATTGGGCATGCGCATAAACGGTAAATTATTAATTAATTGGCCGCAAAGATAAATATGGCTAACTCGAGGTTAGAATGAGTTTGCGGCGTAATTCTGCCCGGAACCGCCCGGCACATCCAGTGGTCGCAAACAATAGGTTCTAATGTGAGAAGTTAGTCATAACCTGCTTAAGACACGAGGTTAGGTCTGGCTTGTGGCAGAAGTCTGCCCGGAACCGCCCGGCCCATCCAGCGGCCACAAGCTAGCGACCTAATGTGAGAGGTCTGGGCATTAATAATTAATTAATGCAAATCTAAGATAAGAATGACGTCTAAAACGTATTAGGGGAAAATAGGGTTAAACCAACTGGATTAATAGGTGTAGTAAACCCGTCCATGAATCTGTAGGCCCAATACAAAGTTAGACAAATCTGAAAAATCTGTACATCTGATCTGTTAGTCTGAAAACTTGTTAACTTAATCTATGAACTAGTAAATCTGAATTCTGTATGTCTGAACTTGTAAACAAGTTAATCTGAGATCTGTTAGTCTGGGGACACAAGGTTAGGAGGGGAATTACTTGTGTCATCTGTTGTTTGGGACCTATATTAGTCAGTAACCCTTTCTGGTATCAAAACTTTGACCCAACAGTAGGTAGGGTCCGGGCACGCTTACTGAACTAATTATAAGTGGTTCATTCTGATAATGGCGAGGGGTGTTGATGGTGCGTTCCAACCGGGTCATGTGCGTGCATGGATCCCGGTCTGCCTCTGAGGATGTAAGACGCCGTGACATCTGTAAATAAGTCTGTGCCAATTGGTTGTCACTTTAGGGAGTGATACACCCTACTGTGGGGCCGACACAGGATATTTATGTATTAGGGAGCCGATCGCTTGGGGTAGGGTTTTAGGGTACGCTTAGTTCTGTATGTTTCTGTTGGTACCGTCTGTTTCTGTTGGGTGGTAACACCTGTCTGTTTCTGTGTGGTACCGTCTGTTCGGGTGGTAAAGGCCCATTACTAGTGTACACCTAATTCCACATTCTGTTTCCGTAGAGATAAATCTGTTTCTGCTTCTGTCTGTTTCTGATCGGGTAGTAAAGGCCCATTATTAGCATTCTGTTTCTATTAAAGTATTCTGTACCCGTTCCTGCTTCAATTTAGACATTAGGGAGACACCTAATTCTGCTATACTAGTATTAGTGCAGAGAAGTGTAAAACAATAGTTTATATCATTCTGTTTTTCTGTTATATCTGCTACACCTGTTATAGTTATCTCACATCCAGTTTTATGTTCATATCATATTATTATAATCTGTTCATATGCTGAAAGTCACTGGACTTGCCAGACTTTTTGTCTGACCCTTGTTGTTTCGCCTCCTTCTTCCGTTCCCCCCCCCCCCCAGGTTATCCAAGGAGGGAAATACTTTAGCTTGATCCGGATTTCTCTTTGCTTGAAGTGCTTAAAGTATGGCTTGGCTCTGTATAGCTTCCGTTCCATGGGGATTATGATTTTAAACTATGCATTTTGAAGGCTTTTGTACAAGACTGATATTTTGTACTTGAATTCTGAAATTGAAAGGATGTAACCATATTAATTTCTGTTTCCGCTGTAATAAAGTCAAAAATTTTCAAGTACTGTTTTATCTGTCTTGTAAGTTTCTGTCCTGTTTACTAAAATGCTCCACCAAAGTTAAGGCATTCCCTTTGTGAGTGACCTTAACGGAGGTGGGGTGTTACACTTGGTATCAGAGCTGAAGGTTACCAGATTTTATAAAAAGTTTTGAAAATTATTTTCAAAAAAGGTTTTGAAAGGAAGTATTTTCAAAAAAATAAAGCTTATTTTGAAAAACATAATCCCCAAGAGCCATATATCTTTCTTTCAGTCCTTTTTGTATTGAACCTTTCCTTTTTCATTTCAGCATGTCTGAAGCATCTGAGATACCAGAGGGGGTTCATGTACCCGGTTGGTTTCGTCAATATCTTGAGGCTAGGACCGCCGCTGCAGGTCCAGCAAATGATCCCCCTCTTCCACCCCCTCCTCGTGCAATTGCTTTCTCAAAGATCTGTAGAGATTTTAGGGCCATGGGTGGGAAGGATTTCAAAGGAACTGAATCATTCGTAGAAGAAAGGAATTGGCTCAAAGAAACTGAGGATCTATTCGTTATCTTCGAGGTGGACGATAGGCAGAAGGTACAGTTGGCAGTATGGCTGCTCAAAGACGAAGCTTCCTACTGGTGGGAAGTCACTAACGCCGAGAGGCCGGTTGAGACATGGATGGATTTCAGAACAAGGTTTGAGACAAAATTCCTCTCGCAAGCTGAACGAAGTTTACAATTGGAAAAGTTCTTGTCTCTTAAGCAAGGAAGTATGACGGTCAAGGAATACGTCAACCAGTTCAACCAACTAGCAAGATTCGGATTGGATTTAGTCAACACTCAGCATAAAAAGGCTCTCCGCTTTGTTAAAGGATTGAATGAGCCACTGCACAGCCTAGCCATGACCCATGTACCCATGGGAGCAACTTACGAGAAATTGGTGGATATGGCACTACTGCACGAGGAAGGCAAGGGCCCGAAAGAGACAAAGAAGGAAGAACCACAGAATAAGAAAGCGGGGCCCAAAAAGGAAACACAAAAGAAGGATGAGAAGTCTGAAGATAAGAAGGGGAAAAAGTGCTTTACTTGTGGGAGCTCAACTCATCTGAACAAGGATTGCAGAAAAAGGAAGGGCGCTTGCTTCAACTGTGGGGAGATGGGACACTTCACTAGGGACTGCCCGAAGAGACGAGGACAAGGAGGGAAGGCGAACACTCTTGAGGCTAGTGGCTAGGGTAGAAATAGGAAAATTTCTATAGTAGGTTTAATTTCTTTATCTGATTATGGAGTTAAGACTTTTTCTGATTCTGGTATTTTGATTTTGTAATCGATACTCTGCACTTTAATACTAGTATTATTTCTGAATTCCGCTATAGACTCAGACCCATAAGGGTTATGGATCATCTGTTTGAGATTGGGGTTTGAGGGATATCTGTGTTAGGCGTCAAGTATGACGCATACATTCTGAGTTTTCGTAGGGTATGATTTTATCATGCTTAGCTTCCTAAGAATCATTAGGGAACCTGATCTGTACCAGTAGTCTGTAAATATCTAAATACTTTTTATAGGATTTCCAGTTTTGACATTGTCTAAAGAAGGTACTCCTCTGGGTGTCAATTTGATATTGGTTTCGGTCTTTGGGGCCGATACTTAGGACCCATGTCTAATGGGAACCAAATTTTCGTTCTATCTGTACTCGCTTCCATCATTCGACTGTATCCTATCGATCGAATATTTGAACTTTAGGTAGAAACTAATGGGTGTAAACATGTGTTTGAGACATGTTATGTTTGATGGTTGCAAGTGGATGCAAGTGGTTGCTAGTGGTTGCCCGTGGATGCATATACACACACTAGGCACTAGATCGGCTCGAAAACACTCTCATACTGCATATGGATGGGTGAGCATTTTTCAATTCTTGTGGATGCAAAATGGTTGATTCAGCACATGGATGTTGCATTTGAGTGAATGATTGTGCACTCATATAGAAATAATATATATCATCAGAATTCTATTGCATACATGTTGGACTCATGGCACGGACATAATTCGCATTAAGGAGGTCAACTGAATCAGTAGACCGCCTGATCTTTGCATTAGATAAGGAACATATACACACACTTTTGCATATGTTCATACAACATTAGAAGTTTTCTAAGGACAATGGATGCTTGTGGATGATGGTTGAGTAGATGGGTGATTGGATGGTAGGACGCATTCTTCTTAACTTGAAGATTTCGGGGACGAAATCCTTTTAAGTGGGGGAGAATGTAACACCCCGTGTATTCTATAACCGTGAAAGTCATAAATTAAAGTATAATTAATTTGAAATCAAAGAACTAAGGGAAACGGGATACGCCATTGCGTTCGTCTCGGAAAAATACGCGAAATAGAGTCCGAGTTTTCGAAAAACGGAGTCCGTATGAAGAAGATATAGCCTCCGGAAGTTTCTGAATTAAGTTTAAAATTCGAACAGCTCAGAAAAACAAGTTTAAAATTAAAAATCGGGCCCAATTGGCCAAGGCGGGAAAATTCCCGCCTAATGCACCCAGGTCGACTGGGCTGTCGACCTGGTCTAGCCAGGTCGACAGGGCTGTCGACAGGGCTGTCGACCTGGTCCAGACCCAGGTCGAACCCAGTCCACCCTGGCTGGCCTAGTCTATGTTAGTCGATTTTCAGAAGCATGCTTTGTCATTAGGGCTAGGTGGCAGGCTCTAATTGGTCTCTCTTTCGAATGAATGGCTACGATCAATCCAAGCAACATCGATGGTCCTAATCAGTTCATAAACTCTATAAAAATGACCCTAGACTCTACCTAACCTAAGTCTCTAACACAATTCTCTAGCCTCCATTGCTCTCTTCTTCTAATTAAAAATAAAAATGGCGTCGCTACTCTGCTAGAATCAAAACTAGAAGTCAATCAACATCATCCTAAATTCAAATTTGAGATAAAAGCTTCTGCAACAATTCTGTAACAACTAAAGTTCTTTCTTTAATCCAATCAAGGCAAGTACAGTTATTTTCCGCTATAAACGTTAATTATAATTTTGATATGTTTTTAATTCTGAATCTGAGATTGTATATATATTCTCTTCTGTCAGATCTGTTTTTCTGTGACTGTTCTGTATCCCTTTTCTTCTTTTCTGTTTCTATAGCCAGGCTACCACGAGCCTGTGCCTAATCTCGTAAGAGATGAACGTATGAACGCAAATTTTGGGATGAATGATGCGAAATTTGACAAGACTAAATTGAATGTATGACTTTAGGTCTGAGGCATAAAATATATTGGACATATGCATAAATTTGACTATGAACATATAATTTATGCATGTTGTATGCATAGTTATGTTGTAATTTAGATCTGTAATTAATGAGCATATGTTGTAAACTAGATTTGGATCTATGCATATTCTATGATAGAAGAAAAGAGGAACCATTGTATGATTACATATGATTTGAGACTTTGGACAAAATGCATATAAAAGTCAAGATCGGATTTTTAGAAGATATGATTTAAAGATTGTTGGGTATAGTTTGCATAATGATTCATGACTTAAAAAGAAGAAGATATGGAAACTTAGGTGTAAAGATTTACATTAATTAGGATATCTATTATTGTGATTACACCTAAATAGGGATTTTTGGATATATGGTATGCATTGAAATTAATGGTTATATTTGGTACAATTTATATGTATAAAGGCTAGTTTAACAAAAATTGGAACATATGTTATATGGAAAATTATGTCCATATTCTGCGCTTATGCAAACATGGAGTATATGTTGTGAGTCATGACAATTATGTAGGCACATGAATTTAAGCCAATTTATGATTAGGCAAGGCATGCAAATAGAACCTTTAGAAATATTAAATTTGCTAAATCTGCTAATTTGCTAAGTTGCCTAAACTACTAGTTTTGTTATATTGCCTAGACTGCTAATTAGATTGAAATGCATAATCTGTTAAATTTGTCGGTTGAAATGCCTAACCTGTTATATGCCAAAATCTGCTAAGTTGCTAAATCTGTTAAATCCGTTAAGTCATATAAAATCTGTTATCTGCTATGTTGATATAATCATCCTGTTATTGATATAATCTGAATTGGCATATATATTGGACGTGCGCATAAACGGTAAATTATTAATTAATTGGCCGCAAAGATAAATATGGCTAACTCGAGGTTAGAATGAGTTTGCGGCGTAATTCTGCCCGGAACCGCCCGGCACATCCAGTGGTCGCAAACAATAGGTTCTAATGTGAGAAGTTAGTCATAACCTGCTTAAGACACGAGGTTAGGTCTGGCTTGTGGCAGAAGTCTGCCCGGAACCGCCCGGCCCATCCAGCGGCCACAAGCTAGCAACCTAATGTGAGAGGTCTGGGCATTAATAATTAATTAATGCAAATCTAAGATAAGAATGACGTCTAAAACGTATTGGGGGAAAATAGGGTTAAACCAATTGGATTAATAGGTGTAGTAAACCCGTCCATGAATCTGTAGGCCCAATACAAAGTTAGACAAATCTGAAAAATCTGTACATCTGATCTGTTAGTCTGAAAACTTGTTAACTTAATCTATGAACTAGTAAATCTGAATTCTGTATGTCTGAACTTGTAAACAAGTTAATCTGAGATCTGTTAGTCTGGGGACACAAGGTTAGGAGGGGAATTACTTGTGTCATCTGTTGTTTGGGACCCATATTAGTCAGTAACCCTTTCTGGTATCAAAACTTTGACCCAACAGTAGGTAGGGTCCGGGCACGCTTACTGAACTAATTATAAGTGGTTCATTCTGATAATGGCGAGGGGTGTTGATGGTGCGTTCCAACCGGGTCATGTGCGTGCATGGATCCCGGTCTGCCTCTGAGGATGTAAGACGCCGTGACATCTGTAAATAGGTCTGTGCCAATTGGTTGTCACTTTAGGGAGTGATACACCCTACTGTGGGGCCGACACAGGATATTTATGTATTAGGGAGCCGATCGCTTGGGGTAGGGTTTTAGGGTACGCTTAGTTCTGTCTGTTTCTGTTGGTACCGTCTGTTTCTGTTGGGTGGTAACACCTGTCTGTTTCTGTGTGGTACCGTCTGTTCGGGTGGTAAAGGCCCATTACTAGTGTACACCTAATTCCACATTCTGTTTCCGTAGAGATAAATCTGTTTCTGCTTCTGTCTGTTTCTGATCGGGTAGTAAAGGCCCATTATTAGCATTCTGTTTCTATTAAAGTATTCTGTACCCGTTCCTGCTTCAATTTAGACATTAGGGAGACACCTAATTCTGCTATACTAGTATTAGTGCAGAGAAGTGTAAAACAATAGTTTATATCATTCTGTTTTTCTGTTATATCTGCTACACCTGTTATAGTTATCTCACATCCAGTTTTATGTTCATATCATATTATTATAATCTGTTCATATGCTGAAAGTCACTGGACTTGCCAGACTTTTTGTCTGACCCTTGTTGTTTCGCCTCCTTCTTCCGTTCCCCCCCCCCAGGTTATCCAAGGAGGGAAATACTTTAGCTTGATCCGGATTTCTCTTTGCTTGAAGTGCTTAAAGTATGGCTTGGCTCTGTATAGCTTCCGTTCCATGGGGATTATGATTTTAAACTATGCATTTTGAAGGCTTTTGTACAAGACTGATATTTTGTACTTGAATTCTGAAATTGAAAGGATGTAACCATATTAATTTCTGTTTCCGCTGTAATAAAGTCAAAAATTTTCAAGTACTGTTTTATCTGTCTTGTAAGTTTCTGTCCTGTTTACTAAAATGCTCCACCAAAGTTAAGGCATTCCCTTTGTGAGTGACCTTAACGGAGGTGGGGTGTTACAGAGGTGGGTTTAAAAATTGGAAAAAAAAACTATCGAAGGCTTCAAGTTCATGCTAATGCGGACGCTCGCATTGCTGCATACATGAAGGGTTAGAATTTAATGAACTAAAATCAACATATCGAGACGGTAATTGAGAGACAATCAACCCAAAGTCAAATTGACTATCGAATTCGTTTAGAATCAACTCTTTCTTACATGATATCTTCTACAAAAAGGTTTTCCATTTCGTGGCCATGATGATTCTGATGACTCGACGAATAAAGAATTTTTTCTTGAACTTTTGCAATGGCTAGCTAATGAAAAGTCCACGTTTAATGCAGTTGTGTTAAAAAAAATGCACCTCAAAACTTAAAATGACATCACCGGTTGTTCAAAAAATTATCGTGAATTGTCTTGCAACTGAAATTGTAAAAGTGATCCTAAAACAACTTTCTGAAGGATTGTTTGTATTACTAATTGATGAAGCTCGTGATTCTTCAATTAAAGAGAAAATGGAAATAGTTTTGCGATTTGTGGATGAAACTGGAAGTGTCATTGAAAGGTTTATAGGAATGGTACATGTTCCCAATGCAAAATCAGTTTCCCTAAAACATCACTTAAAGTTTTTTTTTTTTTTTTTTTTAAGCAAACATAGATGAGTTTGACAAAGCTTCATGGTTAAGGTTATAATGGTGCAAGTAATATGCAAGGCATGTTTATCGGGGTTAAAACACTAATTCTGAATGAGAACAAGTCCGCTTCCTATGTTCATTGTTTTGCACATCAACTTCAATTAACACTTGTTCGTGTTGCTAAAGATATTGATCACATCTCTGAGTTTTTTACTTTGTCAATAATTTGGTAAACCTTGTTGGACCATTAAGCAAATGTTGAGACATACTTAGAGAAGAAAAAAAAAACAAATAAAATATTTTGTCAATTACAAAGTGGCGAATTATCTAGTGGTCGAGGATTGAATTAAGAGCGTAGTTTGAAATGACCGGGGGATACACGTTAGGGTTCGCATTATGGTAGCTAGTTAATTTGATTGTTATTTTCCCTTCAGTTATTGATGTTCTTGCCGATCTTGTAGAAGGTATGTCAGGTGATAAAAAAGGAGAGCCTTTTAACTTAATAAAAGTGTTGCAATCTTATGATTTTGTATTTATTTTAGATTTGATGAAAAATGTACTTGTAATCACTAGCGATCTATCCAAAGCGCTACAATGAAAAGGTCAAGGTATCATAAATGTTATGATGTTGGTGGAAATTTCTAAAGAACGCTTACGGAAATTGAGAGATAATGGATGGGAAGCTTTTTTGGATGATACTGAATCTTTTTGCACAAAACACAATATTCCTATTTCAAATATGGATGATAATTATCTTCTTTTGGGTATATCAGGAAGAGGGCCGATGATTAAATATTTATATCATTATGGAGTTGATTTGTTCTATCTTTGTTTAGATAAGCAATTTATTGAAAGTAATAATCGATTCGACGAGGTCAATATAAAAGTGCTTCTTTGTATGTTGGCGCTTAGTCCAGTTGATCCATTTGCTGCTTTTGATTAAATAAAGTTGGTTCGTTTGTCTGAATTTTATCCTTATGATTTTTCTGAGGCAGAGCATATGGGCCTCTCCAATCAATTGGAAAGTTATGAAATGGATATGAAATCTAATGATAGGTTTAAAGATGTGAATGACATTAGTGACTTGACCAAGATGATGGTGTTAACGCGAAAAAACATCATATATACTTTGGTTTATAAGCTCATGACTTTATTGCTTATCTTACCGGTTTCTACTACAATCGTGGAAAGAGCATTCTCTGCAATGAATATAGTCAAAAATGATTTACGGAATCGAATGGGAGATGAATGGTTGAATCATTGTGTTGCATACATCGAGAAAGATATATTTACCCAAATTAGCAATGATGCAATCGTGGATCGGTTTCAAAACATAAGAATCCCCAAAATTCCCTAATCGTGACCTCACCAGGCTTAAATCCTGGCTATGCCGCTGTGTGTGTGTGTGTTGTTGCACCCCTTTAGCACTCCTATGTTACCGTGAGCTACATTAATCCAAATTGAACAAGATTTTGTAGATGTTCAATCCACATATATATATAATCATCTATCCAAAATTTGAGCTCATTCCGACATTCGTAATAGTATCAAAATCTTAGCTAAATTATTCGTCGTTCAGACATTTATTCAAGGGACAGTTTGCTAAGGCCCCTATTATGTTTCAAAACACAAAAAACTCCATATCTAAAAACTTTATAAATTAGGTCTCTATTTTTCAAAAAGCATCAAAAAATATAAAAAAAATACAAAAATTTAAAATTAAATTTAATACATAGTCATCATCATATTCATGCGGTAAAACAATAAAAATATGATTCAAAAACAAAATATAATAAAAAAACATACACTCTCCAGTATACTGCAGCAAATAATGCAATTATTTGCAATTGTTGCTGATACTTCAGCAACTTTTCCAATTATTTGCATCATTTGCAAAACAATTGCTAATATTTCAGCAATTCATAGTAATAATTGCAGACTTTGCTGTAATTTTTCATCCGCCTTTTATTGATCCAACTTTACATCATGTATGAAATTGTTGCTGATATATCATCAATTATATACAATTCTTGCTGATATATCAGCAATTATTCATTAGCCTTACATCACCTTTAAAGTAGTTGCTGGTATATCAGCAATTACATTCAATAATTGTTGATATATCAACAATAATTAATAAGCCTTACAAAAAAATTAAGCATAATTGTTGATATATCAGCAAGTATATATAAATAATTGCTGATATATCAGCAATTATTCATTCGATTTTCAACTAAAATTATGGATGAATAATTACCGATATATCAGCAATTATTCACTATAATTGCTGATTTTGCAGATTACTTCCGTGAATATTTGCAAAAAAAAAATTAATACAGCAACGCCAAAAAATGATGAAAAACATGAAGCCAACAAAAACAGGGACCTGCTTTATATCAATCTTTAGGGAGGGAGCCGCTTTACATCAAACTTTGAAATAAGGATGCATGCTTAATTGCCACTTTATTCAAACCATTAAATTTAAACATTAAATATATTATTCTACGAATGTCGGAATGAGCACAAATTTTGGATAAATGATAATTTATATGTGGATTGAACATCTGCAAAATCTTGTTGAATTTGGATTAGTACAGTTCACGGTAGGGTAGCGGTGCTGCAAAACAGAAGTGTCTCGAAATGCATATATAAATATACACACACATATATATATATATATATATATATATATATATATATATATATATATATATCGCATTACCATGGTTATCTATGTTATTAGGAAAAAACATAAATTATTTACACATAGGAATTGACCATTTAATTTTTTAATTTTATTTTTGAGTTAGGAGATTAATTTACAAAGATATATAGTTATCAATGATTGAATCTTCAACCTTATATTCAAGCATCGCATGTTTGTAATTTGTAACTAGTATATCTCGATATATTCATCATATAATGCACAACAAAATATATTTTAGCAAAAATTAAAGTGTAAATATTTTTCAACAACAATACCGAGTGCAACACACATTTTATATATGCACTAGTTGTTTTTTAAGCCTGTTGACTTTTCAATCATTTTTAATATACACAGTGAGTTATAAAATCACTTTTGGATTTGTTTGACGAGTTATAAACTTATTACAAAAATATGTCTATTTTAGCAACAGAAGATTTTTTTTTCATTTACTCAAGCATAATTTTTTTAAAATAATAATATGTTTGTACACCTTAAAAAAACACGCCACGATAATTATAAAATTCTTTTTTTATGAAGGCTTAAAATGGTAATCGAGATTCTTCTACTTGGTCTATTTTTAGATGGAGATTTTTAGTTAAATGACTTTATAATTCATAGTAACAAAATTATTAGGACATCATTTTGAAATAACTAATTTTAAGGACATCTACCATTTTCATTCATCTCTACTATTAATAAAGAGAATCCATTGAATATGATTTTTACGGTGCCTTTAAATTTTTCGATAATATATCATCTATCGACGAAATCATCAGCAATTTGTAATCTTTACCATCATCTTCTTTTCCACAATCCATCAATGACATTTTGGTATCAACTTGTCATCGATGCAACTAAGCCATAACAACTTGAAATAAAAATGTTGTAAATAAATAAAAGTGGATGAGTATGTGTTGTAAATGCAAAGATTTATTTAGTTACAACATTTTTATTTCAAGTTGTCATGGCTTAGTTGCATCGATGATTACCATATGCTGAGAATCCCTTAAACCATATTTTTTGGTATTATAAAATTCGTTGTTCTTTTGGAGAATAAAAAGTTGTTACCACTTAATTTTCTTATAAGTGATTGGCCAATAAATAAGAAAGCATGTAGTTTATAATTTTAAGTCATCCATTCTAAAGATTTTAACAAACCCTCTATAAAGTAAAATAAGGAAGAATACACTATATACAACATTAAAAATTAGACTCAAAAGAAACTAATATGGGTTTCGGGAACTACAGTTAAAGGCTTTACTTGTTTATGTCTTTTTTTTTGTTGATATTTATATCATTGTACGCAGGCACGGTCTTCCCTCCAGGTCCATCAGACAATGGCCTTAGGCAACCCCCCGACAAGGGGAGATAAAAGTTCGCAAACCATAAACTAGAAGGAAAAAAATTCTCGCATCATTTCGCCTCTGCCAATTCGTCGCACCCATGACCCTAGTCCAATCCCATCGCGATCGCCTCCACCTTCATTCCCTTTAGCGTGATTCACCTTTGCTGTAGTATTGCACCGTCAATGAATGGACATCTGGAGTTTTGTTAGATTTGGTGAGTAAAAAAAATTGGTAGTGGCTTTTTTATGGTTTGGTCAATAAATTGGTATGTTTTATCTTGTTTTTGTTGGTGGACATTAATGACAAATTTGATTTGATTGTTTTTGGTTTTAAGTGTGTTAGGGAAAAAACATTAAATATGCAACACAAACTGTTGCAAATATATTATAGAAAAATATTTGCAAAGATATTGCAAAAACAGAGAATGCCAATTATACAACAGAAAACAAATTGCGAAGAGTTTGCAAAACATTGTCAATAGATATTTAGAAAACTATTTGCAAATAGACTGCAAAAAACGATGTTTGATTATGTAACAGTAACCAGTGCAAACACTTTGCAGAAACCTATTTGCAAAGAATTTGCGAATACTGTGCAGATTCGGACATGGACACGAGTGCAGATGCGTGCAGTGTGCTGCATTGCACCACCGACTAAGATGACTTTTGCTATTATGTACCTCTTGTCTCATGGAAATTATAATAGTGTCCTCATCCCAGTAAATATCTATATACTTGTGTCATACATATTCTAAGACATTTAATAATCATTCATTTCCAACAAAGTGGACAAAGAGTATTGCATTCATGTAGGACAACCCAATTCGTTGTACCTACCCCAATTGCACGTATGTTAGGAAGACCATGGGACCTAATGTTTTGAGGACTTTAAGCATTCATTTGCTTTGTTGGCCTTAAAGACAAAGACAGATACAAAAAACGTCAAAAGTACGACCGAGCGAGCGTTAAATACACATAAAAATATGGAAAGTCCTTATGGATTTTCTGCAAGACAGATAAATTTTAGCATTTTATAAGCTTCAGGGTTTTGTTTTAAAATCCCAATTTGATTTTTATCATTTTTATTCTTCTTCATAATTCTAATACTTCAAAGAATGACATAAATTTACTTTTGAAATAAAAGCAATCTATTTATCATCTTAACATGTGCGATTGTGTTTTTCTATATTTTTGAAGTATGAGAATTTCTGAATATAGAATTGACTATTGTAGTAACTAAGTTAACAAGAACATTCCTTGCATTTTTAGAATACTCGATTTGAATCACCTATCCAAATTGGAAATAAAAACTGATTGCATTGTTTTAACAATTAAATATTAGGTCCAATGATTTAAAATTAAGAATTTATATGAATCTCGTTTTTGGTACAATCGTATTAAACAATCAGCTAACTTGAAGGATGGATTTAGATTAGAACAAGATAAAACAAGCACTAAACACTACCAGTTTACACATCAAACCTTTAAATAGAAAGTCAATACCAATTTTGCAACTCATCAATTCTGACAAAACCCTGGAAGCCTATTCGTCAACAGCGCAATGCTATAATGAAGGGGAACCACGCCTTGTGGGGGAAATATTGGCCTTTCCCGCTTCGTGAAGTTAAGATAGGCAATTAAGATTAAAAGTAGCAACGGGTGCACAAGAGTTTATAATTCTCCAATATGGAGATTCTTCCACTATACAAAGGAATAGTAGGATTACAAGAATTTGATTACAAAAGTAACTCACACTTGACTCAAGCTTAAGGATGGATACTTCTTAAGCTATCTCTCTTTTCTCTCAAAGAGGCTTACTAACTCTCAAGTATTTTTCTCACTCTAAGAAGTGGATTTCTATCTTGGATTCTTGGATTCTTGGATCTCACTCTAAGGAGTGGCTTCTTTCTTGGATCTCACTCCAAGGAGTGGCTTCTCTCTTGGATTCTTAGATGGCTAGTAATAGGGCTCGTTCTCCTATTTATACTACTCAACCTCCATAATGAATGGTGGAGATTACTTGCATTCGACGGCAGAGATTGATTCTCTAGAATGCTCCACACTCTCTAGGAATCTCTACACTCCTCCATTCCCTTCTTTATTCTTCCATACTCTTCCGTAAGGTTCCAGAATGTTCCACACATCTCCAGAATATTTCAGAGGGTTCCACACTCTTCCACAAGCTTCTAGAGAATTCTACATTTCTCTAGAGTTCTCCGGTCATACTCTTCCATAAGGTTCCGGAAGGCTCCACACATCTCCAGAATATTCCAGAGGGTTCCACATTCTTCCACAAGCTTCTAGAGGGTTCCACATTTCTCTGGTACATTCTAGATTTCTCTAGAAAGGTCTAGAATTTTCTAGAAACTCTCCAATTAAGGAGGGATCCCAACAATCTCCCCCTCCCGACTTAATTAGGGGGTAGTAGTAAACCGGTACCTTGCCAGCAATCTTCAAACTTCTTTGTTGGTGTTACCTTAGTCATCATGTCAGACCAGTTCTCATCTGTATGAACCTTGTCAAGATGTATTTGGTTTTCCTCGAGGACTCCTCGGATTGATAACATCTTTACTACGGGAGAGAACATCTCTTCAAAGTCAGTACCTTTTTCTTGTCTAAATCCTTTGACGACTAACCAAGCTTTGTAGCGAGGCTTTAAACAATTCTCTTCGGTCTTGATTCTATACACCCACTTATTCTTCAAGTCTCTTCTCCCTTTTGGTAGATCAACCAGTTTGTATGTGTTATTCTCATGCAAGGATTGCATTTCTCCTTGCATGGCTATTCTACACTCTTTTCTTTATGACAATCACTTATTGCTTCTTTATAGCTTTGAGGCTCCCCCTCAACAGTGAGCGTCATTATCCTCCATCTTGAACTTACACGAGCTTGATTACGGCTATAGATGAACCTGGCTCTGATACCACTATTGGGGAAATCTCGGTCTTTCCCGCTTCGTGAAGTTAAGATAGACAATTAAGATTAAAAGTAGCAACGGGTGCACAAGAGTTTATAATTCTCCAATATGGAGATTCTTCTACTATACAAAGGAATAGTAGGATTACAAGAATTTGATTACAAAAGTAACTCACACTTGACTCAAGCTTAAGGATGGATACTTCTTAAGTTATCTCTCTTTTCTCTCAAAGAGGCTTACTAACTCTCAAGTATTTTTCTCACTCTAAGAAGTGGATTTCTTTCTTGGATTCTTGGATTCTTGGATCTCACTCTAAGGAGTGGCCTCTTTCTTGGATCTCACTCCAAGGAGTGGCTTCTCTCTTGGATTCTTAGATGGCTAGTAATAGGGCTCGTTCTCCTATTTATACTACTCAACCTCCATAATGAATGGTGGAGATTACTTGCATTCGACGGTAGAGATTGATTCTCTAGAATGCTCCACACTCTCTAGGAATCTCTACACTCCTCCATTCCCTTCTTTATTCTTCCATACTCTTCCGTAAGGTTCCATACATCTCCAGAATATTTCAGAGGGTTCCACACTCTTCCACAAGCTTCTAGAGAATTCTACACTTCTCTAGAGTTTCTCCGGTCATACTCTTTCATAAGGTTCCGGAAGGCTCCACACATCTCCAGAATATTCCAGAGGGTTTCACATTCTTCCACAAGCTTCCAGAGGGTTCCACATTTCTCTGGTACATTCTAGAAAATTCTAGATTTCTCTAGAAAGGTCTAGAATTTTCTAGAAACTCTCCAATTAAGAAGGGATCCCAACACGCCTAAAGGAATGAAGGCAGAGGTGGTCGCTGTCGAATTGGACTGGGCACTGGAGTGGAGGCAAAGCAGAACAACGAACAGCGGCAGAAGCAAGCACCAGAGGATATTGATGTGAACTGACATCGTGGGCTGTGGGCGCAGCGAATTGGCTAGAGGCCTTTTTTTTTTTTTTTTTTTGGTTTATGGTTGTGAACTTTTCGTCACCCATTTAGACGAGGGTTGCCAAGGCCCTTGCATGATGGGTCTAGAGGGAAGACTGGGCCTGTACATAATACTTATTATGTAGATCTTCCTGCAATTTCATGTTTCATCAACTCTTGACAACGTCTAGACATAATCACTCTTGTAAATAAAGAAAGCTTGATTTGATACAAATAAAAAACATAAAATAAAGGAGAACATAAATTGTTATTTTACTCAAGAAGGTGCAGCCAATATTGAATCCATTTAAAATTTAAAATAGTAATAATAATAAAAGTTGAACAGGTAGTTTGCATGACATCAAATCCACCTAATCCCTAACAGAAAAGCAAATATGTCAAGTCATCAACAAAGCTAAGCCGACGTTTGGAACTATAACTACCCAATCCAAGTCAACTCTCATTTATCCTAAAGCTTATGTAACCAAGTTTGCTACAAAAACAATCCAATCCTCCTCTTACTGCAAAGTACTTTTCATGCAATGGAGGGTCTAATTCCTCTCGTTTACAGAAAAATCAAGAGAGTACAAACAATAAGAAGCTATAGGTGCCTCTCTGAAAGTGGTGCAAGAAGGAAAGAAGTACAACTACAAACAAGCAGTCATAATTTTCTAACTCCACAACCTGAAAAGCTCGTTGAACTTCGTAGTTCAAAAGAGAGCAAAGGGCACAGAAGGCAACTGTCATTCCAAGAAACTGTCATTGATGAAGTTTTCCCAACAGATAGAGGGATCAAAAGCTAAGGAAAGGATGAAGTGGACTTGAGGGTATATATCAACTACTGAAAATTTATGTAATTATATATATTAAAATCATTTTTTTTCCCTACTAATTGGCTTTGTTACCTTATTTACAGTTTTCTTCTGATAATAGACTTTTATATAGTTGTATGTATGCACTAAACTCAAGACATGAAAATGTTTGGATCTCATAGTCAATTTTAACATCTATATATTTCAAAATTTTATGCATATCTGTTTCGTGCCACAAAAATTATAATTTAAACATGTATATTTTGTTTTATTTTTCCATTTCTGTAAAAACAATTTAACCTATTCGTGAAACCGTTAAGCAGTATACAAATACCGCGTACAAGCTTCATTTCATTAAATTGTTTTTAATTAATTGTCATTATCTATGATGTGTAATTGACATGTACACACAAAAGTTCATCACATGGAATGTTTGGAGACTTCATAGCCAAACAAAATATCTAAGTATGAAAAATGGTTGGCAAATTTCTGGATATCTATTTGTGCCATAAGAACTACAATGTAGATAAGTGAATTTTGTTTATTTCTCCTTAACCAAGTAATTAAACTTCTGAACGATACAAATACAGGAAACACAATGTCATGATTACATCAAAGCCCAAATATAACAGGAATGATGAAAAAAAGGACCTTAAAAGTACAAAGAAGAATAGAATAAAGAATGTCATACTTCAAATAACTGGTTTTTGTAGAAAAGAGGCCAATCTGAGTCTCCAGAAGAGGCCAAACCACCATCAGTGCAAAATGATTCTGCGCATATGTTATATTCAGATGTAACTTCATTTTCTTTGGCACTAAATTCTCTATATGGAAATTCAAATGACCCAGAAATATTATATGTGTTCTTATCACCATAGTCTCTTGATTCCAATAAATTAAGTTTTGAATTCTCAAACTCATCTTCAAGGCACATAATATTATCTTCATTATGATCATCATCAGGATAAAGCTCACCCATCTCAAAAATTCTACTAACAAGTCCATCTCTCCATGATATTCTCATATCTGAACTATACAAATCATCACATTTCAAGTTCTCGCTGCTACATGATACATCACCTGAATTTAACTGAAAACTTAGCTCATGTATTGACGGCAAAACACCGCAAGAATCTTTTTTGGTAGGCGATTTCAAGTTTTCGAAAACTTCAACCATAGACTCTGAATTTAAAGGCGATAAGGTACCCCTTTTCTTTGGTTTTGAATGTGGTGATTGCGTAGAATATGATATTGGTGTATTCTTCATAATGTTACAATATCCACATTCTCCCCCTGCTTTTTTAGCTTCACTTCTTTGCACCATAGCTGAATAAGGACTAATGCTACTAGTCGAGCTAGGAGTTTGTCTTACATTTATATCAACTAATGGAGTTGTATTACCAGAATCAGTATCTTTTTGAACTTTAGTTCTCACATATGCATCTATCAGTGGAGTATTATTATCAGTATCAATATTATTTTGCACTATAGCTGAAAAGGGACTGATGCTACTGTTCGAACTAGGAGTTCTACGTATATCTCTTCCTTCATTTATCGGTGTACCAAATCTTGATACACTACTAGAACTAGAAGGTGAAAACTGTGAAAAGTTGCTGTAACTTTTGGAAGGAGAAGAAAGCCATTGAATAGAAGCTTCTTTACCTTCACCAATAGTAAGAACTCCTCTAGGCCGGCACTTACGTCTATCCTGGACTCCAGTAAGGGCATGGCCAGTTGAAAAACACACTGGTGTGGGGGCTGCATTGGACCCACAAGTGATCTCAGGCGAAACAGAAGCATGAATTGGTGGTGTTTTGTCTGAGTTTGGTGTTTTGGACAAACATTTCTCCGCTTCATATGAACAACTTTTCTCAGGAGTAGACATTTTCTCAGATTCCACTACTTGACTATTATTCAAGCAGGAATGGTTAGAAAGTTTACCTTTTGATGAATCCTCATGTCCCGAAATCGGGTCTTCTGAAATGGGCACGGATCGGTTTTCCTGATTCTTTAATTTTGAATTTCCCAAATTGGGATCTGATCGTTTTTTTAGGGTTTTTGATGACTGCGGTTTCGAATTGTGAGAAGCGGGTTTGGGAGAACTTGAAATGGAGTTTAAGAAGCTGAAGCAGCCTCGAGTTGGAGCAACTTCGTTTGAGAATCGAGGACTGATGCATGATGAATTGAGATCTTTTAGTGGGCTTCTTGGGCTCGATTTCTTCTTCTTGTTTATCGATAAGAATGACGAAGAAGAAGACGAGTTGTTTTCTGAGCCATTTCTGTTGAGTTTTGAAGCTTCGTTCATGGCTGTTTTTCTCCCTTTCTTCCTCCTGCTTTCGATTTGAAACGAAAAAAGAGACCGTTAGAAAATTACGGTTATTTAATGCAGTAAAAAGACAGCTAACAGCCAGTCGCTCAAAGCGACCGTAAACTATACTCTATGTTTTACAGTCTCTTTTTGGCGACTGTAAACTACAGTATTTAACACTTCCCATTTGTTATTTTATTATTTAATTTCTTCTTAATAAATGCAGCCTGAAGAAAAATAAAAATAATTGAATAATAATAAAAAGTGGATACCCAGTGCCGAAGAATCCCGTACTCAAGCGTGAGGACTTTCTAGACAGTCTCTCATCTGGTACTATTCTCACGGCTTTCTGGTTCTGGGGATGGTCAATTAGCGCGCGCAGACTCGCAGTCTTTCCCTCACATTATGTGAAGAGGCCGGGGCTCGAACCTGTGCGCTCCAGATTACCAGCCGGGTAACCTTACCGTTTGCGCCAGGCACCACCTTCAGCTTCAGCTTCAGCAACTCCAAGAGTTAGGATTCGTTCTTTGCTCAAAACGGAGTATCTTATTAATGGACGCGTTTGAACTGAATAATATGAGATCCGTTTGAGACACGATTTTTTGTGTTGCGATCGTATTGAAGTGTTATATATAATGGAGTTGGTCTGAACTAAATCGGAGCAACTTATAATTTTTTAATTAGTTTATTTATTTGTGTAAATTATTGATGTATATTATTTATTAAAAAAAAATGATAAATTAATTAACCATTAATTAATTAAATTATGAAATAAAAATAAAATGGTCCGCTTAAATACTCCGCTTAACGCGCCAAACGCATTCTCCGTTAACTACAATCCTCCGCTTAGATTCTCCGCTCAAATTTTCTGCTTCCGCTTGCCACAAACACACCCTTAGAAACTTAGAATATGAACATGAGAAACAAAACAGAGTGCAAGTCACCCAAAAGCCAAAACCTGTCAAACTTGTTTTTTGAATAGAAAATTATTTTAACAATATTATATTTATGGGTTTTAAAAACCAAGTACAATGTAAACAAGTGTATCAATTGCTTCTAATACAACTCGTTCGAGTAAATAAACTTTAGATTCAAATATTTTTCCAATTTTTTTAAACCACTTAACCACTTTAATTAATTAATTGATGTGATGAAATTTAACTTATAGTACGTTTTATAATATTATCAAACCGGCTTTGTTGGTTTCTTATTGCGCGTTTTAAAACTTCTATCCTTCTGAAGCCCGATAAATTTTCACTTTCTTCGTCAAATGCAACCATGTCTTTCACATATATCATTTCTTCCACAAATCCTTCCGTCTTCGTCTTTTCCTGACTGTTTCTTCTCTGAATAGGTTTCCTCGTATTCTTTGTATTTCTCACAAACGCTATATAATCCATCGAACTCAGCTACTTTATCAAACTCTCATATCAACTTCTTTATCTTCGAATCCGATCCACCTAAACTTTTATTCAAATAGAAAAACACTTATGTCTCCTCCTCGGGTGACGTTGCCGCTCCCAACTCCAGTTCACCTGTTGCGTCCACCAGGCACACTTTCACTTTATCATCGCAAATCCAAAATTTTATTTTTATCTATCCCTTGAATTGTTGAATAGGGTTAAGAATAGATAGTGCATTCGTGTTATTTGTCTTTGAGCTGGTGATTTATTTTTATTTTATGCACTATGATGAAATTCATAAGGTGTTCTACAATTATCAATTCTGACCATGGAAGATTTAGTTTTTATAACATATCGACGCATAATCTATCAATTAGAAAAGTTACTTCATCCTTCTATAGTATAACATTATTTATTCTCATGTCACGCTATTCCGTAAGTACAAATTGCTAATTCTAGCCTGAATGTCATGGTGACTATATATATGAAATAATTTAAAAGAGAGCAAATTTGATTTTTGTGATAAATGTTTGGGCTCTTGGAGTAAGCACCTGAATGCTCTTGCAATATATAGAGATGAGTATGTAAAATTGCATTAGACATGTTTAGTTTTATGATAATTCAGTCAAGTTTAAGAAGAAGAGAATTCAGAAACAAAGTTGTTTTCAATAATGATTTGACAAAGCATCGTCGTTTTAATTCATTTCATTCTAAGAAGCTTGAAATTCATATCGTTTTCTTTAACTAAGCTGTTTGAAAAATTAAATCTATGCTTCCAATATTTTAATGCTTCACTGGTATCTACTACTATCATATTTCGTTATTGTTTATAATTTTCATTGTATTTTTGTAGAAGAATGTGTTGACAATGAAAAATCTATCTGGAGATTAATATGTTGTTTTTGTCGATTTTGTTGGATGCTAAAGTATTGACACCCATGTTGACGTGCCTTCTTATCTTTCCAGTTTCTTTATTATTCTAGGCATCTAATAAAATGACGGTTGGATGATAGGAAGAGGAGTATTACTATTTTCTTGAATATGAAAGATCAGATAATTATTGGAAATGTGTTTTATAAATATTTCACGGACTCGTAGTTGAACAGAAATAATGTTAATTAACTTAGCTAAGACGTCACTTTTCAAGCTAACTGCTAAAGTAGACTAGATTTATTACAAAAGCTTGGATTGGGTTTTCAAGTATTTGTTTGCATTTGCATCCAATTATGGATGACTATGGATATTGTTAGGAATATGGAATTACCAATGCATCATTCACATTTATTATCAACAGGAAAATTATATGGTTTATTATAAGCCAAAAAGAATCTGGTTAAATACTTGTTCTTTGCATCTGAATCAATTTCTGAATGCTCTTTTTAAAGTAAAACCCAAATTTTATTCCAAAGTTTAATTCTTCAGAGTCATCATGGTTCCTACTTTGTATGTATCTCATTTGGTTGTATACTATTTTCTCAAGAAAATTACGTTTTCTAATAGTCGGCAGAGGGTTTTATCTATTAAATTGGAATCCTCATGTGATCGAACAAAAAAAATGCAAATAAGTGTTAAACTTTGCGATACTATACGGTAGAATTGAAGTGGATGGAAGTAGCTTCGTGTCGGGGAAGACGGTTCACAAATCAGAGTTCGTACAGGAAAGTTATCGGAGTTGAAGTGCTTCGTTTTTGCATGTTTCAGAGACAGACGTATGTCCTAGGAATGACAGACGTCTGAGTTTACAGGTGGAATTTCTCGAGAGTCCTGATAGACGTCTATCACCCCAAACTGACGTCTGTGTTGAAGTAGATACTATGACAAACGTTTGAGGCAAATATGACAAACGTCTGTCGGTGTAGGAAAAGTTTTCCAGAGACTCTGGACAAACGTCTGTCACTTATGGACAGACGTCTGAGGAGATATTTCGGCTATTTCGGGGGCTGAAGATCTTATAGGCTGATATGTGAAGGATACGGCGGCAATTTGGGCAATTGCTATATATTATTCTCTCCGTACGTAAGCTACTTTTTAATCCAAAATTAAAGGGACCAAAAGAAAGATAACATCTACGTTTATTCAAATTAGGGTTTTGGCAACCCTATTCTTCTTCAATTCTTATCTCCATTAAATCAATTTTTTCTGGTGAATTTGGATCATTATAATCAATCTCCTATACTCTTCTATTGATATTAATAAAGGGTTCTCCCTCAAAATGGATGTACACTGACAAGACGTCAATGGAACCACTATAAATTCCTATGTGAATTATTTTTTGTTATTGTCCTATTATTTCTCTTGTTTGGTGATTGTGATTGGATACTAGATTGAGTTGAGATTTTTTTGATACATTGATTGGTTATTTTTGCACATTTACCAAGATCTTGTCTTCCGCTGAGTTGGGGGTTTTGATTTGAACGGTCTTGAGTCAAAATTCTCCACAACATTTGGTATCAGAGCTTTGGTGTTGGTAGATAGTTGTAGAATGTTGAAATCAAATTCCAATGGTGACTCAACAGTTGGTCCAAGTGTTGTAGCTTCTTATGTACGTGGGTCGTGCTTAGCTTCTAGGTCACAATTGGTTTTTAACAAGTGGAATGATGATAATGATTTTGAAAAATGGCAATGAAAGATGAAATTGGTACTTAGGCGGAATCGGGTACATCGGGTAGTGTTTGATACACATTTATTGCCAACGGACATCTCAGATGTAGAGAGAGAAGAAATGGAAGAGTGAGTATTCACTACACTTTAACTTGCTATGGGAGAGAATGTTATCTCCGAAATTAATGGTGAGACGATTGCTAAAGGTATTTGGAACAAGTTGGAAGAGTTGTATATGAAGAAATCACTTACAAATCGACTAATTTTGTTGCGTACTTTCTTTACCTACAAGATGAAGGAAGGAACTTCGCTAAAGTCGCACTTGAATGCATTTTATGATTTGCAAGGAAGATGAAGGCGGTAGATTTAAAGATTGAGGATGATGTTATTGTTATGTTCTTTGCCTGAGCGCTATAAAGGTTTCTCATATAGTTTGATCTATGGCCTAGAGACATTGATTCTTGATGATGTCAAAATGGGTCTTTTTAGCAAGGAGTTTCAAGATTAGATAAAGGAGCTGAGTGATGGAAGTAATGGTGCTGGTGATGGTCACGTTTTATTTGTGGAGAAGGAGAAATCTGAGAAGAAGGGAAACTAGGGGTATTCTAAGTCTAGGAAGCCCGGTTGGAGAGGAATGGCGAAGGAAAGAAATGACAAGTGTTTTATATGTAATAAACCTGGTCATTGGAAGAGTGATTGTCCAGACAAGAGGAAGAAGGAAGTAGCAACTTCATAAATTGCGGTGGAGAGAGATGTTGGTGAGGGAGACGTAGATGTTTTGTGGGCTGTAGCATCAGATGTTTCGGGAAGCGAATGGTGCTTGATTCAGGGGCTTCATATCACATGACGCTTAATAGGAATAGTTTTTCTTCTTATGTTGATCGAGAAGGAAATTCAACTGTTATGGGAAAGGGTGTTGTTTGCATGTCCAAGGGCATTGGATCCGTGCAAATTCGTACGTTTGACGAAGTGGTTCGTATTCTCACTAATGTGCGCTATGTTCCGGGACCACGAAAGTCACTGATCTCTTTGGGACAGTTGGATTCTTTAGGTTGCAAGATCTCTGTTGAGTGTGATAGCTTGAGGGTTTCAAAGGGGGCGCTTGTGGTTATGAAGAGTGCTAGAACTCATGGAATTTATTTTCTTCAAGGAGTGACTGTGGATGGTGAAACTTGTGTTGGTGTTGATAGTTCTCGTGGCTTAGATGCGACAAGGTTGTGGCATTTGAGATTGGGTCATGTCTCGGAGAAGAGTTTGGATGTTCTTCGTCGAAGGGAGATGATTAATGGTGAGAATTTCAACAAATTGGAGTTTTGCGAGGAATGTTTCATGGTGAAGCAAACTAGAGTGTCATTCGGTGAAGGAAAACATGATTCAAGAGAGATTCTTGAGTACGTGCACATGGATTCTTGGGGACCGACACTTGTAGCTTCTTTGGGAGTAGCAAGATATTATATTTCTTACATCGACGATTTTTCTCGGAAGGTTTCGGTGTATGTAATGAAGGCCAAGTTGGAGGCATTTGCAAAGTTCAAAGAATGGATCGCTCTTGTTGAGAATGAGAGTGGAAAGACTTTGAAGGTTCTTAGGTCCGACAATGGCAGAGAATATGTTTTTGGAGTTTTTCTGAAATTCTGCAAGCATCATGGTATTCAGAGGCTTTTTGCTACATTTGAGGATCCGCAATCTAATGGAATAATAGAGAGAATAAACTGAACTCTACTGGAGAAAGCTCGATGCTTGATATTGACATCGGGTTTGTCTAAGGGATTTTTGGTCGAAGCTTTGTCAACCACGCTGCATATTATTAATCGAATTCTGTGCTCGGCTATGATAATAAATTCCATAGGAAGTGTGGAAAGGAAACATCATTGACTTCAGTTATCTTTGTGTATTTGGTAATCGTGTTTATGTGCATGATTTGGGAATGATAAGCTCTCGCCTAAAGCTTTAAAGGGGATTTTAGTTCGCTATATGGACGGAGTTAAAGGCTATCATATTTGGAATCCGAAAACGAAGTAGGCTACAGTTTCTCGTCATGTTACTTTTGATGAGTCGGCTATGTTCAAGGAGAATGAAGGCTCATCGGATGTTCTGGATTATGTTCAATATGAATCAAAAGAGAAGGAAATTATTCCCACTTTCAGGTCTAAAGAAAGTAGAGTTGTTGTAGATGCTTATGAGAGGTAGCGATTGATGTTACATCACATAGTCCATAGGGTTCCTCTAGTAGTGTTGGAGATGTGCACGATTCTAGAGAAGATTCAGTTCAACGTGGAGTTGAAGGAAGACCGGGTGATGGTATCATTCGGGTTGGTCGTCGTGCTATAAGACTACCCGAAAGATATGGTGATTGGAACTATCTTTGCTTTTGTGAGAATTTGGACTATGCGCTTCATGTAGTCCAAGATGAGCCGATGGAGCTTGATGACGTCAAGAGTTCGAGTGACAACTCGAAGTGGATTTCTTCCATAGAGGAAGAGATGCAATCATTGATGAAGAACCAGACTTGGGAGTTGATTCCACTTCCTAAAGGAAACCGTGATATTGGGTGCAAATGGATATAGAAGTTGCAGGACGATGGAAGATACAATGCTAGGCTAGTGGCTAAGGGGTTTGCACAGAGGAAAGGAAAGAAGTATGATGAAACTTTACACTGGTTATGAGACATGCTTCTATCCCTATATTACTTGTCGTAGTTGTTATTCACGACTTAGAGTTGAAGCAACTTAATGTGAAAACTGCCTTCTTGCATAGTGACTTTGATGAAGACATCTACATGGAGCAACCGGAAGGGTTTGTTGTAGATGGTAAGTCGAAATTGGTTTGCAAGTTAAAAGAAATCACCTAGAAAATGGTACAAGAGATTTGATCATTTCATGCTTATAAATGGCTTCCATCGAAGCATCAAAGTTGCTTGTGTACATTTTAAGAAATTGGGAAATGATTGTTGGGTGTATTTACTGTTGAATGTGGATGATATGCTCATTGCTTCTAAGGACAAGACAGAAATCAACAAATTGAAATTGAAGTTAAAGTCGAAATTCAAAATGAAATACCTTGGAGAAGTAATGAAGGTTTTGGGCGTGGAGATTGAAAGGAATCGAAAGCATTTTGAGTTAAAATTGACTCAAAAGGAATATATTATAAAAGTGCTTTGCCGGGTTAGCATGGAGAATGCAAAGGTGTCAAATACACCTTTATCTTTGCATGCAAAACTTTTGAGTAAGGGGTCACATATCGAGGATAAAGACAAGGTGTATATGGCAAAGGTGTCATATGCTAGAGCGGTTGGAAGTTTGATGTATGCCATGGTGTGTACAAGGCCCGATTTTGCAAATGCCGTCGGGGTGGTTAGTCGGTATATGGCTAATCCGGGGAAATCACATTGGGAAGCAGTGAAGCTTATCTTGATATACCTGAAAGTTACAACATTTCATGCTCTTGTTTTTTGGAGTAGTAAGAAGGAGAATTGCTTGGTTGGTTACTGTGATTCAGACTACGCTGGTGATAGGATCAGAGAAAATCAACTTTTGGATATATTTTTACTCTTGGGGGTACACCCATAAGTTAGAGATCGAGATTGCAGACCGTAGTTGCTTTATCCACTACGGAGGAGGAGCTGATAGCTGCGGTGGACGAACCAAAGGAAGCACTCTTTTTTAATCGATTGTTGTGTGACTTGGGTTTTGAACATAACAGTGTTGATGTTCAATGTGATAGCCAAAGTGCTATTTATTTGGCGGAGAATTTGGCGTTCAGCTCATGTATCAAGTATACTGAGGTGAGGGAGTCATTTCTAGTAGCCATGGACGAAGACAAGCAAGTATGCCTTCGAAAAGTGCACATAATGGATAACCCGACAGACATGTTCACTAAGACATCACCGATTGGGAAGTTGGAACATTGTCCGAACTTAATTCGCTTGGAGAGGTACTACATGCCACAGGATGGCACAGTTGAGAGAGAAGCTTGGTGATAGATGGAGAAGAGTATCGGTGAGAGAATTGAGTTCTATCTTCTTGGTATGTTTGTCTTTTGGTGAGAATAGTTTAGGAGTTGGATGATTTCAACACCTCATTGGCGGGTGAGGGCTTCGCTTGAACTCGTTGGTGGAGTGTATTGGGCGGTGGCTATGCCGGAGCTCTTTGGGGAAACATTCAAGCTTGCTTGGTTGAAGGTAGAGGATGGTTTGGTACCATTGGTGTTCGTGATGGAGATGGATATAGTATCGAATTGGAGTGTTAAATTTTGCGATACTATATGGTAGAATTGAAGTGGATGGAAGTAGCTTTGTGTCGGAGAAGACGGTTCATCGGAGTTCGTAAGTGAAAATTACTGGAGTTGAAGTACTTGATTTCTGCAAGGTTCAGAGAAAACCGTCTCCCTAGGCATGACAGATGTCTGATTTACAGATGGAATTTTTCGAGAGTCCTGACAGATATCTATCACCCCGGACAGACGTCTATGCTGAGGCAGATACCATGACAAACGTCTGAGGAAAATATGACAGACGTCTATCGGAGCAAGAAAAGTTTTTCCAAGACTCTAGGCAGATGTCTGTCACTTCTGGACATACGTCTGAGGTGGTATTTTGGCTATTTCGGTTGAAGATCTTACAAGCTGACTGGTGAAGGATCCAGGGGAAATTTGGGCGATTGCTATATATTATTCTCTCCTTATATAAGCTACTTTTGGATCCAAAATTAAAGGGACCAGAAAAAAGATAACATCTAGGTTTATTAAAATTAGGGTTTTGACAACCCAATTCTTCAATTCTTCTCCATAAAATCAATTTTTTTAATCAATCTCTTGTACTCTTCTATTGATATTAATAAAAGATTCTCTCTTAAAGTGGACGTACACTGATAAGACGTCCTTGGACCAACTATAAATCCCTGTGTGATTTACTTTTCGTTATTGTCCTATTATTTCTCTTGTTTGGTGATTATGATTGGCTATTGGACTGAGTTGAGTTTTATTTTTTAATATATTGATTGGTTGTTTTTGCACTTATACCACGATCTCGTCTTCCGCTGAGATGGGGTTTTAGATTTGAACGGCCTTAAGTCGAAATTCTCCACAATAATAAGTTGCATATATGCACACATATTGATATTGATTATGTAACAAAATCTTTACTCAAATAAACATCTTATCATTTTGGGGTCGGTTAACACAAATTTTCTATATTCACCTCATATAGCTATGGACTTAGGTACTTGAGTTGATATTTTAGTTGGATATCTCTATAGCAATATTTGGCATTTTAGGCAAAATTAATCAATGTTGAATAAAACGCATGTCTCTCGTGTTTGTGTGCATAATAGTTAATTGGCGCATGATTATAAATTACTACTAAGCATATTTCTTACTGGAAATATAATAGGTTATATCAATCTGCTACCTATCTATATTTGTAAAAGTTGTGGGGGTATATTACATTAACATGGTTCTTCTAACAGTAAATTTAATGAAACAAGTCATACATCCAACTCAAAAGTCAATGCTAGATTGCAATGAATAGTGTGGTATACACATATATAGAAGATCAAACCTTCAACGGGGGTTAACGACCACACCTTGCTTCAGTGCAAGATTTGTAAATGTTTGTATGTTCTACACCGTGTTGTCTAGTTGGTTTAAAGGTTTAGAGATTCCATTAGATATGATTTGCATTACTTGAACTTGATAATAGCTTGTTAGATATGTGATACACAGTTGAGAAACCATTGGACTCAACTACTTTATGGCACTGTTGAGTTCAGTGATGCACATGATGAAAATGTAATGTTAAATACAAATCTTAGGGTAATATTATTCTCTTTGAGAAGCATTCATGCTGAGTCGACATTCTTCTGAATATTGTGATACATTTTTAATTTGTTTTTTAAGCTTAGTTGCAGTTTATTATTTTTTCATGATATATGGTTGGATTATGTAAAATTGCTATTATTATGTTCGCATAATTTGAAAAATATTAAGCATTATCCAAATTTTGATATCCAAATAATATTCAAAACTGAGCATATTCCCATTGTTATATTCATTAAATATAGCATGAGCATTGAAATTGGATTTGAAATACTAAGTCTTTTTTTTTGGTAACTTTAGTTTCTTATTGGTTATTGATTGGAGAATCATGTATTTACTTTTAATGCACTTTACTTGCCAAGGTTATAAAGAGCACGGGTAGCAATGAAAAATTTGAATGCAACTATTATCCATTTCCAAGGAAAACAAAAATAAATCAATAATATTAGTTCTTTATGCCTAAATTTAAATGCAATCACAAAGAAAAGCATAACCTCGTTGAAAATACATGTTCATGCTCAGTCGAAGATAGTTTATTGCATCACATGCATACAAATAGTGAGAATATCGAACAAGTGAGAATTATGAAGTAAATCTGCTTTACATCTAATTTTTAAGATATGTACCTACTAATATCCAGTTGTTAATGTAGGGAAGAAAGTAATGCCAGCATGAGCTGAGAAACATGAAACAGGATATGTTTTCTTGGTGCGAGATAACGAAAATGATTTGTATGTGAGCTTATGACGTGAGAAGAATATATTTCTAGTTATAACTGCCACTTATTAATGATTTTACATAATTTATTTTTTGTGTTAATTTTAGGATTAGTTATGGAGTGTATATTATATAAGATTGAATTAGATACAACTTCAATGTGACTACTTGAGCCCAAAAGTTGTGCTAAAAGAAATGAATCCTAAAACTTGACTGAGAATCTATACAAGAGTGTAAGGTCCTCCGTATCCTAGGAAATATGGATTAAGTGTTGTTGCACTTTCATACATTTGAAACTGTCACTTGCTTAAACTAAGAATTTTTAGTTCACCATATGTTGCAGTTACACTGAAATGCAAGTGACAACCCTTGTTGAAAAGCTGCTCTATCCTTCTATGATGTATGCATAATAGTCTCTATTAATGGTCAAGGTTTGACACTAGGGTGCATAGACATTTTGATGATAGAAACATAGATGATTTACACACATCAAGTTATGCCTATCTTTTCCATCCATTTAATTCCCGGTCTAATTTTTCCTTTTCTAATCATCAGCTATGCATTAAATATTTCTTAATTTATCATCTTCCAGATCTCGGTATCCTATCGTTCACACTTACTCATTTAACTCCTGTTTCATCTTCTGATCAATGAAGGCACCATTGCATTATTATTAATAGATCTTCTATTTCAGTTTTGTGCTCGCTATACAAAAAGGGTTAATTGTTTTTCTTCATATCTGTATCAAAATTTGTAGTATTATAAATTGAATTGTGAATCATATTACCTTGTAAGAGTTTTTACTGTTTCCAGAATGTAATACCTTAATTATGCAGTATTCTATCTATTTACATATGTTTACTCGTAGTAGCATACAACACTTAGTAATTTTAATAACGATGACACAAAAATGGCATTCCTATGATGTAACAACTTGCAAATATTTGCATGTATAATTTATGTATTAGAAGTGTGGAAAACAGTCGGCCTAGATTCAGTATTATATGACATTGAATGGAAATGTAAGTTCAATGTATGGACCAGTATTAACTTTTTACATTTTCCATTTGTGTCAGTTGTTGAGTTTAAAATTTTAATTTAATTTAAATTAGATACTGGGAAAAATAATAGAGGAAGGATTCATGGTAAATCCATCTAATCTTCCCAACATGCAATGGGAAACCAATGTCCCATGGCTCCATTATCGTTGTATGCAGTATCATCATGATTCTCCACAAATGCATCGAGCATTAGGTTTTTTTAATCAACTTCCTCCACCGCCTATCGTGGTCTATTCTCATTTGTATAAACCGAAGTTGGTGGACATAATACTCTATAAATTTATGTGATAAGCACGATTTTTGATTTGAACTTTTATATGTTTTACATTCGTATAGCAAATGCATTTTGCTAAAGCAAAGAAAAGGGTTAATTTTTGTATTAAGCCATATTTTTTGTGACTTTATTATGTGAAGTTTTATCGTATTTACATACCCTTTTTTGTCATGTTTGAATTAGAAAAAAGATTCATGGATTATTCATCCTTTTTTGGTGTCATATAAATTCTGTGAGTTCTTGGCTGAAGTTGTGTGGATTGATGATGTACATATTTTGTCGACTAACAATTTGATTGCATGATTGCAATATTTTTGTTATTTGAGATCTTGTAGGTAGGCACCAACTGAGGAAAAGCGGCTTAATGCAATGTTTATTGGATAAGTGTAAATGGATAAAACTGTATTTTTTTAGAAAGTTATTTCATTTTCAACTTAAATTTTACTATGAAGGAATTAAAATTACTATGAATATGAACAGTCATCCTTTTCTCTTTTTAGTAGTTTGGTTAACTTTTGATCCATTCACAAAATTCATGCATTATTCTTCTTAAATTACAAGATTTTATGGAACTCCACGCGTACTTGTTATGTATGAACTTCAAAATAGACTGCAACATTCCATGAATAATTATATTATTATTGAAATATCAAACTTTTGCTATATTTGAATCATTATACCAATCTTTTTTATCTTTATTATGAAGTTTATTTGTGTATTTAATCTCTACGCTTGCGTGATTGGTTAAAATAATTATTTTTAGTTTCTAATACTACATGTTCATATATTTTTATTTATGTAGTTTCAAATAATTAAAAAACTACAATAAAATAAATTCTTTTATCAGTTGTATGTTGTTGCAAAGTCTCTTTTTCCATCGTTATGCGGTTATACTAGTTTAATAAAGAAATTACATAATCTTAATACATGAACATACAACTATGGTTATTCAAAGTACTCTTTTCCAATTAGATTTAAAAAGCGATAAGGCGGAAAGATAAACAAAGTATACAAAGTTATATAAATGGATGTCAAAAACATGTTGACCATGCTTGGTCTACCTGGTAGGCGTACGATAATAGTGGGAAGGGAAGACTAAACCCAATCTTCAGTGGTAATAGAAAATTGTGGAGAAAATGGTGCAAACCCTTTTACAGTAAATTGTCCAGTCCCTACGCAACTTCATTATTGTTGCCCTCTCTTTCCTAACTGTCCGTCACTTCTAACTCATGAAACTTTGATTCTACGTTGTAAACTGAAGTTATGAAGATTGTGAAACTCCAAGAGAAAATTGTAAACAAAAGCACGTTGCGCTCTCGGTAAGATAACTTCGACGATGTTTTTGAGTGTATTATACACATATACATGAATGATTCAACGATACATCAAATAATGCAGCATGCATATTGCCTTCTTGTTTTTCAGTGAACAATTCTGGAAGAGAGTATATAACATTTTCTCTCCCTAAGTTGTGGAGTCCGAGTTTGTTGACACACTTTTCATGTATGTCACCGTGACTTCAGGCTGTGATTGGTGGAAATCAGGGGGCCCATATGAGTCCCTCTTATTTCCACCAATCACATTGGGGAGTAACCATGACATACAAGAAAAGTGTGTCAACAAACTCGTAGTGTAAGTTGTGTGGTAGAAAATAGGAGGTACAAAGGATACTGCACTGTTTAGAGCATTATTGAACCCTTGTATCTACACATATCATTGTATTCATTATCATAATGTAAGTTGTGCTTGACCATTGTCACACCAAAATTTCATGAAATCCAAAGATCATGTTTTGGCATATTATACCGAGACATAGTGTATAAATAAAGCAGACCGAGTCCCTGAAGCCGAATAGCAGACAACAAGATATCCATTGGGGACCTATAGTGTTAAAAGAGAATGACGGCTAAGTGTATTAAAGAGTCTTTTATATTTTTGTGTTTAGCTTTTGGGCCAAGCCCAATACTTTTTTCTCAGCCTATATATATTACAAGTTATTGTACAGACTAAGTATGTAAAAAAAATCAAAACGTTGCTTCCGTATCAAAGCATAATAAAAAATCATTTCTGTTCAGAATTTCAACTTGGTATCAGAGCCAAGACTGATTCAGCTAAAAGATCATCAGTAGTGTTGATCTTTCAGGCGATCCATCAGATAGAATTCATCATTTGGATCTCCCTTCATCAAAGTTACAACTTATCCCTTGAAGGTTGTGGCTTTATTCAAGAATCAAGTGCCTCGCCAGTCTAAACTGATCTGCATCTTGATTCAATCCTAAAGCTTGTGTCAGTCCAGAATTGTGATCAAGAAGCTGATCAGAAAGCACCAAGAAATCGTCATATTTGAATCAGTGCCATCAAAGATTGCTTATCAGATTTAGCATGTTCTTTCATCATCATTTAAGCAATCTGAGTTGCATCATGATCAACAAAGAGATTTCTTGAAATACCTTACAATTCAAAGCTTCTGATAATAATTCCTTTCTGTACTTTTTGAGAATCAGTGTTTATCATTTTATCATCATGGTAGAAACTGATCCTTCAAATATAAATCCAACAAGCCCACAAGTTTCCAGTGCTCAAGGTTCCAGCAATAGAAGTCATCAAACTCAGAGTGATCCAATCCAAGATTTGATGAAAACTATCATCAAACCGCAAAGCCAATTGATCTCAACCCATCTTGATGAAACAAATTACCTGTTATGGAAATTACAGGTTGAAACAGCAGTTAGAGCATATGGATTAGAAGATTACATTCTTGGAACAAAAATTGTTCCACCCAAGTTTATTAGAGACAGTGAAGACAGGTTGGTGAGTAATCCTGAATATGTTATGCATCAAAGACAAGATGGTTTGGTGTGTGCATGGTTAATGTCTTCTATTGGACCAGCAATATTACCACAACTTATTGGAGTCAAAACAGCTCAAGAAGTCTGGGAAACTATACAAAGAAATTTTTCAAATCAATCTTCAGCAAGGGTCATGCACTATAGAAGGCAGTTGCATAGCATAAGGAAAGGTGAATTATCAATGAATGAGTATTTACTCAAAGTCAAAAACATTTGTGATCAGTTAAATTCAGCAGGTCAAAGAATACCTGAATCTGAACAAGTAATTGCAATTGTGAGTGGTTTAGATGATGAATATGAAGCAGTCACAGCAATTATACTGTCAATGGATCCAACACCCTCACTACAGTATGTTCACTCTACTTTATTATCTCATGAAGGAAGAATTGAGCACAAGAAAAATATTAGTTCAGATTTATCTGTTAACTACACAACATATGGTAGAGGCAAGAATCAAGAAAAGGCAAATAATTCAAGAAATCAAGCCAATAATCAGAGAGGAGGTTGGTCTGGCAGAGGTAGAAGAGGTGGCAGAAGTAATAATAATAATAAAATTAGATGCCAAATATGTGACAAAGTGGGACACAGTGCAAGCAAATGTTATTTCAGGTACAATTCTAATTACACACCCTCACAACAAAGCAGTTCTAGTGCAAATCTGGTCAACACTACAAAAGATGGTGGTAAAACTCAAGCAGAAATTCAAAATACTGAAGCTACAACAAGTGATGACGTGTCAGATGATTGCTGGTACCCAGATTCAGGTGCAACCAATCATGTAACCAACAGCTTAAGCAATTTAAACTTGGGAAACAAAGAGTACAAAGGTATGCAAAATCTTACTGTTGGTAATGGTAAACTTGCACTTATAACACACACTGGAAATGCAAGTTTAGATGGAACCAGGAAATTATTTTTAAAAAATTTATTGAGAGTTCCTTCAATAAAGAAAAATTTAATGAGTGTTTCCCAATTTGCTAAAGACAACAATGTCTTTTTTGAATTTTACCCAAATGCATGTATTGTCAAGGACATACTGACACATAAAATTCTTTTGCAGGGTAAAGAAAGTGGGGGATTATACAAGTTTGACTATAGATCTATTGACTCTAATCATAAATGTGATAAATGTATAATGTCTGTTACTAAAGATTCTAATGGATTCAAGGAATTTGATATATGGCATTGTAAGCTAGGACATCCTAGTGTTAAAATTACCAGACATGTCATGTTGAATAATAATATCTCTGTTAATCAAGTCCCTGAATCCTATATTTGCAATGCTTGTCAATTGGGAAAGAGTCATAAACTTGCATTTCCAGACTCACAAACCACATACACTAGACCACTTGAGTTAATTGCCACAGATTTATGGGGTCCAGCACATATTAGTTCTAATTATGGGCACAAGTATTATATTTCATTTATTGATGCATATTCAAGATTTGTCTGGATTTACATGTTAAAATCAAAATCTGAAACCAGTAGTGTTGTTATTCAATTTATTAATAAAGTTGAAAACAGTACTGGAAATAGGGTAAATATTTTTCAGACAGATGGTGGTAGAGAGTTTTTACCATTAAAAACCTTTTTTGAAAGGAAAGGTATCAGTCATAGAACAACTTGTCCTTATACTTCTGAACAGAATGGCCTAATAGAAAGGAAACATAGGCATATAGTTGAGACAGGATTAACATTACTTGCTCAAGCATCCATGCCATTTAAATACTGGGCAGATGCTTTTTATACTGCAGTTCACTTGATTAACTTAATGCCTACTAAAGTGTTAAAGTTCAAGTGTCCTCAAGAAATGTTGACTAAAATTACACCGGATTATAAACATTTGAAGGTGTTTGGATGTGAATGTTTTCCTTGCTTAAGACCATATAATAATCATAAATTAGACTACAGGTCAACTGCCTGTACATTTTTGGGTTATTGCTCTAAACAAAAAGGATATAAATGTCTAGATAGAAATGGGAGAATTTATATTTCTAGACATGTAAGATTTAATGAACATGTATATCCTTTTGGCAAAATAAAAGAGAATATATCAAATAAAACTGTAAGTGCTAGACAAGTTAGAATTGACATACCAGATGAAATTGAAGTATTGGTGCCTGCTCATCATGAACAACATAACACCAATACTAGCTCCCAACACACCATGCCCACAAGTAGGCCAGGTCAAGAGAAATTTACTTCCAGCAGTGATCATGGTGCAGAACAACAAGGACAATGTGCTAGTGGAACTCATATTGATCAAGCTGAAGATAATAATATTACGAATGAAAGTCCAAGTACAATTGTGAGAGATGAAGGCAATCAAGTCACTACAGTCAGAGAAGCTGAAAATAGGCATCCTATGATTACTAGAGCAAAAAGTGGTATTTTCAAACCAAAAATTTATAATACTACTGCTGATATAGAAGAGCCATCATCATATTATGAAGCAGTTCAGAATGATAACTGGAATTCAGCCATGCAGGATGAATACAATGCTTTAATCAACAAAGGAACTTGGATATTGGTAGAAAAACCAGATCATAAAAATATTATTGGCTGTAGATGGGTTTATAAATTAAAAAAGAATGCAGATGGTTCAATTTCCAAATACAAAGCAAGATTAGTTGCAAAAGGGTATTCACAACAGTATGGATTTGATTTTTCAGAAACATTTTCACCTGTTGTGAAACCAGTTTCAATAAGAATCATATTAACTATTGCTTTGTATAGAAATTGGAGCATCAAGCAATTGGATGTTAATAATGCCTTTCTTAATGGTGAATTGCAGGATGAAGTATACATGGAGCAACCTCAAGGATTTATTCAGCATGAAAACAAGAATTTAGTGTGCAAGCTGAATAAGGCCATTTATGGTTTAAAACAAGCACCAAGAGTTTGGTTTGACAAGCTCAAGGCTACTCTAATCAACTATGGCTACATATCCTCTAAATCAGACAATTCAATATTTATTAAAATTACTAATACTACTGTAACATATATACTTATATATGTTGATGATTTTATTGTTACAGGAAGCAGTATTGATGAAATCAAGAACATAACCCACATGTTGAATTCAGAATTCTCAATTAAAGATCTGGGTGACTTGAACTATTTTCTGGGAATAGAGGTCAAAAGAACATGTGATTCAGAAATTCAACTTAGTCAGAAGAAATATATATCAGAAATACTTCACAGAGCTCAGATGAATAAGGCCAATTCTTTACCTACTCCAATGATTATTAGCACACAATTATCTAAATACAAAGGAGAACCATTTCAAGATGGAAAATTCTATAGAAGCATTGTTGGAGCTCTCCAATATGCCACAATAACTAGACCAGACATAGCCTATAGTGTTAATAAAGTAAGCCAGTATATGCAAAATCCATTGGATAATCATTGGAAAGCAGTCAAAAGAATTCTCAGATATCTCAAAGGAACTATAGATCATGGTCTAATTCTAAAGACAAGTAATACATTAAACATTAATGCATATGCAGATGCAGATTGGGGAACAGACTGTGATGACAGAAAATCAACATCAGGTTTCTGTATATTTTTAGGTCAAAATCCAGTGTCTTGGTGTGCAAAAAAACAAAACACTGTTTCCAGATCAAGCACTAAAGCTGAATTTCGAAGTGTAGCAAGTTGTACAGCAGAAGTCATGTGGATACAATCGTTGTTAAGTGAATTAAAGGTTACTTCATCCAAACATCCAACAGTATGGTGTGATAATGTTAGTGCAATATCATTATCTTCAAATCCAGTGTTACATTCCAAAACAAAGCATATTGAGCTAGATCTCTATTTTATCAGAGAGCAAGTTATCAAAGGAAAGTTAAAAATTGGATACGTACCTTCTGCAAATCAAAAAGCGGATATACTTACAAAACCCTTGTCAAAGCCTAGCTTCGTCAAGCTCAAGGAAGAACTGAACGTCGATGTGGTCAACAAAGCTCAAAGATCCGACAGATTGATTTATGTTCCAAACGTATAACGAAGATTAAACCTCGCTTGTTGATAGAGCCTCCGATTGTTGTCAGATCAACTCCCTCAGACAGGTTTTCTTCAGAATCGACATAGATCAACTCTGATTCATCAATTCAAACCTCTCTCAACAAACCCAGAGGTCTTGAGTGTTTTAAACACAAGATTAGCTGGATTCATCTGTCGTGGAGGCCTGCCTGAAGGAAGATCATCCATCAATTGGAGGCGTCGATGATAAAGAGCCGCCATTTTTTTTTCTGTCGAGAGCAAACCCTAAGTAGGGTTTGAAGGGGGCAAAAGAGAATGACGGCTAAGTGTATTAAAGAGTCTTTTATATTTTTGTGTTTAGCTTTTGGGCCAAGCCCAATACTTTTTTCTCAGCCTATATATATTACAAGTTATTGTACAGACTAAGTATGTAAAAAAATCAAAACGTTGCTTCCGTATCAAAGCATAATAAAAAATCATTTCTGTTCAGAATTTCAACTGTGTTATTTACCTCAAGATATACTGACCATTGTACCAACTCAAAGGACTACTATTCACTTGCTTCGGAAGGCAAGGCGTATCATGACAAGACACCTGGATAAGCACTTTTCGAAGCTGACTTCGGTACGTATAGCCTACTCCCTCAGGTGTAGGTAAGGCCATTAGCCAATAATTCCGAGTTTTACCCAATATTTCTAGTAAAGTCTTAAAGCGTTTTGGGACCGCATCCTATTATGTTATGATGACACACATTCTAATAAGGGGATGACCACATCCTTCTCCTTCCCCTGCCTGGGAAAAACATTAAAAAGAATTATTTCGAGCCCTTAAAGTAAAGGTTTGTTTCAGGCTTTATATATCCATTTCTCCCTTTATATATAAGGCAACCCCTTAACTTAAAGTACATGTGTATGATTGATTCTAGCACTTACTATCAAGGATATGGCTGCACTACTAAACATCAGAAATTGATGGCCTTGACTACTGAAATTAATATCAACGATTGAGATAAACATGAAGAATCCAGAAAACCACATACGCATCATGTTTGTTATACATGTTAAAGCGGTTTCAACTAGGGGTGTTTATGGATCGGGTCAGGTCAGATCAATTTTGAATTGGGTCAAGTCGGGTTCAGGTTGATTTTTAAATAAGTCGGCTCAACTCATTTATTAAACGGGTTAGAAATAAATCAACTTGAACCCAATCCATTTATAAATAGGTTGACTCGACCCAACCCGTGTAACCCGTTTAATTTGGCTGCGTCAGGTCGTAAACGGGTCATGGCTGGTTTGGTCATAAATGGGTCATATACTGGTTGGGTAAATCCGTATAAAGTATAAACGGTTCAAATTCAGGTTCATGGGTCAAACAGGTTGGTTCAACCAATATAAGTACAAACGAGTCAAATTCGGGTTAACAAATCAACTCGGGAATCATAGTTTATAAATAGGTTACATTCGAGATGACCCCAAAAAGACCCGCCAACTAAATGGGTCTTGTTGACCTACTAATTTTCCATGTTGGTTTCTGGTCATGTAGGAAATTGACAGACCTAAACCGTACAAGGATAGATGTAAAATTGAAGTCAATTATAGCCAGCT